>OX439140.1:12104834-13426057 GCA_949318255.1 Pollenia labialis
TTATTGACGTTTCTCAATTTCAGACCAACTCAATTTGAACCATGGAAAAATACACAATAGACCGGGTGGACCTCCATACAAAAAAAAGTTGTTCCAGTCATCCCCTAGAATGAAAGTTATGTCAAAGAAGTTTATAAAACAGAAACAAAATTTTTTTGCCACGCCCCAAAATACAGAGTTTTTGGTTTTTTATATGTAGCGCTGTCATTTAAAGTCCGATATCATCATATCGTATATCGTTGTTCATGGACTGACAATGGCTTTATTTTTGCGTTAACTTTTTAATCCGAGCTAAAAATCTGGGCGCCACTTATGCCATCTCGGATCCTTCTCCAAAATGTTAAAAAATTTTCACGTGCCAAGAAAGCCCTCCTAAAACTTACAAAAAACTTCAGGTCCAAATTTAATCTTTTAAGCTCCAGGTTTCTTTTATTTCTTTGTTTTCTTTCTTAAATATCTGTGTCTAATGCCCGCAATTTCTACAAATAGATATGTATCTAGCTGTGTATATTTTTATTTTATTTAAATGTATTCTATGTTCATTTATTACGACTACTTTAAATAAGATGATACCGGCGGTGCATGTTTTCTTGAAAACATTATTTTTAGCATGTACGTTTGTTTTTCTTCCCAATTTTGCTTTGATAAATGGAATTTTATGGGAATTATGAGGGTACCATGGACTTAGTTTGCAACTTAATGGGGACTTACGCACTGTGCTTCGATCCCACATAACGAAGGTTCAAAATTAGAAGGAGTTGTCAGATATTTTTGAAATTTGGTACACTAGCGTAAAATAGCTTAGTTAAGAAAAATAAGAATTTTTTCAAATTCGGCCCAAGGACACGCCTACCTCCCTTGTGCCATTAATTGAAAAGTAGGCTAAAACGGTTAGAGTGCTCTTACAAAAATAAAACAATAAGGATATTTGAAAGATAACATAAATAATAAAATTATAGAGAAAAACTAGCAATGTTAACGTCATTCAAAAATTATGAAAAAATCATAACGCACTTGATCAATAAAAATTTTTATTTTTTCACTTTTCGAAAAAAAATCGACGCGTAGTATTCATATCCGCTGTAAAAATATCGTGCTATTTTACCTACTTTACAATATTAATTTAAACATGAAACAGAATCTAATTTTTAATTTAAATTCTTTCTAATTTGAGGTCGCTGATTTCAAATCTAATCTTCATTTTTCTCTATCGGCTCTAGTTTTCGAGATATACCGTCATGTTTAAAATTAAGGCACTTTCACTACATACAGTGTAAATTCGATAATCCGGACTCCACTAATCCGGAATATTCAGTAATCCGGACAGAATTTTGCAGCTTATTGCGTATTCTATAATCCGGATTGATTGCAACTCTATAGTCCGGATTGAATAACACCCATTTTTATTTATGTTTTTTATTAAAATCACAGCATGCTTTGAAAAATACAGTTAGAAAAGTGTGATATGAGTATGTTTGCACATTCGTTTTTAGTTTAGTATTGATGCAAGATGCCTTCAGTGAAGAGAGCACACAAGACTATCTATTTTAGATAAAGTAAAAATTGTTGAAGAACTTAGTTAAGGTATGCGTGGAAGGGTGTTGGCTGACAAATATGGGGTTGGTACTTCCACTATTTTTTTATTTTAACTGAACTTTACGAACTAATATTTATGTTTTTATGTTTAATTTTGCTATGAATTATTTTAATTTTTATTAAATATATACATGCGGTAATCCGGATTATTCGGTTCACCGGATTGGGGTCTGCAATCAATTATCCGGATTATCGAATTTTTACTGTATATTGGAATAAAAATCCGAAACTCTTCAACAATATAATCTTTAAGCCGTGCTTTCATTGTTTTTAAGTATACCCTGTAGTTTCAGAGATCTCGTTGAGTTTTTGAAGAAAAAATAGGAAAATTTAAAAAAAAAACCATGTTTTTGTTCTTTAAAAATTCATTAAAATTCCTCGCTTGTCGACGGTCGATCATCACATTGGTTATTTTTTATCTGCAAAAAGAAAAAAAAATTAGAACCATATTAAGAAAAATATTAAAAAATATAATATAATATAAACTTACTTGCTTCTCCAATTTTAAAATCCGGACGATCACTTCTTTAAGATGGCTTCGAGCACACATTAATTGTAAAGGCTCCTTTGCAATGATGCACTGAAGACGCGGATCGAAATATAAAGCTGCAAGGAATGTTGGATTATTAAGCAGCATTTTTTCACGCCGTTCTAATTTTTCAAGCTTCATTTCAAGCCATATTTTGAAAAAATCGCTAAAAAATAATTGCTCTTCTTGCAGCTTTTGTGTGGCGATGTATACCGGCTCCAAGACGGTTAGTAAGGCTTCCATATTTTCCCATTCTGACTGATGTAGAAAAAGAGCGGCATCGACATTTTTCAAGCAAAATGATTTGTAGGCCATTAAGCTTTTGATCATAACGTATGTTGAATTCCATCTTGTCTGTACATCCATGGTAACTTGCGGTAAATTAAGATTACTAGTCTTGCTCCTAGAATGGTTTTAAACTCATTGAGTAAAAAGTTCAATTAAATGCATCTTGTGTACAACAAACCTATATGTAGGAGTCCGTAGGCCCTTTGCCTTTGAAGCGGACGCGCTTCAGTAAGTCCTTATTAATTGTATCTAAATAATCCTTAACAGCCAGTTGCAATGAATGAGCAGCACACTTCAGTGATTGTACTGAAAACACGGTGACTTCTTGAAGAATGTCGCTAGAGCCTGTATAATCAGACTCTCTTTCATCTTCCTCGTCGAATAAGCTTACTATTTCAATTAAATTCCGGCCATTATCCGTTGTAATGGTGTTTTTGGTTCCAAACATTTTCAACTTTAGTTTTGAGATATTCAGCTATAAATTGCCATTAATAGTAGTTTGTCACATACAATGTGTAATTAATGAATTTACCTGTATGACACTCCGTCAGCTCAATGCAGCGTTTTTAAAATAATCTTCGATTTGCTGAAAAACTGAACGTTTATACCCATTATGCTGCGTTGAAGCCTTGTGGCCATGTCGATTTTCAAAGACAGAAACTTATTTTTTAGTTTAAAGTAGTGTTATTGGAATAAAACAAGTCCTAGAATTAAATTCAAGAAAGTCCTAAAAAATGTGACCCACCACCGGTAAATACTGTACTGCAATTCATTACTTTTTCAACCTTTTAGATCTTCATAACCAGTTAAATGATTGGTTCTCCTTTCACTGGTCATGAGTTCTTCCTTTTTGTACTTGTTCTATTTTTACAAATCCCAGGACCAGTCTGTTGGACCAATTGGCACAAATTTCCCGCAGGGTAGTTAGTGATATTTAACATCTTTTTAATATATACATAGCAAAACTTTGTTTTTTGTAAGATGTGGTATTTAAATCCAAATAAATATTGGAATTAAAAGAAATGATTTTTTAGTTTGCTTGTTGGTCCCGATTTTTTCGTCAAATATTTGACTAGTGTGACCGTAGCTTTAGTTATTGAAAGAATATTGAATATTCATAATTTTGAACGGTGTTTTTTTTATTCATTTTTAATTTTTTTTGCGGAAAAATCTCTTACCATCTCTAAATATAAATGAAATTTCATACTTGAGATATTTATTGTTTTAAATAAATTTGTATGACCTTAGCGAATCTAAATCATCTTTTTAGATTGCAAGCGATAGAGAATTAGCTTAAGCTTATTACAGAATACGGCCACTGATGTTGATAAACTGAAAATAACGTTCCCATAAAATGTTGCAAATTTCCATTTTTTGTACCCATGTAATACCTCTTAAATAAGAAAACGTTTTAAAAATTTAGTTTGATTTATATATTGAAAATTTTATTATAAAAATTCATTGGTCTATTTAAAAAAAGCATTTATAAAAGAAACCCAAAAGAAGGAAATGGAATTCAGGTTAATATAATATGTATATATTTAGCAAACTAATCCCTACTTTTTCTTCCAAAATTCCGGAATAAAGAGCTTGTTTTTCTTTTGTAAATATTTGTGGGTTTAAAATTACAACAACCCATCCTGATTATATATGTTTACTACAAAATGGACATATACTAATAGGGCCATTATTACAACTTGTTATATTGTATTGCTGTTATTTTCAATAATAATAATATTTAATAGATGAAAACATAATAAATGAAGGTTTTATAATGCAAAGCTATTTATCGGCCCGACAAAATCCGACTTTTAACTATTGGCAAGTTGTAATAATGGCCCATAGTCACAGAAATTGTGGGTAAACAATTTTCCCAAAACAAACCTAATGAAATTTTTTAAAAAGTAAAATTTTTCTTGAAATCAATGAATTATTCGAATATCCGCTTTCATCAAAAAAAAAATTGGATTGTATGTATAACGTCAAAAATATACATACAGTTGAACAAAAATGCATTCTTACTAAATTTAATGATGAAATAATAGCTATTACTCTTTTACATTAATAATTAAATATAACGTAACTCTACCTACATAAATTCGCTAAATAAACAAGCAAAATTTTGTATATTTTCTTACCTAAAATAGTTTTTGTGTTTTCATTTTAATACGACGCTATTAAATTAAGACTGCAATTTTGTATATACAGCGTTGTAGCGGTATAGAATTATTGTAAACACGGTACATACCGTGCACTCTGGAAAACGTCAACTAATTAAAACCGCGGGTGTTGACGTTTAACAAATTGTTGACGTTTACGAATGTAAAATTTTTAAATAAAAAACATATCGATAATTTGCTTTCAAACGTTTTTATTAATTATAAACTAAATCCAAACATAAACAAATTCAAAAAGGAAATAAAAAAGGCATTCAACCTGACTAAAACCATAGAAGGCAACTGGAACTAAAAAAATACATTTAAAATGAGATCAGATTTTTAATTTTACAATCGGCAAAATCAGGGCGCCGCGTTTTTTCTTTTCTCTTTTATTCTCTTGTATGCTCTTTTATTACGTACATGTGCACACATATTGCAGAGAATTTAACAACATTAACAACAACATACGTAAAATTCATACAACGCATATAATCGCAAAATGTAATAGTATAGGTTGCCGATGTAAAATTTACATGCACACATACCCCGCAAATAATAGGACCAGTCCAAACACGCGTGGAAAGAGTAGTCCACAAAGGACCAGGACTAGTCCAAAAGTAACCCAAACGTATGGAAAAAACCTGGTCTATTTAACATTACGATGTCCTAGGAGAGGATCATATAACCCACCTTTTTAGAGTAGGCAATGTAAAAAAAAAGGGTTGACGTTTTGGGATGTTGACGTAAACGAGTGTTGACGTTTTCCCGAGTGCACTGTATAAGGATATAAAGGTTTAATTCTTGTATATACAGTGTTGTAGCGGTTTTAATATTGTATCTATAGTGTTGTTATGTTACCATATTTTTGGTAGAGTCACAATTTTGTATTTACAGGGTTGTGGCGGTACATAATATTTAGAAGAGTCGTAATTTCTGCCTGGGATGTTAAATAACATATTTTCTTAATGTGGCTTGACATTTTAAAAATTGCCTCAACGGATCTTTAAATTTAGTGCCACCAAAAATAAAAACAAAATCCAGCCTTTTTCCCTAAATGCAAAATAATTCTTTCCTCACACACAAATACATTTAAAACTAAAACATCCAAATCTATTTGCGCGAAAGAAAACGTTCTTTCGACATGGTGAACTTGGCAGTCAAAATAAAACAAAAAATGCATCGAGCAATGGCTAAGGAATTTTTCGCCTCGAAAAATGTAAAAAGCTCTAAAAACGGCGAAAAAGCAAAGCGTTTTTTATGCTTCATTTTTGTCTTTTTGTTTTATTTTCCCTTCCACTTCCTTTTAGTTTCTAGAAATTTTAATGGTGCGTGAACGTTTAAGTGCAAACTCTCTAATAAACTAATTAAATTAATAGAAAAAGTGTCAGAAAATTTATAATTTTTATAAATAAATAAAATTTAATTGGTATTTTATTATTATATGAAAAAATTAAACAAAAAAGTTGTGTATTTCGTGGTAAAAATGTGTTTAAAGTTTTTTTCATATAAAGCAGAGTTATATAGCAGCGCAGTCTCTGTTGCAATGCTGCTTGTGTTATTTAAGAGAGTCGCGTTGCGTTGTTGTAAAAAGAGCTTATGCAAAAAGTGTTGTGTGTTTTTTTTTGTTAAATAAAGAGTGTTGAGTGCAAGTTTTTGTTTACAAAAAGGGAAATGAAAGTTCTTGCGCAAAAGCAAAGTGCAAAATCAAAGTTAATAATCAAATTAAAGTTTTGATTAGTTAAATAAAAGTCAATTATATAAAAGAAGTAATTTAATGTGTCAATTTATAGCAAAATATAAATAAAATAGAAATGTGTAAAAAAGAAAAATTAAATTATAAAATAAGTAATTAAATATGTCAATTTAGGGCAAAATATAGCCTATTTTTAAAATAGAAATGTGTAAAAAAGAAAAATTCAATTATAAAAAGGTGTAAAATTAAAAGAAAAAATTAATAAATAAATAAAAATTAAATTAAATAAAGTTTAATTGAAAGATACAAATTTTAAGAAAAATTTAATAAATAAAAAAATTAAATTAAAAAAAATAATACATAATATACCTACATAAATAAGTGAATTTTAAAAGGTGAGTAAATTTGCATATTAGTGTGAAAAAATCTTTAAAATTTCTAGAAAATGGATTCTCTATATTTTATTGTAAATTTAACAGCTAAATTTCGGTTCTCTAGCCCATTCCATGTGGCTGCTTAAAGTAGAGGTGTCATTGGTCCTCTTTTTAGCAGCACGGCACCCAAAAAAGTGCGCAAATATACTACTGTTACATTTGTACTGTCTGTTTTGTTTTTGTTCAGTCTACAGAAAAACAAAGTTTTAAAGTAATACACATTCGGGGGTTTCAAACAGTAAACTATCAAGTTATATATGCATAATAGGTATCCTTATATTTTACAATAATTGGAAAAATTGTTATTGTATTTCAAACAAAAAGTTCTGAAATAATAAGATTTGTTATGCTGGGTTTTTAGTTTTGTTTAAAAACTTACAAAAAAAGAAAAAATATCTAATTTTATATAATTTTTATTATACTCCATCAAACTAAAGTAATTTTTGGATTTCCAACAAAAAAATGAGTTTCAGAGCAATAAATAAAAGTTATTTTGTAAATAAATACCAAATTCTATATTTTAATTTAACTGCAAATATCTCCAAGTACTTGCAAACTAAATTTCGAGCGACTTTTTAAAAAAATGAATTTTTCAGAATTATTTTTGTGAAACAACTAAAAACCATTTTTCTGTTAAGTAATTTTTGCAAGAAATTCTCTGATTTTAACGCACTCTCGTGGTGGCAAAAGCCATTAGAAAATTTTTTTTGTTAACATTTATTTGAGATACCTTATCATCTTTCAAGAAATCTGTATGTAAAAAGCTCTTAAAGTTCTTGAGTTATCTAAACTGATATTATTTATTTTAGTTTTTTTTTTTAAATTACAACAGATTGAATCAAAAGCAGTTCTTATGCTAACAATGGCTGCCAAGTTGCATAATATGCAAAGCATTTTGTTTTTGGAAAAACTTGAAAAATATGCAAATGCTTATTTTTCTTGCAAAACAACAATAAAACTTGCCCAGCTGATTATCTATTAAAGCCTTTAATCTTTTCAAGAATTTATTAAGTCTGTCAACACGAAATTTATTTAAAGCTATACTTTTGAACTACAGTTTCAAACTTTATTATGCTTCCAGTTAAGTTGAACAAATTTAATTTAAAAAAAAGTGCGGTATGGTATCGGGAGGTAAGCACTTATCCCAAATTCGTTTATCCAAATATATGTTGCAGTTAAACTCTATGAAATGCTAAAAATTATATAAAATCGCTCTTCTGCAGATTAATAAAAAAAGTTTGCACCAATGCCATTTACAACAATTAGGTCCAGCAAAGCGGGACGGGTAGTGGCACTATATAATAACTAAGATTCAATACTACTGTCGTTTTCCAACAACACAAATTTAATCTAATGATTCATATCTAACAGGTAGGCATTTTGAAAGACCTATCTCGTTTTCCATTGTGTGTATGAACAGAAAGTCTATTGGCCATTTGTTCAATGTATCGACAAACTGTCTGTTACTTAATGTCAGCATAAATTTATTAGACCCATAAACTGTCCGTTAACGATTTTGGGTTTCTCAATATACCGATAAAAAACGTTGTTTTCAGTTGGCAACACCTCTCAAAATGCATGTAAAAGTTGGGAGTCAGCTGATTGAAATTATCTGAGTATTGGTTAGCTTTGCGACAGAATAGAAGCAAATGAGACATTGAGAAAACCAAATTTCTTTAATGTGCAGATTTTCGTTGGGAAAAAAGATAATCGCTTAATGAGAAAACGGCCATATATGTATATTTCGTTATGTGATCCGTTCTAACGGCCATTAAAATTTTACCAAATTTTTGTATAAGAACAAGATATTGTGAAGTCAATGTTGCAATAGCAGCTATATATGTTGCCACAAAAGTGGAATAATAGAAACATTGAACAAATGTATATTTACCCTCATTGTAAATAAAAAAGGTTCACGAAATTTGTTCGATTTTTCTTGGTGAAAAGCCAAATTTGGAGGTAAAACTGTCCACTATTTTATTAACCATAAGCGTGATTCTACCAATGTTTTAAAATATGCCAAAGTACCACATTTTTTAAGTTATATACCCAATATAAGTATTTTTTAAACTCTAATTTGGTTTATTTTTCAAGTTAATTATTTACAATTTTCTTACCATAATAAATTTCCTTTAAAAATATAATTAGGCCCGTTTTCACAACTTACCGATAGCTAAAGGTAGGATTTTATCGGCCGTATAAAAAGAGTTCCATTATTACAATTTTACTTTTACCTACCAGTTAGGATGAAGCTTCATCTACTTTATCGCTCACTTTAGGTTAAAGTAAAGTTTTAATAATGGAACACTTTTTATAAGGCCGGTTAAAGTCTACTTAAAGCTTTCGGTAAGCTGTGAAAACTGGCCTAAGACATATACATTCTAAGATTTATTTATTACTTCTATTTACTCGATAAGACATCACAGACCTTAAGGCCCTCACCAACACAGGCAGCATAGGCCATCATATGAGGTATGGCATTTTGTTCATAAACACCGGTAAATAAATGAGACCAAGGTCCTGAGGCAAAAACCCCCACATCCTCACCACCATGAGTCTCCGAGTCCAATGGCACTGTGGCGGGGAATACATCATCGGCATCACTTTTTAAAATCTCCTTGGGATCAACACGCTTACTAGCTTTGACATTGAAATGTTTGTTATAGCCATCGCCATTGGCATAACTTAAGGGTTCATAGGGTAAACTATCGTCCCCATAATTAACCAAACTGAATATATCTGAACCTCTATTTTGATAACCAGCCACACTAAAAGTGTGTGAGTGGTCGGAGGTAACCAAAATTAGGGTGTTCTCTTCGTTGGTCATTTGGCGAGCCACATTTATGGCCTGAGAAAACTCTTTAGTTTCATCTAGAGCTAAACGGGCCTTAGTATCATGATGACCCATATCAATTCTACCTCCTTCAATAAACAGGAAATAGCCTTGATCTCTTTGAAGCTCCATAAATGCTATAGCCTTTTTAGTCATTTCCTCTAAAGTGGGTTGGGTATTGTTCGAATTAGCCGCAGCATGTAGATGATAATCCAAATGGTCATCATTGAAAACACCCAACAAGCGTTCAGTTTGACTTAGGTTGAGATTATCCAATTGCTCCTTGGTCTCCACAAGCATATATTTAGGTGATAGTTTTTGGTATTCCTCTAACAGATTGCGCCCATCTGTACGCCAGCCTGCGCCATATAAAGTTTTGTCTACAAAAGCACTTTTACCACCACCCATCATTACTTTAAGCTTAGAACCAACATCTCCGTAGATCAATTGCTGGGCTATATCATTCAAACCATGGTTGGTGCCACAAGCCTTTTCTATATCCGAGTTGCTTTCCCAATCACGATCAGCTGTATGGGCATAAACGCCCGAGGGAGAGGCATGTGTTACGCGAGTTGTGGTAACAAAACCAGCTGATTTACCTGCATCCATGGCCCATTTGGCTATGGAGTAAACGTGATTGCTTGAGTTCTTCATACCCTGGCAATCATCCCGTAAAATAGCAGCGTTGACACCAATTGTACCATAATTACCCTTAACACCACATAAATAGGCAGTGGCTGTAGTAGCTGAATCGGGCACTATTTTATCTACCGAATAGGTCTTTGATAAACCAACATATGGAAACTCCTCAAATGATAGTTTAGTGTGTTCAGCATCTATGTAATTCCTGGCAGCCACCAAAGTGGTTAAACCCATACCGTCACCCAAAAACAGTATCACGTTTTTAGCTACATTTTTATTTTGTTGTTGTTCCCTTTGATGGCGCACAAACTCTTTTCCCATATTCAGCCAATACTCATTAGTATCCTCTCCATTTCTCCCAGCTAAACGGCTTCTGCTTAACTGCTCCTCTTTGAAACCAGGATGCATACGATCCTCTTCCAAGTCTTCATCTAGTTGACCGTTTAATGATCCCAGGAGAGTCATGAATAGTGCTAGAAGAAAAAATGAGTTAAAAACAGCCATGTCAAGGACAAACTAGCGCAAAAAACGACTTTTTCGTTTAAAATTTACTTTAGTACTATTATATTTTTTCAAATTCATGAAGCTTTAAGTAAAAGTTATTTTTAACGCAATTCTTTTAATAGTGTCACTTCAAAAATGATAAAAAAAATAAATTAACGTCTAGAAATTATGGTTCACAAGTACTTTAAATTTTAAAATGATCGCAGAGATATAAAATTAAAGGGGGGTCAAAGGGGGAATAAGACGGTTCTGTTACTCTTTAAGTTTTTCTTAAATTGTCTAATTATTTTTTCATCTTAGAGGTTCACATCCAATTAGAACCCTGCGCCTATAATTAAAGTTTTTCCAAGTCCCATGTTGATAGTTTTTTCTCACCATTGAATGATCAAAATTTGCAATGTTAACGTTGAAGCTCATACTACGTATTTTTCAATGAATGTATAAAAAGGTTTTCTAAAAATTTACCAAAAATTAGAACGATTTCCACTCCTAAACGTTCTAGTTTCGAGGAGGTACCAAATTTGTATTTCTTAGATAAGGTTTGAATGTGATACATATAATTTTTATTTCTACGTTTATTCTTTAAAAAGATAGATGGGGTGTCAAAAGCGTTCCAAAATATATATTAAAATTTGGCAAAATACAGACAAACCTCCGGTCCAAATTTCAAGCTTCAGGCGTTTAGACTATGCAGTAATAAATCAGTCAGTCAATAACGCGTCTGGTTCAAAGGTGCTTTTTCAATTTCCAAAGAATTTATTTTACTAGTCCAGACCATCTATTGTTATGTGTGCTCAAGAACAAAGGTTGGCAGAATAATTTACAGATTGTCACTGAAGGGGGGGAACGAATGCAACGATAACCCATAAATGGCAACAGTGCAGTAATGTTAGACATCGTTGTGCAAACGATTGTTTGAACAACGATGTGTTAAAAAAAAAGAACAAAACATCGAAAACAGCAATCTTTACGTTTAAAATTCATGTGTGTTCATGAAATTGTTTTAGTTTGAACGTAGCGATGGCTAGTCTGGACGGTGTGAAATGTTTAACGTCGAAGAAATGGAAAATCGATGCGTGAAATTTCTAAAATTGTACAAACTGTTTTTAACAATTACAAAAGGAACTGCAGTATTAACAGTTTACCAAGAACTTATCGTTCGCCTAAAGATACTCAACTTGTAAAACGACACATATTGAATGAAATCGCCAAAAATCAAAAGCAACGGCTTATGATATAGCAAAAGATATGGAACAATTTAGGTTGCCACTGCTCATTCAACAATAGTACGCAGTGCATTGAGAATTAACGGTTATCATCACCGAGTGCCTCGGAATAAAGTCAAAAAAGTATAGATGAAAAGAATGGAGATGCGTCGAAAAGCAAAAAGTCTGGCTCATTCAGGATGAAGAGCTGCAATGTAAAAACTTGATGCTCACAGTGGTCGACAGTTGTCTGGGGTCGATAATTTTGTTTTTGTTTTTTTGAGACAAAAATGGAATGCGTCTATTTTAAAGGAATGTACCACAACAATTGAATTCTCCTCTTTTTAAACCTCATTTAAAATTTCCGCGATCAATTGAATCGCAGGAGAATAAAAACTATAATAAGGCATACACAAGACCTAAAAAATTATTCTAGCAAAGAGTGCAAATAGAATAAATGTGAGGTCTTACGATATAAAAGTGTCTTCATCTCTGTCTTGTTATTTATAACTTAATGATCGCAAAGCTATTTAAAAATGGTCTAAAAAGATTGACAATGTTCTTATAGAATTAAATGAATTTAATTGAGAGTACGGAAAAAATCAGAGGATTCAATTAAATCAAAAATAACCAAGTCTTCTTTGTAAGGCCTTATTTACAACGTCTTTTGAGGTTTAACAACTTATACAGGGATGTTCTGAAAATCATTTTTTGTGAAAGTGATTTGAAATCACAAGAAAGGTGTTCTGGCCAAAAAACTGATAATTAATATATTTTTTTTCTACCCCTTTCCACAAATTTTTTTCCGCCACTGTTTTTAGCACAGCTTTTTTTTTTTTAAATAGAGTGTTACAGTATTTGTAGTATCTAGCCTGTTTTGTGTTTTAAACTATTGAAAATATTATTTTATTACTATTGAAATCGGCGATAAGATCATAAGCACCCAAAGCGGTAGCAATTCTTTCATGTGATAAGATTTAGAACAAAAGTATAAATGTAATCAAAATCACAAACTGTAGATCAGTACTATTTTAAATTTGGCATATTGCAGTGTGCTTAGGTACTCCAGGCATGAGCTCATTTATTCTTCTAACATTAATTTTGGGTCTGGCCTCGGCCCACGATGATGCACAACATCCTAACTTTCAAAGAGCACGCAGTTATCAGCCCTTAGATAAAGAACAAAGTACTGAATTTTGGATGAATACGGCTCAAAATATATTGGCTCATAAGCTGCAGAAAATCAATAATCCTAATACCAATAGGGCTAAAAACATTATAATGTTCTTGGGTGATGGCATGTCCGTGCATACTATAACAGCTACCCGGAATTTTATGGGTGACAGTAATAAGCAAGTTTCATTTGAAAAGTTCCCTTATGTAGGCTTATCACGAACCTATGCTGTGAACAAGAGAACTCCCGATTCCGCCTCTACAGGTACAGCTTATTTGAGTGGTGTTAAGACTAACTATGGCACCATAGGTGTGAATGCTCAGGTACCTAAATACGATTGCTTTAAGGCCAATGATACTGCCACCCATACAGAAAGTTTGGCAAAATGGGCCCAGGATGCCGGAAAATGGGCTGGTTTGGTTACCACTGCCCGTGTAACACATGCCTCACCAGCTGGAGTTTATGCCCATACCGCCAATCGTGGTTGGGAATATAATAAGGCTGTCATTAACGATGGTTGCAGTGATGAAGTTAATGTAGACATAGCCCGTCAGTTGGTTGAATGGCCCGTTGGCAAAGATTTGCATGTTGTATTGGGTGGTGGTCGTCGTAATTTTCGTGATCAATCTATACATGATGAGGAAGGTTATCGTGGTTATAGAACCGATAAAAGAGATTTGATACAGGAATGGTTAGAAGAAAAGAAACGTGAAAACAAACCAGCAGAATATGTGTGGTCGAAAAAAGGCTTGGAAATGGTAGATTTTAATAACACGGATTATTTGTTGGGTCTATTCAGTGCCTCTCACTGCCCCTATCATGGTGATTTAAAAAGAGAAAATTTAGAAAATACTGATCCTTCATTAACCACCATGACCGAAGCCGCCATTAAGTTGTTAAGTAAAAATGGTCAAGGTTATTTCCTATTTGTGGAGGGAGCTAAGATCGATATGGCTCACCATGATGCAAGGGCCCACAAATCCTTGGAAGATACCGAAGAGTTCGCTAGAGCTGTAGAATTGGCACGTAAAATGACAAGTGAAGACGATACCTTAATAGTGGTTACCTCAGATCACTCACATACCATGACCATTAATGGATATCCAGTAGGTTAAGGACATTTATTTATATCTTTTTATTGACTTAAATTTAATTGTTTTTAGAATCGGCGAGAAGACATTTTTGGTTTAGCTCCTAAAATGGCCGACGACGGTTTGCCCTATAGCATACTTTCTTACGCCAACGGGCCCGGTTACTCTAAAACCTATTCCTCTAAAAAAGGTCGTCGCGACCTTAGACAAGATGATTTACAAGACCCTAAATATCGTTTTATGGCTACTGTACCTCTATCCGCAGAGACTCATGGCGCTGAAGATGTCGGAGTGTTTGCTTCAGGGCCTTACGAACACCTTTTCAGCGGCAGTTATGAGCAAAGTAACATACCCGCTCTAATGGCTCATATTGCTAACATTGGTCCTTTTGCCGATGAAAAGCTGTAATATCTTCTCCAACAAAATTCTTTGAGTGTATTGAAATCTAATGTAAATATTAGCAATAATAAACAGTAGTACTAAGAGTTTACAATGTCTGTGTTAAATTTTAATAAAACTATACAAGTGTTTACATAAATTTTGAAGTGTGTTTGATTTTTACCTGTGGTTATTTTGTTAGACAATTGTTGTTTGCAGTCAGAGCCATGGATATGCGATAAAGTTAAAACTTGGAAAGTTTGCAACGTAAATTCAAGAAGAAATAAGTCTTTTTTTTCAAGTTTTGTTTATTTTACATCTGGTCAAATGTCAATGGTGTCAAGTATTTTGTATAAGTTTGTATTATTTCTTTGAAGTGTTAGAATTGATAACAAAATAAGAAAAAAAAATTTAATCAATATTGATTTGAGTTGAGGTGTAAGAGTTCCAAAGGTAAATGAAAATAAGGGATAGAATCTAAATGCAAAAGTGGCCTTAGTAAAGAAAAAAGATTGAATTGAAAGATAATGAAGAGATGAAAATCGTCCATAAGGAGGTTCTCCGCATAAAAGTTCATCGAAGAAGGCTTCCATTTCTAAAGCGTTCCGTTTTTCATCATTACGGCTTTCAAACGTCCTAAAGCTTATCAATTAGTAGAAAGCTAAATTGGAATGGGCTAGCACTTTCATTTGTAGGATGTAAAATGCGCGGTGCCCGTTAAACAGAAACCAGGGACTTGATGTAGAAAACCTGCATCGAAACCACTGAACATATCAAGGCCCTAATCATCTAAAACGCAACGCTACGCCAAAGAATTACATCGAAAGCAAAAACAAAGTCATAAACAGTGTTACCGTTATGCGACTAAAGTCGCATTTTTGCCCCTTTTTGACTGCCGTGTCACTTTTTTGACCCCTTTGTTTTAAATCCCCTTTTGCATCATTTTGTAGTTTTTTATGCCCCTTTTTGAACCAAATTTTTTTTATACTGTCAATCAATGAATCCGAGGTCAATTTGAAGAGAAAATAGCATCCAATTTGGAAAAAATTAAAATAATTCAGGAAGGGCTATCTATTAACAATAAAATTTGCCTCAAATTTCTAGTATATGTATAATATTATGAATAAATTAAACCTTAATTTTCAAAACGAATCATCACAAATTATATATTTAGTTTCATCCACGTAAGATATTGTATTAGAAATTTTTAAAATTTTTTTAAAAAAAGAGTATGTTATGCAAACAAATATAGAACAAATTGATTTTGTTGATGTTCTGCATATAAAAGAAACTCTTAATATATGTATATATCGGCCACGAAGCCGAGCTAGAAATAAGTATGTACTAACAACATCTTAAGTAGTGATATTGTAGAAATTAAAAACAACATTTTACTTTTTTACCAAAAGCTGTGCAAAGAAATTTTATCAAGAATTAATATTAGCGATAAGAGGCTGAGTTCATTAAAGGTTTTAGATCCAGTATTTATTAAGTCAGCTGAAGACATAAATTACTTTGAAATTGTTACCGTTTTTATTGATATAATTAATAACCCAGATGATTTTGTAAAAGAGTTCAAACTTTTAGAAACCAGATCAAACGATAAAATCTATGAAGCAATTTTTAAAATATCTAAGCCTGAAACATTTTGGTACGAAATTGGCAATTTAAAAAACTGTTTGGGTGACAATTTATATCCAAACTTGTATAAATTTGCTTCGTATGTTTTTACTTTACCACATAGTAGTGCATCCGCTGAGCGGATTTTTTCTAAGTTAGCATATTTAAAAAATAAAGTGACAAATATACTGAAAGTAGATACCTGTCAGTCTATGTTATCCGCTTTAAATTTGTATCCAATTACTTGGAAGATTGGATTCCAAGTGATGAATTGATTAATAAATATAGATTTACATTTTCAAAAAAATAGATATTTAATAGTTGAAGAAACAACATGACACTGCAATTTATAAAAAAATGGATCTGTACCTGATATTAACTATCTTCCTTTCAATACTTTTATATGCTTTTTCCTCGAGGTTTTTTCGTAACTTAATTTTTTTGGTAAAAAAGTAAAATAATCCAAGTGCCAAATATTTATGTACATATACTTACATATATACATATCTCTATCTATTTAAATGTAAAGTTTTTTTGTATCAAATCATATTATGAACTATTTTTTGTTTTTGTAAGTATTGTTATTACACTATTTTAAGCTCGTTTTATTTACAAGTAATTAGTAACTGTTTTTGTATAAATAATTGAAATAAAAATTTTATGCAACAGTTCATTATCGTTTACTTGCAAACAAGACATATATATATGTGTGTTTTTCCCAAACAATTTGTATTATATACCTATAATGTATTTTTTTATAAATATGAAGTTTATTTTTTTTTGTTATGTTTAGTTTTCGATGAAAATAATTTAATAAATACATACGTTTTTTTTTAAATTTTCCTGTTTTTAAAGTTGCCCCTTTTTTTCTCAGAATTCCCCTTTTTGTGACACTTTTTTTTTGAAAATCCCCTTTTTGTGCCCCTTTTTGAAAATTCTGAACGGTAACACTGGTCATAAATATCTTGTAATTTTGTTGTTGCTTTCTACAGAAATTTTCCAAAGTATTCAAAATAGATAACTTCTCTTTTTTTACAAAGTGGGACTTGTTTCAACAAAAATTTATCAGCGTGTTCCTAAGTGAGAGTCCCGTGAAGTGGGGCACAACTAAAACTGTGCTTGTATTGTTGCTTATTGGTATTAGTGGCATGGCAGAAGTACCCACCAAACATAAAGCCAAGCGTTTGAAATATAGTGGTACATTATATTGCCTTATTTAATATTTTACGGATTTGAAATAAAATAAAACATTTTTTTAACTGTTCAAATTGCAGAGATTTACTGTTCACTGAAAAAAAAAATATTTTTCGCATAACATCATTTATTTTAAATGAAACATGTGTGTAAGCTGGGTAAATTCTCTTGAAAAACAATATAAAAAATATAAGAAAATGTTTAAGCATCCGCTTCATATGCATTCGACGCTGTCTCATCGAAAACTAAATTAAAGATGCTAAGAATACGTGTCAAATCTCTCAGCAAAATTGTGCTATGGAGACCAACATAGCGGCACATTCCGTGCTGAGGTATTAAGCAGCTCCGATGCATCTCAAAATAATGAACCAATAATCCTTTCGCATGATATTCCACACCAAACTGTATATTGCAGACGATGAAATTGACCTCTAAAAGTAATTAGCCAACACTTATCCCCGTAATTTTTACAGAAAGAAAGCTGGGCGTGTTCGTACCTAACAGTTATATTTACCTACTTCAACGTCTGTTTGGTCTACATGTTTTTACCTTCAGTTTTCTTTTAAAATATGACCGATTTTACACCATAGGTTTTTTTTAGTCCAGGGCCTTTAATCGGAAACAATTTATGGTATATCTGCTAAGTTGAAGTTTCCACAAAGTTGTACCGCTACCGTCCGGCTTTTTAAATATAAAAAACATTATTTTAAACGAGTTTCAATATAATGAACTACCTTTAAAATGGTTGACTCTCAAAAATAAGGGTTTGGCTACAACAATTGTAAAAGCAATAACTTGGGTTTGAATTCTCTAATAAATTTCCCTGTAATTCTTGAGAAAAATGAAATTGCACAATTTTGCTAAGAAAGCGCCAAAATGCAAATGAAATAACCAAAAAGAAAGTTGCCAGACGGCCTGGAATGGCCCGAATTGTCCAATTTTTTTGGATCTTGTCCAGGTACCAGGTACAATTTATCCAGTTAACAGAAAATCTTATGTAATTTTGAAATATTACTTTTTTAATTATTATATTTTTAATGAATAAATTAATATTTTGTACAGAACAAAATCGGATAGTTAGACAAAAATTGTAAAAAAAATTCAATTTGCCGAAAGACATTCCAATTAACATGATACGATCCAGTTTTTAAAAATGCGATACAAATTACGTAAAAAATCTGTAAAAATTTATCTCGTTTTAGAAAGAATATTATACGGCTGGAAATGTCAACCATTTCTAAACAAAACATTGTGAACCGAAAATAAGTTGGTTCGAACTGTTAAAGTCAGTAGGCTTTTCGCTGCCGCTTGTAGTGACTAAATTTGGAAGTTTCGTTTTTTAATAAAATTTGAATTAAAATTGTACTTTCTTATAGTTAAGTGCATTTTAAAATTGTCTTGTTATTTTTTTAAAATCCAGGTGAATTTTTTCCATTGTCCAGTTATTTAACTCTTGGTATCAGGCAACCCTAAGTGGATCATCAATAAGCCGATAACGAATTGTTGCTTAACCTATACTATACAATTTGAAAAGGTGGTACGACAAGTTGCAACGTTATTTAAAAAAAATAAAAAAACCTTATATATTCCCGGTAATAGAAAAAGTAAAGGCAGCATTAGGAACCCTAGCAACAACAAAACATTTAATTTTATGTTTAAATACATTTACAACGAAATTTCCGATTAACTCTTAAGCAAAGGGAGATGAGATAAAATTCAACTTACATACAACATTATGAAACATGCCACATAACAACAGTTAATTTTGAAAAACTTATTTCCTTGATTTTGATACGAATGTCTCTGATCATACGAATGAATGTGTATCCCACATTCATACATAAATGTGTGGTTGTGTATGGGTATTATTGGCAATAGTAGCAAATGAAATGAATGAATCAAACCATTGATTGCCCATTTACCGAGAGAATCAAACCACAAAATTTAATTTATCTTCCATCACAAAATGTTGTTCGAAAACTCGGTTGTGTGAATTGTCTACCCAGTTACCCAGTGTATTGGGAGTAAATGAAAATACATATGTATGTATAAGATTTGTATTTAAACTGGGTATGAGTTTGTGTGTGGTTTGCTTGGCTACAATGTTTTTACACAAAATATAATAAAACTACAACAAAAAAAAAACAAAAAAATAACAACAAATTTTAAAGGAAATCGGAACTACCCTTTCACACTGTTCACCAGCAAATTACTAAGAATTGTGGGTTGTCTACTTTCATACGAACATTTATCCATTTCAATTCAATTTATTTTTTGTTTTGTTTATTCGTTACACAAAAACCCTTGTCAAAAATTTTGCACGTTACAGTGATAAAAAAGTTTATCTCATTTTTATATGTGTATATAGTAAGAAGGATGTGAGTATAAAGGATAATAATTAGAGGAACCAACTTGAAATAAAGTATGCACTCGTTAAGTAAAATATTGTCAGTCTAACTTAAGAAGAAAGGCGAATTAACGGTTTGAATTCAAAATAAATTCAAAAATATATCGCTAGTTGAGGGATGTAACGATACGCCTTTTTGCCGATATGATATGGATTCTCAAAACGAAATATCGACGATACCGATGCGCATATTAAGTTTGAATTCAAATTAAAATCAACAAAACTCAGTGTAGTATACACAATTACACTTTCATACAGTATTTAAAATTTATATTAATAAGATTGTCTTGCAAATCCGTTTAAAGCAGACCTACAGTGGAAAATAGTCTCTCAGATGCGACAGAACACATTTGAAAACTTAAGTGTTCCTGAGGCATTTTCATCAAGTTTGGGTATAACATGTCATTGCGCCAGTAAAAAAGGAGATCTACATCTCTAAAACTTCCCTTTTGGCTGAGCCACTGCTTAAGCAAAATTTCTTAAGTTGTCCGTGACGCAGAAATTAGTGTTCAAATTATTGAACACAGAGCTGTGTTTAGATAACAGTACCATCATTAGGTATTTTTACATGATCCAGGCTGTCATGTGCTTAAATAGACACCTGCTTCGAGTTTTTCGCACACGGGGAAGGCTGAAATGTACACATATTTCTCTCGTTGTTACAATAACCTTGGGATGATGACGAAAGCTAACCATGTAATTCGGGAAAAGTAAAGTTGGAATATTTGTACCATACTTTTATTGTAACTAACCCACAAAGATTAAATAAAAATTAGTTTTTTTTTTCTTACAATAAATGAAAGTCTTCATTTTATAAACTTCACAAACGTTATGTAGTTGGTCACATTAAATCACATTATAAATAACTGTATAACATGAAATTTGTATATATAAAATTATATGAATGTATGTTTTATTGTAAAAATATCATCTGTAAGTGACACTTATATCCCCATCTTCATTCGTAAACAAAATTTTTACCTCTACAAAGTTGTAACAGCACATGTACATATGAAGAGGGTGACTCAAAAGAAACGAAAAGATTTAAAAAGTCTATGATTTTGATTTTTTAAATCAATAAGTTTTTTTTAATTTTTTCCGCTTTATTATTGAATGGGGAATTAGGAATATATAGAAAAATTGCTTCTCATAGTCGTGCTCTTTCTATGATATTTTATATCTAACGCTATCGTTCAATTTCTTTTCGAATTTTTGTTTAAGTTGGTTATGTTCTGTGTGATTTTCCACGTACCCACACAGAAATAAAGAATTGATTTCAATAAAAAATTTGTGATATTAATTAAAAAATAATTCAACTTGCACCAGTTAATAGTTAATAGTATCAATTAAACGTTTAATTCACTTGATTAAACATATAGTTCACTTGATTAAACTTTTAATTTACTTGATAAAATTTTTAATTAAAACTTACTTTTCTATTTTTGTTTTATGATCAATGTTTATTTAATATTATTATTATTGAGGTTTATTTTTTTCCTTACGGGCTAATAATTATCAATAGTTTTTTTTAAATTAATTTAATTAATTTTATTTTTAATTAATCCTTTAACTGGTGCAAATTTTTAAAGAACTTTTTGTGTGCACGTTTTTTTTTAATTAGCTCCGAAAATGTTTCTTTAGAACTCCACTATGTACCTTGCATTGGCAACAACTTGTTCAAGCCACATCTTGCCTCAAAAAATTTTCAACATGCTACGCCGCTGAGCAACATCGATGGTGTAACTACATTACCGATGAGCATTATCGCATGATCTTCCGTATTAAACTGTACGCGTAACTAAATGCCTATAATCTACTTTTTTTGTTTATGCACAAACCATTTAGTTGAAAACGAGCTTTTCCACTTATAAACAGCTTGTGTAAAAAGTCATGACTTTTTCAATCGTTGAACAAAAATGCAGCGTCCCTTTGTTTATTTCCTTAACAACAATTTAAAAAAAAAACTCAAAGAAAAAAATCATATGAAAAACTTAAGTTACATTAGAGTCCCTTCGTTTCTTTTGGGCCACCATGTATATTTAATATACGCATACAATCACACCTACACACCTCTTGGTTATAATAAAAATAAAAACCAGCCAACCAACGAACTAACCATCAACAAAAACAACAACAAATGTTAAACATTGTCACTTTGGTTATATCCGCTTATTTCACAAAAAAAAAAAAAAAAAACGTATCCCACTCCGACACACTTTAAACACATTCCCACAACTAAATTGTCTGATATTTTTTTGTTATTTGTTGGAATCTATTCAATTAATATTTACACTTTTTACTCTTGACTATTCCAAAATTTCATTTATTATTTGTTTGGATTAACACCCAACATTTTAGCAAAACGGATCAGAAGAAAAGGATAAAAAAACCTGCAACAACAACAACCACTTTTTGAAGTCATAGCATTGGTACCTCATAGACTAGAAATAGTAGGTGAATTTGCTGTTGTTGTTGTTATTGTAGCCACCAAATTTACCTTTTTACAACAATAAGCAGAGAACACACTGATAAGCTGATAAGTATCAGTGATAGTGGAATGAAAGTTTGATAGTGTGTGTGTTTGAGAGTATTATTTTCTACTGAAAATACATATATAATATGTAAGTCCTAAAATTTGGGGGGAGTTTTGTATTTAAGTTCAATTGAAAAAGCTTAGGGATTTTTTTTTTTGAAAAATACCACATGGGGAAATACGCAAAAGTTTTTATTTTACAAATGTGGCCATTATTGATCTGAAAGCATATGATCACCAATCCGACTAGATCTGCAGCGTATGATCACCATTCAAAATAATTAGATCGTTCAAAAGAATTTTAAGAATTCGTATATGACCACAAAGTCACCCAGCAATACGCGGAGAAATGTGCAAAATTGGACAGGTCTTAATGGCACCCGTGATCGATACACAGATCAGGCGTTAAACCTTACCAAATATAGCTTTAGTATTGACCTGTTCAGTCATACTTCACAACGCTAGGCGGCATAGGTTAAAATGTGTCCACTTATCTACCATTTTAGGCCTCAGCCCCCATATCTTTCCGAAGAGTCTCTGGCAGGCATATATGGCCCTTTTTGTGACATGGCGTATATGAGCGTTCCAGTTAAGGGTTCGATCCAGAATGGAATTGAAAAAAAATTAAAAAAAAAAACAAAAAAATGTATTTCATCTAATTCGAAAACCTGATAACCGTACCGTTCAAAGTCGGTTCTTAGCTTAGACTGAAAAGCCCTAATAAGCATAAATCGTAGATAATCATATTAGCTTTTATTCTCCGTCTTTGCAAAGTCCCAATTCATGTAGTTCAGAAAATATAGGACCAGTCGAGCTTCAAGAGTCTTGAAGTCCCAATTTTGTTAAAATCGCAAGCAAACATTCTTAGATGAGATTTAATCGTTATTTTTTTTTAAAGTATCGAATAAAATTCGAATGAAATTCGTCCTTTCAAGTTCAGCATAAATCTGAGGTAAATCAATTGCCACAATTTAGTCTTTCTCTCTTAGGACTATCTACACTTTATGTTCATTTTTAAATCTCTGGAATGCTTTGCTCCCAGTTCATTAATAAATAAATCCTTGTCAGAACTTGGTTTTGTCTTTGGAATAATATAACCATAGATTCCTTAGAAGCTCCACTTTTTTTAAATTATTAAATATGGAAATCCCCTTATATTATATTTATATGTGAGAAACTTGTTAGTGCATATGTCTTTCTTTATGTTTGTATATTGTTTCTATTTTTATCAAGTGTGTGTACTCGTAGGAATATTCTCTTCTACACAAGTGTTCAGTTTGTGTGTTATTTAGTATTTGGTACATTGGTTATGGAGTCTTGAACAAATATAGTTTTCCGATTGTTTTGGTGGCTTTATAATCAACTTGGTGTGTCTGAGTGGGCTTTCTGCCACAATATCATCAAATACAGCATACTAACGAACACTCAAAAATAATAAACTACTACAAATAACTTGACCATTTTCATTGATGAACCGGAATAAATATTTAGTTAAAGTTGTGTGTGTGGGTGGGGTGTGATATTGATATTAGTTTCAGTAGTTGCTTGTTAGATACATGTTTTACCTGAGTATTAGTAATTCAATAGCAACAATTGAAATTCAATTTGTTTGAATGTCTTACAATAAACAAAAAAAAAAAGGTGAGGGTGTGTTCATCTAACCAAAATCACAGAGTTTTCGATTAATGTAAGGGCCTCTTGATCATAGAGAAAAGTGCCAATCGATATGCAAGTTGTTGCCGGGAAAATAAATAAAAATTCGGGATTTTCGACAAAAACAGCATTTTAAGCACATGAAATGTGTCTCTTATAAACCTTATGACATATAAAAAACTGTAGTTGCCCATTTATTCTCACTAAGTCATTGATCGGAAAAGTGTAAACAACCAAGTTTTGTTTTTCTTCGGAAATGTCAAATTTTACTCTAATAAAGTCTGAAGATTCAATAAATTGATAATGAAAGAAAAAAAAACTTATTTGCACGGAGTTGTGCAGAAGTACAAAAGAATGTTCACCAAAGCTTATTCCAAATGTGTTGCATAGATTTAAAAAGATGTCTTATGCGGTTCAGAAGTGGCCATTTTTCCACGGAAGACAAAGAGCGCCTAGAGAAGACAAAATATTGAAAGTATAACTCCATTAAGATTGTGTTCAAACTCAAGAAAAATTTTCAACATGATTTGAGCCATTTAAGAGGGCATTTTTAAAACGTTCGCAGGCAGCAGGATTTATCCAAAAGCCATTTAATTGGATTACCACACAAGTTGAAGCCGATGGATGTCGAAAGACGATTGCACGTCGATAATGCTGCTTTGCATATTACCATTTTACTGGAGATAAAAATTTGGTTGCTGAAGAACAATCCGAAACGCAAACAACCCTATGTAGCGCCAAACTAATGATATGTGTAAGGTAGGATCGGAAGAGCACTATCTGTCTCTATCTTGGACTAGCCAATTACAGGCGGAATTTACCGAGCACCATCAATTAGCTTAAAGTGAGCATAAGCAAAAAAAAACTGCTATAAAATGCGACAACGCATGTTAAAATCCACCTTAAGATTATTTAGAAAAAAGTACTTGGGAAGTTTTAAATCCTTCGCTTTATTATCTAGACCTTGCCCGTTCGACTACTACTGTTTTCGATAGATGCAGAGCATCTTCACTGGAATACGTTTCACCTTAGAGCCGGGTATTAAAGTTTGGCTCGATTTCTTTTTGGCCTTAAGTGCAAGATTCCTATGTTGTCCGAAGTAGGGGAAAAGTGCTAAGCTAACAATCGTTAATACTTTGAAGATATTTAGATTGCAGCAATATTTTACAATTAACGCTCAAAACCTTCCAACAAATATTTTAGCAATCTTGTGCATATATCTGCTTTTATATATATTTTTTTTTCTTGTATTTTTTATTTTTTTATTTTGTGCATGTTAAAATTTGCCCTAGTAATAAATCGCTTTTAACAATATACAATAATTATTAACCAAATACTATTAATAATAAAAACTATTAAAGCAATTATGATAATACATCAACTACTATTATCAGTTGCTGGCCCTGCTGCCTTTACTCGCTCACTGCAGTCATTTCCTTGCAAACATGTCATATTCACTGTTCACGTGTTTAATGTTAAAAGTTTCCAGTACCTGGCATATTTTATTTGGTCTAAATTATATTAGATTGTTCTCTTATCAAGTGTTTTCAATATTTGATTATCTAGAGAATAAAAAGAAAAAAAAGTTAGTTTAGTTTTATTTTAGCAATAACTGAAAGTCATTGAATTTTAAGCACGTTTTTTTGCGTTGTATTTTGTTACTTTTTTTATTTGTTTGCAACCGAGCAAAAATTGAGTGGTTTTTTGTCAGGGGAACCTCTAATAATTGTTGATTGTTTAAATTTGCTTTATGATTATAAATTCATGGATTACTAGGGATTAGGGAGTATTTTCTGTAAAAAAATTTCAAATTTGTTAAACGATAAATTTTGGATTTCTCTTAAAGCTTGGAGATTTTTATACTCTCCTACTTTAGCTGCAATCAGGATTTTATCCGGAGTCTGCTTTAAGCTGAAAGAACACTCTACAACACCTTAGGGGAAAGGGAAATAATACCAAACTAGTCACGCGACAGTTCTAAAGTGGTAGGGATAGGTTCTAGTTCTAAAGTGGTCTGTACACGGTCAAAATGCTTGTCATGTAGGCGAATTCACTCGTGTACGTGCTGGTCGCCGTCATATCTAAATCTTTTGATTATGCATCCAGCATCGTCGGTGTCACACATACAAATATATTTTCACTCCTACTGCCCTAGCGCTTGATGAGAAATGCTTGACCGTGGACAGACACCTTAACACTGTCCTAGAAGGGGTTACTTGGCACCTTTTTGACACTTTGTAACAGGTCACCAAAAAAACAATTTCGGGTTAAATAATGCCTGTTGCAGATATTGCCCCGATTGAACCATAATAATAAGATGGGATAGGTGATAATGCAAAGTAATAGCACCAGATAGAATACGTTTCCTCTGGAGTACCTACACTTAAAGCACATTGTCTCCAATAAAATGATATGTCTTGTTTTCCCCTATCGCAATTTGTTCATTTTATGATTATATTGTGTCCACTGGTCACAGGATAACGGCTTTAAGAGCCATTGATACCAATTTTCCGAAAGGAAGTTACGGAATTCTATATGGTCTAGACTTAGCTGCTTCCGTGATACGATCACGTTGTGGCTATGATTTAAACCCAAAATCGCGGAAAGGGATATTCTGAAAATCCCATTTGTTTAAAAGTTCGGCATGAGGAGGACTATCTCAACGCAAAGATTAGAGAGTTTCAGTTCCAAAACAAGGGGCGAGTGTATGATCTTGCCGGATTATGCACTAAAATTTCTGCTTGGTAATCTCAGGGGCGGTTTGTAATACACGTTTTTCCTCAAGAGCCCATCATTTGGTGGTCATAAAGCGCATTTCAGTAAAAATTCGATTTTTGGCCAGACTGTACGTATGTGGAATAACCTGCCTGCTGAAGTCTTCTCTCTCACTTTCAAATTGAATCAGTTCAAGTCGAATGTCCTCAAGCACTACTCCCGCTATACTCCTTGTCATAACCTATTTCCTTAGTGCTGGTCCTAAAAAAACAAAGCAGGAATAGCTCCAACTTAAGTTTTTTTTAAGGAAACTTACCACTCTTTAGGACAAAAAGCAAATTTGCATAGAAATTTGAAAACTTCCGTTCAGAAATTCCGAAAGTTTCCGGAAATATTGCTTTTGCTTAAAAATAATTATCTTGTTTGTTTGTCAAAAGTCCTTTGAACTGAAATTTTATCTTGTTTCTATCAACTCCGTTCTCTTTGTGCGGTCGTTTTCATCTTTTGGCTATGACATCCTTGAAATTTATTTTTTATTTTCGTTTTGTTTTTATTTAATAAAACAACTGATTTTTGCTGTCTTTCCATAACCTTAAGGAGAAATTTTTTTTAAAAAACAACAACAACATAAACAAATATAAGAAAAACATCAAAGAAATATAATTCCTTTTTTTGTGCTGATTTGTTGCGTATAATACACGCTCGAAACCATAACAAACTTCAAATATTCAGGCTTCTTCTATCTACATATCTGGCTGGCTTCGTTACATTTTCCGCGTGCAAAATTTTCTAAACAACGCATTTGATTTCAAACTCTAAAATTTATAAAAACAAAGTAAAAGAAAGTCCTTTTAACCACCGACACAATTACATATAAAAAAGAACTTGCAACATATGTACAGCAAAACAATATTGCTGCAAATTTGAGGATGATGATTTAAGGATAAGAAGTCATTTTGCATGGGAATGTTGCTGAAAAAAAATTTTTTTTTTAAATAAAAAATCCATGCATTTGGATGCAGTTAAAAAAATTAATCCATACTCTCAAGTGTTTATCTGCTGCATAATGCGGCATTATGTTTTATTTTACAGGCTAAAAGAAGAAAAACAAATCATCATCATCGTCGTCATCATCATCATCATTACAAAAAAAATGTAAACACACACAAAAACACTTTTAAACATCAAAGTAAAAGTACCGTCAAAAGTTCTCATCATCTAGTGTGTTTGGATCTGTGTGGCATGCAACACAAAAAAGTGAATGCTTAATGAGTATTTACAACTTTCCCCCAACAAGTTGCAAGTAGAGGAAAAAACAAAAATCTCAGCTAAAATCATGCACATTATCCTTGAGCAAAGTGAAAACAAAACAAAAACATATTCACAGTTTGTTGCGTACTTTTTTTCACCGTTTCCCTTTCTCTCCTCTACAGTTCAGAAAGCTTTTTTTCGATTTTTTTTTGACGTTTATTTTTTAGTCGTTTGTTTTTGTTTCTCTTACCCCTCCTCAGCATATTTAGCTTTTGTATTAAAAGCCAATTAAAATAAAAACCCAACCAAAAACCCCCTGTTTATTTTATGTCACTGCGATTGTTTAAAAAAATAAGAAGGGAAGTAATCAAGGAGACGGGAAGTCCTGAGATGAATGGTGAATTAAATGAAACCATCTACATTTAAAAAAATGGAAGAATAGTTATAGACTAAAATTTCGTTGATAACTAAAACCCTAAAAACTATAATTCCCTTCTAGGAAAAAGTTGCAGTCTTATTTGCATAATATCTTTGGCTTTTCTAAAGTCTTTGGAAAAGGTTTCCTGAGATCTGGGCTAGGCAACCAGTGAAATGCGCATAGGAACTAGCTTAATTCCCCAACAATAAATCTCAGTGTATTTATCAAGCATAAAAAATTAGAAATTTAGTAAGAATATTACTGCGAATCAAGCCCTTAAATTTCGGAATTCTTTTAATTTAAATACTTGTAATAAAAGCTCAAGAATCAAAGAAAAGAAAGAATAAGAAAACAAAGTTGAAATCTCGGACAATAAGTAGAGACGATTACTTGAGAACCTCTAGTGTAGGCATAGCCACAAGGTGGTCTTAACCACTGGTTAACAAATTATGTGTTAACCAACCGCCTCTCTGTAGGAGAACAAACAGCTAACAGAAGTTAACATTTTGAGTGGACTATCCCGTACAAATATACACACGCCGTTATATAAAAGCTGAACCCATCTAACCAAACCATAACCACCCATATTCTCTGAAGGATCATCCTCAGCTGATGCTCAGCCTGGTGACATGCCATCAGGAACAACTAACTTACTTGGTATCAGACTGCATCTCTGGTCTGCCACGATCTTAATTATAAATACTGCCAATATTCAGGTATTGACTGCATATGATTTTCAGAGGATGTAACGCCAGAGGGAGGATATCCTTTTATCGTTTTTTTCACAAACGCCATGGGAGGACGGGGTCATGTCGGTCAAAACAGAAGCGAATTGCAATATTTTTGGCCAATAGGTTAAAGCTGTCATACTCAAAGTTGTTGTTGTTTTATTGCAATGTTGCCAGCTCTTACAAAGTATTATAAAGTTGTAAAGTATAATAAACGGCGTTATTTAGCGAGAAATGCGGTCGGCGTAATCATTATTTCTATGATTCTTGAGATTAGGGAGACAAAAGCCTCCGAAGGTGAAACTATTTAGAATACACTTCAACTTTTAAACAATTCTGTATGAAGAAGAGAAGGTCTGTTGTCTAAAATCTCCCTTTGGAATACTCTTTGGGTGTTAGAAGTTTTCGAGAAGATTTCAAGATATGGAAAAAATTTTCGGATGAAGACCTTAATGTAACTAACGGGAGAGAGATAAAAAGATAAACTTTTAAACATCAACAGTGAGAATACGTGACATTGTTAATTAATCCTCTAATTCAGATCTCACCGTTTACATTTGTGATTCTAAAAAAAACAACTTTAATAGTCTCCCTACTTCTTTGACGTCTTTTAAATCAATGGATTGCCAACGATCTTCTAATTTTAAGGTTATGATGCTGTTTAGTAAGAAATTTATTTTTCGTTTAAAGCTCCGAATCCGAGTAATTATGGATCCTAACGGCTTTTCTAGGTGCCATGATATTTGGAACTTCGTAGTTTCTTGGTGCATCTTTTTGTTTGTGTCCGGCGAAAAGGTTATCTCAGCTGATAGCAAAATCACCAAAAGTGCCCCACAGTTAAAGTCAATTCACACGGGGGCTCTTAGGCTCCTCGTTTTGTTTAGAGGCGAACGGAGTAGAGAAGAAACAGGGGTAAACAAAAAGACCCGGTTTGTGTCGTTCATGCCGTTTTGTATCTTTCTCATTAAACTTCTTTTTATTACGTTTTATTATTTTTCTTACTTTGAAGTGTCATTTTAAAAATACAGTGGGACCTCGATTAAGCATAACAGACGGGAAGGAATTTTTTGTGTGTTTCTTATTTTTTTTATAAATATATAATCGGGGGATTTACAAGGTGTGCTATTAATTCATATCGTCATAATGTCCTAAACAATATTTTACAATTGTTTAAAAAAAATGACTGTTGTGTTTCGAATAAAATTAAAAATTTAATGCTGTGCTCATTGATTCGTCATAACGGTACAGTAAAAATCTAAATTATAAGCGGTTGCCCACAGCAGTCATATATTTTTCTTGTATTTAATTTAAGCCATATGACTTTACAACTTTACGACTAACTTGTGAATCCCCTAAATGTATTTTTATGTTTTTTTTTTAATTCCCTAAGCCAGAGACTCTGGCGGGAATCGAACCCGCAACCCCGGCGCTGAGAGACAAGCTTACTACCAGCTAGAATACCGGGGCACTCAATAGGATAATTTTTTTATAATTGCGGATAACAGAGGTAAAGCCGGAAAATAGAGATAATCGTTGCAAAAAAATTTTGAATCAATGCAAAAAAATAATTTATATTTCCCGGTTAATTGATGACGGTTAATCGAAATACGGATAACGAAGGCCCTACTGCAAATAAAAAATACATGCAACCAAAAATCATCGTATTTACGCAAAGGATATTTTGATGTTGCTTCAAAAGGGAATGAAGAAAAAACCAAGTCGTAAAAGCCCTCATGTGAATTGGTTGTTATAAACACACGCAATGAATAGAACGTAGGGGAGGGTATGTTTAACGTTAGCACTTCTTGCCAGCACGTCTGCTACGAATTATCCATTTAGCTATTATAAGCCTATTTCTAAATAATTCATCCGTCAACTTATCCGGCCATCGCAAATTATTGCATTGCAATAAAAGTTTATTGCACTGAAAGTAGCTACCACCACTTGCTACGATATTAACGTTCTTCCTTTTTTTTAAACTCGGTAAAAAAGAAAATACGAAAAGCATGCCTTAGCCCAAAAGAAGTTAATAAAATTTCTAGATTTCGGCAAAATTAAAAGTTTTTCTTTCTATATGTAACATAATAAAAAAATCTATATGTAACATAAAACGGAAGGAACAAAATTTCCTGATTTATTTTTTTAATGTTTTGGAGAGTTATGAGAAGATTTCATTATGATGGCAAGCATTATGGGGCAAGAGACAAGCCAAGCACTACCGTTGGACTCTACGGTCCAAATTAAAAGTAATAAAAGAAAAATTGTATACTCGCCGGAATTGGAAAAAGTCTGAAAAATTATAAACTCCAATTACTCGAAATTATTTCAGATTATCCAAAATTATTGCCGCCTCATATTCGGTATCTGTTATTTTAAAGGTGCTGAATATGCTTGAGAAGAAATTGAATCTACGTCCGATAATACCCATAAAAGATTGATCCTAGTTGGTACTATCAAATATTTCTAACTCTAACTGCCTTCCACACATATTCGTCTTGCTGTGTTTCTCCCAAACAGTTGTTGCTAAAGCTTGTGTCTCTTACTTTGAGTTTGTAGCGGTTCTTAATGCATTTTCTTTTGTTTGTTTTGATGCATTAACTTTGTGTTTGTTGCATCTGGTGGAGAAAATGCTCTATCCTTCTTTTGCTTTGCAACGATTGAGGGCAAACAAAAAATCGTTTGTAAAGGATATTTTCCTTCTTCTGCTTGATGCCTTCACTAGTTGTACTTCTTTTCATGCCACTATTGTTTGACTTTACTTTCTAATGTTATTGTAACAGTGTTTGTTTTTTTTCTAGGAATTTTATTTTTAAGGATTTTTCCTTGGAGATTATGTGTGTGTGTGTTTGGCATAACAACGTGTTGTTTTGTTAGACTGTGACAAGGTGCGAGTGTGTGGACTCAGCGTTGACTTTGAAGTTTTGTGTGCTTCAGCAAATGCTTTCAAGTACACACTTTTCGTTTGTTTGTTTCGCTGGATTTTTTTGCCTCCATTCTACTTGCAACACACTATTTTCATTTCGTTTTTGTCAAGACCAAGAAGTGCCACTTAAAATGGCAAAAAAATAAGAAAAAGAAAATATTAGGCAGTTTTTTTAGTTAAATTTTCAACATTCCTAACATTTTTTTATAACTCCAGCAGGAAAATACACAATTACCTTTCAATTGGCCCAGGTAAGTTCATGTTTACAATTTTGTTACAATTTTTCCTGTCAGAAAAATTTCGTGCTTAAATCTTTTTTTTTAAAATACAATACATATAAAATCCTCTACAACATTTTCCTTTCATCTTAAGCCTCATAAAACACATCTTTACTTTATGTGTAAATATGTTTGTATTTTATGCCAGTTTTCTTAGCTTTTACTGACTTTTTTCTAGCATGCTATTAGATTTTTTGCACACTCCCTCTTTTATTTTTTTACTTGAAAACAATTTTTTATTAGTATTAAAGATTCGCATGTTTGCTTTCCTTTTTATTTCAATAACTCCTTTGTTGTTTTTATTTTATTACTTCAAAAAAATCCTTTCCTCATGCTAATTGCAGCTAATTCCGTCCTTTGTCACAACAATTAAATCTGATAGAACCCTAAAAAGTGCATAAAAAAAGCCGAGAATCAGGAAATTATTATGTTAAAGGATAATTAAAGAGAGTGTGCAATGACTAAAGAAACATTGAACAAAAATTTGTTAGATATTAAAAAAAAATTTTTGTTGTCGTGCCAATATGATTATTTACTACTAAGAGGAGGGTAGTACTAAAAATCAGCAAAATTGTGATAAAATAAACATTAAGTAAGTTTCCTATAAAAAATTTCAGTAAGCGATAAATGTTCTAAAAAGAATTAAAGAAAACAATAAATTTTTTAAAGAAAACTCGACTAAGCGATTAATATGCTATAGAAAATTCACGTAAGCTAAACATTTATTTATAGCAAACTCTATAAAAAATTCTAATAAGCCAACAATTTTTCATAGGAAAAAAAGTAAACAATATAATTTCTGAACAAAATTTAAGTAAGCGGTAATTAACTCTATAGAAAATTTAGAAGACTCAAATAAGCTATAAAAAAAGTTAAGTAAGCGATCAATTTTCTATAGAAATTTAAATATTTTTTATTTTTTTTTTAATTCCCTAAGCTACTCCCGTGGAGCTCTACGCTTATCTGCAGGAAACCAGAGTCTCTGGCGGGAATTGAACCCGCAACGCCGGCGCTGATAGACTAGCGAACAACGAGCTCAGTGATAAATTTTCCATAGAAAATTAAAGCAAGCGATACAGTTTCCATAGAAAATTAAAGCAAGCGATAAATTTTCATTTGAAAATTAAACCAAGCGACATTATTTCTATAGAAAGTTAAAATAAACGATATATTTTCTATAGAAAATTTAAGTAAGCGACAAATTTTCTACTGAAAAAACGAGCAAACGAAAAATCTTTTATAAAAAACAAGAAGACAAATAAATTTTTCAAAAACATATTTTAAAAAGTTATTATTAACTTTTCTATAAAAAAGTAATCGATAGTTTTGTATTGACAACCCAACTTTAATTTTTCTTTCTCTCTTTTCTTTCTTTTTTCATAAAATTTTAAAGAAACGAAACTTTTTTTAATAGAAAATTAAATAAATCGAAACATTTTCTGCCTAAAATTAAGGTGGTCCACAAATTTTTTATAAAAAATTTAAGTAAACGATAAATTTAAAAAAAAACATGTAAGTCTGCAATAAGTTTTCTATAGAAAAATCAAGTTATCAATAAATTTTTTACAAAAAACTAAAATAATCGATAATCGATATTTTTTAAGATTTAAGTCGATTAATTTTCTATAAAAAATTTTAGTTATCATAAATTTACTAAAAAACTGTAGTTATCATAAATTTTCTATGGAAAATTTAAAGAATATAAAAATGTTCTATAAAAAGGTAAAGTTATCTACCGGTGATCTATTAAAAATTTAAGAAATCGTAAAATTATTTTGTAGAAAATAAAGGAAGTTGATATTCTAGGAAAAAACAAAGTGACCGACGGGATCGAGTTTTCAATAAAAAATTTAAATAAGCGATATATTTTATATAGAAAATTTTATTATTATTTATTTATTTTATTATTTGTTAAGTTTTAAATAAAAGTTTAAGTTAAAGAAATTTAAGCTATGGATACGTTTTCTATAGAAAACTTCAGCTAACTTTAGTTAACGATAAATTATTATAGGAAAATTTCAATTATCGATTAGCTTTTTCTTAAACAAAAAAATTTAATTAAAAAGTTTTAATTGGACAACAATAGTCATCGATAACTTTACTACAGAAAGTTTAAGTTATCGATAAGTTTCGTACAGAAAATATTAGTTCTTGACAATTTAAAAACTTAGTCTATTTATAAAATTCAAAATAAATAACTTTTGGTTAATATACCTCCCTCTTAGTTTGTTTTTTTTTCAATTTCTAATTTTTTTTCTTCAAGAACTTGCACAAAAATTGTACAATTTCCTAATTAAATACGAGTGAGAAATATACTTGAAATGGCAGTTTCAGCATATGTACAAGTACACACAGATACACAAACGTGTCACAAAATATAGTGTTGAAGAAGTTTGAAGTTGTTGATGATGATGTTGTTGAAAATCGTGTTATTAATTTATTTAGATTTTATGAAGTGGCTTAACAAATGTGAGCATGAGAAATGTCATTCATTAATAAAGTGTTGAATTAAGCGTCGTTTTATTTTATAAATGTCATTATTTGTTTAATGACTTTGACATATTCAAGTGTTAAAATCAACAGCAAGAAAAAAATAACAAACAACAACATCGTCAGTGGAGACCAACAGCGTCAATGGCGAAATCATTACTCTCATCATCAGTATCAAGTGCAACATCACTTCAAATTATTGTGGCCACCATCATCATGTGATTATTAACAACAGCGCCATCCACCACCGCGACTCCAACACTAAAAAGTAATAGTTTTTTTTAATACAAGTTAATGTGTATGAATAGATGTGTGTTACTGAGTTTTATTTGAGAGTGTGACATCCTCATCATCCCCATCAACATCAATATCAACTCATCACTATCACAATTGTGGAACACTTAAGCATTTGTCATATTTATATCAACAGCACTCTATTTAGTAGTGATGCGATGTATTGTCGCTGTGGATGTTGCTTTTAAATTTATTCAGAATTTCAACCAGTAGGAAAATTTCTTTAAAACATTTAGATAACTTAAGTACATATTCTATAAAAAATGTATCGACAACTTAAGTTTTATTTACATTAAAATCATTTTGGTTTAAAAAAACTTTAGACGTCTATAAGTTGTCTACAGAAAACTTATCTATAACTTAACTTTTATATCGAAAACTTATTGATAACACAAGTTGTCTACAGAAATCTTATTGATAACAAATGTTTTCTACACAAAACTTGATCGATAAATTAATAATTTAAAATGTATCGTAACTATAGTATTCTATAGAAAACTTTTCGATTACTTTAGATATTCATGGGAAATTTTTTTATAACTTAAGACTTTAACAGAAAACTTATCGATTACTTAAGTTTCCTGCAAAGCAGCTTGTACACAACTTAAGTTTTCTCCAGAAAATGTATGGCTAATTTGATATTTCGTCAGAAAGCGTACCGATATCTTAAATGTCTACAGAAAACGTATCGATAGCTTAAATTTTCTGTAAATAACTAAACGATACCCAAAGTCGTGTACAAAAAAATTATCGGCAGCGATCGCTTTAAAATAAAAGCTTATAAATAACTGAATTTTTCCTCTTAAGGTTTATCGATAGTTGGAGTTTATTTTAGACAACTTGTACTTAACAGATGTTTGCTATTAAAAGTTTAGATTATTTTTATATAAATTTAACTACAGTAAATATACCGATTCGCGATAACAAGAATTATTATTAAAATTATTGATTATTAAAATTATAATTAAAAAGTTATCAACTTCTAAAATTTTATATAGAAAATTGATCGCTTATTTTTATTATCTACAAAAGCATTCCTGATTACTGAAATTTTTAAAAGAAAACTTCTTGATAACTTTAGTTTTTTTATAAAACTTCCCGAAAACTTCAATTTTCTATAGAAAATTTATACATTACTTAAAACTTCTTTAAAAAACTTATTCATAACTTAAGTTTTTCCATAGAAATCTTCCCGATAAGTTAAGTTTTCTATAGAAAACTTATCCATTACTTAAAATTTCTATAAAAAAAACTTATTATTCTTCTTTATTAATAACTGAGCTTAAGGTCACTTTTATTTCAAATAGATCGTTAATTTATTATATCGATATTTCGATTTCCTTTGGAAATCTTTTAATATTTAAAAAAAGGTCGAAGAAATTAGAATAAAATATTAAAAAAAATCTTATTGATAACTAAATTTTTTCCATAGAAAAATGATCGATAACTTAACTTTTCTTTAGAAAACTTTTCGATAACTTAAGTTTTATTGAAAACGATAAGTTTTTAACTTAACTTAAGTTGAAAACTTATCTTCTATTGAAAACTTATCGATAACTTCAGTATTCTATTGAAAACTTATCGATACCTTCTCGATAACTTGGGTTCTCTATAGAATAACTTAAGTTTTCAATAGAAGACTGGTCGATAACTTTCTATAAAAAATGTATCGCTTTCTTTTAGTTTCTATAATCAAATGTTCGCCTGCCTACTTTAAATATCTTTAAATAATTGAACGTTAAATTTAATCGTCTATTAAAAATTAATCGTTTACTTGAATTTTCTACAAAATATTTTTTTTGCTAAGTTGAATTATTTATGATGAGATTTATGGAGAGGTTGGTTATTTCCTACCGGATTTTTAATATTTTTATACATAATTTTTTTATTGTTGTGACAATGTTGTTTTTTGGGAGTAGTTGCTTGTTGGTTGCTCGTTTGGAGTGTTGTTTATGATGTTTAAATTAAAGTTTTTTTTATTTATATTTTTTTTTTCAATTGAATTGTCAACACTTTTGTTTATAATTCATTTTACATTTGCTTTTCGTTTAAATCCACTGACTGTATAGAAAAAGACATCAATTGATTTTAATTTTAATTTAAAAACTTCAGATTTAACTAAATCCGTTTCCATTAAGATATAAAAAGGAAATAATTTGTGACATCTTTAATAAATTTTTTATAGCGTAAAAATGTTTTCAATATAAGAATTTATATGGAATCAAGTCTTTTGAAAACTTTGGTGTTAAAAAAACGCCTAAAAGTAGGTTCCTTTTAAAAGATTGTTAATCTTTTGGATTTTAAACACTTTATTTAGTACAAAAAAATGTTCTACAATATTTTTCAAATATTTTCTAAAAAACCTAATTTCATAAATATGTTTCTAATGTTTTTTGTTTATAATTAAAATTTTTTTGTTTATAAACTCTCTTAAGCCATTCCACCGCAACACCATCCAACCAGTATTTAAAAATGTCTTCAGCACTCGTCATTATTTTATTTTGGAGCAATAATTTCAGTGTTTAGATAAACATACATAATTCACTCTACCCACCCACGCATTCACTGCAGCACTTCCCCATTGGGAAAGATCTCTAGTGTTGTTTTCATCAGGTGGTCATAAAATAGCTGGAATTCTGTTGTTTTATTCAAGCAGATTTAATGCAGAAGATGCTGCTCTCTGAGGTTTTGCTGTTGCTGTTTTTGTGTTTAAGAGATTATAATTTGTTGCCACAACAATTATTGCAAAAATAATTTATAAATGGAATGACTAAATAAACATCATTAAAACTCGGTCAGTGGTCTGGTTATTAAAATATTCTTAAGCAGTTTTTAGAAGATGCTGGTTAATAATAAAAAAATTGTTTCACACATGATTTGTAAAGTAAACAAAATTTAAATACTCATTTTTTGTTGAGCAAATAAATGAAATCATTTGACTAGCCGTAGTACTCGTATTTATGTCATTTAACTCAGACAAATCAGCCGGTCAATCTGGAATTGGATAAAGAAAACGACCACCAAAAAGCAAAATTCCGTTACAGAATGAAATTTTTATAGATAAATAAAGCAATCGAAAAACTTGACTACGAGATTTTAAATATTTTATAAATTTTTTTAATTAAATTCCAATAAGAAATGTTTAGTTTATCTGTAACTTGTCAATAAATTAACTTCAATTATCGATAATTTGTTTTGCAGAATCTAAGCTTCTCAATAAGTTTTCTGAATAAAATTAAAGTTATCGTTAAGTTTTCCATAAAAACTAAAGGTAATTTTGATGTATATGAAACTACAGTAGTCGATAAGTTTTCTATAGAAAACTTGATTATTCCATAAGTTTTTTTAAGAAAACATAATTAGTCGATAAACTTTCTATAAAAAACTCTAATTATCGATAAGATTTTTACAGAACACTAACTTTATCTAAAGGTTTTCTGTTGAAAGCTAAACTTATCAATAATTTTTTATAGAAAACGAATGTTATTGATAATTTTTCTAGAGAAAACATAAGTGTTATGGCATTACAAACTTTTATTTAAATAAATAAATGTTAACCTTTTTATGTGTGCGTGTTTAATTTTAATTTTAATCTTAAAATAACATTATTTTTTTATGCCTTATAATGATTCTATTAAAATTTAATTTCCTTTTTGTCAGCAGTATAACTGTGTGTTTTAAAAACCACAAAATCATAAAGTCAAATATTTGTCGGTGTTCACATGAAATATCGAATTTGTGTGCAAAAAAAAAAAAAGAATTCTACACCTTGTGTTCCATTAATATTTCATTAAGGCACAAGTAAAAACAAAAAAACTAATAATATGTTTAATTTTCGTAAGCAAAATATTTAAATTTCAAAAAAAAAAAAAAAAAAAAAAAACAGAAACGATGATAGATTTGAACAGAAGTGTTAAGAAAATTAGCGGAGAAAGTGTAAAAAACGGAAAAGTGCTTATTGAAGAAGGCTTAAAAGTGAGCTTTAGTAAATCCCAATGGTTTTCCAAGTTGTCCTCTGAATACCGCATATTATCTATCGCATGCTTAAAATTTCACTTTGCAATTTTTTTAAACTAAAGAAATAAGGAAAAAAAAAAATTTCGAATATGATGGTTATCAAAGACACAAAGCTTGTGTAAAAAACACAACAGCTCTTGGAAATTCTATATTTTTAGATTATACACCCAATAGTTCTCAAAAATTCAATAAAAATTAACTCTAACTTTAAGCCCCCGTAAGTAGTTTTCCGAATTCCTTAAGTTTTAAAACTTTGCTTATTTTTCGCCCATTGCTGTTTATCTTCTTGTATGATTTAATCAAATAGAAGAAGCAGGAGCTGCAGACAGACTAACTAACAGCAACATATGTTGCATACATTTACAAGAAATACAGTCAACAGGAGCGGCAGCACAACAACAACAAATGGAATAAAAATCATAATGATGAGCTAAAAAATGTGTGTATAATTTTTTAAAATGTTCATAAATTTTCATTAAAACTAAATAAAAATTTACACAAACACACATACACACAAAGACTATTCATAAAACACAGAGAATGAAAAGGATGTTCGCACACACACACAGCCATTAATGGAATTCACACTAACACTCCTAAAACAAAAATAAAAAAGTATGTAAATGGCTGGAATTGAAAACTTTAATGACAGGAGTTTATATTTTATTTATTATTTACATATTTTAAAGAAAATTTTAGTGTATGTGCATGTGTGTATGTATATGTGTGTAAATTGTATACATATGTGTATTTAAGGTAACATAATGTCAAAAAGTGATTATGTAAATATTTTACTACAAATTAAAATCAAAATTAAATACAATATAAAACATGACAACAACAAAAAAAGAACAAAATTATAATAAACTTCCTTGCTCTACCCTCCCAAACCGTCTTAATACTCTTAGCAGCAAGAGGATAATACTAACACCATCATCATTCATAAAAGCCCCAACAACACATGTTGCACTACACAAGTAGTAGAGATTATTTTATTTAAAAATTATTGTTTTAAGAATAAGTAAATTTTGCCTGGCTGGCAGACTGACTGACTGACTGTCATAACAGGCTGGTTGTCTTCCTTTTCCTTGTTTCCTCAGAGAAGTGTGAGCCGGCGAGATAACATTCAAACCCATACAAATTGCTTTTGTTGGATTCCATTTTGGTGTTGGAAAATCTAAGAACAACAAAAACGAGTGCAAAAACGAAGCAGCCAGCCTGCCAGCTGTTTAGTCGGTCTGCCAGCAGAACAAGGAGACCTCTAAGGAAGTAAAGCTTATTATCGTCTAAAACTCACACTTTAAATTAATAATAAAACATTTATTAAAATTGTAATAAATGTGCATATCAAAAAAGCTGAGAGTTTAGATTGAACACAAGCATGTGACTAAAAAACAAATAATGTTATTCGAAAATATATTTTCTTTTACGAAACTGTATCGAAAACTTAAGTTCTTTACAGAAAATAATTGACGACTTATGAATTTTTTTTAGAGAATATTAAAAATAAACTTAAGTTTTTATTGAAAACTTATCGATAATTTAAATTTTCTATTTACTGTAACTAAAGTTTTCTTTCGAATATTTTTCGATAGCCTTAGTATTCAAAACTTATCGATAACTAAAGTTTTGTGAAGATAACCGACAACTTAAGTTTTCTATTTTATTGTATATAATTGTTAGCTATTGTTTATTATAGTTTAAGAATGTTATGAATTATATTTTAATAAACATCAGAAAAGAGAACTTATCGATAATAACTAAAGTTTTTTTTAAAAACCTTTTCGATACTTTAAGTTTTCTGAAAAAAGTTATCGATAACTCATATTTGTTTAAAGAATTTTCGATTAAATTATCTATTAAAACATTTTTCCATAACTGAAGTTTTCTATTGAAAATTAATCGATAATACCTGAAACTTTCTTTAGAAGAAATTTTTATGGCTTATTTTTTTATTAGAAAACTTTCCGAAAACTTAAGTTTTCTATCAAAGAATTTAACATAACTAAAGTTTTTTTCAAAAGAACTATTGATAATTAAAATATTGAAATAATAAAAATTTATTTCAAAATTTTTCGATAACTTCTAAGGAAATTTGACCGAAAACTAAAGTGTTCGTTAAAAGAATTTTTGATAACTTAAAATTTGTTTATTAAAAAAATATTATGTTTAGTTTTCTATTGAAAACTTGTCGAAAACAACTAAAACTTTCTTTGAAAGAATTTTTGATATTTCTAGTTTTCGATTAAAAAACTTGTCGATAATTGAGGTTTTTTTATATAAAATTTTTCGATAAAATTCGACAAATAAAGCTTTTTATAGCAAATTTATCGATATCTTAAGTTCTCTTCAAAAGAATGTTTGATAAATTAATTTTTAAATAAAAAACTTAACAATAACTTAGCAAATTTTTCGATAACTATCAATAATTGAAGAAAATGTATCGATATCTTAAGGTTTTTGATACATTTTTAATAATACAAATCATTTTTTGGAATTCTTTCGGATAACCATAAGTTTTTTAGTGAAAACTTATCGATAACAGAAGTCTTGTTTAAAGCGCCCTGGGAGTATCATTTAAACACATCAATCATATAATTGTGTGCGTGCAGTCATTCTTTTTCGGCTACGCATATGCGTTGTCAGCAATGCTTGATGAAAATCAAAAAGTTTTGATTTTTTTATTTGAATGCTGATTTTTTGATAGTCTCCTGTTGTGGTTGACAAAAAGAGTTTTGTTTGCTTTTTGTGTATTGACAGGAAGAAGTTTACAAATGAAAAAAAAATATATTTTTTGGTTTTTATGTCTTTGATTTATAAAAAAACGTTAGTTTGCTTGTGAGTTTCGTAAAATGGAAAAGTTGATTGAAGTGTTAATTTGTACGTCTCCAAAAAAGCCTGAAATCAACGACACTTACACAGATGCACTGATTGATGGGTTTATTTGATAGTCTCCAAGGCCCTTAAAAAAATTCTTGATAACTTAAATTATTATATATATTAAAATATTTAGTATTTTCTATCAAAAAATTCATCGATATCAGAAAGAATTTTTGATAAATTATGTACTAAAAAATTATTCAATAACTAGCAATAATTAAAGTTTTCTAAAGAAAATTTATCGATACCTTAAGTTTTCTTTAAAAGAATTTTTGATCACTAAAGTTTTTTTTATTAAAAAAACTTTCCGATAACTTAAAATTTCGATTGAAATCTTATCGATAAATAAAGTTGTATTTCAAAGAATTGTTGATTAATTAATTTTTTATTAAAAACGTTCTCATATTTTAAATTTTATATCAGAAAACTTATCGATAGCTGACATTTTTTTTACATTTTTGATAGTTAAATTATCTATTAAAAAATGTTCGATTACTTTAAATAAATCATTAATAACTTTATTTTTTGTAGAAAACTTATCCAATAGTTGAAGTTTTATTAAAAAATCTTGATGACGGAAATTTTTTACTAAAAAACTTTCCGATATTTTAAGATTTATATACAAAAACTTATCGATAACCTAAGAATTTTTTTTAAATGTATATCGTTAGCACAACATTTCGCTATTTATATTTTTTGTAGAAAATTATTCGATAGCTTAAGTATTTTATGTAAAACTTTTCGATTTTTTTAACTTTTTATAAAAAGAACATTGCGATTACTTAAACTTTTCAAAAAAAAAAACTTTTCGATAACTAAAGTTTTCTATTCAAATTGTAAATATTAAAATTTCTACTAAAATTTTCTATAAAATTGTTCCGATAAGCATAGGTTTCGGTTGAGCACTTTTGAATATTTTAAGTTGTCTACTTATCAATGGCGACAGTCTTTTAACATCTCTATAAAAATTTTCTATAATTTCTGGTTTTATATTTTAAAGTGATCAGTCCTTTGAAAACTTTCCTGCCATTAAAAATATGGTCGTTAGTGACATTTTGAATTTAATTTTAAAAATTTTGCATGATTTTTCAACAATTCCTTATTTACATCTAAGAGTTTGGTTTTTTCTCCATCTACTGATTTATTTCACTTCAAACTCTGGTTATTTTCCCATAAGGAAATTGTTTATTTAAATTAAAATAAACCACTTGTGGTTTTTTTATAATTAATACTCCTCAAACATCAAAGTTAATGAATTCAAATGGTGGAATGGGTTAACGTGTATAGAAGGAATTGTAAGGGACTATTACTGTTACAAACCTGGGTCAGAGGAAAGTGGAAAAAATGATAACCTGGGCTGAAATAAAGAAGTTTTTTTTCTATGATGCATCCTTAAAGGTTTTTCACCACAACAACAAGTGCAATTGCAATGCATTTTTGTTCTAGTAGAAGTTGTTGTTGTTGCTGTTGTTCAAGTACTAAAATCTAAATAACAAAGTAAGTAAATGTTACACCGAAAAAATTAACACGTCTTATGTACGAGTATAAGAAAGCTGTTGTACAATGAACAAAAGGTTGGGCGAAACCACGAAAAATGTACAAAAGGTTTGGATTTTTTTACAAACGGCTTGACAATCAAGTCAAAATTTTGTGTTTGTACAAACCGATTGCGTTTTTTGGTTGTAAATATTTGCTCGTTTGCACAAAGTTTGAAGCAAGTTTGAATAAAAGACAAAATTTATTGATCTTCAAACAAACACGTTGTAGTTTGTCAAACTCTTTGAGCCGTCAAAAGCTGAATAAAGTCATTTTAGTGAAAGTCAGCGTTTAAAAAACTACAGTCAAAGTAGAAAAACTGCCATTTTTCCACTTCTTCATTTGTCATTGGAAAAAAAATCTGTTGCTTTTATTTCTGATTCTTAAAATGTAAGCTTCGCTGTCAAACCAACTTAAAAATCGAAAAGTTGTCAAAAAATTTTCGTCTTTTGTTCGACAGTTTTTGATTTCCACTGCAGTTTTTAAACCCTGTTGAAAATTTGATAAAGAAGTTGACGTAGTTAACAGAAAATAGACAAGAGAAAAATGTTAATAAAGAATTTACAGAAAACTTAGTGTTTGCGCATTAATTTGGAAAACATTCGAGCTGATAGCTTCCAGCATTAACTTCAAATCAAAAGGTTTAACATTCCTGTTTTATAATGATTAGCATTTTATACACATATCTAGATTCTGTCCGACATGAAGTCAAGGTCCTCATCCCAATGTTTTTGAAATATTTTTGAGATTTTATCCAAAAATTCTACGGTTTTTTCCTTGCTCTTTTTCTTCCACCTTAAATTCCAAGGAGTTTCCTGGGAACCTGGGAACTTATTTTGCTAAGACCAAGAACGAATCAAGCTTATTTCGGATGCTTTGTTCCCCAGTAAAAGAGTGTTTGGCATCGATCAAAATAAGTGGTAGTCAAACGGGACAGGATTTTGACTAGAAGGCGAGTGGGGCCAAACTATACAAACAGAGTTTTCGAAATATATTTTAGTTACCCCTGGCAATATGTGGAGAAATGTTATCACGATTAAATATCATGTTACATTTCTTGCCGCATGTTACTGGCGTTTTTGGATAATAACGTATTAGAATAAGACTTGGTTAACTATTGTTGTATTGGGCACGTTCATAAGACGTAGCTGTTGAGCTCAACTGCTACAAAACTGTTGACAACTGTTGAGCCGAACACTTTCGTCTTAGAAACGGCATTATATGTATAATAAAAAATTAACAGCTGATAAATATAAACAATTGAAAAAAAATAAAAGTGATAATAAAATTTATTAGTTTAGCTAAAAAGTATGGATAATACAGAATTTATATCTGATTTTCAGCTGTTGAGGTTGACCACAACATGTTGACTTTAGGTAGCTAAAAAATTTTATGATGGATTAAATGGCTTCAAATACCCAACTGTTGTGTTGAGCGGAAGTGCTCAACTATGCGTTTCTAAGACAAACACTAAACGGTTACACAACTGTTACGACTTATGAACGTGCCCATTGTCTCATGTGATACAGCTGCCGGCAAACGTTTTTTTCTTAAGTGGCATGTTCTTCTTGAGTGCAACAACAATCTTCATGAAGTAATGCCTTTAATTTATTATTCTTGTACATTTTTGGCTGAGCTGGGCGGTCTTTGTCTTCCGAGTAAAAACCGCAACTCCTGCGCCGCATAAACCATCTCTCGCAGGTTAAAAACGATGAAACATAACTACTCAGGACACCATTCGGTGCTTTTTCTGCTGTTTTTTTCAATTAAAGAAATAAGACAAAGCTTTCCGCAAATTAATGCTGCGTTGTCACATAAATTAAGTTATTTAAGACACAAACCATGTGCAAAAAAAAAATAGGGCATCTCTTATGAATCTCGCATTTTTAAGTCGTAGTAAATCTAAAAAAGACAACGAAAGAATTCGTGAGTTCTTTAGAAGTCTAGACTACGTATTATACGAGTACAACAAACTTTTGTTAATAGTACGAAAAGTACAGCCTACGCAGGTTCCTTTCGTAAAATTAAGCATTGTTAATTTCAGTGTAGAAAGTTGAAAGTCAAAGTAGTAATTAACAAACCTAGAAGGACTTTTATTTAAATTGGAATGTATAGTAAATAAAAAAAAAACACAAAAAAGAAAGATTTTCAAAGAGATATGCTTGAAAGTAACCTGCATTGGATTTATTGCCATAACAGTTTTTGCAACAGTCAATTGCAGTACATATCAGATTTATCTCGAAAGTTCAAAAGAGGTAACTAGAAATCAAAGAGTTACAACAAATTTGAAATAGAACACTTTCTTTACCGCACCCCCAATAAGAAAAATACTCAATCAGGCTAAAAGCACAAAGAGAACACTTTTAAATTGCTGTTTATTTCAGCAATAAAAAAAGCAGTAAAATGTATTAAAAATATTGCAAATTAAGTAATTCTTTTTTCATTTTCAATTAATCGTTTTTCATACTTTCTGGTTTTTTTTGCAACGACAACATGTGCGAAAAATTGTCCTCGTCGGGATCGTTTTACACACAAAATAATTTGTGGTTATAAATTTTTATTTTCATATTAATTTTAATTAATAACACCTTTATTATTAATAACATACAATATATCAAAATGAGTACATTAAAAGCCATCGCAGGCGGAAACCGACCGTCGTCGCAATTTTGTCCGCTGACCGGAGATGTCCGTCTATGAGATGGTTGGTTGGTGCTAAAAGCGAACTTAGAAAAAAGGGACTTAGAAAATGGTCCGGTTAGAGGTGGTGTCCGTTTGTAGAAGTTTCACTGTATACGTATTCATATTTAAATTTACGGACAAATATGTCTACATACAGTACAAAATAGTTGTTCATATTAAATACATGTTAATTACCATTTAGGGTTTTATTTCATGGGTTTTTTCTCTTTTAGACAAAAACGCGTAACAGTTTTGAATTTAGCGGGATTACGGTAATTTTCGTTTTGAGGAGAAATAGCGCAATCATTTTATAATTGTTAAACGAAATTGCGAATATATTTAGTATTTTAAACGTTTTCAATTGTAAGATTTAAAGCGAATTCACCCACTAGTTACGAAATCCACATAACATTTTTGCATATGCTTCGCGTTGTTCGTAAATTGTTCTATGCGCTGCATCTGATGGGCATCTGTGATTATTATTGCGATGCTCGTGCAAACCTGCTGATTCAGTTTGTATATTTTTTTTTTGACACAGTATGCATCAGCCTTTTTTGTGATGCATATTTTAGATTTGTTTGCGCATCATCTGCTTTTGTTATGAATTTTCGAACAGCTGACATTTGCGTGCTGCTTTTACGATCGCGTTGCGCAGCAGAAGCAGCGCAGTAATGTGTTCCCGAACAGACCCATAGTTTAACATACACATTGTTTTTGTTTTTTTTTGCTGTTGTTGCTTTATTTTTCTATCTTCTACTTGTCTCTCTCTCTCCCTCTCTCTCTGCACAAACAATAAAAAAAACATTCTCAATACTAACAGCTGTTATTTTTCACCATTATTTAGCTTCATACAAGGATTTTTTACAGCGAATTTTGGCTGAAAAATAACTGAGATTTGACGGCTAAAACTTGAAAAATGCTATAAATCAACACGGCGCACAAGAGTTTGTCGAAAAATGGCTTCATTTATACATGGTTTGAGTCTTTAATAACTTATATGACACTTTTAAACTAAACGTGGTCCGAGTATTCTTTTCCCCAGATGTGCTGCGCCTCTCAATGGGCATAGTTAAAGCATCTTGAGGATCTTAATCTCTTCATGTTACATCCACTGGGGTAAATAGATAACAGGTGCATGCAACCTGGGATTCGCCAAACATCCAAATTACAAAGTTTTTGCGGTCAACCGAGTCCGAAGTTTCACCTCAGTGCTTAATTGAGACGTCGCGAGAGTCAGTATCCGCCGGTGAATAATGCCAGTGGTTTGTCTGTTGGTAAGTCTGAATTTACACGTTTCATCTTTTGATGCTCAACTTCTTTTCAATTCCCTTTTAAAGATGCCAATATATTCACACGCAGCAATCGGTTTCAACTTTTTTCGGTGCAACACAACAACAATTTTATTCATAGCGAATCAAAGAAAAAGAAAAGAAAAAAAATTACATGCAGCCATCGTTGTACATATACCAACGAATAAAAACACAAAGCGTACTGACCGAGTACAGGCATCTCCGTACTAACCCCCTTTCTTCTTTCTTCTCTCACCTTAAAACATAAGAGTTGAGCATCAAAAGATGAAACGTGTGAAAGCAGACTAAGAGGTCTTCGTTTGTATGCTTATTGCAAGAAATGCTTCTTCTGCTCTTCTAATGGAAGGTTGCTCTATAGTAAGTTGTTCACCGCCCGATAAGGAATGCCTTTTTCAAGGCGCGAACTCACAAAAGGGTTCAACGAATACTGACCTTTTTGACGAGGTGATACATTTTGGGGTAACGTGGTGGCTTCGGTTTAAACCTAAAGTCTTAGGAGGAGGTGTCATTATTTGAAGGGTTGCTGGCTACTTGTAGTGGGTACCTCCGCGAAGTTTAAATCATCCCTAGGTGCTGTTGCTATTGGACAGATGCTTCTGGCTTTTCCTTAAGCAAAGGGGGAAAGATAGCTCCAGCTTTTAAACAAGGGGCAAGGGACTGTTGTCGATGTCAAGAAGAATATTCAAAATCATTGGGATTCAATATTCAAGAAAATGGGGTACCACACAAGTTGAAGTCGAGTGACGCTAAAGGTTTTCTAACTCTGAAATCCTTCCTTTACAACTCCCCATTTCTGTAATTTTTTTTTAAATCAACCCCGATTTGCAACACCAGTTAAAGTTCCCCATTTTTTTCGATTTAAAAGCCCAAACGTAATAGATTTTCCTTCATAAAACTCCCTGTAGCAAAAAAAAAAATTGAAAAACCAAGTAAAAGAGAGCAATACACAACAATAAAAAATAAGCAATAAACAGCCTCCACACACTATATTGGTCAATGAATGAATGGTTGAATGAATGACTATAGCAAAAACTGAAAAAAATACTTTTTGTTAATAATAAAATTATAGTTAACATATTGTTTATTGATTCAATACAAACAATGTAGTCACTCGCAACTACATTTATTTATTGATGTGAAACAAAAACAACAACAACATAATAAACAACACAATAAACAACATAAAAGAACAGCAACAACATGAAAAAAACAACCAAAAAAATAAGAGCAACGAAATGATTTACATTAAACCATGATTTATGGTTTTATTGAGCCACATTTTGGTATTCACCAGCACAAACTTTGAAACGCGGACTCGCATATATAGAATCCCAAACAGCAACAACAACAACAACAACAAACAAAAAGCGAAAAAAAGAAATATTTACACACATATTTCTACTCGTATAAAAATCGAATTTCCTTTATGGAAACTCGCCCGAATAAGTGGAAACGGAGGTGATAAATTATTATAACATATCAAAGGATTTAAAAAGGATATGATGGAAAATTTTTCACTAAAAAACAATATTTTTTCACACTCAAATGATTTAAGTTGCAATATGTAGCACATACAAAAAAAATGGTAATAATATTAATAATTGTAATTTGTTATAAAAAAAGGATATCGAATGAATCATAGGAATGTTTCAAACGGTTAAAAGCAGGAGAGAATGTTTCTTAGGAACATTGAAATGGGAAAGTAAAATATAACCAAAATGACCTTTTAGGTATTTGCCATAGTAAATCTAGAGGTCCACGCAATGCGTTCTACGCTATTTCGCATCCTATTTAGCTGTCAGAAAAGTAGAATCTTTTAAGTTATGAGTACCAAGCTGATTTTGCAAAATGAAATTTCATTTTTATTTGCGCGGCGTTGCATGTAATTTTAAGCGTAGAAAGCCAGTAAGGTATGAAAAGTATGCTTAACGCTTTTCAATATTTATTTACTTATTGAGTCTTCATATCGTCTTCTTAAGGCCTGGAACCGAATAAAGTAGTTGTAGCTGAAGCTGACAAAGGCTAGAGCTGCAAAACAATCGACAGAACTATCGATAATTTTATTTTTGGCGGGCTATCGATAGTTTGTATCACTGTCCATACTATCGGAACATTTTAAAAGTAACTGCAAAGTTGATAAGATGTAGTCAACGAAACATTTTTAACAACTCATTCGATGCAAGTTTTAACCCCGGGTCTACACGTAGCAATATTTATTGCGGCAAACGTCAAATTTGATTGCTCCATTAAATTTGCGACGTATAGAACGCATATTGCCATGAGTGGCAATCCATTGCGCAATGATTGCTCTTCTGATTGCTTGAGCAATTATTGCTTAGCAATCTGCTGTCAGTTTTCATTTATCTGACATTTCATTTCTGTGTACGGTTGTTTATTTATTAAAAAATCATTCAAGAAAAAGCTGCCAAGCAGACATTTTAGAACAAGTGTATATATATGTCCACTTTATATTTAAAATATATTATTATATGAATATTATATTTTTAAATAAACGTCAATATCAACAAAAGCAAACGGCGATTTTTTTATTTTTTCAATAGAACAATACAATTTTAGGTTTTTTTTTTAAACGCAAATAAACCAAAAAGTAATTCAAAACACAGATACGGCAATTACAATTAATTATTTTATTAATTTAATTTATTAATTTAAAAACGAAAATTTAACAACCACTTCTAAACACAACATAAAACATTTGTTATAAATACAGCCACAAAACTTTATACAACTACTCGTGGTGAAAATTGCAAATTTATGGCAAAGCAATTTCAAGAGTTCTCCAGCAATATAATTAGCAATTATTGCTCCATTGTTCTGCCGACGTGTTTGCTTGTACTTAGCAATTAAAATTGCTACGTGGAGACCCAGCGTAAGCAGTGCATAAACTTTTCTTGTTCTTTGGGAAAAACAGAAATGTAAGCTAAATTTGAGTCTTTTTTTAGATCTTCATATTCAAAAGTACACATGCAACAACAACTAGAATTAATGGCACCGTGGAGACCTTCACAATCAAAATTACACACTGGTTAAGTTTCAATAATGTTGTACGACTTTTCAGGAAGTTATAGATAGAAAAATTAATCCTTGTGCACATATCCTTCTTCAATGTGTAATAATATTTGGATTGATAACTTAGGTTTACTTCCGATCTGTGACATAAATAATGTTTAGAAACAAACACTATAAAAAAAATTTAACCGCAGATAAGTGAAGATTATATTAGAATAGGAAGGAGTACATTTTCAAAAATCACCTTTAAAACTTAAAAAATAGACATAAGCACTTTTTCCGTATTGCCACAGAATTGTGTACTCATTTGCATATTAAAATAATGTTAAACGTACCTTCCTTATATTAAATAAATTAATTCAAAGAGTGTTACCTTGTTTATTCAGCTAAATTAATTTTAAGTTTAGTAAAATAATAACAACCAGGGTTTTAGAAGTTTTGTTTCTCGCTAAATGTGGCTATTTTTTACCTGTTTGTCATTTTTTTCTTTACGAAAAGTCTTGAAAAAATTAATGGGGTTATTTTGTAAAAAACTTTATTCTACTTCCTTGAAAATTTTTTAAAAAAAAATTTTATATGAATAAATTTTGAATGCAAGGGTTACGAAATAACCTTTTTAATTTCTAGACTTAAGATGAATATTTTGACGTTGAAGGTGAAAAAACGGACAAGCTTGATGACAATTAACCGTCTCTACATATATACAAAGTTCATATTAATTATAAACTATAGATGACACTGGAATTTAAAGTGAATATAATGGTCTTTATACCTGAAAAACGTTTTCTGTAAATGAAGTTTCATAGAAGTGGCACATAGAAACTTTTTGATACTATTGATAGTTTTAAAGCTAACTATCGAAACTATCGATTGGGCCGACTATCGATGGTTTTGCAGCTCTAACGAAGGCTCTGTAGCGCAACAGAGTTCAAAATTTCGGATTCGTGCTTTAACTTCAAGTACTACTACAACCACAGAGCACACAGAGGCGTCACGAGACAGAACATATTCAGGGGTGTGCTGGAAATCGCAAACGCAAAACGCATGAATTTGGAAGTTGTTTTTAATAAACTTTAAACCTAATTCTTACAATTTTTGGTTTAAAATCCTGTTTAATAGGGAAATATTTGTTTAATATTTGTCATACAATTCTTTTATAACAGAAATCTTATTAAAAAACGACGTTTAAAATTCTTGCGTTTTGCGTTTGCGATTTCCAGCACACCCCTGATTGTATTTTTTCTAGCTCTTTCTTCGAAAGCTGCCCTTTTTGCATTTTTTGTTATGATTACGCAATTTGTGTTGATAGTAGCGGCCCGTTTTAACACATTGCCACTTCACTACCAAAAAACGTTTTCACCAGTCATTGAATTCTAAGGCCATTCTATTCGCTTGAAGCCCCACCGGCCAGTGCCCAATGAGACCACTGTTCAAATCTGATCCCAGATCGATTTTCCTTTCAACACGTGCTGACAAGCTGTAGTGCTAAGACAAATGCTAAGTCGTTGTTATTATAGGGTCAAAAGTTTGGGTCTAAAAATCTCAGAACGTAGCATTTAACATAAGACATTAAAGATCTGTACTAAAATTTTGCATTTGACTGAAAGCAAGAATATTAAGTTCGAGATTCTAGTCAAGGTAAAATTAATGCCAACTCGATATTTTTAGATATCGACTTATCTTGGCCTCTGACATCTCAGTATGGACAGTTTTACGGAAAAGATCAAAAATCTTTGGTACCGTTTCACTTCAGAGACATCTTATAATTATTTGAATATACAGTTTGTAGAGTTTGGGCCTTTAGGCCAAAATAAGCTGTCAAATTGCTTGATATCAAGCTCGTGTAAGTGTGCTTGACAAAATATTTTTCCATCCTGCACCGTCAGTGTCACACATACAAACCAATTTTTACTGATACAACCATAGTGCTTGATGGGACTTGATGCTCCTTTTTTCTTGAGGTATTGCGAGCATTCTCTATTGGAAAGTTGATTTTATTGAAGTACAGTCCATGAAAAAAAACGTTTAATTCATTTGATTAAATTTTTAATTAAAACTGATTTTATTTTTGATTGATGGTTGGCAAAAAAATTTTCGGTGCGTTCATTTTGAGCTTTTGTTACCTTCACATCTAAGTCAAGGCCCATTGAAAAGGTCTGCGCAAGAAGCCTGATTATCATTGTTTATGTTCTTTTTAGTTGTCAAAAGTTGTTTACGTTTTGCTAACATGTGCATGTATACGTTTGTTTACGTTTATGCTATGCCATACATACACGTTTTTTCCTTTTGCTTTGTGTATGTGGTAGTAAATTTTTGACAACTAAAAAGAATTGTTTTTTGTTTTTGTACAATTAAGTAGACCTGATAGATGGGCCTTGGTCTAAGTTAATTAATGTAATTCGATTTTATAGGAGTGAGTCATGCTGTTCGAATCCTAATTGATTCGATCGTTTTCAGAATGTAGTTTTTAAGCGATTTATTTTCTAACTATTGTTTATTAAACCAGCATGTTTTCTTTTGAATCTTTGAAACATAATTCTTATAAACAGTTTTCCTGCTTCTCTTAAGACATAAATAAACTTCAAATATTTTTTGAAATTTATTAAAAAGGTAAACTTGTTTCTTTTGCTCCAGTAATTCCCTTGAATTTTTTAAGACTTACCTAATGTATGTTATTGTCAAGAGTCATAAATGAAACTTCGTCTGGCTAACATAAATAATAAACTTTAAAAAAAATATCCTTGGTCAAAACAACAGATACATGTATTAAGAACATACTACCAAAGAAGAAAAGAAACGTGTTAAAACTCCCACTAAAGCAGATTAAAAACACATTCTCCTAATGAAAGATTTATAAACATTAAAACGCAAAATTTTGCTCAACACTTTGTAAGATTATGCTGCCATTCGCTGGCGAAACAACCATATTTCATTGATGTACATATTAAATGGTTGGTCGTTTCAAACAATTCTCTGCCTTATGACTCCAAAAAGCAATTGCAAATTTAAGCAAAAATATTGCCTCTATTTATAAGCAACAACACACTTTACATTAACTAACAATTTCAAAACCTTTACGGGGAATGAATAAAAAAAAGAAGAAAACGTAATTTCTAACGTTTCTCTCGTTATTCGTAACTTCTTCCTAACACTACTTACCACATTATCTTTATGTTAATTCTGTTTATAAATCAAACAGTTAAGCTAAAGCTACTGTTCCATTCAAACAGCATTTCAGGGAGACAGCAGAGTCCTTTTGCCAAAAAAAAAAATTATGTGCTTGTCCTGGTAGTGGTAAATTTAGCTATACCAAAAAAAAGCAGTGACTGTCTCATGGCTCTCGGCTTGGCGCTTTTCCATTCATTTCTACAAAGTAACAAAAGAGCTAAAACGAATTGCTAAAAAAGAAGAAAAAAATAACGCAGACACAGAAAAAAAACAGGAATAAACCAAATAGGAAATAATCGTCATTATTATATTTATTCAAAAACAAGTTTAAATGTATGCGTAACTATTAGTGAATACATACATATGCATGTATGTATTTGATTATGTGTGCCTGTGTGTGTGTGTGTATACACATAACACCAGTAGCGACAATCGTAAGGACTTTAAGTCACAAACAGAACAGAAGAAAACAATCATGCCGGCCGGCATTAGAATCAAATTTTATGTCCACTCTCTTTCTTCATCACAGCCACACAAACTTTCCTTACAAAGACGCTTTTTAACATTACAACACAAAGAAAATCTAACGCTAGGATAACAGGCTAACGGATATTCTTGTAAGGAATACAAAGAATATTTTTTGGAGTTTGCGTCAAGGAATTTTAAGAGAAATAGTTGAAACGTAGAGGAATGTTGGAAAAATTAAGGAAAGCGATGAAATAATGAAATGGAATACTAATGGAGAGACATGTAGCTTAAATACAGAAGTAAAAGGACAAAGAGAATGAGAGCCAGAGAGCCAGAGAGAATCTATTCAAATAAAGGACAAACCGCAAGTTATTATAGCAGGCATGGGCTTATGCAATTTTCAATAAAAAACAAGCTATGCATTGAGAGCTGATATATTCTCTAAAAATTTTTTATTTTTCGTGTGAAACCCAATGTAAAACTCAATGGCGCATATTCATAAATTATCACTAAGTGTTAACTTTTTTAAGTACCTATTTAAGTTATTCACAGTTGGTTACTTTCAGCAGAAGAAGTTTACACTTAATTATGGGTAAAGCTGTAACTAAATGTTAACTAACTAATACATACAAAGAACAGCTGATTAATATTATCTTATAATTTATTTGAATAACAAAACAATTTTGGCACCAAATTTGTGTCACTTTAAAATACAGAAAACTCTAAATACTCTTACAATTTTGTAAATAATAAACTTGCTTTATTACATTTGCCACTTGCATCCATTTATACTGCGTCCAAAAACATAAAAAAAAAATAAAATAAACTAGAGATGTGTTTTTAGTCACCAAATTTTATTGAAAAATTATGTTATTACAAGCCCTTATTTTAATAAATTTATATAAAAACTATAACCAAAAAATTACTTTTTTTTTAATTAACTACAGTATATGTATGTATGTATGTATGTATGTAGTCTCTGTTTTGTTAGTTGCGACTTTAGTTATGATTTCTGAATATGCGCCAATGCTACTTTTGAAAATCACTGTTTTCTATGAAAGTCCTAGTATGCTATGCAAATCGATGTTTCTATGAAAATATATATTGTCTTTGAATACCCAAGTTTTTAATGAAAATATTCGATTGTATTTATTATCAAAGTAGTTTTTGGGAATTGAAAATTTTTTAATTAGTAAGATTTTGTTTGTCGAGCTTAAATCCCAATTTTTATTCTTGATAAAAACAATTTATTGTTGAAAGTTAAGCAAGTTTCTATGCGCATTTCACTGGTTGCTTAGACCAGATCCCATATAAACAAACCAAACTGCAGAGTGAATGAGAATTGCAAACACTCAAAAAGTCTTATTTGCAACGATATCAAAGTTTAAAAAATACCAACAATAATCTTTTTTAAAAATTCATCGTTTCTATTGAATTCTATGTTTTCTATAACAATTCGAAGTTTTTTTTAGAAAATTTTTATAAAAATTGCGAATTTTCTAAAAAAAACTTGAAAATAAATAAACCAAATTTCTATATAATTTTCTATTAAAATTTAAATTGTCTATGTAAATACAAATTTTCTATTAAAATTAGAATTTTCTATGTAAAATACAATTTTCTATTAAAATTAGAATTTTCTATTAAAATTAGAATTTTCTTTGAAAATTAAAATTTTCGATGAAAACTAAAATTTTCTATGAGAATCGAAATTAGCTGCGTTCGTTTACCCCAAAATTTGTACAAATTTGTACTGGATTTTACTGAAATGCGTTTTCGTACACATAAATTTGTAAAATTTTCATATTACTCACCTACTGGATTTTACTGGAAAAGTAAACGAACGCACATATTTTGTATGAAAATCAAAATTTTCTATGAAAACTCAAATTTACTAAGAAAACTCAAATTCGCTATCAATATCCAAATTTTCTATAAAAACCCTCCAATTTTAATAGGTATGTATAGTAATTACGTGTTGCCAATGAAGAATTCGGAAATTACATATGACTATGTACGAAATTACACATTTAAAGCAAAATTGCACATATGTAGGTACAAATCGAAAAAGAAGCTTTGATAGAACGATTTCAACTTCCAAAACCTTGCTGCAGTAAGAAATAAATAAATGAAGATTTAGTTCTTACTTCCGAGCATAAGTTGTAACGTCGACAGAAAAGCAGCACAAATATGTTTTTGTACAAGCCTAACCAAAAAAAATCTGTTCTGTTTAACTCAAATAAACTTTTTGACGATTTTCTTCTTAACTGCAAGATTTCTATAAAAAATCGTAAATTTGTATCTGTAATTTTTTTATGTATGAAAATCCAATTTTTTTTAATACAATCTCCTACATACATATGTATGTATGTATTTCCTACACAAAATTTGTATTTTATCAGTAACACCAAAACGATTGTTCGATAAAAAATGATTCTTAGATGAAAATCATAATAGTATATTCGTCGAAAAATGTATTACTAATTCTTTAAAAAAAGTTTGTTTTTTGTTTGTTTGTTCGTTTGTAAACAAAAATCTATTTTGTTTTGATGACATTTAATTTATTTAAAAGAACTTGGGTTGGTAAATCCTTACCCTGCTTTTTCCCTAAAAATAAACTTGGCACTACTTTTTATCCACATTGCATTTTTGCGAAACAAGATCTTAAAAACAAAACAAAACTTGATGATAATTTTCCCTTGCAAACTCTCTCTCTCTTATTCTTTTAACTGTTGTGGTCAGTGTTACCGTTTAATCATTTTTTCTGCTAGATTAACAGACTAAATTGGGGAATTGCATATTTTTTATAAACAAATAGGTATGTCAACTATTAAACATATTTCATTGTCCAAAAGCAGTTTTTTTAGCATATTTTTACTAACTAGAAAATCAAATTTTTTTAAAACATAAAAGATTTTATGGAACAGATTTTTCGCATATTTTTTTAAATTTAGCATATTTTTAACAAATTTTAAATTTTAAAAATGTTAGGTTTTAATATTAGTTTTTTTTTCATATTTATTCATTAGTTTACGATTAAGCAGATTTTAGCAATTTTTTTGAAGTTTGGGCATATTCTCATCAAAGAGTTACGGCAACACTTATTGTATTTTTGTCTCTGTAAAAATTCCAATTAGAATGTAAACAGAACGAAAACGAAATATATGACAATTTACAACAAGACATGCTCAGTTTAAGCATTTTATTGCTATTTAACAATTTGTTTTGTTTTTTTTTCATACGTTTTGCTACAATTTTGTTTTGTGCAAAAAAAAAAAAACCCAATAAACTCGAATTAAAGAGAAAAACAACCCCAAACATGTTTTTTGCCACAGTTGGAATTGTATACTAAAAACATTACAGTGTTTTAATGGTTGACAATGATAATTTTCAGTTGTAAAGTGATAATCAACGGGAAAACTACCGGATAACGGGAAAAAATAACCTAGAACAACAACAATTTACAACAAAGATTTAAATGAAAACTGCAAAAAAAAATAGCAAATCGAACTGGAGATTCATTGTGCAAAAAATAATGAATTAGAGTAAAAGAAAAAGTGATAACAATAAAAAAAACAAAATTTAACATTATATTAAAACATTGACGTGCGTGCAATAAATCAGTCTGCGACAAGCAATGATTAAGTGAAAAACGGAAAAATTTTAAAAGATTATTTAAAAAATAAATATTTTTTTCATTCCCATAAAAGTTCTGCATTAGTAAATTATTTAACAAAAAACAACCGGTTTGTTTAAAAAAAATTTATTTTTCAACAAAATGGCTTCAAAAAAATTTAAACTTATCGAAAATATTACCAAGTTTTCAAGGATAATAAATTCTTAAACAAATTAAATTTATAACAAATTAAAAAAAAATTTAAATCAAGCTCTGCAAATTACTTAAAAATAATTCTGTTTTCTGCAGAAAAAAAAACACCAGCAACAAACACAAAATACAAAAAGAAGCAAAAAATTTTAAAGAAAGAAAATAAAAAACAAAAAGTTTTAAATTGTGGATAAAAGAGAGTAAAACATAAAACACTCATAAGAGTATACGAGTGTGAGTGTTTGTGCGAATATTCAAAGCAAAAACAAAAATCCAACAAGAATTTATTGAGTTTTTTTTTAATTGTAAATTTTGTTTTTGTCTTATTTGCTAAAATTGCTTTGTACCTATTCTTTATTAATAGAGTTGTTATTGTTGTTTTTATATTAACCAAAGTGCAAGTCTAATCAAGTACATAAGTGCGTGCGTAAACAAAAGTGTTTAAGAAAAGTTTAATTGCTGGAGAAATTTTTATTAAAAAAAATCGTAAGTTTTTAGAAAAACACCTGTTAAAAAAAATTGACAATACAAATTTCGTTTAAAATAAAAATATCCAAAAGATCTCAAACAAAATACTAAAGAATGAATCGAATAAAAGTAAAACAAAAAATATTGTAAGATACATTAAAGAAAAAGTAATGCCAGACAGGCGATTTTAAGAAAGCACTAGAAATTACAAACTTCGAAATTAAAGAAAGCGTATCAATTTTTATTTTCAAACTTATGTAGGTACATATGTATGTAGGTATATGTTTGTATTTACTTACTATATACCTACATATGTACTTAGTAGTAAACGGATATAAGAACATCAAGTATTTCAAAATCACCGTGTCTTTTTTTCATACATATTCTTGTGTAAATATAAAAAGTATTCTTTATAAGAAACCTTTTACAGCAAGTTCATCGATTTCGAACGGTAACGTTCGCATAGAAAATTACATTTAAAACAAAAATAAAATTCTATAATTTATTAACGTTCGAAATCGTTGAACAGGCTGTTAATAAAAAAAACTGACATAAGAAATATTTTGCCATGCACCAATAATAAAAATACGTCCAAGAAATATTTTGTATAAGAAAATAAATTTGACACTGCAATACCGTATCTGCTTGCCAACAAACACAGAGGTTTGTTTCAAATTGATAATGATGCCTTTATTTTCAACTTGCTTTCAAACGGTATTCGCAAATGTTTTTCAAATGTGGATTTTAATAAAATGTGAAACATAAATAAAAATGTATTGTCATTGTATACTTTTAATTTAAATGCATTATTTATTCAAATAAACTGTGAGATAAACATTCGGCACCATAGAAAAATAAAGCTCTTTCCGTCCTTTAATTCTTGCAATGACGAAATTGTCTACCTTCTATTTTGTGGATTGCAGCAAACTTGAGATTTTCAAACATTTACATTTTATTTTTTTTAATTGTTTTTTTTTTTAATTTCCTAAGCTAATCCCACAAAGCTCTTCGCTTGTCTGCGGGAATCTAACCCGCAACCCTGGCGCTCATAGACTAGCACACTACCAGCTGGCCTACCGGGGCACTCTAAATCATTGTTATTACTCACAAACAATTTTTATTTTTCACAAGAAATAAATCGTTCACTTGTAAAAAATGTAACTTTAATCGCCATTCTAAATGTTTACATTTATTGTTCGCTTTATACCAATTTGACATAAAATTGATAAAACATTTGGTGTTTAATGTTTATTTTCAAATGAATATCAACTTGTTAGAATCAAACATTTGAAAATGTTTGAGAATTGTGTTTGATTTATTTATTTAATTGAATTGCTCCATACACAAGACTTAAGCTACGGTCACACTTATTGTGACGAAATAAGCGTAACCCCTAGTTTTGTTAATAGTTATTGATATTAAAATTGATCTTTATATCACAAAATAAACTAATTATACTACTAGACATAGCAACAAATTATTGTTTGTAAGATGTGGTATTATTATCAAAATAAATATTGGAATTGATTATTTAGTTTTCTTGTTGGTCCCGTTTTTTCGTCAAATATTTAATAAGTGTGACCGTAGCTAAGAGTCTAATTCTGCAAAGTGGGTGAAGATAAATACGCCGAGTTAAATATGTTTTATGACGTAAAACGTTACGTTATTAAAAACGTAGCTCAGCTACACGTATTTCAGCTACGGTTTCATTTAATTTTTTTCTTAATTTTGAGCGGTGTGTATGGTAGAGGATTTTTTAAATTACGGCCGAACCAAAAAAGATTACGGATCGGGAGGGGCACCAAACTAGAGGTAATAAACTCTACTTTCGGATCTTTAACCAAATTTTTCTATTTTTAAAAAATTCTTTAAATTTCGGCTATGGTATCTGGGAGGAATTTTTTTAAATTGCGACCGAACCAAAAAAGATTACAGAACGGGAGGGGCACAAAATTAGAGGTAATTAGCTCTACTTTCGTAATCTTTTACCAAAATGTTAGAAACATAAATTTTTCTATTTTTAAAAAATTCTTCAAATTTTGGTTAGTGGATCTGGGAGAGATTTTTTTTAGGATAATTGTTATAAATATGTACAGAATTTTATTTTAAATTAAATTTTTTTTTTAAATAATAAAATTCATTGGCTTAACAACCGCGTCAAAGCAACACTGTTTAATTATAATTGTATATTGTTTATTACTTTTTTAAGTTGCTTATTTAGCTAAGGCAAAATAAAGTATGCATTAAAAAGAGACAAATATATGTCTCGGTCAGGGATGGAAAACACATTTTCTGCTTTTGCATCAAATTCAATAACAAAACGTTCTAATGCGGTCCCTAATCGTTGCAACTGAATGTACAATTGAGTTGAATACAGCAGTTGTTCGGTCGCTGCACAATCTACAATTTTTCAACCAACTTTACATCAAACTTCATTAAGAAATTATTTTATTGATTCAGCATGAGTTCTGATTGACTTCGCACGATGTTGCTTACAAAACCTAAGAATAAAATTGAAAAACGAAAGAAAAACCGCCATCAAACGTACCAGTTTGTTAGTTTAGATAAAATCGTCAGTTTAATGAAAACAAAATTTTTTAAACCTCTAAATGTACCCATAAATTTGCAATATTATTGAGTATTTTATTGCTGTTGTATTGGTGGTCTTATGTTCCACCTAGGAACTTGAATGAAAAAGTTATATGTAATAATAATATTGCTGTTGTTTTTTTTTTGATTTACACCTCATTATTCAATAAGTTGGGCAATACCTATAAAAGACAAATTATATAGCGAAAATTTTCCGAGCAGCGCCGGGACCAAACAGCTAGTCTATGTACATGTATAAAAATTAGTTGTCCTATGTTCGTGTTGTTATAACTCGAGAACCACTCAACCGATTTTCAAACGAGTACATGCGTTTGAAAGGTATACACAGAAAAAATGATTGCCGAATTATTTTCAGACAAACGCTTGTTTGATTTTTTTTTAATTTCTACAAATTTTTTTACTGATTCAATTAATATTTTTGTTTGATTTTTATTTAACCAACAAAAATGTTGACAACTATTCAAAAATATATTATGCTCGTTATTGGTTGCAAGTTTTCATAATTTTGTATGAAATATTTAACGCTCTTTAATGTTGTCGTTATTTTGCATTTTTTATTTTATCGTAAGCAACACTTCTTTATGTGAAATATAAGAACAACAACACAAACTACAGTCTATTTTTGGACACTTTAAAAAAGTACAACAAGAAGAAAGATGATAAAATAGCACGACGAGGTTATTAGTAAAAAAAACAAAAACAATAGCAGGTAAAAAAGGTTATACTCTTTTTAAACAACAGAAGACACAACAACATTATAAGAAAGAAAATAAATTTTTGGTTGGTTTCAAAGTTGGTAAAAAAGAATGAAAAACAAAATCCCGTATTCAATTTTTAAAACTGTTTAGTTAAACACATCGAATACAAAAATAGAATGATGACGAAAAACATATCGAGTCGGTATGCAAGACTTCGTTCAAAAATTATTCCAACAAAAAATGTGTTTCAAAGCAAGCCGCCGCTCTGCTTCTGCCTTCATCTTCTCCTTTAGTGATAGCTTGGGTGCGCATCATTGCTTGTGCAAAAACGATTTGTTTGATTCAGCAAAATCATTTGTTTGAAATTTATATGAATTTCAGTTAACTTTTTGTTCAGACAAAAAATGTTTTGATTCTACAAATGTTTTGTTTGAATTGGAAAAATAATTTTTTCTGTGTACTTTCACTGATGGTTAAAAAAACTCCCGGTAGGTGGCGCTGTTGTGATATTTAAATTTTTTTTATTGATGGTTGATAGCGCTGGGGTCAAGTTATAAACAAAATTCTCCAGAAATTCATTTCTTATTTTTATTTAAAAAAAACCCGAGCATCGGCGGGACCAACAACTAGTAAATAATATAATATAATATACATACACAATAAATAACTTTTAATATACATTTAAAAATATAGGTAGGTATGTTTTAAAAAAGAAACATTGTTCTATGATTTCCATCTCTGGTCGTAGTAAATATGCACTGCACACACTCTTTGAACAGAGTATTTAATCAAAAGCAAAAAATAACAAGCAAAGACAGTTGTTCTTGTAACGTAATTTTATTGCCTTCATTATTGTTTATATTTTGTTTTTGTTTCTAATGTTGTTGTTGTCAAGTTTTCTTTTAATGATACGAAAGCGTCAAGTAAACAATTTTCAACTAACGTAAGTTTAAATATTGCCCTTACGTGTTAAAGAGCTTTCAACGTAATTTTATTACGTTATTGTTATTTTTCAACGTTCTGAAATTGTTGATCTGGTCTCTTCTCTATTAAATTATTTAACTACAATACCTATAAAAGTTTTATAGAGGTTTTGTGGCATAAAAATATGCATGTTGTTGTTTTTCAGGGTTTTTGTTTTTGTTGCTTTTCTCTACCACCTCTTTGTTGTAGGAAGTTGTTGTTTTTGTGTCTGTTATAACCAGACAACGCTAACGTTGTCTTTGACACTGACAGTCTGTTTGTTGTTTGTGCTTTTGTTGAATGGTTTTTCCTTTTTTTTATTTTGTTGCTGTTGTTGATTTTCTTTTTTCCAATTTTTTGCCGTTATGCGTTTCACTCTTTATTTTTCACTACTTTTGTGTCTGCATGCACGGACTTGGTTTGCGTGTCTGCATGTGTATGTTTGAGTCTGAGTTTGTGTTGGTGTCTGTGCCAACCACTTTTGCTGCACACATGGTTAAAGTTCATTGGAATTAAAGACAATTTAATGGATTTTCCTTTATAAGAACATACTTACATACTATTTTAACAGGATTTTTTTTCTATTTGGGAGAAAAAAATTTTAAGGATAATTAAACAGGATGCAAATGTATAAAATTAAAAATGGATAAAGCAATTAGTATAAATAAAAATAAAATAGATCAATGATTAAAGACACAGTGGGAAAGAATAAAAACTTTCTTTGTTTCTTATAACGGGTCCGCCATCTAACTTTTTTTTCAACTAGTGCTTATTTCGTGAATGGTAACACTTAGCTCATGTCGGATTTGACAGATAATTAGTTTTATCCTTCCGCTGAACGAATATGGTTGTGTATACGCTTGAAAAACGCTGGTAAATATGCGTTTTCGCTTCGCTAAGTGGGCCTGCGATCGACTTACAGAAGATGCCGATTTTGCAAAAAAAAAATCATATTTTCAGATGAAGCTCATTTGGATCTTGGCGGATATGTAAACAAGCAAAATTGTCGCATTTGGGGCACAGAAGACCCGCACGCATACATTGAAAAGCCGTTGCCCACAAAACGAGTCACTATTTGGTTCGGATTTTGGTCCAGAGGCATAATTGGGCCATTTTTCTTCGAAAATACGCAAGGAGTGGCCGATACAGTCAATGGCGATCGATATCGGGCCATGTTGAACGAATTTATTGTTTACAAAAATTGCAGAGAAGGATATTGGCAACATTTGGATTCAACAGGACGGCGCTACGTGCCACACAGCCGAAGCTACACTCGATGTTTTGCGCCCTGTTTTTGAAGATCGCATTATCAGCCGCAGAGCTGATGTTATTTGGCCACCTCAGAGCTGCGATTTTACACCGTTGGACTATTTTTTGTGGGGTGCCGTCAAAGATAAGTGTTACGCTGACAAGCCAGAGATATACCTGGTACTTCCTTAGTAAAAAGTTAGCAACATTCTTAACAACTTTTCAATTTAAAAGTTCACAATATTCGAAGCAATTTTTCTGGTAAAAAGTTGACAAGATTCTTGGCAACTTTCTTAATAGATAGTTTGCAAGATTCTTAGCAACTTTCTTAGTAAAAAGTTGACTAGATTCTTAACAACTTTTATATCTAAAAGTTGACAATATCCAACAAAATTTTTCTGGTAAAAAGTTGACAAGATTCTTGGCAAATTCTTTGTTAAAAGTAGACTGGATTCTTGGCAACTTTCTTAGTAAAAAGTTGACAACTTTCTTTGTGCTGTTCACACTCTTCAAGTTTAAGCCGTTAAGTCTTGAGCTCTTAGAAGTGAGGGGAAAATAAATGGCGTTCTTTTTTCCCTTCTCTCCTATAAGCTCAAGACTTGACGAGTCAAACTTGATGTCTGTGTACTGGCACTTAGTAAAAAGTTGACAAGATTCTTGCAAACTTTCTTAGTAAACAATTTTGGAAGATTCTTGGCATGTCGAATCTAATGTACCCTTCACATGCACCATGGTAAGACCAGAAAGTTGTATAAACACCGTTCTTTATATACATATAAACAAATTTATTTTGTGTCACGCCCACTTCTCCATTCCCTACGAAATTTGGTCGGATGTTGTGCATTGATAACCAAGATGTTTGTACCTAATTTTGATACTCTGGCTCCTGCCGTCCTCCAGATATCCAGAAATACCGACAAACATCGTTAAATCAACTTTTGTGATTTAACGTATTTGTTATGTAAAAAAAACCAAAAAATATATATAAAAAACAACTTATACAAGGGATATTACTTTGTTACTTTCGGTGATGGGTATAAAAAAAACGTCAACATGGGATTTAATGATTACAATTACCAACAGAAAGACCGTCATTCTGATTAGTACTTCTCTTCTCATAAGGATCCATAATACACATCCATACTTTAGAGGATCTAGGATCAATATTGTAGAAATTACAAACGGAATGACAAAGTTGCCAAAAAAGTTCTAATTTTTTTACTAAAAAAAATTTGTCAAATTTTTACTAGAAATCTTGCCAACATTCTTATTATATGCTTATTCAAAAAGTTTAGAAACTTGTTAATTTATTCTGAAAAAAATATTAATTATAATATTACTTAATAAGGTTTTATTGGAAATCCTTTTAAAGATTTTGTTAACTAATGTTTTAACAACAATATTGCTAGCAATATGAAGTTATTCTCATCCAGCGATTTTACATTCCAGAAATTTTTAATTCATTAATTTATTGCTTGATTTATTTAAGTAAAATCCTGTACTGACAAAAATAAAATTACAAAAGAATTATCTTAGGGCCATTATTTTTGCGTTTTGCTGCCAATTCTTAATTCTTAATTTTTTTGCTACTTTATAGAAGTCGCGTGTCATTTGTCTTTTAAATTCAGGTGAATTGGCAAATGTTTTATATTCTGCATTCGCCCTGTTTATAATACTTTATTTCTGCCGGTTTATAGACAACCATGCATGCCGCCATTGACATTGTAATAGAAGGCCACACTTGAAGGTAAACGCCGTATCTAGTAGGGTAGTGTAGTGCGGAGTTTTGTTTGTAAAACACGGCTTATTACGGCTAAAGTCTTAAATACACAATAATGCAACTTGAAATAAATAATGGCCGCCACAAATTGTGGCTAAAAACAACTCAACCGGAGTGAATGCAACATTTTACGAAATTTAAAACATTTTACGAATACACATTTTACTCCAGACACCCAGGAACATGTTTGTATCATTTCGATTTGATGATGACGTTTAAGAAATACAACAAATTTAAGAGTAGAAAGTATTTGGAAAGCATTACTAATGGCAGCAGACAAACTCAATTAGACTGCAGGGAATTGAATCAAATGCCTGAATAAAAAAAAACACATACAAAATTTTAGCAATGGCTTTTACTTTTTTCTACAGCTATTTTTTTGTTGGATTTGTTATTTCTGGATTATTAAGGATTCTAACATGTGTGGATGCTACTGTTGGTTTCACTGCTACTGCTATTCTACTGCTGCCACTACCGGTTTATTATACGGATATTAACTTTGAGATTTTGATGAATGCCCAAGTGTCTGTATACCTAATGCAGAAAAACGTCCACAAATAAAAGAAATATTTTTTAATGGAAAGTAAAAGTTCTTTTTTAAAGGGTAGATCATTTTTTAGGGAAACATTTTTGAAAATTATTACTAAAACGGTCTAGTGTTAGATGAATCATGTTGCCGGACAATTTTCAAAAAATTGTTGCCAAGAATAAGACTACAAATTTATAGAGAATCTTGTCAAATTTCTGCAAGAGAAGTTGCCAAAAATCTTGTCAAGTTTCTGTTTCAATTTTTTTTATCTTTTTTTAAATGTTGCAAAGAATCTTTTTACCAGAAAATTAGCAGACATTTTTTTTCTAAAAAAAATGTCACTGGTTATTTAAAAGTTTTAAAGGGTTATTTTCACATAATTCTATAAAAGATGTCAAGGTTCTCCTGAATAACAAACTTGTTTCATAGATAATCTTGTCAACTTGTTGCTAAAAAGTTGCAAAAAATCTTGTCAACTTTTTGCTCGAAAATATATTACAAAATCTTTTTAACTTTTTTTTAAAATACCAAAATTTGATTTTTTTTGTTACCAGAAAAGTTCCAAAGAATTTTATTATTTTTTACTAGAAAAAATGTTAAGAATTTTCTGCACTTTTTATTAGAAAGTTTTTTAAGAACAAATTTTTATTATATTCGAATGTGTATTCTAAGTCAAATTACAATCCTCAAAAGCTTTTATACTTTAATAGTCTTATTCCTGGGAAATATTGAAGGATTGTAATTTGACTTAGAATACACATTCGAATATAGTGAAAATTTGTATAATAAATGTTACTCAACATGAGAAATAAATTCCCAGATTCTGTTTTTTAAGAACATTTCAACATTTTACTAAAAAAATGTTACGGTTCTTCCAAACTTTGGCTAGAAAAAGTTGACAATAGTCCTGCAAGCATTTTAATAGAATTGTTGCCAAAAAATATATTTTGAACTTTTTGCTATGAAAGTTGTCAAACAATTTGATTAATATGCTACTAGAAAAGTTGCCAAGGATCTTCTAAACTTTTTACTAGAATAGTAGTCAAAAAATCTTCTAAACGTTTAATTAGAAAAGTTGCCATAGAATTGTGCAATATTTATCTAGAAAATTTGCCAAGAAGCTTCTGAACTTTTTGCTAGAAAAGTTAATTTTTGTCATTGTTTTTTTCTACCAGAAAATTTGCAATGAATCTTTCATAAGAAAAGTTGCTAAAAACATTGTCAACATTCAGCACGCCAAGGTTTTTGTTAATTTTTACTAGAAAAAATGAAAATTTTGTAATTTTTTTTTTACAGAAAATTTGAATTAAATTATCTTAACTTTTTACAAGAAAAGTTGCCAATTATCGCTAGTAATTTTCTACTAGAGAAGTTGTCATGAATCTTGTCAACTTTGTTTAATAAGTTGTTAAGAATGTTGTCATATTTTTAGTTGAAAAGTTGCAAAGAACGCTATCAGCTTTTTATTATAAAAGTTGTCAACAATCTTGTTAGAATAATTTATTAGAAAAATTTCTTACGTTCTTGTCAAGTTTTCGCTACACAAATTGTAAAGAATTTTTTTGATAAATTACTTACCAAAAAACTTAATAAATTTTTGATTAAAATGTTGCCGAAAATGTTGCAATCATTTTTTAATACAACTATTCTAGTATTAAGTGCATATCCGATTTTTCGCTTTAAACTAAATATTATAGTGCAAAATTCTGTAGAAATGCTTACTTAGTGCCGGTTCACACACGTCAAGTTTAGCTCGCCAAGTCTTGAGCTTTTAGGAGAGAAGGGAGAAGAGAATGCCATTTATTTTCCCCTCTCTCCTAAAAACTCAAGACGGGACGAGACAAACTTGATCTTTGTGAACCGGCACTTACTGTCATAAATAATCAATTTTCTTGTTTAAAAATTCTTGAATTTGTTGGTGTTTTCCAGTACAGATTGCTGCTATGAAGCTTAGCAACATTTCGGGCGTACAATGTTGCTATGAATCTTAGATTAGAAAATATTTACTAAAACGTTTAACCAAAGCAGTGTCTTTTTATAGTTTGACATAAAATATATTTTATGAGTAACTTTTTTGAATTGTGATTTCAGTGAAAAAAAAGTGACAGTAAATAGAAAAAATGAACTGTCATTTATTTTCCTTTAGATTTTAATGTAATGTTTATTCTTCCATATCTTGACTGTTAATAGAAGACTTAAAAAAAAAAATTGTCTTACACAAAATTTGGAAAATTAAACAAAAAGAAAAACAATTTTATTTCTTCCCCAAAACCTTCACGCCATTACAAAAGTAGAATAAACGAAAAAAGGGTGAATTTTAATGTGCAGGAAAATGTGAAAAATTGTACTCGTTACGACGACACCAGAACATCAAAAACCCCGAAAGGAACTCTGGAGATGGATACTCGTGCAAGTATCATTACTTCCATTCATATAATTTGTAGGAAAAGTAAAAAGGTTTTTCATCCCTCCCCAACATAAAACAACTGTTTTTTTTAATAGAAAATGCTCAAAGATTGTTTAATATTAAGCAGACACAGAGCAACAAAATGAAAATCAGCAAAAAAAAAAAGTAAAAAATAAGAAAAAATCATTTGAACCAAGTTACACAGTGGATTTACAGCACAAACAGAAATGGAAAGATAATGAAAAACAGGGCAACGAAACGTGAGTTTGACTGCCTGGTGAAATTTGATTTTCAAAATGTTCCCCCCTTTTAAAAACCAGCACCAACGACAACAACAACAAAAAAACACTTTCGCTTACTAAACACAAACAAGAAGAAAAAAAATACAATTTTGTTGATTTTTCCAAGATAGAATATTTTTGTTGCTACTTTCAGTTCTCTATGCTTCCTTTTTGCTACCACATACCAATGATTAGTGGGGGGGAGTCGTCAGAGGGGTTGTTTTGTTGAAGGAAAATCATTAAGGAAATAAATTGTTTAAAGCAACAACAGGGTAACTCTCTTATACACTGCTTTTCTCTTTTTCATTTAGTCTCTATTGGCGTTTGTTTCCTTTTCTTATTTTTTTGAAAAATAATGTGTGTTTTTATTTTTGAACTCAGCAGGGAAGTCAACTTTATTTCCTTTAAAATTGCTTTGCAAACTAAATTGTTCAGTTGTTATTTTCGAAAAAGAAAACTTTCTAGTATTTCTTTTTTTTTTTTTTTGGCATGAAAAAGAAAAGTTTTGTAATATAAACAAACGCTACTGCTTTTACTGTTTTAATCATTATGGTTATTACAATTTTATATTGTTTTTTTTTGGCCCGAAAACAATGTCCTTTGTAAGGACAAACAAAGATAATAAAGCAAGACCAAAATTATATAAAAAGTGTCCTTGAACTGTTACAAAAAGAAATATTAACAACAAAAATATTTTAAAAGGAAATTAAAGCCTTTCGAAAAATTGTTATTAAGAAACATAAAAAAAATTTCTAGAAAATAATCTTAGCTCACGATCTAAGCAACATTTTCTTAAAACAGTAGATGACAAACTTTAAAAAATTTCAATAGCAAAGTTGGTAAGAAATTCTGCAAAATTAAAAAAAAAAACGATGAAGAGCAACTTAGCAACTTCTCTGAAGGGAAGTTTAGGAGAAATTCTGCAACTTTAAAAAAAGTCAATGAGAAACTCCGCAACGTGTTTAGAGCAAAGTCAATGAGAAGTTCTACAACTTGCCTAGAGAAAGAATAGTTGATGAAAAGATCTGTTATTTTAAAGAGAAAAGATGACGAGCAACTCTGCAATTGTTGTAGTGAAAAGTTAACAAAGCACTTCAAAAAAAATTATTTAGAGACAAGTTGATAAAACATTCTGCAACTTGTCTAGAACTTATGCCTCGCTCGAAAAAGATTAATGAGAAGCTCTGCAAAATTTCTAAAAAAAAGGTTGATGAAAAACTCTGCAAATTTTCTAGAAAAAAATAATGAAAAACACTGTAACTTTTGAAATAATGAAAATAATGAAAAACACTGCTACTTTTGTAGAAAAGAGTTGATAAAAAAATTTGGAACTTTTCTAGAACAAACTTGATAAGAAATTTGCCGCCTTTCTAGGAAAATATTTATAAGAAACTCTGCAACTTTAATTGTGTGGAGATGAATACGCCGCGTTCAATATGTGATGACGTAAAACGTTACGTAGTTAAAAACATATTTTATATAATATACATACATTATATAATTTGAGGATTATTTACAAGATATATTTTTCGATTTCATATTTATTTGGAACGACAGAGGATAAATAAATTTTTTGATTTTCTAAAAATTTTTTAAATATCGGTCGCAGTACCTAGGAGCGGGTTTTTTCACTTACGACCGATCGAAGAAAGATTACGGCTCGGCAGTGACTTTTGAACTTTCCAACGAACATTCTTCACATTTCGGGTGGTGTTTATGGGACAGTTCTTTTCACTTGTGACAGAACAAAGATTGAGGAAATTAAGATGCTTCAATAAATAAAATTAATAATAAAAAAAGGGATTGTGGTCGGTTATGGAAAATGTATATTCCAGTCTTTCTGCGGCAAAGCGATTTCTAAATAGCAGTTAACAATCCAAATTTTAGTATTTTTAACCAGGCTAAAGTTCATTAAATTCTATTTTCATTAAATTATTTTTATGAAGAAAGGAAATTTATTGAAAATTTTTAATTTTTGACTGAACTAGGAATCGAACCCAGGTTTTTAAGAACAAGTTGCCCTGCCTTGTTTCGTTTGTAACAGCACTGACTGGTGGCAGTCAATAGTCAAACATCAATCTTTAAACCAGTTCACTTTGGAAATTCATAGCATTTTAAAGCTTATTAGGCCAACTTTTCGAATTCTTTTTAGAAGCCAATAATTTTACTAGCGCATTTTTGAGAAAAAAGTAAATGAGAATTTCTTTAAGTTTTTTAGAAAAAAGTTAATAAAAAACACAACAAAAATTGAAATGCTTAGCTACTTTTGAATGAAAAATAGTTGGTCAGAAACACAGCAACTTTTTATTGTGGGAAAAAGTTGATAAGAAACCCAGCAAGTTTTCTATGTAACCCAGCAACTTTTCTATGTAATAAAGTAAATGAGGAACTCAGCAACTTTCTTATTTAAAGAATAATATTTTCTAAATTTTATCATGAAACAATAAACTCTTTTTGTTTTTTTATTAAAGATAACATGTTTTCTTTTTAACTTTCAAGTATTTTTTATTCCTTTTACTTCTTGGATTCTGTTTTCTTAATAATTTTCTCCTGTTCTGAATGTAAAGGCTTCCGTTTTTCATTTCTTTAAATTATCTAAATCATTTTTAACTTCATAAAAAAATGTAAACCACCAGCTTTGCAAGAAACAAAAGAAATGGCAAGATGGTTGAGGAGACAAGATAACAACCAAGAAATCTAGTTGATTTACTTGCTTTACATTATGTATTATTTGGCAATTACTTTTGTGTTTCTAAACATTTAGTTTCTTTATATCTCGTTCTCTCTCTCTCTCTCTCTTTCTCTCTACCATTTATTGTAACATTTCAATTTGAAAATTTGTGTGATGTTTTTAAATTATTGCCTGCTATTTAAGAATTTGAACAGATTTTTGTGTTGCCTTGATTGCTGGTGGCTCCCCAAAAGGTATTTTTATACGTTTTTCCTTTCTTTTTTTAATTTCTTCTTCTTGTTTTGAACTATTTGCCTTTGAATTTCGTTTTGTATTGAAGTAGTGGAGAAAAGTCTGGTGGTGGTGGCGAGTTTTGGTATTTATCGTTTATTTTCATATTGTTTGATTTTATTTTTATTGTTATTTTATTAATATTGCTATAAAATGTTTTTATGCTTTTTGTCCTTCAAATGTTTTTTATTTTCTTTTAAATAAATGAAATTTTATAGATTTTTCACTAAATAAATAAAAAAAAGAGACTTTTTCTTCCTACCGGAAAACATTTATTTTTAATGTATTCTATTAACAGTTTTTCAAAATTTACCAAAGATTTTTCTAAAGCTTAAAAGGGTTTATGAGGGCTATAAAAAATTATGGAATTTTTAAATAAAAATAAGCCAGAAACGATTATTGCAAACGATTGCTTTTAATAGCGTATAACTAGCAATAAAATAAAATTTTATTACTTAAATATTGAAAATTGAAGCAGAAAAAAATGTTGCTAAGCACCTGGGAAAAAGCTGATAGGAATCTGATTTAAAAACTGCTCAGAAAAGTTTGATAACATTTTTGATAATTTTTTATGCAGAAGTTACTGATATTTTTTTATAAATTTTTCCTTATAAAAGTTGCTAAGATTTTCAAGTCGTAAAACTAACTGTTTACAAAGCTGCATAGATTCTTGTTCTAATTATCTACAAAATGTTGCTAAGTTTCTCAATAATAATTCCATTTGGATGTTGGAATATGTCAGTTTTTCTATAAAAAAGTAACCAAATTTCTTACACATAACATTTTCTATAAAAAGCTGTTAAGACTCTCTTCAAGTTCATTTAAGTTGCTAATAAGATTCTCATACATTTCTGGAAAAAATTTGCAGAGATTCTCATCAATATTTTTTTATAAAAAAATTGCTGATATTCTCCTAAATATTTATATGAAAATGTTGCTTAAAGTCCCTTAATTCCTTTTTAATGCTGGTGAGCTTCTCATAAATTCTTTGATGAAAATGTTGCTAAGATTCTCATTAATTTTTTTAAAAATGCTGCCATAATTCTTATAATTTTTTTTACGTTGCTGAGGTTCTAAAAAATTCCTCTATTGAAATGTTGATAAGATGCTGATTAATTTTACTTTCAAAAATGTTGCTTAGATGATTCTCATAAATATTTATATGAAAATGTTGCTATGATTTTACCTATTTTTTTCTTAAAGTTGTTTAGGCTCTCATAAATTTTTCTACAGAAAGGTTGCTAAAATTCTCAAAATGTTTATTTTAAAAAGTTGCTTAGATTCTTAAGAATATTGGAATAAAAAAATTTCTATTAAGTATTCTCATAATTTTTGTTACTAACCTTGGCGAGATTCTCATTAATATTTTTCTATACAAATTTTACTTGATTCTCACAAATTTTGCTACAAAAAAGTTGTAGAGATTCTTATTAATATTTTGATGAAAATGTTGCTAAGATTCTTATGAATTTATTTTATATAAAAATGTTGATAAGATTTCAATAATTTTTTTTATATTGTCTGGATTCTCATAGATTTTTCTATGGAAAGGATGGTATAATATTTATAATAACTGTTTTTTACGTTGCTAAGATTTTCATTAACGTTTCTTTACTTTTGGTAAGATTTTCGGAAATTTTTCTGTAAAAATGTTGCTGAGATTATCATAAATTGTTAGTTTAATAAATAAATAGCTTATTAAAGAGATGCTAATAAAGAGTTGCTAAATTTATAAAAAAAATGTTGTATTAGTTTGCATAGCTACTTTTTTTTACATTAAAAGTTGTATTTTTCTCTTGAAAAAGTACCAAATGTTGATAAAACTGTTTAGCAACATTGCTAGTAACATTTTTAATATTAATTTTAAATTTATTCGCTTTATATTTCTAATCGCTTTTGTATTTTTAAAATTAATTTAATTTATTATCACAATTTTATTTTAATTTTTTTATGTTAGTAAATACTTTCTGTAATTGGGATTGTAAATATTTTATTATCACGATTTTGAATTTAATTGTGTGTTTACTTGTTGCAGGCGGTTTGTTAAATATTTATTTAAATAATTTTTAACAAATATTTAATGGAAAAATGATAAAAAATTATTAACCTGAAAAATTAACAACAAATTACTATTATACAGGTGAAATTTATAGGCAATTGTAAAAATGTTTACGAACGTATAGCACTCAACAATCCATAAACTGTGGGCCAGTAAATATTTATTATTGTGTTTATACTTTTTTTTGTTATTTGTTTATTTTAAATTGACGTTTAGTTGAGATTTACGATAGTTTATACATTGTAGGAAAGGTGAAGTATCTTATCAACTTTTTTTTTTTTGAGAAAAGTTGCAGGGGTTCTTATCAACTTTTCCTTTGAAAAGTTAAAGATTTTCTTATCAACTTTTCTTTTGCAAAGTTAATGATTTTTATATAAACTTTTCTTTAGAAATGTTGCAGAGTTCATCATTCAACTTTCAAGAAAAACATTTTTAAAACTCCTCATCCACGATAAAAAAGTGGCTAGGTTTATTAGAATAATTCTTAGCACTTACCCCTGAAACCAAAGAAAAAAAGAGAATATAATATTATTTATTTTCCTGTTATACCATGTTTTACTTTTGAATTCCCCTTCGTTTTTACATTACAGAAGCAGCTCTCAATTATTAGAAATCAGTAGAATGCCCCGAAATGGTTTTTATCATCATTCGATATTGTAAACTTGATGTTTCAAGCTAAATAATGTAAACAAAAAGAATTCGGGAATTCTTACTTAAAAAAAAGTTAAAGAGTTTCTCATCAACTTGTCTATAGAAAAGTTGCCGAGTTCCCTATCAACTTTTCTATAAAACCAAGTTGCTTAGTTTTTATTTACATCTTTATAAAAAGATTGCTAAGATTATTTTCAACTTTTCTATAGAAAAGTTGGGTAAGTTGCAGAGTTTTTCTTATGAAAATTGTCTAAAAGAGCTTCACATCAACTTTCCTAGACAAAAGTTGCTGAATTTTTTTAACAGATTTTCTTCAGAAAATTTGCAAAGTTTCTTATTTAAATTATATTGTAATTTCGATTGATAGACAATGTTATAATTTTGCCCTTGTTATTACATATATGCATTTGTAGGTGTAATTAGTTAATTATTTTCCAAGAAAGCAGAAATTTTAAAGAGGCTTTTAGAAGCGAATTCATAATTTTTTCAACAGAATGTCCCTTTTTAATAAAATTCGCTGTTAATTTATGGTTGTTCAGATATAAAAAGTCTCTTTTTCCCCCTACTACTCTATAAAAGCAACTTACCTCTACATCTCTAATGACTTTAACTGAAAAAAATATCAAGTATCTTTATATATTTCAATTTGTTTGTCGTATCTCTGTATGTGTATCTGGAACAATCACCAACTACCACAGTAATCAATCATTGTCAATTCTGTCAATGCCCCAAAATATTTTTTCCTATAACATTTTCAGGCCAACTATTATTTCTGTTTTTTTTTTCTGGCAACATCACGAACATTACAATGAATGATAGATGAAAATAAGTAAAAATATAGAATAGAGAAAATTACAATTCTATTGTTTAACCATAGAATTGATGTTGATGTATGTGTTTGTATGTCTGATGTAACCAGAGCGAGTGTGTTCGATCGGGCCCGTTTCTGAGGGGGTGTCGTCTATACATTGATTGAACAATGATTAGAGGGAAAATGAAAAAAAAGGACAATGTCCGAAAAATAACTACCAGATAAAAGGGTGATTTGTGTGTAATTTAAAATAGAGAGTGTAGGTGTAGCATACAGTTAGGCTTTTGTTAAAATGCTATTGTTAGCAAATTAAAAAAAAACATTAGTCGTTGTTAAGGAGGCGGGTGGGACAGGGCGACAGTCGTTATTTGGGGGGTATATTTAAAAGTTATTAAAAGTTGATTTGATTCTTGTCAATTCTTCTATAAAAGAGTTGCTACGATTCTCTTACACAACTTTTTTTATCAAACTATTGCTGAGACTCGAACCAAGTTTTTCAAGTGAAACGCTGTCAAAATTCATATGAAAAAAAATTGTGCGGAATATCCATGAAATAATCGGCCTTATTGTGGTTGTCGTTGTCGTATACGACTGTGTAATAGATTAAAGTAATACACAACATGTGTTCTTTAATCTACTACAAAAAACGACACGTTTGTTTGCGAATACGACAACCACAATAAGGCTGAATGTTCCTAGAGTTGTATTCTGTTCATTTTGTGGAAAAATTCCGAAATTTTTCTGGCAACATATTTTACTACTGCGAAAAATTATAGCTGCACTTATTTCGCGTTTAATTTTAAACAAAAGAACAAATTACAAACTTAATATTAAATAAGTAATTAAAAAATAAGAATAACAAAAATTGTGCAAACTCGTAAAATAGTTAACATTGTTTCATGCCAACATTTTCGTGTGAAATAATCAATGTGGCTCAACATTTTTTACAAATTTTAACAGAGTACTAGTTTCGGAATTTCTCTTCAACTTTTTTAAAATGTGTCGCTGACATCGTTCTCGTCATTAAGATGAAAAGATTTCCGTCAGCTTTGTTAGATTCTTTGTAATATTTCTTTTTTCGCTTAGATTCTGCTTAACTTTTAAATAAAAAGGTTGCCGAAGTTCACATACATTTCTTCTTATCAACTTTTTTTATAAAAAAGATTTTTGTCGACTTTTCTGTGAAAAAGTTACTGAAATTCTTGCTAAATTTTTTATAAAAGGTTGCTGAAATTTCTTAGAATTTTTTTGGGAGAAGATCGCTGAGATCGTTCTCTTCTTTTCAATGAAATGGTTGCCAAGATTTTTATTAATTTTTCTACAAAAATGGCTACTGAGGTTTTTGTCAACTTTTCTATAAAAGAAAATTCCGACATTCTTTAAAATTTTTCTGTAAAAAGGTTGCTAAGATTCTTCTCAAGTTTAAAATGAAAAGGTTGCCGAAGTTCTTTAAAATTTTCTCTTACACGGTTGCTGAGATTCTTCTCATATTTTATATGAAAAAATTGCATTGGTTCTAATCATCTTTTCTTTAAAAATGTTGCTAAGATTCTCATCAACTTTTTTTTATGAAATTAATTTGTAAAGAGACTTAGTAATTCGTCTTTGGCAAAGTTCTTGTTAATGTTTCTATAAAAAAGTTGCTAAGATTCTTTAAAGGTATTATTATAAAAAGATTGCTGGACATCCTCAACTTTGAGGTGAAAAGGTTGATGGGCTCTCAATAATTTTTCTTTAAAAACGTTGCCGAGATTCTTTTCAACTTTACGTTTGAAAGTCTTAAGAATCTTATTAACTGTTCTGTTAGAAGGTTGTTTAGATTCTTATTACCTTTTTTTATAAAAAAATTGCTGAGAATTTTTCTTGAAATTTTTTTTTCTCAAAAAGTTGCTGTGTTCAGATTTCTATAAACAAGTTGCTGAGATTTGTGTCGTAGGTTCTTGTTCAATTTTGCTGATATTCTTTCAATTATTCTGTGATTTTCTGTCCGTGAGATTCTTCTCAAATTTTCATGTTGCTGGTTTTTTAATGCTGCTAAGATTTTGATCAATTTTTATATAAACAAATTCTATGATTCTTAACGTTTTCTTTATTTAAAATTTTGATAAGTTTTTTCTAATATCTTGCATGTATTTTTGTTTTTAAAAATGTATTAATTGAATTGTCTTACACTTATTTCAATTAATTTTCGTTCCCCTACAATGTCGCATTGACATAAACAAATTAACACCAAATGTTTGAAAATCTTATTAATTGTTTTAATTTCTGTGTTCGAAATCAAATAATCTATTAATTTTAAAAATAGCTGCTACTTAAATTCAGAGTATTTAATTTTGATTAATTAAATTAAAGACAGAGAAAAGAAAAAAAAACTCCCCTCTAAAGAAAATGAAAAATTAAAATGAGTTCTAAAGTTTCCTATTTTATGCAGGGAGATTAAAACACATGTGTTTAACATTTTACTTAATTAGTTGTATTAACAAAGTTGTCGTAGCTACACACGCACAATACACAAGTGATCAATGCAACAAAAATCTTTAAAATGATTAATCAAATTGTCAACTGTCTGTTAAAATGTAGAAAAAAGAGAAATTAAATAAAAAAGTGACAAAATATACAAGAGAAAAGCTTTTTATTTCAAATGTTTGATTTTTTTTTTGCTAAATTTGAAAAATTGGTCTTTGTCAACGACAAGTGTTGAAGCACCTGCTTTATTTTTTGTTTTGTTTTTGAAGTACCATTTTATTTCTTTTTCTTTTTATGTTTTTTATCTGATAAAAAAAATATTACTTTTCCAAAAAAAAAATTTAATTCTTAAAACAATTTTTTTATCTCACTGTCTAGTTCTTGTTACATCTCTTCTTTCTTGATTTTCTTTTTTTTTTTTTTTCTTAAAAAATATGACATTTAAACTTGACACATTCTTAGTCTGTCTTTGAACTACTTTTTGCCTTAAAATTATATATATTTTTTTTTTAATAATTCTTTTTATTTTTCTTTTTTTCACAATTTTTCTTTGTTATAACAAACGTTTTGAATTATTCTTCCACATTGCTCTTACTGGCGTGTAGTTCTGCAGAGAGCCCTTCATTTGACACTTGACATATGAATTTGGCAGCTACTCTTAAGCTCTTTGGGTGTTTTACTCTGAACTGTATTTTTTATTCCTTTATTTTTACAATTTAAATTTTAAAATAATAATGCACGGTGCGAAAAAAAAGAATTGAAATACCTACATATAAATGCGAGTTAATAAACAATTTCTAATGCAAATTTCAGCTCCAAAATATTTTTACGTTTAAGGTGATAAATATATAAATAAATAACTATCATTCAAGTTAAATTAGGACTGTTAAAAGGGCAATCGTCAAGAGTTAAGTTAGGACTTTAATGGCCATTTTCTCAATGTATCCACAAACTGTCTGCTACTTAATGTCAAAATAACTCTATTAGACCGATAAACTGTCCATTGACGATTTAAAGTTTCTCAATATACCGACAAAAAACATTTTTTTCAGTTGGCAACACCTCTAAAAATATATGTAAAAGTTGGGAGTCAACTGATTGAATTTATTTGTACGGAAAATAAATAATTGGCAGACGTGTGCTGGTTAGCTGTTCAACAGAATAGAAGCAAATGAGACATTGAGAAAACCAAATTTCTCTGATGCGCAGTTTTTCGTTGGGGAAGAAGATAATTTTAATTAGAACTATAAAAATACCTACGAGTTAAGTTGTATTTAAACTCGATTGGTGATCAATTGGGAGCATATAAACCCATTCGATTGCAACTAATTTGGAACTATGTATAATGGGATTTAAGATTGAGGCTTGATTAAGATTATAAAAGTACCTGGGACTAAAACAAAATGGCACTGTATTAAGAAATGAGACTATATGAAGATTTGCGATTAAAATTTGCGAGTTTAAGCTAAATTGGGATCGTACATATATCGAAACTGGGGTTGGACTATAAGAGCCCAACAACTCAAGGAAAATAAGAACTATATAAAGTTATATAATCTATCCGGACCGTTATTTATATAAGAATCTACGATCACAGCTAAATAGAAACTATAAAGAACAAATACCTAAGATCGAAGCATCACTTGGACTTGTAACAGATCTACGATTTCCACTCCATTGGGGGTGATTTTAACCCCTACGATCTAAACTGACTACGATTTACATAAGGAGATGCAATTGTAGCTATAAAGAGACTAGATGAAGAACCACAGATTGATGCTTAAATGGAACCGTGCAGCGACCTACGATCGTAGCTTCACTTGGACTACATACGTAAGAATTTTTTTAAATTTTGAGTATAATGAGACCTACGATCTATACTGTGTATGGTTAATATAAAAGCATCGATTTTAGCTGAATAGGGACTAGTTATATGAAGTACCTTAGAAGGATGGGAACGTACAATGGAAGCATTACTTGGACTGCAACAGACCTACAATTTATAAAAAGTGATTTTTGACCGTTTGTTTACAAAAAAAGATTAGTTTATGTAAATGTTGACTGCGGCTACGTTGCTCCATCCGTAAGCTGCAATTTTGGCATACTTTTCCCAACATTTCGGCCGTTACCTCACCACAGGCAGCTGTTTTGTTGGCTTCCAGGCTAGAACTGGGCTCCAATCGCATGACTTGACTGCTAAAGAACGTGAGATTAATTACTCAACAAACTTGCCTCTCAACAGGTTTATGGTATCGCTTGCCGTTTGGCATGTGGTACCATTTTGTTGAAATCACATGTTAACCAAGTCCAATTCTTCCATTTTGGGCCGAAAAAAAGTCGGAAAGCATCGCCCGGTACCTTGCTGCCTTGACTGTAAAGTTGAGATGATGCCACCGGCCCGCAAATTGCACCAAACAGTGCATGCATCTTTCAGGGTGCATTGGCAGTTGTTAAACTGCCTCCGGCTGCTCTTTACACCAAATTCGGCAAATTTGTTTGTTGAGCCCGAATCGCTTATTCGGTGGGTCGATTTCCACGATCATAAAATGGAGGCTATTTAGGCAACATACTTCGCACACAGCACGAGTTTTTATAAAAAAAAATTCAATGATTTTTTTTAAAGAAAACAATTTAAATCTTATACCTCGACCTACGAAGCCATTTGACTTGATTGCAAGCGTTGCTCGTTTGTTAGTCAATTTATGGTGAAATAGCAAACCTTACTAAGCAAGTTTGGCATTGCCACATGTTCTTTTTTTACACTGAAAAAATTTCATTAAAAAAACCAAATAGCAAACAAATCATCCTTTACTACGATCGATCGACAAGAACCTTAATCGATAAAAACTTTAATTGAATGTGAAAAAACCAAAGCAAATCGATCAAGTTTTTCTTGCCTTAAACTTTTTGCACCTCCTTCGTAGTATATTTGTCTTAATTAAATAAAACTGTATTACTTTCTTTGTTTTTATAATTTTCTCATTAACGTTAAACAGCATACGGTTGAATGTTTTTTGTTTCCGATTTTTGCTTTATTTATCAGTTTTATTTGACTGTTACTGCTATTGACATTTAATCCTCTTATTGATTATTTTCAATCAAAATCACAGATGTCTTTGCAATAACAAAAAAAAAACAAAACGAAAAAAAAAAAAAAATACAATATTTATTGTTGTCTACTAAAGCTGCTGACAATACCAGGCTGCGGCAGCAGTTTCTAAAATTATTAAAAATGCTTAAAGCTTGTGATACACCTTCTGTTCTCCACGCTGCTCTTTACCATAATGGATCAGCTAAAAGAGAACCCGTATGTGTTGACATCTGGGCTGTCGTCACTTTGATGTGTTTGTGTCTACGATTTATGACAATTTACTGGAAGGGGCGGTTGGTGTTAAAGGAGATTTATTTTTTCTTTAAAGATTTTTATCATGTCTTTTGCGGTATTGATAGATTGTTGTATTGGTGGATTATTGATTGTGGTTGATTAATAACAATTTGATAAATAGTTTAATAAATTTCTACGAGATTTTCTTCTATTTTATATATGATGTTTTTCCTGTTAGCGAAATTATAAAAAGGGGTTATATTGGAAAATTAATTAATGTCTTGTATTTCTATAAAGAAAAATATAATTATTTATTATAGTTTCATCTTAACACATCATGATTTTTTTAAATTATATTTGTGGCATTTTGACAAAACATCTTAAGTTGACATAAGATAACAAAACAGTTTTTATAAAAAACTCTGTGAAAAAATCATTTTTATTAAATTATAAAATTAACCAATATTAAAAAAGAATTTCGTTTATATTACAAAATTTTAAAAACGTAACCAAATAGGTTTTTTTAAAAAAAATTCGTTTGATAAACAACATTATTTTCCACTTTTTTAAATTTGACTTAAGATGTTTAGTCAAAATCTCACAGATATTTAAATGCCTATTCTACGTTGTTTTATATTTTTGATTTATTTTAACCCTAGGTCTACACTAAAGATAATTATCGCAGCAAGTTGGCAATAACGTCGGCAGAATAACAGAGCAATATTTATTATTGCTCAGCTTATGTTAAAGGCATGGGAAACGTATTTATGTTAACTCATAGTTTGAAAAAAATCAAGAAAGAAGGTCCAGTGTAAAAAATGGCGGTATCTTACAAGAATTATTATTATTAATATAAATTCTTTCTTATTCGACTTCATTATTTAAATTAATATTAATTTGTTTAAGCTTGAGGTCATTTTTAATACAAAAATATTATTTTTTTTATTTTTGTTAATGTAAAATTATTATTTTTTTATAAAAAAGAACTCGAACTTAAACAAATTAATATTAATTTTAACAATAAAGATCGAATAAGGAAAAAATTATAATTTTTGCAATTTTATTTTAGTGTTTTTATCATTTTTTAATTTAATTATTTTACTACAATTATAATTTGCTGCAATTTCAAAAACTTAATTTCTTTCTCACACAATTTGCTTCTATTTTTTTTTTCTTTTTTGCTTCTTTCTTTCAACTGACAACCAAATTGACGTTTTTTGTAAGCAATAATTGTCAACGAAAATGGACTTACAATTATTGCAACATAAATTGTTAGCAATAAATATGTACAAAAATTTGCTGTCTACATTAAAGATAACATATATTGACAATTACTGCAATATATGTCGCAATAATTATCTCTGGTATAGACGGGCAGTAATGTAGTTTTTGTCAGAGTTTACAAAATTGCAGTCGAAAAAAAGTACTGGCGAAAAAAAAACGAAAAATTGTGTACAACTTTTCGCTTTTTGAGTTGGTTTGACAGCACTGTTCACATTTAATGAATCCGAAGAAAAAGCAACAGTTTTATTTGCCAATGACAGATGAAGAAGTGGAAGAAATTGCAGTTTGTATACTTTGCAGTTTTTGAGTGCTAGTTTTTGTACTACAAGTTATTTGATGAAAAAAAAAATGATATCCCAGCCATAAAATTTGTTCTTTATGATCGAGAAAAACTCAAGACTAGTTATTCAGATAATTCGGCTAAATTGGGAGTCAAATGACCTTAGATAAATGCTTATTTAGAACTATTTAAAAAACTAAGATTGATACAAAATTTAGGACTATATTTACACCTGCGAATGATGCTTAATTAGAATCATACACAGAAAAAATTAAAAATGTTCTCTAATCACCAATTTTATACCAAATTCATAGAATCAAGCAACCCATTTGTTGATTTTGCTCCTATTACCAAAATGATTATATTGATTACTAAAAATTGTAAAAATTTAATATTTTGAATATTTTTTTTCAATAAACAATATTTTTAATTAAAAATATGATCAAAAAACAATTACCAACAACAATTTAACAAGTTTATTTTTATTTTAAACGAAATAATTTTTTGGTATTTGATTATTATTTTAATTTAAAATTTATTTCAAAACCACTAAAATGTTAATTAAATCAAAATTATATTTTTAATTTTCTTTCAATAAAAAAAATAATTGATTCAATTATTACAATAATTAAGTTTAAATAATTTTTTTAATCGATAAAAAACTACTAATAATTTTTTCTGTGTATAAAGTGTTCGCCTTTGATGCTAAATCGGAACTACAGAAGGCCTGCGATTGACGACAAATTAAGATCTTTTAAACATCGGCGATTAATGTTTAAATTGGGCAATATAAATTCTACGATTGATTCTAATTTAGGCATAAATAAGGATCTATTGTTAAAGCAAATTTGAATCTATTCACAAAAAGGAGTGTAATGCTATCCTCCTCTATGAATGCGAAATTTATGGTACGACTTTACAAGCACAGCAGAGTGAACAAAACCTGATATCTGTATAGAGATAAGTGGCGCTGAGAGTTGCACCACCATACGGTGTCAGCATCGCCCGCACATGGATGATCCCTATAGATTTTCAGGCAAAATAACACCGGGAAGTTTTTATGACTAGGCAGAAGAGACAAACGGGCCTAGTTTACTATGAAGCAATAAACGTAGATTCGATGCAAAAAAGAGGGAAGCACGCAGGGATGGCGTGAGCAAGGAAAAATAGACGGCACAGCTAGTCCTCGATTTAGGGAGTTGGACAAAGAGGAAGCATGTGGCATAGATTAATCATTAACACAAGTGCTCTCAAATCACGGTTACTGCAGAAAGTAACTCTACAAAATGAATAAATGCAGCTCGCCATATTGCATCTACGCTACATTCCTGATGCAGATTATCGTTTCTTTTAGTGCTACCGATAAGCAAAACGAGCGGAAAGACGTGGTTCTGAGAGCAGTACCTTTTAAACCGCAAATCATTATAGAGAAAATTATAAAACATGAAGACAGCTGGCAATGTTTGGCAAATTTTTGTAAGAAGGTTCTTAGAGCGAAGAAAGTGGATCTCGATCAAGGCGAATTCAAGTACAGGTGGTGTCGAAAGGCCATATGATTTTGACAGTTCGAAACAAATTGTTTTGGTTTTGTTAGAAACGGTTGACATTTCGAACCGTAAGCACTAACAATGCAATGCAAAATATGTCTGGGGTTTTTGAATTGTTGAAGCATTGCCACCACCTGTATTTGAATTCGCCTTGAACCGCGATAAATAGCGTTGAGGTGGCGAAATAGCCACAGGGGGAGCCATCTTGAAGCCTATATAAATTCAATTAAAACTTTCTTCTGAATTTGTCGTCCGACAAATATAAACATACATACGAATTTCCAAGTATTTTACTTGCATTTACTTTAATTTAATTTGCCGCTTTTATTTTTTTTTTTTGCGTTTAGACAGTTTTTTAATGAATTTAAATTAATTTTGTCGCCTTAATCTCTTCTACGTGTTCGTAACACAACGCTGGAGAGAAGAAAAAAATCCATTTCACGCTTCCGTAAAATCACGGCGGCAAATGAAAATTTTAAATTAATTTATTTTGTCATCAAAGTGGTCTTAAATAAAGGCCTTCAAATGTCTAAGACAAGTATTTTTTTATTTTTGGTGCGTGTAAATTATGTAACTTTTGAGTACATTTCTCTCCTAAACTGGCAACTGACAAGTTGTTACAATTTTATTATTTTAGCGTTTGAAAAGAGATAAAAAAAGAAAATTTTTTCATTTGTCTTAATGCTCAAAGTACTTGAAGAAGTTTTTTCATATAAATATCTGTTACAGTAATTTTTTTTTATAACGGCCTGTTTCAAGTTTAACGTCCAAACGATGATGAAATGAGCCACGGCTTTTTAAACCAAAAAGAGGGGAAGGGCGAAGAGAAGCCTACTTTTTTTTTGTAAAAAGAAAGTTGTACAGCAAACCAAAGAGCTAAGAAAGAGGAGAAGACAGAAAGTGTGATAGAATTTTTCGCATGTAAAAATGAAATAAAATTTAATTATGCTTGTCGCCTGTCACTTCTCATTAAAAGACAAACAAGGATTTTTTTTTATCTTGCTGATTTTCTTGCTTTTGTTGTTGTTGTTGTTGTAATAATATACAAAGTAGTCAATTGTTGGTGCTGGTGTTGGTGGCTGTAGTCGTTGCCTTGGTCTGCAGCTGACATCAGCTTTATTGTATGAAGTGAAATTTTTAAAACATTTTCCTTTTCCTGCTTAAACTCTATCCATACGATTCTTTTTGTTCCAGGCTTCTAGCAGGGAGTCACAGTGAGTGAGTCAGTAGAAGTGACATTTAAAATACATTGACACTCTCACACTTTGTGTTATGAACCTGACAATATTGTCATTGTGTTTAAAATTCAATTACATTGTAAAAGTTGCTCATCGTTCGTTTTTTACAATTATGAAATTTTTTTTCGATATTTTTTCTATTTTTTTCACAGTTAATGAAAGTGGTCATTGCAAGGAACAGTTGTTAAAAGAAAATAAATATAAAATAAATTAAAATAATTAAGTTTGACGATTTTCTTTTTATGCTTTCATAGAAATTAATTAAATTATTTAGTTGAAAGCAATTAAAAAACATTAGATAAAAAGGAAAAATAAATATAATGAATTTTAAGAATTTACAATACATCAAACGACTTCTTAAGGGATTGGGCTATATAAAGACTTACGATTGAACAAAACTTGGGTCTATTAAAGGACTTATGATTCTAACTAATTTGGGACTATGAGAAATGTGGGACTGAATAAATATTTACAACCGTATTCAAAACGAAAATTTGTGAACTCCGACTATACTCATCGAGTGAGCAACTAAAATGTTAATTAAGCTTAATCACCATTTAGTCATGAGGTTATTCAAAACACTTTTAAATCGCCCGATTAAGAAAAATTTTGTACATCTCTGTATTTGTTAAATTCAATTGATAGAAATAACAAATTGACAGCAGTTAATCAGGAGTTAAAAAGCCTTTGATCATTCGATAATAAGGTTTATTAAAAAGTGTTTTGAATAAGGAATCCTTAATCAGGGGATATGCAGTAACTAAATTTTTGTTTTGAATACGGATGTTAGTCTTTTAAAATTGAGCAAAAATTGGGCTTATATAAAAACCTGAGATAGATACTTAATTGCGACAATGAAAACCCCACCGACTGAAGCAAAAGTTAAAAAATCTACGGTTGTGCCAAAATTGAATAGCGAAATAAAACAGAAACTGGTACAGAAATATATGAAAAAATCTTGGCATGGTTGTCAAACTGCTTGTGTGGTTTATGTTGACCTTAAGACGATGTCAAAACCTACGCTCAAATAAAAATAGAGACTTTAAAGGTTCTGAATCAAAAACTTAATAAAGACCTTAATAGAAAAACATTTTTCACCAATTAAGGCAATAATTTTTAATTGAAAATTTAATCAAGTGAATTAAACGTTTTATCAAGTGAATTTAACGTTTAATTTATACTATTAATTTGTTTACTACTGTTGAACCAAAGTTTGGCAGGAAATCAAAACTAAGATTCTACCAAAATTAGGACCATATAAAAACCTGTGATTTAACGAAATTCGGGACTATTTACCCAGTTTGGTTGTTCATAAAGATCTTCGATTGAATACAAATTGGGACCATATATAAATCTTCTTTTAAAGATTTATTCGGACTTTATAAATGAATTAAGCAGATACTGTATAAATTAGTGCTAATTCACACGCTTTAGGCTTAAGTCGTCAATCCTTGAGTTTAAAGGAGAGAAATAAAAACAAGTGACTCAACTCAAAAAACTTAATTTTTCAGAAATCGAAAAAAACTGTTTTTGATCTAAAAAAAATAAAGCAAATCCATAGAAATTATGATCTAAAAAGTTTTTTTTTAAATATTTATACACTAGATAATGTAAAATTTTGTTTTGTGCCATTTTGATGATGCATTATTTGCACAAGTTACTGAATTATTTTCAAGTTTTGACACTTACCAAACACTTACCTGACACAAGTCTAATTAATATAAAATCCAACAAAGATTTATTTTATCAAAACGGTCACCATACGGAATTAAGACTATTTAGAACTTAGCAGTAGGGATCTACTAACATTATAATTTCTGGCACAACTAAAAATAAGTCACTTTTATGAGTTGCACTTTTGTACCAATTAAAACTTATAGAAAGACATAACTGTTTTTTTTTTGCAACTGTTAACAACAACAAGTGTATTGTCTAGTTTTGTCTTACTCTTCTAAAAAGTCAAGACTTTACGGCTAAAACCTGAAGCGTGTGATTCAGTACTAAATATATAGACCAATACCCCGGTTCGCTAATAAGGGCCGGATAAACGGGACGCAAATCGAAAAGACGCAAACCGAAGCACGATTTTCAATACATTTCTATTGATTTTTATTTAATTGGTTCCGAGATTCATAATTTTAGCTGAACGAATAAATGTTTACTTGATAGACTTGGTAACGAATCTTTTTTATTAGAACTTCAAATAAAGTTACAGCTTTCTTTTCAATTACCATTTGACTCAAGAGCATTCTTCGCTGATTTTGATCTTCAATCCAATTGCTAGGAAGTGACTTTATTTTTTCATTAAAGGACTCCTCATTTTTGTAACCTGTTTAAGTTGGTTGTAACGATGTACCGCTTACATTTCTATTGTAGAAGGGGCTAATCCAAAATGTCCAGTTTTTGTTCTAAATTTATGTGCTTTCATTTTTGACTTATTGTTGCAAAATATTTAGATTTAACTTCATTTCAGCAAATGAAATTTGAAACGACTACTACTTCACATACATATTTACATTAGACTTAAAAGGGAAATCCCCTTTTTCTGTTTTAGTTTTGTACAAACATTTTTTTATTAGCGACGCAAATCGAAGCACTTACGACGCAACTTTGAAGCCATTCGACGCAAACTGAAACAAAAATGACGAAAACTTCGAAATTACAGAATTTTTAAAAAGATACAACTTCGAAACGACGCAAACCGGGGTATTGGTGTATAACATCTCGTCAATCCTCTAAAGAGGCATAGGGCCTTAAATCTACTATTAATGCTAAGTTGTTTAATTGTTAGACATTTTCTGTTTCAAGTTGGTAAAATTTTGTCCAATTTTTTATTAAAAAATTTCTTTCATGCCATGATTTTAATTCATTTTTTATATCTTTCTCTTTACAGGTACAATTTGGATAATTAAACAGACATGGAAAAAAAATTTTTGCAGTGATCACAAAAAAGGTAAAAATTTTTCTAAAAATTTGTTCAAATTTAAATCAAAGCACGCGCCCATGTATCAAAAATAACAGACCTAAATTACATCTCTACTTAAGATGTGTATTTAAATGTTTAAAGTTACGTGAACCTCCTCAATTTATGAGCAGTATTTTTCACAAAACTGTAGGAGTATCTGTTGAAAAACTTGTGATTTTTTGTAGGTGTATATGGGAATTTACAGCATAAATTGTACGTTTTGTGTAGTTGTTTGTGTAATTTTTAATGTATGTTTTATTACCTTGTAAAATACATCATATGTAATAATTTACATAAAGTTTGCATAAATTTTAAACTCAAAAACGTAAAAAAAAACATTTTTATACCTACAACCACTACACATATAAAATGTAATAGTAAAAAGGACTTTGCATACAAAGAAAACATAAAGTAGAAGTATAAGGGTATACAAATGCATACAAACAAAAATAAATAAGAATACAGACATTAAAATTTAAGGTTAAACATGTAACGGGGATATAGAGGTGGGCCATAAGAATTCAGGAAACATGTAAAAGCAACATATTTTATAGTAAACAAGTAGAGGCAACATTTTTTCTATAGAAAACATGTGGAGTCAACATTTTTTCTATGGAAAACATTTGGAGGCAAAATTTTTTTATAGAAAACGTGAAGGTAAGATTTTTTCTATAGAAAACTTGTAGAGACAACATTTTTCCTACAGAAAACTTATAGAGGCAACATTTTTTCTACAGAAAAGATGTAGAGGCAACATTTTTCTATAGAAAACATGTAAAGGAAACAATTTTTCTATAGAAACCATGTAGAGCCAACATTTTTTCTATAGAAAACATGTAGAGGCAACATATTTTATTTTAAAATTTGTTTGCCTCAACATGTTCTTATAAATAAATTAATCTTCAACATGGTTTTTATAAAAACTGTCGACTCAACATGTTTTCTATAGACAGAATATTTGTGCTGTATTTTTTTTTAGAAAAAAAGTTTCTTATACAATCTTGACGCAACAGTTTTTCTATAGAACACATGTTGAACATTTTTTGTTAGAGATATCATGTAAAGCCAATATTAAAAACATGTTGGAAAAAGTTTTTTTTTTTTAAAAAAAAAATTTTTCCACAACAATTTATCTAGAAAAATATTATGATACAAGATTTTTTTTTATATTTAAGGGTAATGTTTTTTTATTTTTATTGTAAACGTGTTGAATCAATATTTTTTTCCAGTTTAAACATGTTTTAAGGCTCCTTAAAAAAAATTAACGTTGAGCAACATTGAAAAACATGTAAAATCAATTAAAATGGATAATCATTCAAAAAAAGGAAATTTCGATCTACCAAAGGTTAAAATACAATTTGGTTTAAGGATTGATGTTTGACAATTGACGTCAGCAGTCGTCGATGGCTGCGAGTGTAAGACAGCAAATCTATCTGAGGAGATCGAGTGGTTGCGATCGAAACATGTGATGGTAACCTGCCGGCCAGGGTTCGAGCCCCGGCCACGGTCAAAGAATGAAAGATTATCAATAAAAATTTTAATTAATTTTCATTTTGTAAAATTCCTTTCTTTAATGAAAATTAAATTTGATAAACTTGAGCCGAATTAGAATATTAAAAATTTGGATTGAATACCATAAATAGTTCAACAAAATAACCACAATACTGATTTACATTTTGTTAAGTTAACTTTTTTCAAGAGAAAACGTAATGATAAACTTTTTTAAGATAATTTTTGAAGAAAGAATGTATGGCGTTTTTAAAATTCGTTATACATGTTGCGAAAACGTTTGTTCTGTACAAGATAATGTTTTAACATTTTTAAAGTTACAATAATGTAGATATAAGATCTTGCTTTAATCCCTTAAGCCTGGTACTCTGTTCAGTATTTCGTGCGGAATGTTGTCAAATTCAATTTAAAAATATTTCTGTGAAAATCATACAAGAAAATGTTGATAGAGTTGTACCCTGACACAACCGTTACAAAAAGAAAACATAAAAATAGAGAAGTTTTTGTTAACCTTCTCAAAACTTATAAAAACGTAGAATTTTGAAAAATCGCGAGATAGATAATATTGATACATGCCAACATTTTTTCGTGAGAAATAATCAGTGTTGCTCGAAATTTTAAACAAGTTCGAACAGAGTACTGGGCATTAAAACCTGACATTTTTTCGTGAGAAATAATCAGTGTTGCTCGAAATTTTAAACAAGTTCGAACAGAGTACTGGGCATTAACACTTGACGCTTAAGCCTGGTACTGTGTTCAACATACCACGTGAAATGCTGTCAAAACGCATATGAACAAAACTTGTGCGGAATATCTATGAAATAATGTTGACAGAGTTGTACTCTGTTCATTTTGTGAAAAAGTTAGGAAATGTTTCTGGCAACATTTTTTTACAACTGCGAAATAATGTAAGCTGCACTTATTTCACGTGGAATTTTAAGCAAAAGCAAAAAAGGATGAACTGATTATTAAATAAGAAATAAGAAATTAAATAACAAAACCGCTAACAGTTTTTTATCCATATTTATATTCTTTTTTATTAAATATTTAAAAAAAAAATAATTTTTAGTTAAATACATGTGCGGTTTGTTTACATACGCAGAACAATGTCGCATACTTTGCAGGACTAAAAACGTCAAATTGTACAAACTCGCATGAAAGGTAACATTGATACATGTCAAAATTTTCGTGTGAAATAATTAATGTTGCTCAACATTTTTCACAAATTTGAACAGAGTACCAGGCTTTAAGGTAGATAATATGCTGCCAAAAGAAAAAAACATGTTGCTTTAATATTTTTAAAACTTTTCTTAAAGAAAGCATGTGTCTTCAACACATACTTATAGTAATCATGTTGCTAAATGAATGTTTCAATTCTTTGTATATAAAATGTTTTTTTAAAATACAACTCTTATCCAGACCATGGTTTTTTACCTATGTGGGTTATGTATGTTAATGCCACTTAAAGGTTGTGTGTGTGTTTTTACATATATGTACATATTTCAGTACATAATATCATCTACCAATTTTTTTTAAAGTAATTAAAAGCGTTTTCCTTGTTTTATCCAACATTTGGAAAAACTTTTTCATAAAAAGCAAAACTTTTTTCCTTTGCTTGTATTCCTTTTTTTCTCGTTTTGCATATGAAGTATGTAAATGGCTTTTGCCTATGAAGTGTCTGTAATTTTATGAACAAAAAAATTGCCATAGAAAAAACATAAAAAAAACCTGAAAAGGCCAAAAAGAAAAGTTATGTTGGTAATTGATTTTAAAATTGATATACTAAACATGGCAGGTAGGTGAACTGCTCAAATAGGATGAGTTCTGTTTGAATTAAGGCAGGAGTTTAGAGTAGAACGCTTATTTTTTCCATTAGAACTTGAGTTTAATAAATTTTTTGTCTATGGAAACACCTGAGCTTTATTGTGTTTGAAAATATGTACATAAATTAGCTAAATGATTTTATGAATAAAGTTTGTGAGAAGAACTTAAAGCGACAGATTTTGTAAAAGTTCTAGGAGTTTGAAATAGAAAAGGCATCAAACTTTTGATTAAAACAAATAAAATTTATAAATTAAGGAAGGAAGGAAGGTTGGTTTAACATTTATTTTTATAAAAACATGTTGGTAAATATTTTTTTCAACAGATAATATGTTGTATCAGCATTTTATGGGTTTAACATTTTTTCTATAGAAAATAATTAGTTTTAACATTTTTTCTATAGAAAATAATTTGTTTTAACATTTTTTCTATAGAAAATATGTTGCTGTTCATGATTAAAAAATAAACAAAATGTTCATTAAACATTTTTTCTAAAATAAAAAAACTTTTGCCTTAATATATTGAAAATATATATAGATGCTGCTAAAAAAAACATTATGCTGTAACATTTTTTCAATAAGTAAATGTAACTGGAATCAATCGAAAGCATGCTGCTTTAACATTTTTCTATAAAAAAGATGTTGCTATAAATATTTTTCAATAAAAGACATGTTGCTTTGAAATTTTTTCAATATAAATCTGTAACTGAAAAGTTGGCTAATACAAAACGTGAAGCTATAACCTTATTTCTATAGAAAACATATTTCTTTAAAACATGTTGTTATAAAATTTTTCAATCTTTCTAAAAAGTTTTTTGAAAAGAAAACATGTATTACTTTAAATTTTTTTTAAAAGAAAACATGCTGCTTAAAATTTTTTTAAATGGAAACATATTGCTGAAAAATTGTTTAAGTAGAATGTTGCCAGATCATTGTTCCATGAATAAGTTGCTGTAAACTTTTTTAATAAAAAAAATGTTGCTGCTATATTATTTTAAAGTAAACATGTTGTTTTCTATAGTTTCTTTAAATATAAATCATGTGACTTTGACATTTTTTTCTTAAAAATGATGTTGCTACAAATTTTTTCTTTTCAAACATGTTGCTGCAACATTTATTCGATAAAATTATCGTTGCTTAAACATTGTTTATATAGAAAATATCGAGCCCTAAAGCCTGGTACTCTGTTCAAATTTGTGAAAATGTTGAGCAACATTAATTATTTCACACGAAAATTTTGACATGTATCAATGTTACCTTTCTTGTGAGTTTGGACAATTTGACGTTTAAAGTCCTGCAAAGTATGCGATATTGTTTTGCGTATGTAAACAAACCGCACATGTATTTAACTAAAAATTATTTTTTTATTAAAAAATTTAATAAATAAGAATATAAATATGGATAAAAAACTGTTACCGGTTGTGTTATTTTAATTTTTTATTTCTTATTTAATAATCAGTTGTTACTTTTTTGCTTTTACTTAAAATTCCACGTGAAATAAGTGCAGCTTACATTATTTCGCAGTTGTAAAAAAATGTTGCCAGAAACATTTCCTAACTTTTTCACAAAATGAACAGAGTACAACTCTATCAACATTATTTCATTGATATTCCGCACAAGTTTTTTTCATATGCGTTTTGACAGCATTTCACGTGAAATGTTGAACACAGTACCAGGCTTAATAGCAAAAATGGTTACATCAACAAATATAAAATTTTACAGGAGAAGGTTTTTTTTAAATATTTTAGCTTGAAGTCTAGGATTTCGTTTAAAATTGCTTTTGCTCTTATTTCTTAACGGTACTTCCCAGAGATATAAGATTTTAAGAGATGATACAAATGATCAAAAATGATCGATTTTCATCAAATAAACAAAAATCTTTAATTTTGTTGGTTACATCATTTTTGCTATTAGGGCTCGATATGTTACTATAATAGAGAAAACATGTTTCTGTAACATTGTTTTTATGAAAAACAAGGTTGCTCCAAACTCTTTTAAGCTAAGTACTCTGATCAAATTTGTGAAAAATGTTGAGCAACATTAATTATTTCACACGAAAATTTTGACATGTATGGGTGAGTTCCAAAACGTCAGTTGCAAAGCAACTCGCTTTTTTAAACGCATTCTACAATGCAACCGTGTAAAATTTTAGAATGTTATCTGTCCCAAAGTGCATCAAAACAGTTACCGATGCGTTCACAATGACCAAACTGTGCATCGTTAAACTTGATGGTACATTTTTGACTTCGACTGCAAAGTATTATGATGTTTTGGAACTCAGCCTATGTAACCTATCATGCGAGTTTGTACAATTTGACGTTTTTATTCCTGCAAAATATGCGATATTGTTTTGCGTATGTAAAGAAACCCCACTTGTATTTGACTAAAAATGATTTTTTTTACTAAAAAAATTTAATAAAAAAGAAAGTTTATATGGATAAAAAACTGTTACCGGTTTTGTTATTTAATTTTTTATTTCTTATTTAATAATCAGTTCATACTTTTGTGCTTTTGCTTAAAATTCCACGTGAAATAAGTGCAGCTTACATTATTTCGCAGTTGTAAAAAAATGTTGCCAGAAACATTTCGGAACTTTTTCACAAAATGAACAGAGTTTGAACAATTCTATCAACATTATTTCTTAGTTATTCCTCCAAGTTTTTTTCATATGCGTTTTGACAGCATTTCACGTGAAATGTTGAACAGAGTACCAGGCTTTATATAGAAAATATGTTGTTCTATAACTTTGTTTTTATACAAGTTGTTAAAGTTTGTCCTAAATATTTTTAAGGCTTAATCAATTCTAAATCTTTTTAAAGCTATTACTCTATGGACTTTTTAAAGCCTTATTTATGAATTAATTATTTGATTGCTATATTTTCTGTATTATCACATTTAGCCTTGTGCCTTACCAGGAATTTTTGTAGTAGATTTTTTTTAATCTTCGGTTAATTTTTTTCCTGCTATTTTTGCTTTAAAAATATTTTCATGCAAATATTGATTTTTTTTTAAATTTTTTGCAGATTTTTTTTACAATATTCATTTCTGATGGCTTTATATATGAGACTCAATTTCCGCTGGGTTTTATATTAAACAAAACAAAAAAAATAAATAAACTATTTTATTTATTTCCCTTTATTGTTTGCTTTGACACAATTCCTACTCTCAAATGGCAACGCAAAAAATTGCTAAAGAATAATAATAGTATTTTGTAAAGTAAAAATAACACAACAATGTATGAAATAGTTTTTTTTTCAAAGGCAGCCAGCCAGCCAACCAACCAACCAATATAAAATAAAAAAATTTGTTTAAAGGAAGAAAAAAATGGTAGGGAATTTTTGCTGAGTTAAGCAAAAATTAAAACAGAAAACTACACAAAAATAGCAGAAATATAGCAAACAATGTGCATACATTAAACTTAACACAATATAAAACAACGATAACTTTAAAACCAGTGTGGAAGTATAGCCGGTCAAGCCCGACCTTATTAATGCCTTCACCAAACTATTTAAAAATTAATTTTCGATAGTGTTCCTTCCCTATTTGAGAACCATGGGTTATCATCGACCCGCCAGAACAAAATTATGTGTTAAGGTTAAATTTCACGTTAAAGTTCTTTGTGCCGAATATTATTTAGATAAATTCATCTATATGAGATTTAACCAAAATCAGTTGTTATAATCAAAGTATTTGAAAAATTTCATTACATTTTTTTCTATAAAAATTTGAAACCTTTTAAAATCTTTAAGGACCTCTAATGAATTTTTGTGACCATTTTATTTGGAAAAAAAACATTATTTATTATTTTGTCCCAGAATTTTTTACTCTATTTCAAAATAGTTTTATGTTATTTAAAGCAAAAAAAAAATTTTAAAAACCATAAACATTTGCGTTAACCAAAAAAAAAAATTTAAATCTTTTTTCATGTTATATAAATCCGTTCAAATTTATTTGGTTATAAAATAAAACTAAACATTTTTATACTTTTTATGAAATTGTTCGTATAAAAAACTACATTAAGTCATTTTAATATGGCTGGTTATATTTTTTTTTTGTTTGCTGTCCGCGTTTTATTACACAATTTAATCTCAGTTTTGTTTTAATTGTTAAAAATAAAAAATTACAAAGAAATATTATGAAAAAAACTAGTAAACATTTGGTAAATTAAAATTGAATTTTTTTGCATTTAATTAAAAGTGTTTAATATAAAAAAATCAGTTAAGAAGCAATTAATTTTTGGAAAAAATATAGCAAATGGCCAAAAAATTATATGTAAATAAAATATGGTTGTAAATTCAAAATCATAAAAACTAAAATAATCATATTGTTCGAATAAGGCTAAAACATTATATATTAAATAAAAAAAAAGAATACAACGATTTGTCAAAGTTTTTCTTGGGAGTCAAAAATTCATCACCAATGTTTTGTTTAAATGTGCTAAATTTCTGAAATTTATTGTTGATGGGATAAGCTATTCCTATGCTCATTTTACCGGTTGTATTTAAATAAGTTTTTATACAAATTCTAAATGATATGCAAAGTAGGCTTTCATAAATTTTTCTCAACTTTTGTGATATTGAGGATGTGGTTATTCTCGAAACGTAAATTCAACCCGAGATTGAGCCCCAGCTCAGCCAAGAATAAAAATTACACTGTGCTAGTTAAAAAAATAAACAAGCCGGTCACATGGCGTTTTAACATAAGACTCTAAATCCAATGCTGCTAACTGTTTTTTTTTTTGGTTAGCTCTGGTTTTCTAGATATACCGTTATTTCGAAATTTATGATGTTGCACAACATATATTTGCCTAACTCAAAAACGCTTCCTTTAAGAAAAGTTAAACTTTCTTCTTTTTAGAAACATGATTTTTTTTTGGAAAAAAATCATTTTTTTATCAAAATATCGAAATTTTTGTTTTTTAAAAATTCATAAAAATTGCCCCTTATTATTTGGCACTGCAGGGGCCAGATTTAAGAATTTTATTAAACCGCCATATTTGTATGGATGAAATTCATAATTTTGACTGCTGCAGTGCCAAGGATGCCCCTAGATGTGTCAAATGTATGACCAACCCCACCTTATTTTTTTCCCAATCATTTATTTCTACCAATTATACCCGGTATCTACATTCCTTAAGAGGGCTCCAATACAAAATTGTCAATACAGATTAGAAATATGTATGTATATTGAAGAAAAAGCCCCATAACTGCCAAGGAATCGCCCATAGGAGGATAAAATGTACGGCCGACCTCCATGAGTTTTTTTGTTCTTAAGATTTTCTTAAAACATACATGAAATTACTAAATTAATTAAAATTTTATTTTTGTGAAAAAAATCAAAAGTTGCTAACAGATTTTAATCATTTATGGCTTGTTTTCCTTGCAGCTTCGTTTTTTATATGTCTGCAAAAAATTAAATCCTAGCTGCATTATGAGAAGAAATGTTCTGATTGCATCAATGCATATCCTTTGAAATAACATGGAAGAGGACATGCATTGAGACAATTTGTATAATTCTTTTCATAAAGCGCCTAAAGAACTGTTAGAATCAACTGTCATCTCGTATTTTTAATTTTGTAACGAACGAGTTTTGCAACTCACCTACTCAAATATTTACAGCCAATATAGGCAATTAGTAATTTTAATAATAAAATGCTCTTTTAGTACCATTGAATGACATTAAGTAAAATATGCATAAAAAGCTTTTTAATTTGTTTTTAAATTTTCCTAAATATATAAAGTCAAATGCATAAAAAATATTTCATGTTAATAACAGGTTTATAACATAAAATTTATATGAAAATTTGTTTAATAAACCTCTTATAAAATTAAAACATTTTTTATGAATAAGAGGGTTAAACTATATTCAACATTTTTTATTTTTTCGAATTTATTCTATGAGCTAAATTTCAGTTATGTATTTTATAAAGGTTTTTTGTAATAGTCCTATTCCTCGAATTTTTAGGAATGACAGAAAAATTTACAATTATTAGACACCAGCAGAATGTACTTCATTGCTATCCAAAGGACAGCTAAGGTAAAATGTAACAAGAAGATACAACATAATAGTCTGGTAGTGTATAAAGTCATTCCTAAAAATTCGAGGAATAGGACTATTACAAAAAAGCTTTATAAAATACATAACTGAAATTTAGCTCATAGAATAAATTCGAAAAAATAAAAAATGTTGAATATAATAAATTAACCTATCAAAGGAAATAATTCCCAGTTTCTATATAAACTATAGCTAGAAGTTTGCGAATTTTAGCCATGTTCGCGATAGAAGCGATTTGTTGCTGTAAGTTTTCGGATTCTTTACAGTTTTAAAGATTTTTAATAATTATTAGACTTTGCTATCATGCCGCTGTTAGCAAATTTTTGCGAATTTCCGCTAATTTAGCAATTTTTAACGAATTTTTGCCATTCCTTATAGTTTTAGGGAGTTTAAATCGATTTTATGGCTTGTTTGAAATATAAATTTTTTTCGCGAATTTTCGCTTTTTTGCAAATTTTTTTTTCTTATTTTCCGACATTTTTTTTATCCATTTAGCGATTTCAAAAAAATTTTAGGATAAGTTTACAAGTTTGCAATTTTTCGCGAATTTAAGCTATTTTAGAGATAGAAGCGATTTTTTCCTGTGATTCTTTACAGCTTTTAAGATTTTTAATAAATATTAGACTTTGCTTTCATGCCGCTGTAAGCAAAAAAGCGAACTTTTATTAATCTAAAAAAAAACAAGCCTGAAATCACAACAGAAGTCACAAAAGCAAATATCATTTGGTAGTATCGTCGAATTTTCTTAATTTTAAATGATTTGTTGTTAATAAAATAACTTATTGCATTAAAAATCAATAAACAACACATGAAATATTTTATTTATGAAATTTTTTATAACGGCCAACTTACAATAGTCGCAAAAATAACAAAGTGATTTCAAAAAGTTGTTGACGTAGCTGAACGTTTTGAAATCACAAAATAATATGCCCAGAACACTTTTCTTGTGATTTGAAATCACTTTCATAAAATGTGATTTTCAGAACAGGCCTGTAATTTAAAATCATAAAATACAAATTGATATTTTAGGTCGAAACGACGTTAAAAGCAAATAGTCAGTGATTTTTTTTAAATATGCTTTTACAAAATATACTATGTTGGACGAGGGGAAAAGGAAGCTTATTAAACACAAAGTGTGGCCAAAAAGAATAAAATTACAAAAAAAAAACTCAATAACTGCCACAGAGTCACTCCTCCTATAGATGTAAAATGTAGCAGTGACCCCCCTTAATTTTTCCTTTCCGATATTTTTTCCGTATATACTTACCCAATATCTTCAATCCTTAAGGAGGCTCAAATATAAAATTTAAAGTTTTATAAAATTGTGAAAAAAAACAAACACAGACGTGTTAACTGTATCACCATCCCCAATTTATTTTTTATCGCCAACATTTGTTTCATTATTTTTGGGGGCTCCAATACAAAATTTTCAATACAGACTAAAAATATATTGAAGGAAAAGTGTCATAACTGCCCCCTAGGGGGGTTCAATGTATAATCAACCTCCATAATTTTTTGGTCTTAAACGTTTTCTTAAACATACTTGCCCCTTATCACCAACCCTTGTGTTGATTATGTAAAGGGGATTTGCTATTTTCACTGACGGCTCGAAGATAAAGGGCACTGGTGCGGGGTCTACATTGCATATAAGGTCACATAGACATTGCAACATTGCTACGGGCTCGGAGGACATCCAGGCGGCTCTAAAAGTCTTGATAGGCTGTAATGTAAACTGCAGGCTAGTGGAGGATTGCTGGAGGTCTCTAGGAGAAATCTTAGGGAATAATGTGGTGCGGCAGTGCTGGGTATCGGAGCACCGAGTTGGCGAGACTTGGTTTGAAAATAGAGGGTCCTGACAGTTTGCAGGCGGACTGGCCTCCAATGGGGTCTTTTTTTTTGAAGAATTAGGGCATTGGGTTTGGCGGAGCCGGGTATCGCGCACGCTGTGGCCGGACCTTAGTAGGTAAAATTCAAACACGCTGCTGGGCAGGAGTAGGGCCTGCGTTAGGACTATGATATTATTATCACGGGCCACTGTATGACTTGTCGGATATATGTAGGCTGTGTGAGGACCCAGAGGAGCTGGAGACTGTTGAACAATTGCTGTGCCACTGTCCCAGGCGACAGAACATCAGCCTGAGGTGGCTGGGTAGCAGATTCCTGCGCCAATTGGGAGATGGCTCCAGCTACTTAAACTTGTAGAAATCACATTCTCCAACTTTTGCAGTATTATAAGGACTCCCCAGGCTAATTTTGGTAAAAAAAATAAAAGAAAAAAGGTGTCCAAGTTAGAAAAATTATAATTTAAATTGGTAATTTTCGGTTTTGGAGACGACTTTTTAAAGGTCAAACGATTTCCTATAAGAATTACTTATCTTACTGTCTGTTTAACGATTTCGAATGTCAACGTTCGCATAGAAAACTACATTTAAAACAAAAACAAATTTTCGAATATTGTTTTTGTTTTACATATAATTTTCTATGCGAACGTTCGAAATCGATGAACAGGCTGTTAGTTTTTTAAAAACATGTTTTTAAAAACAACAACACTTTAGTAATTACAATCGACAAATAAACATACATATCTACTACGGATATAGTTATGCCAAATATAAAGAAATTTCGATAAAATATTTTTTTGTATGTCCTCTTCTCAAATATTGCCTGAAATGCTAAATATGCCAAAATATGCTTTTACAATATTTCCCTAATTTTACTGACATATTTTGGGAAAACGTTTAATAAAAGGCTCTACATTAATATTTTAGTTCAAATAAAGCTTTTGTAACAATAGAATTTGTGACTATTATGTGGCAAATTGGAATTTCTGTCTGACCTATGATTTTGTAGAAATATGCAATGACTTTTCCTAGAATATGCATAGCACATATGTATGTATAAGAAAATATGCTTTTACAAAATTACACCACATTCGAAGATATTTTAATTATGTATATTTCTAAAATAAAACTTACAAATAAGTTTTATATGTAAAAATATGTTTTTTTAGCGATATGCAATTTTGTTTCTAAAATTTGCCAAAAGATCCATTAACAAAATGTTATAAATTTTGCTTAAATTGTGACTTTGTCTTTAAAACTTAAATATAAATTATTTTTAATGGTAAAACCAAGCTCTTTTAATGAATATGTGATAATTGTTCTTGAAATATGCTAAGTATGCCAAAATATGCTTTTACACAATGGCCCCTGAATTGTAGAAATTTCAATTATATCTTCAAAATAAGACCTAAACAAATATTTTGAATAATGCAATAATATATCCTAAATTATGCTATAATATGCCTTAACATCATAATTTTTTTAATAATTCATTAAAGTTGGCTACCTGAAGTATTAAGCAGCCGATGCTTTTACATTTTTATTATTTATTGATCTTTTAGTGCTAATATTTTCTTAAAATTATTGCCTTAGAATCTATTTTAACGACTTTCTATTAAATAAAACATATTTTAAATTTCCTATTTGGCTTTTCTTTACTTTTTTTCTTGTTCATTCTTAAAGAAGATTTTATTTACTACATAAATTCCCTCTAAATAATGGCAGTCTCTTAAATTTTTATTGCATGTATTTACCCACGCAAATTATTGTAGACAATTTCTTTTAAATCATACATATAAATCCCTCTTTAAAAAAATAAAATACATTTATTCAGTTTTTTTTTTATTATATTTTTTTTTTGCCTTTGTCGAGGGTGTTAAAGATAAAATGTGTGTAAATATTTCTCATACATCATCGTACTCTAGAACAAAAAAACATTTAGTTTTAATGGTCCAACCAACGACCATTCAGTAGTAGTAGTAGTAGCAGTACATGGGCTTTGAGGTTCTATAAGTTTGGCGCAGCTTTTAGCTAAATGCTCTCGTCAGTCAAACAACAAACTAAATAAATGTAAATTATCATTACAATAAGTAGCAGTTTTTTTTCAAGAGCTCTTTCTTTTTTGTTCATTTATTTAATATTGTACTGTGTATTTTATTTCATTTAGTTGCTTTTGTAGGTGGTCATTAGAAAACAAAAGCAACGGCAACAACAACAGCTGGCACAAAAGTTAAATATGTAATGCTTTTAATGCTACTGCCTGCCTGCCTGCCTGCTTTCTTTTTTATTAATATAGTCCACAGTCTTACATGAGTGACAATATATTTTGTTACAAAATCTTGATATATGGGCTGACAGTTTAAGATGACAATATTCGATTTAGTGCTTTTTGGCTTTAGATTTAACTATTTAATTGTAATATTTGTTGGCCATTATGGTGAAGGAGAGAGAGAGAGGTAACTTTTGTGTGGAAGTTTATTTTAAAGCATTTGTTAACATGGTAAAAAAATTTTTGGTTAAAGATTGGGAATTACAAGAAAGTTACTTAAAAATACCAAGTAGGAAAGTATAGCCGGCCAAGCCTGCCATACGAAACCCTCCACCACAGTATTTAAAAACAAATTGCCAGAGTGTACGCATTTGGGAAAGAGAGTTCCCATTTGTAACAGTGTGTACCCACTTGGAACAGAGTGCTCCCGTTTTGGATGGGCATTCATCGACCCGTCGGAACAAAATTATTTTATTAGGTTAAAATTAAAAAAATTATCTTTAAAATTGCGGTTTGTTCATTCGCTCTCAAGGTTTACATGACCAGCCAGCCAGTCGGACGGACGGACATAATTAGATCAATCCAAAAAGCGGTTCTCAGTCGATCCGTATACTTTTAAGGTGTTAAAAACATAAGCAGAAACGCATTATACCCTCTTTACTATTGTAGAGTGGGTTGACAAACTAAGGATCCAAAAAAGTGTAGACCACAAATATTGTACCGATCACATAAATACTTAAAGGATCCACTACGGTCCTAAATGGTGGAATGGAAAACGGTGGATGGGCGATCGCTCCTTTATCTGAAAGTTATCGACACTGCCAGGGCCTTCGATAAAAGTGAATGCTAGTTAGACTAAGTTGTCGACCTTATCAATGCTCTGTATGTCAACTCAACAAGCCGAGTAATTCATGAACGCATGTTAAGCAAACCAATTGGTTAATTACTGCAATATGATAGGAATTTTCCTTACGCCACTTATTTTCAATATTGTATTGCGGCTGTTTTAGCAATCAACCCGCATTAGAAGAAGCATAACAAGGGGTGCATAACTTCACCGACTTACAAGCCACATTGGAACAGGTACACTAGCTAGCGTCTGGTGTTAGTTCTAATGCTTAGCTCGACAAAACTACGGTTCTTCGTATTAATACAACCTCTCTTTCTTTGCTCAAGGAGCTCGAGGATATGCAATCGTTTTGCTTACAATTTTTTTTTTTTGTTAGGACCAGCACTCAGGGGTGACTCCTAATAATGCAGTGCGTTGTGTTCAAACTAGGAAAACAGGTTATGGGAAGGAGGTAAGAGGAATTAGTGCTTGTGGGCATTCGATATAAACTTATTCATGTTGAAAGTAAGAGTAAAGATTTCGGCAGTAGCATCAAGTACAGAAAGATTGATTCAAGTACGGATTTTCAATCACAAAATACTTAAATTATCCATATTCAATCCCGATTTAATACTTGAAATAATCCGAAAATTAGATTGATTTAAGTAAAACCATGGTAGAATAAGTACAAGGTATAGTCATTAGAAATTTTGTTCTAAATTTCAGAACCCATTTAACATCAAACAAATAAATTATTTTGACATTACACGGGTAAATAATGAAAACTCTCTCTAATGAACATACCTGGTACTTATTATACTATGAGTAAAACTAAGATTGAATCAATCTCAAAATGCACTTGATTCAAGTATTATAAAGTTGATTTTATCCCAAATTCGTGCTTGAAAAAACCAAAAAAGAAATTTGAAAGAAAAAATGTTATAATTGATTTACTTTACTTACCTGTATTACACCTTACAGAATGATAAAACCAACATCATATCATGCCCGATATGGTTTTTAGTTTCGAAATCTAATATACATATTTAACCAAAAATATAAACTAAATGAGAAGCAAGAGTTCAAATTTACTTTTTAACCCCTCGAGGTACACATGAGTCTGGCCAGACCTTTTTTCTATGTGTATAAAAACTCAAAACGTGCGTAAGCCGGAGGATTAATCCTTTTTTTACTTGATTACAGAAATTTATACTTATTTCAAGAAATTCCGGGATTGATTTTCGAAAGTAATCCCATTTAGGATTGTTTTGAGTACGTTTTAGCAGTTTAGTTTCAGGGTACCAATATCTTTATCACTGTTGCAGTAAAAAAATTGTTTGACAATTCACAAACTAAGAAAACTTTCCTAAAAAAGAACAAATAATCTATCATAACCCTTACTTACGATTTATTTCCGAAACAAATGGCAAAGGTTTTCAAATTTTAAATAAATATTAAAATAAACTGTTTTTAATAAAACTTTATAATTACCAGAAAAACAAAAAGATATTGTATTAAAAACCAAAATTTTTGTTTAAACAAAAAAATTGTCTTTACAAATTAATCCCCAAAGGATTAAAAAAAAAAACAGTCAACAATAAATGATGAAATTTAAAATAAATTGAAAAAGAAAGAAAACACAAACAAAAAAACAGAGAATATTCCAACATTCAAACAAACAATTTTGCTATTTTGTCATCAGTGTAGCAAAACTTCCTTGCACAACTTATCTTCAAATAAAACAAATCATTCCCCAGGCCTGAAATAAAAACCCAAAAAAAGTTTCTAACGAAATCTCTTTCTAAATCGACTCTCTTTATAATTCATAATTATCTTTATATCTCTATATAGTCAGTTGTACTTCTATGTGATACGTGTACATTCGTTTACTAAAGGCACTTAAAAAAATAGTACCAAGAACCTCCGCTGGGGAGGAATTGAGGGCAGGGAAATACTTCCTTTATCCTTATCGCAAAACAAACAATGCCACCCAGTGAGAATAATTTACAAAAAAAAAAAAAAAATTTGGAGGCTTTTTTGTGTGCGAAAAAAGATGAATGAATGTAAGTGTATAAATGGACGGAATATTGTCTTGTTATTGTAATATTTAGGGAACGTTTGAGAAGTGCTTTTTTTAGTAGTGATTAGGAAAATCTAAGAATTCCCATATTATGTTTTTTTTTACAAAAATACACTTAAAAATAACATTCAAGCAAAATAATACACATTATTATATTATTCGAATGTGTGAACAGAGTCAAATTAAAATTTTTAAAAGCTTTTTATACTTAAATAGTCTTATTCCTTCAATATTTTTCAGGAATATTTTTTCTATGCACTATCAGAATTTTTGTTTGTATATTTCTTTTACGCAGCTTACTTGAGCTATCCTTTGGCTAGCAATGAAGTAAATTGTACAGAAAAAAGTAATGCATTTTCTGGCCCGCTACGGCCTTTGTATCTTATAACTGGATAATGCCTTTTGTAAATTTTATGTTTTTAACTTAATTATTAGAAACTGGGAATTATTTTCTTCCGAAGGTTACTTTATATTATATTCAACATTTTTTTATTTTTCGAATTTATTCTATAATAATAGAATATAATAGTCTGGTAGTGTATAAAGTAATTTCTGAAAAATTGAAGGAATAGGACTATTACAAAAAAAGCTTTATAAAATACATAACTGAAATTTAGCTAATAGAATAAATTCGAAAAATAAAAAAATGTTGAATATAACTTAATTATTTTTAACAAATAGAATCTGGGAATTCGTTTATCATGGTGAGTAACATTTATTATATAAATTTTCATATTATTCGAATGTGTATTCGTAACAGAAATATACAAACGAAAATTCTGATAGTGAATAGCAAAAATATTTCTAGAAAATATTGAAGGAATGAGATTATTAAAGTATAAACAGCTTTTAAGACTTGTAAAAAAAATCTCAGATCCTTTTTGTTAAAAATAATATAAATAAACCAATCGTGCAGGTTAAGCCATTAACTTTTTTTAATTTTTTCCTATTTTTAAATTTAGTTATAAAGTAATTAAATTTTTTTTAAGATGTTGTTACAAATTTAAAAAATGTATGCGATTAAGATAATTTTCGCTTCTAAGGTCAAAGGTCCATATTTATACCCTCTACCACTAGTGGTGAATGAGGCAATACTAAGTTTTTCATTTCGTTTGAAACATTTTTTATAGTCACCCCTTAAATGATTGAAATATTTTACAGAGTTTTTTCAATATTCTCTCAATTTTTTGTTGTCTTTAAATCTTCAATTCGTTTCATTTGTTTTAGATTTTAAATTTATTTTGATCCTTATGTTACTTATTGGACAACCCTCGTTTAGTTTTCGCATTGCTGTCGGTTACCATGGCAGTTTAACAGCCACTTGATACTATAAAAATGATAAGTCATTTTTATGTGACACTTAAGTCTAAATATTTCGCATTTCTGTGGCCATTTACAATTTTCGCGTACAAAACAGTTTTACATAATAATAATACAGACACACAAACACCCATACACAAGTATAGACTTGGCGCGTTACACTAGTTTGTTTCCGTTACACATACACACACATACTCCCACATACACCAGGGACTAAAGTTGTTTGTTTCTAATGTTTGGAATAAAGTTTGAAGACCATTAAAAAGATTGCTAAGCAAATGTAATCGTTAGAGATGAAAGATTCGGTGTAGAAATTGTTTTGGTGGGTGGTTGGCCCTGTTCAAACATTCCATGTTTATTTGGGGTGGGGTAAAAACGGCCTTTAGCTTTTACTTTGTTGGTGTTTCCTCTGGATTTTCTTATTGTCTGTTAAAAGGTCCTTGCTGTTGTTGTATTTTCAATAGTTTGTCATGTTGTGTAATATTAAACGAGCAAGGCATTAAAATCTTTAATGACTATTAAAGTAAACGTTTCATATCTATAAAATAAAATATTTCATCATTTCCATAATGATATCATCGTAAACTACAAATAAATACTCATCAAAATGCATAAAATATACTTAAAATCCTAATTAAAATCAAAACACGTCTTTGAGCCTTTAAAACTGAAACACGTTTGTACAAAGAGCCCCTCTCATTTTCTTAACTGGGTTAAATATTATTTGCTTCTTAATTACTGGGGTTTTTAGTAAAACGATTTCAGTGAACCAAAATTCTTAACACTTCGAAAATCTCATAAAAATAACTCCCCACACTAATAAAGTTCTTTGCCATTTGAATGTTTTTCTGTTTTAAACTAAATTAGTGAAAGGAAAATGTATGTCAATTATTTACAGGTCAAACAATTTTTGGCACATCTCTGTATAAATTAATATTAAATAAAAGTGAATGAAAGTTTAAGAAAAGTACAAAGGAAATTGGCAAAAAAGGATTTTAAATTATAAATATGTATGTACAAATAATTCAACCAGTTTTGAACTTACAGAAAAGAGCCAACAATTCTAAAAGTAAGCGCGGGTTATTCATTCTATAGAAAAAATAGAGTCTCAAAGGGAGCTTTAAAGCTTAATTAAGCCTTTATTCATTTTTTTAAAGAGCTCAAATTGTGATTGAAACTATGGGTTATTTATATTGTCCAAATGAAACTTCAATCTTCAATCGAGAATTTTAGATAGTCCAAATTTAGCTTAAATCTTAAATCTGTTTATAGCCCAAGTTTATCTTCCATCATGGTATTTATTTTTAGTCTCATTAAAGCTTTAATTTTAAGAGTTTATATAGTCCAAATTTGGCTTTGGTCTTAGGTCTTTATGCAGCTGAAATAAACTTAAGTTTAAGCTAAGCGTAAATCATAGGAGTCTAATTAATCTAAAAATAATTTCAAATGAGGATTTTTATATAGTCTAGATTAAGCTTAAGTGTTCATACAGAATAATCTTTAATTTAAAGCCTAGTACTCTGTTCCAATTTGTAAAAAATAATTAATGTTGCTAATTATTTCACACGAAAATTTTGACATGCATCAATGTTGCCTATTATGCGAGAAGAAGAAAGTAAATATGCATTAAAAACTGAACAGAGTACAACTCTATCAACATTTTTTCATAGATATTCCGCACAAGTTTTTTTCATATGCGTTTTGACAGCATTTCACGTGAAATGTTGAACAGAGTACCAGGCTTTATTAGGCAAAAAAAAAAAAAAAAATAATTAAAACGTCAGCACTAACTTCAAATTCTCTCTCATTTTATAGCTTTATTTTCTAATTTTCTTCTGTTTCATTTTCTGTTTACAAAATGTATAAAATTTAATGAAAGTATGGCAGCATTGTTGGGAGAATAAGTTGGAAAAACGTTCTCAAAATAAAACAGATTTTATTTTACGATGTGGTCTCGACGCAGTTCTGTTTAAACACTTATGCCTGTATTCATAAAAAATTTTGAAATTTAATAAAAGTTTAAAGAACAAATTTACTATGAAAATTATCCTAAATAAACGTTTTTAAATTTAATAATCGTATATGAATACGGGGGTTAATCATAAGACTTTTTTGTAATCCAAATTAAGATTTGATTTTGAATCTCCATATAGTCTTTAAAAACGCCGATTACGTCTTGTAATGGCCAATACGTTTCGTGGAGTGTGGACTGTATGTAGGGGTGGATTTGGGCTACAGCTCCAGAATACCAGCCAAGGATCCAAACACTTTGGTATATTCCCCGAGAGAACGCCGATTGCGTGGTCCGGGCGAAACGCCGATACGTTTCGTGGAGTGTATTGGGTGGCTTCGGGATTCAGCGCTAAAATATCAACCAAGTATCCAAGCAACTTGGAAAAGAGAACTAGAAAAAGGCACAGATATTTAAAACGAAAGAAAAGCACCTTTAACCATATAAAAACACTTTCCTGTTTTTTCCAAAAACTTCCATTTATTTATTGTCAAAATGCAACATTCTAAGCAATTTAAGGTAAAACGCGAGTAAACAAAACAGCCGTCCAATATGGCTTTAAAACAACGATTCGACTTGAAAGTTTGTAAGTTACAACAATAAAAACAAAAACATAAAAATTAAAGAAAAATTTAAAATATAATACATGATGATAGTGGCGCCGCACGTCGTCAATTCGTCTTAGGGCATATCATCATTCAAAATAGAAACCAGGGATGGGAAATGCGCTGCCTTCGGTTCAGACGTGAACAGTCTTAATTTAGCTTCAATCGCAAGTTTTTTTATTTAGTCTGAATTAAGCTTTAATCTTAAGAGTTTATATTATCCAAATATAGCATCAACGGAGGATCTTTACATAGTCTAAATATGGCTTTACTAATAGGTCTTTTTTTAATTCATATTAAGCTTTAATTGCTTATTATGTCCTGTGGTTCCGATAAGGAATAGTTTAAAGTAATCCTTAATAACAATTGTGATTTTTAGGTGAATTGTTAATCTTTTAAATTTTGATATTTTTTTAGTTCAATTAATTTAAATTTCATTAAACTATTTTTACTGAAGGAAGGAATTTTTACAATATGAAATTTTGTTAAAATTTATTGATAACTTTCTTGGCTGAGCTGGGGCTCGAACCCGGGTTGAATTTGCAGGTTTTAAGAATCACCACATTCTTTCATCAGAATTCTTTGACGTTCTAACCTCTGCACTACTGCGGTGCCTGCCAGCCACCAGTCAAACATCAATCTTTAACCAGTGGTACCGTACCGGTGGTTCGAAATTTGCTGTTATATTCATTTTAAATTTCAAATTACATGTCGCCTCCTTTCCTCCGTTTTTTCGTATTCTTTCTGTCAAGACTTTGTCTTGAAACCCTGAATACATTCGTTTATGTTTTTTTGTCCACTTTCGTCGACATTTTATTTTTACAACTTAAAGTTCAAATGTAAACATTAGAGCTTGTGCCATTACAATTTTAAGAACAATTGTGATTTTTAGTTGAACTGTTAATCTTTTAATTTTTGATATTTTATACATGTATGTATATCCTCAATCATAAGAGTTTAAATAATTAAAATTAAGCTTCAATAAAGGGCTTTGATAAAGTCTAAATTTAGCTTTAATCATAGGCATTTATATAATGAAAGTTTATATTAAACTGTGGATCTCTCTTTAGTAAAATTAAGTCTTAATCGTAAGATTTTATTTATATAGTTAATCCAAATTTAGCTTAAATCATTAATCATATATGTATAAAGGGTCCGCCAAAAAACTTTTTTTTTTTGAAAATGCTATAAAAAAACTGCTGAATATTTTCTCAAATTTCTTTTTTCATTTGAAAGTACAATCCTTCCGGTTAACAGTGGAAAATAATTTCATTCAAATGGCTGCCTCGGCTGGCCATGCAGTAGCCTACACGATCGGTCCAAATTTTAAGCACATTATAGATTGTGTGCGTCTGTATTTCACCAATGGCTTCACAAATATTGTCCTTTAAAGCGTCAATTGTCTCTGGATTTTTGGCGTAACACTTATCTTTGTTGCCAATATCCTCCTTTTCAATTTTTGTGAACAAAAATTCGTTCAACACAGAAAAAATCGACTTTAATTAAACAATTCGTTCAGACAATTAAATATTTAACTAATTTTGACCCTGCAAAGGAATTGATCATATCAATTAACGGATTTGTATTTTCGAGTCATGGGACACAAATTTAGTCAATTAAAAAATTAATTGCATAAACTAAAAAATACACCACATATACACAAACATTTAATTTTATGGGTTTTGATTAAAAAAATTAATTGCAGCAAACAAAAAATTAATTGAATAATTAATGTACACCAATTAATTATTTAATTGATTAATTTTTTCCGTGAACATGGCCCGATAACGATCGCCATTGACTGTAACGGCCACTCCTTGTCCATTTTCGAAGAAAAATGGCCCAATTATGCCTCTGGACCAAAATCTGCACCAAACAGTGACTCGTTTTGTGTGCAACGGCTTTTCAATGTATGCGTGCGGGTTTTCTGTGCACCAAATGCGACAATTTTGCTTGTTTACATACCCACCAAGATTAAAATGAGCTTCATCTGAAAAGATGACGCAATTTTCGTACACATTCTGCAACATTCTGCAACATTACCATGATTTTTAAAGTAATGTCGCAATATTTCCCAGCGTTGTTCAAGCGTATACACAACCATACTCGTTCAGCGGAAGGATAAAACTAATTATCTGTCAAATCAGACATGAGCTAAGTGTTACCATTCACGAAATAAGCACTAGTTAAAAAAAAACGTAATATGGCGGACCGTTATATAATGAAAACTAAGGAAGGTTTAATCGAGAAAATTAGGCTTCTATCATAAGTAGGACTTTATGAAGTCCAAATTTAGCAAAATCTTGGTATCAACATATGCAGATAAGATACATCTGTACACAAATAGTTTAAATTAATGTTTATTTAGCTCTTAAACACATTTTTTAAATAATTTAATGAAAATAAATTGCATTTGGTAAACACAAAAGCAACGAAATAAACAACACCATATTGTCATAATAAAAAAAATAATAATAATAACCACAATAATAAAAAAAAAAAATTCAATACTTTAGCTGTCATTATCAACTTTTTATAACGCTCAGACTTCGAAAAACAATAAATAACGAAAATAAAGTGATTATTTTGTTACCAAAAAAAGCAAGAAAATATAAAAAAGAGAAGCACAGTTGACATAAAAATAAACACACGATAAATTAAGAAATAACAAGCCGAACAAATGAACGGAATCAAAAATAACAAAAAATACTTTTAAAAAAGACTGGTTTGAAATCAAAAAACCATAATTTGAAGTCGAAGAAAACAGCAGGGAAAATAGTTAGAGGGTTACAAGAAAAATGTCAGTTGCATTAATATATTTGTAGTATATACCAGTTAATTTAGCTTTTATAGGTATTTATGTACATATGTAAATTCCCAATTTGTATTCAATTAAAGTTTTTAATTGAACTTAAATTTTAGGTCCAAATATAGGCCAAGTTTAAAATTGAACGATCATATTTTTAAAACGCGCCTTAAATGTAAAGTGTGGTTGTTTTAATAAAACATAAGTATACCTTAAGAAATTCAGAAAAAATCCAATTATGACTTAGTAAAAAATGTACTTCAAAAGGAGCAGGTTTTATGCATGAATTCATGTCTCAAATCGCTGCAAACCTACAGATGGGATTATTTTTGTATGGGGTGTTCCCGGTTTGGAGGAGTTTTTTCTGTTGACAATAAGCGCTTTTTTAAAAATGCAAACAAAGCACTTCTAAAGTGTGAAATCCCGTGCTTTAGAAATCACACGTGTGATTTGGTGCTCTGAAAGTCATACTTTTTTTGTAATTCTCGGTGTGCTTTCTGCAATTGAAAATCACACCAAACCACACTAAAACGGGATGCTAAAATATCACACGTGTGATTTTAGTAGGCACCTGTGATTTGAAATCACGTAATTTAAAACCTTCTTCGTTTTTATCACTAAAATAGCAGCTTTTTTTTATATATTTTATTCTCTATCATTTACTGCTGTATAAGAGCTCCCTTATTGAAGTGCTCAATAATGCGCTTTTTCTCTTAAGTGTTAAAAAAAACTCCAAATTTTTTTTTACAGTGTATATTAATTCATCCCTAATAATTTCTAAAGATAAATTTTAAAAAAACAACAAAAATAAATTGAAATAGTCACATCCTTGTTTGTCACTCATTCGGACCATATGGAAAACAAGAAATAGGGACCAGACTATCCTCCTACCCATATACCCGAATTGTATTAGTGATTTAAAAAAAGAGGTATATGGGTACCATGCAAAGAAGTTGGGCGATTTAGAAGCGTAAATGTATGCTCAAGGGAATTAGAATATTTTTAAGCAATTATGACGAAAACGGGATTAATTCAAGTAAAAATGAGATAGAAATTAATCTCAAACTGTATTTGATTCAAGAATTTCTAAGTGGTTTCAAACCAAAATTCGTACTTGAAATAATCCGAAAATGAGATCTTGATTCTAAGACTTACCCCCAGAGAATCAGAGAGAGAGAGAGAGAATATTTAAATTTATGTTTATTTTACATTTGTTGTATCCCCCCTTTGTTAACAGAAGAACTTACAATTATGTATATGGTTTCGTAATAATTCCACTTGTAAAAACTGATGTTTTTAACTGAGTAATTTTAACAAGTAGAATTCGGGAATTTTTGCTTCTTATTTTAATTTCTAATCATAAATATTATGCATGTTTTTCTTCTTGTAGTGTTATTTTTGTTTCTACACAAAACAAGCAAATTATTTTTTACATGATTTTGTAGTATTTTTTTTTGTTTCTGCAACAAACTTTTGCAAAACACATGGTTTTCAAAAGTAATCCAATTTTAGAATACTTAAAGTACTTTTTTGTGTTATTCGTACTTAAATGTTCAAGTACGACTCGTCCTAAAAGTAAGTGAAAAAAAACTTAAATTTAGTAAGAGTTTTTTCTTTCTGTTTAGTTCAAAAGAATTCATACAGATTTATATAGTACAATTTGTGGGTTTTATATAATTGAAATTTAGCTTCGCTTCTAGATACATAAAAAGTAATAAGGTCTGATTATAGGCCAAATTTTACTCAACATTAAGGCTTGTTATTAAATTTCAAACGCTGCATATCTTGTGGCGTTGAAAATTTTAAAACGCAAAATGAATTTTTTGTAGAAAGCAACAATAAAATTATACAGGGGTGTTCTGGAAATCGAAGAATTTTATGACAATTATTATACAAATATTTCCCAGTTAAAATTAATTTTATAAAAAAAAATTATAAAAATCAGATCAAAAGTGTATTAAAAATAACTTCCAGATTTCCAAAACACCCCTGATAAAATATATTTTTGACTTTGTTTTTGCGTTCAATGTACATCATGTTTAGAGTTGCGTTGCGTTTTATACAATAAGGCCCATGTTCTTTAAATTATCACCAGCACTCTTTTTTAACTTTAAATCTGTTAAGGAGTTTTAATAAATAATAATCTCAAAAAATCGGTGCTCAAATAAAATTCCCACCTTAGTGTGTATTTTTGTATTTTTCTAAAACTTAAATCCCCTTCCAAACCCACAAATTAATGTTTCATGCTGAGTTCAATTAATTATTAAAAACAAAATCGATTTAAAGCCACTAAAAATCATTATGGTCACATAATTTTTGAACAAAAACTTTAAACAATATTTGTTATGATCTCAATAAATTTTTCGGTTTTGTTTTTCTCATAATCTATGAATTTCATAGAAAATCACGTTAGTTGAATGACGCTGATGATAATGATGACCTCATAACGGGTTTTAATGACAAACGTTGGACTTACAAAGTGATTGTTCGTGGCTGCCGCTTATTTTAGGTCTGTTCGTTTGGTGATTTTTCCGCACACAAAAGGTGACAACATATCAACTATTACTATGAGCCAGTTTACAAACATTGTATTTTAAAGAAGTAGCCATTAGCGTTGATTTCAAAAAATTTGGTGACAGTAAATTAGAGTGTCCAGATTTTTGTTTGATTTTTAAGACTTTAAATAAATGTCCAAGTGCTTGTGTTTAATTTGGAGGGGGTTCTGTCTGCATGTTGTCTTTACTTTACTTCGAATGGAGGCTTATTTTTTTGAATAAGTTTTATTTTTTGTTTGAAGTATTCAACATTTCGTTAGTTGTTATGTAAAAGCGTTATCGGCTGGACAAAGATAAATTATCAATAAGGGTCCATTATGATAAGTTACAGTTTTAGAAAATCTAGGCTAAATTAAAAGAATGATACGAAATTAACCTTAATTAAGATTAAAACCATTCCCAACAAAAAATTCTTTGTCTAGTCTTACAACCAGCAAACATTTTTTACACATTATTTATAAGTTTCTTTTATTTAAAGGCAATACAATTTTCTTACTTTATTATTGTTATAACATTAACTGATTACGTTCATATATGAATGAATAAATGAATAGTTTATTTTATATAAAAATTTAAAAAAAAAAAACGCTTAACCATTCTCCATCCATTGACCCATTGAGGCCCTCCTGCTGACTGCCGGTGGTTATTTTAATTTACTTATATTTTATACTTTACACGATTGTATAATTCTTTATAATTTTTTTTTAATTTATTAATTTAAGTGTTTTGTAACTCTCATGTTGCCAATCAAATTGAGTTTTTATTAATAATAAAAAAGTTGCAATAGCAAAAAAATTTAAATCATATATTGTCTACTGTGTATACGATTTTCAAGTAGCTCATTGACAGAAACACTTGAAATACTTATAAAAAAATAAAAAGAAAAATTCTACAGATAAACAAAAAGTTGGTATTTTGTACAACACTAAATACACAAGAGGTTACAATAATGATAAATAGAAAACAAATTGTGAAACAAAAAAAAAAAAAAAAAATATAGCAACTGGTAATAAATTAAAATTTTTTTATAATAAAATAAATTTGAAATTTTTTAACAAACAGTAGCACTTTTTAACAATTAAGCCAAATTTAGTTTTAATCGTGATTTTTATTTAGTCAAAATTGCAAGCTTAATTTAATCGAGGAACAAATTTTAAGGGGCGATGTTGAATGTGAACCACACCTAAACGTCAAGTATTTTTCTGCATTTCATTTGAAATTTCTCAATTTCAGACTTATTCAATTTGAACCATGGAAAAGATACACAATCGAGCAACGCGTTAAAATTATTCAGGCCTATTATGAAAATGGGCGTTCAAATCAAAATGCATATCGTGCACTTCGTAATTTTTTCAGTCAAAATGTGCGTACAATCGGAAAAATCGTGCAAAACTTTGAGCAAACCGGGTCTGTAGGAGATGTGAAAACATCGTACAGCTCGTACTGCAGAAAATATGACTGCTGTTCGCGATAGTATGGCTGAAGAGCCGTCCTCCTCAAATCGTTGTCGTGCGCAGAAATTGCACCTCTCACGCTCGTCGTTGGTGAACATTATGCATAAAGACTTGCATTTACATGCTTATAAGATGCATTTGACTCCAGAACTAAAGCCTCTTGACCATTCCAACTGCAGTCAATGGTCAGAATGGTGGCGATAAATGGCAACAGTAGATGGTAAATTTTCGAAGATGGATTCGTCAATAAGCGAATTGCCGTATTTAGGCGAATGATAATCCAAAAGTTATTGTCGAAAAACCAATGCACCCACAAATAGTGACAGTTTGGTGCGGTTTATGGGCTGGCGACATCATCGGTACGTTTTTTTTTTCAAAATGAGGCCGGTCAGGCAGTTACTGTGTCAGCATTCACAGTCATGAGAAGATAACGAAGTTTTTATGGCCCGAAATGGAAGATATGGATGTGGACGACATGTGGTTTCAACAGGACGGTACCACTCATCTAACGAAACAATGGCTCTTTTGCGCGACAAATTCTATGGCCGTGTTATCTCCCGTGGTGGCGATGTCAATTGGCCGCCAAGATCATGTGATTTTACACCGTTGGACTTCTTTCTTTGGGGGGTTTTTTTAACGAAAATGTGTGCGTCGATAAGCCAGCAACAATTCAAGAGCTTAAGGATGAGATAATTCGGCACCTTAATGGCATCTAACCTCAATTATGTGCCGTCAAGGTCGCGGCGGCCATTTGACCGATTTTTTGTTCCATAAATAATTCAACCATACCAATATTATCATAATAAATATAAATTGTGTTTTATTCAAAATCAGCATCTGCCTTTAAAATTTAAACACCCTTCATATCCAATCGTAGGACTTTATATAATACACTTAATGGGTGGATGGCCGATGTGTAGTTTAATGTTGGTTGCCTCTGTGGAACTTTGAGCGGTCTTAGTATAAACCCTACTTTTTGGATATCTAGTTTCAGAGCGCGTGTAAACTATGAAGACAGCAGCGTTATTGTTTATTGCCTAATCGGTAGCAAGGCTTTGACACGGGAAAGTGAGGTTATCGTACGTTAGGTTGAGGTTAGAGCCGACCCCCGTTTGCGATGCTTAAAAATTGCCCTATTTTATGTACGGTTTTCTAAGAGAATAATCGGTTATTAACCATCGACTTAGAATTACTTTCATACAAGTTCTTACCGGGTTTAGTATTGGTATTCAGGAAAACGTATTTGGTATTACGGAAAATATTGTCATGGACAATTCCAGTCCTCGTTAGCAATTTTTATAATCCCAATTCGAATTCTAGTGCGTCTTTATGAAGTTCTAATTCATATTCGGTCGTAGTTCTTTATAAAGTCCGAACTAGCAACAGACGTATTATTTTTTTTAGCTGTTTTTAGGTGAATCTAGCAGTTATATCTCCATTTTTTATTTCTATTCTATCATCTTAAATCGAGATAGCAAAAAAGTTTGGAAAAAATAATTTTTATTAAATAAGAAAATAAACCAAAATTAAAGAAATATTTCGTTTATAATACAAAATTTTAAAAACGTAAACAAAAATGTTTTTTGAATGCAAATTCGAATGATAAAAAAAAATTTTTGTTAACTTTTTAAATTTCACTTAAAATGTTTAGTCCAAATGCCACAGATATGTTTTATTAAAGCTCAATTCACCCATCCAAACAATATTTTTATCCGGACAAAATCTTCTAATTTAATTTTTGTTTAGAACAAAATAAACTGAGTTGCAACTTTTTTCAATTTGTATACAAAAGTTTAAATGAATGTTTTATTTGGTGAATAATACATGTAAAACTGCGGTTTATAATTCTTATTCGCTTAACAGTTTTATTTGTATAATATCTTTAGTTTTTCTAAAATCTTTGGATCAAGTTTCCTGACGACCTGGCCTAAGTAATCAGTGAAATGCGCATAGGAATAGCTTATCCCATAAACAATAAAGTTCAGTTTATCAATTGTGTGAAATGGAAATTCAGCACATTTAAACGAAATCTTGTTAAAAAAAAAAATAATATTACGAATAATATTATAATCACTTTGCTTTTTTCGTCCATTTTCTTTAACACACTTTCAGACAACAGTTCACACAGAAAAAAATCAAGTTAAAAACGTCGAAAACAAGGTTGATTTAAAATTTTTCGGTGGTGATTTTGCTTCATACGTTTTTCATGTCAATTCAACCTGATTTAACAATTACTTGCGAACAACATTTTTTTTCTTTTAAAATAATTATAATTCATGTTAATCTAACATTGCAGTTAAGTTAGAGCAAAATGTCATTTATATTGAAATAACAATCCGAATCACGTTGAATGAAAGTTATTTCAAGTTGAAACAACGTAAATTTCATGTAGAAACTAATTGGTTTGAGTGTGTTATAACAGTGTGAAGAAGCTTCAGAGACAACATATGCATTTATTTAAGAATAATTCACACTTACCCCTGTAACACATGTTTAACTTATTTTGTAGTCTCCTTTGTTAACAGATCAATCAGCAGAATGGCCCGATATGGTTTTCGTCATCATTCTACTTTGAAAACTTGATGTACTATTTAACTAAATAATTGTAATTAAAAGAATACGGGAATTGTCTTCTTTTTATAACATATTTTAAGAATGAAAATAAAAAAATTTAAATACTTAACTATGTATGCATGTTAATTTAACAAGATAAACTTTTGATTTTAATATAAAACAGGTTTTTATCAATTCAATATTGAATCTATATTTACCTTTATTTTAATATTTTTTTTTTTTTTTTTTTAACAGTGAATAATATTTAATAAGCGCGATTAAAGATTATTTTAATATTTTTCATTTAAAATTAATATGAAATAATGATATATTTAAATAAAGGGCATACGTTTGCAGAAATTTACTATGATTCTCAATCAACATTTTCCCATGTTAATTTTACATTGGTATTTTTTCTGTGTGTTTAAAATAAGTGGTTTGCTAGTTGTGCTGCCATTTTGTATAATTGTTTATATCAGTAAACCATATATTAAACCTTGTTTTTCCGGACAAATTTACCGAAATGGGTGAATCGTTCTGCAGAACACTCTCAGTAATAAAATTATTCTCCGGACTAAAATATTGCTCGAAACGCATGGATGAATTCAGCTTAAGAAACTTCAGTTCGCGACTCAACGTGAACGCTTTTATTTAGGTATAGAATTTCAGCGTACGAACTAGCGAAAGACAACGTTCCGCCTTCTGCTCTCATTTGGGTATGGCTGTAAGTCAAAGTACGACTTGGATACGCTATTATGTTTGCGTCAGCTTTTGTAGGCCTTTGTGTAAAACTTTGTTTATTTTTTGTGCCTTTGACAACCGATTACGCTACAACGTTTATACAGTGCAATTGTGTTCATATGGTTATGGTTTTGATTTATAAAATGAGTATAAAAGTTGCATTCATGCTGCAGTCTAAATGAAACTTTAATCGTTAGTTTGTAAGTCTCAATCGTTTCACTTAAATTAATTTTAAGTCTAAATTGATTGCAAGGTCTTTATATTAAGGATTAAACGTGTTTCGTTATGTAGTCCTAATAAAGATGCATCAGAGCTTTTCATTTCGGTTTCGTTTAGATCCAATTCGGTTTCAATGTTAGTTTTCTATTGAAATCCTAGTCCAAATTTCAATCGTCTCAGTGTCAGTTTTACATTCCAATTGAAAATAATTCATCCACTAATTCAAACCACTTCTTATTTCTTTTTTCAGATCTTCGATGAGTTAAGAATATTGTTAATAGGTAAGTTTAAAAGTTTTTGTATCTTAAAATATTCAAACTAATTTTATTCAGAATTCTGGACTGCTTGTGCGCTAGTTAAATGTTTCCATTTTCTGTTTCAAATTAAATGGTTTTGCTTCAAACCCAATTCTGCTTGTTCAAACCAATATCTTAAGTTGTCCTTATTTAAGAAAGCAAAAATTTAACTAAAATATACACGCTAATTTTTAAGTGATATTTTTTATAATTTAACATTTTGTCAGGTTTTTTTTTCTTGATAATCATTCTGGTTTCTTTAAGCTTTATTAAGTTGTTACTTTTTTATTTTCTTGGCAATTATTTTTAACACAATTTTATTTATTTTATGATTTTTCCTTGTATTGCGTGCAATTTATTTGAAGCAATAAATTTAAAATTTTTATTTTACTAAAATTATGCAAGAGGGTGTGCCTAAGTCTTTGATAGGACCTCCGAAAAGCTTTTAACTATTTAATTATTACAAAAATTCGTCAACATATTTTGTACATTGATTTATTTTTTTTTAAGAGAGCGGCTGCTTAACAAGTTACAAAAAAAAAGTAAAGTTAAAACAACTTTTAAGTTTATATATTTACAACACAAATCATGTTGCTAGCTTTTGGATATAGAATAAGACCAATAATTTAACTTAAAAAAATTAATATTGTTAAATATTAAATATTAAAATTAATATTGTACAAAGTATATGTTTTATAAAAAACATTTAACTTTAATCGTAAACAAGTTGCATCAAACCTAAGCTTGAAATAGTTGTTTTTGTTGTGTCGTGCTTTAATTACAAACTGCCTGACATTATGATGAAGGTGTTAAGATTTTGTAGTATTAGTCGCACCCCCTTATTCATAAAAAATATTTCAGTTTTATTAAAGGTTAATTAAACAAGTTTTCATATAAAGTTCGTCTAATTAACTTGCTATAAGCATGGAATATCGTTTATGGATAAGGGGTTAATATTTAAACCAACGTTTAAAAAACTGCATTTAAAGCAGAACAACTGCAATTTCTTCTAATTCTTAATTTATCGTTAGAAAAAAAAACTGTTGTTTTTATTTCGGATTCACAAAATGAAACAATCGCTGTCAAACTAACTTAAAAACCTAAAGTTGGATCCGAAGTAAAAACAACAGTTTTTTTTTCCAATTGCAAATGAAGAAGTGGAAGAAATTACAGTTTTTATATTTTGACTGCAGTTTTATAAACGCTGTTGTTTTACAATTTCAAACTTGACTTTGTTGCCTCAAACCTGGAAAATATGACTTAAACAGGTTCAGAATACCAATGGGATTTTCTAAAAGCATTAAACTTTTTATTTAATTAAATTTTAAATATATTTCTTTTACACTTCAGTTGCTTTGGTAAACTACATCAAACTTCTTTTGGTTGCATCAAACGTAACTTGAGCGACTTTTAATTTGTTTATATTTTCTAACGTTGTTTTAAAACTACTCAAAGTAATAACAAATTACTTAATATCTTAATAGTTGTTTGTGTAATATTGTTTCAATCCTAACCAGCTTGTGCATAAAACTTTTAACTTTGTTTGAGGTTGCAACTAAAGATGTTGTGTGTTATAAGCTGCCTTTGAGACCTGTAAAGAAAAAAAAAAAAAAAACTTTTAAGCTTCCACAATTGACTTTATTTGTTCAATATTTTTTTTTTTTTCTGAAAACTTTTGTGCTTTATAAATATAAAAAAGGTTCATTACTATTTTATACAAACACAAACAGCCTTTGAGGTTGCCTCTTACCAGCGCATCCTTTCATATTTTTTTTTTGTACTTCATATTACTCAGCTTATACATGATGGAACGAACTAACGAGCATAAGGGGAGGAGAAGGTATAAAGCTTCATACTTTATGCAATCAACTTCTACTAAAAACGTTTAATTTTATTTATAAAAAATTCATGGAAAATTGGCTTGTTTGCAGCGCTAAAATACCGTGAAAGTAAATTCTTTGTAAATGGTCTAACAAATTACCGTTTATTGGCTTTGTTTTCTTCCTGCATCGAGAAAAAAAATCCACTATACACAGCTGCAATTTACCCAGGAGTTACTTGCCACTGTTTGATGGTGGGTTGTATAAAAATGTTGAGGTAGTTAAAAAGGCAGTTGAAATCTAATATTGTAGTGAGTTTTCGGTGTATTGGAATTTTCTTATTCCAGCCAATTTTCTTTTTTACACCAGACAACAATATCCATAAAAATAATAAAGCTGTTAAGGGGCTTCTTTAAACGCTGCTATTCTTTTATGTTCGCTGTTAGCAAAAGGACCTCGTATTCCAAACTGTAAATGATGGCAAATGTACGAAGGTAAGTGTGTGAGATTTTTTTTTATATAGTTAGAAAGAAATATCGTAACACTAAGTGTTCGTTTAGCATTTTTTTTTGTTAATATTTGTAAATTTATATGGGGATTTTCATTGATGAAAGAAAAAAATTTATGTTTTTTTGTTTTAAATTAAGGAAATTGAAATTACAAAGTGCTCCTTACATTGTTTTTTTACACACTTAACATGAAAGGAATTCCAAAAAAACTTTTCTGTTATTTGTCTATGGAATACCCCGTATGAGTTGCTGTCGATCGACCACGTAAGCGTGCGACAACAGGTCAATCATTATTATTCTCAAAGGCGCCCCACTTATTATCGGTCGTCAGCTTTTACGTTTCGAAAGTAATCCATTTACTCATTGTCAAATAACTAAAAGATCACTGTTTTCAGCAATAGAATTTTGTAAAAATATTTTACAAAAAAGAATATTTTGTGTTGGTGTTAAAAAAAAAAAAAATACGTTAAATAATGCAACAAACTGCTTTCGTTGCCAACCACATGTGTGTGTGACTGATTTTGAAATTTGCGAGCGCATAATATTTCTTAGTGGGTCCCAAGTTTGTATGAAAACAATTACGTTATCTTTCGCTTGTGTTGCCGATCCACTCGTCGTGCTAAAAATTAAATCAGCTGTTTGTTGTTGAAAATGCAATCGGGGGATAGCGGTCGACATTGTGGAACAGGCTTTTATAGTGTATTTAGCTCTTAAATTCTTTGCAATATATTTTGAAAATTCATTTGGGATGTTCCAGCTGAAGGTGAAACATATTTAAATTAAAGAAATCTTTTAACAAAATCTTGGAATTGAAAAGTAAAACTTAAAAAAATTCACCGTCAAATAATGGAATATCCCATATTTAGTACTAAAATTTTAGTTTTTCTTATTTCCTCAAAGTATTTGCTGTTTATTATTATTCTTTACTTAATTAAAAAATTATTTCCAAAAGCTTAGTTTAGTTTAATCCAATGTTATATCTTAGTTAAAATTTATTAAAACGTAAGGGGAGTTCCATACAAAGAAGACAACTTTGTAAAAAACAATTAAATAACTAAATATCCAATTTATTTTCATTCTTTAAGAAGTTCTAAATTTATTTTCCTTAAAACTTCTAAAACAACTTCTTAACCTTAGTGAAATTGAATACCCCATATATATGTATATATAAACTGCTTATATGTATGTGAATTATATTTTCCGTTTCCCCATACTTCTGCTAACTTTTTCGTTCAATATCTTAACAAATACCATTTGGTTTGGTAGTTTAAAATATGTATTAAGAGAAATTTCATTTTCGTTGTTTTCTGCCTTTGCTAATAATATTGTGGTTTTGCACACAACAGCAAAATAAAGAAGAAAACGGAATGGAAAATAAAATAACACAACAAGCCATCTAATACCGTGTTCAGATATACCTTTTTTATTGAGTCAATATTCGGTTAATTGACATAATTATCTTTCTGTTCACATATACACAATTTAGCTTACTCAATTTATATTACTACTACATACAACATTTAACGTAAACAAAAATTTACATGCATAAGAAAAATGTAAACAAGTTTTGACATCTTTAAGGAATAAACATCTGGCTTTTGCGACGACCCAATGGATGGGCATTTGTTTTGTTGTAATTTCAGTTTCCAAATGTCAAAACACTGTTTAGTAAGTTGTGTTTTGCTTAATAAACACACTTGTTACAGTGTCGCATTTTAATTTTACTCAATATTTATAACAATTTCGTATTAATTGAGCAATAACTAAATTGCAATTTTATATGGATAATTGAGTTCAATAATGTCGTTTATTGCGTAAAACTCAATTAAGGTGCATATCTGAACACGGTATAATATTCATGAACGTTTTTATATGGTTCTAAACAATTTAAATGTACTAAACACGCCACGCTTAACAAGAATATTTTTATTGTGCCATCCAGGCAAAGGACCTTAGTTTTTATTTTTAAATAAGTTATAAATATTATTAAAAGGTAAAAGGGTTGATAGGAAAATTAGAAAAAAAACAAAATTATCCACCTAAAAACCTAATCAAATTATGTTTGATTCAAACTTGCTTTTAAACCAATTACACTACTTAAATGTTGCCTCAGACTCCTTAGGAGTTGCCTTAAACTATCAAGTCCTTAGATTGCATTAAAGGGTATTTAAACTTTATTAGTTTCCTATTAATTCGTCATAAATTTAAAACAAATTTCAAGATTATTTATTCAAACTTGTTCTAGAAGATCAAACATTAGCCTTAAACTTCAAACTGCTCTAATGTACGATAACTAATCTTTCCAAAGCATCAATTTAACCTCTCCCATCTGTGCTATATACATCTAAATTATTAAGTATTTAATAGTTGACACATAATCCTACTAAGATTAAATTAGATTGAAACTAAAGCCTTCATTCTTATACTAAAAAATCTGTTTTAAGTTCTATGTATGCCTGCCTAGGAATTTTTCTTTTTTTACATCAAACACTTAATATTGATTCTTATCAATTGATAATCCTGGACTTCTTTGGTGTATTCCTAAAGTTTAAAGCGTCCATTTCCAATTCTTAATGCTTAGAAGATGATCGTGCAATCATCAATTCAAACTTGACCGGTCTGTTCCATTTCTTTTTATTACATTAGTTACTACACCAAGTCCTTTCAAACTTTTATTACTTTCCTTCTAACTTCACTAAATTTCTAACAAGTTATAGCACAAATTAAAGGTTCTTTCTTTTGGTTTGAAATTAATTAAAATGTGTTACAACTTTCAAACTTCATTCACCTTTTCTTGACTCTTCTAAAACGAATCGTACAAGTCATTTTAAACTTGACTTCAAACTTGTACGTACTTCTTTATTTATACAAATTTCCTTCTGATTTTAAAAAAATTGTTGTAATTTTTCTAACAAGTTTATAATAATTTTTCCAGAGTTTTGAACTTCATTTTAACTTATTTCAATGAACGTATAACTAAGTTTTATCCTTCTTTTTAGCTTTCTGAAAAAAAAGAATTCCTACAGTCCTCTTCAAATTTCATTTTAAACCTGTTGAAATTCTTAATTTAAATTGTTTTTTTAATTGCTTAACCTTTAAAATATTTCCAACACTTCCAACTTTATAAAAATTGCTTAAAACGTTGTATTTATTATTTTAAATAATTTGAGAGTCTTCTTAGAACTGCTTATTTAAATAGACTGTCCTAACGAAACCTGCATCATTATTAAACTTTTTTCAAATTTTTAGTTTATTATTTATTTTGAATGCACAAGGTTTCAAACTTTACTAAAAATGCTTCAAACCCTTAACATTATATTCCTTTGAAATTCCAAAAAATGTTCTTACTATTATGGAAAAACAGCCTCGTAAAGCTCATAAAATGTAATTAAAACTTCTGGTTTTTTACTTCAAATGTGAAATATTTGCTTCAAACCTCCTTCGAGGATATTTTAAATGTTTTTAAGCCTTCAAACATTAATAAAATTTCTTAAAACTTCATTAATTGGCGGTAACAATAAGAACGTCCATAGACAAAACTACTTCAAACTTCCTATTATTGTATCAAACTTTATTATTTATAGAGCTTATAAGGCCCAAATACACTGATCAAAATACTCATCAAGTTTTGCCACACCGACGATGCTGGATGAAAAATAAAAAAATTTCGATATGACGGCGAATATTAAGTCCAGCACACTTACACGAGTGAATTTGCCCGTTGCACAAGAATTTGACAAGTGTATTTGGCCCTTTAGTTAGTATTGTAGTTTCAAATACGTTTTCAAACTACTTTATAATCCACTTCGAAACTAATTCACTAGAAAAAAAAAACAAAATTTGAATTTAAAAAATTCAATCAAATTCAATCAAACATCATTCCAACTAATTTCTTTTCTGTTCAAACTATATTTAGTTGCATCGAACTTATTTTCCTCTACATGTTGTTTTATTTTCCATAACTTTCTCTTTATTTCCTATTGGCCTTATTTTGTGTTAATAATTTTTTTTTTGTTTTGTGGACTTTTTCCTTTCCGACTATTAATTTCTTTTTTTTTCATAAGGTGATTATGAACATGAGTTTTGGTAGCTCATAAAAACCAATGTTGCTGATTGTTGGTCTATAAATTATGCAAGGTATATTACAGGTTTTTATATTTAAAAAAAGGACAAAAAAATGGAATAAAATCACGGCATAATCATTATATGGGAATGAAAACCATACACGATATTTTTAATTCATGGATGATAATTTAACGTGTTTTAAAATTAAAGTTAATGTAGAACGCTGTGTAAATTTGTTAAACATCTTTTTAGAAAGTGTTAAGCTTGTTAAGTGATAAGTAATGAAGTTCTGAACAGCCTTAAGCTTCTTATCTTGCTTTTATCAGTCTTTTTTTGCAATCAATATAAAATTATTTATTATTGAAAATAAAGTTAAACCACATTCAAACAGCTTCAAACTTCTTTGTGTGTAACTTCAAACAAGTTATGTATCTGATGTTTTATATTTGTTCAACTATGCATTTTGTTTGATTTCAAAGGTTATTTTAATGTCTCTTATATTGTAATTCAAAATTATTTTTTTTGTTTGAAAAAATATAACTAGATATAAAAAGCATCAAACATTTTTATGTTGCTTCCAACTTTTTTGTGCCTCCTTCTTCTTAATGAATCTGAGGCGTTTTCGTGTATTTCGATCGGAATGAAATAATTTACGAGTTCGAACATTTTGTACTATGTACTACGGCTTATTTCGGTCGCTTCAAACTGCTTTGTGTTGCTTCAAAATATTGTTGCATTACAGTAAACTTTAATAGAAAAGTTATTTATTTGGGGATAAAAAGAGTTTTAAAGAGTTTAATCCGATTCTTACCAGCTTCAATTACCATCCTCATGTGGCTTGAAACTTCCCTGCGAATTTTACCATCTTCAATCACTTTTCTGTGGCCTACAATTTCCTGGGTATTCTTCACACTATATTGGGTTGTCTCAAACAAGTTTCTAATTTCCCCAATTTCAATCTGAAGCAAAAATGTTCAAACAAACAAGTTTTATGGGTTTTTTGTTTGTTTAATTTGCGTGTTGTTGTCCTTTTAAACTGCGGGATCAAGCATTTGAATATGATTTTCTCTATGTACCGTAAACATCGGTTTCAAAAGATTCTCAATTGAAGTTCGATTGTCGTGTTGACGAGTTATGTTTTTTATGCAACCATGCAAAAGGATTGACTTGACACATGCATTTGGTGTTAGGGGAAAGCGTTTGAAATCCAAATCATTTAAAGATTATGCAAAACGGTTATTTTGAATTCGTGCTGCCAAGGTTAAGTAAACAATATTGGTAGAAAGCATAGTTCGGGGTAGTGCACTAAATATTGATTTAAATCAGCAGTGAACTATCAATAAATTAAACTGCAAAGAAATTAGTTTGCATTTTTTTTACCAGCTTTAGTCTGGGATCACACTATGAAAGTTTTCTTTCAGAAAGTCCGAGTTTGTTGGTGAGAGGGGAAGATAACCCTGCAAATATTAGGACTAGTCCAAATACGCGTGTAAAATGTAGCCCACAAGGGACTAGGACTAGTCTAAAAGTAACCCAAACGTATGGAAAAAATATGGTCTATTTAACATTACGATGTCCTAGGGCAGGACCATATAACCCAACTTTGGATTACAAAGGAGTGGTCTTAAAACTACTCCATTGTATACACAAGAGGATTAGTTTTAGTATCGTTTAAAAACGAAAACATATCGTTAAAAAACGACGACATGACGTCTCCCTACAAACACTTTTTAACAATGACATGGTCCATGCTTGCATTACTTCGGACCAGTCTATGAAGTAGTCCATTTAATCAAAATGGATCAGGTGGTCCAATATTATTTGCAGGGTAAATACAGATTGAATGCAAAAATCTGCACTTAATTCAAATAGTGCAAAATTTGCAATCAAAAAAGCTGAATACAAATATTGTATCACTAAAATTTAAAAAATGTAATTTTGTATGTGCATGGTTTTTGATTTTTTTTTGGGGATATGCATAAGCACATTAAACAAAATTAAATTAAATCATAAATCATAAAAAACAAGTTTTTGATTTTAAATTTAGTTTCAGTTGCACTCAAATGAGTGAAGAAAAACAGTTGCAATAAACTGATGATTGCTTTTTTTGAAATTAAACTATTTTTTTTTGGGTGCAAAATTTTTTAACATCACTATCACTCATGTATAGTGAGGCTGCAAATTTTCAATTCATCTTAATTTTGAAAAATTTCGAACTTCTACTTTGTCTTACTTCACTCTATTTTAAGTTGCTTCAAACTAGTTTTGGCAAACTTTTATAAAGCGCCAAATCTATCAGAGATGTTTTTTTTTAATAAGTTAAAGATGATTTCATGAACCCAAATTTTATTTATGCTTTAACTTTTTTCTGTGGTTTTAAACTAGTTTGAGGATTTAGCAAACTTTTTACATTTAAAAAAAAAAAATTTGCTTTTAATACTTTAATAAGTATTAAAATAACAAACATAACAAACTAAGCCTGACTTAAAACAGCTTTAAGATTTTTTGTGTGCCTTCATCTTCGTGTTTCTTACAACTTGTTGTAAGTAATAACAAACTCCCAAAAAAAAAGTTATATTTTTAATTAATAATTAGTATTGTGGTTATTTTGTTGAACTATTTATGGTTTTTAATCCAAATTTTTAATATTTTAATTCGGCTCAAGTTCATCAAATTTAATTTTCATTAAATTATTTTTATGAAGAAAGGAATTTTACAACATGAAAATTAATTAATATTGTTATTGCTAATCTTTCATTCTTGACTGTGGCCGGGGCTCGAACCTTGGCCGGCAGGTTACCATGACATGTTTCGATCGCAACTACTCGATCTCCTCAGAGATTAATTTATTTTTTTCATAATCAAAAATTAAACAATGACCATTTTCAGAAAAAAGTATTTGTTTCTTTTAAAAACTTTGCAAAATATTTTCAATCTAACTAATCTTGCCACTTAAAACTCTCTTCAAACTTCTTGTTTATGCAAATCCCTTTCAAAAATTTACTTCAAATCCAACAGGCCCCATTTTTCTTTACGTTATTAATCTACAAATATCTATGCAAAATAAAATATATAATTTACAACATGAATTTCCGTTTCCTGCTGTGAATTTGAAATTATGCTGCAAACACACAGACACGTTTTATCCTTGGGATTATCAAATGAATTTTATATGATATTTTCTTCAGTTAAATAGGAAAAAAACTGTTAGTTTGAGTATTAAATTACGAGATACAGATGTGGTCAGTAGGTAAGGATAAAAGAGCAAAAAGGATACTTAGTCATCAATACAAACGTACGAATGTATATACACATCTGGATTTATTTAAACATGTGTGTATTTAAAAATACATCCATAAAAAGACAAGTTGTTTTTTCCATATTGATGTAAATTGTAACTAGAAATCCATTTACATTTGTTATAGTTTGCTGGTCATAGTCATTTGATTTTAAAAAATATTGTCTGCAGTTAAGAATTACAACATATAACAACAACAAAAAAAAATACTAGAAATAGATATAGCAAGAAGATATTATAGTTATAAAAAATGCTAAAACATTATTATGGACCAATGGTTACAAATAAATTTGTCTTGTGTTATTCTTCCACTTGCAACATGTTTGCTTGAATATATATTCTTGTAGGATCTAAGGGATTTTTTAATTTTACTACAAAAATAAAAAAAAATTATTTAAGGTTTAAAAAATGTTGTAAATATAGACAAATTATTGTAAAATTTAAAAGAAAATTAAAGAAGTGAAAAATGTGGGTGTTTGAAGGAGGTTTGACGCATAAAACAGAAGTTTGTGGAGGGTATAAGTTAATTTAAATAAAGTTCTAATAAAGTTTAAAACCTTTTTAAGTTATAAAATGTTCAAATTATGTTTGCTCGAATTATTTACGTATAAGAAAGCCTTAATAAAGTTTAAATCATTCTTAAATAGTTTAAAGGTTGAAAATAAAATTTAAATGTTCAATGCAGTGCTGACTGAAAACGTTAATATTTAGAGTGCTCTTTGATAGAACTTTTTGTAATATTTGAAGGTTGCGAAAGAAGTTGGAAGTCTTAACAAAATGTTTGAAATAAATGTTATGACATAAACCGGTCTTCAAAGTGGTTTGGATTTACAATTTCAGTGTAGAAAATAAAAAAAAGTTCATTCTGGTTTGATGCTCTAAACAGAAGTTTAAAATTGACGAAGCTTAAAGTTACCCAGCACAAAATGTAGCTTACTGGTAAGCAATTTTGTAAGGGAGAGAAGCACAACACCCCCTTACAAAGCTGCTTACAAAAAGAATACTTTGTATTTGCCTGATTCCCATTTGGAACCACTACTTTTTTTCTCTCTGCTAAAAAATAATTTGATGCCTAATTGCGTACTAAAAAATTTAAATTTTTATGTTTGGTAATGCTCGTAAATCATTGCCATATAACCTACTTCCATGTAAGGGAATAACAGAAGCACTTAGAACTTTGTTAGTATTTTTTTTAAACAATAATTTTAATTATTTAATTACAACCTGATTACTTATAAGGGATATTGCGAAGTGATTCATTTTTTTTATTTACTGAAATTAAAAGTTCACGTCAATGGTATTCGCTTCTCTAATGCTTCTAAAGGCTAGATTACACTATTATACTTTGTATTAATACATGTCAAAAACTCAAGTATTATGTAAAATTGTGATAGTGTGAATGCAATGTGTTACGAAAATTACAAGTATGTTTTATGAAAAAAGTTTGACATCCCATACGACTTCATCGTTTTTTGAAAAATTTCTAAACAATAATACTTTTCATTGGATCAGGGTTGTATTTTATTTCATGTGTGAGTGTTTATACTTTGTGTGATGGTGTGTGACCACTAACTGTCATGTTAAATTAGATTTTTTGACAGTCGCAAGAGAACTCATTAGATTTTTATCTCGCAAAGTTTTATGGAATACGTAAGACTTGTGAGATAGTGTAAACTAGCTTTTAGTAGTATGGAATAGCTAGCGTATATATCAGCGCTTATGTACTTTTCTTACTTCCAGAAAACCTTACAATTATTTACTGGGTACTTATCGCAAAATTCAAAGCTTTTTAAAAAAACTATAAATAAAAATGTTTGAAGTAGGTTGGATGCTTTTCAAAGAAGTTTTAAGCTTTCAGAAATACTTCAAAGCTAAAAAATGCGTTTTTGATAAATATGTTTAAGAAGTTTTTTTCTATTTAAAGCGATTTTGGAGAGTGGGGATATATTGGACTGGACCTACCAGTACAAAATTACTCTATGACAAAAGAGCTGCTATAGAGTGTTTTTAGTCATAAATTCCACATCTGATAACTTCCGAATGAAATTTTTAATGATTTTAATTTCATATCATGAATTCCATGCGATTTAAATAACATTTTGTGATTTAAAAATCTGTGTCATTATATTCGGAGTTGTGAACAAAAAACAATTTATGGATTTAAGAACACTGTTTATTTGGAAATTTCTGTAATTGAATTAAAGATGTCTTATTTGCTAAGAGCGGCATGATGGCAAAGGCTACTTTTTATTAAAATTCGTTAAAGCTGTAAAGAATCAAATTCGCAAACTTGTACGAAACCCTAAAATTTATTTGAAATCGCTAAACGGGATAAAAACAAGTAAGAGTGCTATATTCGGCTATGCCGAATCTTAAATACCCTTCACCATGGTGAGATAAGAACAAGAAGTTTTTAAAAAGAATACCTATGACAAAATCAAAATATGTATGCATATAACTAAGTCCGTTTCCTCTTTTGACAAAGTTGATGTTTGAAATTCGTTATATAAGTTTTAATTATATTTAATCTTAAAATCGTGTATAAAAAAATTTAATAAAAATAAAAAAAAAATTTATTTTGGAGACTTGAACTCGCAAGCTTACGAGCCTTAAGCGAGAACTTAGACAACTCAGCTACGAACGGTTTTATTGAAGAAGCGTTAAATTAAAATATATTGAGAGAATTTTATGAACATACATACATGTGTATGCGTAAAAAACACATTAAAATCCACCACTTGTGGTAAAGATTATAAAAAAAAACAACAAAAAAACCGCAACCAAGAGAAATGCAAGAAGAGATCAACGTAGCAACATCTTATTAGACGAAACACAATAACAACAATTACTACAGCAATAAGAGATAAAAATAAAATGCAACAACAACAATTACGAAAGCAATGCCTTTATACATAAATAACTTTTGCTCATTCATACATACTCATGTGCATACATATGTATGGCTTTGCAATAGCTAGGTTAACCTACTAGTTAGTATGGATTTATTTAAATTACATACAACTTTTTATGTACATATGTAGGTACGTATATGCTTGCCGAAATAAAATAAAACACTGTGTCATTGCCAATTAAATGAAAATATCGAAAAGCTTTATACCTAAGTAATTTTAAAATCGTTTTTAGGACATAAACAAATTATATAAAAAATAAAAAACAAATAGGTATAGAATATGTCAAAAATTGCTGAATTATTTTAAAATCGTTTATAGAATATAAAAAAAGTTAAAAAAATATTTTTTGAAAAGGTGGATGCCGGATTTGAACCCCGGCAGCTACTAACAACGCTGCTTTGAGCAACCGCCCAGACAACTCAGCCATTAACGCTTATGCAAATAAAGAATTAAAGTAGAATTTATTCCGTCACTTTGTTTGTTTAATATGTAGGTATGTACGTATTTTTCAATTTAAGCGACCAATCATGTACAAACATGTGTGTGTTTGATATGCCTAACATTCAACACGTTCGAATAAAAGCACAAACAAAAAAACAACAACCACAAGAGATTTTTTGGAAATATTAGAGGTAGTCATGGTTTTTTGCTCATAACTCATCCATTTTTTAACCGATTTGACAGATTTATATACCGACGTGTTTAAGAAGGAATTTACCATTTACTTGTGTTATAAAGCTTGGACTCGGGGAAATCTATGGTTCCCGAAAGTGGGTATTTAAAAAAAAAAATTAATTTTGGTCATAACTTTTTTGTATCTGAACCGATTTTTCTGAATTTTTTATAAAATATGTTCTACTAAAAATTTTCGATATTTTGGTATATAAGTCATATCCATTGGACATATGGCAGCCCTAAATTTTAGGTTTTTATACAATTTTTTTTTGTACGGGAGGTACCACGCCCACTTCTCCAATCCCGCCCACATTTTGTAGGATGGTGTGTATTGGCTACCTAAATGTGTGTACCTAATTTGGAAACTTTGGCTTTTGCCGTTCCCCAGATATACAGCAAAAAGTAATAAAATTACAACAACCACAAGGGATTTTTGGAAAATATTAGAGGTAGTCGTGGTTTTTTGCTCATAACTCAGCCATTTGTGGATCGATCTTGCTGAATTTCAATAGCAACCGATGGTAGACTATATGTGACACAAATGTAAAACAACCTAGCCGCTATCATGTCTGGAGTCTCCGGAAAACACATATCAAACGTAAGACGGACAGACGGTCAGACGGACAGACGGACGGATATCGTTAAATCAACTTCTCTCCCCATAAGGACCCAGAATATATATACTTTATAGGGTCTAAGATCAATATTGTAGAAATTACAAACGGAATGACAAACTTATATATACCCTTTTCCACCTGAGGTGAAGGGTATAAAAACAAAATGTCGGAATAAAAAAAAAAAAATGTTAACAAAAATTGCGAAAAGTTTTAATATTTCAAACAAACTATAACATTTATTTAAAGTTCCTAAAACTATAAGGAATAGCAAAAATTCGGTAAAAATTGTTTAATTAGCGGAAATTCGCAAAAAATTAAAAAATCGTTAAAGCTGGAAAGAATCACAGGATCGCGGACATTGCTTAAACTCGCAAAAAATTGCAAAATTTAAAACAAACCCTAAAAGTAATTAAAGATCGCTAAATGAAATAAATTACTTAAATTTGTGCATTTGAATTTTTTTGTTAATTTAATTTAAACTTACATTTTCTTCCTTTTCGGACAGACAACTCTTTGTGAATTATTTTCTTCATAAGTTGTAAATCGTGTAAAAAAAAATAAATTCACAAGTAATATTTTTCGGAGTTTGAAAATGTAAACGTTCGGAAATTTTCACAACAAATTTTATTCATGATACCAACTGTTAACACGTTCATAAATTTACATGTGAATACAAGAAATCTGGTAGATGTCCTTAATGTTTAGCTAAGTAATTTTATAATACTTCTAGTTAAAGGAGTTATTATACAGTTAGTGTAACTTACTTTATAGTTCTGTCCGAAAATGCAACATTGCGCTGCAACTGATGTGCACCTGTGTTTAGTTTGCGATGCTCATGCAAATCAGCTGGAATTTGGTTATATTTTTGAACAAAATAGTCTTTAGCCATTTTTGTGATGCGTGTTTTAGATTTGTTTGTGCATAATCTGCTTCTGTTATATATTTTCGAACAGCTGACATTGGCAGTGATGCCAGATGAGGCTTTTAAAAACGCGCTGAGAATTAAATGCAGCGCAGTGATGAATTCCTGAACAAGCCCTCTGTGTTGCATAAAATCTAACAGCCTTGTCTTCAAACTGTATTCGAGTTTTATCAAACCTTTTTTTTCTCAGGACATCAAAGGGAATAAGGTTCAATCTACAAAGTTGAGTTAGAATTCTAAACTTAACCATCTATTCTAGTAGAGTTAAATTTCTCCAACGATTTATACATATTTTTAACAATTTCTACTAATCATTTTTACCATAAACCATAATTTATTTCCATAATAGTATATCAAAACATAACATTTACATTGATCATAAAAATTTCATAATTTATTAACATTTTATGTGGTTATTTGTTATTACTTTTGTTATTTGTTGTTGTTATTGCTGTTTATAATAGTGCCTTTTTGAAAAATGCTCCAAAATTAGCAAACATAAATATTTTGGGGCAATTTATTTATTATGCCCAAATAAGCATAAATGCGGTTTATATTAGTTTATGGCTTTTAACCTTCTGCTATTACGAGACTATTTAGTTGAAACATTTTCTATAATTTTTTTTTAGTTGCGTTTAACAAGCAGCTATTTGTGACTAAATAATTTGATTTTATAAATAGAAATTGTTTTTTTATTTAACTATTTGTTGTTGACCAAAAATTATCTAAAATAAATGTCAATTATGGCTAATTGCAGTTATTGGACAAATTTATTAACTCATTTGTGGTAATTGTCAAGTAATTTTTTGGAGTAGGGAAGAAAGGGGTTGAAGTTACCCGAATAGTTTAAATATATTTCGTTAAGGGTAGGATAAACATGACAAATTTTGAAAAAATTGTGAATACAATGCATTTTTATGAGTTTAAATGTTAAACTCTTTAATGTTTTTAATATAAAAATCACTTTAATATGGTGAAGTGTAAAAGAGCCGTAGGTTATAAAGCTATATGTTCCTATTTTTCAAGGAAGTGAGAAATAAAACCATATGGCGTTATTTCCAGCACCCAAGTGCAGTTAAGCCATAATCTTTAAGCAACAAAAATGCAAATAACACCATAAAAGTGTTATTGTTATAGTTACACTAAAAAGAAAAATCAATCTATCCGTACTTAAAGAAATCCTAAGCGGTATCAATAGTACGGCAAGTACGGATTTTGTTGAATCAAGTACAGAAATTTTGATTCAAGTACGGATAATTCTAGTGCGAAGTAATTAAAATATCCATATTTAATCCTGAGTTTGTACTTGATATAACCCGAATATGATGTTGATTTAAGTAAAACTTAGATTGAAGTGATTTCCAAATGCGCTTGATTTAAGTATTATAAAGTTGATTGAGTCCCAAATTCGTACTTTAAATAATCCGAAAGTGAAATTAGATTAATTCTAACCTGAAACACTTATCTCAGAGACAGAAGGAGAATACTGTTATGATTGATTTACTTACCCGTTTTATACCACAGTACGACTCGTACTTTAAGTAAGTATGTATACAAATTTTAATTTATCCTGAGTGTTTTTCTTTCTGTGTATGTATGGATGTGTGCAGATATGAAAATTCAAATGCGTTTGTTTGTTTGTTTATAGACACCTAAAATTTTTCTCCACGAAACGTTATGGTCCATCTCGATTTGGCGTGTCCATGAGTTAGCCGATGTGCCGGGTCTTCTGGATTTCTAATCATTATTTTCCAGGGATTGCCTCGTCAATGACGAGTCGTCATATCATTCACTAGCTTTCTTATGGTGTGCCGATACCAATTAAATTTCCGGAGGCGTTTATCCATTTCTAAGTTTTAAGTTTCGATACCATATGTCGAAACTAGTGAAGGTATTTGGCCAAAAAGTGGTGAGAATGCATCTGAGGCAATTATAAAGCCTCAAATCTTTTATTTATATCTTTTGCTAAGTCAGCCGCTTTTGGGACTATTCTTCATCTCCGTGGATTCATATGTTATATGAAACAATTTTATTATTCTGTTTTAATTTAATGCTATGCTTATTAATGTGTGTAGAAACTATCTTCGTACCGACAGCAAAGTATCGCCGATACATATATATATATATACATATGTATATATATTGGAAAATCGGAAGTATTGCCGATATATCGGTAACGGTATCTGTTACGTCATTAAATTCAATGGAAGTCACAAAGTGTACCGGGTGAGGCTAGTTAATTTAAATAAAAATAAATAAATGATATTTACCATCCATAAAAATATACGCCATCTCTTGTAAATATCTCGCATATTTAAGTTATACACCCAATATTTAATATTAAATTAAGTACTTTTCCACTTTTTTCATACGTTTTTCTTTACAATTATTAATTATTTTTGTCTGACTAACGTCTAGTCCTAAAGTTTAGCCCTTTGAATGCCACTGTCAGCCTTAAAACAGAAAAATTAACAATTTTCCAGTAAAGAAAAAAAAAACATAAATAAATTTTAGTAGTCTTGGCTGCTGTAGCAAAAATGATTAGAACTAATTGCTTAAAACATAAATTTTTCCAAACAGAGACTCTCCGCTCCCCAATAAACTTCAAATCATTTAGTAGTCTTTCGAACAAACTCACACTCTCTGAAGTATGAAAAACCGTTTATATAAACTGTAATTACAGTTAATAAAAATCTTCTAGTACAATACAGTTAGATACAGAAAGAGAGAGAGAGAGAAAGAAGAAAAGAGTGCCGGCAGTAATGAGAAAAAAAGACACATTACTTTCAATTCTTAAATTGTAGCCAACATTAAATGAATGTTTGGAGTAACTCATTTACAACAATTACAACTATTATAATGTAATTGTATGGCGCAAAAACACAACCGCAGACATTTTCAACGGCATATGAAAGACACAACAGGAGAGCGACGAAGTGTCAGTTGCCAGAAACCATGGAGTTGTAATGAAAAACTATAAACCAAGGACGGCAGTAGAAACCAAACTAAAATTGGAAAATTGTTTTTCGTTGGTTTCAAGAGGATGGCAAACGAACAAATAAAACAGGAAAAAATTATTATGAAGTTCACAATTGAGTGCAAAAAATGACACCAACAACTGTGTGTTGCGTTGTTGAGTGCAGAAAATATAGACAGTCAGACATTCTAACAGAGAGACAGTTATTTAGGGAATCAAATAGACTATATTTTTTATGATATTTCTACTGCTGTTTTAGGGTTCTTTACACTATCGCACAAGTCTACGTATTTTGAGGAAAAATACAACCCTGTTATGATAAATTGTTATTGCTTTTTGAAAAATTCCAAACAATAATTAGATCAGGGAAGCATTTTCGTCAAAATACTTAAGACTTGCATTATAGTGTAAAACGGCATTTAGTAAAAAAAATGCGTGTGAAATAAGAAAAAAATGACCAGAATAAAAGAATAACTGAATAGAAAAAGCAGAAAACAAAGCAATAACTGGGGAAAAGAGATTAAAACGAGAACCAACTTTGCTATAACGAAACATGTCATTGAATTCGGGGAATCATATACAGATATAGAATTCGAAGTGGTAAGGATTTTAGATGTCTAAAGCTTTAAATGTCGCATCTCTGCAATGGTTCGCATAGTAAATCGTCTACCATTCACTTTCCTTGTGGTGATTGTGCGTATGCGTCGTAAGGATAGACCTTGCTCTTGACGTTGTACTCTCCAAGTGCATTCATAATTGCAGCCTACATCTCTGGCTTCTCAGAGACTTAAAAATTAAAGATCGCATAAGGAAATGTCAAAACTGACTTAATTGGTTCTCGGCTGGATTATGGAATACACAAGATGGATATGCGGACAATTTAAAAAAATTGCCAAGATTAAAAACACATTCTTCTTAAAAAAACGTTAATACGAATCTAAAAAAGTTGTAAAAAAAATCGCCTACATCGGGAAAACCACTTAAAAAATAAAAAAAAAATAAATACTTATGACATTGATAATTGATAAAATTATAAAATACTCAAGATAACAACAAATTCTTGTTGTAAAGATTTAAAATCGGTAATATGACAAAAAACAAATCGCTAGAATTAAAAAAAGATAAAAAAAAATGGTCATAAACAAACACCAATCATTAATTTACATTACAAACACCAATCAATTAAAAAACTTTTGTGTTGGAAAAATCACAAAAAAGTCGCGAAGATTCCAAAAGTCGCATAAAACATAACTCAAAATTTCAAAAATTAAAAATTCAAACTGAAATTTATTTTAAACGCTCATTCAAATTGAAGAAATCAATAAAAATCGTTTAAAAGAACAACAATTAAACAAACAAACATTTATATTGGAAAAAATCATAAATAAAACAATCGCCAGACCCCAAAATCGTATAAAACATTACTGAAAACCTTAAGAATTAAAAAGGAGCATGAACCAATCAAATCGGTATAAATTCTAAATGCTCATTCAAATTGAAGAAAAAAATTAAAAACAAAAAGAACGCAAGAATTTTTATAATTAAAATTAAAATAAAAAAAATTTTTTTGAAGAATTTGGTGCAATCGTCAAATTGTGTCGAGTAGAGCAAAACAATACATAATAAACTTTAAAATAGTTGATATTGAGCAAAGTTAATGCTTATTATCTCAGAAACTAAAAAAAAATGTGGTGAAAACGATTTTGGATTCAGAAAAAAATATATATACCCCAAACCTTACTAAATTTTTTTTAGAATGGTCGGTAGGTCAAACCAATAATGAGCTGACAATATGTTAAATGTGAAATTGTACAGTTGTAAAAAATGAGTTAAAGTAATATTTGTCAGACGAAAAGACCACAATAAATTACTAAAAAAAATTGATAGAATGCAAAATAACGGTTAATTCTGTAAAACCGCAAAAACTTTTTTTTTTAAAGCAGAACCCTTTAAATTCTACATAAAAATAAAAGTACAAACAAAAATTTATAAAAATAATCGTCAAAAATCATCAAAGAAAAAAAATGTAACAGTTAAAAAATCTCTTAAGTGTAAATTTTTATAAAACTTAAAAAATCACAAATCAATAATATCTTAAAAAAATGGTAAAATTTCAAATAGTTTAAAAACAAGCTTCACAATTGTGAAATTTTAAAATTCGACAGAATCGCCAAAAATTTTTGAAATCGCCAGATGTAAAAAATAAAAGTAGAATCTCTCAGACGGAAAAAGTGTGCACAAAAACGCTGAAATGTAAAAATTTATAAAAAAAATAGCAGAACCATTTGAATATTAAAAATCAAAATAATTTTTCAAAAAAAAAAAAATATCAAATTACATAAAGAAAAAAAGCACAAAAAATCTGTTTAAATTTAACTTTCACCAAAAATAATTAAATTCGAGAAAAAATATTGAATTCGAAAATTCACAAAAAAAACTATTAAATTACGATTTAACTTATAAAAAAAAATAATACAATCGAAAAAATAATAAAAATAATAAAAAAATTATAAAAAATGAATGGCGATTAGTATAGCGCGCTATTTTTAAAAGCTAAAATTGCACAAATCTGTTAAGTAAAGTTAAAAGTTCCACAAAAATTAATTAGAGAAAAAGAAATCTCAAAAATCAGCAAATACTTTATTCTATTTAAATTAACATAAAAAATTACTAAAAAAAAAAAAAAAATATTGTTTGCAATTAAATGGGCAGAAACATGATCAATTTAAAAAACAAACCCGCTTAGATAAGAAGCAGATTAAACATTTTAATTTTTAAAAAAATTTTGTTATTCGTGCTTAATTCCCAGTTTTTATTATTGATAAAAACACTTGAAATTTATTGTTGATGGGATAAGCTATTCCTATGCGCATTTCACTGGTTGCTTAGGCCAGATCATCAGGAAACTTCATCCATAAAGATTTTAGAAAAACTAAAAATATTAAACCAAATAAAACTGTTAAACGTATAAGAATTATAGCAACAGTTCTACTTGTAATAATATCAAAGTTTAAACAAAACAACATCAACAATAAACAGTGGCTTCATCTCATCTTACATTCCCATCTACAATTAGTTGAAATTCTCTCAACATTAATTGTAGTTGTAAGTAGGTTAGAAAAACAAAATAAAAACAACAACAACTTACAAAAGTTGTTGTCAATTAAGTGTTTTTTAGGCCGTGCACCTGCCTGTTTATTATCAAAAAGTAATTTCAATTTTTGGGAATACAAAATTTAAATTTTCAAAAAATTTAGTTATTCGTGCTTAATTCCCAGTTTTTATTATTGATAAAAACACTTGAAATTTATTGTTGATGGGATAAGCTATTCCTATGCGCATTTCACTGGTTGCTTAGGCCAGATCATCAGGAAACTTCATCCATAAAGATTTTAGAAAAACTAAAGATATTAAACCAAATAAAACTGTTAAACGTATAAGAATTATAGCAACAGTTCTACTTGTAATAATATCAAAGTTTAAACAAAACAACATCAACAATAAACAGTGGCTTCATCTCATCTTACATTAATAAAATTTTGTAACAATAATCGCTTAAATCTTATAAATTCGTAACTTAAAAAAAACACAAATCAGTTTAGAGATAGTTTGAGATAAAAATCTTCCTGAAAGCTGATTTATTTGTCATCTTCTCTACTAAACTAATTTTACTGACTTTTTTTTCTTTATTAAGGGTTACAAATAAAATTAAAATTTAGATTCTGACGAGCAATAGTAAATTAGACCTCAAACCCGTTGTTGCGAAACAGACCAGACTCTATGGCGGGAATCGAACCAGCAACCCTCGCACTGATAGACTAGCTTACTACTAACTAGCCTACCGGGGCACCCTATACTTATCTAAAAGTAACTTTTTTTTAAACAAACAACCAGCAAATTATTATCATCATGTACTTTAAGTAGACTCAAAATATAAGCTTTTTTTTTTTGATATGTCTGAAATAAAGTGAAATGAAGTACGCAAAAAAAAATTCTTATTTAAATAAGTTTTCAATATCTCTACATTCTACTATACTCTCGATCTCTCTCCATTTTTTAACTTCTATGCGATTGTTTATACATACATAGTATGTATGTACGTCTATGGCATTTTGCCAAAAACTACTATAATTTAACAGCACATAACTAACTCAAACTCCTAAAAGCGAGCTACTAGAAAAAATTCACAACCTCTCAAGTGCAAGTGTGACATAGTATTGAAAATTTCCATCGAATTTTTTTGTTTTTTTTTTTTAAATAGACAAAATAATGAAAAACGAGTCAAATTTGCGAAACGTGAGAACGAAACGACAGTGCGCCTCTACATATGCAACATTAATAGTTAGACAAACAGGCAGACAAGCAGTCATATCCCCAGACTGATTCAGAACACAAAAAAGGACTTGATTGCATTTAAAACAGAGTGCAAAAAATTGTTGAAAACAAATGTAGAGAGAAAAATAAAAACAGAAATGAGAAGAAAAAAATAGTTGACATACAATCCAAAACGTGACCGACTAAAAAGGATTTAAGGGATAAAAGAAAATTGGAAATACAAAAATTTTTTTACTTTATGATGGATTTAATAAGTTTTTTTTTTAATTGAAAGAAAGAAATAACCAAGAATTTTTTTGGGTCGGCTAAATTCTAAATTCTAAATGCAAATTTTTTTTTTTTTCTTTTTTTTTTTTTTTTGTTAAAAATTTTAAAAATCTGAGTTTTCTTAAGAAAATGTCTATAATTTTTTTTTAAATTATTTTATACTCCTAAGGTTTTCTTTTATTGGGCTACAGTTTAACAGATAAATTTCATTTTTGAAATGTTCCCTTCCTGGTCTTATTTACCTTTTTTTTGTAGTTTTGTTTATTTTATTAAATATATACAAATTAACGACTGGTCTATTTCGTGTTTTACAATATTTCTTAAAAAAGGTTCTTTCAACGTTTGTCTTTTTTTTCGAAAGAAATAATCGTATGGTACAATTGAAAATCCTCTATACACAACAAGGCACGCTAAAAGAAATTTCAAAACAAAATACTGCAGACTATTTAGTCTATTTTATAGACTAAACTTAAGTCTTTTCTGTAGACTAAACTCTAAACTTTTTCTTTTCTATAGACTAAACTTTACTCTATTCTAAAGACTTAACTTAAGTCCATTCTATAGACTAAAAACTTTGTGCTATTCTTTAAACTTAAATTTGCAAATGGTTCCCCTATTTTTCATTAAAATGTTTGTATCCCTAAAAGTATGCTTGCATGTACAACTGTGCATACAAAGTTGCCATAACAATTAATAATATACATTGTTTAATGCGAATGTATGTACAATAACAAATACATATATACATACATCTAAACAAACACATCTACATGATTACAGATTTATGTATGTATATGTGTGACGTAGTTTGCTTGAACGTGTGTTTGCAAATGTTGACTACAAAGCTGTTGTATACAAACAATACAGTATTGTTGTTTTGTTTTAGTTGTTGTCTACTATAGATGTTATTGTAGTTTTTGTAGTTGTAACATTTTTGCTACTAACATTTTTCTATTACCACCCAATTTACCACACATGCCACTTGCCATATGTGGATGAATCCTTTACATATATACACACACACACACAGAGAATTCTAATTTCTACAAACAAGAGAATTGTTAACAACCGCTACTACGGCTACCACTACACATACTCTGCTAAACTACAACTAAAACTTCAATATCTAGAAAACATAAAATAACACATGCATACAACCAAAATTCCCTTTTTCGGTTCCCACCTAAAAGTATGCATTATGTTTATATTTGTTCATTAACAAAATTGTCTGTATCAGAAGTGTTGTTGGCTGTCAATAGATGATGGATGTGTGCATGTATGAATCCTTTATCTTTGTGTTTTCCATAAACACTAGCACACAGACACATCGTAAAAAGTAAATATTTTATTTTATATCTTCATACTAAGAAGTTTAAAACACTTTATTGTTGCTTCATATAGCCACTGCAAAAAAACGTACAAATTATTTTCTATTTTCTTAAAAAAAAAAAAAATATTAAATTATAGGCAAACAAAAAAAAAAAAAAATCATTTGAGCAGTCTTTCATTTTAGATAAGGCTAACCTTAATTAATGAATTTACAAAACAACAACAAGGAGATTATCTTTTTTGTTTTACTTTTTCAAATGTAGTTTTTATTGTTTATTTAGATAATTGTTGAAATATGTTGTCTAGTACGAACATTGTTGTCTTTATTTAATTTAACACCTTAAACTATGCAATGTTTAATTTAAAGGACATTAAAAAGATCAAGTTTAGTCTCTTAAATTATGCAAAAGTGATTTAAAAGAAAGGTAGTAAACACTATAATATCAGAAAAACGTTACAAGGTGGCCCAAAAGTTATATTATAATTTGATTTGGATGGCACCAAATGTCACTATGGTTTGACATTTATGATAAAGCTATAAAGAATTATTTGTCCACAAGCCATAAAGCAATATATAACTTAAAAACGTGATGATTATTTAATACATTTTCAGTGTGTTGCTTTAACGAAGTGTCGTTTTCCTTGTCTTCGCCATCCATTTACTTAAACTTCATATTGCGCGTAAAAAAAGTAAATGGCACCATTGTAAGCGCAACTGGTAAGCGTTCGAAGCAGATGCTAAACGATTTTTTGCCTCAAGTTGCTGCATTGAATCTCGACGATTTTGTTAGTTCCAACCGGACGGACCACCCAACTGGCCGCCAAAATAGCCCGATCAAGAAAAAATCGCCAATATTGAGGCAGATGGTTATCAATTATCTTTTCTGTGGTATTTAATATCATTGCTATTAGATGAATCCTGTTGTTTGGCAACGCCTCCGCGTGTGTATGTAGGGAAACATAAAAATGATTTTTCACCTTCAGGTGTTACATCCTCTGGGGGTCTTTTATATAAACAAGGTTCCCAGTTTTTTATGGCCCCTATTACGGTTCATTTAACTATTAAAGCAAAGTTACAAATCATTATACAAAAATTTAAGAAATTACAACTCAACTGAGTTGAGTTGTGAACCGTAATAGGAGCCTATACCTTATCACCAATTTATTCACCCTGAGATTAGGGGAACATAGCAGAGGCTTATGAACATCTTTTCTGCATCCATTTCAAAATGGTCCTAAGCCATTTTTAAGTTTATGTTAAAGTGGTTCCAAATTGGTTTGCAAGTTCTCCTGTTATTTGGAAACAATCTTCATTAAGAATTGTTTTCAATTAATGGTCCATGATCTATCCCAATGTCTGTTCTTTAGTCTGGGCTAAGGTCTGATCTATAATCTGTCCGATTGATTAAAACGGTCTTTAGTCTGTGCGATGATATAAACTGGGCTTTAGTCTATTTGCCGATTTTAACTGGAATTTAGTCTATCCGAAACTGGCTTTAATCTGTACTTGAGTCTGAACTATAGTCTGTCCGATGTTTTAATTTGTCTGTAGTCTTGTCCATTTTATGGTCTATGGTATCTTCTTTGCTCTAATCTGGGGTCTGGTTTATGGTTTGCTCTGTGTTCTGTTTTATTTAAACTGATCTTTAGTCTGTGTGCTGTTTTAAACTGGTGTTAAATCTATTCGACGATTTAAACTGGTCTTTGTGTGGACTAGGTTCTGATATTCGGTCGGGCCGATCAATTAAATTGGTCTAGTCCATGTTCAGGTTCATGGTATGATCTGCGATCTGGCCTCTGGTTTGAAACATGCTCTAATCTGTGGTCTTATTTGTGGTTTACTTTGTGTTCTGTTTTATTCAAAGTCTTTGGTATGTCTTTAGTCTGTCCTATCATTTAAATTGGACTTAAGTCTGCTCCATGGTCTGACCTGCGGTCTGGCCTGTGGTCTGATCTATAATTTGCTCTATTTTATTTTAAATATATTTTGTTGCATTCTTTTTTTATTTGGCTTACTTTTGACTTTCAAAATAAATTATGTTCGTTGCATACTCTTAGGCTCTTCTTGGGTTATTCCTTTACTTCCAATGTAAATTAAATGTACCTTTAACATAATTTTATATTCATAGTTTTATTTTATTATTATTGCTATTTTTTTTATAATATTCTCTAACAAAATAATAAAATTTTAAATATTTATTTTCTTCTGTAAAATGTTTTCCTATTTTAATAAATAACGCCAAAGAAAAGTAGTGTGTTGTCGAGAAAAAAAGTAGAATGAAATGAATTGCATTAAATGCATCATAAATATTTTATAAGCATACAAGTAATGATAATGATCATACTTGAAAACTGTAGACTTTTTTACATTTTTTTTTATTTTCATTTCTCATTTTTCTTTATAAAGAAAAATAAAGGAAATTATGCTAAAAGAAAAAAAACTTACACAGCTATAAGCAAGTTTACACTCTTTGATGTGAAAAAGCTGACAATGAGAAGAAGATGGAACATGTTGTTGTTGTTGCTGTTGGTGCTGATGATGACAGCGTCAAGGATGAGATGGGGTAACAGCTCGGATAAAAAGGACGGTTACTATCATTTCAACATCAACATTATTAACATTTGTTTTTCAACTGCTGATGTGGATGCAGCTGCCTTCAAACGTCAGACTAAAGAATTTTTTTTTTAGAGACGAATAGACAGACGTACCTACACCAGCACATCTAGAAAAGAAACGAGAAAAGAGAACATAAAATGAGTTTAAAAAGCTGAACTAAATTATTGAAATGTATAAGTGTGTAAATGAGTTAGTCTATGTGTTACGAGTAAAACTTACGATATTGTGTAAAAGTCCACTACGCCTTACACAAATATAAAATCATGTTTTTCGAACTTAAAAAATTGTCTCAAAATGCATTTTAAATAAATTAAAAAAAAAAAATATTTCCTACTAAAAATTTTAAAAGGATACTGGAAGTATTCTTATTTTTTTGCCCACTGTATGCACTTGTATTCTATACTGCTTAACAAATATGCAAAAGAGATAATTTTTCTTGCCTTATTTATTTAAATTCTACTTTTTTGTGCAATTTTCTTTACTTTTCCACTCTTCATCAACAACATCGTTTCCATTTAGATGCTTAAAATATTTAATAAGAAAATAAAACTAAATTGTAAATGTGAGTGAGTGCATGCATTATTGTCTACGGTCTAGTCTTAAAACAAAGGAATTCGAGTTCATTTTTGTGCTTTTTTTTTTAAAGAATTTCATTTCTTTTCCACTTCTTATTTGTCCGCTTTTCAACCCACAAATGATTTTGTCTAGCCTACTTCTGTTACAAAGAGTTGGGAAAGAAAAACAACGTTGAGAAATTATAACATTTTTATCAACGTCTACTAAAGAAATTTTTCATAGAATTTTTTTTTGTATAAAATCTTATTTAAAGGTTAAGTTTTTTTTAGGATGTGCTCACAACTAGTTTAAGTAGAAAATATACTGGGTTTAACATACTAAATAAAATATTTCTACGCTATAGTCTTGACCAGTGTTGCCAATTTAGCCATTTAGTGGCTAGATTTAGCAATTTTTCAGCCTGTTTAGCCATTAAAAAATGCATTTAGCCATTAGCCATTTTTTTTTAGCCATTTTTCAACTTGTTTGGCCATAAAATTTTTCCTTCCGTTTTTCTTTTAAAAGAATAATTTTTATTTTATTATAAAAATTTATAAAAGCAGAATAAAAATTTTTAACAATTAAAACGCCTTTAATTTAAATCACAATTTTTACAAATGTTGAAAATCGCTATAAACGATAATGATTAAACATCTTTCAAAATAAAGGAACTTTATTCCAATTTTAAATTTATTGAATGGATCAACTCAAACAACGGTGTTTCTTTCTGGTTGCAAGGATTTCAATAAAGAGATGCAGGCGGCAGGAAATTTTTTTTTAGAAATTTCAGAATTTACTATAAAGTTGCTCTCACTTCCAAGCTCTAATGCTGAAGTAGAGAGGGTATTTCGCCAAGTAAACATCGTTTAAAGTAATTTGAAAAGTAGGTTACATTTAGCAACCGTTAATTCGATTTTATCAATGAAATATTTATACCAACACCACAATAGTGGAGAGGGTACTATGCGTTTGTGCTGATGTTTGTTACACCCGAAAGTATTGGTCCTAAGCCCACCTTTTCGTATACCGATTGACTCAGAACCACTTTCTGAGTCGAATTAACGATGTTTGTCCGGCTGGCTGGCTGTCCATGTAAACCTTGTGCGTAAAGTACAGATCGCAAATTTGCAGATCATTTAATAAAATTTGGTACACAGGTTCTAATGAGGTGTAGGGTACCATATAGTCAGGGTTGACCGACTATATTTTCTTACTTGTTTTTTACAGTTGATCTGGACTCAAAAGGTTGGGTAAATGTTGTTGTGATTATTTACCTTCAAATTATTTTAAACTAATACGCACGAGTGATTCCTAAGAGATAAACAATAACGACATAAAATTTATCGATGATAATTTTTTAAATATCTATCAAAATTTTTCTTAAGTTAAGTTTCTTTCAAAATATTAAATTACGTTTATTCTTATTTAAGAAATTGATCTAAACTTACAATTTAATCGTAAACAACTTTAAAAGAATTATTTATGTTTTGTTATTGAATTTTAATGTGTTTTTATTTAAAAAAGCTTTTATCCATTTTTTAGCCCATTTTTAGCAATTTTTCCCGCAAATTTAGGCATTTTGGTTTCCAAGTTTCGGCAACACTGGTTTTGACTGTAGTCTTAACTACATTCTTTCTCTATTTGGCTGTAAAAATATACTCTAAACTAAAAAGTAAAGACTTGTATGGAGTAGAGGCCTGCACAATTCCATTTCAGTACACATTTAAATCATTGATATATTTTCAAACTCAAACTGTAGTGTCGCTGTCACAAACAAATACTGAAGAGAAGTGTAGATGACCAATTTGCGTAAGTGTGCACTCATAAAATTATTACAGTAACTGATTGTGGGTTATTAAACTCGTTTTCCTTACTGTTAAAATTTAATAAAAATATAGTTATTCTATAAATTACATTATTTTTTAACAATTATGTTTGTTATTAAAAAAGAAACTACAAAAAATAATGTTTTTCCGTACTTATTTTATTATGTAGTTCGATTTTTTGTCGGTTAAAATAAATATTTTTGAAAAGTAACAATAATACTGGCCTTTTTTGGCGGACTAGGCTCCAGTTCCCCGTTATATATCCTTAACTTCATTGTAGTATTTCGTTGAAGCTAAAGTCTGCTCTTCTACTGCTATTAAATTATTGTAGTCCATTCTACATTCGTTTCATTTTCTTAAATTAGTTCTTCTTACTGACATAAATGATTGCTTTGTACCCTTTGACTCTTTGACTGCCGGTCGTACCGTCTAATAACCAACTGTGTGCCATCTTACTTAGCTCCCAAGGAGTTTAAACTGATAATAAAAGAAATATTCTATATAAATATATGCGAAAAAAAATCCCTTCTTGCCTCTTTATTTCATATTTAAATAATGTGCACTATAGCGTTACCTTTGTATTGTTGATGTAGTTAGTCCTGGCTTCTCGCCTGTGCTCAACTCCTTAGACGACATACAAATACATACAATAACATAAAGATTTGTCGTTAACGTTTTCTTTTTTTTTGTTGTATTTAGTTTTCTTCATTCAGCAATTGTTTTTTCTGGAGTATGTGTGTTCGTCTGTAAGAATAAGAGTTAGAGTAGACTGAATTTCCTTATTGTTTTTCTGTTTACCCCTAAAAGTTTTTTGTTTTTGTTTTTTTTTCTGTCTGTATGATGACTGCATTTTCCAGTACCATGTGAATTCTGAAATGGATGATACCTTTTTATGTACAATAAATATATTTGGTTTATGAGTAGAGTTTGGCAGAAGTTACGAAATGTTCAACAGTTCATAAAGTTAATTTTACCGCAGAAATTATGTTAAAACGATACATGTAGAGAATAATATTTATGTATGAAAGTGTGTAATCTATTTACCAATTTTATACTATTGCACATTACACAGATTGATAACATGAAAATGTTAGGGAAAAAGTAATTTCTATCTCAAAAACTTTTGTTTTTAAATTGTCTAGGATGATGTTAAATATAGGTAGACCGAAACAGAACCGTAATCTCCTGCTCTCTCTGAAGGTGCTTTAACATGCATCTTCATTCAGCCATTTTAAGTTGTACGTTTAGGAAAGACATGATATTCGTTTTCCGTAGAAACCACCTCCACGTCTGAACAGATATTCCTTGAGGCAGCATGTTTGGCAATAAAAAAAATAAATCACACTGCATGTTAGTCAGTCTTATAGAAGCCAGATGATAAAGGGACAGCAGTTTAACAGGGAGATGGACAAACATGGAGATCCCTAATCACCCCTATTGCGAATATAAACTCTCTCGAAATTATTCGTGCCTTTTTCCTAAAAAATTTATTGGCAAAGTTACTTTTCTAAGGAAAAACTTATTCAAAACTTACTTATTCACGACCAGACAATGTACATAAATTCACTACTAGACTAAGTGAATAAGTAGTTTAGCACTTCATATAGACGTCAATCACTTCATATAGCGGGCCATGGAGGTTACAGAAATTACCTTCATCGCTTTGAACATGATAATTCACCAACAAGTCTACCCCGCCCTAAATGAAAATGTGGGACCACTTAACTTTCATTAGCCTAAGATTCGGAGAAGAAAGGAGAAGGTTAGAGCTTAATTTACGGTATAATTTGTCACTAGAAAATGTTGTTAATAGAAATAGAAACGAACTGAAATCTGGTTAAAGGGGTTTTTACATAAGTACATATGTTAACAAAGTATTACGAAGGAAGAAACAGATTCGCAAAGAACGGTAATCCTTTTGCTCCGCGACGTTATACCTCTTGACAGTATCGAGGTATGTGGCGATGCCGATGGAGGTGATCTTAATCAGTAAAAATTCAACATACCCATCCGACCCCTATTGAAGTTTTCCACCTTTCACATGCAAAAAAAAACTATGAACTAAACTATGGACTTCAGTTGACTGTTTTCCTTTGGTGTACGCGGATTTATGGTCGAGTCAGGATGACACTGCACACATCGGTTGAACTGGCAGGACGGAACTATTATCGCCGGACCCTTATACGGTGCTTTATTCACGGCTTATCATGTCAACGATGAAGGGCTTTTAGATAATACTGGATCTCTGGAACCGACCCTAAGGGTATACGCTGATGGTTTCAAAAGGGACAGTAAGATAGGTGGATGTTTCTTTAGCGAGGAACTGGACATAAAGGTGAATAAGCTGAGGTTTATCGAGAAATATAAGCATATTTTCGGACAGCAAAGCTGCCATTGCATCTCTGGTGCCTTCACGGCATCAAAGTCGACCCAGCAACGCCGGATGCCTCTAAATGATATTGCGAAACATTCGAGGGTTACGCTGACATGGGTACCAGGGCAGAATGGGTGCCTGGGAAACCAAACCTAAGACATCTTGGCCAAACAACGCTCGCTGTTGAACTCTCATTAAATGTGAGTCGTACTACAGGGGGGGGGGGCTCAGGAGAAATGACAGGGTGAAGCTAACTGCACCATGCCAGGACTCTGAAGCCTGGTTATGACGCGGGGAAAACCCACGTGCTGCTTAGGTTAGGATGCTGAAATCGGTCATATCAGGTCACTGGTTGATGCGATTCGGAAAGGAGTAGGTTATAATAACGACTGCAGCTGTTTTCATGATAATAAGTAGGAGGAATCGGCTTTTTACTTTCTCTGCCAACGCCCCGGTCTCGGAATTATTATTATGAGGCATTGTGGGAGACCATAATTGCCATGCTTGAATGCTATATCTACTGTTAGATTAAGGTCAACTTCTCTTTTCTGCAAGGAATCAAAATGATTTGGGGCTCCAGTGATGGCAAGTGAATAATTTTGTAAACACTGGTTTTGTGAATCACAAAAGGATCGCTATAAGGAACCAAGAGAGCCGTCTTCGTGTCAGTTGCCCATAGAACTTAACCTAACCTATGGACAAAACTATGACTTGCGACAGTGTTATAGAACTTAACCTAACCTATGGACAAAACTAAGACTTGCGACAGTGTTATATGTTTATTTAGTGTAATTTTACCTATTTTAACCCTGGGGAGAGTGCATGAAGCGTAGGAAAGCTGTTAAGTAAAGCCTAGAGTACACGGAAAGTGAAAGTCCGCAAGTGGTTCTGACTAATACTTATTTTGATTATAATACTCTAATCTTACAAAAAACAGTTTTTTGCTATGTCTAGTAGTAAATTAGTTTTATTTTGTGATATTAAGACCATGTTAAATCACACTAACTATTTATGAAAGTAGTGGTTACGCTTATTTGGTCAAATATTTAATAAGTGTGACCGTAGCTTTAGGAAACTTCATATTACAAAAAAAAAAAACACTTCACTATAGACTACATTGCAAAATACTTAAAATACATTAAAGATTTAACTATTGATGACATCGCGTTATACGATGAAGCAGATTACACTACAGATTACACAATAGATTACACTATATTAGAAACAACTTTTCCCTTTACCTTTTATATTCTTTATCCATTTGTTTCCTTCTTTTTTATTTTCTTTGTATTTAAATGAAAATCTATGTGAGTTTTAGTGTGTCTATTTGTGCAATAATGCCCTGTCATGGGAAGTAACACAGATGTTTAGGGAAATATTAAAGTTAATGGTAGTTTGGTAGTAGTTATCAACATTATGCCCTTCTTAAGTTCTACACTGTTTGGATGTATTTTTTTTAACTATGAATGTCTGTTAGTCTATAGATGTGTGAGTGTGTGTTGGCAGTATATATGTATGTATTTACTTATAGACTTATAGTAGATTTTGTCGTCATTCGTATGTGTAATTAGAATTGAGTTGAATTTTTTATAAACTTTCAACGCATATTTTCTTTTTGTGTTAACTCCTGCCTCCTGTCAGCAGGGAGTTTATCTAAGTTTTAACCGGGAGTTAAGAGAGTATAAGGATATACATACATGTGTATGGAGTAGAAGGTGTTCCACGAGAAAATAAATCTTGTTGAAATATTTTTAATGAATTTTTTATTACATTTAGATTCCGGCAAAAAATTATGAACAATTTATAAAACTAAATGGCAGTTTAAAAGTTTGTTTTACAAAAAAAAAAAAAAAAAAATGAATAGCAAGAAAACTAAAAGAAATAAATTAAAAATTGTAGTATAATATTAGGAGTTTTTGTTGAAACGTCTTATTTGAAATAAATGTTTGAAGATGAAAGTTTGGTTTAAATAAAAATTAGGTGCTATTATAAAGAAAAGATACAGGAAACAAAATTAAAAAAGTTTTAAGCCAGTTGATAATTTGAATTTTTAATCTTTATTATAGAGTTTTATAAAACTTTAACGATTATCAAATTTTTACAAAAATTTTCATAGAAAATTTCCTTTGTAAACCTTTATTAAATTTAAAATATTTTTATGAATACGGTCATAAAATTGTTTTCTTATTATTTAAATTTAAGCTTTAGAATTTGCTTAAGAATTTTGATTAAAAAATTATATTATTTATTTAATTTTATTGACCTTAAGCAGAACCTGTTTACATCTTAAATCATTTAAAACCTTTTCCTGTCAATTCAATTCCGTAATTAGACAAACAAATTTGTTTACAAAGCAAATTTAAAAGTTTTCTCTTTTTGCTGCCGCCTTAAAGTATGCAATTGTAATATATATTTTTGCTAATTTCATGTCAATGTTCTGTGAACTCTTCAATTCTTCTATTGGCTTTTTCTATAGCAATTTTTTTGTTTTCAAAAAAAATCAAAAGGAAAAAATCTCTACAATACCTTAAACTGATAAACATCGTTTCTTTTTTCGAGATTTGTTGCAATTTTTTCTCTTCCTTCCATTTGAATAAATAAACCATCATGTGATAAACTTCTTCTTTCGAAATCTTGCCATCAAAATACAGTAAAATATTCTTTGTAACTTCAGTAAAGCAACTGACATAACGATGCTGCTAACTTTATGGCTGACTTTTAGATGGTTGCAATTCTATTTGAAGTTTGAAATTTTTTGTTCATATTTTCCAAGTTGAATAGTTGTCATTAGATATTTGTAACATTTTGTACTGTAAAGAAGTAAAAAAAAACTCATTTTTTCATTTCATTTCTCCAACAACTTGGTATTTGCTGTTTTGTTCGTTCATTGACAGCCAACTATTGAAGGAATATTATTATTTGTTAAAAACTTTTGCGGGGCAAGAGGTGATGGCTGACGGTTTTTGTGGGAAATTGTAGCATTTTACTGTTTTTATGAATTGAACTTGATGACGCTAGATAACAAGTTTCAAATGTTAGGGTTTGTTATTTACAATGTTTACAAAAGTTTAAAGAGAATTTTTTGATGTTTTCTTACATGTTTAATGAAAAATAAAAACTTTAAGCGCCTTGAAGTATACAACAAATTTTTTAAATTTTCGAAGTCTTAAAAGTATGCTAAGTATTTGTTGAAATTACTAAAATTCAGAGAAGCAAAAGAAATTTTTAGAATTTAAAACAAAAAAAAAAATACAAAATTTTGTAAACAATTATAAAATACAAGGTGGGGCAAAAGTTGCCACCCGATGTTCTTTAAGGTATAATTTTTTTAATAATTGATAAACTTTAGTTTTGTTTCTGGATTGATGTCAAATTTTCTTTTATGTAGTAGAAAAAATGATGTCGGCCAATTGGCCAGCGCCAAACTTAATGACCATTCCTAATGGATATTCTCTATGAGGAATTTAAGGGTCTAAGGCTTGTTGGTATGGACTCATGACTTCTAAATATATTCCAAAAATAAGCCCAGAACGGTTAAGTCGGGCGATGAGTGCGAATCAACAAAACGAAAGATTTGACGACGGGAAAATGCAGGCCTCAGAATTTCGGTTGAAGGCCGTTTAGAATCCGCTGTTGCTCCATCCTGTTGGAACAACATGTTCGCGGGTCCTGATTCGTTCAGTGCTAGCCGTACACAGTAGTCCTCTCCGTGATATTGTCACTAGAATGATTACTCCGGCGACGCCAAAAACTGACAGTAATTCTTGTGGTTCCATACGCTTTTAGGCGACAACACCACCGAAGAATTATTAAACAAAAAATCGAAACAATTATTGCGCGTTCCTGAGTAGTATTGCAATCTATTTCTTATTTACATTTATTTTATATCTGTTTATTGCATTTGTGAATAAAGCCTATTCCAATAGGGTAATATCCTTAAAGCCTACCTTGTATTTATGTTTACACCCTTAAAGTTGTACTATTTAAATTTGGTTAAATACTACAACATTTTGTTTAAAATATTCAAATATAGTCTTAAATCCCCTGATACGAATAATTATTAAAGATTATATTTTCAAACCTCTTAAAGTATGCTACATTTTCTAAGAATTTATTTTAAATATTGTCTTAGTTGTCTTTTTTAAGCTCATTTTTCTTCATATCTTTTGCAAAAACCCATTATTATTCCCTTGAACAAACCAAAATCATATTCATTGTTGAAATTTCTATAATTTTCTTTTGAAAAGATTTATTACCACTTGTCAGTTCCCATCTTTAGGAACGCACATACACTAAACATGTTGGTTTTTTTCAACATAATTTCCTCAACTTTCTTTTTTCTCATATTTTCTTACACAAATTTCGCCTGGCTTTCATGAAACTTAAGCAAAAAAAGAACAACAGCATGGAAAGAAGCCTGTTAAAACTACAAATAAATATGAGTATAAAAATATAAATAAATCGAAAAACATCTAAAGTTTTATGAGATTTTTGTTGTCATTTTGTGGAGTTTTTTTACTTCTTCTTGCTGGTTTTTTTTTAATTCAAGTTATTTTTTTGTTTGTATTTATTATGTTTGATTGCTTTTCTTTTCTTTGTTTTTTTTATAATTTGTTGTCCCTAAAAGTATGTTTGACTTTTGCTGGGGTTTTAGTGACGCCATTATTTCTCTCTCTTTTTCTTGCTGAAGTTTTTGAAAAAGTGAAAAATATTTATTTTCATTTTGCCATTCATATGAGAATGTTGGTATAGCTTTATCAACAATTTCAAATGAAATTGCTAAATAAAAACAAGCGCTAATAGTCAATTTATTTTGGGTTTTGTAAAAAAAATAGGACGAATAGAAGAATAAAAATTGGCATAGCTAAGTGGAAAGTAATGAAGACATTGTTTGAAAATTATCAAATAAAAATATACAAAAGGAAGCAGATTGTTTGCTAACAAAACGTTGATATGGTTAACGGATAAAAATAGAACTCCAGAAAGTATGCAGCGCTTTTTAATTAATCCAAGATTCGAATAAAATGAAGGAAAAGATTAAAAAAAATTTACTATTTAACAAATTTAAAATAAAACTATTTTTTAATATTTGAACTAAGTCGTAACTTTTCAAAAATATTAAAAATTTACGACAATATACATTTATAAAACATCGGAATTTACGATAAAAATTAAAAAATTGAATAGAATTCAAAAACATTAATAATTACAAAAAAAAACTTGAATCACATCGATAATTTTTTATGATTATAAAAAACATAAAAAATGTGCTAGAATAATAAAAAAAACATAGAAAATTTGCAACGTCATTGATTTTCAACAACAAAACTTTTGGGTTCAGATCAATGAGTTACTATTTTCCTTCCTAATTTGAATACCTGTTTGGGTCTAGATGTTCAACCCATTTCATCCCACCCTTTTGGTATTTAAATTCCACCATGATTATACTTAAACAAAATTTGGAAATATAATCCAAACAATGTCCGAATATGTTTAGGTAAGGCAAGGTAAAAAAAAATTAACAACAGGAAAAACACAAAATAACTCGTTTTAAAATATTAAGGACAAAAGCAAAAACATTAATAAATAATTTTAGTAATTAACAACACACCAGATATCCAAAAAACACAGTTAATTATTAAAATAAAAACTTATTTTAATACACATTTTAGGACACCATTAAGTTAAATAACGTTCATCCACAAAAAATTAGAAGAACACAGGGCGTGAAATAGAGCAAGAAGACTGAAACCTCCCCCTCCCTGTATCTTCTTAACTAAGCAACCAGTTTTTCTTAAAATTTGGCATACAGACACTGTAACATCTGAAAGGAAATAGGGCAGAGTTAGCTATAGAGTGCAGAAAATCTTGAAAATCTGTCTATAGAACATGGATGGACAAATTTTCAAGTTTTCTAAGGTACGTCAAAAATATTCTTAAAATATAGAAAGTTTTGCGAAAATCTTTTTTACAAACACAAAAACACTTCAGAACGTGGAAACCCTTAAAATTTGTTTATAGAAAATAGAAGATATTGCAGGGTTTTCTAAAGAACATGTTGTATGAATATAGAAAATCTGGTAATATTTTTATTACCAAATAGAAAAATCTTGGAAAACAAATTAAATATAATAAATTTTCTGGTTAAAATATAAAAAAGTTTTCTTTTTTAATTTTTATATAAAAAGTAATGATTTTTTTAAACCCCTTAAATATGCTTTAATATTTTGTCATTCGTTAATAAATTATTGCCATAATTTTGACACGCTTTAATTACATTTAATATGATAAAATAATTTCCTTTTTTCTCTTCTTTTCTACTTCCAGTTATAATTTACTTCAACAAATAACTACAGCAACAAAATTTGTCGCCCTGCAGGAAAAAGGTAAATTTTTTTTAAATACTTCTTTAAGGTGTTAAACAAAAGTGCTTTTATATAAATATCAAATTTCCTTATTATTTGTTCTTAAAATGTACTCCTAATAATGCCAACAAAATAATAAAAACAATTTGTATTTATGGAAGTCAGGGGACGCAGTAGAGAAAGAAACATAAAACTACCCCTAATTACAGGCAATTAATATTAAATACATTAAAAGACACTGAATACGTGTAATAAAGACAAAAGTGTGCGCAAACCTTTAACCCTTTTTTTGTTTATTCGTGTTGGGTCAAACAAATTTACTTCTACCCAAAAAAAAGGAATATATGTATTTGTCATTTATTGCAAATGACAAGAAATAAATTTCCAAACCAAACAAAAAAAAAAAAAAGAGTGTTTACAAATATTTATAGATAATTTTCTTACTACAACCAGAAATAAACAATTTGTTTGATATGGTTTTTTTCGGACTTTCGGACTTACTTGGTAAAAAAATACTGAACTCAAAAAAGAATGGCATGCCATTAAGGGGTTAGTAAATGTTAGTAAAATTGTGGCATAATTTTAGGCTTAACTTTAATATACCTTTTTTTAATGGAAAAGAGATACAACAAAAACTCATAGTCTAGTATTTAAGGTTATTCGTTTTAGAAAAAAACTAAAGCGTCCTGTGAAGGCAAAACTTTATCCAGTTGGTTGGTTGCGTAATCGTTAGAAAAGGTGCGTGTTTCGTCATAAAATGTATTTTAAATGTTAAATACAACAATTTGTATTCTTTTTCGTAGAAACAAAACAACAAATCTTTAAACGTTTTTAAATGGTTTTCTTTTAGTTTGCGTGAAGTTAGAAGCTTATTTTATATTCCATTAAGTTTTTTCCTTTCTCTACTTTTTGCACATTTTATGCTGTACCATGTTTTTTCATTATTTTTATTTGTCTTTGTAATTTATTCGTCCTTTTTTTGTGGGTTTGCTTTTAAAAACGAGTTTTTTCATTGTTATTCTTTAGCATATTTTATCGATGCTTTAATGTTCAATTGACCAAAATGTTTGTTATTTCTAAATGTTAGTTTTTCACTGATTATCTTTTAAGCTGAAATCTTCAAATGATTTAAAAAAGTAATTTTTCGAAATTTAATTTTTGGTTAAATTTGTACCATTAAGCACAAGCTGTTTACGAAAAATTTATTGTTGAAGGAAAAGCTTTATTTTAATTTTCTTGCGAAAACAACAAAGCATTATTTTATTTTTTTTTTGCTGACAACTACAATAAATGTTTGGGAGAATTCTAACTAATTGTATTGGGGTATGTAAGAAAATATAAACTTACTGTTTATTGAGGTACATATTTTGTTTAAGCTTTGATATCGTCGCAAATAAAATTTGAGTGTATGTAATTCTCATTTACTCTACAGTTTTATTTGCATATCTAATATTTTAAGCTTTTCTAAAGTTTTTGGGAAAAGTGAAATGCGCATAGAAACATTTTATCCTCCAACAATAAATTCCAGTATTTTTTTTATCAAGAATAAGCACGACAAACAAAATCTTATTAATTAAAGGGAACACTTTTTTCTATTACGTTATTCAAAGATATTCTTAGTAGTATTTTTATATTTGGAAATGAAATTTGCGATGTTTTTTATGGTAATGAAAAGCTAAATTTTCTATGTTTCGTACAAAAATGTTAATATTTTTTTTGTTTCATAAAAAATTGCAATATTTTCTATGTTTTATAAAAAATTTGGCAATTTTTTAAATGTTTCATATATTCCTCAAAATGTTGTTTTTGTTTAATGAAAAACATTTACAATTTTCTTTTTGTTTCATAAAAAAATTTGCAAAATTTACTTTTTATGTTTTTTTAGAAAATGTTTTAATATTTTTTTAAGTTTCAGAGAAAAATTATCAATAAATTTCATGTTTTGACAAAAAGAATGTGGGAATTATTTCTTTTTCATAAATTATTTTTAATTATATCAACCATTTTTTTAAATTTTACTCATAGAAGAAGCTCTTTTGAAAAAATGGTTAGTATAATTTTTCATGTTTTATAGAAAATTTGCAATATTTTTTATGCTTTATAGAGAATTTTTGAATATTTTTTTTGTTTCTAAGAACATTTTCTATGTTTAATTCAAAATTTTCCAACATTTTTCATGTTTAATAGAAAATTTCGCATCACATATTTTGAATGCTTCAAAGGAAACCTTCCAAATTTTTTTTTAGGTTTCATAGAATTTTTAAATATTTTTTTGATTCACAGAACATTTTGCATTATTTTCTATGTTTAATTCAATATCTGACAATATGTTCTATGTTTAATAGAAAATTTTGCAATATTTTCAATGTTGCATAGAAAACTTTTCAAATTTTTTTTTTGGTTTAATAGAACATTTTTAAACATTTCCTATGTTTAATAAAACCATTTCCAATTAATGTGTCAAAATTGTTCATGTTCCATTAAACTTTTTTAATGTTTTTTCTTAAATCAATTTTATGTTGGTCGAAAAATTTCAATGTTTTCGTTTTTAAAAAGAAACTTTTAGTGCTTTTGTTTTTATTTGTGAATATTTTGTATTTTAACTCTGGGATATTTATTAACCTGTTAATTTTCCCCAGCCTCATATTACGTAATTTTATTTCATATCAATAAATATTATAGCATAGCTTTAGGGGCACGTCAATAAATATTTTATGGCCGACAATAATTGTCAGGCTTTAACCATTAGTTTAATGCTTAAAATAAATTAAAATTCAATAAACAAAATAACTCTTTTTTCCTGAAGGCAGAGAAGAAAACGCCATAAAACTTATAAATTTATAACATAAAATCTATTGCCTACTTATAGGCTACAAAGAATATCCAATACATATTTTGCTTAATAACTCAAAACAAGAAAAAAAACAAACAAAAATAAAAAAAACAATCAATAACAATGCAATAAATCTTTTTGCAACTTTAAATGTTTCAGTAAAAGGATACAACAATGTAACTGGAAAATTAGTAGCAGAAGAAAAAAACTTTTCATTTATTCAAACATTTATCATGCAACATTCGAATGTTGTCAGAAAAAAAATTCAATGTTTCAGACAATATGCTACTGTTGCATTAGCAGCTGTTGCCTAGGCATTTACAACCAGAGAAATTTAGTTTCAAACACCTAGAAGCCCACTATACCATAAAACAATGACGTATTAGCATTGTTGGAGTGTGAAAAAATTCCAAACCAGCCATAATTCAAAACAAAATCACATGTTTTGGGTTACTTTGCTGAGACCAACCTTCATAGAAATTTATATTTTATGCAAATGTGTGTGAGCTGTAAATAAATCGTAGACACATATTAAAAAGTTCTATAAAAACAACTCACACACACACAAAAAGAAACAAATTAAATGAGAGGAAGACAGAGTGAGATTAATAAATTCCAAAAGCAACCATTTTTGATGATGTACACATAAACACACACATACAGACATAATTTTGTACGATATCACATACAATTTATTCAAAAAATACTAGACGCCTATAAACAGGCTACAATTTTTATATTACAAAAAATATACTTGCCACATGTGTGTGAATGTTTTAAAAGTATAAATGTGTATTTGTGTGATATTTTTTCATATGCCTGTAAATGCTATAAGTGTGTTTGTGTGTGTGTGTTTGTGTATGGATATTTTCTTTCCAACTCGTTGGTGGCTTATGTCGGTGTTAAGTTGAGACCGTGTTGGAAACCATTTTACGTTTTTAATGTCACAAGTCTTTGTATTCCACCGGTTTGTCTAAGTGGGTTTGTTATTATTATTGTTATATATTTCTTCTTTTTTTAAATAAAACAATTTAGAGGGGCTAGAAAAATGAAACCAACTGAAGTTTTTTTTAGAATTTTACAAGAAAAAATTTCGATATCGGTAATTTTCTATGACAAAATTTTAATATTGTAAATTTTCGTTGAAGAAAATTTAGTTATTTAAAATCTTCTTTAAAGAAAATTTCCATATTGAAAATCTTAATATTACAATGACCTATGAAAGATCTAACGGAACATCCTCTCAGTCATTGTCCGTCACTCGAAGACCTAAGACATGAACCGTTTGGTCGCAGTACACTTGGTGACAAAACTTGTCTCTCTGACATTGATTTGAACAGAACCCACTCCTTCATGGAACAATCCTGAGTGAGCCAGATAAATTCGGACCCTTGGGAGACGGTGAAATATGTAAACACGGCGGGAAGCAATTACTGGACAAACGTGAGCTGTGCTTATTGCTGCTACCAATGAAACTTAAACTAGACAAATTATATGCAATTTAAAAAACTTTACAAATTTTCTATGAAGCCTAGAAACATCTCAAATTTTCTGTGGACACAAACACGATATATTTGTACATATGTTAAAATAATATACAAAATTTAATATTTTCTGAAAACATAGAACTTTAATCAATTGGCAATTGTCTAAAAAACAACAAACATTTTCAATTTAAATAACGAAAACATCGAAAATTTTATGTTACAACAACAAACATCGAAAATTGTCTACTTAAATCTAAAAACATCGAAAATGCAAAAACAATCGAAATTTTTCGATTGAAACACAAAACAAATATTTTGTATGGCAATATGCAAACATAGAAAACTCTTTATAAATAAAAGTAAAAAAAGTTTTCAATGGAAAAAAATGAAAAAAACCGAAAAATTATACAAAAATACAAAAACGTTGCACTTTTTAGAAAACAAAGAATTTGTCTGCAAACCATATACAAGTTTTGAAATTTTTTCTATGTTGTATAAAAATATTTTGCAGTCTATTCCATGTTTCATGAACAATTTTGCTTTATTTTTTTGGAACATGTTGCGCAATTTACTTAAAAACATAGAAAATAACCCTAAATTATTTTTTTAACGTTGAAACTGTCGCAATAATTTCTTAAGCATATAAAACAATTTCAAAATGTATTAGACGAAATAAAAATATCGCAAAATTTTGAACACATCCTTAAAAGTGTCGTAAAAGTTTCATTACGCCATTGAAAATATCGCATAATTACTTACATAAACAAAAAAGTATCAAATATTGTTTAAAAATTTTTTTTTTTTAAATAGAAAACAGAGATTAATTTTGTATGAACATAGAAAACATCGACAATCATATACGAAATTTTTTCTGTGTACCTAAAACATTGAAGTTTTTCTATAAATTTATAAAACATCGATTAAATTTTATGAAGTTTGAGGCCCTAATTGTGTAAAACGCAAACGCAACGCTAAAACCTACATTGAAAGCAAAAACAAAATCAAATATCTTTCATAATTTCGTTGTTGCTTACTACAGAAATTCATATTGAATTTTTAAATTTCAAACGCTGCATATCTTGTGGCGTAAAAAATGTTAAAACACAATATCAATTTCTGTAGACAGCAACAACAAAATTATGACAAATGTTTGGCATCGTTTTTGCTTTCTATGTTAATTTTGGCGTTGCGTTACGATATACACAATTAGGGCCTAAATATTTCGTGTTTTCCTTAAAATCGTCGATATTTTACTACAAAAATAGAAAAACGTCGAAAAAATTCTATAAACATAGAAAACATCGAAAACTTTAAAAAACAAAATATATTGTTATTTTTCTATCAACAGAGGAAATATTATTATTTTGCTATAAACATTTCGTATCATTTTGCCGGTCGTTGTTGGTCCTTTTTAAGTTTCTTGTGACAATCGTGTTTTCTCCTCTTTATTTGATTTTGTTTGCTGTTTATTTTTGCTGAATTTCGTATAAAAATATAATAAAATTGTGTGTATTTGTGTTTTGTTTTCCTTATTTATTTTTTATTTCATTTTCATTTCTCAACCAAATAAAAGAAACAAGAAAACAAAAAAAAAAAACGTCCTCAAGCTCATGAAAAAGGTCCTTTACACTGTTAAAACATTTTATGTTACGAGTATAAAAAGTCTTCTACTCATATAACGAAATGGTCTATTATGAGCTTTGTTGTTGTTGGTTTAATTTTTGTTGTTACTATTGTTGTTGTTGGTATATTGACGCTTGTTTATGTTTAAAACGTCTGCGTAGTTGTTTTTGCTGTTGCTGCTGTGGTTTTTGTCTACAGTTTTTCCTTTTAACTTTACAAGTGTGTGTCTGTGTGTAAGTTTATGTGAGTTTGGTCTAGTGTTGTTGTTTTATAATTTTCTATTATTACCCCCCCCGTTTGTAGTCGTTTGAAATTGTTGTTTTTCCTTTAGTTTTACCACATTCACATAGCCTGATACACATACATAGACGCTATTACACATTGTTGCCACATTTCATTTACTTTTACGCAATTTCCTTGTTTGGTTTATCGTTAGTTTGAATGTTATTTTATTTTTTTGAAATTTGTTGTTGTAATAATTTTTTTTACAAGTTTTAAAATTTTCCCTTTAACCAAAAAAATAAATAAATACGAAATTTTTAAGCAAAAAGGAACAATTTTAAAACTTGTAAATAAGAAAAGTTTTGACAAACTTGAGTTTGTGTATGTGTGTGTGTATACTTTTGCCAGAGCTGTTAACGTTTTTGTATCTTATATGTGCACGTTTATGTGCCTTTATGTAAATGTTTAATATGCGTGTGTATTTGTTTAGTGCTGTAAAGTTTTCAAAAAAACATTCTGTTTGCTAAAAGTTTAAATTGTCAATTGAAAGTGATGAAAAGTTTTCTTGATTAATTTTTATTTGTTAAATACAATGAATGGTAATGGCAACAACAACAGCAGCCACATCAATCGTTGTTGTTTTTAAAAAGCCGACGAACAAGAAAGTTTTAAGTTTATTAAGTTTATTACAAATGTAAAAGACTTTTTTGTGCTTTATTACTTTTTGATAACATCAACTTTAAAAGCAATCCTATTTTGTTTAAAGAATAAAAAATGTTTTAGGAACCAAAACAAAAATAAGAGAAAAATATTACATATTTATCAGAAAATAATGGAGAGCAGTTTAAAAATTTCAATATCTTAAAATTTCCCACAAATTTATAGTTACCTTTCAATATCATAATTTTTTTTAAATTTATTAAAGAATATTTCAATATCGTAACTTTATTTAAGGAACATTTCAATGTCGCATGTATAAGGCTAAAAATTAAAAAACAAAATAAAATCAATACCGTAAATTTTTTTTTAAAAAAATTTTAATGTCCTTAGTCTTCAGTTTAGAAAATTTCAATATCGTTAATTTACTTTAAAGATAACTTTAATATTGCCATTGCTTAAAAGATAATTTCAATAACGTAGATTTTTTAAAGAGAATTTAAGTACAGCAATTTCTTGAAAGAAGGTGTTAATATCGTCAACTTTTACTTAAAAAATTCAATATCGTAAGTATTCTTTTGAGACAATCTTAATATTGTTATTCCTTTTAGAAAATTTCAATATCGTAAGTCTGACCCTTAAGAAAATTTTATTAGTGTAAATCAGTGCTGCCAAGAAAATTTAAAAAAATAACCCCAAATCAAAAAAATACCCCCTAAATTTGTACTGAGTAAAAATAAAAAAACCCCAAAATAAAAGGAATAATTTTTTAAATATTTTTTTAAACATACATACCATTTTATTTCATTTAATTTTTTACATATGTATGCATGTAACTACATATATTTTAACATATACTTATGTATATAGAAAAAGCTTTTAGAATAAACAGAATATATTTTTATAACTCATAAAAAACGTCTAGTATATTTTTACCCTCTCGTCCACGTGCATGTTTGCATAATTAAATAATTTAAGCTTTCATAAGACGGAATAAAAATTTGGTATTCATTGCTTAAAGAATATCTAAAGGCCCAACCATAATGTGCATTAAGTCATCATTGTTATCAGTCTAATCACTATCCAAATTTTGAGGAAGTATCGGTTTTAAACATTGAAACTAACTACAAACGCAGATATATATTGGAAATGTTACACATAATTAATACACCAACGGCACAGAGAATAAATTTTAAAGCAGACACAGAACATATAGCGAATAATTATAGGAATTTAGTTATTAAGGGATAGAAGATTACATATATAATAATATAAATATAGGTACCTATCGCAGCCTTGGAACAAGAGGGTTCTTGTCCTTAGGTCGCGATATACACATTAGTTGTGTAATAATGAAAATATGTTTAATTATGAATGTAAGATAAGATAAAAATAAGTTTAGTTTTTAAAAAATCTTTATTTTATAGCAATTAAAAATAAGTTTAGTTTTTAAAAAATCTTTATTTTATAGGAGTTTTCATTAGCCAACATATTTTTTTATTATTGTAAATATGGTTTTCGAATTAGGTTTATAGATAGGAAATTTTTTCAGTTTATATGAATTGTTATACTTTAGTTAAATTTTTATTTTTGTTATAATGGTTTTTGAAAAAATTTTTATGACAAATAGGTTTTTGAATTTAATTTCTGATAAAAACTTTTTTCATAATTTTGTTATCGTTTTTGTTATTATTAAAATTTGTTAATTTCCTGACGATGCTAACCAAAGGTTAGCGAAATATTGAGAAAATAAATATAATTTTTTATAAAAAACGACCTCAAGCTAAAATAATTAAAAGAAGTTATTAAATATTACAGTTTCGTAAATTTTCTTCAAACAAAATTTCAATATTGCAAATTTTTTTTAAATGAAAATGTATTGTTAAATTTTCTTGAAACAAAATTTCGTTTTCTTATTTTTTTTTTTAAATTGGATATCGTACTTTCCTCTTAGGAATCATAAATCAATATCGAATTTTTCGAATCGAATTTAAATACATTCATAAATGTTTTTTAGGGATTTTTTAAAGTTTTTTTTTTGTAAATTTCCTTATCCAAAATAAGCTTCAGGGCAAATTTTTTATATCGTAAAATTAATATAAAGAAAATTTTAATATCGTATTTATTTAATTTTAAATTTTCGTTCAGGAGAAAATTTAAAATCTTAAATTTTTTTTAAAGATTTTTTCAATAAGAAATTTTAAATCTTAAACTTGTTTAAAAAAGGTGTTAAACGGCAAAACCCTCTGAAGAGATTGAGTGGTTGAAAGATGAAGGGAAACCTGTCCGTGAAAGCCCGGGTTCGAGCCCCGCGGCAGTCAAGAATGAAAAATTATCAATGAATTTTAATTAATCATGTTTTAAAATTCCTTTCTTCATAAAAATAATTTAATGAAAATTAAATTTGATAAACCTAAGCCTAATGAAAATACAATAAAATAACCACTATACTAATTAATATTAAATATTATAAGTTTTCTGTAGAGAACATTTTAATATCGTAAATTTTCTATAGGGAAAATCTCTCAATATCTTGAATTTTTTTCTATACAAAACTCATAATATTAAATTTTCTTTACAAAAAGCTTACAATATTTCTAATATTTTTTTTAAAGACATTTAAATTCGTCTTTTAAAGAGTTGTGCGATAGTGCATTTAAAAACTTTTTGCAGCAAATTTGCTGCCTACCTTAAGGATTTTTGTTTAATTGATTTAATATATTTTTTTTTATTTATCTTCTTATTTTTTATTAGTTTTGCTAACGAAAAAACAACTTTCACTTTTAGCTTAAATAAATTATTAATAAATTTTAAATTACCATGTATTTGTTCTTTATGAGCAAGATTAATCGTTGGCCATTTATGAATGGCGGTATGGTATCATTAATAATACATCTACAATTTATGCTAATTACACCTTTACAAAATATCATTAAAAACTTCAAAACAAAAAATGGTCGCAAAACCAGAAAATCTTAAACACTTTGCTTAAGAACACTTTGGCGCCTGATGTTGCTGTTGCTGTTGCTCGTACGAGTACTAAATTTTATCAATTCCCAAAGCACAAGCCGCGCTTAACGAATTAAAATTATAATAAATAAGTACTAAGATTGAATGATATGTAGTGGAAAAAGAGTTGGAGTTTCAATTGGAAGGGGTTGGAGCTTAGATTTTAATAAACCATTTTTTTCCGCAGCATAGGCGGAACAAATTCAAAATTTTAAGGTGCCATAAATTTTAAGAGCCAAATTTTACTGGTGGTTTGAATGAAGTTTTCTGTTTTTTTTTTTGGTAAATGTGTATTGCTTTAGGCAATTTTTTATATGTTGAAAATTCCAACAATTCATTGCCTAATTTTGGGCTCTAGTTAAAATAATGTTAAATTGTAATTAGCTGTGTGTTTTTAAATTTTTGCTATTTACACATTTTCGTTAAAATACGTAACTTTAAAGATTTATTCGTTTTTCTTTTATTCAAGAACAATTGCATAGTTTCAGGCTTTAGTTTTAATCATATTCTAACGGTATCATTCATGCATTTCTTGTGCTTTATTTTTTGTAATAGTTTGGTTTATGTAATCAAAATATATCTTCTTTGATTTTATTATTCTAAAAAAGAAACATTGCTTGCTTCTAGGCTTTAGCATATTAATTGAATATTTTAACTTTTTCTGTAGAAAATCCATTTTATTGAGATATTCTTTTAAAAAAAATTGCAATATTAAGACATTTTTTAGTTAAGAAAATTACGATGATTAAAATATACGATATTGTAACATTTTTTACAGAAAATAATTAAATTCGATTTTTTTTAATTTTCGATATTAAATTTTACTCAATTGCAAGTTTCTTAAGCAAAAATTTTATTAAATTTGTGTTTATATAAAATGATCGATTTAAGTTTTCCTCAAGTAAAATTAACGACTTAAAATTTTCTTAGTAGAAATATCTTCAAAAAATATTGCCTTCTTTTGGACTTTACTTTTAATTAAAATATAAAGTCTTCTTTAAGGGATTAACATAATTTATATTAATTTGTATGTATTTCTTACTTAAATCATGTAATTTCTTAATATCTCACAATTTAGGCTACAATCTCTTAATATTTCTAGATTAATTACCCAAATGTATACTCTCCCTTTAACATTAAAACCAATTTATATAACACGCCATCTAAAGCCCCAACACTTCCACGACCACAATATATTTAGAGAAATAAATACAATAAACTGATTCACAAACCGACACACAAAACACCAACACGCATACACCGGCACAAAAAGCAATTTATATAATTTCTTCCTTAGACCAAAACTTTTAAGGACCTACTCCTGTCAGACTAGAAAGCATTTTCGAAAGGTTTGTGTGTATTTGTTGCCTACTCGTGTCTACATTTTGGTGGCTGGCATCTAATGTGTCTAATTTTTCCTTGTCAAAAATGTCATTAATCTTATAAATTTTTGTCAAGGGGGAGCTTAAGCTTTTACCGGCACAGGAGTTTGAAGTTTCTGTAATATAGCCAGCATAAATTTAAAAAAAATTCTTCTACATTTCCTGTTTTTTTTTTCAAAATGCGTGTAATGTAATGTAACAAATATCAGGGAAATTGTTTTATGGCCGTAATATTAATGTTTTGTTGTATGTACGAAACAAGCAAATGGAGGTGGATTACTTACAACAACAACAAATAAGTCTTTAAAAAAAACACCTGACGTTTAATACAATCAAACTAAAAGGAATTCATCACAGAGTAAGCAAAGGTAATGAGCAGGATTTAAGGGAAATTTGACATTGAAACATGGAATTGTTAATACAGCAATAATGTTTCATTTAACAAGTATTTCGAAGTAACATTTCGTTAAATTTTCTTAGTATTGTACTTTTATGGCGTTTTTAGATGTAGTTGTAACAGTTTTGTGTTAATATTGTTGTCATAATTTTGTGGTAAACTGTTTTCAATGCAGAAACAAATTTTATGGACCCATTAAACATTTCGTTTAGACCTTGAAAAAAGCTGTTTTAGGAGGCAGAATTTTGATTTTTAAAAAGTTTAAATAGCACTTAAATTTTCGAACTGCGATATTAAAACTTTCTTAAAAAAAAATTACGATATTGAAAATTTCTTTAAAAAAAATTAACGATATTAAAATCTTTGAAAAACTTTACACTATTTAAATTTTCTTTAAAGAACAGTAACTAAATCGTTGTCGATATTGAATTTTGCTTAAAAGAAAAAAATTAACGATATAATTTTCTAAACAAAAAGTTAACGATATAATATTCTAAAAAAAAATTAAATACAAACGATTTTTCTAAAACAATTTACGATCTTGTTTTTTTTTGTTTCTAAAATGTTACGATATTGTTATTATTCTAAAAAAATTACGATATTGTTTTTTTATATACAATATTCTTTTTTTTTATAAAAAAAAAATATACGATATTGAAATTTTTTTCCTAAAAAAATTTACGATGTTGCAACTTTCTTAAATAAAAGGTGACGAGAAAGGAAAATTAGCGTTACTTACATTTGTGTAAGGAAATATTCTCTATAAAAAACGTACATTATATATCTGTGGCATTTTGACAAAACATTAAATGATATTAAAATTTTCTAAAAAAAAATTTTAAAAAATATTAAAATTTTCTACATTACAAATTGTCTTACTTAAATTTTTTGTAAAAAAAATATACGATATTTTGAATTTTTTTATAGAAAATTTGGGGTACAATAATACAATTTTTAATACAGAAAGTTTACGATAATAAAATTTTTCTAAATATAATTCACGATATTAAAATATTATCAATTGAAAATTTACGATACTGAAATTATATTTTTTCTATTTTTGAGCCTTTGGTTATTTTCAGTTTTTACTTGTGCGGTTTTCCTACATAATTTTTTCCAAATTTATAAAATTTTCAGATCTTTTTTAGAATTAAAGTTTTTAAGTTTTAGGTTTTTTGCATTTAATTGTTTTTAAAAGTTTTTAAAACTGTGTATACCGAAATTAGTTAATTTTTTTTTATTTAATTTTATTTGAATATTAAATAAAAAAACATTCATATCTTTCTTTATCATTAGAATTTCGAATCCTTATTTTGACGATTTTTGAATTTTTCAGGTTTTTGGTAGTTTTTTTCAAGTGCTATTTTTTCATATAAATATTATCATCAGATTTAAAAAATATTCACATCTTTTTTTAATCAGAGTTAAGAATCTTAATTTTGGAAATTTTTTAATCTTTCCTGTTTTTGATTTATTATATCGAAATTATTTATTGTTGTTGTTTTTTTCTTTGAAGAGTTAAAAAATAATAGATTTTTTTCTTCAGTTCTAATTTTTGGCACTCTCCAATTATGAAAACCGAAATGAGTGTTAATTATAAATAAAGAATTTTTGAATTTTTAATTCTTATTGAGACAACTCCGTATTTTCCCCACAAATTTGTCAAAAGTTTTTAATTTAAATTAAACCCGTCACCTTTTTTATGTATTTTCGAAATTTACTTATACTTTATGAACTTAAGTTTTAATAGTTTCAGTTCAAAAATGTCGAAACTTTGCTAGAACCAAAAATGTTTTTGTTTGTTCTCATTCTAGAGTGTTAATGGTGGTGAATGAGGGCATACTTAGTTTGTCATTACATAAGAAACACTAAAGGCGTCATTACACTGATGTATTTTGGTATCAGTACTATGACAAGTGTCCTCGTTTTAGACCCCATGACATTTTTCCTCACTGTGATGTCAGGCTTAACATTACTTGGCCAAATTGCCATCAGGGTCAAAAGTTGGATTTACGTCATCAATGGGATGACACATCACAGAAATGACGAATCGTAGTCACTTTGATAAAACATGTCATCAGTGCGATGACACAGTTACATAAGTGAAAGGACTCATTAGCATCAATTTAATGATAGTTTTTATAAAGTCAAAGAGAGAGAATATTATTATTTATTTACCCGTTTTTATTTACGTGTTTGTTTCACATTTGTTGTATTCCCCCCTTTTGCTTACAGAAGAACTCTCAATTATAGGATACCAGCAGCATTGAAAATTTGATGTTTTTAACTAAATAATTTGAACAAATAGAATATGGGAATTTTCCCTTTTTTTTTTACTTTTAAAACATGAAAATAATGTTAACACACAAAATGTTGCATCGAATTAATGTCACTGTAGTCATAGCATAATTGACGCATAAAATATGACAAGATTTTTTGAAAAAATAAAAAATTGAATTGCTTTCGAATCGAAAAAGTATTCGATCACGGCTGTCAGAATTAGCCCCCCGTTTTTATAAAGATTGGTTAATAATTAATAGATCCCATAAATATTCCAACTGTCGGTGGAGGGTATCAAAGATTCGGCACAGTCGAATTTAGCACTCTAACTTGTTTTTCGTAAAGCCTGTCATAATTTTAACATTAATGTATGTATACTTACATTATGACACATTTTTTAGTTTTGCAACTATAGAAATATAGAAAAGTTTAGTAAACTAAATCTATATTTAAACAAAAAACAAATTATTCAAAAAACAAATTTTTTTTTAGCTGTAATGTGAGTAACATGAATGGAAAACGTGTGTCTCTGCCTATTTTAACGCCTTAATTATATGTTAGTGTTAAGTATCTGTTTCATTTCTACCCCTTGCGTATGCTGCATAATTTATGACGGAATGAAAATAAACATAAAAAAGTATTTTTTTTTTGTATTTGTTTTAATAGTTTGTAAAACAAACAGAAATATAATTTTTGTATTGAATTAACATGAGTTCTGTTATTTTTAATGCATTTTTATTTTATTGACACAACCATTAAGCTGTCACTAAAAAACATTAAAAAAACAAAAATGTAAATAATGAGTATTTACATGAGAGAAAGAGAAAGAGAGAGAAAGACAATTTTAAAAAAATCATAAACTGGTTCAAATGGACCAATTTTTTTTTAATATAAAAAAGTGCATAAAAAGAAGTATATTTAAAAAAAAAAAAAAAGACCGGAAATTGCAGTCAAGTCTCAATTAAGAAAAGTTAAGTCATTGGACTTTTTGTCCAGCATTTAAATACAACTGTTATAAATCAAAGCAAATATTTAAGAAATTAGAATCCGTTGATGAAAGCATATACCTTAACTTAATGCTAAGACCACAACTAGCAAGATCGACTGATTTCAGTAAAATTTTTCGGTAAAAAAATCGCTGTGTAAAATAGTGGGATGAAATCTGGCTGCTTGCGATCACCCGTTTTGCTTTTTGTATTTGATCCATATTTCCAAAACTTCTGACACCATTACGGATACCAGCAGCTGTGCAAGGACAAGAATATTTTCATTTCCAAGGCTGATTTAGTAAGACCACTTCCCTGAGAACTAAACTTTGCCAATTTAAATATAATTGGAACTAGTTTCCTTAAATAAATATTTATTATTTTAAGTGCTGGCTGATAGAAATGTTCTACTGTGAATAAACCAAACTCGAAAAATTCACAATAGTGTTTTTTTTATCGTTCGATCAGTTATTTTGACTACAGACGAAACTCGAATTTATTTCATAAAAGGCACCTTTAAACAAATTAATAGAATTTTAAATAAATTACAACATTTTTAAAACTTTTCTCTTTCCCATAAAACTTTAAACATTTAAAATTTACAACAAAACTCAATTAAATGATTAATTACAAAGTTTCTTTGATCCAAAATGAACAGGCAAGAGTCGTGGAAAAACCAAGAAATTTTCAAAAACAAAAAATTCAGATAATTAGCTACTGATTGAATGCTTTATTTTATTAAAATACAACACGATAAGCTTAATAAGAAATACTAATATCTAAAAAAAACTACATAATATGCCTTATAAAGGGTGTTTTTTTTAGGTGCACTTAAAAAGATAATACAAGACAGAAATATTTCATGGCATTTATTTTTTAAATATGGTTTTCGGCATATGTCCGCCGGGGCTAAAAGTTACATGTTCTATTCGCTCAGTTAAATTTACTGACTTCTTTTCTTTCAATAAACATTGCCGTGTTTTAAGACTTTCTTAGTTACAAGTTTTATAAGCGATTCATAATAATTCATCGGAGATGCCTAACCGCCGTATGGGGTCATTAGAGGCATGAATTTCGGCACTTTTCTAGTGATTCAAGAGTTCCTGCTTTTTGACTTTACAAAGCTTCATAAAAAGTAATCCAGAGGCGTTAACTCGCACGAACGCGAACGAGCCAGAGAACTGGACCACTTTTGCAAATAAAGTTGTCACCAATTGATTTTGCAATAAATAGATTGCTAAGCGTGATTTATGGCAGGTTTTTGGAACCAAATGTCGCTGATGTTTAGCTGGGTAATTTTTGGAAACAAAAATTTAATCAGCATGGCTCGGAAGCACTCGCCATTCACCGTAACCGCAGCTCCTAGATAATTGCGAAAGAGCGTGTTAATCACACCAAATAGGCATAATTGTCATTCATTAACGTCTTGAGGATTTTCTTCGCTCCAAATACGACAATTTTTCTTATTGGCGTAGCCATTTAACCAGAAATGAGCTTTGTTAAATGGACGAAGTGCTCTATGAACTTAGCGAACAGATTTATTTTTTCAAAGTAAATTTTCACAATGTGGACGAATTTTCTAGTGTTAAACGATTCATGATGACTTCTCAAACCTTACTGAACAGAAATGTCAAATTTGACATTCTCAATTATCAAATCATGGCTGTCGATATCGAAAATTCTAATGCAGCTAAAAAAACACCTGATCCAACTTTTACACTTCTTTAACTTTGCCGTCAAAAGAATATTACATGCAGAACGAATCTAATAAAAACTAGTTTATTTATCATTGTGCTAAATATTTTCTATTGATTTATAAAGCATTTAGCCGACACCGACTCCCCAACCCCAGACCCACCTTATAAGCCAAGGGAGTCTAGGCACATGGACTGCTCCAACACGTTAAATGATTTTTATCAATCAGCATATTAATTTCAAAAAAAAATACACTTCTTCTAGAAAAATCACTAAACCAAAAGACAAGTAGCAAAAGCCCATACCATTTCCACCAGATAAATGGGGATGGTGGGGAAAAAAGCTGATAAAGAGCTGATAAATCAATTGATTCAGAAATCAAAGAGTAAATGTTAAATGAAGTGTGTGTTTTGTTAGTACAAGAATGGCATAAAAATGTAGGGGGAAAATTATTATTAAAAATAGAAAAAAAAACTTTTTTTTTTGTAAATAAGAAAATAATTTTCTTTATGAAAATAATCACCAAAAAAAAAGGAAAAACTAAAAAAAAATCAGGCGCCAGTGGCATTGAAAATTTGTGAAATAAAATAAACATATTTTTGAAAGACTGATTGAATGATGGTTTAAAAATTATTAAAATTAAATAAAGTATAATTAAAAAAAATGTTTACGAAATAAGTAAATTTTGTAGATAAATTTGAAATCAAACAACAAATCTTGACAGGCCAATCAATGTTAATTGAAATAAATTACAAATAAGGGCTTTTTGTGATTCAAACAACAGAACAATAATAATAAAAACTCTTAAAGCTATGCTTTGGAAAGATGTTGTAAATAGTCCTTCAGAGTATGCTACAGTTTTTAATTTAATTGAAAACCTTCTTAAGTATGCGATATCTATGTATTTCCCGTTAATTTCTTAAAACACTGTTAACAAGCTTAAGGTTACTACAAACGATTTCCAGTTATTCCAGTGTCGTGCTTATAATCTTAATTCGTTAACCGCCATCTTGTTCGTTATACTTCGCGGCTTCTCACACCTTGCGTGTTCCAGTCCAAAGAGGAATGGGGAAAATGTGCTCAATCCAACCATATTTTATCTTTCTTATTTCGGCGTTGATATTCTGCCTGCGAGTAGTTCTCCATAAGGTCTTCATACGATATGGTTTTGGGACACCATATTTATAGGATATTTCGTAGGCGATGATGTTTTTAGATCTAAACTTATGCTTCTATTTTTCGGTAACTAGACATGTCTCTGAACCGTAGGGAATTTAGTTGTAGTGTTCATGATATTTACACGCCATACATTTCTTAGGTACAGACAACAAAAATTAGTTCTGTGTACAAAACGTTTGTGTTCATCGCACAATTTCAATGGTGTTGTAAGGTTACAAGAATTTAAAGAATTACACTCCAAATAGTACTTGTTTCTTTCAAAACCTTTGAAAACTGTAAAAAATGTCTGCCTTTACTCCTAGTATTTGTTGTCTGCGAGAATTTGTTACGTGTACTTGTGTATCATTTGTAGCGGACGAATGAAAAGGATTTACAAAGTTAATTTGTGCTCATTTTAAGAATTGTTTATGGGTAGAATTGTAGTTGCTTTATTATCAAAGAAATTAGCATGCAAATCATTGGGTACACACGTTTCACGAACTCAAGTATAATATTATTGATGCATTTACAGATTTCCATTCCCTTGTTAATTTTTAAGAGAATTTTTTATACACACATTATCACTAAAGTCAAGCAATTATATTTTGTTTCTACACCATAGTATTTGTTTGTGACAGGGATACTACAGTATAGAGGTTGCAGGCACTAGTTTATACTAAGAATTGATGACTTTTTGCTAGGGCCTGTTTTTTTTTTGCTTAGGGGCCTGTTTCTTTTAGCTTAGGGGCCTGATCATACATTTTGTGGGCATTAGTTGTAGAGAGTCGTATCTACCTAGCATGCTTTTCTTCAGCCTTCGCCTACTTAAAATCCAAATATGACTGATTTCCAACAAAACAAAGTCATTCCTGATTTTCAAGTCTTATAATAAGCAGGCATAAAACCTGTGAGGGTTCTTAACAAATATTTTTTAAAACCTATTCTTACTGTACCTCCACTTCCCATAAGTGGTGCAGTTTGAGTTTGTCATTTCGTGCGTAAATTCAAGAAATATTCATCTAAGTCTATGAGTTTTTGCAAAGTCCCAAGGCGATTTAGATGAGTCAGCTTGTTGAAAACTCATTCACTTCCGAAATTCTCAACCGAAAAGAATCATTTCTGTGTCAGATTGTTTTCCATTCTTTTATTGAAATCTAGCAAAATCGGTCTAGTTAAAAAGCTGTTATGAACAGAAATGTTTTTATGGAACCCTCCCCTCCTCCCATCATCATCATCAAAGATTTTTATTGAAACAAAATTTCATTAATCCCTTGGATTTTAAATGAAAATTTAAGTTTCAATAAAATAAATGGCAAATATTTGTAATTTCATTATTTAAATTATTTTTTAAATTTTGAAAATAATATACAGACTAACATAAAAATTTTTATATTTGCAAATAAATTATTTGATTACAACATTTCGAAATCATGACTTATGCAAATATTTTAACAGTTTTTTTATTATCGATTTTAATAAAAAAAAGTTTTTCGCACATTTATGTAAATTTTTCATTGTTTTTAACGCAACAAAGAAGAAAAAAAAACACATAAATTTCTATGAATCAATCAAATATTGAGAGTTTACAAAAAATAAAGTAGACATAAACAATTTAGAGTTGGGGAATTTTTTATTGATAAAAGTTGGCAGATGATGAGGAATAAAAAAAAAAAATAATCATGATGCGGGAAGTAAATAAGTAGATAAATACATCATTTTTTGTAAAGAAGAAAGCTATAAAAAAACAATTTTATTGAAAAGCAGGGTAGGAGAAATGGTACTTTTCAAGGGATTTTTACGAAATTTTTATTACACATTGGCTGTACAATAGAAGCCTGCACAATTCTATTTGAACACACATTCAAATAATTGAAAATTGTCAAACTCTATGCTGTAGTGTCGTTGTCACAAAAAGTACTGTGTGAACTTGTAGACGTAAAAAGCAAATGCTTTACTGTAGTATAAGTAAAATAAAATATGATCAGATCGGATTTAAAAACGTTTGTTTTGAAACTTATTTGACATATTTTTCATTTATTGGGGTGCCTGGGTTTCATTTTTTTATATGGAACCTAAAAGCTTTAATCTAAACATACTTTATGAGTTGTGTACCACTTATCTTCACCAGAACTATCATAAAAACTAGGAAAACCTATAATAATTAAAAGAAAAACTTAAAAAAATCTTCATCGATTTCGTTTTCCGGAACATGGTTGATTGTTAAAATTTTCATACTCGAAAATTGTGCAAGTGTGAGAGGTTTTGAGAGTATATTTTTCTTTTTTTTCGTGCACAAAATCCAAAATTTTTCTTTAGCTGTTGAGAAAAATAAACAAACAAATAAAAGAAGGATTTTGATTTTTCACTAAACCTGTAAGAGTGCTTGCTACATTGGGCTATGCCGAATCTTGTATGCCTTTGTTTGGGGACTGCAATGCCCACTAAACAAATTCCGCACACAAATTGTCGGATGTTGTGTAGTGATTTGAAAACTTTGGCTCCCCCTTAAAGTGCCGCGATAATTTCCTCAATACGAGGTATCGGATATTTAAAATCCTCAAAATAGTTATTAAGTTTTAGCTTATAGTCCCCTCATAACCTTATGTCGCCATTCTGTTTCAATATTGGAACTTATGGAGTGCCCCATTCCGAATTGCTTGTTGGTTCCAAAAGTCCCTGCATAAAGTCCCTCAACTGGACCTCAATTTTGTTCCTCCAAGCCAATGGCAAGGGCCGCGGTTTGAAAAAATTAGGCCTTACGTTATCATTAAATAATTTTTTAGACCCAATACGCCCTTTTTACTTAAAATAGAAAATACCAAATCATTACTACTATCACCACCAAACTGATCATCAGAATCTGATACGTAATTAACTTTACTAGGCTTCAGTCTGCAAATCGACGCAAGGTGTCCAATTTTTCCGCAGTAGTGACATTTGCTATTCTTATATTTGCATCTTTTTGATTCATGGTTCCGCCACCCGCAGTGAGCACATGTTGTGCTCTTCTTACCACCAGATTTGTTGTTGTTATTTTTTCTGCTCAAACTAGCTTCACTTTGTGTTTGCGACTTTGGACTTTGCACGCTTTGACGTCTTGACTACGTGTCTTTCTTGACAAAATTTATGTCGTCTGCTTCACACTCGTTGAAAGATGGATTGTACTTCGTTTCGAAGATTATTGCTTTTCTGAAAGCGTCTGCCAACATGAGTCTCTCGCCATCCTCGCAAAAAATGTTCAAACATTTTATTTGGGAGACCCATTGTAAGCCGATCAAGCACGCAAGCTTCTAAATGGTTAGAAAATTTACAATCTAAAGCCAATAAATAAAACTGTTGCTTTTTCTTCTGATTCCTTTAAATGTAAACAGTCGATGTCAACCCAACTCAAAAAGGCAAAAGTTTGTTAACAAATTTTAATGATTAGAAGTTTTGAAGTTTTTCACTTATAGGTGAGTAAACAATTGGTTTATTCTCATTTTACCAAACATGACTAGAAAATTAAAGGAACAAACCTTATACTTTGGGAATGAGAAAAAAAACGAAATTGTTGGTTCCATTTTGAATGAAACTTAAAGTCTTTAAAATAGATTAAACAAATACAACAGACAAATATAAACTTGATTATAGAAAGAAGTAAATTAACATTTTCGGAAAGTTTAAAAATTGCAAAGAAAACAATGTTGATTCGAAACATTGCATATTGAATTTTTAATTTGTCCAGTTCTTTTTAACGTTAGTTTTTTTCGTTATTCTTTCAGTAAAATACTTACAAAAATTTATCAGTTTTTAACTTGAAAAAATAAATCGGTTTCAAATTCAAAGCGATGCCCAGTTTATAGCGATTTGCTTTAAGTTAATTCTAATTGATTTAGTTTTAACTTCCCAACCCTGTTTTACAAACACTCACCCGCAGGGCTCTCAGATATGGCGATTTCTCGCCAAACGCGGCGCTTTTGAAACGTGTTTGGCGGAGGGATTTTCCATTTGGCGATTTTTAATATAACATGAATTTTGTTTTGTTATAATTTTAAATTAGTTTTATATTCAGTCACTAATTAATGCAGGTCAAAACACCAGTATTGAAATTGATGAGGCTGAAGTGTACAATCTTATTGACTAGTGTACTTAATTTTAGTTTTTTTTTAACTGAGTATATGATCTCCATTTTACGTTGTTGAAAAAAAAAATAACAGAAACTTAACAAAATTTACTTTCGGCGACTTTTTTGTATTTTTCTCAGTTTTTGGCGATTTTTGACTGAAATATTAAACTATCTTTTTTTGTATGCAAAATTTAATTAAACAAAAAAAAAATGTTACGAAAACTGAACAAAATTGTCGTTTGGGGATTTTTAACATCCGGTTTGGCGATGGAGCTTAAAAACAAACCATCCCTGCTTACCCACTTAAACAATCTCCTTTTCGTTACTTTTTCTATTAAACTCTCTATTTTATACATTTCTTCTAAAATATTTTATTCTCTATTGATTTGGTTCGATACACATACATACATATTTTATTACATACATTTTTGTGAGTGTATTTATTTTCAACGAATCATAAAAAAACAATAACACTAACACGTGCCGGCCACGTTCGAGTGATTCGTAAGCGTTTAACGAATCTAAATAAAAAATGCAGCACAGAAAAAACATGTTTATGTTTGTTTGATGATAATAAAAAAACAGATAATAATTAAGATGAGTTTTATTAAAAAAAAAAAATTAGCAAAAGATATTGAAAAAGGACTGACAAGTTAACAGAATTAAAATACGTTATTGCAAAAATTTAAGTAAAAACATAAATAATTTTTAAGAACAAATTAAAAAAATTTTCTGTTTTTCCTTCTTTTACAATTCCCTTCAACCTCAAAAACATTGTTTTAAGCAAACATTTTATTTTATTATTATTAATTTGTGATAAATAAGAATTATTGTTTTGTTCTGGTGATAATAAAAAATTTCAAATTTAAATAACAATAAAAAAAAGATAAACAACAGCATCTTCAGATACAAGTAACCTAAAGCTCTTGTTCATTTTCCGGTTTAACAAAACAGCAAAAAGACCAACGGAAAAACCAAAAGTCTATAAAGTTTTATTAATAGTAAGAAAACCAAAACTAAAAACCAAAAAAAAGAACAAAATGTTATAAAGAAAAAAGTTGTTGTTTAGCAAGAATTTTCTTAAACATCTGAAAAGGGTAAGGAAAGTTGCAAAACAACAAGTAAGAGTAAAATATTCGGCTATGACGACTCTTTCATACCCTTTTCACCATTGTACGATAACAACAGAAAGTTATATAAATACCGTTTCTTAGATATAAGCAGGGCTGTGGAGTCGTCAAAAAAAATTCGAACTCCGTACAAAATATGCAATCAGTTCCGCACTGCACTTAAACAAATGACAGTTTTATAAAATTTAACAAAAAGTTTCTTTTAGTTCAATATGGTTTGACACATAAGATATAAGACATGTATTCTCACATTTACTTAAGCAACGTTATGCACATTCTGGTTGGGCCTTAAATCTTTTTGTGCCACGCAAACTTATCCAATTGCGCCCACATTTTGCCGGATTGTGGTGGATCGATAACCAAGATGCATGCACACAGTTTGGAAACTTTTGCTTTTGCCGTCCTCCAGATATATAGAAAAAAAAACGACAGCAACAAACTATGAGCAGTGAGTTGTAATAATAATCTGGCTTAATTTCAGTTGCAAACTTTTCGTGAAATATATGTAAAGTAAACATATAACAGCCCAGTCCACATCATATCCGGCGTATTCGGAAAACCGACGATATCGGGAACATAACAATCAAACAATGCAAAGAAGTTCTTTTTATTTCCCGAATAATTTATGTTGTCGATTAACTGAAATGCGAATAACCGAGGCCCTACTGTATTAATAAAAATGGATAAAAATGGATGGATTAAAAATAATATTCTAATAATCTAATGCCAGAAAAGTATTTTTTTTTGCATTGTAAATTGTTTCTTCGGTAGGAGTTAAGTTCTCCTGAAACACTTATGTAATATGTGCTTGGGAAAGGTCTGTATAAATGTATTTGAAAATCAAACACAGAACCAAAAACAAAAGTTTGCACAAACACAATTACGTTATTGTTCATCGCACAACTGAAATAGTGTTGTGAGGGTACAAGAACTGGAAGAAATACACTGGAGACAGTATTTGTTTCTTTCAAAACCTTTCAATACAGTAAAAAACTGTTTGCCTCTACTCGCAGTATTTGAAGCTTTACCAATCTTTCCATAATTGCAGATTCCAGAGAAAAAATCTTTCTGGTAGGAATTTTATTGCAGATCTTTTATTTAGAAAAGTTAAGAGCATTGAAAGGCCTCCCACAAAAATTAAAGTGAAAAACAAAACTTTTAAAGGCAGAAAGATTTTCGTTTAAAATTTATATAAAATAATGAATTTTAGTTTTTTTTTTAATTAAAAATATTTCCTTTCTCGTACTAAATTGAACCCCCTTTCCTATTGTATATGTTTTTTTCTTTGTGTAACAATAATTTTGTGTCTCACTGTAGCTTGAGACCAGGAGTTTTCATAAAGTATTAATAAGAATCATAAAGTTTTAGGAAAAGAGATGGTTAGTTAAGTGGTGGTAACACGGTAGAAATATCAAGTGGTTAACCGTTACTTAAAACACAAACAAACAAAACCATAAACAACTGTGTGTATGGGAGAATATGAAAAACAACCACAACTTTAGGCAAAGATATGATTTATTATTTGAGTAATAATAATTTATTAGTTTTATACTCTTAAAAGAAACAACGGAGTGCCAAACAAACAATATGGCGTAAATTTCTTTAAAGCAGTGGTCCCCCTTTCTTTAAGTCAAATCACGAAATTAGACTTAGTTTTTACACACACACACACACACAAAATAACTATAAATAAAATTCTGAAAGACCAAAAGTTTAATCAGTAGTTTCTTGGCTATCAATAAAGTAGAATGATATCGCATGCCCCTGCAAAATATTTTGTGCTATCTTTTAAGGCACCACTGCTTTTAATTTGTTTCCTTTTTTCCTCTATTAAGTTCCTTAAGAAAAGTAATATTAGGTTAATAGATAATTCTTTGGGATTTTGTTTATAATTTTTCTTTTGGTAACAAAACTTTTTAATTCATATTTTTCTTAATTATAGATTGGAATAGAAGATGGTAAAAGTTTTTGTTTTAAGGAAGAATAATAAAAAAGTGATTAAGTTTCTTTTTGTTCCTCAACTATAAACATGTTTATTATTTTGTTAAAAAAATGGTGGAAAATAAACAGAACAAAATGGCGGTAGAAAATTATAATATTTTAAATGGAAAATATGCGATTAAAATAAAGTTAGGAAAAAGAAAAGAAGAGAAGGTTAGGAAAATTACAAGATTAAAGTCATAAATTTCAGTGGGACTCGAAAAAAAGTAATACTGCTATGCTAATGTCGTGTAAAATGATTAATTGGCTAGTAAAAGCAACATAACGATAAACTTTTTTAAAACGAAAAACTTAATTAAAAACAATAAATTTTAAAAAACAAGTCCGAATACTAGATTGGGATTTGCCGGGTACTCCATTAAAAATTATAATATAGAAACTTGGCTCTTCATTAGAGCTATTGCCGATAGTAGACAAATCTCATAAATATTATTGATTATATAACTTTTCATATTTTTCGAATGTGTATTCTAAGTCAAATTATAATTTTTAAAATCTTTTAAACTTTAAAAGTCTTATTTCTTCAATATCATTAATAAATTCCCAGATTGTTTTTGTTATTATTGATTACTTTTTTTCACTCAGGAAAATAGATTATGGGGCGGAGAATAGAGGGAGTAGTGCTTGTGGACATTCGATTTGAACTTATTCAAACAAAGTGGGCAAATCAAAATTAAAATTTAAAAAAAGAGGTTTTGACCGAAATATTGGAAAAATATAAAAATAAATAAATAAAAATAAAATTATAAGTTTTTGAATTTTATTTATTATTTATATAAGACCTCAAGCCAAAATAATAAAACAATAAAACAAACAAAACATTAACATTTTCCACACGATTTGCGTCTTCTTGGATGAAGTTATATCTTAAAACTCTGCAATTTAAAGCAAACTTTTAACTATAGATTATGCGTCCAAAGAACTGATAATACCAGTAAGATAGTTTTGCATCGATCAAAAGAAATGGTAGTCGAACGGGACAAAGTCTGGACTATAAAACGTGAGAGTAAAAAAATTGCAACTCCTCGCTCTCAAAACATTTAGCAGGTTTTCCATGAGTTTGACAATAATCTTTAATGGCGCCATTAAACATCTTAAAACATTTTGTTGATTGAACGGGCTGGTCTTTATTCAAAAATTATCACTTATAAACCGTCTTACGTACCTGCCAAAATCGACGGAACTTTTTTAAGAATAAACTTCGGTGAGCAATTGATGTATTTCAGTTGCACTTTTCTTTAAATTAAAAAAATTCTTTCAATTGCCAAGTGACAATAAATTCCTTATAATTTATAAAAGACACAAACCATGTGTTATAGATACGCTATCTGCTCTTAATAAGTTATATATAAAATATCTGAATCAGTTGTGCAAAAAGGCATCCAAATTAATGTTCGACTTTATGTAAGAAATAAATAATTTGTATACTTTTCTACTCAAAGTTACTCTATTTTTATTCTTAAGCATTATAAAATTTTTCTAGTTCTTGTTTTTTTTTTAAATGCAAAACAAAATACTCATTAAATTCATTTATGGCTATAAAATTTGATGAAGTATTTGTTTCTTCTCATTGCAAATTTATTTATAATTTTTTTTTCATAATTTTGTGATTTTTAACAACACAAACGTGACTTCCCTTCAAAAATAATTTATTGTTTTTGTTAAATAAAAAAAAAAAACAAACCAATACAGAATATTAAAATGCCTCAATTGATTGTGTAGCTGCCCGTATGTAGATTGAGTTTAAATTGTAAGATGAAGCTTTTTGAATGAATGCAAAATGAAGGCGTTCTTAAAGAGGAATTATTAATAAATTTCTTAAAGCAATAAAAATAAAGAATAATTCTATGCGAAGAAATTTAGAAAAGATTTTATTGGGAAAGATCAATTTCCACAATATTTTGTGCTCTATAACTGGGGTTAAGCTTAAGTTTTTGTTAGATATGGATCGGAAAGTTAAAAATAATTTACCTATTTATTTATCATTAAGAGTTACAAATGCAATTCAAAATTATATTCTAACTTAATTAACCGAGATATAGTAACTTACAGCCGTATTCATAACAAAAAGTTAGCCACAGTTTGTACACTACGTACAGCCAGCTGTTAACTAGAACGCCGATTAAGCTTAGCAGCTTTTAGCCCGGAGTTAATTCATAACAAACTTTTTCCATCTGCTAATGAATACGGCTGTTAGTTCTTCTGCCCGTGGTAGTGGAACAGACCAGGAGCGTTTGCGGGAGTCGAACCGACAACTCTCGCACTACCAAATTATTAAGTTTTTGAAATTTGAAAGTTCTATTGTTTGGAATATTCCCTCTGGGAGTTTTAAGGAAAAATTAGTTGAAGTCAATACCTGGGATTCAAAAAATCCAAAACTGGATAGATCTCAAGAGATCTGTAAGACCTCTTCCGAGCGCGTCTGACCAGATAACCTAACCTATCTGATACCACGGGAGTCAGTGGTCCTATTGGTTGAGGCGATCGAAAATATGTTCTTTGCGGGAAATGCTTTCTGTCTTTTAGGAAGATTGTCCCTGTCAGGAAGTTTCGCTTTTCAATTGCAAATATACTTTCGGGGACGATGTGGTGGTTGTGATTTACTACCCAAAGTGGCGGGTAGCGAGATCCTTTAAATCAAATTAAACGGCTGATTTATTCACCACTTGTGGGAGAGTCCGGTATGAGAAAGCTTCATCTCTTAATGGTGTTAATACTCATAAGATGCTGCTCCTAAGCAAGGGGCGAGTGTAAAATCTTTCCAAATTCCTGTGTGTGCTGGTTGTTCTTGTATTTAGGAGTGGTTGGTAAGCGGATTGCTTGTCACCCAGTTGTTAAGTTCCACCATGAGATAAGCCCATATGGCCGGTGCTCTTTTAGATCTTTTCTACATCTGATTGTTTAAATGTTGATCTGAAAGTTTTGTGTTTTCTGCTATTTTGAGTCTATAATTTAATCAATTCGTTCAAACGTTTTTCAATTTCTACTCATTTAGAAATTTTTAATTTTTAATATTTTAGAGCAAAGCGTTTTTGACAGATTTTTGGTTCAATACTTCCGGACCCAGGCCTAAATAGGTCAAGAAGGTTGGTCTATTTAATAACACTTCCACCCGGAGCCTTTGAGTATTTATGCACTAAAAAAAACACGTAACAATACGTCCAGTGTAGAAGAAGAAAGTAAGATTATTTAAGCCCTTGAAAGAAGGTCCCTCAGCCAGCCTTACCAGATCATTTAGCTTAATACTAGATATATTTTTGGTTCATGGATGAATTGTGTTCCCAGTCATTTCAACCTTCACCTCTGTAATCTTCAACAGTATCGTTGTTCTATTAATATGCCCATCATAATCGGTTGTTGGTGTTGTAGCGGCGTTACCTGAAGACCAGGTGTTGCGGAGTTGACAATATTTGGCCATTGTTTGTTAAACTCCGAGTCGTTCTAGTGCGTTAAACAGATTTCCGTGGCAGCGATCATAATCTCTTCATGTTAAAGAGTAGCGGAGAGTCTACTTTTCTGAGTTCTGGCCATACGGCTCTTGAAACTCCATAATTCCCTCTACTACTCCATTCATGATTGGTAAAACCACTAAGGATCCAGGACCTATCTATGTCTATCTATTCTCTAACTAATCCAAGTTTAAAGGTTTTGAATAAAAAGGAATATATATTTTAAAAGTGTATGCCTTCTTCTGTTATTGGTACAAATTTAAAGTTATTTCGTGTGAAGCTTCAAAATTTATACCGTTTTAAATATTACGAATTTCAAAAATATTATGATAGGTTAAGAGTGTTTGGACGACGATTAACTTTCTTAGAAGGTACATCGGTTAAGCTTTGTTTTAATATGGATCTTAAAGTTTTCTCTTTTCCTGATAAGTATTTTAGTTTATTCAGATGAAATATTTTAAACTTGTTTCAACTCAAATATTTAACATCAAGCCAACGAAGTTTTACAAAAATCGCTTTAAAATTCTGTACTTAATGAAGTTTGTTTTTTAAGTTTTTCAACTAAACTTTTAAATATAGGTAAAACTTATTCCATCAACAATAAATTTCAGTGTTTTTATCAAAAATTAAAATTGGGAATTAAGCACGAATAACAAAATCATTAAATTATCTTGAGAGAATTCAAAATTTTTTTTCGGTTTTATCATAAATAAAACTCAAAATTTGGCTCTTGACCTTCCAATTCATTTAAAATTTTTATTAAGATCATAAATTACTCATTATTATTATCATCAAAATGATCAAGTTTTACATTAAACATTTCCTTCCTTTTTATTATTATTATTTCTTTAATTTGTCATACAACAAGTTGATTAAACATTTAAAATTTTATGATTGTTTTCTTGCTATAAACATTTCATAAAAATCAATTTGATTTACATTTGAAATCTTTCTTTTTTCTATCAACATTTCATATAAAATCAAACAGTAAATTTCCAATAACATTTTCATTTTTAATGATCAGCATAAAAATCAATTAATTTCTTTATAAATAAAAAAACTTTAAATTCAAATGACTAAAATTTATTTCTGGCTAGTGCATATAAAAAGTCAGAGTGGTAAAGAAGCTGGGAGAGTGAGAGGGCAGATCAAGCGTAAAGTTTAATTAATGGCGTCAGAGTAAAGTTTATTTAATTAGTTGTTTATATAGTTTTTAGTAATTTACTTTGAAAAGAAAACCCATAAATTATAATTTAATCAAGAAAAAGAAATTGTACAAAACTTTATGTATATGGGCCTTTGTTTTAAAGATGTTTAGTGGAACCACATTACAGTTAAAGAAAACAAGTGTTTTTAAATAAAAAAAAAAAAATTATTTCATTTGCAATTATTGGTTACATAAACTAGAAATGCAGGACTTACAACAGAAAGCGTATTCTTTTCTCATGGTTTGTGTCTTTAATAACCATCTATCAGGTCAGCAGAAGGCGCGTAAACTAGCTGAAATGATAGGAATTTAAAAATGTGCATTGCGTCGCATATGGATCGATTTTTTTTTGAGATGAGAAGGCTTTGCTCAAGATGGGTGCTATGGTTCGTTATTCATGTCCCAGTTCACACATCCACTATTGCGATAACCAAAATCAATAAATTTAAGTTCGAATGCCTTAACGTACATACTTTATCCGCCAAATTTTGCTCGCATTAATTATTTTCTATATAAAAAATTAAAAAATGGTTCGGTTTTAAAAGGTAGTTTCTGTGTTTGTTTGCTTTTTTAAATAGCTAAATAGTTCATGCTCTAAAGAGGATATCGAAGCTATTAAATATAGCTGGAAAAAAGTCTATCAAGTTAAATGCAGGCATCAAAAACATTTTTCCAAAACTTTTTATGTTTTCTTTCTTAGGTCGGCTATTTTGGGAATCACCTTCGTATATAGACAATATTAAAATATTATTAGAAATTAATTCTTATGATGTTTCCTTAAAACTTAATCTCTTTATTTATAAAATATTATGAACTCTTAATAATTTTTTAGTATTCTTTTTTTCATTATAAAATTTATAAGACATTTTTTTTTGTATGTAAATAAATTATTTTTTTTATTAAAAACAAATGTCTCCAAAAGTCAAACTTTAAAGATCTATGAAAGCCATAAACAAACAAATAAAAAATTTTACTACCAAGAGTCATCAAAAAATAAAGACGGCTTTTAAAAAAGTTTAAATTTTTATCGATAAAAGATTTTTTATAGCCATCACTTTCCTTCTAGCTGTCATTTTTTTTTTTTTTTTTTTGTTTTGTCTCTGGCATTTTAAAATTTTTTTTTTTTCAATTTTCATTAATTTCTTTTCGCTGATGCATAAAATTAACAATTTAACACCCTCAATAATAATTTGTTAGCTAACAATTTCATCGCTTCCTTTCTTCTCTTAGTTACAAACAGGGCTGCCAGATTTGACGATTTATCGTAATTTTGACGATTTTTTGTCAGGAATTAGCAAAGTGCCGATTTGCTGATTTTTTTCTAAAAAGTGACGATTTTTTTCAGTCTCCAAATTCTGAATAAAACATTAAATTTTCTGGCATGTTCATTTTTAAATCATGGAATGTTTAACAGCCGTACCTTAACAAGAGGGAAAGGCGGAACGTTTTCTTTCGCTTAGCTTTTACGCTGATATGCCACGAACAGTAGTGATAGCTTTCTTGTTTTATAAAACCCACAAATTATAAATAAAAATGAGAAAAAACGCTAGATTGTCCAAAAATTGCTAAATTGAAATTATTTATTAATAATAGCGGCAAACTTCACTACTAAACGATCTTTTAAAATCGGGTTTTCCATTGCAAAGCGTTAAGGCCGCTCTATTCAAAAACTAGAAAACGCGTGCCGCTTTTGTTTAGGTACGGCTGTAATATGCAAGTCTTACGCAAGTCATTAAATAATTATTTTCAGAGTACAACAACAACAATGTTACACTTTGTTTATCTTTCGTCAAACCATCATCGAATGAACGATTTACGACTCTCTGTATAAATCATAAATATTTTTAAAAATTATACGGCGAACATTTCACGGGTAGTAAAATAATCAGGGTGGAAATCGGAGACGCAAGAATTTGTTAGTAGTTTTTATTTAATACACTTTTAATCCAAATTTTATAATTTTTGTTATAAAATTCTGTTTAATAGAGAAATATTTTTATAATATTTGTTATAAAACTTTTTTTTTACGTTTTCTTGCGATTTCGATTTTAAGAACACCCCTGAATATCTACATGAGTATCATACGATTCTTGACATGAAAGACTCGTAAGATAATCTTTACCAACATCTTAAACGATTAAAGAAACGCCGTTTGCTGTGCTATGGAAGAATCTCAGTCATGTTACAGTTTTTCCCGTGTGAGGAATCTTCTACGATTAAAAAATGCGGTGATCGACGATCAAAGACGCTCTTCATGAGACTCCCAGTATCTCTTACACGTTTGAAAATGCTAGCTGGGTATGAAGTAATTGTGTTTTTGTTTGAATGTTTTTTTTTTACCAAAATCGAAAAAAATTGTTTAAAAAAACCGATTTTTTTGACGATTTTTCGTAACGTAAAAGACAATTTTTTTATTTTTTCTTAGGAAATTGACGATTTCTTTACAAATTTATCTGGCAGCCCTGGTTACAGGGAATAAAGAGATGGATATAGGGAGTTAAGAGAGCTTAAATTTAGGTTTTATTATTATTATTTTTTTATTTTTCGAATTTACACCTTGAAGCAATTTTAAGAAGGAAATTGCAGAAGTAGAGAGGGGAGAAGCGTTGCATTCTAAACCCAGCCTGTTCACTTACCATTTTTGTTCTTTTATCTTGAAACAAAAATTTTAATTACAACTGGAGGCTTATTCTGAATTGCGATGCGAATATCAATGCGATGCGCAAATGAAATGCGATTCGAAAGAAAATTGGTATTCTGTTAGACTTTCGCAATCGCATTCGCAATTTATTTAAAATCGTGGCAACGCTTCTCAAATAAACGTCAGTGACAACAAACGACAAATTGAAAAAAAATGAATTTTTTGTGTTTGGCTGTGAAATTTGTTTATAAAATTTATTTAGGACATTCTGTAAAAAAAAAATAATAAAAATGGATTCTGTGGCAGTGTGGATCACGGTGGTGGTTTGCCCAAAGAATTTGCCGACTGACGTACATACATTTGGTGTTTTCAAATGGCCTCTTGCCAATTGGCTGTGCTTATTCATAAATTCTATCATTATTTCAAATTGACGCGGTTTGGTGGTCTTATTGCTTGCTTCCCTAACTTAAATAATAAATATATGATGAATAAATAAATAAAATATTATCTTTCACTTACATGTTTGTACTTTGCGAATGCTATTTTGTTGTCGAATAAATTTTGCGAATTTGACATGTGTTTGACATTTGTTTTCGCAATGAAGAATACCGACTTGCCACTTTTTCGCATTTGAAATGCGATTAAAAAAAAACTTTGCGAAAATCGCAAAACAGAATAGCAATTGTTCGCATTTATGTATTTTTGCATCGCATTGATTTTCGCATCGCAATTCAGAATAAGCCTCCTGTATTCCTCTACTTACATTTTTTATTTATTTTTTGGTGATTTGAGATTTTTCAAATTAAAAGTGATTTTGAATCGAATACAGGGCCTTGGTTTAAGCTAAGGGGCATTATGCACCTGTTCTTTCTTATTCTTTCAAATGCCTAGCTGGATGTGTAGGGAATTTAATTTTGTATTTCACAACTCTCTGTTTTATGTTTTGTTAACGCTTTAACTGTGTCTTCTTAAGTTAAGGAGTTCCTCAAGCTTTCGCTTGTTTGTAACAGCTCTCCGAAGAATCTCTGTCTTGGATTTTATTTACAATCTTGTTGTAAAAAATCCGTTCAACTTTCGGCTTTTTGTATGTTTGGTTGCCCTTCTCTGCTTTAATTGCAGTAGTGTGTGTGTGTACCATTTATTGCTTCACCTTGACAGCATATTTATGGTCCCTTCAGAACCAATTTAATGCCATGTCATTTTCAGCAGTTGAAGTATAAATGGGGTTTATATGGGATAAAAATATTTTACTAAATAACGTGTTAAAGTTCCAAAAAGTTTTAAATTAAAGTCAATATATTAAATTAGTTCTGTTAAAGAAAAACAAACTTTTCAGATGTTAAATTAGGAGAGGGCTTAAAATCAATTTTGTTTTCTTCCAACAATTAATTTTACTTTTTTAGTGAAAATTTATTTTTGTTCAAATCTTGCAATTATTACTTTGAATAAAATTTCAGAATATTTCAAAACTTTTTTTATTATTGTCACGAAATCTTTTCAAAGAGTAGTAAAGAGTCTTGTTAATAAAAATTTTGCATTTTGATTATTATTGTTTATATGGTTTGTTTATGGCGCCTTAAGTTTTTTTTATAAAATTTTTTCTCAACAATTTTATTTCCATATTTATTAATTTCCAACACCAAAACGTGTTAAGCGATTGATATTTTTTTTGAATCTAGTATTTCATATTAAAATCTAACACACAACATCATCTTAACTTCATAATCATCATCTGCCAATATTTTTTAAATGTTTTACATTATAAAATTTGTCATGCTTGATTAAAATTCAAATAAATATTTTTATTTGAAAACAAACAAGAGCTTAAGATTTTTTTTTAACAAAAAATTATTAGAAAGATATTTAACAATATTTTTATTTTAATTTTATGTTAATAAATTCAAAACCAAATCTTGACCTTTTTTCTTTATAAAATTTTGGCACAAACAAATTATATTTATAACTCAATTTTAACATAAAAGTTGGACATTTATTTTTAAATATTAAATGATCGTTTTTTTTTTAAATAAAATTAAATAAAATTTTATTAAATAAAAACGGACAAAAAAAAGCACAAAATGTCTGGAAATAAGATAAAGAGAAAAAAAAAACTATTACATTAATTAAAATAAAATTTTACAGAACTCTAATTCACACAAGAGTTTGAAAAAAGAAATAAAAGTGGCCATAATTTTGCTTTACATAACTTCAAAAAGGAAATTTTCAAAAGGGAAATTTTCAAAAAAAAAATAGTAGTAAAAATACTACTTTTTCTTAAAATATTTCAAAATACATATCTGAATCAAGTAGTATTTTATGGATTTTTTTAATGGTAAAAATTCCAAAAAAACTTAATTAAAAACGTAAAAATACTCCTTTTTTTAAACTTTTCTTAAATATCAAAAAAGAAGTATTAAATTTAATCTACAGTGTGGTCCAACCATAATGCACAATGTTAAGTGCCAGCCAAACCTTAATGTCAAGTTTTTTGTCTATCTTAAATTCACATTTATTTGTTTTAGTGTTTGGCAGACAGAGAGGTACACAATTTAGTAAAAAAAAATGGGCGTTCAAATCAAAATGCATTTCGTTTTCTTCATCTTCAGCGACGAGGAAAATGTTCACCTCAGTGGATTCGTTAACAAGCACAATTACCGCATTTGGGCAAATAAGATTCCCCGAGTGATTGTTGGAAAGCCGATTCATTTATGGCGGCTTCATCGGACCGTACTTCATCGAAAATGAGGCCTGCAAAACAGTTACAGTGAATAATGTTCGCTATCGCAAGGCGATAACGGGGTTTTTGTGGCCAACAAGAGGGTACCACACAGCCAAAGAAACAATGGCTCTTTTGCGCGAGAAATTCAATGGCCGTGTTATCTCACGCCGTCGAGACGTTAATTGACCGTTATGCTCATGTGATTTAACACCGTTGAACTTCTTTCTTTGGGAATATTTAATAAGCCAAGAACAATTCAAGAGTTAAACGATGAGATAATTCGCCACATTAATTTCATCCAACCTCAATTGTGCCTCAGAGTCATTGAAAATACGGACCATCGAATAGAGATTGACCACCGAAGCCAAGTCAAGCATTTTGCCGATATTTTGCTTCACACATAATTGTCATGGATCCTTCTAAATATCATAATACAAAATATTAATATAATTCTCTGAAAACTTTTTGTTCTATTTACAATTGACGTCGTAAGGTTTGGTTGGACCACCCTTTATTTAAAAACATGCCAAGAAAAAAATCTAGAAAATTACTTTGGTTTTTTGGAAGAATTGTGAAAAACATGACAAACAACTGATAAAAGTTAAAATAGGTACAAACTACTTATTTAAAATAATGGTAAAACAATTAATTTTTTTAATCCAAATTTTCATATTTTGAATCAGGCTAAAGCTCATTAAATTAAACTTTCATTAAATTGTTTTTATGAAGAAAGGAATTTTACTACATTATGAATTTAAATGTATTGATAATTTTTCATTCTTGACTTAACGGGGAATAGAACCCATGTTATTCAAAACATGAAAATTTGGATTAAAAACCATAAACAGTTCGATAAAATAACCACGATAATAATTATTTAATTATTTTATGCCACTAAAATTTCACTAATTTAAAAATCTTTAAGTTTTTTTAGTTTTTATGAATTTTTAAAAAAGTATGTAGTAGATTTAGTTCTTTCTTCGAACAAAATTAAAAAGTTTATAGCAAATTATGGTCACCTTTAATAAAATTTTTTTTTTTTGTTGCATATTTTCCAACATATTCTGTTTATTGCCACTGGACAAAACCAAAAAGTGCCTTGGCTAAGCACAGACAGACAATGCCATTATTTTCTATGCAATTGCAACATTCAGAGCCACTCACACACACACACACAAACAGAACACTTCTATAATCTGCTACAAAACTACTGGTAGAGTAACACTGTGGAGATGTGTCACACCAAAAGAATCTCTATCGAAAAATGAGAACTAAAAAAATCTAGCACAAGTTGAACTACATATAAAAAAAAAAGGAATTTGCAAAAAAAAAAACATAGACACAATGGCGGGTGGACAAAATGCATAAAGCGAATGGTGCACTCAGGGTTCCAACTCAGGGACGTTTGATAAAGTATACATAGACATAAAGTAAATTGCAAATAAAGGAAGATTACCCTGAACAAACTCAACAGAGGAAGGCAGAGGTAAAGAGTGCAACAAATAAAAAAACTCAAAAATGGATAGAAAAATTGCACGGTAGCATAAAATTAGAGGATGTATAATAAAAAAAAAACCAATACTTAAAATCATACCCAGCAAGCATTTTCTTGAAAGCAATAAACAAATATTTTTGATTATTTTTTTAGAAATTCATCTTTAATCAATTAGTCGAGCTTTTTGAAAGCTCTTTGAAAATGACATCTTTAGAAGTCTTAGTAGTTCAATTGAAATGCTTGCTGGGTTAGTGCCACATCCCACGCTGATGATGATGGCTTGATGCATGATGACAATAAATCTAAAATAAATTTTTATATTTTTTTATGAGTTGAGGGAGGGAATTAATAAAAGTTTCGTTTTTCTTTTTGTTTCTCTGACTGAAAAAACTATAAAGTATTTAATAAAAGTGTGAAATTTAGTTGACGGAAACTCGTAAAGGATCAAAAAGAGAAACTCTGAAATAATAAATACTGGTCAAATATTGAATAGTTAAATGAATTGAATATTTAATGAGATTGGCAAGCAGATTTTTTTTCTCTTTTGATTTGAGTCAAGTGTTAGAAAAAAAATTGAAGCAATAAAAAATAGCTTAATTAAAAATGTCGGATAGAAGCTTTTTGTTCTGACACTAGAAACTGTTGGGAATTTAATGGGGTAAAAATATTTAATAGAAAAAGTACAAAAATGGCAATTAAATTATCGGGTTTTTCAACAAGAACTTTCTTTTCTAAAACAAAATAAAACATAAAATTTATATGAAGATGATTATAATTTCTATTTTATTACGAGGAGAAAAGTTCGGCAGTTTTGAAAAAAAATTATATCTAGCAAATGCCCACCACGAGCGGATGCCGATTCTTTCATTAAAGTTTTAAATCACTTTTTGGCAAAATGGTTTTAAGGCTGCAATCGATTCGATTGGCTTCGCGTGGACTCTGTCCTTAACATAGCCCAGCATAAAATAATCCAGTGGTATTAAATCACACGATCTGGCTGGCCGCGTAACAGCTGATGTTCGTGAAATTATGCAATCGGACAATTTTGTTTGCAATAAATTGATCGTTTCATTACCTGTGTGAATGTTACTTTAACAGAACCACCATTTTCATAGAGCGAAATTAAATGAATTGAAACAATTGACAATGCATCTACTACGAGTACGTCAAAAAACTAATTGTCAAAACTATCATGTTGTTGCTTTTTTTTATTCCCTAAGCTAATCCGCGAAGCTTTACGCTAGGCTGCTGGAAAAGAAACCAGAGTCACTTGCGGGAATCGAACCCGCAACCCCATCGCAAATACACTTGCTCACTTCCAGCTTGTGGAAAAAAACCCTTTAAAACATTTTGTTAAAGATATTTTTGTATTTTATCCAAGATTTTTCGATGTTTTTAATAATAAAATAATTTTTAAAATTATAAGTAAACCAAAACGCACGATGTTTATTGTAAATACAACAACAAGTTTTCAGAGAATTATCTTAATATTTTTTATTATTAATTTAAAAGATTTTGTTTATCGTGCTTAATTTTCAATTTTTATTCTTGATAAAAACACGGAAATTTATTGTTGAAGGGATAAGCTATTCCTATTCCTATAATATCGGCCAAATGCTTCGGTGGCATACCTCTATCCGATGGTCCATATTTTCAACGGCTCTGAGACATTAGTGAGGATCGTTGTCATTAGTGTGCCGAATTATCTCATCCATTAGCTTTTGACATGTTCTTGCCTTCTTGACGTAAACTTTTTCTTTAAAATATCCCCAAAGAAAGAAGTCTAACGGCGTCAAATCACATGATCGTGTCGGCCAATTAACAACTCCACGACGTGAGATAACCATTGAATTTCTTGCACAAAAGAGTCTTTGTTACATTGGCTGTGTGACAAGTGGCACTATCCTGTTGGAACCACATATCGTCCAGTCCATAACTTCAATTTCTGGCCACAAGAAGTGCGTTATAATATTGCGATAGCGAACACCATTCACGGTAACTGCTTGGCCGAACTCATTTTCGCAGAAGTACGGTCCGATGACGCCGCCAAGCCATAAACCAAACAGTCACTCTTTGTGGATGCATCGGCTTTTCAACAATCACTCGTGATTTCTCATTTGCCTGAATGCGGAAATTCTGTTTGTTAAAGAATCCATTGAGGTGAAAGAAAAAAAATTACGAAGTGCACGAAATGCATTTTGTAAAAGGCTTTAACAATGTAAACGCGCTGGATGATTGTGTATCTCTCAATGCTTGGAGTTGTCAAGCACTGAAATAAAGAAATGTGAAATTAAGTTGGACAAAAAACTCGAAGTTAAGGTGTGACTCACAATAAACATCGTGCACTGTGATTGGACCACCCTTTATATAATTCTAAATTTGTATAACAATGTTTTCAAAAAAGTACTTTAAAAAAGATTTTGTTTTTAAATTTTTAGACTCGCGTTTTAGGACTTTTTAAGCGATTTTCTTATGTTTAATTTCACAAAGAGGGCAATTTATTAAAAAGGAGTGATATAATACTTTTATTAAACTGACCTTCTGTACTACTATTAAAGTGATAACTGATTTATAAAAGCCTTTGTTTTTTCTGTGAAGAATTATTCTAAGAAAAATTAACTTCGACGTCAGTTTTAAATTGTTTTCACATCAAGTCGACGACTAAAACAATTCGACGTTAGTTTGGTATTTTATAGAAATTTTGTGTCGACGTTGCCCTGCTATCGAAAATTTTACAAAAAAAATTGTTTAATATTTTAAACGATTTTCTATAAATCGTACTTTTGAAAAAACAAAAAAACTTTAATATGTACGTCTAATACCGCATCGAATTGTAATAATGTTAAGGTCAGGTTTTATTACTATTATAATTTTTAGATATGAATTACAATTCCGAAAAGCCTTTAAATTCCTTCTAAAGGATTTTTATTTAAAACCTTGTCCGCACCTTTTTTAGTCTTAAAACAAACTTGACATCTTTAAATTGATTTAAAGCATTTTGTTTATTACATTTAACCTTCATTTTATATTTCTAACTTATTTCTATCTTTTTCCCCCTTTCCTCTAATTTCAGATCTCTTATACATACTTCACTTCCTTTAATCACCAGTGGAGAAAAAAATTAAATAAAATTTATTCTTTTCTACTACATTTAAACAAAAAAATAAGCGAGTAAGTATAAAAAATCAATTTTCACATTTTCACGAGATTTATATAGAGGAAAACAGAAGAAAACCCCAACTAAATCATGCGTTTGTTGTGGGAATGTATATTTTTTTTTATACACATGAATAAAATACAATGAATCTGTACTAAAAACCAACCATAATTTATAGAAAAATAGCTTGCTTAACATGTTATAGAAAAGAAAAAAAAATCCAAAAAGAAAACAAGTAGGAAGGTTTAGTCGGTCAAGCCCGACTATAGGATATCATACACAACAGGATTTCAAAACAGATTTTTTAAAGTGTACCCCTATTTGGGACCATATAAAAGTTCTTTGTGCCAAATATTATTCAGATATCTTCCTCAATATGTTATTTTATGAAGGGGGTTTTTATGGGACCTATGATCAATTTTGAACCTACCAGCAGTTTTGTCATGACATAGCAGCGTAAGCTATTATCTACAATTTTTATGTCAATACCAATATTAATTAGAAAGTTATGGCATTTAAAGCTGATTTCGGGAGTAGGATTTGTTATGGGAGCTATGGCTAAATATGGGTCCGGTATCAATAAAATTTAGTAAAATGATTTAAATTGCAATAAAATAAGTTTGAACCAAATTTAATTGTAATACCCACATAATAAGATGCTATCACGGAAAGAAGCTTTTGTGGACCCATTCTCGTAATTTTCAGTAGGATTGGTTCTTGTGCTAATGTACTAAATTTCATCAATTTGTATCCAAAATTGCGAACTGTACTTTGCACAGAAGGTTTACATGGACAGCCAGCCGGCCAGATCGATTCAAAAAGTTGTTCTAAGACGATCGGTATACTAAAAGCTGGGACTGAGACTAATATGTTAAGGTGTTACAAACATTAGCACAAACGCATAATACCCTCTCAACTATTGTGGTGTGGGTATAAAAAATGTAACGAAATCTCAAACCTTCTATCTCGCTCTCAACACACATTAAAATCCTTTTTTTTTTTAAGAATATGTGTTACACGAGTTTGGTTTTATATGTTAATGGAAAAAGTTGTAGGGAATCCTTGTTCAGTTATACGCATAAATCACTAGATAAATAAAATATACAAAAAATAAAAAAAACTAGGAACCTACTTGTTATTGTTTGAATCAAACAAAAAAAAAATACATAAACACGAACAAAAAAAAATCTCCATAACGATTTAGGACTATCATTTTCCAGTGTCATCATTCTTGTTGGGGAAGGAGAAAAAAAATAAACTTACACATCCCAGCAAACCTACAAATCCATATAATATTCCAAATACACGCACATGTTCACAGTGGGCAATTGGAAAAAAGTTGGAAAAATTATAAACTGAATCTGAACTTTGACAATTTTCATAAAAAAAAACTATACATATTCTATAAAAAAAAATTCCTATATTAAATTATATATGGGCTACTTCAAATTTTTTGAGCACCTGCTGAAACCGACTTACTATAGCTCTTATTTCGTTAAGTTTTATGAATTGAAAAAAACGTTGTACAGGGTTTGGATGACTATACTTGAAGGATATGACGTGTAAAGTTTTAAGTTGAAAAGTCCTCACCTTAAGAATTGGTGGTCATCTAAAATTCGAAAAATTAAAAAAACGACTTGAAACTTGCAAGAGTTTTTTCATTCATTCCGTTTTCTTTGTAATAGTTTTAAGCTTTCAGATCCAAACCCATACAAAATATAGTCACTAGACTTGGAGGATATATCCACTAAAAAAAATTTTGCTATCGCTGCTGGGTGAAAAGTTGCATGGTGTTTTAAAGTGTAACCAAAATTTTCCGAATATTGAAATTTTTGAAGATTTTACATAGAGTTTTTGCGCCGTTCAATAAAAATGAGTTTTAAGCGCAGAATTAAAAAAACTGCGTAATTTTATAAAGTTTGGGGTGTATCAAGTTGGTGTCAAAGAAATTAGCGTAAATTTTTTAAAAATGTATCTTTTTTGCGTCTGACAATCTGAATTGCCTTTTAAGTTGGTTAGTGTATTGCGTGATGTGAGTAACTTCGTAAAGGGCACCTCCGAGGCGAAAACGCACCTGAAAATTTTTAAACGCAAAAATTTTATGAACTTTTGAAAATTTTTGCAAAAAAACAATTTATTTTTAAGCTATTTTTTATATCAAAACATGTTATGGGAACATGTTTAGGTATCTAAATAGATTCTTCGCGACGGACTAAACTGATAAAGTGCAAAAGAAAATAATTTTTTTCAACCCTGGCGCGTGCAGCGGCAGTTTTTTCCAAACACATTTCGCTTTGTGACAACTGAAGCGCTGTATCAATTCCGCTCAAACGTACATCGAATAGAAGACTTTACTGAGCTTGATACTTAAATTGAAAACGCACCAAAAAATTTTAAGGATTTAAAATTTTATGGAGGAAACAAAATGTTTCTAACCTCAAAAAGCATCCTTGTATGAAATATTTGATTTGGTTTCAGATTATACATTTTAAAAGTTTTTTCCCAAAATATTGCAAATTATGTCTTATACTAGCCGTAATTTTGTAAAATGTTTAACAATTTTAAATAAATTTTTATATAAATACACGATCAAAAAAAATTTTTTTATATTTTTTTTCCAGTGTATTTTAAAAAGTATTCAAGCTTTTACAAATATTTTAGTGTGCTAAGAAAGCCCTTAAGGGGTATTATCCACACGCGTTATCCTTTTTCAATTTTAACAAAAACTGTAATTTTTATATTTTTTTTTTTTAATTTTTAACTTTAAACCGCAGTAAAATTTGCGCCGTGTAATAAAAATGATTAACGCGAACGGATTTCACATGCTCAAATATCGGCTTATACACACGCAAATCAACATTGATGTCAGACAAAAAAAAAAAATTAAAAAAAAAAATGTCTAGGTGTCGTAAATTTTTGAAGTTGCTCATATACTCTTTTAAAAATTTTCCGTAAGAACCTTTAACAATTTGTTGTATAAGACTATTTATTAATTATAGAAAATATTTTATCTAACAGTATTTTATATAGACAATTTTTCTATAAAACATTGGTTGTATAAAACTTGTTCTCACGCCAAATTGTCTGAATGATTGTATTTTCTATACAAACATTTCTGTATAAGACTTTATTTTATAGAAATATTTCCGTATAGAAATATTTTCTGTATAGAGAATTGAGCATTTAATGCATAATACAATTTTCTATAGAAATTTAAATTGATAATAAAATTTTCTATAGAAAAATTTTTTTATAAGACTATTTTCTACACAAAATGTCCTGTACGGCACTTGTTTCTTAGTAAAATTTCCTGCACAAGACTTTTTTTATACACTTTTGTTTGTTTACGATTGTTTTTTATCCAATATTTTCGCATTATACAATTATCTAGATAAGAAACTGTTTTCTATAGAAAATTTTTTGTACGTTACTATTTATTATAGAAAATTTCAGTATAAACAATTTGTAACACAAAATTTTTTGTACATATCGCACACTAAATCATAAACAGGCACAACTCAAAATTTATTAAAATCGATTATTTTATTTAAAAACAGGTTCTCAAATAAATAGCGATCACGAAAATGTCGTTTGCCTCATCTCTTCTTCATATTTTCTTCTTTAACATTTGTGAAACCCAATTTGATTTAAAAAAAATTGAAACCCTGTTTTCGAAGCAAGTTTTCCAGTGCCCCTCCTAAACTTTTTTGAATGTTGAGTTGTGCTTGTTTATGATTTGGTGAGCGATACGTTTGTATAAGACTGTTTCCTTTAGAAAATTTTATGTTTAAAACTATTTTCTCTACAACATTTGTTGTATAAAATTATTTTCTATAGATAATTTTTCGTATAAAATTTATTATATTAAAAGTTTTTTATGTGAGTCTATTTTCTTAAAAAAAACAATTTTGTATAATTCAGTTTTCTATAGAAGACTATTTTTTATAGAAGGTTTACTATATGATTATAATTTTTTATAGAAAAGTTTCTGAATAATACTTTTTGTAAAGAAAATTTTCTGCATATGACTATTATCTATAGATAATAGTCTATCAAAATCAGTTTGTTATAAACATTTTCTGTATAAGACAATTATTTATACCAAATTTTGTTAACAAAACTGCTTAGAAAATATTAAATTATGCTATTTTAATCATTAAATAATTTATTTAAATGGGTTTCTTGTTTAAAATGTGATACTAAAATTTTATATTTTAATTTTATTAAACATTTTTCGAATATGCTTTTGAAATCATCTTTTTTCCTTAATATTTTGCATACTATTGTATGAAAATTTTATATAGAAAGTGGCAACGCTGTATACGAAACAAACACGTTTAAAGAAAACTCCAAAAAACTAAGGCACACACACCCACATAAATGTTTAGCAAAACCAGAAACATATACACAAAAACCTCTCATATAAAGTGTATACATATTTTGAGAATTTTGAGAATATTTTTGATATTTATGAGACGTTTTTGTGGGTGTTGTTTAAGCTTTAATATTTTTGATGTGTTTTGTTTAAGAAATCACACACACTTTTCTCCTAAATTTTAGAATTTTTATAAAAATTTCTAAACAAAACAAAGTTTTTTTAAAGACTGACTGACACCCACACAAACGTATGTACAAGAAAATATTTATGCATGTTTTATTAAACAAAAAAAAAGGATGTCTTAAATAAAAAGTATGTTTATGCAGGCTTCCTGGCACCCTCTTGTATTATGGTAGCTATTGTTTTCAATATTTTTCGTCGCAATTTTTCTTTTTTCTATGTTTGTATGTTCATTTTTATGGCCATGTTAAGAATTTTTCCTCTGCTGCCATCTTTTTCCACAGATTTACGGCAATACAATTTTTATGTCATGTATGGAGAACAAATAAATTTGTATTTATATGCAAATTTTTGTTTTATTTTTTAAATAAAAATGTGTAAATTGTTTTGTGTTTAAGATATTCTCCGGCTTTTTATGGAGGAACGATTGAAGGAGAAAAATATAAAAAACATAATTGACAAATTGTGTGGTATTGTTTTAATGTTTAATAAACAAACACACTAAAAAACAAGTTTAGTTTCTATACAACAAATAAAAATTGAATTTTTATTAGAATTTTTTTTGTAGAATAAATTACTTTTTTTGAAGAATAAATAAATTTAGCTCTGAAATAATTTAGATATAATAGCACAAAGTAAAAGATCTAAGTTACAAATAAAAATAAATCAGGAAACGAAAATTTGGTAAAAGGAAATTTTGTGCGAATACTTATTCGAAAATTGGCGAAAAATAATTTTCTAAATTGACCAATCTCCATAAAAAAATGTAAACAACTATTTTATAACGAAAATTTTCTCTATAAGACTATTTTCTATAGAAAAGTTTCTATATGAGACTATTGTCTATAGAAAATTTTCCGTATAATACTGTTTTCTATACAAAATTTTCTGTATTTTCTGTATAAGATTATTTTATATAGAAAATTTTCTCTATGAGACTATATTCAATAGAAAATTGTCGGTATAATACTATTTCCTATACAAAATTTTCTGTACTAGAATATTTTCAATACAAAATTTTGAGTACAAGACTATTTTCTACACAAAATTATCTGTGCAGGACTTATTTTTTTTATAAGAATTTCTGTATAAGACTATTTTTTATTAATTTTTTTGCATAAGACTAATTTCTATGGAAAATTTTCTCTGCAAAATTATTTTCTGTATAAGACTACTTTATTTTAAAACAGTTTCTGTATAAGACTATTAAAAATATCTAAAATTAATTTATAGCTATTTATTTAAAAAAAATTATGCATAAGAAAATTTTAGATTATTTTTTTTTATAACAATTTTTTGCTAAATAATTTTTGTATATGCCATTTTTCTATAGAAATTTAACTCTATAAGAATATTCCCTGTGGAAAATATTCTCTATTAAAGTATTTTCTATACAAATATTCTGTATAAAACTATTTTCAATGGCAAATTGTCTTTATTGTCTGTATTAGACTCTTTAATTTAAAAATTATTTTTGTATAAGACTATTTTCTAACGAAATTTTTTTGCTTAAGATGAATTTTATAGAAAGTTTTCTGTATTAAATTATTTTCTATAAACAATTTTCTGTATAAGACTACATATTTTTTATTTAAAATGTTCTGCACAAGATTGTTTTGAATAAAAAATTTTCTATATAAAATTTTTTATTTTGGATAATTTTCTGATTTTTTTTTATGGAAAAAATTTTTGTATTAGGATATTTTCTATAGAACATATTCTGTATAAATCTATTTTCTATAGAAAATATTCTGTTTAAAAAAATCTGTATAAAATTATTTTCAATGGCAAATAGTCTGTATAAGATTATTTTCTAAAGCAAATTGTTTGTATAAGACTATTTTCTATTAAAAACTTGTCTGTATTCGATTTTTTTATTTAAAAATTATTTTATTTTCTAATACAAATTTCTTGCTTAAGATAATTTTCAATAGATAGTTTCTTGTATTAAATTATTTTCTAAAAAAAAATGTCTGTATAAAACTATTTTCTATTGAAAATGTTCTGTACAAGATTATTTAAAAAAAAAAAAATTTGTGTATAACTTTTTTAAATATAGATAACTTTCCGTATGAATTTGTTTTTTAATTTTATTTTTTTTTTTTTTTTTTTGAAATTATTTTTAATAGCAAATTATCTGAATAAGACTATTTTCTATAAAAAATTGTCTGTATAAGACTTTTTCTTTTTTTTATTCGACTATTTTATTCGAAATTTATTTCTGTTTAAAACTATTTTTTACTAACAATTTTTTGCATAAGACTATTTTGGATAAAACATTTTCTGTTTTAAATTTTTTTATTAAAAAATTTCTGTATAAAACGTTTTTCTATTCAAAATGTTTTACACGAGATTTAGATTATTTACTGTATGATTTTTTTTTGTATATAGAAAATAGTCTGTAGAAATCTATTTCTTTAGAACATACTTTTAGGAAAATATTCTGCGGAAAATATTTTCTATAAAAAATATTCTGTGTAAGATTATTTTCTATAAAAAAAAATCTATAAAAGGCCATTTTCTATTCTAAATTTTTGGTATAAGATTATTTTAATAAGACTATTGATATAGAAAATAGAAAATGTTTCTATAAAAAACTTTTTATATGAAAAATGTTCTATATAAGAATATTTTGCACTAAAAACTTATATAAATAACACAATTTTCTAAAAAAAAGAATTTTATTAAAAAATTTTATTTAAATTGTTCTCTCCTCTTTAAATTTGAACCCTGTGCTTTTCCCACCAATATTTTTCTCGTCTTTTTGACATTCTTTTTCCCCTCCCTTTTCTTATTGGATTGATTTTTAAAGGTCTATTGAAAATGTTGACAACCAACACCTTTTAAAAACAATGGCAAAGTTTATGACCCAGATATTTAATGGCTAATAAAAAAGTTGGGTGTTGAAAAACTAATAAAAATATCTGTCACATACAAAATCTAAAAGAAAAAAAAGCCAACTTTGTAATTGGCAATTTTGACAATAAATTAAAAAGGATTAAAGAGTGTTAATTAAAACGAGATGACATAATTTTTATGGTTTAAGCTATAAATAAAACTTATATAGACTGATGTAAAAACTTGTAATCGTACTTTTGCAAACGTATGCATGTTTTGGTTTATCCGTTGTTAAAAAAAAACTTTATCAAGTTTTTGGTTTTTTTGCTAAGTTTTTTTTAAACGTTTACAAAGTGTGTAATTCTCATTTGTCTCTAAAGCTCTTTTTATTGACAATTTGACACCTTTAAAAAGACTAATAAAACAAAAACCAGTTTGCAAAAAAGTTTTGTTAAATCAAAATAGTTTTTATGCCACAAATTAATTCCTTAAAAGACAAAATAAGTTTTTCATTATTAAGTTTTTTAAACATTTTTTTCTAACTGCAAAATTTTAATTGCATGTTTATGAAAATCACTTTAATGAAATGTGCATTTGTTGCTAACGCAATTTAAATATTAAAATTATTCAAAAAAACAGAGGAAAAAACTATAAACGTTAAATATGCCCAAGTATTTTATGTTTATGAAGCACTGTGGTATATTTATGAATGGTTATTGTAAAACTATTTTCTACCTAATCTTGTTTACTGAAAGACTATTTTTCTACATAATCAGCCCTATCGTGATGTATATTTTCCACGAAATTTATTCTCTTTGCCATTAAAATTGTATGGGGAAAATCAAAACTTTGAGTCAATAAATTTATTGCATATTTTCTACAGAAATTTTAATGTATAAGTGAATTTTCTATTATAAATTTTCTTAAGTTTCCAAAACTTTGTATAAAAAAATTCTCCGCTTAAAACAATTAAAATAAAGTTATTGTATACGGTTGTCTATAGAATTTTTGTCTGTACACGACAATATTCTATAGAAAATTTTGTATATGATAAAATTTTCTATAAAAAAAATAAAAAAAAATTTCGTATGAGACAATTTTCAAAAGAAAGAATTTTGTTTAAGCCAACTTTTTTTTAAAAGTTTTATGAAAAAGACAATTTTTTACGTAAAACTAATAATAATATATAAAAAGCTTTCAAATTGTCCATAGAAAAATTTACGTACAAGACAATTATAAATAGAAAATTTTAAGTAAACAAAATTGTTTATAGAACATTTTTGCGTATAAAATTGTTTTCTTTAATAACAGTATACTTAAAACTATTTGCTATACAAAACTTACCTTGCAAGACAATTTTCAATGGAAAATGTTACGTAGAAGAGAATTTTCTATAGAAAATATTCTGTGTATGAAAATCTTTTTATAGAAAAATTCAAAAAAATTTCTATAGAAAGTTTTTTGTATAAATCAATTTTTTATAGAAAATTTTTCGTAAAAGACAATCTTTAATAAAAAAAAGTATAAGCCTTATGGTGTTTTCTCTTCTAAAAAAATAATAATGCATTATATTTGTGTAATATATTTAACAGGTTACACGCACCCGTACAAAGTAATACATTTTTCTAAATTACAATGGAACAAAGTAATAGCTAGGTTTTATACTCAACACTAATTAGTATTTAGCGTGTTAAATATTGAATTCAATGTGTGTACTAAAGCGATATTCCCCACTGTTGTAACGATTTTCATCATAAAATTTTCTTTGAATTCCAATAAGCGTTAACAACACTGATTTTCAATAATTAAAGTCAGCTGTTGTTAATAATTTTGCGCCAAAAAAAAATAAATTTTAAATAAAAGTAAAAGAAACGAAAATTCAAAAGTATAACACAATTGTACGCAAGCACATGAACAAAGTTAATAAAAAAATACTTTCTTGTATAAAAAAGTACTTAACGCAGATGCGAAAATGGATATTATCTCACACTCAATTATAACTTGGGATAAGAAATGGAACAAATTTGCCATTTATTTTTTCAACATATTTAGAAAGGAAAACGACAACTTCTCACATTTTTGCATATTTTTTTTAGAGCAGAACAAAACCCCTCGCGAATGGTAGCATACATGGAACATTATTGTCAGAAAAGAAAACACCATAAGTTGATTTTTTATATTACATTTAAAATCATTTTTTAAAAACCTTTCTGTTTTCATTTTCTATAGAAAATTATGCGTAAAAGAAAGTTTTTTATAGAAAACTTTCCATATAAGACTTTTCTATAAAATTGTTATGTTTCAAAAACAATTTTCTAGAGCGAAATTTCCGTATAAAACAATATTTTATATAAAATTATGGGTAAAAGACAATTTTTTATAGAACTTTGGGTATAAAAAGTTAATATATAAAGCAATTTTCTGTATAAAAAGAAATTTTGTGCATAGTAAAAATTTACATTTAAAATTTTTCCTGAGACCACACTGTTCCATTTTATCTGGCTACAAAGCGTGTAGAGGCGCTTGTACATGTCACAGTTTTTTATATTATTATGCAAATGTTTAAGTATGACAACATGCCAGACTTGTTACGGACAAAAATATGCATAAATAAAACGAGGATGGTTTTGAGATTCTAATGAAATAAAAAAGCATTTTTATTTCAAGAAAATTCCTATATCAAGTGGACATAGTCTTGTACGAAAAATTTTCTGTAGGGAAATAATATCATACAGAAATTTTTTTAATAGAACATACTCTTCTGCAGGATAAATTTATGTAGAAAATAGTCTTAGATATTTTTTTTTATAAAATGCAAAATCTAAAAAAAATTGTTTAAACAAAATTTTCTAAAGGAAATGAATGGTATTTTACAGAAAACTTTCTATAGAGAATAGTTTAATAAGAGATATTTTCTGCAGAATTGAGTTTTTAACGCAAATATGTAGTCGTATACAAAAACATTTCTAAAGGAAATAGTCTTATACGAGAAACTTGCTGTAGAAAACAGTCTTATATGAGAAAAGTTTAAAAAGAAAAAGTAGTTAAAAACTCCAACATTTTATATACAAACTAGAATTATACACAAAATGTTTAATTAGAATTAATCCCATTAACAAATTTATATTAAAAATAGTCTGATAAAGAAATTTTTTTGTTGAAATTAGTTTTATAAAGATTTAGTTTTAAAAAATTTCTATACAATAATCTTTTTTTTTTTTGAAAAAAAACTTATACAACAAAATTTTTTAGGGAATAACTCGAACAAAATATCTTCTATAGCAAAGAGTTTTATGCGAAAAATTCTTAATAAAAAATTGTCGTCAACAAATATTTTTTATAGAATATTGTAGTTTACAAAAAATTTACTATCAGAAAATTTTTTTTCATAAATATCAAGTTTTTTTTTACAAACTTAAACTTTTGTTTTAACCCTCGTTAGTTTTTATGTCTAACAAAAAAACTGTATACTATCGGTTACAGCCGAAAATACCTCTGCCACTTTGAATTAACTGCCTCAACATACATGCAACATATTAAATTTTATTTACTTGCAACCGAAAAATTAAAAACAACTTTCTGCAAGACACACAGTCGCAGGCAAATAAACTGTAAATGGCCAGTCTTAGGAACAGTAAAACCTCTAAACAAATTTTTTAAGAGTGTATATATATTGTTTAAATATCTTTATAAAACAAAATTATATTCTAAAAATTTCTTTAATAAAAATCCAACAGATTTTGAAGGTGTGTTTATTAACGACGTATTACTGTCCTCTAACCGGGGCGGTTCATTTGAAAAGTTCCATCCCCTTTTTAAGTGTGTCGTAATATTTTGTTGTTTTTTTCATCGAAAACTTTAAAAAAATCTCATTTGTTGACATGACGTTTGGAAATCTGCTGGCCCCACTGTAATTACCGGCTGCCTGCTGCTGGCATTTGCTGGCTGCCGACCTGTCAATCAATTTGTTTTCATAAGAATATATAAATAAGTTGACAACGCAGTTGGAGTTCCAATTTTATGATACATTTACAGTAAATTATTAAATCACAAGAAAATAAAACTGCAACAACATTAAAATAAATTAAGAAAACACACACGAAATTCAAAAATATTTAAAAGCTAAAATGACAGTCTTACAAATTAAGCAACTAGAGTAAATGATAAATGGGTCTTAAAAGCAATAAAATTAAAGATCATTTAAATATAAATAGATCATAAAATTACAAATATAATTTTTAAAGCAGGCATTAAGAAGCAAACTGAAAATTAGCAGCAAAAGACTAATTGGTTTGAAAAGGAAATGAACTGGCATACGGGAATTTTAGAAAATTTACAAAATTTTTAACTTAACTTAAATTTTGAAATATTTACGCCAAAAAGGAATCAAATAAGTTGTCTTTTGAAATAGAATTTTGTTAAATATTTTATAATTTTCCATAAAACAAATTTTGCGCCTTTTTTAAAGTGTAAAGTTTTTTCAAATCATTAACTTCGGACAAACTTTTCTATGGTTACTTTGAAAAGTAATCGTTTAATTTTTCAAACATTGCGTTTTGTAACATCTTTTCTGAAATTTTCTAAATTATTTTGATAAATTAAATACATCAAACTGCTTTTAAAAATTACTATGGTAATTTCAAGTGGGTACTTAAAAAGATATCGATACCCAACGGTGCCTACAAGAACTCATGTACGGGCTTAAATATATTTTTTTTGAACACAGGGGCCCAAAAATACCTTAAAAAAATTTAAAAAATAGAGGTTAAATTAATTAAGTTTTGAACTTTTTTTCTAAATTTTTTTGTTTTATTCAAAAGTGAAAAATTTATTTCAAAATCTTGTTATCATCAATCAAGTTTTTCAAAAGTATTTGAAAAACAGTAAGCGTGTACTTATTTTCTATATATCATTTTAAAAAACCAATTTGAAAAAATGTAGCTGAACATTTGTTTACTGGAAACAAATAATCAAAACAATCATGATGCCTCTTAAAGCGGCTTAAACATCTTTTGAAATCTTTCTATTAAATGCGGACGGGGAAGTATTGAACAATAATTTCAATATCATAATTATTTAAACAATTAAAGTCATTTCAAGTGTTTTAAGTTTCAATTTTGGGTTTGTTAATGTCTTAATAACTTTGTAACAGTATGCAGAGATTTGTTTTGCTTTAAATTTACGGTACTTGTTTGTATTTGAAGATGATAATAAGTGTGTCAACAATTAAGTTAATATGAAGTGAGTACTCGTATTAAATTATGAAACTTAAATAATAAACTCATTATTAAATTTTTTTTTAAATGTTTTAATTTTTGGCAAAACAAAAAAAAATAATAATAATTATGTACATAATAAGTAGGCATTTGGGGCATAGCACAGTGGGTGCGTCCCAAATCGGTGCTATATCGGCAAAATACCTATTTGGATTCCTCTGGGAAGCAGAGGGGCTTTTGCCAACTAAAGGGTACAATAGACCTAACCTGGTCGTGGTACCTGTCTCTATTGAGGGAAACCTCTCCGCTTTATCGGAGAAAAAAAAATTACATAATAAGCAACATTTTATTAGTAACTTATAAAAGAACCGTTTATTTAAAAGATTATGTATTGATAAGTTTTATTAAATCTATAACAAATCTTAATTTGATTTGAATTACTTTTTATTAGAAAGATTACAGTTCGTTAGATTTTTTTAAGTTTTGCGATTTTGGTTAAATAATTAAGTCAATGTTAAACAGATTTTGTTACATATTTTTAAGATTTGTATAACTGGTTATTTAAAAAAGTAACGATTTTTTTTATTTACTATGAATCAGTTTTTTAAGATTTTTGCTAGCCTTTTATTTAACATTAATTTTGGCCTAAATTTTTTAATATTTGTTCACTAATGTGTACCATTAAACACGTTTACTTGATAAAGTAACCGGTTACTTTTTTTTGTTCACACGTTTAAATTTAAAAAGTGGTTGAATTTTTTAATTTATTTGCATTTTGTTTTTAAATTTGATATCAATAAAACAATTTTTACATAATTCTTGCATTTTTAAACAGTTACTGACAGCAATAAACCGGTTACTCGCAGTTTTAATGTCGTTTTGTAATAATTTTTTTTACTTTGCTAATTCAATTGAATATTTCTGTCAAAATAATACAGTTTTGGGTACCTTTCTACTGTTTTTAAGCAGTTACTTAAAAAAAGTATTCATATGTTGTTTTAAAAAGTCTGCGGTTCCTTATTTTGTAAAATTCAATTTAAGTAATACGTATCTATTAACGTTTTAAGTATTTGATAAGAAATCTATTCTTAAGACAATACATATTTATAATTTACTTTATTATGGTTGTAATGATTGCTTTAAAAGTAACCGATAAATACATTTTTTAACGATTATTTAAAAAAATAATCGGTTAACCTTTTTTCGACATATTTTTAAAAATTTTCGCTCTAATAGAAAACTGAAAACAAATCAATTTAAATTTGTATTAAGATTATACATATGTGATTACTTATCACAGTAGCTGACTATTTATTTTCAATTGATTGATTGGCTTCCCTAGCAAAATTTTAATTTATTTTATCAGTGAAATAACGTTAGTTTAATTATTGTTATTTCAATCATGTGTTAGAGCAGTTTATTTTAAAAAGTAACCACACATAAAAAGGGTTAGATGTGGTTACTTTGTACAGTACCTGATGATTGAATTTCAATTGATTGATTTCGCTGGTAATATTTTATTTAAGTTAATAATGGCCGTTTTCTCATTACACGATTACCTTTTTTCCCCAACGAAAAACTGCACATTAATGAAATTTGGTTTTCTCAATGTCTCATTTGCTTATATTCTGTCGCAAAGTTAATCAGCATTCATCTGCCAATTATTTATTTTCCTTTTATTTGCCGAACAGATAAATTCAATCAGCTGACTCCTAACTTTTACATGTATTTTGAGTGGTGTTGCCAACTGAAAACAATGTTTTTTGTCGGTATATTGAGAAACCCAAAATCGTTAACGGACAGTTTATCGGTCTAATAAATTTATGTTGACATTAAGTAACATACAGTTTGGCGATACATTGAGAAAATGGCCATAAGTTTATTAACCTTTTTTAATTTTTATCGAATTTTAGAGCAGTTTGTTTTAAAAAGTAACCGGTTACTGTTTTGTTTTGAAGTAAATTCTATAACATATTTAACAATTTTCTTGTTACGATAAAATTATAAAACAGCATCACCATTAATTTTTGTACTTTCATTAACTTTTAAAATGGTTACTTTGCTTAGAAAGCAGCTACTTAATTTCTATAATGGATTTTGGAAAGAGATTTTTTAAATTGTTTTGTTTAAACTGAGTTGTGGTTTAAAAATAGCGGACATTTTTTTAAGTTTTAAGAACTGTAGTTACTTCAGTTTTTTGTTTTAGTCTTATATTCATATTTGGTCTCCCTTATTGGTTACTTTAATATTTTAGAAGGGTTTTTGCAGTAACAACATTTACCTTACTTGAGGGTATAAAAAATTAAAGTCTAAGCAGATTACTTTGATAAAATTGCAATTGTAGACAAGGTGAGTAGATCTGCTAAAAGTGGCCCTCGAGCCACTTAAAATGCACCTAAAACAAAAAACTAACTAAGCCTACATGTCTACATGGGTGGCTTTCAAACCATCTAAACAATCCATTTGTATATACATACGACGATATCAATGAATTTATTTTAGGCAGATGTGTGCATGTGCTCTAGTTGCTGGTTAGTTGATGCTGTTGCAGACTGACCCTAGAAACAAACAATTGCTGTCGTTTAAATACAACATGTTGTTAAAAAGATTTAGATACATATACGGATTGTGACAGTTATGTGTGTAGTGTATAAAGCAGAATAGATGACTTTAATTTGCTTAGACATACACTAAGCTAACAAACCCTTTCTAAGCCAATTTACCAGGTAACAGCAGCAAGCAGCCTAAAGTCAAGTCATAAAATCAAATATAAAGTTTTTTTTATATTTTGCAGTGCATTCTCGTATTTGTTTTTGGCCATCTATTGCTGAGAAGGTATTTAGGTATTATGCAAACTAGTACTTTTTTGGTCATTAAAAGTACTAAATTTGTAAAAAAATTGTAAAGTTTAGGCAGAATATTTTTTTCTTTTAAGCTAAAAAATTTAAAGCTAATCGCTTTGAGTTGAGCATACATTTAAAATCCTGGTTTGAAAACTTTGTTTTAGACAAGTATTTAAAAAAGTACTTTTTATAGACCTTTAAAGTACTAAATATGTAGACGTTTCATAAACTGCAAAATTTAGCTACATCTTTACCATTATATTTCGAGATAAAGCTAGAATTTTAAATTTAAAATTTGAAAACTTTGTAATATTTAATTTTAAGTACTTTCTAAGGCCATTTAGTACATTTACTGTAATTAAAGGTGTTTTACAAAGTATGGAATTAGGCAGGCTTTTTGTTATGCTCTTATTTAAAGTTCATGGTCTCAAAACTTCTAATAAATTGTTATTATCAAGTCTTAAGTATTTTGACGAAAACGCTACCCTGATCTAATTATTGCTTAAAAATTTTAAAAAACAATAACAACCTATCATGAAAGGGTTGCACTTTCCTAAGAATACGTAAGACTAATGTGCCCTTTAGTGACATTTTAATTAAAACTGTCCAAAGAAATAAGGAAGTAATCTATGGTATTCAAATTTTAGGCAAAAACCATTTAATTAATTTTAGCACTTTATAGTTATAGTTCTATCTTTAATTTAAATTTTAAATATCTACCGTCAAAATTGTACAGTTTAAAGTCATCAAAACCTTCTAAAGGTGACCTTGATTTTAGAGGACTTAATTTGAAATGTTATAACCAAAAATTGAGATTTAATTTAAAAAGACTCTCCTCTGCCATTAAAAAGTACCTTTTTTTGCTCTAAAGGTGCCTATGTACCTATTCCGGTTAAATCTTTGAAAATCATGGCCTGAATATAAACTTTTCAGACAGCAGATTAAGTTTGAAATAATAATATCGAGCCCTTACCGCACAAATAGCTTCAGCGACATCATTTTCAATTTTCGGTTTTTTTTAATAAATAAATTTATTGGCAACATTTTCATCGTCTTCTAAAATGTCATGGTCACATAAGGTAATATTACGATTTTTTAGCAAAAAAAATGTGTTTTTGTCGCTTTAGCTTTTTTGCGGTTAGAGCTCGATATACAGGGGTGTGCTGGAAATCGAAATCGTAAAACGCAAGAATTTTAAAAGTCGTTTTTTAATAACAGTTCTGTTATAAAATAATTTTATGACAAATTTTATACAAATATATTGCTATTAAACAAAGTTTTTTTAACAAAAATAATAAAAATTAGATGAAAAGTGTATAAAAAGTGTATTAAAAACAACTTCCAAATTCGTGCGTTTTACGTTTATGATTTTCATCACACCCATAATATTCTCTGTCATAACAAGGTATGGTACTATTTTGAGGCCCTAAAGATACTAAAGTTATTTTATTAGAGATTATACAACCGCGAAGTTTGATTTTAAGAAAGTAATATTTTATGCTAGAGAAAAGTACTTTTTTAAGTCCTCTTAGGTACTAAATGTGTTTTGTGTTCATATAGCCAAGAACATTTAAAAAAAATCCATAACTTTTGCTAGCAAATGAAATATCTATTTAAAATTTTCATTACTAAAAGGTACCAAACAAGTACCCTTTTTTGGTTCTTCTCTGCCCTTAAACCCTAAGTCTTCCATCCCGAGTAATTTAAATGTCCAATTTACTTTTCAATACTGGTAAAGCATCAATTTGATGATGTCTATCATTATTATTTTCATATTGGTTGTTTATTTTCCTTTCCAAAAAAGTCTAAGGACTTTTTGCCAATTCTATACTTTAATTCCTGGTTGCCAGGCAATAATTTTATTACAAATAATTTGTTAAGGTTGCAAACAGCAGCAGCAGCAGCAACAGCATTTTAGTAGAAGTAATATCAAAAAATAATTTTACCTCATACATATATGTTGCTTGTATGTTTAAGTAATCACCAGCACCATCTACAAATCATTCTCCATATCGTAATCATCATCATCATGATTTCCATCTTGTTTGGTCTGGTTATAATGTTTAATGTAAATATTTTAAGCAATATATAAACATGATTCTTCAAACTCCCCTTTCCTTTTCCTATGGAGGCATAAACAAATGTTGCTTAAAATCCCTTGGAGTCCCCCACCTCAGGTGTTGGGTGTTAGTGTCTGAACACAACTGATGATTGTTTTATTTGGTTTGATGAAACTCTCGTTTTGGATTAGAGGATTTGCCTTTCGAATACTAAATTGTAACTTACAGCATTTTTCTGGAATTTTTTCTTCATATAATCGATTTATTTTTTTCCTTAACCGTTTTTTACGTTATTTGGTTTATTTCACAGCAATTTAGCTGTTCCAACAAGTCTAACAATTTTTTTATTGGCTGGAAGTTAGGTGAACGAAAAATAAAACAGAAAAAAAATTAAAATGAACGAAATTCCATTTATTTCATTTTTTTTTTTAGAAAATTGCAAATGATTATTTATGAATCAGGCTAAACGGAGTAGCAAATGAAAGACGTTAGTTATTGAAAAAGAAGGAATGGAGAATTTGAGACTTGTGTGGGAGGTATTAAATTTAAGAATTGCAGAAAAAAAAATATCGTAAAGAAAATTAAGCGAAATTTAAAAAATCCTAAACGAATAACAAACACAAATTTCGTGAATTTGAAAACAAAAGCATAAAATTAAAACAATTTTTAAAAGAAAAGTAACAGGCAACTTTTTTAATAATTAATTAAAAAATAAAGAAAGGACTAAATTTTCGATACCGATATCTATTCTTAAACTGGGGCCTGATTCTGCCAGTCGTAATCTAATACTTTCTGGATTCGAAAGCAATTTAATATCCAATTATTTCAGTAAATACTCAACGATTCGGAATTATTTTTTCAGTGTTGTAAAGCATTAATTTGAGTTTCACAATGCTGAAAAAAATGATTTCGATTCGTTCAGTATCGACTAAAACAATTAGAAATAAATTTGCTTTCAGATCGAGAAAGTACACGATCACGACCTCCAGAATTAGGCACTGATCCTTAAAACCAACGGGGGAGGGGAGCATTTTGGGACGGACAACATTAAAAAAAATCTACAGGGATGTATTGTATAATTTGCTTCATTGATAACATTAGACTACTCAGTCTCAGAAGCCTAAGTTTAATACGGTATTAGCATTCCGTTGTAAATTCTACCTATTGAGAGCAGTGAAACTAGGGTGATCGATCGAATAGTATTCGACCGGTTTTAACCGGTTATTTTAGTTTTGCCCAAGTCGAATATTTCAAAATGTCCATTTTTCGAATATCGAATAAACCGGTTATTTTAGTAAAATAACCCGGTTATTTAAGTAATGTGTAATTTATATACGTTTTCCTTACTTTTGTTATAAATGAACCCGTAATTTAAGTATTTTTCTAACTGAAAATTTGGCAAACTTAAACTTTTTATAAAAAATGTCAAAACAAAATGAAACAAAAGTCAAAAAACATTATGAGCAATGTAAATACAAATCGCTTATATAAGTGTGTGTTCTTGTAACAAAAACCAAAAACAATTTAAAGTACTACAAAAAAAGTTCAGCTTAAACTGACTTAAAAGAAAATTGTGCTTCAACGGCCCTAAAATGATAAGTTGCAAAGGTTCTTTAACGTCACGACTTATTAATCACTTTAAATTAGTCTACAAGCTTGACATAAATATACGCCAAGTAAAACTTGACTCTGTTCCAAGTAGTTTTTAAGAGACTGCAAATAATACTTTACAAAAATTACTTTAATAAAAATAATGACTGAAAAACTTAAGTAGTTCTAGCATATCTTCATGCTTAAAACAAAAACATACCGGTGGAATCAACGTTATGGGAAAATTCATCAGTTTTATTTATTAAAACACCAAGAACTTAAACCAAATTGAAGGAATCAAAAATGTCCTGGAAGGGTTTAAATTGTGTGATCGACGAATTGAAAGATATTTCATACAAAAAGCATGTTTTCTTGTCTTTAATGCTGAAACAAAAAAAAATTGAAATATATTATCCTGTATAAGAGGTTTTGTTTGACACTTTTCAAAAATATGGCTGAAGTTTACTGCTTCATATAGACATGCTTAACCAGCAACAAATTAAAACTCATTGAATGGTCAGGTTTTTTTTTGATTTTATCGTCAAATATTTGTGGTCTGAACATACCTTAAGTCATACCTTAAGTCATATCTATGGAGTTTTTTGGTTCCCTACCTTCGTGAATTGTTTTGTTGTTATATTTATTTACCTTTTACTACAAAAACTAATTTCATTTTTGTATTTTTATGTATTCGAATTAAAACCGGTTAACCGGTTATTTCTAAAATGTCTAACCGAAAACCGGTTTTTTTAAAATAGCAACTATTCGGAATATTCGAAAACCGGTTATTGAAAAAAGTCGAATAATCGATCACCCTAAGTGAAACTGAACAAAATTTATTAAAAAAGTAGCCGGTTACTTTTAAACACGTTTGAAATTTTTGCAGATTTTTTTAGTTTTAGTGCAGTTTTTTTAAACTTTTTTAGTTTAAAGTAGAAAGTTATGGTATTTATTTTGTTAAATTTTAATAAACATGATATAAATTAAGAAAGTAACCGATTGTTAATAGCTTTAACCACAAATATTGACGGGTTTGTTTTGATTTTATTTTGATTTTAATAAATTTTTGGAAATTTACTTTATTTATAATAAAAAATAATACAAAAATAACCGGTTACTTTTTTAAGAACCTTTAAGTTTTTGCAGATTTTAGAACCAGCAAAAAAAATTGTTTTTAGAAAAAGTAACAAAAAAGCATGCGGTTTTTTTCTAGCAACCTTTTAATATTTATTTTTTTGCGGATATTTTTGTACGTTATTATAATTTTTTTAGTTTAAAGTATTAAAGTTAAAGATGTTTAAAAAACTGTTAAAAGTTGCAATAAAGTAATCGAGAATTTGTTATTATAACCAGGGAAACCAGAAATATGCTCAAAAAAAACACGTTTTATGCCCATTAAATATGGAGTAAAAACTTGAAAATATGCTGAAAATTGCTAAAAAAAAAAAAAATATGCCTCAAAAAATTCAAAAATTGCTCATTTGAAAACAAAAAATTCAACAATTTAACAACAGTTCCTCTTAATATTTAAAAACAATTATAATCGGTAATGCTTAAACACCATAGTATACAGTCGAATTTTCGAGATTTTACCCTATTTGGAAACGATAAGCAGACATCGGCCCAAAAAAAAACAAAGCTATATTAAGAGGTTAAAATTCATATAAGAGTGTGTACTTTCTCGATTTGAAAGCAATATGTATTAAAATATGCCTCAAAAAAGCTCTTTTAACTAAATTATGAAAAAAAACTGCAAACGGTAAAATATGCAAAAATATGAACTAACAAATCGAGGCCAAAATTCAAAAAAAACTCTAAAACGGATAAATATATTAGTTCTGCGTTCATTGGTCTCCCAAGGAAATACATGCATTTGCACATTTTTTGTTTCCCTGATTATAACCAATAAAATTGATCTAGTTTTTTTACAAGATTTCAATACTTTAAATTCTGCCTGTTTAAAGCAGTTAAACTGAAAAAATATTAGAAGGTAACCGGTTACTTTCTGCCAACTTTTAATTTTCTGCAGATTTAAGTAGACTATTGAACATTTGTTTAGTTTAAAGTAGTAAATTAATTTTATGTTTATTTTTTCTGCATTTGTTATAAATTAAAAAACAACAACCGGTTGTTTTTAAAATGATGGATTAATAGCAACCGGTTATTTTTGTGTTTGAGTTTTATAATATTTCAATACAATTTTGTAAATTTCGGCTTATAGCAGCCGGTAACTTCCTTTAAGTTTTTGTAGATAAAAATGCATTAATATTAGTTTATTAAGATTAAACAAATTAATCAAAGAAATTGTTTATGTTTGCTAGAAAAAATAAAAAAGTAACCGGTTACTGTATGACTTTAACAGTTAGTTATACAGTAACCGGTAAGTTGTAGTTTTTAAAGAAGTTTGTTAATTCAAATTAATTTTTATTTTGACTTATTGTTTCTTTACGATTTATTTTGCTTAGGCAACCAATTACTTTTTTTTACTTTCCTTTTGTTTCTCCATTACATTTATTGCATTACAAAAGTAATTAAATTAATTTACTGTATATTTATTATAATTTTTTCATCAACAGATTTCCACATCTTTCCATCTTTCTATAAACAAGTGATATTTATTTTTCTTTTTCTGTGTTAAAGCAAACATTATAGTATAAATAGCGAAAAAACAACAACAACAACAAAAGTTTATAAAAAAATCATTGTTATTTTAATAATAATAACCAGACCAGACCCATATGAATCAACGCAACAACTCCAAAACAGTTGGTCGTCCTGCAGCCCTCAGTCAGTGGGCAGAGTCAATCGTGTGTTTAATGAGATGAGGAGTGTATTAAAAACAAAAATTACGCACAATTTATTTATGACTCCCTCAATTCATATGCACGAGTACTTGTAGTATGTTAACGATTACTTTGTTTAACTTTGTGCTACTGTGAGCGAAAGAGAGCGTCTCACTTAATATTCAACGAGTACTCGAATGTTTTTTTATTAAGTTAAAATAAATTTTCTTCTTCATATTTTTTAATATTTTCCTTAAGTTTATTTTTTCTTTTTCGGTATTGTTGCCGTTGTTGGTCTAGGGACTGGGACTGGAGTCTGGGATGTTTACAGATTAAATTCACGACTTTTATATTGACTGGAAAATAAATAAAAATAAATATATGAATACAAAAAAAAAATCAACAAAAATAAACGTTCAAGAGTAAATGGGCTGCTTCTGGCTGGTAGTTTGTAGGTGTTTTTTTTCGAGGGACTCCCCTCTCTTCGTTCTTTCTCTTTTCAAATGTTTGTTTATGAAAATTCTGAAGACAACAATAATAATGAATGCATTCATTAACAAATAAATACAAAAAAAAGAGTTCTTGTAATGTAATTCTATTGATGATCATTATCATTATGTTGTTCTTGTTTATTTATTTTTTTTTTTTTTGTTATTTTTGTTAGTTTTATTGGAGTAGGATGCATTTTATAGTTGTTGTTTTTGTTATTACAGTGCTTGTTCTTATTATCTGAGCAAGAAAAAAAGAGAAGAGTTAATTTGTAAACTCACGTTGTTTTTATTTGTTGTTAAGAAAACAACTGCAAGTGCAGCAGCATCATTGAAATTCTGAGAATTTTTAAAGTTTCATGTTTTATTTTCAATTATAAATGCCACGTTACATTAATTTCCAATGACTTCCTAGTCAGCCATGAGTTGGCAAGTAAATGGGGAATGTCAAATAAGGCAAAAGTAATGGAAGCAACTTATACGATACGAATTTCAATAGTCGCTACAGCATCTTAAACTTTTAGATGATCTATCTATGAAAGAACTAAGGTTGCTTTTTCTATTCATTTGGAAGACGGATCTTGAAACATCACATCTCGTCTGGATCAATAACATCCACATTTTTAAACAAAAAATTATTGATCATGCTACAGTAATGATCTACATTGACCGTAAAGCGAGCTCCGGCTTTATAATTGAAGGAATAAGGGCCGGTGATGCAACAAGCATGTAAATCGTACCAAACGGTTAATATTTCTGAAAAAAATTTGAAACGGTAGGGTCTGCTGTGAATCGATTTCACTCCAATTTGGTGTATTAAGAAGCCAAAAATGAGCCTTAACGCCGAACAGAATTTTGCGTCCATAAGTTGCGTAATTCGATGTTTGATTTTCAAAGTAAATTAAGATTATTTGGTAGCATTGTTTAATCATGCATCTACTGAATATGATTTGCCAGAGTAAACTAAAGATAAATGTCAAAAAGTTTGACAGTTGGTTTTACAGCTTGCCCTATTGTAAGATCTATTAGGCTAAAACACTCCCTTTATCAGTTACTTTTTAAATTTGTCATTTTAAAAAATCGCTTTTTTTTCTTATAATATACGTAGAAGTTTTTCTACCTTCTAGTGTTCATTAAGCACGCTTTGCTTACACTTCTAGCAGTAGGGTACTCGTTTATTTACTTATTTCTAGCAACTTAATCTCCAAAGAACTCTTTACGCTGCTGATGTCGAAAGTGTAGGTGTTATTAATTATTATGCAAATACGAGTGCCCATTCAATTATCATGAGTAGATATTTGTTCTTTAATATTTTAAAACGTTTATTACTTCAACAAATTTTGTTACAATATTCAATATTTTGTTCACAAATATTTATTTATGCAAATACGAGTGAGTGAGTGATTCCCAGAAAAAAAAATTTAACTCAACGACTTGACTGTTCTTGTCATATCTTGTCCATTTTGATGTGAAATATTTTCATTAGATATAAAAAAGAAATTCGTAAGAAAATCTTTGTTAATTGAAAAATTTTTATTAATTTTCTTTCAACATTTTCTTTCTTTATCCTTTTGCACTTAATTAACACTACAAATATAATAAAATATTCTAGACTTTTTTCATGTCTTCATATTTTTAGTAAAATCTTTTACAGTTAATTTGTTTGGTCTTCTGAAGAAAAAAAAAAGAATTTCTTCCCTTCAATTCCAGAGTAGAAGTATTGACTTTGTTTGATTTGTATTTGAATTTCCCTGGAAATTCATCAAGAATTATTTTCTCCTTGTCTTTTAATGTAAGTATAAGTAGTTGACTTGTTGTTGGAAAAAGTAGCGCTGCTAAACGATTTTTGTCCTGGACTTTTTGTATTCTTCAGTAATTCATTTTAACAATTTATCAATCATTCGATTAATAGTCTCCTTCTTTATCTTGTTTAGTCTCTCACACAATTTCTCTTTGTTTTGTGATTGCCGGAATGCCCCATGAGGTTGAATCAATTTTAAGATAAAAAAACTCTCTTGTTTGACTAAAAGAGAATAAATAGCGAATAGAAAAAAAATTTAAATACTTTTCAGAAGAATTTAATTTAAAGGAACTTAAAAAGAAAAAATTTCTATAAATATTTATTTCAGATTTTGCAAACATTTAAAGTCTAGGTCAAAGGCCAAACTCTTTACAATTTTCTCTTATAAAGTGAACTGAAGTAGAAAGGAAATATAACTGAACAAGAACAAAACTCTAAATTAACTAGAACTAAACTGGTTCTGAGCTATAATTAAAGTAAAGCGGTACTTCAACTGAACAAGAACTGCATAACAAATGAACAAGGAATAAGTATAACTAAAACTTAACTAGAACTGAACTAAAACGTATCTACTTATAAAGAACAAGAAAACAAGAACTGCACTGTTACTAAACTAGAACTTCACTAAACCGAACTTAAATAAAACTAGAACTAGAACCATAGGACATATGGCAGCCCTAAAATTTAGGTTTTTTTCATTTTTCATTTTTCAAATTGATATATCTCGATTCCTAGGCGTGACCCAGCGAAACGCCGGGACACGTATAACTTCTTTTTTACCGATATAACATTTCCCGTTGGTTTCATCCCATCCCGATTTGACTGTCGCATAGTGTTATTATTTCGTCCAATATGTGAAATCCTTTTAGATTAATTGCAAAAAAGGAAAAATACAAAAAAGTAAATTTATTTGTGAGTACATTAAAATGTAGACATAAATACATTTAAACATTTTTATGCGTATACAGTTTCTTTAATTGTAACAGAGAATCCTTTTTATGTGGAAATTGGGAATACACAGCTACACTCGAAATATTATGTAGCTAAATTCAAACGAAAATTCATTTTAAACAACTTTAAATTCATTTAAAAACGGATCATTTACATTTCATTTAAAACAAATGATTTTTACAATAATTTGTAATTTTTTATTTATTATTCCTTAAAATTTAATAGATTTTACTTTAAAAAAAATATATTTTAACCGACAAAAATCAAACTACATAACAAAATAAATACGGAAAAACGTTATTTTTTGGTTGTTTGTTTTTTGAATAACAAAGATAAATGTTAAAAAATAAAATTATTCGTAAAATAATTATGCTTTGATTCAGTTTTAACCGTACGGAAAACGAATTGAATTACCTACAATCAGTTACTGTAATAATTTTATGAGTGTAAAATATGAGCGACAAATAATAGTGAAAAAAGATAAAATATGCTTTTTATCGTTACCTTACGAAGGACTTGAAGAGTTTTTATTCAAGAAAAAGGTTGGCGAAGAAGTAAAATAAAAATGTACGGCAGAATTAAAACTAGTAAGAAAGTATAGTCGGTCAAGCTCGACCATATGATACCCAACACCACTGTATTTAAAAACAAATTTTCGAGAGTGTATGGCTTGGCTATATGAATAGGGATCTGTCTATGTTTTAAATTTCATTTAGATCGGTTTGATAGTTTCTGAGAAGCAAATATTGCACCCCATCTCCCCTCGTGGTCCTATGTTTTTAAAAATGCATAGCTTATATGTCCGTACAAATATGGATCCATCTATGTTTTAAATTTCATTAAAATCGGTTTCATAGTTTCTGAAAGGCAGAAATTGCCCCCTATCTCCCTTCGAGGTCCTACAATTCGGCCCATTTTCAATAGGCTTGGTCCTTGTGCCAAAAAGAACCTATGTACCAAATTTTATTAAATTATCTCCAAAATTACGACCTGTATTTTGCGCACAAGGCTACATGGACAGCCAGCCAGCCAGCCGGACGGACATCGTTAGATCAACTCAGAAAGTGATTCTAAGTCGATCGGTATACTTTAAGGTGGGTCTAGGACAAATATTTTAAGGCGTTACACACATCAGCACTAATGCAGAATACCCTCTCCACTGTTGTGGTGTGGGTATACAAAATAAGAACTAATTAAGTAAAAAAAATGTTTGGTAGCGTTGGCTCTTAAAAGCTTTCAGGTCAGACCTGAAGGTCGAACTATATAAAATTTGTTTTCGTTCAAGTTTCCAAATCCAATTTCTTATCAGACCACCCTGTAATTTTATCTTGTATTTATACTTTCATATTGCAAAAGAACTCTTGCCGGCATTTCCCTTTTTTATCTTCAGTATTCTCAGGAGTCATTAATGCAGTCAAAAGAAGCTTCAGAGGCACAAACAAACACTCTAAAAAAAACTTTTTTGTAACAGTAAAGAAGAAACATTTTTTTTTTTTTTTTTTTATTTGAGAAAGAGAAAAGAAAAAACTTGAAGTTCCGCAATAAGCCCCACCAAACAAACTCATTCTTATGCAGGCTCAAAAGCAAGCAAGGATATCAACAAAGTTGGGCCATCAACCAGTCCTACTCCAAAAATTCAGCAATCATAGAAAAGGTAAATGACAGTAATGCAAATAATGAAGTGCCACTGCTGCTGAATGAGAGTGTCCTTTCATTATTACGCATAGAGTCGTAAAACAGGTTCCATTACACAGTAGAAAAAGAACGTTGATAATGCCGATGAAAATGTGATTAAAATGCAAAATAAATGTAAAATAAATGCAAAAAAATAAAAAAATAAATTTAAACTTTGTCATTAAATATAAATACATATAAGGAAAAGTGCAAAAATATGACTGCCATTAAAATTTAAGTGCAAAGTCAGGGAGTTAAATAAGTAAACTTTTAATTTAAGTTTAAACAGAAATCGATTGGGCTCGTTTTACGCATAATTATTGTAGAGAAAATTTGTTATGTCCTCCACCACCACTAGTGGTGAATGAGGGAGGGTATACGAAGTTTGTCATTCCATGTTAAAAAATTGTTATACTCATTCAAGACTTAGTAGGTTAAGCCATGCTCATTTGTCTGTCAGTCCGTCTGTTGAAAACGCACTAACTTGCGAAAAACTCAACAGAAAAGAACCATATTGGTATCAAATTATTTCTAGTTCTCCTAAAAGTTATAAACCCAAATGTGGAACAACCTCCCTTAAATTTTATTTGTTTATAACCAAGGACCGGATTTTTATGCAAATGCATATTTATTGTCGTCCGTCTGAGATCAACATTAACTTAATATCTTTTCGAATCAAGAAATTTTAAATAAAATGGCATCGATTTGTTAGTGCATATTTTTGCATATTATGCTTTAAATGCATATTTTTGCATATATTGCTGACATTGCATATTTTTGGTGCAATTTTTGGAGAAAATGGGGAAAAAATATTTTGCAAAGCACATCGCGTTTTGTCGCATATTAGGAGAAGTATCCTATAACAACAATGTGGTTTAAATCAGTCGTGTATTATGCTGAAAATTTTGAACAATTCAAGGATGTGATGGAACGACGGTAATGCAGTACCAAAAAAAAATAAATAACAAATTTACATAGAGTCGAGAGCCTCAGTTGCTAGTACTCCTTCCTCTATTAATTATTATAATTTAATTATAATTATTAATTTTTCCTAAATAAATAAATAATAAAATTTCGGATAATTTTTAAGTCTTCAAATTACGGATTTATCTCTGAGACTATTGTAAAATTAGAGAAATCAAATCCATTGAGAATGCAAATTAAATTAATTGATAATGTCATAAATAGAATGTATGCAGTTAAAGGAAACTTAAGTAAACAAATTCGTATAAAATTTGATAAGTTTTTTGAAATAAGAAGGACACAAAGCAATAACAAAAACTGCTGGCATATTTAATTTAAATTTTTACGAAAACAGCGTAGTGGAAAATGAATGTGTGTATGTATATGAAAATTTTATATGAAGGTTCGCATATCTATCTAACAAGTGACTTAATTTACGTTATTGTTTTACTTTATATTTTGTGTTTTACTATATTTTTACTTCTGCTTTTTTGGTGTACCTTATTTTCGTTAACGAGACTGAATTTTTAGGGGTCTTATGTTATTTTAATGATTTGTTTATGATTAAAAAATGTGTTAGGAAAAATTTAAAGTGCATATTTTTGCAATTTAAAGCGCATATTTTTCAATTTTAAGTGTATGTTTTATGCGCATAAAACTCGATTTTTACTGCATAAAAATCCGGTCCCTATTTATAACAAAAAACAAACATAAATTGGTAATAGAATGCACCGTTTCTCAATTAATTTTGCTCAAATTCGTTAACTATGACTGCACTTAAAAGAAAAATCAATCAATCCGTACTCAAATCAATCGGAATAAGAAACAATGTGATGTTCGATAGACAGCACATATCGAGGCAACATTTTCAATTTTCGTTTTTTTTTAATAAATTAATTAGTTGGCGAAACTTGCATCATCTCCTAAAATTTAATAGTCATTCAAGATACCGTTACGATTTTATAGCAAAAACAATTTTAGCTCAACCGCCATTTCTAGTATTGTTTCTTTTTTTTATAATAAAAGAAACCCTATCCAGTAAAATTTAGTTTTTTCCGCTTAAGCTTTTTCTGCGGTTATGGCTTGATATATTCAAGGAGTCGAAAGAAGCATTCAAGTGCCTCGATCTGATCTGATCTGCTTACTATTTATGCCATCAAATTCTATTGACTACCTTGAGCATCATCGCAATGTTGGTTTTATTTGCCTGTTTTATCGTTACTGCAATAGGATGTGTCCTGACGAAATTAGCGATCTGGTTCCCGAAACCCGTACGTTTGCTCGTAATACAAGTTTTTCCTCAAGAGCCCATCCTTTTGCTGTCGATTGGCAGGTGAATCGTACAACGCATTACAGAGAGAATTCGTTTTTTTCCCGGACTGTTGGTATGTGGAATTACCTTTCTGCAGAAGTCTTTCCTCTCACTTACAACATGAATTAAACTAAACTTAAATTAAATTAATCCCAAAATGATTGATTTACTTACCCGTTTTACAGCTTACAGAATTTCAATTATAAAACACCATCGATACATATTTTTACTTTAAAAACTTAATTTACATATTTAATATACATATTAATGAAAATATAAACCAAATAGGAAGCAAGAGTTCTCCATTTTAGTTCTGAAACATGACAAAAATGTGTTTCCATTTTATTCTGTTTTTTGTTGTTTCTGCACAAAAAAGCAAATCGTTTTTTCAAACTTGTGCATAAAAGAATGCAACGCGTAGAGATGACAGTAATAAAGCTACGGTCACACTTGTCAAATATTTGACGAAAAAAATGGAACCAACAAGCAAACAAAATAATTATTTCCATTATTTCCAATATTTATTTTGATTATAATTCCACATCTTACAGAAAATAGTTGTTTGCTATGTCTAGCAGTATAATAAGAGTTTGTTAAATTATTAAGAGTTTGTTAAATCTCACTAACTATTAACAAAAGTAGTGGTTACGCTTATTTGGTCAAATATTTAATAGGTGTGACCGTAGCTTAAGTTATATGAGATTAGAGCCCTCACTTTAAGGATTGTGGACTGTTTTGAGTACGTTTTAGTGTTATTCCTGCTTGAATTTTTGAGTACGACTCGTAGTTAAAATAAGTATAAAAACTTAATTTATCCCGACTGTTTTTCTTTCTGTGTAATTGCAGTCAAAGTAATATCATCAAATTTAATTGGAATCGGTTCATATTTACCTATACAAATACTACTCCCGAAAATAGCTTTTAATGCCTAACATCCTTATAAATGTAGGAAATTTTGTTCTTGCGGGTCCAAGCTTTCTCATGTGTCCCAATTAAGGTACAATCTCGAAAATTAGCTTTTAGGTGCTGGTTTTCACATGGACGGGCATGATCGACTTAACATTTTTACTTGTTTAAATTCAGTTCTCGTTCAGTATATGTTCAGTTTAATAAAACTTAAAGTTATTCTTAAATCCGTTTTGCATGTTTTTTTTATATTTTCGGTGCATGTCTCAGCTTTTGCTAAAGTTGAGTCTTTGATGTTACAATTTTTTTTTTTTAATATTACATTGTTTTATTTAGAAATTGAAAACCATGGAAAATTTCAATTTATACTACAGTTAATTTTTATTTTTTATTTTTCATTTATCTTCACATTTACTTCGAAATAAAAACTCACCTTAAAACCCCCCGCTTAATCCACTTTCTACTAATTGCAGTAAAATATCCTGTGGCACAACTCTACATTTTTCTCATTTCTTCTTCTTTGTTAGGATGCGTTTTATCCTCTTCGCCTACACAGTCATTGAGAGTTCTTAATATGCATAAAGTCCTGTAGAAATAAGTAAATGAAAACACAAACACACTTGCACGTTCGCTCTAAAGAATCAACAAAAAAAAAAATCGTAAAATCCTTAACGACACCTTTACATAGAACTTCAATAACATTTAACATTCATTCCCTTTTGGTTGAGGTTTTTGTGAATGAAAGATGCCTCGGCTGGGTGGCTGGCTGTGTGTTACCATTTGTCGCACTGTTACTTTGTGAAACAACAACGAGTCCTGTGCTAATGCTGATGAGCTGCGGCATATAAAACATTTTTAATGCAAGTCACGTTTTTAGCCAAAACAAGGAGAAAAGTACTCATATGGAAAAGGGAAAAAGGAGCCCAACCATCAAAACAGGCTGATTGAATGTTTAACTGTTAGACTAACACACGAAAGGACATTTGATCAGACTTAAATAAAAAAAACACACGTACATACACAATCAAACACAATATTTTGTTATTCCCCTTGATCTACGTGCGCCCAGCATTAAATTATTGCTTCTGTCATTGTTGTTGTTGTTGTTGGGGGCATAGTCAGCGGCGTTATTATTGTCAAAACAAGTGAAATGTCAACGTTTGTGAATGAAACGTTTGTTTAAACTTAATTTTTCTATACCTCGAGTATTATACAATGTTCATGTAGTGGTTTAATGCAGAAAATCCTGCATGTGGGACTATAGAAACCCCAACGACATGATGATTTTGTTATATAGACATTCATTGAATGTTGATTTTTGTGAAAATGTGCAAAAGTATGTGTTTATATGTGAACGCGTACATGTTTGTGAGTGGGTGCGTGCTTGTGTTTTTAGTTGTCATAGCCAAAAGTTGTTGACATGCCAACTAACAACTCTGTATTGCATTGAGAGAATTGTGATTGCATGATTTTAGCACAACTACAACTGTGTGCAACAATATATCAACAAATGCGAAAAAGCACACAAAATAAACATTTGTGTAATCAAACGGGTACAAAGTACACTTGAAGAAATTCTTTTTTTAATTTCAGAGAAAAACAGAGAAATATTCAGTTCTGGTTAAATTCTCGTTTAGCTAGGTTTCAGTTTACTTCTAGTTTCGTTCTAGTTCAGTTTATATTCCAGTCTAGTTCAGTTTTTTTTTTTAGTTCAGTTCTAGTTCAGTTCTCGCTCAGTTCTAGTTCAGTTCTAGTTCAGTTCTAATTCAGTTCTAATTCAGTTATAATTCAGTTCTAGTTCCCTTCTAGTTCAGTTCTAGTTCAGTTCTAGTTCAGTTCTAGTTCAGTTCTAGTTCAGTTCTAGTTCAGTTCTAATTCAGTTCTAGTTCAGTTCCAGTTTAAGTTCAGTTCTAGTTTAGTTCAATTCTAGTTCACTCCTAGTTCAGTTCTAATACAGTTCCGTTCTGGTTCCGTTTTAGTTCCATTCTAGGTCAGTTCTAGTTCGGTCCTAGTTTTAGTTCAGTTTTACTTCAGTTTAAGTTAATTCTAGTGTAATAGTTCTTCAATTATTGATCAGATCTGCTCCTGTTCTAGCTCTCCAATGTTTCTACAATTTCGATATTTTTTTGGGAAGTGAGGATCTGTGCTGTTTTTTTTCTTTTCTTTGTGTCTCTGCTGTATTCGCAGTAGTAAAGTTGTTTGTAGAGCTTTATTGACAGGCATGTATGCATGAATCAAAGACTAAAAGTTAGTATGTGTTTACGTACTCTTAACAACAAAGTGACAACATAACAAATACATATAAAGATACATTTAAAGTAACTTAACAGGGTAGTGTAAAAAGCGAGAGAAAGAGAGAAAAAGATTAATGGCAAAATCAATTTTTAGTGCATGGAATTTTGATCCATTTGGAACTATAAATTCTTTGTTCGATTTAAATTCTTTGCCGCACATATTAAAGGTTTCAATTTCAGTTAAAAATTCATTTCGGGAAATTAAATATTCAGAATTAAATTCCAAAAAAAAAAAAACTCTTTTGGTCAGCCTTTTTCACTCAAAAACAGCATTTGTTTGTCCATGTGTTTATTGAACAATTGTGTAAATCCTTTATTTTTCAGCAACAACTCCTTTTTTCCACAAAAAAAAAAAAAGAAAAAATCGAGCAACTGAAAACACACATAGAATTAAATTTCTATTATAAGAGACGACAAACGACAGCCTGTTCCAGAGTTCTGAATCATTGAAAATTATAAGCAATTTTTTTCTTCTCATTCCCAACAAACGACCACATGACGCAAATTGTTTCCACATTTATTAAACGTTTCAATATTTTTCGTTTTTTTAAACTTCTTTCAGTTGAAAATGCAAAAACTCAAAAACACAGAATAAAAGTCGTAAAATGCCGCCAATGTGTACGTGCTTTGAAAATGATTTCAAAGCTCAAAAGGTGAAAAAACAAATGTTAATGTTTGTTTTAAATATAATGAATGTGTGGGAGAATGAATGTATGTGTAAGTGTGTGTGTGTGTGTGCGTATGGCTGTTGGTGGATGGAGTTAAGCTTTTTAAAGCTTTGTGACTGAAATGTGACTGAGTTTACCAGTAAGATTTTATTTAACCTGTTTCAGAGGATTGTAATGTAAAATTTATTTAATATGAGTTCATTTTAAAATATAAATATGTAAATTTTATTTTATTTATGTATTTGATGTGATTTAACAAAAGGACTATTTTTCAATTTATAAAATAAATATTTGCAAGGAAATTTATTTAAGTACATACACGCCTACATTTACTTGTGCATATACATATGTACATGTGTATATAATTTTTGGTAATAATTTTCAGATATTTCATAATCAAATTAAACAGTTTGCAGACAATTGAAATCGAATGTTTAAATTGATTTTTAAATTTTTCATAGAAAACTAGAGAACCACTAGTCCGAATAAGCTGAAACAAATTGAAAAAAAATTAAGAATTACAATTCCTTTAATCTGTTCATACAACGTTTCGCTACAGTTTCGCAGTTGTAAATAAATGTATGAAGAAAAAAAATATTTTTTGCCCAAAAAATTGAAATTTTTTTTTTTTAATTCATAAAAAATCCAAAACGGTAAAAAAGTGTCAAGTCCTATTACTTTCACGTAAAGTCGCATAACCTGTGAACAAAATGAGACATAAATCATGTAAATCGATAACCGCGTTTTATTCACAGTTAAGTAAAGGTATGAATTTCAAAAATTTGCTAGAGATATCCACAAAATTCTTTGGAAAAACACATGACATTTTTTATGATTCTCAGAATTAAAAAAAAAAGTAATAAACAAAAGGTTATTTGATTGCGGTAGCAAAGTAATAAGCGGTAATAAATGTGCGTGGACAATTTAAAGGAAAAAAGAAGTGCTCTTTTTTAATTATTTGGGGTTTTCCGTTAGTTACCTGCATGATTTCTGTACAGAAATTGCACCCACATTTATGAGTGCTCATGTTTTGGAACGTTTCGAAAACATATTTCATAAGTACCTGCCTTAAAAATATTGAAATATTTGTAGTATTTATAGGTGCTATTTGATCGATTTTTGTCATTTAACAAGAGTCGACGAACGCGAGAAGTACAAGTGAATTTTTCTCCGGTTTTTAAAAGTGAATAACAACAAAACATATAAAATATGGAAAATAACAAGTGCCCACAATTGGATAATTTTTGTTAAGTTTGTGGTCATATCGCCCCAAAAAGAGGCCAACTGGATCGAAAAAAATTGATTACTGTAGAATTCAAAACAGCGTAATGTCATTATTTTGATGAAGCAGATTTAAGTGGTGCAAATTTTACGCCGAACACAGTGTGCAAAGATTGTTATAATACCCTTATAATGTGGATACATGGAAAAGGTGGACAGTTTTCTTTTATGAAGCCAGTAATTTGGGTGGAAGACCTAACTGGACATGATGAATCCAGATGCTACCCATGCATAAATGCTCGTCATGGATTAAACAGAAAACAATTGAAAACAAAAGTTTACGTTGCTGCTTTTACTGCCACACTTCCAGTTAAACGTGCTGCTGGTACCGATACACCTAAACCTCCGAGTCTGGATACTGTATCCCTGCAATAATCCGGAAAGATTATACACTTGCCCCTTGTTGAAAAGCTAGGGATACTTAACCTTCGCGGCATTTAAATAAAAAAAAAGAAAAGAAATGCTAGCAGCATCTGTTGCACAGCGACATCACCTAGGGATCATCACCCCTTAGCCTGCGCTCTCCCACAAGTGGAGTTTTCACAACATTCCTTCCCGTGACTTTGGGTAGTAAACGACAACCACCACGTGATCCGGAAAAGCGAAACTTTTGCAACGACAAGCTTCCTACAGGACAGAAAGCATCTCCTGCAAGAATCATACTAACCAATAGTAAGTCATCTGTGTGAAGTTAAACGTGGGCGATAAAAAATGATTAGGATTTGTGGACAATGCTATTCTTCCATCCCCAGAATTTTAAACAGAGCGAGTTGAAGCGACTTTTGGCCAATTTACACTTTTAAATTCTCTAAGGGATGAGTCAAGATTTCTGGAAAAGGAGTCAACGTGGGAGATAAAAAACGATTAGGATTTGTGGAAAATACTATTCTTCATCGTATCCCAACCGCAGAACTTTTAACAGAGCGAGTTGGAGCGACTTATGGCCAATTTACTCTTTTGAATTCTCTAGGGGATGAGTCCAGATTTCTGGAAAAAGAGTCAACGTGGGCGATAAAAAATGATTAGGATTTGTGGACAATACTATTTTTCATCGTTTCCCAAACCCAGAATTTTTAGCAGAGCGAGTTGGAGTGACTTATGGCCAATTAACTCTTTTGAATTCTCTAGGGGTTGAGTCCAGATTTCTGGAAAAGGAGCCAACGTGGGCGATCAAATATGATTAGGATTTGTGGACAATACTATTCTTCATCGTATCCCAACCCCAGAATTTTTAACAGAGCGAGTTGGAGCGACTTATGGCCAATTTACTCTTTTGAATTCTCTAGGGGATGAGTCCAGATTTCTGGAAAAGGAGTCAACGTAGGCGATAAAAAATGATTAGGATTTGTGGACAATACTATTCATCTTCGTATCCCATCCCCAGAATTTTTAACAGAGCGAGTTGGAGTGACCAATTTACTATTTTGAATTCTCTAGGGGATGAGTCCAGATTTCTGGAAAAGGAGTCAACGTGGGCGATAAAAAATGATTAGGATTTGTGGACAATACCATTCTTCATCGTATCCCAACCCCAGAATTTTTAACAGAGCGAGTTGGAGCGACTTATGGCCAATTTACTTTTTTTGAATTCTCTTGGGGATGAGTCCAGATTTCTGGAAAAGGAGTCAACGTGGGCGATAAAAAATTATTAGGATTTGTGGACAATACTATTCATCATCGTATCCCATCCCAAGAATTTTTACCAGAGCGAGTTGGAGCGACTTATGGCCAATTTACTCTTTTGAATTCTCTTGTGGATGAGTCCAGATTTCTGGAAAACGAGTCAACGTAGGCGATAAAAAATGATTAGGATTTGTGGACAATACTATTCATCTTCGTATCCCATCCCCAGAATTTTTAACAGAGCGAGTTGGAGTGACAAATTTCCTATTTTGAATTCTGTAGGGGATGAGTCCAGATTTCTGGAAAATGAGTCAACGTGGGCCATAAAAAATGATTAGGATTTGTGGACAATACTATTCTTCATCGTATCCCAACCCCAGAATTTTTAACAGAGCGAGTTGGAGCGACTTATGGCCAATTTACTCTTTTGAATTCTCTTGGGGATGAGTCCAGATTTCTGGAAAAGGAGTCAACGTGGGCGATAAAAAATGATAAGGATTTGTGGACAATACTATTCTTCATCGTATCCCAACCCCAGAATTTTTAACAGAGCGAGTTGGAGCGACTTATGGCCAATTAACTCTTTTGAATTCTCTAGGGGATGAGGCCAGATTTCTGGAATAGGAGTCAACGTGGGCGATAAAAAATGATTAGGATTTGTGGACAGTACTATTCTTCATCGTATCCCAACCCCAGAATTTTTAACAGAGCGAGTTGGAGCGACATGGCCAATTTACTCTTTTGAATTCTCTTGGGGTTGAGTCCAGATTTCTGGAAAACGAGTCAACGTAGGCGATAAAAAATGATTAGGATTTGTGGACAATACTATTAATCTTCGTATCCCATCCCCAGAATTTTTAACAGAGCGAGTTGGAGTGACCAATTTACTATTTTGAATTCTCTAGGGGATGAGTCCAGATTTCTGGAAAAGGAGTCAACGTGGGCGATAAAAAATGATTAGGATTTGTGGACAATACTATTCTTCATCGTATCCCAACCCCAGAATTTTTAACAGAGCGAGTTGGAGCGACATGGCCAATTTACTCTTTTGAATTCTCTTGGGGATGAGTCCAGATTTCTGGAAAAGGAGTCAACGTAGGCGATAAAAAATGATTAGGATTTGTGGACAATACTATTCATCTTCGTATCCCATTCCCAGAATTTTTAACAGAGCGAGTTGGAGTGACCAATTTACTATTTTGAATTCTCTAGGGGATGAGTCCAGATTTTTGGAAAAGGAGTCAACGTGGGCGATAAAAAATGATTAGGATTTGTGGACAATACTATTCTTCATCGTATCCCAACCCCAGAATTTTTAACAGAGAGAGTTGGAGCGACTTATGGCCAATTTACTCTTTTGAATTCTCTAGGGGTTGAGTCCAGATTTCTGGAAAACGAGTCAACGTAGGCGATAAAAAATGATTAGAATTTGTGGATAATACTATTCATCTTCGTATCCCATCCCCAGAATTTTTAACAGAGCGAGTTGGAGTGACCAATTTACTATTTTAAATTCTCTAGGGGATGAGTCCAGATTTCTGGAAAAGGAGTCAACGTGGGCGATAAAAAAGATTAGGATTTGTGGACAATACTATTCTTCATCGTATCCCAACCCCAGAATTTTTAACAGAGAGAGTTTGAGCGACTTATGGCCAGTTTACTCTTTTGAATTCTCTTGGGGATGAGTCTAGATTTCTGGAAAAGGAGTCAACGTAGGCGATAAAAAATGATTAGGATTTGTGGACAATACTATTCATCTTCGTATCCCATCCCCAGAATTTTTAACAGAGCGAGTTGGAGTGACCAATTTACTATTTTGAATTCTCTAGGGGATGAGTCCAGATTTCTGGAAAAGGAGTCAACGTGGGCGATACAAAATGATAAGGATTTGTGGACAATACTATTCTTCATCGTATCCCAACCCCAGAATTTTTAACAGAGCGAGTTGGAGCGACTTATGGCCAATTAACTCTTTTGATTTCTCTAGGGGATGAGGCCAGATTTCTGGAATAGGAGTCAACGTGGGCGATAAAAAATGATTAGGATTTGTGGACAATACTATTCTTCATCGTATCCCAACCCCAGAATTTTTAACAGAGCGAGTTGGAGCGACATGGCCAATTTACTCTTTTGAATTCTCTTGGGGAGGAGTCCAGATTTCTGGAAAAGGAGTCAACGTGGGCGATAAAAAATTATTAGGATTTGTGGACAAAACTATTCATCATCGTATCCCATCCCAAGAATTTTTAACAGAGCGAGTTGGAGTGACCAATTTACTATTTTGAATTCTCTAGGGGATGAGTCCAGATTTCTGGAAAAGGAGTCAAAGTGGGCGATAAAAAATGATTAGGATTTGTGGACAATACTATTCTTCATCGTATCCCATCCCCAGAATTTTTAACAGAGAGAGTTGGAGCGACTTATGGCCAATTTACTCTTTTGAAATCTCTAGGGGTTGAGTCCAGATTACTGGAAAACGAGTCAACGTAGGCGATAAAAAATGATTAGGATTTGTGGACAATACTATTCATCTTCGTATCCCATCCCCAGAATTTTTAACAGAGCGAGTTGGAGTGACCAATTTACTATTTTGAATTCTCTAGGGGATGAGTCCAGATTTCTGGAAAAGGAGTCAAAGTGGGCGATAAAAAATGATTAGGATTTGTGGACAATACTATTCTTCATCGTATCCCATCCCCAGAATTTTTAACAGAGTGAGTTGGAGCGACTTATGGCCAATTTACTCTTTTGAAATCTCTAGGGGTTGAGTCCAGATTTCTGGAAAACGAGTCAACGTAGGCGATAAAAAATGATTAGGATTTGTGGACAATACTATTCATCTTCGTATCCCATCCCCAGAATTTTTAACAGAGCGAGTTGGAGTGACCAATTTACTATTTTGAATTCTCTAGGGGATGAGTCCAGATTTCTGGAAAAGGAGTCAACGTGGGCGATAAAAAATGATTAGGATTTGTGGACAATACTATTCTTCATCGTATCCCAACCCCAGAATTTTTAACAGAGCGAGTTGGAGCGACATGGCCAATTTACTCTTTTGAATTCTCTTGGGGATGAGTCCAGATTTCTGGAAAAGGAGTCAACGTAGGCGATAAAAAATGATTAGGATTTGTGGACAATACTATTCATCTTCGTATCCCATTCCCAGAATTTTTAACAGAGCGAGTTGGAGTGACCAATTTACTATTTTGAATTCTCTAGGGGATGAGTCCAGATTTCTGGAAAAGGAGTCAACGTGGGCGATAAAAAATGATTAGGATTTGTGGACAATACTATTCATCTTCGTATCCCATTCCCAGAATTTTTAACAGAGCGAGTTGGAGTGACCAATTTACTATTTTGAATTCTCTAGGGGATGAGTCCAGATTTCTGGAAAAGGAGTCAACGTGGGCGATAAAAAATGATTAGGATTTGTGGACAATACTATTCTTCATCGTATCCCAACCCCAGAATTTTTAACAGAGAGAGTTGGAGCGACTTATGGCCAATTTACTCTTTTGAATTCTCTAGGGGTTGAGTCTAGATTTCTGGAAAACGAGTCAACGTAGGCGATAAAAAATGATTAGGATTTGTGGATAATACTATTCACCTTCGTATCCCATCCCCAGAATTTTTAACAGAGCGAGTTGGAGTGACCAATTTACTATTTTAAATTCTCTAGGGGATGAGTCCAGATTTCTGGAAAAGGAGTCAACGTGGGCGATAAAAAAGATTAGGATTTGTGGACAATACTATTCTTCATCGTATCCCAACCCCAGAATTTTTAACAGAGAGAGTTTGAGCGACTTATGGCCAATTTACTCTTTTGAATTCTCTTGGGGATGAGTCTAGATTTCTGGAAAAGGAGTCAACGTAGGCGATAAAAAATGATTAGGATTTGTGGACAATACTATTCATCTTCGTATCCCATCCCCAGAATTTTTAACAGAGCGAGTTGGAGTGACCAATTTACTATTTTGAATTCTCTAGGGGATGAGTCCAGATTTCTGGAAAAGGAGTCAACGTGGGCGATAAAAAATGATAAGGATTTGTGGACAATACTATTCTTCATCGTATCCCAACCCCAGAATTTTTAACAGAGCGAGTTGGAGCGACTTATGGCCAATTAACTCTTTTGGTTTCTCTAGGGGATGAGGCCAGATTTCTGGAATAGGAGTCAACGTGGGCGATAAAAAATGATTAGGATTTGTGGACAATACTATTCTTCATCGTATCCCAACCCCAGAATTTTTAACAGAGCGAGTTGGAGCGACATGGCCAATTTACTCTTTTGAATTCTCTTGGGGATGAGTCCAGATTTCTGGAAAAGGAGTAAACGTGGGCGATAAAAAATTATTAGGATTTGTGGACAAAACTATTCATCATCGTATCCCATCCCAAGAATTTTTAACAGAGCGAGTTGGAGTGACCAATTAACTATTTTGAATTCTCTAGGGGATGAGTCCAGATTTCTGGAAAAGGAGTCAACGTGGGCGATAAAAAATGATTAGGATCTGTGGACAATACTATTCATCTTCGTATCCCAACCCCAGAATTTTTAACAGAGCGAGTTGGAGTGACCAATTTACTATTTTAAATTCTCTAGAGGATGAGTCCAGATTTCTGGAAAAGGAGTCAACGTGGGCGATAAAAAAGATTAGGATTTGTGGACAATACTATTCTTCATCGTATCCCAACCCCAGAATTTTTAACAGAGAGAGTTTGAGCGACTTATGGCCAGTTTACTCTTTTGAATTCTCTTGGGGATGAGTCTAGATTTCTGGAAAAGGAGTCAACGTAGGCGATAAAAAATGATTAGGATTTGTGGACAATACTATTCATCATCGTATCCCATCCCCAGAATTTTTAACAGAGCGAGTTGGAGTGACCAATTTACTATTTTAAATTCTCTAGGGGATGAGTCCAGATTTCTGGAAAAGGAGTCAACGTGGGCGATAAAAAATGATTAGAATTTGTGGATAATACTATTCATCTTCGTATCCCATCCCCAGAATTTTTAACAGAGCGAGTTGGAGTGACCAATTTACTATTTTAAATTCTCTAGGGGATGAGTCCAGATTTCTGGAAAAGGAGTCAACGTGGGCGATAAAAAAGATTAGGATTTGTGGACAATACTATTCTTCATCGTATCCCAACCCCAGAATTTTTAACAGAGAGAGTTTGAGCGACTTATGGCCAGTTTACTCTTTTGAATTCTCTTGGAGATGAGTCTAGATTTCTGGAAAAGGAGTCAACGTAGGCGATAAAAAATGATTAGGATTTGTGGACAATACTATTCATCTTCGTATCCCATCCCCAGAATTTTTAACAGAGCGAGTTGGAGTGACCAATTTACTATTTTGAATTCTCTAGGGGATGAGTCCAGATTTCTGGAAAAGGAGTCAACGTGGGCGATACAAAATGATAAGGATTTGTGGACAATACTATTCTTCATCGTATCCCAACCCCAGAATTTTTAACAGAGCGAGTTGGAGCGACTTATGGCCAATTAACTCTTTTGATTTCTCTAGGGGATGAGGCCAGATTTCTGGAATAGGAGTCAACGTGGGCGATAAAAAATGATTAGGATTTGTGGACAATACTATTCTTCATCGTATCCCAACCCCAGAATTTTTAACAGAGCGAGTTGGAGCGACATGGCCAATTTACTCTTTTGAATTCTCTTGGGGAGGAGTCCAGATTTCTGGAAAAGGAGTCAACGTGGGCGATAAAAAATTATTAGGATTTGTGGACAAAACTATTCATCATCGTATCCCATCCCAAGAATTTTTAACAGAGCGAGTTGGAGTGACCAATTTACTATTTTGAATTCTCTAGGGGATGAGTCCAGATTTCTGGAAAAGGAGTCAAAGTGGGCGATAAAAAATGATTAGGATTTGTGGACAATACTACTCTTCATCGTATCCCATCCCCAGAATTTTTAACAGAGAGAGTTGGAGCGACTTATGGCCAATTTACTCTTTTGAAATCTCTAGGGGTTGAGTCCAGATTACTGGAAAACGAGTCAACGTAGGCGATAAAAAATGATTAGGATTTGTGGACAATACTATTCATCTTCGTATCCCATCCCCAGAATTTTTAACAGAGCGAGTTGGAGCGACATGGCCAATTTACTCTTTTGAATTCTCTTGGGGTTGAGTCCAGATTTCTGGAAAACGAGTCAACGTAGGCGATAATAAATGATTAGGATTTGTGGACAATACTATTAATCTTCGTATCCCATCCCCAGAATTTTTAACAGAGCGAGTTGGAGTGACCAATTTACTATTTTGAATTCTCTAGGGGATGAGTCCAGATTTCTGGAAAAGGAGTCAACGTGGGCGATAAAAAATGATTAGGATTTGTGGACAATACTATTCTTCATCGTATCCCAACCCCAGAATTTTTAACAGAGCGAGTTGGAGCGACATGGCCAATTTACTCTTTTGAATTCTCTTGGGGATGAGTCCAGATTTCTGGAAAAGGAGTCAACGTAGGCGATAAAAAATGATTAGGATTTGTGGACAATACTATTCATCTTCGTATCCCATTCCCAGAATTTTTAACAGAGCGAGTTGGAGTGACCAATTTACTATTTTGAATTCTCTAGGGGATGAGTCCAGATTTTTGGAAAAGGAGTCAACGTGGGCGATAAAAAATGATTAGGATTTGTGGACAATACTATTCTTCATCGTATCCCAACCCCAGAATTTTTAACAGAGAGAGTTGGAGCGACTTATGGCCAATTTACTCTTTTGAATTCTCTAGGGGTTGAGTCCAGATTTCTGGAAAACGAGTCAACGTAGGCGATAAAAAATGATTAGAATTTGTGGATAATACTATTCATCTTCGTATCCCATCCCCAGAATTTTTAACAGAGCGAGTTGGAGTGACCAATTTACTATTTTAAATTCTCTAGGGGATGAGTCCAGATTTCTGGAAAAGGAGTCAACGTGGGCGATAAAAAAGATTAGGATTTGTGGACAATACTATTCTTCATCGTATCCCAACCCCAGAATTTTTAACAGAGAGAGTTTGAGCGACTTATGGCCAGTTTACTCTTTTGAATTCTCTTGGGGATGAGTCTAGATTTCTGGAAAAGGAGTCAACGTAGGCGATAAAAAATGATTAGGATTTGTGGACAATACTATTCATCTTCGTATCCCATCCCCAGAATTTTTAACAGAGCGAGTTGGAGTGACCAATTTACTATTTTGAATTCTCTAGGGGATGAGTCCAGATTTCTGGAAAAGGAGTCAACGTGGGCGATACAAAATGATAAGGATTTGTGGACAATACTATTCTTCATCGTATCCCAACCCCAGAATTTTTAACAGAGCGAGTTGGAGCGACTTATGGCCAATTAACTCTTTTGATTTCTCTAGGGGATGAGGCCAGATTTCTGGAATAGGAGTCAACGTGGGCGATAAAAAATGATTAGGATTTGTGGACAATACTATTCTTCATCGTATCCCAACCCCAGAATTTTTAACAGAGCGAGTTGGAGCGACATGGCCAATTTACTCTTTTGAATTCTCTTGGGGAGGAGTCCAGATTTCTGGAAAAGGAGTCAACGTGGGCGATAAAAAATTATTAGGATTTGTGGACAAAACTATTCATCATCGTATCCCATCCCAAGAATTTTTAACAGAGCGAGTTGGAGTGACCAATTTACTATTTTGAATTCTCTAGGGGATGAGTCCAGATTTCTGGAAAAGGAGTCAAAGTGGGCGATAAAAAATGATTAGGATTTGTGGACAATACTATTCTTCATCGTATCCCATCCCCAGAATTTTTAACAGAGAGAGTTGGAGCGACTTATGGCCAATTTACTCTTTTGAAATCTCTAGGGGTTGAGTCCAGATTACTGGAAAACGAGTCAACGTAGGCGATAAAAAATGATTAGGATTTGTGGACAATACTATTCATCTTCGTATCCCATCCCCAGAATTTTTAACAGAGCGAGTTGGAGTGACCAATTTACTATTTTGAATTCTCTAGGGGATGAGTCCAGATTTCTGGAAAAGGAGTCAAAGTGGGCGATAAAAAATGATTAGGATTTGTGGACAATACTATTCTTCATCGTATCCCATCCCCAGAATTTTTAACAGAGTGAGTTGGAGCGACTTATGGCCAATTTACTCTTTTGAAATCTCTAGGGGTTGAGTCCAGATTTCTGGAAAACGAGTCAACGTAGGCGATAAAAAATGATTAGGATTTGTGGACAATACTATTCATCTTCGTATCCCATCCCCAGAATTTTTAACAGAGCGAGTTGGAGTGACCAATTTACTATTTTGAATTCTCTAGGGGATGAGTCCAGATTTCTGGAAAAGGAGTCAACGTGGGCGATAAAAAATGATTAGGATTTGTGGACAATACTATTCTTCATCGTATCCCAACCCCAGAATTTTTAACAGAGCGAGTTGGAGCGACATGGCCAATTTACTCTTTTGAATTCTCTTGGGGATGAGTCCAGATTTCTGGAAAAGGAGTCAACGTAGGCGATAAAAAATGATTAGGATTTGTGGACAATACTATTCATCTTCGTATCCCATTCCCAGAATTTTTAACAGAGCGAGTTGGAGTGACCAATTTACTATTTTGAATTCTCTAGGGGATGAGTCCAGATTTCTGGAAAAGGAGTCAACGTGGGCGATAAAAAATGATTAGGATTTGTGGACAATACTATTCATCTTCGTATCCCATTCCCAGAATTTTTAACAGAGCGAGTTGGAGTGACCAATTTACTATTTTGAATTCTCTAGGGGATGAGTCCAGATTTCTGGAAAAGGAGTCAACGTGGGCGATAAAAAATGATTAGGATTTGTGGACAATACTATTCTTCATCGTATCCCAACCCCAGAATTTTTAACAGAGAGAGTTGGAGCGACTTATGGCCAATTTACTCTTTTGAATTCTCTAGGGGTTGAGTCTAGATTTCTGGAAAACGAGTCAACGTAGGCGATAAAAAATGATTAGGATTTGTGGATAATACTATTCACCTTCGTATCCCATCCCCAGAATTTTTAACAGAGCGAGTTGGAGTGACCAATTTACTATTTTAAATTCTCTAGGGGATGAGTCCAGATTTCTGGAAAAGGAGTCAACGTGGGCGATAAAAAAGATTAGGATTTGTGGACAATACTATTCTTCATCGTATCCCAACCCCAGAATTTTTAACAGAGAGAGTTTGAGCGACTTATGGCCAATTTACTCTTTTGAATTCTCTTGGGGATGAGTCTAGATTTCTGGAAAAGGAGTCAACGTAGGCGATAAAAAATGATTAGGATTTGTGGACAATACTATTCATCTTCGTATCCCATCCCCAGAATTTTTAACAGAGCGAGTTGGAGTGACCAATTTACTATTTTGAATTCTCTAGGGGATGAGTCCAGATTTCTGGAAAAGGAGTCAACGTGGGCGATAAAAAATGATAAGGATTTGTGGACAATACTATTCTTCATCGTATCCCAACCCCAGAATTTTTAACAGAGCGAGTTGGAGCGACTTATGGCCAATTAACTCTTTTGGTTTCTCTAGGGGATGAGGCCAGATTTCTGGAATAGGAGTCAACGTGGGCGATAAAAAATGATTAGGATTTGTGGACAATACTATTCTTCATCGTATCCCAACCCCAGAATTTTTAACAGAGCGAGTTGGAGCGACATGGCCAATTTACTCTTTTGAATTCTCTTGGGGATGAGTCCAGATTTCTGGAAAAGGAGTCAACGTGGGCGATAAAAAATTATTAGGATTTGTGGACAAAACTATTCATCATCGTATCCCATCCCAAGAATTTTTAACAGAGCGAGTTGGAGTGACCAATTAACTATTTTGAATTCTCTAGGGGATGAGTCCAGATTTCTGGAAAAGGAGTCAACGTGGGCGATAAAAAATGATTAGGATCTGTGGACAATACTATTCATCTTCGTATCCCAACCCCAGAATTTTTAACAGAGAGAGTTGGAGTGACCAATTTACTATTTTAAATTCTCTAGAGGATGAGTCCAGATTTCTGGAAAAGGAGTCAACGTGGGCGATAAAAAAGATTAGGATTTGTGGACAATACTATTCTTCATCGTATCCCAACCCCAGAATTTTTAACAGAGAGAGTTTGAGCGACTTATGGCCAGTTTACTCTTTTGAATTCTCTTGGGGATGAGTCTAGATTTCTGGAAAAGGAGTCAACGTAGGCGATAAAAAATGATTAGGATTTGTGGACAATACTATTCATCATCGTATCCCATCCCCAGAATTTTTAACAGAGCGAGTTGGAGTGACCAATTTACTATTTTAAATTCTCTAGGGGATGAGTCCAGATTTCTGGAAAAGGAGTCAACGTGGGCGATAAAAAATGATTAGAATTTGTGGATAATACTATTCATCTTCGTATCCCATCCCCAGAATTTTTAACAGAGCGAGTTGGAGTGACCAATTTACTATTTTAAATTCTCTAGGGGATGAGTCCAGATTTCTGGAAAAGGAGTCAACGTGGGCGATAAAAAAGATTAGGATTTGTGGACAATACTATTCTTCATCGTATCCCAACCCCAGAATTTTTAACAGAGAGAGTTTGAGCGACTTATGGCCAGTTTACTCTTTTGAATTCTCTTGGAGATGAGTCTAGATTTCTGGAAAAGGAGTCAACGTAGGCGATAAAAAATGATTAGGATTTGTGGACAATACTATTCATCTTCGTATCCCATCCCCAGAATTTTTAACAGAGCGAGTTGGAGTGACCAATTTACTATTTTGAATTCTCTAGGGGATGAGTCCAGATTTCTGGAAAAGGAGTCAACGTGGGCGATACAAAATGATAAGGATTTGTGGACAATACTATTCTTCATCGTATCCCAACCCCAGAATTTTTAGCAGAGCGAGTTGGAGCGACTTATGGCCAATTAACTCTTTTGATTTCTCTAGGGGATGAGGCCAGATTTCTGGAATAGGAGTCAACGTGGGCGATAAAAAATGATTAGGATTTGTGGACAATACTATTCTTCATCGTATCCCAACCCCAGAATTTTTAACAGAGCGAGTTGGAGCGACATGGCCAATTTACTCTTTTGAATTCTCTTGGGGAGGAGTCCAGATTTCTGGAAAAGGAGTCAACGTGGGCGATAAAAAATTATTAGGATTTGTGGACAAAACTATTCATCATCGTATCCCATCCCAAGAATTTTTAACAGAGCGAGTTGGAGTGACCAATTTACTATTTTGAATTCTCTAGGGGATGAGTCCAGATTTCTGGAAAAGGAGTCAAAGTGGGCGATAAAAAATGATTAGGATTTGTGGACAATACTACTCTTCATCGTATCCCATCCCCAGAATTTTTAACAGAGAGAGTTGGAGCGACTTATGGCCAATTTACTCTTTTGAAATCTCTAGGGGTTGAGTCCAGATTACTGGAAAACGAGTCAACGTAGGCGATAAAAAATGATTAGGATTTGTGGACAATACTATTCATCTTCGTATCCCATCCCCAGAATTTTTAACAGAGCGAGTTGGAGTGACCAATTTACTATTTTGAATTCTCTAGGGGATGAGTCCAGATTTCTGGAAAAGGAGTCAAAGTGGGCGATAAAAAATGATTAGGATTTGTGGACAATACTATTCTTCATCGTATCCCATCCCCAGAATTTTTAACAGAGAGAGTTGGAGCGACTTATGGCCAATTTACTCTTTTGAAATCTCTAGGGGTTGAGTCCAGATTTCTGGAAAACGAGTCAACGTAGGCGATAAAAAATGATTAGGATTTGTGGACAATACTATTCATCTTCGTATCCCATCCCCAGAATTTTTAACAGAGCGAGTTGGAGTGACCAATTTACTATTTTGAATTCTCTAGGGGATGAGTCCAGATTTCTGGAAAAGGAGTCAACGTGGGCGATAAAAAATGATTAGGATTTGTGGACAATACTATTCTTCATCGTATCCCAACCCCAGAATTTTTAACAGAGCGAGTTGGAGCGACATGGCCAATTTACTCTTTTGAATTCTCTTGGGGATGAGTCCAGATTTCTGGAAAAGGAGTCAACGTAGGCGATAAAAAATGATTAGGATTTGTGGACAATACTATTCATCTTCGTATCCCATTCCCAGAATTTTTAACAGAGCGAGTTGGAGTGACCAATATACTATTTTGAATTCTCTAGGGGATGAGTCCAGATTTCTGGAAAAGGAGTCAACGTGGGCGATAAAAAATGATTAGGATTTGTGGACAATACTATTCATCTTCGTATCCCATTCCCAGAATTTTTAACAGAGCGAGTTGGAGTGACCAATTTACTATTTTGAATTCTCTAGGGGATGAGTCCAGATTTCTGGAAAAGGAGTCAACGTGGGCGATAAAAAATGATTAGGATTTGTGGACAATACTATTCTTCATCGTATCCCAACCCCAGAATTTTTAACAGAGAGAGTTGGAGCGACTTATGGCCAATTTACTCTTTTGAATTCTCTAGGGGTTGAGTCTAGATTTCTGGAAAACGAGTCAACGTAGGCGATAAAAAATGATTAGGATTTGTGGATAATACTATTCACCTTCGTATCCCATCCCCAGAATTTTTAACAGAGCGAGTTGGAGTGACCAATTTACTATTTTAAATTCTCTAGGGGATGAGTCCAGATTTCTGGAAAAGGAGTCAACGTGGGCGATAAAAAAGATTAGGATTTGTGGACAATACTATTCTTCATCGTATCCCAACCCCAGAATTTTTAACAGAGAGAGTTTGAGCGACTTATGGCCAATTTACTCTTTTGAATTCTCTTGGGGATGAGTCTAGATTTCTGGAAAAGGAGTCAACGTAGGCGATAAAAAATGATTAGGATTTGTGGACAATACTATTCATCTTCGTATCCCATCCCCAGAATTTTTAACAGAGCGAGTTGGAGTGACCAATTTACTATTTTGAATTCTCTAGGGAATGAGTCCAGATTTCTGGAAAAGGAGTCAACGTGGGCGATAAAAAATGATAAGGATTTGTGGACAATACTATTCTTCATCGTATCCCAACCCCAGAATTTTTAACAGAGCGAGTTGGAGCGACTTATGGCCAATTAACTCTTTTGGTTTCTCTAGGGGATGAGGCCAGATTTCTGGAATAGGAGTCAACGTGGGCGATAAAAAATGATTAGGATTTGTGGACAATACTATTCTTCATCGTATCCCAACCCCAGAATTTTTAACAGAGCGAGTTGGAGCGACATGGCCAATTTACTCTTTTGAATTCTCTTGGGGATGAGTCCAGATTTCTGGAAAAGGAGTCAACGTGGGCGATAAAAAATTATTAGGATTTGTGGACAAAACTATTCATCATCGTATCCCATCCCAAGAATTTTTAACAGAGCGAGTTGGAGTGACCAATTAACTATTTTGAATTCTCTAGGGGATGAGTCCAGATTTCTGGAAAAGGAGTCAACGTGGGCGATAAAAAATGATTAGGATCTGTGGACAATACTATTCATCTTCGTATCCCAACCCCAGAATTTTTAACAGAGCGAGTTGGAGCGACTTATGGCCAATTAACTCTTTTGATTTCTCTAGGGGATGAGGCCAGATTTCTGGAATAGGAGTCAACGTGGGCGATAAAAAATGATTAGGATTTGTGGACAATACTATTCTTCATCGTATCCCAACCCCAGAATTTTTAACAGAGCGAGTTGGAGCGACATGGCCAATTTACTCTTTTGAATTCTCTTGGGGATGAGTCCAGATTTCTGGAAAAGGAGTCAACGTGAGCGATAAAAAATTATTAGGATTTGTGGACAATACTATTCTTCATCGTATCCCAACCCCAGAATTTTTAACAGAGCGAGTTGGAGCGACTTATGGCCAATTTACTCTTTTGAATTCTCTAGGGGTTGAGTCCAGATTTCTGAAAAACGAGTCAACGTAGGCGACAAAAAATGATTAGGATCTGTGGACAATACTATTCATCTTCGTATCCCATCCCCAGAATTTTTAACAGAGCGAGTTGGAGTGACCAATTTACTATTTTGAATTCTCTAGGGGATGAGTCCAGATTTCTGGAAAAGGAGTCAACGTGGGCGATAAAAAATGATTAGGATTTGTGGACAATACTATTCTTCATCGTATCCCAACCCCAGAATTTTTAACAGAGAGAGTTGGAGCGACTTATGGCCAATATACTCTTTTGAATTCTCTAGGGGTTGAGTCCAGATTTCTGGAAAACGAGTCAACGTAGGCGATAAAAAATGATTAGGATTTGTGGACAATACTATTCATCTTCGTATCCCATCCCCAGAATTTTTAACAGAGCGAGTTGGAGTGACCAATTTACTATTTTGAATTCACTAGGGGATGAGTCCAGATTTCTGGAAAAGGAGTCAACGTGGGCGATAAAAAATGATTAGGATTTGTGGACAATACTATTCTTCATCGTATCCCAACCCCAGAATTTTTAACAGAGCGAGTTGGAGCGACTTATGGCCAATTAACTCTTTTGAATTCTCTAGGGGATGAGTCCAGATTTCTGGAATAGGAGTCAACGTGGGCGATAAAAAATTATTAGGATTTGTGGACAAAACTATTCATCATCGTATCCCATCCCAAGAATTTTTAACAGAGCGAGTTGGAGTGACCAATTTATATTTTGAATTCTCTAGGGGATGAGTCCAGATTTCTGGAAAAGGAGTCAACGTGGGCGATAAAAAATGATTAGGATTTGTGGACAATACTATTCTTCATCGTATCCCAACCCCAGAATTTTTAACAGAGCGAGTTGGAGCGACTTATGGCCAATTAACTCTTTTGAATTCTCTAGGGGATGAGTCCAGATTTCTGGAATAGGAGTCAACGTGGGCGATAAAAAATGATTAGGATTTGTGGACAATACTATTCTTCATCGTATCCCAACCCCAGAATTTTTAACAGAGCGAGTTGGAGCGACTTATGGCCAATTTACTCTTTTGAATTCTCTTGTGGATGAGTCCAGATTTCTGAAAAAGGAGTCAACGTGGGCGATAAAAAATTATAAGGATTTGTGGATAATACTATTCATCACCGTATCCCATCCCCAGAATTTTAAACAGATCGAGTTGGAGTGACCAATTTACTATTTTGAATTCTCTAGGGGATGAGTCCAGATTTCTGGAAAAGGAGTCAACGTGGGCGATCAAAAATGATTAGGATTTGTGGACAATACTATTCATCATCGTATCCCATCCCCAGAATTTTTAACAGAGCGAGTTGGAATGACCAATTTACTATTTTGAATTCTCTTGGGGATGAGTCCAGATTTCTGGAAAAGGAGTCAACGTGGGAGATAAAAAATGATTAGGATTTGTGAACAATACTATTCTTCATCGTATCCCAACCCCAGAATTTTTAACAGAGCGAGTTGGGCCGACTTATGGCCAATTTACTCTTTTGAATTCTCTTGGGGATGAGTCCAGATTTCTGGAAAAGGAGTCAACGTGGGCGATAAAAAATGATTAGGATTTGTGGACAATGCTATTCTTCATCGTATCCCATCCCTAGAATTTTTAACAGAGCGAGTTGGAGTGACCAATTTACTTTTTTGAATTCTCTTGGGGATGAGTCCAGATTTCTGGAAAAGGAGTCAACGTGGGAGATAAAAAATGATTAGGATTTGTGAACAATACTATTCTTCATCGTATCCCAACCCCAGAATTTTTAACAGAGCGAGTTGGAGCGACTTATGGCCAATTTACTCTTTTGAATTCTCTTGGGGATGAGTCCAGATTTCTGGAAAAGGAGTCAACGTGGGCGATAAAAAATGATTAGGATTTGTGGACAATACTATTCTTCATCGAATCCCAACCCCAGAATTTTTAACAGAGCGAGCTGGAGCGACTTATGGCCAATTTACTCTGTTGAATTCTCTTGGGGATGAGTCCAGATTTCTGGAAAAGGAGTCAACGTGGGAGATAAAAAATGATTAGGATTTGTGGACAATACTATTCTTCATCGTATCCCAACCCCAGAATTTTTAACAGAGCGAGTTGGAGCGACTTATGGCCAATTTACTCTTTTGAATTCTCTTGGGGATGAGTCCAGATTTCTGGAAAAGGAGTCAACGTGGGCGATAAAAAATTATAAGGATTTGTGGACAATACTATTCTTCATCGTATCCCAACCCCAGAATTTTTAACAGAGCGAGTTGGAGCGACTTATGGCCAATTTACTCTTTTGAATTCTCTTGGGGATGAGTCCAGATTTCTGGAAAAGGAGTAAACGTGTGCGATAAAAAATGATTAGGATTTGTGGACAATACTATTCTTCATCGTATCCCAACCCCAGAATTTTTAACAGAGCGAGTTGGAGCGACTTATGGCCAATTTACTCTTTTGAATTCTCTTGTGGATGAGTCCAGATTTTTGAAAAGGAGTCAACGTGGGCGATAAAAAATTATAAGGATTTGTGGATAATACTAATCATCATCGTATCCCATCCCCAGAATTTTAAACAGAGCGAGTTGGAGTGACCAATTTACTATTTTGAATTCTCTAGGGGATGAGTCCAGATTTCTGGAAAAGAAGTCAACGCGGGCGATCAAAAATGATTAGGATTTGTGGACAGTACTATTCTAAATCGTTTTCCATTCCCAGAATTTTTAACAGAGCGAGCTGGAGCGACTTATGGCCAATTTACTCTGTTGAATTCTCTTGGGGATGAGTCCAGATTTCTGGAAAAGGAGTCAACGTGGGAGATAAAAAATGATTAGGATTTGTGGACAATACTATTCTTCATGGTATCCCAACCCCAGAATTTTTAACAGAGCGAGTTGGAGCGACTTATGGCCAATTTACTCTTTTGAATTCTCTTGTGGATGAGTCCAGATTTCTGGAAAAGGAGTCAACGTGGGTGATCAAAAATGATTAGGATTTGTGGACAATACTATTCATCATCGTATCCCATCCCCAGAATTTTTAACAGAGTGTGTTGGAGTGACCAATTTACTATTTTGAATTCTCTTGGGGATGAGTCCAGATTTCTGGAAAAGGAGTCAACGTGGGAAATAAAAAATGATTAGGATTTGTGAACAATACTATTCTTCATCGTATCCCAACCCCAGAATTTTTAACAGAGCGAGCTGGAGCGACTTATGGCCAATTTACTCTTTTGAATTCTCTTGGGGATGAGTCCAGATTTCTGGAAAAGGAGTCAACGTGGGAGATAAAAAATGATGAGGATTTGTGGACAATACTATTCTTCATCGTATCCTAACCCCAGAATTTTTAACAGAGCGAGTTGGAGCGACTTATGGCCAATTTACTCTTTTGAATTCTCTTGGGGATGAGTCCAGATTTCTGGAAAAGGAGTCAACGTGGGCGATAAAAAATGATAAGGATTTGTGGACAATACTATTCTTCATCGCATCCCAACCCCAGAATTTTTAACAGAGCGAGTTGGAGCGACTTATGGCCAATTTACTCTTTTGAATTCTCTTGGGGATGAGTCCAGATTTCTGGAAAAGGAGTCAACGTGGGCGATAAAAAATGATAAGGATTTGTGGACAATACTATTCTTCATCGTATCCCAACCCCAGAATTTTTAACAGAGCGACTTGGAGCGACTTATGGCCAATTTACTCTTTTGAATTCTCTTGGGGATGAGTCCAGATTTCTGGAAAAGGAGTCAACGTGGGCGATAAAAAATAATTAGGATTTGTGGACAATACTATTCTTCATCGTATCCCATCCCCAGAATTTTTAACAGAGCGAGTTGGAGTGACCAATTTACTATTTTGAATTCTCTAGGGGATGAGTCCAGATTTCTGGAAAAGGAGTCAACGTGGGCGATCAAAAATGATAAGGATTTGTGGACAATACTATTCTTCATCGTATCCCAACCCCAGAATTTTTAACAGAGCGAGTTGGAGCGACTTATGGCCAATTAACTCTTTTGAATTCTCTAGGGGATGAGGCCAGATTTCTGGAATAGGAGTCAACGTGGGCGATAAAAAATGATTAGGATTTGTGGACAATACTATTCTTCATCGTATCCCAACCTCGGAATTTTGAAATGAGCGAGTTGGAGTGACCAATTTACTATTTTGAATTCTGTAGGGGATGAGTCCAGATTTATGGAAAAGGTGTCAACGTGGGCAATAAAAAATGATTAGGATTTGCGGACAATACTATTCTTCATCGTATCCCAACCCCAGAATATTTAACAGAGCGAGTTGGAGCGACTTATGGCCAATATACTCTTTTGAATTCTCTAGGGGTTGAGTCCAGATTTCTGGAAAACGAGTCAACGTAGGCGATAAAAAATGATTAGGATTTGTGGACAATACTATTCATCTTCGTATCCCATCCCCAGAATTTTTAACAGAGCGAGTTGGAGTGACCAATTTACTATTTTGAATTCACTAGGGGATGAGTCCAGATTTCTGGAAAAGGAGTCAACGTGGGCGATAAAAAATGATTAGGATTTGTGGACAATACTATTCTTCATCGTATCCCAACCCCAGAATTTTTAACAGAGAGAGTTGGAGCGACTTATGGCCAATATACTCTTTTGAATTCTCTAGGGGTTGAGTCCAGATTTCTGGAAAACGAGTCAACGTAGGCGATAAAAAATGATTAGGATTTGTGGACAATACTATTCATCTTCGTATCCCATCCCCAGAATTTTTAACAGAGCGAGTTGGAGTGACCAATTTACTATTTTGAATTCACTAGGGGATGAGTCCAGATTTCTGGAAAAGGAGTCAACGTGGGCGATAAAAAATGATTAGGATTTGTGGACAATACTATTCTTCATCGTATCCCAACCCCAGAATTTTTAACAGAGCGAGTTGGAGCGACTTATGGCCAATTAACTCTTTTGAATTCTCTAGGGGATGAGTCCAGATTTCTGGAATAGGAGTCAACGTGGGCGATAAAAAATTATTAGGATTTGTGGACAAAACTATTCATCATCGTATCCCATCCCAAGAATTTTTAACAGAGCGAGTTGGAGTGACCAATTTATATTTTGAATTCTCTAGGGGATGAGTCCAGATTTCTGGAAAAGGAGTCAACGTGGGCGATAAAAAATGATTAGGATTTGTGGACAATACTATTCTTCATCGTATCCCAACCCCAGAATTTTTAACAGAGCGAGTTGGAGCGACTTATGGCCAATTAACTCTTTTGAATTCTCTAGGGGATGAGTCCAGATTTCTGGAATAGGAATCAACGTGGGCGATAAAAAATGATTAGGATTTGTGGACAATACTATTCTTCATCGTATCCCATCCCCAGAATTTTTAACAGAGCGAGTTGGAGTGACCAATTTACTATTTTGAATTCTGTAGGGGATGAGTCCAGATTTCTGGAAAAGGAGTCAACGTGGGCAATAAAAAATGATAAGGATTTGTGGAAAATACTATTCTTTATCGTATCCCAACCCCAGAATATTTAACAGAGCGAGTTGGAGCGACTTATGGCCAATTTACTCTTTTGAATTCTCTTGGGGATGAGTCCAGATTTCTGGAAAAGGAGTCAACGTGGGCGATCAAAAATGATTAGGATTTGCGGACAATACTATTCTTCATCGTATCCCATCCCCAGAATTTTTAACAGAGCGAGTTGGAGCGACTTATGGCCAATTTACTCTTTTGAATTCTCTTGGGGATGAGTCCAGATTTCTGGAATAGGAGTCAACGTGGGCGATAAAAAATGATTAGGATTTGTGGACAATAATATTCTTCATCGTATCCCATCCCCAGAATTTTTAACAGAGCGAGTTGGAGTGACCAATTTACTATTTTGAATTCTGTAGGGGATGAGTCCAGATTTCTGGAAAAGGAGTCAACGTGGGCAATAAAAAATGATAAGGATTTGTGGAAAATACTATTCTTTATCGTATCCCAACCCCAGAATATTTAACAGAGCGAGTTGGAGCGACTTATGGCCAATTTACTCTTTTGAATTCTCTTGGGGATGAGTCCAGATTTCTGGAAAAGGAGTCAACGTGGGCGATCAAAAATGATTAGGATTTGCGGACAATACTATTCTTCATCGTATCCCATCCCCGGAAATTTAAACCGAGCGAGTTGGAGTGACCAATTTACTATTTTGAATTCTGTAGGGGATGAGTCCACATTTCTGGAAAAGAAGTCAACGTGGGCAATAAAAAATGATAAGGATTTGTGGAAAATACTATTCTTTATCGTATCCCATCCCCAGAATATTTAACAGAGCGAGTTGGAGCGACTTATGGCCAATTTACTCTTTTGAATTCTCTTGGGGATGAGTCCAGATTTCTGGAAAAGGAGTCAACGTGGGCGATCAAAAATGATTAGGATTTGTGGACAATATTATTCATCATCGTATCCCATCCCCAGAACTTTTAACAGAGCGAGTTTGAGTGACCATTTTACTATTTTGAATTCTCTTGGGGATGAGTCCAGATTTCTGGAAAAGGAGTCAACGTGGGCAATAAAAAATGATTAGTATTTGTGGAAAATACTATTCTTTATCGTACCCCAACCCCAGAATTTTTAACAGAGCGAGTTGGAGCGACTTATGGCCAATTTACTCTTTTGAATTCTCTAGGGGTTGAGTCCAGATATCTTGAAAAGGAGTCAACGTGGGCGATAAAAAATGATTAGGATTTGTGGACAATACTATTCTTCATCGTATCCCAACCTTAGTATTTTTAACAGAACGAGTTGGAGCGACTTATGGCCAATTTACTCTCTTGAATTCTCTTGGGGATGAGTCCAGATTTCTGGAAAAGGAGTCAACGTGGGCGATAAAAAATGAGAGTTAAGTGGCCATAAGTCGCTCCAACTCGCTCTGTTAAAAATTCTGGGGATGGAAAACGATGAAGAATAGTATTGTCCACAAATCCTTATCATTTTTTATCGCCCAAGTTGACTCCTTTTCCAGAAATCTGGACTCATCCCCTAGAGAATTCAAAAGAGTAAATTGGTCACTCCAACTCGCTCTGTTAAAAATTCTGGGGATGGAAAACGATGAAGAATAGTATTGTCCACAAATCCTAATCATTTTAATCCGCCCACGTTGACTCCTTTTTCAGAAATCTGGACTCATCCCCTAGAGAATTCAAGAGTGTAAATTGGTAACTCCAACTAGCTCTGTTAAAAATTCTGGGGATGGAAAACGATGAAGAATTGTATTGTCCACAAATCCTTATCATTTTTTATCGTCCACGTTGACTCCTTCACCAGAAATCTGGACTCATCCCCTAAAGTATTCAAAAGAGTAAATTGGCAACTCCAGCTCGCTCTGTTAAAAATTCTGGGAATGGAAACCGATGAAGAATAGTATTGTCCACAAATCCTAATCATTTTTTATCGCCCACGTTGACTACTTTACCAGAAATCTGAACTCATCCCCTAGAGAATTCAAAAGAGTAAATTGGTCACTCCAACTCGCTCTGTTAAAAATTCTGGGGATGGAAAACGATGAAGAATAGTATTGTCCACAAATCCTAATAATTTTTTATCGCCCACGTTGACTCCTTTTCCGGAAATCTGGACTCATCCCCTAAAGAATTCAAGTGTAAATTGGTCACTCCAACTCGCTCTGTTAAAAATTCTGGGGATGGAAAACGATGAAGAATAGTATTGTCCACAAATCCTAATAATTTTTTATTGCCCACATTGACTCCTTTACCAGAAATCTGGACTCATCCCCTAGAGAATTCCAAAGAGTAAATTGGTCAGTCCAACTCGCTCTGTTAAAAATTCTGGGGATGGAAAACGATGAAGAATAGTACTGTCCACAAATCCTTATCATTTTTTATCGACCACGTTGACTCCTTTTCCAGAAATCTGGACTCATCCCCTAGAGAATTCAAAAGAGTAAATTGGTCACTTCAACTCGCTCTGTTACAAATTTTGGGGATGGAAAACGATGAAGAATAGTATTGTCCACAAATCCTAATAATTTTTTATTGTCCACATTGACTCCTTTACCAGAAATCCGAACTCATCCCCTAGAGAATTCAAAAGAGTAAATTGGTCAATCCAACTCGCTCTGTTAAAAATTCTGGGGATGGAAAACGATGAAGAATAGTACTGTTCACAAATCTTTATAATTTTTTATCGACCACGTGAGACTCCTTTTCCAGAAATCTGGACTCATCCCCTAGATAATTCAAAAAAGTAAATTGGTCAGTCCAACTCGCTCTGTTAAAAATTTTAGGGATGGAAAGCGATGAAGAATAGTACTGTCCACAAATCCTAATCATTTTTTATCGACCACGTTGACTCCTTTTCCAGAAATCTGGACTCATCCCCTAGAGAATTCAAAAGAGTAAATTGGTCACTCCAACTCGGTCTGTTAAAAATTCTGGGGATAGAAAACGATGAAGGATAGTACTGTCCACAAATCCTAATCATTTTTTATCGACCACGTAGACTCCTTTTCCAAAAATCTGAACTCATCCCCTAGAGAATTCAAAAGAGTAAATTGGTCACTCCAACTCGCTCTGTTAAAAATTCTGGGGATGAAAAACGATGAAGAATAGTACTGTCCACAAATCCTAATCATTTTTTATCGACTACGTTGACTCCTTTTCCAGAAATCTGGACTCATCCCCTAGAGAATTCAAAACAGTAAATTCGTCACTCCAACTCGCTCTGTTAAAAATTCTGGAGATGGAAAACGATTAAGAATAGTACTGTCCACAAATCCTAATCATTTTTTATCGACCACGTTGACTCCTTTTCCAGAAATCTGGACTCATCCCCTAGAGAATTCAAAAGAGTAAATTGGTCACTCCAACTCGCTCTGTTAAAAATTCTGGGGATTGAAAACGATGAAGAATGGTATTGTCCACAAATCCTAATCATTTTTAATCGCCCACGTTGACTCCTTTTCCAGAAATCTGGACTCATCCCCTAGAGAATTCAAAAGTGTAAATTGGTCACTCCAACTCGCTCTGTTAAAAATTCTGGGGATGGGAAACGACGGAGAATAGTATTGTCCACAAATCCTATTAATTTTTTATTGCCCACGTTGACTCCTTTTCCAGAAATCTGGACTCATCCCCTAGAGAATTCAAAAGAGTAAATTGGTCAGTCCAACTCGCTCTGTTAAAAATGCTGGGGATGGAAAACGATGAAGAATAGTATTGTCCACAAATCCTAATCTTTTTTTAACGCCCACGTTGACTCCTTTTCCAGAAATCTGGACTCATCCCCTAGAGAATTCAAAAGTGTAAATTGGTCACTGCAACTCGCTCTGTTAAAAATATTGGGGATGGAAAACGATGAAGAATAGTATTGTCCACAAATCCTAATCATTTTTTATCACCCACGTTGACACCTTTTCCAGAAATCTGGACTCATCCCCTAGAGAATTCAAAAGTGTAAATTGATCACTCTAACTCGCTCTGTTAAAAATTCTGGGGATGGAAAACGATGAAGAATAGTATTGTCCACAAATCCTAATAATTTTTTATTGCCCAGATTGACTCCTTTACCAGAAATCTGGACTCATCCCCTAGAGAATTCAAAAGAGTAAATTGGTCAGTCCAACTCGCTCTGTTAAAAATGCTGGGGATGGAAAACGATGAAGAATAGTATTGTCCACAAATCCTAACCATTTTTTTTCGCCTCGTTGACTCCTTTTCCAGAAATCTGGACTCATCCCCTAGAGAATTCAAAAGTGTAAATTGGTCACTCCAAGTCGCTCTGTTAAAAATTCTGGGGATGGAAAACGATGAAGAATAGTACTGTCACAAATCCTAATAATTTTTTATTGCCCACATTGACTCCTTTACCAGAAATCTGAACTCATCCCCTAGAGAATTCAAAAGAGTAAATTGGTCACTCCAACTCGCTCTGTTAAAAATTCTGGGGATGGAAAATTATGAAGAATAGTATTGTCCACAAATCCTAATCATTTTTTATCGCCCACGTTGACTCCTTTTCCAGAAATCTGGACTCATCCCCTAGAGAATTCAAAAGAGTAAATTGGTCACTCCAATTCGCTCTGTTAAAAATTCTGGGGATGGGAAACGATAGAGAATAGTATTGTCCACAAATCCTAATCATTTTTTATCGCCCACGTTGACTCCTTTTCCAGAAATCTGGACTCATCCCCTAGAGAATTCAAGAGTAAATTGGTCACTCCAACTCGCTCTGTTTAAAATTCTGGGGATGGAAAACGATGAAGAATAGTACTGTCCACAAATCCTAATCATTTTTTATCGCCCACGTTGACTCCTTTTCCAGAAATCTGGACTCATCCCCTAGAGAATTCAAAAGAGTAAATTGGTCACTCCAACTCGCTCTGTTAAAAATTCTGTGGATGGAAAACGATGGAGAATAGTATTGTCCACAAATCCTAATCATTTTTAATCGCCCACGTTGACTCCTTTTCCAGAAATCTGGACTCATCCCCTAGGGAATTCAAAAGAGTAAATTGGTCACTCCAACTCGCTCTGTTTTAAATTCTGGGGATGGAAAACGATGAAGAATAGTACTGTCCACAAATCCTAATCATTTTTTATCGCCCACGTTGACTCCTTTTCCAGAAATCTGGACTCATCCCCTAGAGAATTCAAAAGAGTAAATTGGTCACTCCAACTCGCTCTGTTAAAAATTCTGGGGATGGAAAACGATGAAGAATAGTATTGTCCACAAATCCTAATCATTTTTAATCGCCCACGTTGACTCCTTTTTCAGAAATCTGGACTCATCCCCTAGAGAATTCAAAAGTGTAAATTGGTCACTCCAACTCGCTCTGTTAAAAATTCTGGGGATGGAAAACGATGAAGAATAGTATTGTCCAATAATCCTAATCATTTTTTATCGCCCACGTTGACTCCTTTTCCAGAAATCTGGACTCATCCCCTAGAGAATTCAAAAGAGTAAATTGGTCACTCCAACTCGCTCTGTTAAAAATTCTGGGGATTGAAAACGATAAAGAATAGTATTGTCCACAAATCCTAATCATTTTTAATCGCCCACGTTGACTCCTTTTTCAGAAATCTGGACTCATCCCCTAGAGAATTCAAAAGAGTAAATTGGTCACTCCAACTCGCTCTGTTAAAAATTCTGGGGATGGAAAACGATGAAGAATAGTATTGTCCACAAATCCTAATCATTTTTAATCGCCCACGTTGACTCCTTTTTCAGAAATCTGGACTCATCCCCTAGAGAATTCAAAAGAGTAAATTGGTCACTCCAACTCGCTCTGTTAAAAATTCTGGGGATGGAAAACGATGAAGAATAGTACTGTCCACAAATCCTAATCATTTTTTATCGCCCACGTTGACTCCTTTTCCAGAAATCTGGACTCATCCCCTAGAGAATTCAAAAGTGTAAATTGGTCACTCCAACTCGCTCTGTTAAAAATTCTGGGGATGGGAAACGACGGAGAATAGTATTGTCCACAAATCCTATTAATTTTTTATTGCCCACGTTGACTCCTTTTCCAGAAATCTGGACTCATCCCCTAGAGAATTCAAAAGAGTAAATTGCTCAGTCCAACTCGCTCTGTTAAAAATGCTGGGGATGGAAAACGATGAAGAATAGTATTGTCCACAAATCCTAATCATTTTTTATCGCCCACGTTGACTCCTTTTCCAGAAATCTGGACTCATCCCCTAGAGAATTCAAAAGTGTAAATTGGTCACTCCAACTCGCTCTGTTAAAAATACTGGGGATGGAAAACGATGAAGAATAGTATTGTCCACAAATCCTAATCATTTTTTATCACCCACGTTGACACCTTTTCCAGAAATCTGGACTCATCCCCTAGAGAATTCAAAAGTGTAAATTGATCACTCTAACTCGCTCTGTTAAAAATTCTGGGGATGGAAAACGATGAAGAATAGTATTGTCCACAAATCCTAATAATTTTTTATTGCCCAGATTGACTCCTTTACCAGAAATCTGGACACATCCCCTAGAGAATTCAAAAGAGTAAATTGGTCAGTTTAACTCGCTCTGTTAAAAATGCTGGGGATGGAAAACGATGAAGAATAGTATTGTCCACAAATCCTAACCATTTTTTATCGCCACGTTGACTCCTTTTCCAGAAATCTGGACTCATCCCCTAGAGAATTCAAAAGTGTAAATTGGTCACTCCAAGTCGCTCTGTTAAAAATTCTGGGGATGGAAAACGATGAAGAATAGTACTGTCACAAATCCTAATAATTTTTTATTGCCCACATTGACTCCTTTACCAGAAATCTGAACTCATCCCCTAGAGAATTCAAAAGAGTAAATTGGTCACTCCAACTCGCTCTGTTAAAAATTCTGGGGATGGAAAATTATGAAGAATAGTATTGTCCACAAATCCTAATCATTATTTATCGCCCACGTTGACTCCTTTTCCAGAAATCTGGACTCATCCCCTAGAGAATTCAAAAGAGTAAATTGGTCACTCCAATTCGCTCTGTTAAAAATTCTGGGGATGGGAAACGATAGAGAATAGTATTGTCCACAAATCCTAATCATTTTTTATCGCCCACGTTGACTCCTTTTCCAGAAATCTGGACTCATCCCCTAGAGAATTTAAAAGAGTAAATTGGTCACTCCAACTCGCTCTGTTTAAAATTCTGGGGATGGAAAACGATGAAGAATAGTACTGTCCACAAATCCTAATCATTTTTTATCGCCCACGTTGACTCCTTTTCCAGAAATCTGGACTCATCCCCTAGAGAATTCAAAAGAGTAAATTGGTCACTCCAACTCGCTCTGTTAAAAATTCTGGGGATGGAAAACGATGGAGAATAGTATTGTCCACAAATCCTAATCATTTTTAATCGCCCACGTTGACTCCTTTTCCAGAAATCTGGACTCATCCCCTAGAGAATTCAAAAGAGTAAATTGGTCACTCCAACTCGCTCTGTTTTAAATTCTGGGGATGGAAAACGATGAAGAATAGTACTGTCCACAAATCCTAATCATTTTTTATCGCCCACGTTGACTCCTTTTCCAGAAATCTGGACTCATCCCCTAGAGAATTCAAAAGAGTAAATTGGTCACTCCAACTCGCTCTGTTAAAAATTCTGGGGATGGAAAACGATGAAGAATAGTATTGTCCACAAATCCTAATCACTTTTAATCGCCCACGTTGACTCCTTTTTCAGAAATCTGGACTCATCCCCTAGAGAATTCAAAAGTGTAAATTGGTCACTCCAACTCGCTCTGTTAAAAATTCTGTGGATGGAAAACGATAAAGAATAGTATTGTCCACAAATCCTAATCATTTTTTATCGCCCACGTTGACTCCTTTTCCAGAAATCTGGACTCATCCCCTAGAGAATTCAAAAGAGTAAATTGGTCACTCCAACTCGCTCTGTTAAAAATTCTGGGGATGGAAAACGATGAAGAATAGTATTGTCCACAAATCCTAATCATTATTAATCGCCCAGGTTGACTCCTTTTTCAGAAATCTGGACTCATCCCCTAGAGAATTCAAAAGAGTAAATTGGTCACTCCAACTCGCTCTGTTAAAAATTCTGGGGATGGAAAACGATGAAGAATAGTATTGTCCACAAATCCTAATCATTTTTAATCGCCCACGTTGACTCCTTTTTCAGAAATCTGGACTCATCCCCTAGAGAATTCAAAAGAGTAAATTGGTCACTCCAACTCGCTCTGTTAAAAATTCTGGGGATGGAAAACGATGAAGAATAGTATTGTCCACAAATCCTAATCATTTTTTATCGCCCACGTTGACTCCTTTTCCAGAAATCTGGACTCATCCCCTAAAGAATTCAAAAGAGTAAATTGGTCACTCCAACTCGCTCTGTTAAAAATTCTGGGGATGGAAAACGATGAAGAATAGTATTGTCCACAAATCCTAATCATTTTTTATCGCCCACGTTGACTCCTTTTCCAGAAATCTGGACTCATCCTCTAGAGAATTCAAAAGAGTAAATTGGTCACTCCAACTCGCTCTGTTAAAAATTCTGGGGATGGAAAACGATGAAGAATAGTATTGTCCACAAATCCTAATCATTTTTAATCGCCCACGTTGACTCCTTTTTCAGAAATCTGGACTGATCCCCTAGAGAATTCAAAACAGTAAATTCGTCACTCCAACTCGCTCTGTTAAAAATTCTGGAGATGGAAAACGATGAAGAATAGTATTGTCCACAAATCCTAATCATTTTTAAACGCCCACGTTGACTCCTTTTCCAGAAATCTGGACTCATCCCTTAGAGAATTCAAAATTGTAAATTGGTCACACCAACACGCTCTGTTAAAAATTCTGGGGATGGAAAACGATGAAGAATAGTATTGTCCACAAATCCTAATCTTTTTTTATCGCCCACGTTGACTCCTTTTCCAGAAATCTGGACTCATCCCCTAGAGAATTCAAAAGAGTAAATTGGTAACACCAACTCGCTCTGTTAAAAATTCTGGGGATGGAAAACGATGAAGAATAGTATTGTCCATAAATCCTAATCATTTTTAATCGCCCACGTTGACTCCTTTTCCAGAAATCTGGACTCATCCCCTAGAGAATTCAAAAGTGTAAATTGGTCACTCCAACTCGCTCTGTTAAAAATTCTGGGGATGGAAAACGATGAAGAATAGTATTGTCCACAAATCCTATCATTTTTTATCGCCCACGTTGACTCCTTTTCCAGAAATCTGGACTCATCCCCTAGAGAATTCAAAAGAGTAAATTGGTCACTCCAACTCGCTCTGTTAAAAATTCTGGGGATGGAAAACGATGAAGAATAGTATTGTCCACAAATCCTAATCATTTTTAATCGCCCACGTTGACTCCTTTTTCAGAAATCTGGACTCATCCCCTAGAGAATTCAAAAGTGTAAATTGGTCACTCCAACTCGCTCTGTTAAAAATTCTGGGGATGGAAAACGATGAAGAATAGTATTGTCCACAAATCCTAATCATTTTTTATCGCCCACGTTGACTCCTTTTCCAGAAATCTGGACTCATCCCCTAGAGAATTCAAAAGAGTAAATTGGTCACTCCAACTCGCTCTGTTAAAAATTCTGGGGATGGAAAACGATGAAGAATAGTATTGTCCACAAATCCTAATCATTTTTAATCGCCCACTTTGATGACTATTTTTTCAGAAATCTGGACTCATCCCCTAGAGAATTCAAAAGAGTAAATTGGTCACTCCAACTCGCTCTGTTAAAAATTCTGGGGATGAAAAACGATGAAGAATAGTACTGTCCACAAATCCTAATCATTTTTTATCGACTACGTTGACTCCTTTTCCAGAAATCTGGACTCATCCCCTAGAGAATTCAAAACAGTAAATTCGTCACTCCAACTCGCTCTGTTAAAAATTCTGGGGATGGAAAACGATAAAGAATAGTATTGTCCACAAATCCTAATCATTTTTTATCGCCCACGTTGACTCCTTTTCCAGAAATCTGGACTCATCCCCTAGAGAATTCAAAAGAGTAAATTGGTCACTCCAACTCGCTCTGTTAAAAATTCTGGGGATGGAAAACGATGAAGAATAGTATTGTCCACAAATCCTAATCATTTTTAATCGCCCACGTTGACTCCTTTTTCAGAAATCTGGACTCATCCCCTAGAGAATTCAAAAGTGTAAATTGGTCACTCCAACTCGCTCTGTTAAAAATTCTGGGGATGGAAAACGATGAAGAATAGTATTGTCCACAAATCCTAATCATTTTTTATCGCCCACGTTGACTCCTTTTCCAGAAATCTGGACTCATCCCCTAGAGAATTCAAAAGAGTAAATTGGTCACTCCAACTCGCTCTGTTAAAAATTCTGGGGATGGAAAACGATGAAGAATAGTATTGTCCACAAATCCTAATCATTTTTTATCGCCCACGTTGACTCCTTTTCCAGAAATCTGGACTCATCCCCTAGAGAATTCAAAAGAGTAAATTGGTCACTCCAACTCGCTCTGTTAAAAATTCTGGGGATGGAAAACGATGAAGAATAGTATTGTCCACAAATCCTAATCATTTTTAATCGCCCACGTTGACTCCTTTTTCAGAAATCTGGACTGATCCCCTAGAGAATTCAAAACAGTAAATTCGTCACTCCAACTTGCTCTGTTAAAAATTCTGGAGATGGAAAACGATGAAGAATAGTATTGTCCACAAATCCTAATCATTTTTTATCGACCACGTGACTCCTTTTCCAGAAATCTAGACTCATCCCCTAGAGAATTCAAAAGAGTAAATTGGTCAGTCCAACTCGCTCTGTTAAAAATTCTGGAGATGGAAAACGATTAAGAATAGTACTGTCCACAAATCCTAATCATTTTTTATCGACCACGTTGACTCCTTTTCCAGAAATCTGGACTCATCCCCTAGAGAATTCAAAAGTGTAAATTGGTCACTCCAACTCGCTCTGTTAAAAATTCTGGGGATTGAAAACCATTAAGAATAGTATTGTCCACAAATCCTAATCATTTTTAATCGCCCACGTTGACTACTTTTCCAGAAATCTGGACTCATCCCCTAGAGAATTCAAAAGTGTAGGCCTCCAGAAATTTCTTAATTTTACTCAAGTTATATTATTTATTATTATTCTTGAAAACATTGTTTCTTTTGTCTAACCGAATTGTTAGTTTTTATTTTTTTGATTATTTAATTTAATTTCATTTCAACTGTCTGAGAGGCAACATAAAATACATTATTTTAAAATTACTTGCTTTGCGTTTTATTTGCTTTTAGTTCAGATGTGGGGTACAAAAGCTCGCGTGTGTAAGGAAAAAGAAGGGATAAGAAATTAAACGAAACAACGGATGTAAACGAACGAAAAGGAAACTAACTGAACGATCAATAGTGATAGATATTTAAAAGACCTGAGAAAAAGTAAAATGGTTAAATTATCAGAATTAAAGGTAGAGCAATTGAAACAATTGCTACGCGATCGAAATTTGTCAAGCACGGGTAACAAAAACGAGCTTATACAGCGATTTATCGAAGAAACTGGGTCCGACGAAGTGGATATGGATCTTCCCGAAACAAACGTTCAAAATCAGATAGACGAGCTGCGTAATATGATGCAAACGTTAATGTCAACAATAAATCGAAACGTTAGTGAAACGACACTGCCAAGAGTTCAAGAAGCTGCACTTTTGAGGGAAAATTTTTCTTCAGCTGATGTACATGAATCAGCTAACCGTAGCCCTTATTCCGTACGGGAAATATCAGAGACAATACCTGAGTTTAATCCAACTGATGATACTTCGTTAAGCGCTGAACAATTTGTGAATCGTGTTAATACGGCTAGGTCTGCTTATTGCTGGGAGGAAAAGAGTTTAATATTGGCGGTGTATAGCAAATTAAAAGGTTCAGCTAAGTTGTGGATTGATGGATCAGTAGAGATGTATTCTAACTGGAATGACTTATCAGCTAAATTAGTAGAAGAATTTGGAGTGCGGTTAAATGAAGCAGAAATTCATAGAAAATTATGCAATGCGCAAAGAATACAGAACGAGGATATAATAGACTACTGCTTTAGAATTTCCGCTCTTGGTCGGAAATTTCGGTTAAGTGACCAGGCGATAATAAAGTATACCCGTGACGGATTAAAGCACCGAGAACTCCAAGTAGCAACTGCAGCAATCCGTTTTTCGTCATTGCGGGAAATGCGGGAAACGTTCTCTGAATATTTACGAAATATGCCATCAAAAAGCAGCAGTGCACCATCGTTCGGAACCAAAGGTGACTCCGAAGTTACAAATATAAAGTCGCAAACGGTCGAATCTGTCAAAAAGAATGAGATGTGTTATAATTGTTTTGAAGAAGGCCATTTCGCATCAAGCTGTCCGAAACCCCAACGTCGGACGCGATGTGTAGATTGCCAGAAGGTTCACCGTCGAAATGAACCACAAAACTGCGGCAGAAGAATCCAAAATATTCGTAGCGTGGAAATGCATGACGATATATTTATGCGCAAGATACGATTGAATGGCGTTGAACTCGTTGCGTTTATTGACACCGGGAGTCAATGTAGCATGGTTCGGAAAACGGTCGTTGATAAGACTTCGTGCGAACTACACCCTTGTTCGTTAATAATTAAGGGAATATGCGGTGGTGTACGAAAACTCGATAGTTTTATAAAAGCTGATCTTGAAGTTGATAACGTTAAAGTTGAAACAATTTTCTATGTTGCAGACGACAATCTATTGGAGGCCGACATTTTGATTGGGCAGAATATCTTTGTCGAGAAGAAGGTGAGAGGAGTAGTCGGCGATGGCCATTTCCATTTTGAGTGTGATAACGAAAACTCGGATTCTCTACAAGCTGATTTAATGATTGGTGAGGTTGGAAATGAAACTAAGTCAGCTTTGGTGGGTTTAATAACCTGTTATAAGGATGTATTTGCCAAGAACTTAAGTCAGATCGGTAAGACGGATATGATTGAATTAAAAATAGAATTGGACACCAGCAAACCAATTGCACAAGCCCCTTACAGAATTCCAGAACCAAAAAAGCGAATTGTTGATGTTATGATAGAAGACCTGTTGAAAAACGATATAATAACACCATCAGAATCAGAATACGCCAGCCCGATAGTGCTTGTAAAGAAAAAAGATGAAAAGATACACGAAATCAAGAATAAGCTTCTGGCTAAGGACACCGAGGTGGCAAAATCTTTTGTATTGGATCAAGGACGTTTGTGCAAGATATATAATAACAACAAATTGTGGGTAGTCCCGAAATCATTACGTTTTAAAATAACACAAGATGCACATGAAAAGTATGGTCATTTAAGTGCTGACAGAACAATTGAAAAGGTTCTGAAATTAATGTGGTTTCCGCGTATGCGAAATTTTGTGAAATCCTTTGTGAAATCTTGCGTGCAATGTTCTTACAACAAACAGTCAGGTGGCCCGAAAGAGGGAGTGTACCATTTTAGTGACCTTGATCCTGTACCATTCAAGACTGTACACGTCGATCATTTGGGCCCGTTTCCAAAATCTAGTAAACGAAATGAATACATTTTTGTTTTAGTAGACGCATTTACAAAGTTCACAATTATCAGAGCAGTTCCAAGTACAGCAACTAAATATGTCATCAAAGTTTTAGACGAGGTATCGAGTTTTGTCGGAATGCCAGAACGTATTATTAGTGACCGCGGCACAGCATTCACCTCAAAAGATTTCCGGAAATACTGTGAAGAATTTTCTATAAAGCCTATTCTCAATGCAGTTCGTACACCTAGGGCAAACGGTCAAGTTGAGCGTATGAATCGAACTATTTTATCTATGCTTCTACCTTCAACCCAGAACGATCACCGCTGGGACGACGAACTGCGGAAAATTCAGTGGTCAATTAACAACTTAAAGAACTCGACAACTGGTTGTTCTCCAAATGAGCTGTTGTATGGGTTCCGTCCTCGTGATATTTTAGGTAACAAATTGGTAACAATATTACACGATGAATACCAAAACGTCGGTTGTCTTGAAGAACGCATGCAAGAAGTAGAGGAAAGGCGAAGTACTGCTGCCAAAAGCATTGCCTCTTATCGTAAAAAGGCCAAAGAATGGTTCGATAAGGCGCATGCAACACCCCGACAATACGCAGTTGGAGATTTAGTTCTGGTGGGAAATGAAGCTCCCAGTAGTGGGACGTCGCGGAAGTTAGAACCTCGATATAAGGGGCCTTTCCAGATTTCTAAGATCTTAGATAATGATCGATATGTAGTTGAGGACCTACCCTGTTCTAGCCGTAAGCAACGCCATTATTGTTCTGTGTACGCTTCGGATGGCCTGAAGCACTGGTGTTCTCTTCCACCATCAGATGATGAAGATGACATTAACTACTACAGCGAGGGCGCTGAATGATCAGGAAAGGCCGAATTGTAGGCCTCCAGAAATTTCTTAATTTTACTCAAGTTATATTATTTATTATTATTCTTGAAAACATTGTTTCTTTTGTCTAACCGAATTGTTAGTTTTTATTTTTTTGATTATTTAATTTAATTTCATTTCAACTGTCTGAGAGGCAACATAAAATACATTATTTTAAAATTACTTGCTTTGCGTTTTATTTGCTTTTAAACGTGTAAATTGGTCACTCCAACTCGCTCTTTTAAAAATTTTGGGGATGGGAAACGACGGAGAATAGTATTGTCCACAAATCCTATTAATTTTTTATTGCCCACGTTGACTCCTTTTCCAGAAATCTGGACTCATCCCCTAGAGAATTCAAAAGAGTAAATTGGTCAGTCCAACTCGCTCTGTTAAAAATGCTGGGGATGGAAAACGATGAAGAATAGTATTGTCCACAAATCCTAATCATTTTTTATCGCCCACGTTGACTCCTTTTCCAGAAATCTGGACTCATCCCCTAGAGAATTCAAAAGTGTAAATTGGTCACTCCAACTCGCTCTGTTAAAAATACTGGGGATGGAAAACGATGAAGAATAGTATTGTCCACAAATCCTAATCATTTTTTATCACCCACGTTGACACCTTTTCCAGAAATCTGGACTCATCCCCTAGAGAATTCAAAAGTGTAAATTGATCACTCTAACTCGCTCTGTTAAAAATTCTGGGGATGGATTGTCCACAAATTCTAATAATTTTTTATTGCCCAGATTGACTCCTTTACCAGAAATCTGGACTCATCCCCTAGAGAATTCAAAAGGGTAAATTGGTCAGTCCAACTCGCTCTGTTAAAAATGCTGGGGATGGAAAACGATGAAGAATAGTATTGTCCACAAATCCTAATCATTTTTTATCGCCCACGTTGACTCCTTTTCCAGAAATCTAGACTCATCCCCTAGAGAATTCAAAAGTGTAAATTGGTCACTCCAAGTCGCTCTGTTAAAAATTCTGGGGATGGAAAATGATGAAGAATAGTATTGTCCACAAATCCTAATCATTTTTTATCGCCCACGTTGACTCCTTTTCCAGAAATCTGGACTCATCCCCTAGAGAATTCAAAAGAGTAAATTGGTCACTCCAATTCGCTCTGTTAAAAATTCTGGGGATGGAAAACGATGGAGAATAGTATTGTCCACAAATCCTAATCATTTTTTATCGCCCACGTTGACTCCTTTTCCAGAAATCTGGACTCATCCCCTAGAGAATTCAAAAGAGTAAATTGGTCACTCCAACTCGCTCTGTTTAAAATTCTGGGGATGGAAAACGACGAAGAATAGTACTGTCCACAAATCCTAATCATTTTTTATCGCCCACGTTGACTCCTTTTCCAGAAATCTGGACTCATCCCCTAGAGAATTCAAAAGAGTAAATTGGTCACTCCAACTCGCTCTGTTAAAAATTCTGGGGATGGAAAACGATGGAGAATAGTATTGTCCACAAATCCTAATCATTTTTAATCGCCCACGTTGACTCCTTTTCCAGAAATCTGGACTCATCCCCTAGAGAATTCAAAAGAGTAAATTGGTCACTCCAACTCGCTCTGTTTTAAATTCTGGGGATGGAAAACGATGAAGAATAGTACTGTCCACAAATCCTAATCATTTTTTATCGCCCACGTTGACTCCTTTTCCAGAAATCTGGACTCATCCCCTAGAGAATTCAAAAGAGTAAATTGGTCACTCCAACTCGCTCTGTTTAAAATTCTGGGGATGGAAAACGATGAAGAATAGTACTGTCCACAAATCCTAATCATTTTTAATCGCCCACGTTGACTCCTTTTTCAGAAATCTGGACTCATCCCCTAGAGAATTCAAAAGTGTAAATTGGTCACTCCAACTCGCTCTGTTAAAAATTCTGGGGATGGAAAACGATGAAGAATAGTATTGTCCACATATCCTTATCATTTTTTATCGCCCACATTGACTCCTTTTCCAGAAATCTGGACTCATCCCCTAGAGAATTCAAAAGAGTAAATTGGTCACTCCAACTCGCTCTGATAAAAATTCTGGGGATGGAAAACGATGAAGAATAGTATTGTCCACAAATCCTAATCATTTTTAATCGCCCACGTTGACTCCTTTTTCAGAAATCTGGACTCATCCCTTAGAGAATTCAAACGTGTAAATTGGTCACACCAACTCGCTCTGTTAAAAATTCTGGGGATGGAAAACGATGAAGAATAGTATTGTCCACAAATCCTATCATTTTTTATCGCCCACGTTGACTCCTTTTCCAGAAATCTGGACTCATCCCCTAGAGAATTCAAGTGTAAATTAGTCACTCCAAATCGCTCTGTTAAAAATTCTGGGGATGGAAAACGATGAAGAATAGTATTGTCCACAAATCCTAATAATTTTTTATCGCCCACGTTGATTCCTTTTCCAGAAATCTGGACTCATCCCCTAGAGAATTCAAAAGAGTAAATTGGCCATAAGTCGCTCCAACTCGCTCTGTTAAAAATTCTGGGATGGAAAACGATGGAGAATAGTATTGTTCATGAATTCTAATAATTTTTTATCGCCCACGTTGACTTCTTTTCCAGAAATCTGGACTCATCCTCTAGAGAATTCAAAAGAGTAAATTGGCAATAAGTTGCTCCAACTCGCTCTGTTAAAAATTCTGGGGAGTGGATACGATGAAGAATAGTATTGTCCACAAATCCTAATCATTTTTTTATCGCCCACGTTGATTCCTTTTCCAGAAATCTGGACTCATCCCCTAGAGAATTCAAGTGTAAATTAGTCACTCCAAATCGCTCTGTTAAAAATTCTGGGGATGGAAAACGATGAAGAATAGTATTGTCCACAAATCCTAATAATTTTTTATTGCCCACATTGACTCCTTTACCAGAAATCTGGACTCATCCCCTAGAGAATTCAAAAGAGTAAATTGGTCACTCCAATTCGCTCTGTTAAAAATTCTGGGGATGGAAAACGATGGAGAATAGTATTGTCCACAAATCCTAATCATTTTTTATCGCCCACGTTGACTCCTTTTCCAGAAATCTGGACTCATCCCCTAGAATTCAAAAGAGTAAATTGGTCACTCCAACTCGCTCTGTTTAAAATTCTGGAGATGGAAAACGATGAAGAATAGTACTGTCCACAAATCCTAATCATTTTAAATCGCCCACGTTGACTCCTTTTTCAGAAATCTGGACTCATCCCCTAGAGAATTCAAAAGAGTAAATTGGTCACTCCAATTCGCTCTGTTAAAAATTCTGGGGATGGAAAACGATGGAGAATAGTACTGTCCACAAATCCTAATCATTTTTTATCGCCCACGTTGACTCCTTTTCCAGAAATCTGGACTCATCCCCTAGAGACTCCAACTCGCTCTGTTTAAAATTCTGGGGATAGAAAACGATGAAGAATAGTACTGTCCACAAATCCTAATAATTTTTTATTGCCCACATTGGCTCCTTTACCAGAAATCTGGACTCATCCCCTAGAGAATTCAAAAGAGTAAATTGGTCACTCCAACTCGCTCTGTTTTAAATTCTGGGGATGGAAAACGATGAAGAATAGTACTGTCCACAAATCCTAATCATTTTTTATCGCCCACGTTGACTCCTTTTCCAGAAATCTGGACTCATCCCCTAGAGAATTCAAAAAAGTAAATTGGTCACTCCAACTCGCTCTGTTTAAAATTCTGGGGATGGAAAACGATGAAGAATAGTACTGTCCACAAATCCTAATCATTTTTAATCGCCCACGTTGACTCCTTTTTCAGAAATCTGGACTCATCCCCTAGAGAATTCAAAAGTGTAAATTGGTCACTCCAACTCGCTCTGTTAAAAATTCTGGGGATGGAAAACGATGAAGAATAGTATTGTCCACATATCCTTATCATTTTTTATCGCCCACATTGACTCCTTTTCCAGAAATCTGGACTCATCCCCTAGAGAATTCAAAAGAGTAAATTGGTCACTCCAACTCGCTCTGATAAAAATTCTGGGGATGGAAAACGATGAAGAATAGTATTGTCCACAAATCCTAATCATTTTTAATCGCCCACGTTGACTCCTTTTTCAGAAATCTGGACTCATCCCTTAGAGAATTCAAAAGTGTAAATTGGTCACACCAACTCGCTCTGTTAAAAATTCTGGGGATGGAAAACGATGAAGAATAGTATTGTCCACAAATCCTAATCATTTTTTATCGCCCACGTTGATTCCTTTTCCAGAAATCTGGACTCATCCCCTAGAGAAATCAAGTGTAAATTGGTCACTCCAAATCGCTCTGTTAAAAATTCTGGGGATGGAAAACGATGAAGAATAGTATTGTCCACAAATCCTAATAATTTTTTATTGCCCACATTGACTCCTTTACCAGAAATCTGGACTCATCCCCTAGAGAATTCAAAAGAGTAAATTGGTCACTCCAATTTGCTCTGTTAAAAATTCTGGGGATGGAAAACGATGGAGAATAGCATTGTCCACAAATCCTAATCATTTTTTATCGCCCACGTTGACTCCTTTTCCAGAAATCTTGACTCATCCCGTAGAATTCAAAAGAGTAAATTGGTCACTCCAACTCGCTCTGTTTAAAATTCTGGAGATGGAAAACGATGATGAATAGTACTGTCCACAAATCCTAATCATTTTAAATCGCCCACGTTGACTCCTTTTTCAGAAATCTGGACTCATCCCCTAGAGAATTCAAAAGAGTAAATTGGTCACTCCAATTGGCTCTGTTAAAAATTCTGGGGATGGAAAACGATGGAGAATAGTACTGTCCACAAATCCTAATCATTTTTTATCGCCCACGTTGACTCCTTTTCCAGAAATCTGGACTCATCCCCTAGAGACTCCAACTCGCTCTGTTTAAAATTCTGGGGATGGAAAACGATGAAGAATAGTATTGTCCACAAATCCTAATCATTTTTAATCGCCCACGTTGACTCCTTTTTCAGAAATCTGGACTCATCCCCTAGAGAATTCAAAAGTGTAAATTGGTCACTCCAACTCGCTCTGTTAAAAATTCTGGGGATGGAAAACGATGAAGAATAGTATTGTCCACAAATCCTAATCATTTTTTATCGCCCACGTTGACTCCTTTTCCAGAAATCTGGACTCATCCCCTAGAGAATTCAAAAGAGTAAATTGGTCATTCCAACTCGCTCTGTTAAAAATTCTGGGGATGGAAAACGATGGAGAATAGTATTGCTTACAAATCCTAATCATTTTTTATCGCCCACGTTGACTCCTTTTCCAGAAATCTGGACTCATCCCCTAGAGAATTCAAAAGAGTAAATTGGTCACTCCAACTCGCTCTGTTAAAAATTCTGGGGATGGAAAACGATGGAGAATAGTATTGTCCACAAATCCTAATCATTTTTTATCGCCCACGTTGACTTCTTTTCCAGAAATCTGGACTCATCCCCTAGAGAATTCAAAAGAGTAAATTGGTCACTCCAACTCGCTCTGTTAAAAATTCTGGGGATGGAAAACGATGAAGAATAGTATTGTCCACAAATCCTAATCATTTTTAATCGCCCACGTTGACTCCTTTTTCAGAAATCTGGACTCATCCCCTAGAGAATTCAAAAGTGTAAATTGGTCACTCCAACTCGCTATGTTAAAAATTCTGGGGATGGAAAACGATGAAGAATAGTATTGTCCACAAATCCTTATCATTTTTTATCGCCCACATTGACTCCTTTTCCAGAAATCTGGACTCATCCCCTAGAGAATTCAAAAGAGTAAATTGGTCACTCCAACTCGCTCTGTTAAAAATTCTGGGGATGGAAAACGATGAAGAATAGTATTGTCCACAAATCCTAATCATTTTTAATCGCCCACGTTGACTCCTTTTTCAGAAATCTGGACTCATCCCCTAGAGAATTCAAATGTAAATTGGTCACTCCAAATCGTTCTGTTAAAAATTCTGGGGATGGAAAACGATGAAGAATAGTATTGTCCACAAATCCTAATCATTTTTTATCGCCCACGTTGATTCCTTTTCCAGAAATCTGGACTCATCCCCTAGAGAATTCAAGTGTAAATTGGTCACTCCAAATCGCTCTGTTAAAAATTCTGGGGATGGAAACGATGAAGAATAGTGTTGTCCACAAATCCTAATAATTTTTTATTGCCCACATTGACTCCTTTACCAGAAATCTGGACTCATCCCCTAGAGAATTCAAAAGAGTAAATTGGTCACTCCAATTCGCTCTGTTAAAAATTCTGGGGATGGAAAACGATGGAGAATAGTACTGTCCACAAATCCTAATCATTTTTTATCGCCCACGTTGACTCCTTTTCCAGAAATCTGGACTCATCCCATAGAGACTCCAACTCGCTCTGTTTAAAATTCTGGGGATGGAAAACGATGGAGAATAGTATTGCTTACAAATCCTAATCATTTTTTATCGCCCACGTTGACTCCTTTTCCAGAAATCTGGACTCATCCCCTAGAGAATTCAAAAGAGTAAATTGGTCACTCCAACTCGCTCTGTTAAAAATTCTGGGGATGGAAAACGATGGAGAATAGTACTGTCCACAAATCCTAATCATTTTTTATCGCCCACGTTGACTCCTTTTCCAGAAATCTGGACTCATCCCCTAGAGAATTCAAAAGAGTAAATTGGTCACTCCAACTCGCTCTGTTAAAAATTATGGGGATTAAAAAAACGATGGAGAATAGTACTGTCCACAAATCCTAATCATTTTTTATCGCCCACGTTGACTCCTTTTCCAGAAATCTGGACTCATCCCCTAGGGAATTCAAAAGAGTAAATTGGTCACTCCAACTCGCTCTGTTTTAAATTCTGGGGATGGAAAACGATGAAGAATAGTACTGTCCACAAATCCTAATCATTTTTTATCGCCCACGTTGACTCCTTTTCCAGAAATCTGGACTCATCCCCTAGAGAATTCAAAAGAGTAAATTGGTCACTCCAACTCGCTCTGTTAAAAATTCTGGGGATGGAAAACGATGGAGAATAGTATTGTCCACAAATCCTAATCATTTTTTATCGCCCACGTTGACTCCTTTTCCAGAAATCTGAACTCATCCCCTAGAGAATTCAAAAGAGTAAATTGGTCACTCCAACTCGCTCTGTTAAAGATTCTGGGGATGGAAAACGATGGAGAATAGTATTGTCCACAAACCCTAATAATTTTTTATCGCCCACGTTGACTCCTTTTCCAGAAATCTGGACTCATCCCCTAGAGAATTCAAAAGAGTAAATTGGTCACTCCAACTCGCTCTGTTAAAAATTCTGGGGATGGAAAACGATGGAGAATAGTATTGTCCACAAATCCTAATCATTTTTTATCGCCCACGTTGACTCCTTTTCCAGAAATCTGGACTCATCCCCTAGAGAATTCAAAAGAGTAAATTGGTCACTCCAACTCGATCTGTTAAAAATTCTGGGGATGGAAAACGATGGAGAATAGTATTGTCCACAAATCCTAATCATTTTTTATCGCCCACGTTGACTCCTTTTCCAGAAATCTGGACTCATCCCCTAGAGAATTCAAGAGTAAATTGGTCACTCCAACTCGCTCTGTTAAAAATTCTGGGGATGGAAAACGATGGAGAATAGTATTGTCCACAAATCCTAATCATTTTTTATCGCCCACGTTGACTCCTTTTCCAGAAATCTGGACTCATCCCCTAGAGAATTCAAAAGTGTAAATTGGTCACTCCAACTCGCTCTGTTAAAAATTCTGGGGATGGAAAACGATGAAGAATAGTATTGTCCACAAATCTTTATCATTTTTTATCGCCCACATTGACTTCCAGAAATCTGGACTCATCCCCTAGAGAATTCAAAAGAGTAAATTGGTCATTCCAACTCGCTCTGTTAAAAATTCTGGGGATGGAAAACGATGAAGAATAGTATTGTCCACAAATCCTAATCATTTTTAATCGCCCACGTTGACTCCTTTTTCAGAAATCTGGACTCATCCCCTAGAGAATTCAAAAGTGTAAATTGGTCACACCAACTCGCTCTGTTAAAAATTCTGAGGATGGAAAACGATGAAGAATAGTATTGTCCACAAATCCTAATCATTTTTTATCGCCCACGTTGATTCCTTTTCCAGAAATCTGGACTCATCCCCTAGAGAATTCAAGTGTAAATTGGTCACTCCAAATCGCTCTGTTAAAAATTCTGGGGATGGAAAACGATGACGAATAGTATTGTCCACAAATCCTAATAATTTTTTATTGCCCACATTGACTCCTTTACCAGAAATCTGGACTCATCCCCTAGAGAATTCAAAAGAGTAAAATGGTCCCTCCAATTCGCTCTGTTAAAAATTCTGGGGATGGAAAACGATGGAGAATAGTATTGTCCACAAATCCTAATCATTTTTTATCGCCCACGTTGACTCCTTTTCCAGAAATCTGGACTCATCCCCTAGAGAATTCAAAAGAGTAAATCGGTCACTCCAACTCGCTCTGTTAAAAATTCTGGGGATGGAAAACGATGGAGAATAGTATTGTCCAAAAACCCTAATCATTTTTTATCGCCCACGTTGACTCCTTTTCCAGAAATCTGGACTCATCCCCTAGAGAATTCAAGTGTAAATTGGTCACTCCAAATCGCTCTGTTAAAAATTCTGGGGGTGGAAAACGATGAAGAATAGTATTGTCCACAAATCCTAATAATTTTTTATTGCCCACATTGACTCCTTTACCAGAAATCTGGACTCATCCCCTAGAGAATTCAAAAGAGTAAAATGGTCACTCCAATTCGCTCTGTTAAAAATTCTGGGGATGGAAAACGATGGAGAATAGTATTGTCCACAAATCCTAATAATTTTTTATTGCCCACATTGACTCCTTTACCAGAAATCTGGACTCATCCCCTAGAGAATTCAAAAGAGTAAATCGGTCACTCCAACTCGCTCTGTTAAAAATTCTGGGGATGGAAAACGATGGAGAATAGTATTGTCCACAAACCCTAATCATTTTTTATCGCCCACGTTGACTCCTTTTCCAGAAATCTGGACTCATCCCCTAGAGAATTCAAAAGTGTAATTTGGTCACTCCAACTAGCTCTGTTAAAAATTCTGGGGATGGAAAACGATGAAGAATTGTACTGTCCACAAATCCTTATCATTTTTTATCGTCCACGTTGACTCCTTTTCCAGAAATCTGGACTCATCCCCTAGAGAATTCAAAAGAGTAAATTGGCCATAAGTCGCTCCAACTCGCTCTGTTAAAAATTCTGGGATGGAAAACGATGGAGAATAGTATTGTTCATGAATTCTAATAATTTTTTATCGCCCACGTTGACTTCTTTTCCAGAAATCTGGACTCATCCTCTAGAGAATTCAAAAGAGTAAATTGGCAATAAGTTGCTCCAACTCGCTCTGTTAAAAATTCTGGGGAGTGGATACGATGAAGAATAGTATTGTCCACAAATCCTAATCATTTTTTATCGCCCACGTTAACTCCTTTTCCAGCAATCTGGAGTCATCCCCTAGAGAATTTAAAAGAGTAAATTGGCCATAAGTCGCTCCAACTCGCTCTGTTAAAAATTCTGGGATGGAAAACGATGGAGAATAGTATTGTCCATGAATCCTTATAATTTTTTATCGCCCACATTGACTTCTTTTCCAGAAATCTGGACTCATCCCCAAGGGAATTCAAAAGAGTAAATTGACCATAAGTCGCTCCAACTCGCTCTGTTAAAAATTCTGGGGTTGGGATACGATGGAGAATAGTATTGTCCACAAATCCTTATCATTTTTTATCGCCCACGTTGACTCCTTTTCCAGAAATCTGGACGCGTGCATCATAACAGCGTTAACATAAGTTCTGCTAAGTGGTTAACATTGTTTTGTTAACAAAACAGAATGTGTCTAGGGTTATAAATTTTAAAATTTAACTTCACACACATGACACTACAACAACACCACACAAATAGGTAAAAACGATTTGCTTGTTTTGTGTAGAAACAGCAAAAACAACAGAAGAAAAAATTACAATTATTTTCATGTTAAAATGTAAAATCAACAGCAAAAGTTCCTATTTAGTTTATAACTTTAGTTAAAAATGTACATTAAACTTTAAAAGTAAAAAACATGCTCGACATGAAGCTGGTGTTTTATAATTATCATTCTGTAAAGTGCAAAATGGGTAAGTAAAGCAATCATAATAATATTCTTTTTTTTTAGCTTGGAATCAAATTAATTACTCTTTCGGATTATTTCAAGTACGAATTTGGGATTAAATCAACTTTACAACACTTGAATCAAGCGCATTTTTAGTAAATCTTAGTTTTACTTAAATCAATCTCATTTTCGGATTATTTTAAGTACGAATTCGTAATTAAATATGGATAAGTTAAGTATTTCGCGCTTAAATAATTCGTATTCGAATCGATGAATCAACTTGATTCAAGACAATCTGTACTAAAATGTTCCTCATAATTTTTTGGAAGACCAAACTACTTATGAAACACAATTTTTTTAATTTTTTCGTTTTTTTTTTTTTTTTTAACTTGTAAAATGAGTGCGTTTAACAAAACAAATTTATTTATTGCTTTTGCCAAAAATCTGTCATCTTTGTTGATATGTTTTTTTAAAACAACTTTGGCAATAATTCTATCGGCATCTACGGGCAATAAAACACCGGCAAACTCAGTCAGAAGATGTAATTTTACTGAATCACAGCCACTTGAACAAAACGTTTAATAAAAAATCATTTTAATATGCTCAAAATAAATCCAAATCTTACAAGTACCGCCATTAGAGTTAACATGACTTATTTTGCTGCTAAAGTTGTAGCGACAGAATTTGCGAGTTGGAGAACGAATGCATGTGCATATATTGAACTATTTAATCAATGTGGTTTCTAGCTGCTTTATTAAATTTCAACAAAAGTCCCATTTATCGTGGTCTGGATAGACAGTCTGCACGTTGTGTACTTTTGAGCGCTTTTAAATTTAAAATAGGAATCAGTTTTTTTTTTTTGGAAAAGATACATAAATTTGTGCCGCAGAGCCCCTGTTTATGTGTGTTCTATTATTATTTATCTTAGTGTTAGCAATTGAACAGCGTAGTAAATCGTAACAGGGTTTGATGAATGACTGAATGCTTAAGTACACAGTAGGAAATCGCCACAAAAGCAACACGAACTTACAATACCGGCACATTGTAAATAAATATACACACGTGAATGTAAGGACACATATGTTAAAGCAGCAATTTAAAGGTTTTTTTTTTGTACATATGGTTTGGGCATGGAATGAGGTTTAAGGTGGGAAAATGAATTTTTGAAAAGAAAGTGTGAGCTGAAAAAAAAACCAAAACTAGATCAAACAGAACTAATTTAAAGATGAATTAAAACTTAACTAAAACTAACCTGGAACTGAAGTTAACTAGAAACAAACTAAAGCTAAACTTTATCTAAAGTTGAAGTGAATTTAAATCAAACTAGAACTGAGGTAGTGCTGAATAAAAACTTAACTAAAACTAAATTGGAATTGAACTAGCAATAAAATAGAACTGAGCTAGAACTACACTAGAACGTTTAACTAGAATTAAACTAGAACCAATCTAGATATGAAATAGAACGTAACTAGAAATGAACGAGATATGACCTAGAACTGAGGTAGAGCTGAACTTTAACTAAACTAAATCCAACCAGGAACTGAACTACAACCGAATTGAAACTAAATAGAAAATATTGCCAAGTAAAAGAAAAAGAAAAAACGTTCTCAGATTAAAATAGATTTGTTATCAAGTTTTTCTTGGGTTTCAAAAAATTAATTAACAAGGTTTCGTTTAATGTGCTTAATTCCCATTTCATACAATTGACAAAATGAAATTTATTGTTGATGGGATAAGCTAATCCTATGCGCAATTACATTTTTACAAGTAAAACTGGGGTTTATAATTCTTATTCGCTTAACAGTTTTATTTGTATAATATCTTTAGTTTTTCTAAAATCTGTGGATGAAGCTACCTGGTGATCTGTCCAAAACAACCAGTGAATTGCGCATATCAATAGAATGAAGTGGAAATTAAGCACATTAACCGAAACCTTGTAAAATATATTTGATTTCACGGCGGCTTTCAACGACAAAGTTTTATGGAAAATGTGGTCTCGATGCAGTTGTGTTTGAAAATACTAACAACAACACTGTGCACATTAACCGAAACCTTGTAAAATATATTTGATTTCACGGCGGCTTTCTACGACAAAGTTTTATGGAAAATGTGGTCTCGATGCAGTTGTGTTTGAAAACACTAACAACAACACTGTGCACGAATTTGATATGTGGATTTTAACATGCTTGGGACATGTGATGCCAAATTAAGCGATTTATCCCCAAATTGGGAACTTTATTTTGAAAACGGAATAAAAAAAATATTTTGGGGATTTTGTCGGAGATTTTATTTTAAATTTTTGGGTTTTTTTGGGGATTTTTTTTCTTGTTTTTATTCTTTTTTTAAATTAAGCACGAAAAACAGTTATTGAAATAAAAATTTATGACTAGGAACCTTTAATTTGACTAAAGCTGCCCACACACGAGTGATTTGTGCATGTGATTTGTTGGTTTTTGACGTCTTGTACTTGTTAATGGAGCTGTGCGCGCACATATCACAGGTATGTATTTGAAAATTTCCAAATTCTTGTGATTCGTTCGATGTTTGTGCGCGAACATTATAACGTAACTTCAAATTTATCTATTGCGAAGATGTAGTTTCAATATTTTTTGATAAAATTGCATGTGAATGCCTTTTTCTTCTTAAAAGCCAGTCATTCGTCCAATTCATTCTTTTTTTGTTATATGTAAACACAATTTAATTATCAAGAGTGCAATTGCATCATCCGCTTCACAATTTATGTTTTTTAGTTGTGATTTGTTCGTCGTGTGGGGATAAATGGGATGCGAACAAAACAAACCACTCGTGTGTTGAATGTATTTAGTTAAGACGTTCCAATAATAATTGAGGCGATAGAAACAGATTCACCCTACTTAGCATTATAGGAATATATAATATTGCTATATTTGAATCATCCCCAGAAAGGATAAAGCTGATTTGTTCAAGGAATATGTAACAAAAAAATTAAGCAGGATGATAAATTTGATTGTGAACTTTTTGACTTTGTTAATCAAATTAACATTTACTGAGTTGATGTATAATTCATATGTCAAATAAAGCAAAATGTACAAATGAATTGCAAAACTTATGAAATTTAAAGACGAGCCTTTTTTAACAGGAAAAATATCACATTTTGATCCTAAAGGTCATCAAGAGCTTCGATTCCAAGGGGGTAGTAGTCAATACCACTCCCCCTGGGTTAACCGGTATTCTAAAGCCATAAATTGGGCTTTGAGGCTGTCCCAAATAAATTTAAACTATGTGACCACCCCTCCCCTGAGCCGAAGGATACTATCCGCCCTTGGATAGTATTACAAATTCTTTAGTTATTTAAATTTGCCTTGATTTTTTTCTTATTTCTTTTCTTTCTCAAAATTTATGCAGTAAATTGCTCCAAATTACAAATTTAATCAGTAAATGTATTTTTTAGTTTTTATATATTTTTTTTATACTTTTTGGAGTAAATCCAAAATAAAAAAAAAACAAAGTAAATATATGCTAAAATAAAATTGGAGCAAAAGCAACTGCCCTGAAACTTTCAACTACGAAAAAAATTCCATAAAAAGGATTAAAAATTATTGTTTTTCTTTTTTTAAGTAAAACACAAACTTTCTTAAAATGACAATAAATAAAAGCTTTAGAAAAAACCCCATTGAAATTACAAATAGATGGTATTTTTAACTAAAAGTATGAACAAAAAAAAGTAACACACAACGTCATAAAATAAATGAACGTTAGTACTTTTTCTCTATACTCAAAAAAGAAAATAAAGGAGTCTGGAAATAAAATAAAAAAAATTGTATTTAAGTTTTATATTTAAGGATTTGAATTTTATATGATTTTCAAAAAAATAAAAAAAAAATTTTGCTAATTAATAGGGTGATCGATTATTCGACATTTTTCAATAACCGGTTTTCGAATATTCCGAATAGTTGCTATTTTAAAAAAACCGGTTTTCGGTTAACCATTTTAAAAATAACCGGTTAACCGGTTTTAATTCGAATACATAAAAATACAAAAATTTTTGAATTTTCAGCATTATAGAAACAATAGTAATACAAAAATGCTTTTTATGTGAAATATCTGTCAATTCGTCGATCACACAATTTAAACCCTTCCAGGACATTTTTGATTCCTTCAATTTTATTTTAAGGTCTTGGTATTTTAATAAATAAAACTAATGAATTTTCCCATATCATTGGTTCCGCCAATATGTTCTTGTTTTAAGCATGAAGATATACTAGAACTACTTAAGAGTTTTTCTTTCATTATTGTCAGCATATTTTCGTAAAGTATTATTTGCAGTCTCTTAAAAACTACTTGGAACAGGGTCAAGTTTTACTTGGCGTATATTTATGTCAAGCTTGTAGTCTAATTAAAAGTGATTAATAAGTCGTGACGTTAAAGAACCTATGCAACTTATCATTTTAGGGCCATTTAAGCACAATTTTCATTTAAGTCAGTTCGAAATATCACCAGAGGTGGCATCTTTATAAAGATATATATAGTATTTATAATACTGTCAAATTGCTAATTTCTTTTAAAGCTGAACTTTTTTGTAGTACTTTAAATTGTTTTTGGTTTTTTTACAAGAACACACGCTTATATAAGCGATTTGTATTTGCTCATAATGTTTTTTGACTTTGGTTTCATTTTGTTTTGACATTTTATATCAAAAGTTTAAGTTTGCCAAATATTCAATTAGAAAAATACTTAAGTTACGGGTACATTTATAACAAAAGTAAGGAAAACGTATGTAAATTACACATTAATAAAGTAACCGGTTTATTTTACTAAAATAACCGGTTTATTCGATATTCGAAAAATAGACATTTTAAAATATTCGACTTGGGCAAAACTAAAATAACCGGTTAAAACCGGTCGAATACTATTCGATCGATCACCCTACTAATTAACCTGTTTTTTGCTTCTTTTAATTTTTCAGGAACTTTCTCATTTAAAAAAGGACTTTTCATAACAAAAAACCACAATCAACGTTGAAGAAGAAACCAGAAAAAAAGGATTTTTATTTCTCTTTTGTAAAGAGTAAGTTTTTCTTTTTCTTTAATTAAAAAAAAGTAAATGTTTATATTTATTTATATTTTAATACAAATGAATTTATTAAAAAAAAGTTGTTAAAAGGAAGAAAACTCCTTTGATTAAAATTAAAATGGATAAACTAAAAAAAGGGCATTAAAAGTCGCACACATGTTGCACTATTAAATAATCTTTCATAAAATAAAGTTTTAATTAAGAGTAAAAATATTATTGAAGCAGTGAAAAAAACATCGAATAATTTATAGGGAACATAGAAAACATTGAAAATTTGCCACAGAACAAGAAAATATCGAAAAATTCGGGCGATTAATGGAAATTTTAAAAATTTCCTAAGAAACTTTGAAAAATATCCACCTCTTACAAAATGTTGAACACTTTCTATGAAACTAAATGTCAAAAATTTTCTATGAATCTAAAAAAAACTTTAAAGAAGGCCGTAGAATTTAAAAAAAAATAGAATCTTTACAAAATTAATTATGAGAGATAAAAAAATATTGAGAATATTCGACTGAACTCCATATAAAATATAGCAAACATCGTAATTTTTTTATGAAACATAGAAAAAATTTCAGGAAAAATGTGTTATCAAAAATAGAAACAATTTTAAAAATTACTACAAAGCTGCAAAAAAATTGCAAGATTTTGTAATAAATGTATAAAACATTGAAAATTTATTGAAAACTTTAGAAAAAATTAAAAAAATGTTTGGCAAATAAATCAGTTCAATAAAGATTTTAAAATTTTTCTCTGAAACTTTGAAAATTTTCCATAACACATTGGAAAATATAGAAAAAAGAAGAAGAGAAAATTTTTTACAAAACATAGAAAATATCGTAGGTTTTTACAAGAAAATCCCAAATGTATTATAATATAAAAAACCGAATTTTAAGTAGACTATAAAAAATTTGGATAATTTTCTGCAAAACAAGAACAAATATCGAAAGTTTGTGTAAAATATGCAAAACATCGAAAATATCGATAATTTCTGCAGACCTAAAAAAAAACATAATTTATTTTGTGTAAAATATGTGAAACATCAAAAATGTTCTATGCAACGAGATTTTAAAAATCATCGAACATTAAGCAAAACTGCAAACGCAAAGCACAATTTACTTTAGAAACACATTGAAAAATGATAAAATTTTACATAAAATTTATAAAATAAATACGCGTGAACAAATTATTTATTTTATAAATTAAAATTTAAAAGGTCGAATAATTTAAAAAAACTTAAAAACGATTTTGCATAAAACATAAACGCAGGTTTTCACGGAAAAATCAAAAATTTCTCATAAAACATAGAAAGTTTTCAAACAATTATTAAATATAACAGAAAATTTTCAGTGGACCCAAAATATCGAAAATTAAAAAAAAAAAAAAATAAGCTTTATATAAAACCCAAAACATAGATTTTTTTATATATAAAACATAGAAAGTTTCTTTAGCGAATTTGTTATTCATTGTTGCTTAATTTAAAGTTCTGTTTTTTTTGTTTCCATACTTTCATTCCCTGATTAAAACTGCGACGCCCTCTTATTTCCGTTTCCGTTAAAAATATTTAAATTTCTATAATTTGTTTAAGGCTCTGTTGGTGTTTTAAATATGTTTGTGTGTTGTGTTGTGCGTGTCTGGAAAACTGTTTACGTTATTATAATATCTTTCAGGTAAAAATCCCACGGATTTAGGTTTTTTTCTGCAAAAGCTTAATTTAGCACTTGTTTTAGTTGTTGTTGTGTTTTAAGGTTGTTGTTGTTTTTGTTTCATTTCCGCTTAATAAACAACCATAATTAAACTTGCAAAATTACAAAAATGGGATTAAGAAAAGAGACCCACTCGCACCCATTACAAAAGCAAAACTTTTTCACGACGACCTTATCAAAATCTAAAACACTTTTTTTATTTTTCCTTCAACCCCGCTTTCTACTTCTGAGTTTGGTAGAAGTTTTGCCAAATGTAACTTTTGTTTATCTTTATATAAAATTAATTTTTGTTATATTAATTTCGTTTAAGATACACAAACAAAAGTTTTTGTAGGATTAAAGTCACAATGGCCTGAAACGGGGTGAAAGCGGTGTAGAAATGTGTTGCATGATAAAGAAATAAATAGAAAAGTTTTTATGATTCTACTTTAAAAATAAAAGTAAGACGTCATAACATTTCTATAGAAATAATAAATATTGTTAATTTTTCTATAGAATTATGAAAACATAGAACATTTGAATTGTTCTCGTAATAAGAAAACATCTTATATGTTCTTAAAAATATCAAAAAAAAAAACAAATAGCGCAATTTTTCCTATGTTTATAAAACACATTGCACATGTGAAAAAAAATTTGGAAAACATTGCAAATTTCCCTTAGTATAAAGACAAAATTACAAGTTTTCTAAAAAAAATAAAAAACATCGCAAATGAAACTTCAAAATAAAAAAAAAAAATATTATAAAACAAGAAAAATACCATACAAGTCAAGGCGAATTCATGTAAACGGTGGTGTCGAGACTACAACAAGTTACAACACCAAAAACACAACAATGTATTTTTTTTTTTTGCTTTCGTTGGCCGATAAGTCAAAAACACAGGTAACTTTTCACATTCCTCTCTCTAACTAAGAAAAAAAAGTAGTACAGCTCTGCTTTACGCGCCACCTGAAAATGAATTCGCCTTGATACAAGTTTTATCGAAAATTTTAAATCAAAAATATAGGAAACACTATGTTTTTAAAAAATATAGAAAACATAGGAAATTTTTTAAAAATATAGAAAACAAATATATTTTTTATTACATATTTTCTAACAAAAATATAGAAATCGTTGTTAATTTTGAAAAACAAAGAAAACATCGAAAAAATTTTTAAAATATACAAAACTAAAACATATTAATTTCCTCGAGAATTAACAAAAAGTAGCAATACAGCAAGGATTAATAAAACATTGCAACACTTTATAAAAATATACATAAAAACATCGACAAACGTTTATAAACATACAATACAAGGGAACTGAAAACCGAAAAAGACCTCCCAAATTTACTAAAGAAAACTGATTTTTATGATTTACATAGAAAATGTTGCGATTTTTCCTACAAAAAATTCAAAATTATCACAATTTTAACATGTTTTAATGTTCTAAAATAAAAAGTTTGAAATTTTCTCTACAAACATAAAGAAATTTTCACGTTTTGGAAAGAAGTAGAAAACATCGCAATTTTCCTAAGAATCGCAAATTTTCTTTAAACATGAAAATGAATTATTAATAAATGCCCCACTGTACATCCCCAGAATTCTCTTTATTCTTAGTCGTTGTTGTGTTTAAATTCTTTGCGAATAGTTTAAAAAAAGGTTTTTGAACTTTGACTTTTACTTAAAAACTTAATTCCCTTTTGAGATTTTTAAGCTGTAAGAATATTAAGCAATTGTTGTTTTTGTTGTTCGTTGAAGCATTTAAAAGCTGCAAAGGTCTCTAAAAGGATTTCAAAGGTTTTTAGAAGTTGTTTCTTTTAATGATATTGTAGTTGCTGTAGTTGTAGTTTTCTTTATTTTTGTTTTTCATGTTTTGCATTATAATTATTATTAATGATCTCTTTTATATGCTAAAAATGTTTCTGCCTCTATTTATATGACAATGATATGGCGTTATCCTTGTTGCTATTGCTGCTGCTCGAAAGGACAACAAATTATAGGAGATTATGGAAAAATAATAATAATGTTTTTTTTTTTGGCAAATTAACATTAAACTCGTAGAAGGAAAAAGTGTTTACGGTTTTGATATGAGTGTTATTTTCTTCCCTCTCTCTCTCGCTGTCCCTCATTTTCTATGTAATTAAGTTAAAGATGATACAAATTAATTGCAATTTATAGCAACAAATATAATTAACATTTAAGACTTATAAAGTAGTAAATGTGGTAAACAAATTGGTCAAGATAAATATGAATTTAAAGAATTACAAAAAAATAGAAAATAAATAAATTAATAAACTAATTTTAATATTTGCACATCTGTAGGGGCAAAATTGTATAGTTTTATTAAATTTTCTGAGATATTTTTGATATTTTTTAGATTCTTTTTTTTTTCAAAAAAATTAAATATTTTCTCTTTTTTTTTAAAAAAAATTTGGTAAGTTTTGTGTTTTCTGCAAAACGTCTTAAAGTTTTTTTTTAACTTTTATCTATTTAAAAATTTGAAAATTTTTTTATTTTTAAAAAAAACTTTGCTGTGTTTTAGATGTTTTATATAAAACTCTCCTATGAATTGTAGGAATATTTGCTATTTTAAACACGGCACTAACAAAAATTATAGCAAAGCCTTTTACAATGTTTTTCTTACTAAAATATTATCAATTTTTCTATTTTAGATGTTTTTGAAGCCTGATACTAAATTTTCAATGCTTTTCTATGGTTAAAAGAAAATTCTTGTTGTTTTTGAATGATGAATAGCAAAATGTTCCATGTTATTTTCATGTTTTTAACACATTTCCTAAACTTTCTAAAATGTAAGTTTTTTTCTAAATTTCTTAGAAACTTTTAGATGTTCTATATTTTATTCAATATAAAAACTTTTAAAACTTTTTTCTTTATCTTGAAAATTTTTAAAAGTATAGGAGAAATTTTTTTTCACTTTGATAGAAAATATCAATTGCATTTATTTTGTTTTGGTTTTAGCCAAACTGCGATGTTTTCCAAAAACTTAAAATATTGATAATAAACTTAAAAATGATAAATTTCTTCTTTGCTTTTTTTTCTGTGCTTTGAAAAAATTTTCTGTATTATTGAGTTTTTGCATTTTTTTTTGTATTCTCTTGAGATTAATTTACTATTTTTAAGGACTTTCTACGTAGTTCAAATTTTCTTTTATTTCATTGCGTTTGTGAATTTTTCGATGTTTTCGAGATTGTTTTCTATGTTTTTTTTTATTATTGGAAAAGATTATTTTTTTAGAAAAGATTTGATGAAGCTTCTTGAATTTGTGTTGTATATTCGATGTTTTCTGTGTCGCAAGGAAACTCAAATTATTTTCTTCTATTCTATTCTATTCTATGTTTTTCCTTTGTTTTGGGGAATTTTTCGATGTTTTATTACGTTTTGCTTTCAGTTTTTTTTTTAATTTTTAAAAAAATTTAATTCGTTTGTTTAAAAAAACTGTAATCAAATTATGGTCATTGTTTTAATGACGTTTTTTTCTCTGCTGCCCTTTTTTTATTGTCATTTAATATTTTAACTTAGTTTCTGCTTCTTTTTCATTATACTTATCTTCTTGTTTTTAATTTCAATAAATATTTTATTATGTTCTTCGTATTGATTTTTATCGGGAAGAACTCAAATACAACGAAATAAATTATTGTGATTTTTTTTTTTAAATATTTAGTTGCAGTTTTGCTGCTTTTTTCCGTTTATGCCAGTTGCAGTTATTCTGTTCTCTGTTCCATATTGTGCTATTGTGATGTGTTGAGTCGTATGTGCAATTTGATATGTTCAGATAAATTATTTTGTTGGCATTATTCGATATGTGTAAAACATAAATTTATTCGATTTAGGAGAAGGAATTATGAAGTACAAGAATCGAGTTACTGGAAAACTTCTTAAAGGTGTAAAAGAAATTCGTTAAACAACTTTTTTCTTTCTGTCAAGATATTCTTCATGGGAATGGTTTTGTCTTCCATATTCAATTACAAAAGTCACATATAAAACATTTTTTAATCATTGAAAAAGTTCTGTGTGAATTTTTTATTTTCCAAGACTCAAAGAAAACTCAAGAATTTTAGAGATGCTTCCAAAAAAATTCCTTATCTATAACAACCAAGTAAATCTGTCAATAATTATGATTTATGAAAATTAAAGAAAACCCCAAGCAAATATTTTTCTTATTCAAAAATGTGTTAAATGTTTCTTATCGCAAATATGACAATAAAAGTATCAACCTTAAGTAAACATTTGAAAAAATAACGTTAAAAAGAGTACAAAGAAATAATTCTACACTGAAACAAAAAAATTGATAAAATACATTTAAGACATTTGGAATTTGAAGATGGGGATATTAATACAGCCCATTTTAATTTTTTTATCGCGGAGTGCACTTCCTTTATATCTTAAATCTTGTTTATTTTAAAGTCCAGCTTTATCTTTAAAAGGATTCTCTTTTTTTTTTTAAATGTCTTGTTTAAGTTATATCAAATAAAAATAGCATATTGCCAAAAGCAGCGGAGGTTGGATAGCTCCAGCTCCTAAACAAGGGGCGTGTGTTCAATAATACTCGGGGGCAGTTGGCATTGTTTGTCAGCAATGTGAATAAAATCCAACACGAGATTAGGCCCACACGACAGGTGCTCATGTTAATCTTATCCGCAACTGTAGTGCCTTTTAATTGAAACCACATTTCGTGGTTGTCTATAACGTGCAAATTACGCCAAAAGAAGTTGTTAATCATTTACCTATAGGCTATAGCTTTCGCCTTTGGCGGGTTAATAGCCTGGACAACGTCGTTCTCAACAAAGAAATATGAACCGCTGACACCGTCTGCCCATAATTTACACTAAACAGTAACATTTAATGAATGCATTGGACTCTTTTGGATCTTATGGATTGCTATCGTCCCGAATTCGACAAGTTTATTTGTTGACTTGACCATTCATCCAGCAATGGGCTTCATGAAAGTTGATCGAACGGAAGGCCAATTTTGAGTAAACTATTTTATAATTTCCATGTCTTGTTAAGCGCTTTACCCATTCATGGTAATTTGGAAAAAATGTCAGCCAATTCGACAGATGTAGAAAAGTTCGGAAATCCCTAAAACCCAAATCTTTTGGTTATATTGACCAAATTTTTGTTAATTTTTACCGAATTTGATTAAAATCAATCTAATTTTATTAAACTTAAACTTAAATTAAAATATTTTGCTAGTTTGAATAAAATATGTTGTTGAAGAGAACTTTTGTTTTGAAATTTAAATAAAAAGTCTAGTGATCAAATTTTTTTTTCGCTTAATAATTTTTTTTGGTGGTACTACCCAGAGGATTCGGTTAAGTGTAAATTGTTAGAAAACAAAAAGAAAAGAAATAAATTCCTACTTATCAATTGCTTTTCTGACATTCAATATTCTTTAATTTTTTTTTTGTTTTATTTTAGTAACAATATTAAATATTTGTTGTTTTTTTTAATAATCATCAATTGTTGTCTTTTCCCCCCTCATCTAAATATGAACTCAATATATTTTTCTTTTCGTTTCCTACTAACACTTGTATGTTAAAGAGCCTTAAACAAAATTCAATATAAATTTACTCTCACACTTATTCCCGATTATATGATATCTGTGTGTTTGTGTGTGTGTATGTGTTTGTAAGGAACGGTACAAAAGTAAATATTTTGATAAAATGCCTGCTGTTTCTGTGTAAATATTTATTTTTTCTTTATAAAAAATATTCTATATATTTTTATACCTAGTAGAAAAGAAAATGTTTTTTTTAACACATCCTCACTCGTACACACATTTCAATAAAATAAACATTGTGACTGCAGAGTTCTCACATTTTGAATAGTTACTTTACTCAAACAATTACACACACACACACAGGCACACAATTGTGCAAACACTCAAGTGCAGGGCTTAAGAAGAAAAAAGTATTTTCTTAAAGAAAATATCTAGGGATAGTGTAATATTATTCAGACATTTTTTAAGTTCCAAAAAATGTCGATGTTTTCTATGTTTTGAATATACCGTCTCTGTTCCTTTGCTGATTATTTCTATGTTAAATAGAAACTTTTGCAATATTTTTTATGTTCAAAAGTTTTGCAATACTTTTAGTGTTACAACAAAAATTTTGCCGTATTTTCTATAAAAGAAATGAAAAAAAAATGTTGCAATTTTTTCTATGTTTAATATAAAGTTTTGAGATTTTTTTTTTAAAGATTTTGTAGATATTTTCTTTAATTAATAGAGAATTTACCACTTATTTCAAAAATTTTTAAACTTACTGATAATTTCTAGGTCTTACAGAAAATTTATTAAAAATTTTTTTATGTTTCTCTAAAAGTGTATATCAGATATCTTACCGAAATTTTTTATGTTTTATAGATCATTTTACGATATTTTTTACGATGAATATATAATTTCTATATTTAATACACATATAATCATATAACATGCTGCGATATTTTCTATGTTAACTAAAATGTTTTGAAATATGAATAAAAATTCCCCGGGAGTTTTCACCCTTTTCCCATTTTTCCTATGTAGAATTTAGCAAATTTGGTTTTTGTTGGATATACATTTTTTTAGCAATATGTATTCTAATTATGAATAGAAAATTTCACGATATTTTCTATGTTTAATACAAAGTTTTCGAGATTTTTTTTATTTTCATAGAAATTTTGTTGTACTTTCTTTGTTTAATAGAAAATATAGCGATTATTTTTATGTAAAGGGAAAATTTTTAAAGAAAAATTATTAAAATTTGTTTTTCAAAAATTTTACATAAGAAAAAATTTATTAATATTTTCTATATTTTTCTAAAATTTTACATAAGATATTTTACATGTTTTGACGATAATTTTAAGATATTTTTATAATCAATAGGAAATATTGAGATGCTTTCTATATTAAATAGAATATAATCTATGTTCATATAACATGTTGCGATAATCGATTTCGATTGCGATTTTTACGTCAACTTGAAGTTGCACAATACTTTCTTTGTTTAACAGAAAATCATGCGAACATAAAATGTTTAGTAATACATATGTACATATTTCTATTTTCCATAAAAATTTTGCATTTAACTTTCTACGTTCTTTAGAAAGTTTTGTGATATTTCCTTTAACTATCGATATTTTCTACGTTCAATGGAATATGTTTACTAAACCAATTTGCGAAATTTTTTTCCATATTTATGAAAAACGTTGTCATATTTTCAATGTTTAATAGAAATTTAAGCGACATTTTCTTGATTAATAATATTAATATTTTATATTTCAAAGAATATTTATATTTTCTTTAAATATCTAGCGATATTTTCTATGTTTATCAAAAGATTTTGCTATATTTTCTATGCTGAACAGAAATTTTTTGCTATATTTTCTATGTTGTATAAAAAATTAGTCATTTTTCTATGTTTTATACAATATTTTGCGATATTTGTGAATGTTTAATAAAATTATTTCTTATGTTTTTTGTTGCTTAAAAGGAAATTTAGCGATGTTTTCTATGCTTTATAAAAAATTTTGTAATATTTCCTATGTTTCAAAGAAAATTTTACGGTATTTCTTAATGCTCAATAAAAATTTGAGTAGAATATTTTGCGATGTTTTTGAATGTTTAATAGAAATTTTGCTAATATTTCTGTCGCTTAAAAGGAAATTTAGCGATGTTTTTTATGTTATATAGAAAATGTTCTCTGTTTAATAGAATATTTAGCGATATTTTTGAATGTTCAATAAAAATTTTGCAAATATTTTTATTGATAAAAAGATATTTTGGCGATGATGAATTTTGGAAAAGGAAATTTGCAATAATTTCTTTGATTTACTAAAAAATCTTGAAAAAGTTTTTTTTACGTTCAGTTGCTGTATTTTCTTTCGTTTTTAGATTAATTGTGAAAATTTGTTATATTCTTTAAAAACTTTCAGAGCACATAATTGAATATGTGGCGATTAATTAAATATATGGCGAAGTGTTTTTTAGTCATAGAAAATTTTCTTCGAATTTACTTTTTCTCACTCCAGTACTGCATCTTATGTAACATTAAACATCAACATCAGCGTGAACAATAAAAAATAAAAAAAAAAAATGTACAACACAAATAAAACAAAATTCAATTTCATTTAATACCAAACACAGGATGACTCCTTCATTCGTCGTCAGCTGTGTCTGCAACTTGAGAAATTTTTGCTGCACAAAGCCATCCACATGCTGCTTTCACAACGTATTAATGTGTTTATATTGATGACAACGCCTTCTAAGATATTCCAACTTCTTAGTCATGAGTATGTTGATTGATATCTTGAACACCATCGCAGCCAGCATTTTGTTGCTTTGGCATTTTCTTTTTTTAAACTACTACCTGACATTGTGACTGACTTTAAACACTTATTTTGAAAATGTTTTTCATACAATAAACACCAAGGTTCTTTCTCTAAAACAGAACAAAATGACAGCAAAATAAACATGATCCTTTTTCTTAAAAGCAAACGAATGAACGAACGAACGCAGTCACTACCAGCATCTTTGCCAAGCTGTGCACGCACACACACACATACAGATACACGCGCTTACACATTCCCACTCACGCCCAACACATTCACACAATATTCAAATATTTTAAATTTTAGTTTCTTTGTAATAAAAGAAAAATAAGAAGAAATAATACAGATTGTACCCAGATATAACGACTCCTCATATTCCTGTTGAGGTCTTGTCTGGTTGGTTTGTTTGTTGATACTTCTCATCGTATCTTTAAGATCTTAGTTGTTGCTGGTTTTATGACAGCACATTAATCTGTCGTTTCATATGCTTGTAGTTCATAAACATCGAAAATCTGTTGGTTAAAGAAATTATTAAAGAACAAATTCCAAATAAAATCAAGTTGGAGGAGAATGAACAGTGTGTGCTCGTTCCTTGTTCACCTTCCAGTGTGACAATTCTTGTAACTTAAACAAATTTTTGCTGATGTTGTTTTTTATTGGATTAAAACGGTGAAAGAATTTGTGTGGTTTTAGGGGAAGGTTAGCGCAGGCGATTAAAAATTATTAGATAAGAACAGATAAGAAAAGTTTGACGAAAATACAAATTAATATACCGATATAAAATCGAGAATTTCTTGATAAACTTTGCAACATGTTTAAATAAACAGCAACATGTGATGAAGTTCAGCTACTTTTTTCATAAAAAATTTTGTGGAAATACCGAAAACTTTTTTATTTTAAAAAGTTGAGCAAAAGCTTAGAGACTTTTTAAAAGCTTTTATTTTACTTGCAATGTTGTATGAGTGTTTGTTCGGGTGAAATCTTGTATAACCGAACTTTTTGGATGACAGTTCATGGTTAATTGTGTGACGTCAATCTAACATGGGGGAAATTCCAAGATTGCGGACTATTCATTTTTATATCACTCGTACAATATGGGTATTAAAAATGGCCTTGTTGAGAAAACTTCCAAAAATAAAGTGACGTCACTCTTATGAAAGAACTTATTGAGCAAATGAACGCGAGTTTTTAATAAATTCAAAGTAGAACATCTTTAAAAAAAAAATGCTTTTATTTAAATGCGTTGAAAGAAAAAATAAACTTTACTTTTAAACTTTTACTATCAACTTTTAACGTCATTATACAATTAATATGATAAAAAAGCTTTTCGCGAGATTAACTTGTAAAGATAAACAAACAAATTAAATAACTTGATGCGACTGATTTTAACTGTTAAATTTTCAAACGAAGTAAACACAGGTAAATACATTTTATAATAACGAAATAAGTTGATAGTAAAAGTTAATTTTTCTTCTTTTTAGCGAATTTAAATAAAAGCTTGTTTTTTAAAAAAGGGTTTTACTTTTAATTTATTCTATATTAAATAAATTTCTATATGAAAATTAAAAGCTCTGTGTAACTTTTCCTTTAAAAAAAGGTTGTTATGCATTTCATCAATATGATGCTCAAAAAGCTGATAAAAAGTTTCATAAGTTTTTCTATGTAAAAGACATGGTAAGAAGCTTAGCAACTTTTTCTTAATATAAGTTGATTGTTAGCTTATAAAAAATGATCTACAGCACAGGAAATTTCTATGTAAAAGAGATGATAAGAAGCCCATATACGAATCGCTTTATTTAAGAATTTCTCGGAAATTGTTTATTTCTTTACAGATATTAAATGATGTTTTTACTAGTTTTTGTGGCTTGGCCTTCCCTTTGGTAATTACATTACATTCTATATGTATAGCAATAAATTTTGTCTCAAAAAATCCTTAAAACTGTTATTGAATTAAACTTCAAGTTTAAGTAAACTCGCAGCATGGTCATGCACGTCTACTAAATTTTCTGAAATCTTGAAAATTAATGAATGAAATTCCTTCTTCAAGTTGTAATGCAGCAACAAATTGCAACAAGTTTTGCTCAACTATAATATTTGGTTGGAAGATAGATTATCACCAAGATTTTATTTATTCTTGTTATTTATGCCTTAAGATTTTTATTTGATTATTTTTTTTTCTTGGATATAAAATAGTAAAAAAAAACTTTATGTCGCATTTGGTGTGAAAATGATTACAAATCCTGTTGCTGCTCAACATTATGGCTCTTGGATTTAAGAAAGAAAATAAAAAATCTTATTACTTAAATCATTTTTCAATATGAAATTTGTGGCGTTCGCATTAAAAACACGTTAAATAAACCCCAACCAAACGGAAGATACATATGCACGTTAAAGAGCAGGACGGACGGACAGACAGATATACATGTGATTATTATGAGGACGACAGCCAAACAAACTTCACTCGTATGAACGAACGAACGAACATTTATAGTTGATGTTGCATAGAAATTGAACAGACATTCTGAACACAAACACTAAATTTAATACACATCCTGAGACAATGTTTATGATTTGATAATGAAATAAATTTAGTTTTCGTTTTGTCTACAATTTGATCTTTTTTTTCTGTAAAAGTAAGATCTTGTCTTCTTTTTCTTTTTTCTTTTGTTTGCCTTGCCAGGCACCAAAATCATGTTTTACTTGATGTACGCGTTTCATGATGTTTGGTTGTTGCCTTGTGTCTCAAATTACATGAGAAATTGTCATTTGGTTTTGGGTGTTTTTTTTCGTTGTGAGCCCCAACAACACAAATCGAATCTCAAATCTTGTATCTCAGATGACAAAAACCAAATAAAATTATTATTAATTTAAAAAATGAAGTGAATATGGAGAGAGAAAGAAAAATAATAAAAAATGATTGGAATTTTTACTACGTGTGTGGGTAATGACTTGAATGCTTAAGAGCTGCAAGTTTTTGGAGAATGCAGGGTTCAACACCAAATATAGTTTTAAGACTTTTTGGTTTGAGATTCAAATTTGGGAAAATTGTCATGGGATTCTTTATGATTAATATTTAATTTTTTTCAAGGGTTTTTTATCAAGATCGTAGGTGGTTGGATTTCATTGAAATTATGGTAAGAAAAGATTGGAAAAGTAATTAATTTAAAAATATCGTTTGTTAATTAATATAAAAAAAAATCTTAAAGCAGAATCTTAAGAATTTCATTATATTCCAAAAGGAAAATCATATGAGAATTCCAGCAACATCTCTCATTAAGAAGTTTTATAAAGAAGAGTTGATACCACTTTTAACATCTAGAAAAAAGCTGAATCGTATTTAAATGTAAATAGAAATTTTGTCTTAATAACTTTTGTATAGCAGAGTTACTAAACTTTTGCTCATATAAAAGAAAAATCTGCTAAGCATCTCTCTCTTCAACCAAAAGAAAATTGTCAAACATTTCATCAACTTTTCTACTGGCAGCTGTTAAAAGTAGCTAAGCTTCTTTTTAACTTTTCTATAGATTTTTAATTTTTCGGCATTATTTTCATATAAAACTCTCTAAATTTCTTTTTAGCTTTTCCATAGAAAAGTTACTAAACTTCTCAAAAAAATTTTATTGCATAGTTACCAAACTTTTCGCCAAATTTTGCATGCAAATGTTGTTATTTTTTTTTTTTAATTTTCAAAGAGTAAAATTGCAAAGCTTCTGCTAAATTTTATTAAGAAAAGTTAATAAAATTTCTGTTAACTATTTGGCAAAAAATTTGTTGAATTTCTTATAAATATTACTCTAGACAAGTAACTAAACTTTTAATACGCATTACTTAAATGAAGTTTATAGATTTCGCTTAAACTCTTAAATAGAGATATTCACGCCTGTTCTGAAAATCCCTTGATTTCAAATCAAATGTGTGATATTGTGGCGTTCCGTTTTTGTATTTTTCGGTGTGATTTTCAATTGCCGAAAGCACACAGATAAACCCAAAAAAGGTGTGATTTAAAAGCACGTGATTTGAAATCATGTGCTTTTCAGAAAATGTTTAATTGACTTTTCTTTAATAATATTTTTAACACAGTTTCTTAACTTTTTGGGGATACTTTTCAATAGAAAAGTTGCAAAACTTTCAATGTGAAAATGTTGCCAAATTTCTTATAACTTTTTTGTATAAATGTTGCTAAAATTCTTTATAAGAATTTAATAGAACAATGGTTGAGCAATTTATTTACTTTTTTAAATAAAAAGTTGCTCTACCTTTTATAAACTTTTTTATAGAAACAGTTTATTCGCATAAAATTTTCTGTACTCAAGTGGCTCACTTTTTATGAACATTTTATCTTATTAACTGTAGTTTAACTTCTTATGAATTTTTCTATAGGATTATCACCAGGATTCTCAAAATCTATAAACCTGTGACAAAAAGAAAAAGGAGCTTTACACCCATATCCACAGAAAATATTAAAAATTGTCTTTTAAATTTTTAAAATTTTTTTTTTTAATAAATGATATTTTTAATTTTAATTAAAAAAATGATCAAAAAACTTTGCCATTTCAAACAATGTGTTGATTGATTTTGACAATTTCCAACAACAATTCCACAAGTTTAAATTATTTTATTTTAAACGAAAATTTTTTTTATTATTTAATAAATATTTTAATTAAAAATTTATTTCAAAATTATATTTTTAATTTTCTTTTAACAAAAAAATAAATAATAATTGATTCAATTATCACATTAATTAAATTTTAATACTTTTTGAACAATTTTATTAATTGATAAAAACTACTAATAATTTCTTCTGTGTTCATAAAAAAAATATATTTCATAAGTAATTTTGTTCAATAAATCTTTAATAAATCAAAAATATTTTTTATGAATATGGGGGAAGTCTTTTATTTTAGAATTAAGGGTTTTATTTGAAAATAAAGTTTTACTCTAATAAAATCATCACTTCTCTTCGGCTTTAAATTAAGGCTAGGTTTTTGAGATCTCAGTTAAACTAGGTTTAGTTAATCTGAAAACAGATTTGTGCTTTAATTACCAAGTTTGTACACAAAATGTTGACCTTTATGAAATAATAAAACAAAAATCACATTTCGACGACAAAATCCGAGTTTCAGACTACGTTAAACTAAGTTTAAACTTAATCCACATTTCAAAAACACGGTCTAAGTCTTTATTCCTAAATATTCCTAATGGCACAAATCGAAAGTAAACGTAAATTTTTATTTCAAAAGATTTAGAACATTGAAGGAAAATACGCATAAAAGTAATTTTGCTGTAACTTCCAAAAAAATCATACAAAATAATTGAACCTTTGTTGAAGGGTGCTTTTAAACATTCAGATTGCATGGGTGTAATAAACTCAAATTTTGCTTAAAATAAAAGGCCTGACTTTTTCATTCTTTCAATGTTCATCAAAGCCCAGACGAAACGGCTTGAGCTAGAGACCTTTTTTATATAAGCAGATTCTTGAAATTCTAATTTTAAAAAAAGGGCATAAACGTCTCCTAAACTAAAACAGATAAACAAACATTGGACACTTTTCGTTGTTCACTAGAAAAATAAACGGACAAGTGTCTGGTACTTTCTTGTAATTCGGCCCTTTTTCTGGAATAAACGGGTAAAACCTGTTGTTTGGAACTTTTTTGCCAGCCCAACTATCTTTTAAATTAATAACCATAGAAATAAAACTAATATTCGTAACTTATCTAAAAAATACAGATATAAATTTGGTACTTTTTCGAATTAAAAAAGTTTAAGGGGTAAAAATCGTGCCATTTTTGGTACTCTTTGTAAAAATTTGTTGTTACTATTTATTGACATAAACGTATTGAATTATGAGCTCCCACTACAATATTGAAACTTTTGATACTTCAACGGGGAGAAAAAAGTATAAAAAAGGGAAAATATGGACAGTTAAATTGGTACATGTGGTACTTTTTAAAGTTTTTATAATACTGAACATAGAAACATAAAACTATATGTGCAGAGTCCTGAGCGAATAAGAACCTATCAGATAAAAATTAATCTTGTTTTGGGTACTTTTTCTAACCAAATATTTTATTAATTCACAATTAACCTGCTATGATTCGATTCGATCTAGCTAGGCCCAATTCCATGTAATTTTTATTTTCCGCATTGTTTATGAATTTTATAAGTTTGGGATTTTCGGAGCTGAAAATTGAATTGCTAGCCCTCATTCTTGGGGAAATAAGTTTCGTACGTTTATTTGCGCACTTTGCCTGGAATGAAAGAACAACACGTTAATGAAAGAGTCTATAGTATACTGTTCATCCCTTCAACACGGAATGTTACCAAATGCGCCTGCTGTCCCATGAAGTTTACGGTCCAACATCTTTTGAAGGCTTGAAGTTCAAAGTCTGTGTGCTACGTCACAGTCGCTGTACTACAGAATACATTTCAATATGCATGTGAGGATTGCCAGAAATAAAACACAAAACTACATGGGATTTATGGGTAAAATAAGAGGCAGTCGTGGTTTTTTGCTTATATCTTATCCATTTGTTTACCGATCAGGCTGAATTTCGATAGCAAACAATTCCAAACTATACGTGACATAAATATATAAACAGCTAGTTCCCATCATATCTTGGGTCTTTAAAAACCCCATTTCAACGGACACGCGGATAGACGGTCATTGCGATTTGAAATTTTCTTCTTAAGGGTCCAGAATATATGTATATGCTTAAGAGGCTCTTGGATGAATATTGTAGAAATTGCAAACGGAATGACAAAGGTTTATACATATTCCCATTAACTTTCGCTGAAGGGTTTAAAAAGATGCTTAACTTCTTGATTATGTTGCTTTTGAAAAGTTGATTTTATTCAAGTTTCAAAAGAAAAGTTTTTCAGATACTTTATGTTTTTTTTTAACAAAATCTTCCAAGTTTCAATAATAACGGACTTATTTATAAAACATAAAACAGGTTTATGATACGGATTTTTATGAAAATTCTGTTTAGTAAACCCTTTATAAATCTGTTTTATTTTTTTAAAAATATTTATTTTTATTTTCTTTGGGTGTTGCGGACAACCTCTTCAACTTTTCTATTAAAAGATTTGCTGTGATTTTATCAGTTGGCGAACATTTTTCTTTGAAGTCAATTGTTAAAGAGTTTTTAGGCCGGAAATTGCCATAAAATCAGTAGTAATATAGAGCACTTGCCACTTGGGCCACTTGTATATAATAAGTACTTTATTATTACAAAACTTTATTATTAAATTTTGTTGAAATTTTTTATTCAAACTATAAATTTATAAAGTTCTTTTTAGTTTTTTATTTTTGCCCTAGTCATAAATTTAACTTCCTCTTTCTTTTTTTCCCCGCTAAATCAAGGAATTATTTCATTATTGTTGTTGTTGTATAATTTTATTGCCGATAATAATGTGCAATTGCAACCGTTTTAAATACTGATATCGGACACGTTTCTATATAAAAATTCATATCAATAATGTTTGTTTTTATTTTGTTGTTAAACTACATCTAGTGTAGAATTTAGTTTTTTTAGTGCTTTATTTGTAGAAGTTTAAACATAAATAAAAAAAGATCGTAAAATTTTTAACAACAAAATATAATATACTGTAAGGCCAGAATAAAAACAAATATTTCTACTATTTTTTTCATCAAAGTACAATAATTGTAATAGACTAACAAATGCAATAGACTAGCACCATAGTGTAGAACATTTTATTAGAGGAGAAACGAAAAAACCTACAGTGGACACTATTTTAGGAAAAATGTATGAGAAACTTGGCAAATTTTCTATTAAAAAAAATGATAAGAAACTTGGCAACTTTTCTATTGAAAAGTTGATATGAAACTTGACATCTTTTGTAATTGAAAAGTTTATAAGAAACATGGGAACTTTCTATAGAAAAGATGATAAGAAACTTGGCAACTTTCTATCAGCTGTGGCTGGAAATCGAAAAAGTAAAACGCAAGAACTTAAAAACTCGGTTTTTAATAAGATTTCTGTAATCAACGAATTTTATGAAAAATATTATACAAATATTTCTCTATTAAACAGAATTTTATTAAAAAAATATTAAAAATTGGATCAAAAGTGTATTAAAAACAACTTCCAAATTCTTGCGTTTTACGTTTTCGATTTCCAGCACACCCCTGTATAATTTATAATATATTTGATAAGAACCTTTTTATTGTAAAAGTTGTTAGAAAATTTGATAAGAAAATTAGAAATTTATTTTATAAAAAAGTTGGTAAGAAACTTGGCAACTTTATAGAAAAGTTCGTAAGAAACTTGGCAACTTTTTTAAAGAAAAGTTGATAAGAATCTTGGCAACTTTTTTAAAGAAAAGTTGATAAGAAACCTGGCAACTTTTTTATAGAAAACTTGTTAAGAAACTAGTCAAATTTTATATAGAAACATTTTTGTAAGGGTTCAACCCAAAATGTATTAACAAAGTGACCTCAGTACTACAACAATGAAACAATATAAAAAAGAACAGGCATGAATTGAGACGGAAAATGTCAAATTGCCTTTATAAAAAATGTAAATAAACAAAAAAAAAAAAAAAATGACGCCAAACGTCACACACAAAGAAAATCACTGCATACAGCTGCGCTTGTGTCACTTTCTTGGTACATTCTGGTTCAACCTGTGACGTGAACAACCTTATTAATTCTAAAGAATAGTTAATACTAATTTTTGAAAGTAATTTTAAGTTCGCCCTTTTTCTTGTTTACTTCACTGTAAGTTTTAAGTTCTGTTTTATTTGTATGAGTTGGGATTTTGTATTTACAAGATACTTGAACGTGTGGTACCAAAAATAACACACATAAATCAATGCGCACTCGAAGAATTTTTATCTATTTATATACAGAGTGATAGATATTTTTTTTGTTTGTATATATTTGTTCGATAAACTATAGATTTTTGTTTTATTATTCTTTTTTTTTTTTAATAAAAATTACTCTATAAATAAGAAAAAAATACCTTGTATAAAAGAAAATTGTGTATGTACTTTACAAACAACAAAAACCATAAAAAAAAATGGTTGTAGAAATAATCATGAACTGAAAAATGAACACATGTAATAATGAGAGGATCAAAATCATATAAAATCGTCGTCATTAGAAGATTTTGAAAAAGATCTGATTTTTAGAAAACAAAAAGTATAGTAGCAAATTATTTTAAAATAAAAAAAAAATAATGAACCAATAGTTTCAGATAATTTAAAAAAATTTCCAACAAAATTTTTTCGTAGACTGTCTACGAATGTTAAAATAATAAAAATTGGTTAAATTGTTCTCTTGCCCACTTTCTAAAGAATTTCATTAACATTTTTGATTATGAAATAAATTTGTTTTTTTTTTAATTTTGTTAATATACAATCTTTATCAATATTTTAAGAGATCTTAAAAAGTGGCTGAGTTAATGTTGTAATAAAATAAATTAAAAAAGAATTCTGTCCCAAAATGAGAAAGATAAAAATTGAATATTGTTAAAAATTATCACGACTTTTTTTTAATAAAAAATAAACCAAAAAGCATCATTTAGCTTCATAGTAGGTGTTTATGTATAAAACAGTGTTCGAAAATTAACATTAAATATCGTTCTTAGTGTTCGATTCGGTAGATTTGTGGAAAATAAAAACGCTTATAGTGTGAGTCGTAAGCTTAATAATAATGTTCTGTTTATTTTCGAATACTAATTTAAACTCGTATTTACAATTAAAAGTGGCATAATTTTATTAAGGGTCCCAAATAGTACCAAATTTTAACCAACAAACTGGCCAAACTACGGTATTCGATATCGACCGAAATTACAATACAATTCAAATATAAATTTCGTCCGATATCGATTGTCCTAATTTGCCCCCAGTTCCAGTTAAGTTCCAATTCAGTTCTAGTCTAGTTGTAGCTCAGTTTTAGTTCAGATCTAGTTCACCTCTAGTAATTGATTAGCTTAAGTTCAGTTTTGGTCCAGTTCTAGGTTTGTTTAGTTTAGTTTTATTGTTGCTGCATTTTTATCTTAAACCATATAACCTGTTTTAATGCTTTTGGTACAATTTTTGGTACTTTTTTACTTGTTTTAAATGTTAACATTAGGCAGTTGTTGCCTTGAAAAGTTATAAAGAAACATATTATTTTATCAAGAAAGATTGGTCAGCAAATAGCTGAGGTATGGGCAAAAATCCACGACTGCTTCTAATTTTTGCTCATAAAATTTATTGTTGTTGTTTTTTTTATTATTTAGTGTTTTTTTTGCATTTCTTACACATAACAAACTCATGCATGATTTCCCGCTTAAATAAAGTAATGTGTCTTAAACGTACAGACGTACCCCATATATTTATTTTGCTTTTTTTTGGCGATGTGCGTTAGTAGCGTTAGTCTAAGGTGCTGCATGATACACGCTTTCTACTTGTTGTAAGTTCAAATATGTGACCTTCCGCGCGTTATTCGGCGAATACATGATGGACCGAGTGAAACTGTCGTTACTGGTCTCCAAGAACCCGCAACCCTCGATTGAAACATCAAAAACATTGCATTGCCCCAGGGTAACTGTTTGGTGTGCCTTCTCCACGGTCCGCTTTGAACAGTGTGTTCAACACTACGGAAGACATCTGGATGGCAAACTCTTTAAAAAACAATATCCGCATTTCCATTCTATCGTTCAATGCTCTTAATAAAACTTTGTGTCAATTATAACGTTTTTTATTTAAATTTAAAAATTTAAATGTGCTTCCAGACACCCCGTAAAACTCTTAATTGTGTTTCTTCATACATAAACATCTTAAAAACTATTTAGATTTTTAAATTAGGCTTTTAAGTTTATTTTTTTTTCAAATACTTTTGTTGTTTATTAACAAAAATATTTTCTATTCGTTTTGCTTTTATTTTAAGTAGGGTTTTCCTATTTTTTCTCCTCATTTTTCTGGTCTAAATGACATGAATTTCTAATGTTTTGTTATCAACAAAGAAATTTAAAAACTAATTTTCGGTTATTTTTCTACGTAACAAACAAAAAATTAGAATACAACATGTAGAAAAAAAACAAAGAAAACAAAAAAAAAATCAACAGACTGGTAGAAAACAAAAAAAAACTTAATAAAAAAGCAGACAGTAGGGCGTTCACTTCGAGAGAAATATTCGCTTAAAAAAAAAAATTCCTTTCTTCATAAAAATAATTTAATGAAAATTAAATTTGATGAACTTAAGCCTGATTAAAAATATTAAAAATTTGGATTAAAAACCATAAATAGTTCAACAAAATAACCACAATTCTAAAAAAAATTAATTTGAAATAACTTAATAAATTATCAAGTTAAACAAGTAGAATTTATTTTTTTTAGTTTAAAAATATTTTAGGAGGTGAATATGAATACCCCTAATTTTAACTACCCAAACTCCTTTTTTTTAAACAAAACTCATTTACATGTAGACTAGTCTATATAAAAAAAAATACCAAAATAAGCCCAAAAAAAGTTAGAAAAAAATACAAATGCAGTCACTCCACTTCAATTCACTTCACTATCCCTTCCTTGGTTTAGATTCAGAACGTGACTTACATAATTTAAGTGATTCATTTTGCCCCCACTTTATGAAAATTGTGGAATTTTTTTTTTTACTTTTATGTATTTTTAAATAGAAATCTAAAATGTCATTTAAAAGAGAATTTTTTTAACCAAAATTTACTTGAAGTTGTTTCGACGTTTTTTTTTTGGTGAGTTTTTTTCTTTTTTTTTTTTGGGTAAAAAGGCGTACAATTGTGGCTTTAACGTGTTTAAATTTTTTTTTTTTTTTGTTGTTGTTGAAAGGAGGGAGTCAACAATTTAGTTTGAAATAAATTTTAATGAAATTAAACAAAATACAAAATCTTTAATCTTAAGTCACGTTTCTTCAAATGAATTTAAAACAAACCCGTTTAACTTAAACAAATTTTTGTGTATGAAATCAACAAATTATTATGGAATTAAAATAGAAATAATATCGTAATAACAAATCGCTTCTTTTTTTTAAAATTAAAAGGTAAATCTCAATTTAAAACCGAATTATGATTATAAGGTTTTTTTTTGGGAGAACAGTCATGATTTTGAGCTTTGCGTCATAAAACATGGGCCTACTGAATTTAGTTGAATTCCATCGATATTTTCGTTTAGCACTCATACCAAAGATCTGTCGAAAAAGGCTTTAACCTCAACATTTTAAAATCGGCAAATGGTGTAACTTCATATTTTATTCACAACAGTTCAAAAAGGTATAAATATTTATTTTTATGAGTTTTGTTTAAACGTAAGGTAAAATATTTTTCTATGCCCTTTGGTATTGTTCTATACTGTTTGCCATTTTTCCCCATTATTTTCGTTTAAATAAAAATTTGACAAGTTATGACAGCAATGACAAGTTTTCTTTTTAACTCAAATTTCTACAACAAATTATTGGCAACAAATACCAGCAACAGCTTGTGAAATTCTTTAAGCAACTCCTAGAAAATTGTAGGAGAGAAATGAAACTGAAGACATTTACGCTCTTCTGTCCTCATTCCTGTCCCCGTATACCTGTTCAAGCGAAGCCATTAATTTTTTTGTAGCTTTATTATAAGTTGCATTGTAAATTTAAACAAATGGTGTTCACTACAAATATGACATACACACAAAGGATGTCAATAATTTTGATAGACATGCAAAAACCTGTCAAGGAAAACACACATTTCTTTTAAATAAATGTGTACATATTTAGTTAATAGTTCTTCCAAAATAATGGCATTAATAGAATTAAAATTTTAATGATTTCAGTGATTTTGCAAATTTTTGACAATGAAACTTAGAATTTAGAGGTTAAATGAGGTTATGTTGCGTTTTAAAGAAAAGTTATTGAACTATTTCTTAATATACATACAAAAATAAAGTGGTTAAGGAAATATTGATGGCTGTTTTAAATTAAAAGCAGATTTTCTTTTTTTGTCCATGTTGGAATACACTGATGAGCAGTTATGCGATGCCAAATCATTAACCAGAGCAGACGAAAGGTATAACACGCGAAAACAGATAAATAACGACAACCATGCACAAAATGATTTACTACTGAGCCTCCTCCCCAAGTTTTCGAATAACGTACCCTTTGAAAAGAAAGCCGAATCTTTTAAAGTAAGCCCCTTATAAATTTTCAAATTAGTTTTAGCTAGTATTCCACAAGCACGATGCAAAAGGTCAGGTTAAAAACAAATAGTGAATACCAAACAACCGAAAAAACTTAAAATCGGTACAGTTATAGACAATGCCAAACTTTCAAACAAAGAAACGTAAAACGCACGTAGGAAAGTAAACAACGACGACCTGTTTACTCCTAAGACAATGGCGAGCGTACTGCTTTACTGACGAGCCTTCTCCACAAGTTATCGAACGACCTAGACCTTTATGTAGGAAACCAAAACTTCTAAAGACAGCCCCTTATATGTGTTAACCAAAGTTTTGGCTGCTACTCCACCAGCACGGTGCAAAAAGTCAGTTTAGAAAAGAATGGTTAATGGAATGGAACGCCTATACTCCTCAAGAACGGGGAATAACTGTTTCGGTTTTTTTTTGCGAAACTTTTCATCGAAAATCGTCATTAGCGCCTAGGCCGATTTCCATGTCTGTGGAGAGGTGTGTAAGCAGAATTATCGTTTCCGGGGAACCGAAAATCCACGTAAAACACCGAAAATCCGCCTAAAACACGAAGAGTCATTACATCTACTTAAAGTTACTGTATGGTATGATGTTTACGCTGGAGGAGCCATTGGGCTTTATTTTTATTTGATTTTTTGGAAAACGACACGTGCCAAACGACTATTGGGAACGGCGGAAGCTGCAGAGCCATACTAATCGACTTTCTCCTATCTCAACTGGGCGGATTGGGACTAAAGAACATGTGTTTCCAATAGGATGGAGCAACGGGGCATACTGCAGTACTCTGGTACTGTACTGGTGATTTGCATTCTTTATGGTGATTTGCACTGGCCGGAATGATCGCCCAACTTAACCGTTATAGACTTCTTGTTTACAGTTTTGAAACTCAGACTCTCAAAGTCCTCGAAAAAATATCAGTCAGTATTGCAAGAACCTATTTGCCGGAAGTTCTGGCAAGAACGAATAAAAATTTCATAAAGCGGAAGCGTATGGGTATCCACTCAGTTGGCGGCCGTGTTAACTTGTTAGTACCAATAAAGTTGTTAAGACAATATGAACTTTAAAAAAAGAATATCAGACATGTTCTAAAAATCGAAATGAAGTGAAATTGAAATCGAACGAGCATTTAAGTTCAATTATTTACAAAATGACCGTAGATTCTTCTGCGTTTAAGAGCTGTTATTTTATATAAAAATTACTGCTACTCAAATAATAAAGTAGATAAAAAGGAATATGTTTATGAACTTTCATTACAGAGCCTTTTAAAAACTTGCTCGATTTTAAATCCACTTCATTTCGATATCTAGAACATGCCCGTGTGTCTTTTCGGGTCTCCAAAATATCTTATTGTCTATTTAAGATTTATTAAGAAACAATATGTCTTTCCCTGTCTCTCTTAGGGTTATATTGTCTAACTTCTATATTTTTTTAATTCTAAATGTTTTTCTTCTAACTTTCCTTTTACAATTGGTTTACTTTAATACACCTAACAGTGCAACAACAGTTTATCTGGCTTTTTAAAATCTTTTTAAAACTAAAACCACAATTAGAAGAACGAAAAATGTTTATTACTAAAATTTATAGTTATTTGCGATAATTTCGACACTCATTCGATATGTTGTGATGCGATACGAACTCATATTGCCGCCACAAATTAAAATACTATTTGAGAACACTATAAATAACTTTGACATTTAGTTGACAGACAGCTTGCCTAAAACTGTCAACAGCGAGAGTAGTCGTATCGCTCAGGTAAATAGTTTATGACATTTCAGTTTAAAAAAAATAACATAAATACAAAAAAAAAACAATTAAAAGTAATGAAATCTTATCTTTGAAATAATTATTTTGTTAAATAAAATATTTGTATTTTTCTCAATTCAAACAAAAGTAAGAAAATATTGAAATTATTAAAAAGGGGACAACTGGTCTGTGTGTCTGTCTGTCTCCCATAAACAGATTAGGATTAAGAAATATTGAACAATGATGGATTATTGACAACCATATTGTGTTTGGTAACAATGAAAAACAAAAACAAATATTGTGTTGTAAAGAATGAAAAACTAAAAGAAAAATGTGTTGACACCTTAAAGGAAATAAAAATAAATAGAGTTTTCTTGTTGTTTGTAAAGAACAGCTGGACGACTTTTAATTCCTCTTTTCTAATGCAAAGCAAGAGATTTCAAATTAAATTTTTTGCTTTTATATTGTGATCTCTTTCATCTATAACCTTTAAAATCCCTTATTTTACATCCTCAAAAGTCACTCTCCCAAACACAGTTTGATTTGTTTGTGTCTGACCTTGCAATTCTCGGCTTATAGACCACCAAAGTCATTTTCTTTAACCCTGGATTTTATGAAAAATATTTGTTCTTTGTTTTAGTTTTAAAAGCCATTAATTATACGGTTTAAAGGTTTTTTCTTATTTTGCGCAAGCATATTGCAAACAGAGAGTTTTACTTTAATACCCCAACAATTAAGCAAAAAAAAACAAGGATTTTGTTTAGTCTAGTAATTTAAAACAATTAAATGTAATTAGTTTTAGTAACAATAGAAACATATTTAATTTAATTAAAGGTTTTTTTTTAATATTTTACTAAGGCTGGGTGTTTTAGATGTGGAATAAGTTTAAACTTAGTTTAACGTAGTCTGAAACTCGAATTTTCCGGCGAAATGTGATTGTTTTTATTATTTTATTAAAGACCAATATTTTAACCAAAACTAAGCTGTTCCGTCAAAATGTTGTAAACAAACTTGGTCATGCCGGCACAAATGTGCTTTCACAATAACTAAACCTAGTTTAACTGAGATTTCAAAACCCCAGGCTAAGAGCTACAAATAGAATTACAAATTATATTTTAACTTAATTAACCGAGCAATAGTAACTTAGAACTTCAGGCCGTTGTAGTGAAACAGACGCAAGTCTCTGACCACACTGATAGACGAGCTCATTTACAACTAGTCTACCGAGGCACCCTTTTTTAATTGAATACATTTTTAATCTATACATAAATCGTCAAAGTCGAAACAGTTAAGAACACTTGCCTCCTCTGTATGTCAACTGATTTGTACAAAAAATACACCATTTAAAATGTATTTACTGACAGAAGTGCACAAAATCTGTTCAATAATTTCACAGTTATAAGCGTTCAAATTTGCTACTAAAGCATATGTATGCAAAACAAAAAAAATGGTGTTTTTCAATTAATAAAAAATAGAAATAAAAAAAATAGGGTTTTCGATTATTCGGCATTTTTTAGAAACCGGTTTTCGAATATTTCGACTATCAGGGTTGTTCTGAAAATCGAAAACGCAAGAATTTGGCAATTGTTTTTAACGCACTTTTAATCTAATTTTTGTTCTAAAATTTCGTTTAATAGAGAAATATTTGTCATAAAATTACAGAAATCTTATTTAAAAACGACGTTTAAAATTTTTGCGTTTTCGATTGACAGAACACCACTGTATGTATCGGCACAGGCAAAATAGTTAAGAACGCTTTCTTCCTTTGTTTGTCAACCGAACCTCTATGGGGAGAAAAAAGTATCAAAAATGAGAATTACGGAAAATTAAATTTTTTTCTTTTATTTTTCAATTTTCTATAGTGTTGAACTTAGAAATATAATTGGGGTATTCACAAGGTGTGCTATCATGTTATATTGTCATGATGTTAAAACATTTTACAATGCTTTAAAAATAGTGTTGTTGCTTTGTAAACAAAAAGTGTCTTAAATAAGTAGAACTTTGCTTGCTATGTTTATTGTGCTGTCGTAATTAATCGGAAGAGACCTGCGCTGAATGGCTGAGCCGAGCCGAGCCGCATTATTTTTTGTAAGCCGTCGCCGTTGATGGTAAAATGTATCCGGCTTACATCCGAATTTAAGCTGCGGCGTCAAATTATATCGGCCTGGGACTCTGCTGTTTCGTAAACAAATAAATAAAATTTATTTCTGATTTTCGTATGAAAAATAGAAAATAGTCAGGAAAGATCTAATTTAATTTATTAATTCATGGATTAGAATAAAAAAATATTTCTATTTTTGGTCAATTTTTTTTTATATTTGTTTTAAATCCACTGATTTAAATTAAAAAAACACACTGAATTATGAGGGGTTGTTAACAACAGTCGTATTTTTTCATGCTATTATTTTAAGACCTATGACTTTATGACACTTTGTGAATCCCCCAAATATTATATGTGCAGGTAACTGATTGAATGAAAACCTTTAGGATGAAAAATGTTGGTACTTTTTTACTTTCATTTGGTTCTTTTTGAATTTTCGGTAATATTCGACCTACAAAGAAAAATAAAAATAAACATGCATGGTCCTGAGTTAATAAGAATATATAAGAGGGAGCTTTTTGGTACTTTTTCGTTCTACATCTGGTACCTTGATTAATTTTCTTAAATTTTAGACATAGAACATAAAATTAAACATGCAATGTCCTGAGTGGATGACAATCTATGTATAAAGGAGACTTTATGATACCTTTTGTTTTTCAATTGATATTTTTAATATTGAACTTTCAATATTAAATTTACTCACGTAGAAGATAAAACATGAACCGGAGGTTGATCCCTCGCCAAATCTATCGATCCATTGAGACGGAAAAGAATGCTCGAAACATGTAAATTAATATATGTTTAAACTTAGATGAACTATGTTTTTTTCATATTTACATAAAAAATTATAGTCGAATTTTGACCATTAGGCGAACGAACATTAGTATATAGAAAAATTTAACCAAAATTGTATTTGCTTAAAAAACTTGACAGTTTTGGTTGCCAAATTTCGTGGCATATTTATTAAAATATAATATTAAGTGTTCACTGTGATACATTGGAACAGAATAAACCTATTCAAAGTATTTACGTCGTTAAACTATAAGATATTCTTATCTTCATGGCAACATTGAATTCCACGACATGAAACTACCCATTTTTTTACGGCCAAAAGCAAATCAAGCAAATTTTGAACGCTCTGTTATTCTAGTGAAAGCGTTCTTCATTCGAAACTAACAGCCTCAAAAATTTTTGAATAAGTTTTTTTTTTAAATATATGTAATTTGTTACGCGAACGTTAAAGTTCGAAATCGACGAACAGGCTGTAATAGGTGGATAAGCCAAAGTCCCAGCCATAAACTAGGAGACAAAAATGTCCAACTATTATTTTCCAAAAAGTTTCAAACTGATCTTGAGGACGTTCATGAGGTCCCTCCTGTGTTCGTCTGGCTCGATTTTAGCTGCTTTTAATAAATGGGAACTTTCTGATCCCACCAAATACAGACGCCATAGATAAATCAAAATATTTAAACCCAAATTTAAGTTAACCATGCTCTACGGTGGCGAGACCTGGAATGCAGCACCTTCCGACATAAACACAATCAAGGCCTTTTGTAAACAGGTGTTTTTGGAAAAGTCTTAAAATTTTCAGTTCGCCATCAGATAAATAAGAAAGACGAAAGAAAATCTTTTTAATACAATGTTCGTTTTACAAAGGAACCACAGGAAAATACATATAAATCTATAGAAATTTGGCTTCGACGTTGATTCGGTTGGTTATAGGGGCTAACCATACGATTTGTTATGCTTCGGTTTGTCGTTATGGATTCATTTTTTATAAGTAGCATTTTAGAGATAGAAAATCGTCTTTCAACGTCTCTCGTTTGATATCCGATGTGCTTGATGTTTGCTAAAGTTTTGAAGTTGCTGCTTAAGTGTTTTTCAATGATTTTGTAGGTGCTTTCTGAGTAAAGCAACAATTTTCACGGAGTAATAGTTTAAATTCATCTTTTGGCTTTATCTTTGTCTATGGTAGCAAAATAACCACTTCTACACTGCGCAACTACGTAGAAATGGATGGATCATCTTCCGTTAGTGCTGATTCACAAGCTTGAGGCTTCCGCCGCTAAGTCATGAGTTTTTAGGAGCGATAATGCCATTTACTTGCGTCTCTCCCCCTAAAAACACAAGACTTGAGGATCGAATGAATAAGTGAATCATCACTAAACAATCACAAAACCGGTTTGTTCAATATATATAGTTAATTGTGTTTAATAATTTTTCACAATTTACTGTCATTTAATATTCATTCATCCACATTCATTTTAAATTATCACAATTATTGTTTTTCAATGTTCCTTTTATTTAAGATTTAATTGTAATTTATGTATAAATAATAAATCAATTGTATACATATTTGTATTCGCTTAACGATTGACGAAAAGATTTAATCAAGCCTGTGTAATAATAATAAAAAACAATCAAGCTTTAACAAAAATAAATATTACCAACAAATCAGTAGAAATAAATGAGAGCGTACAAATACATACATACAAACACACAGGCTTACAAAAAACCTTTTGTAGAGCTAAAAGTCGAAACAAATCAATTTTATATAGAGAGAAAAAAAAGAAAAATCATACAAACAAAACCCATTAACAACAATGAATACAAGTGCGTAAAGAGCATTAAACACATATCAACAAACTTGCTCGTAAATACAGTTTAAATAGTGACAAACTCATACACAAATCCATGCTTTTAAATGGCCGTCCTTGCACAATGGGGCCAATAATGAAACGGGAGGTATTTGACCAGGTTATAAACGAATAGACGAATAAACGAAGAAACGAATTTGATACCATATCTATAGAGAAGACGTATTCGAGTTAGAACCAAAAATTATATAACGTTAAATTCTCGACGGGGCCTTAAAGAAGGGCATCTCTGATACAAAGAAACTTTTGTATGCCAATTTCCTCTTTTTCCTTATTTCTTAATAGGGAATTTGTAAATAAATTTTCTTAGAAAAAGGTGTAGTTGATTTTGAATTTAGAGTCTATCGACATAAGGTTAGGAAACATCCTGGCAAGGCCTCAATGTTCTAGTAACTGTTAAGTTCGAAACGCTTTACTTGATGATTTTCCTATTTTTTCCAATTCTTATAAAATAAAATACATTTACAGCCTGGCCCACGATGTCGGCCGCTGTCGCTCTCTTGCCAATTTTAAACGACAAACAGTTGATTTGCGCCCCACTTAAATTTTTCAGCACAAAAACTCGATCGACAATCAGCGTTACCGTTGTGATACTAAAGTATCAATTTGACCCTTTTTCGACGGTCTTGATACCTTTTATGACCCTTTTTTATATTATCCTTTTGTATCATTTTCACCTATTTTAGGGCACTTGTTTACCATTTTTGGAAATAGAACATTTTGTTTTTATGTCAACACTGCTGAACGTTAGTGCTAAACAAATGTTTTCGAAATAAGCGGAGATGGAGGAATGGACTTCAAGTGAAGATTTAATACCAAAATATGGAACGCACATTCCTGAAAAGAAGTTAGTATTCGTAAAAAGTTTGTGTTAAAAGATTTTCTACTACTTCTAAATTAGATTTTCGAGAGTTAAGTACAAATTAAAGTACAATTTCCCTAATAGCAAACAGAACTCATATACATATTTGTTATTTTTTATTTTTTCTTTACAAAAAAAAAAATAATATGTGACATTTTATTTACAAAATGCAATTAGGTGTTCGTTTCTTAAAAATATTTTGCTCTCTTAAAAAGTAGCAGGTTTTATGCTAAAAAATTCACCCTTAATGGCATAAGAAGAGCCATAAAACTTCGCAAAAATTTAAAAACTCGAAAAAGTTTTCAAAAACAGCGCTATAAATTTGATTAAAAAAAGTCACTAAAACTAACAGGAATGAAAAATATTTGGTAACAGCAGTATGATAGCAAACTCTAATATTTATTAAAAATCGTAAAAGCTTTAAAGAATCAGAAAACTTACAGGAAAAAATCGATTCAATCGCGAAAAGCGCTACAATTCGCAAACGATTGCAATATTGGAAATAAACCTTAACCTTAAATTTATTCGAAATCGCTAAATCGAAAAAAAAAGAAAATGTCGGAACATAAATTAAAAAGTATTAAAAGAATGAGTTATAATGATAAAGAACAAAATTTGTGTTAAAAAAGGAAAGGGCATTCCATAAAAAAATAAAGTTTTTTAAGCACTGCCTACCTGAAATAAATATTTTTTGTTTGTTTATAAATCACTTGGTCTTATTACATTTATTAAAATGGGAAATACTGCTTTTAAAAAACTTTTTTTTACCCCTTTTTCTGGAAAATCCACTTTTTGTGACCCTTTTCGAAAATTTCGAACGGTAACCCTGTCGACAATGCAAGCGACCGATAACTTTGAAATATTATGCGACCAAAAATGTTAAAATCACTAAATTGTGTTGTGGCTGTCGACAGAGGCCTTTCGTTGCAATATTAAATGAAATTGTTTTAGAAGAATAATAGTTCTTTAAACAACAACACTAAGGCCCGTTTTCAGAACCGATAGCTAAAAGTAAACTTTAACCGGCCTCATAAAAAGTGTCAGATTATTAAAACTTTACTTTAACCTTAAATTAGCAATACAGTTTAACGTTCATCCTACCTGGTAGGTTAAACTAAAGTTGTAATAATGAAACATATCATCAATATCAAAGAAATTTTAGAAAAAAAAAACTAATCGCTTTCGTTACCATTTTCAATTCGAGGTCGTAACATCATTCAAACTGTCCCACTGTTCTTAAGCATCGTGAGCAAGTGTAAAATAGTGTATGTGGTGCCGTAACTCTTTTGATGGGTAGCGAAATCAAGCTTTAAGCAATCAAAGTCAGATCAATTAACCCTTTTTTAACACCCCAGCAACATCGATGATTCTTTTGCTTTACAGTTCTCGTACACACTGGGTTTGTTTTTCAGATTGATTCTCAGTTTCTTTTTTTTTAATTAAAATGTATTTGTACACAACACGTTAATTTTTACTCACACAACAAAACAAAATAAAAAAACTGCTACAAAAGGGAAAAGAAAAAGCGAAATAAACTACAAACGAATACAAAGATACTTTGTACAATTCCTTTTCTATATTTTATACTATTTGCCAATTTTTTTTTTATTTTTTATTTATATGTATATTTAACAATCAATAGCAATTGATTTTAAGGCCTGCTTTTTGTTGTATTTCCCTTGATTCGTTTGTGAATTGTACAGAGGCTCTACAGAACTGCCTCTGTACTTGCAAAGTGGGATCGGCAGTTGGCAAAAAAAAAAAAAAAATCAAAGCAACTTCACCACAAATCATTCATCATTCATTTGCGATTAACAAGTTTCATTTTGTACGATATTTTTTTATATTTTTTTTTTATTTTAAATATTATTGGTTCTTTTCAATAATTTTCTTTTGCTTCAGATTTTATGCGTTATTAAGAATGAGGTACTTTAAAGCAGAGGTTCTTAAATTTGTTTTATTCAAAAAAATCCAATTAATTTGAATTTATACACAATCAGCCCAATTATGAATAAAAATTCCCCGGGATTTTCTCCCTCCTCCCATTTTTCCTTTGTTATTTCAATTATAAAAATGGGAAAAGGAAAAAAACTCCCGGGGAAAATGGGGCTGATTAACACAAAAAAATAGAAAAACCCCTTCACCATAGTCGAGAAACTTTTCGCTTGAATTGTGAGAAATTAAACAAAAATGCCATAAATTGAAACAAACAATTGTTTTCTTGGCGAGTAACAGCGGTCACGTAAGGAAATTACTCGCCAATTTACAGAAAAAGTGTGTCCGTAAAATTTCTGTGAGAAATTTCCCGCTTTGAACTGTCACAACAAACTCACGAATAAAAACGGGGCGAGAAAAAATTTTAACACTTTAAAACATAATAAAAATGCAAAGAATAGTAATATTTTGTTCTTGGCACATTTTTTCAATGTTTAAATATTTTTATTTTAACATTTTTATAAAGTAAAAGAATGTTTTCAAAGCTCTTTTGCAAACAACACACACTAAAGGCGCACTTTACATTATTTGTTATAGCCGACGGTTGCATTTTCGCCGCCGTCTTGAACATTTTTCAATTTGAGTAAATTTTGGCGTTCTCTACGCTTGCAATATCACATCGGCTTCGAGTTAAATGTTTTGGCATTTATAACGTAACGACCAAATCTCTTTTGATAGTTTTTGACATGAGTTACAGACACACTTTTTCCTCACTTTTCGAGAAACGATGGAATAATTATGTTTCACATATTTTCGATGCGACACTCTCTCTTAAGTTATAGAACAGGGGTACTGGTGAACACTTTCAGGACTCCGGTTAGAGGTTCAGGATATCGCAAAGGGACTGCTATAATGACCCAAATGAGACGTCCTCGTATTAAACACAACCTCGAAAACGAAAATATATCAAAATATATTAAGCCCCCTAATTCGATTCGAAAGAAATAACTTACGAGTTCGAGCAATTTATACTGAGTATATATTACGATTTTCCCTCTCGTTCGAAATGATGGCAGAGTTGCACAAATGGGAAATTTGATGACAAGTGGTAGCACCCATGATAAAATAACACAAAAATTATTTTAAACAAATTTTAAAGCGTGCCGCTGAGCGTGATGAAGTAAATAAATTTTTAGCATTTTTTTTTTAATTTTGGTCGATATTTTGTTATCAAAAACTTTAATAAAATAAGCTTATCACAACACAAAACGTGGATTGGACAAACAGTGTAAGAGCGAAAAATCGTCATCTGGCGTAGTAATGCCACCTGTATCTTTTGTCATGTCAGCTCTGCTTCTAAAATACCATACAAAGGGAAAATAGGATAATAAAAAAAAATAAATTTGCCTTTCGTCAGGGATTTGTATTGTTTAAGCGTAAATCGAAAATCCCCCTCCCACGATTTCCATAAAAATTAATCAAACAATTTTGTTAAATTTTATTTATTAAAGAAAACCTTATTTATACTCCTTAATCTTTTGATACTTTTCTTCAACTTGTTTTCCAATTCTTTTAAATTTTCTTTGATTCTCTTCACTCTCCCATAAAAATCTAAAGATGAGTGAATACTTAAGTAGTCGAAAGAAATAAAATTGCCGAGAAATGATTAAAAATGTAAAAACTTCTTTTATATATTTTTAGCACTTGCAAATATCACAAAGTGTGAAAAAGAAGATTTTGAGCTCATTTTTTTTTAACAGAATAAAATGCAAAAAACTAATAAAGATATTTGTAAAAGAACGTTTTGCGAGTGAACAGGAAATGTCGTGTTTTCTCTGTTTTGGATTAAGCAAATATTTAAAGCGGAAATGCAATTGAAAAATATAAATGGAAATGAAAATGAAAAATTTTGCCAAGAGATTTTTCAGGACTAATATTTTTTTTCGTTAAACTTAAGTTTTTCTATGTAATCTAAGGAAAATAGCCAAAAAAAAAAATATCTGTAATTTAAGTAAAATAGTCTAATAGAATCAGTTTAAATTGAGTTATTATTTTCACAAGTTGACCTTGTCATAAAGAATTCATAAGCACAAAACTTTTGCATAAAGAAAAATCAATATTTAAAGCAAAGAAAAGCTCCTAGCAGAGCCATTAGGGTCCGAGTGCTAAAACATATCTTTTTTTCGCACACAACAGAGAGTTAAGAATTATTGAACCATTTCTTTTAAGAGTTTATTAAGAAAAATTAATTGAATTTATTAGCTTTTGTTGGCAATGACCCTTTCCGTCCTCTCTCTATCTCCCTCTTCCAATAAATGAAATCTGCGTCAAAAGATTTGAAGAATATCGTAGTCGAGTGAGAGCCTTTGCATGATTAAAATCGAACAACAACACGAATGTGCACGAAATTTTTTTAAAAATCAACCTGAACTTGATAAACAGAGATGCCATATCCCTCAAATCCAGTAGCCTGTTTCTGTATTTCCCACATCGTTAAATTTTTCACATGAAGTGTTAAACAAAAAATTCCATCGTTTCTCGATTTGAGAACAAAGGGCTCCTGTATTTGAATGCGAAAAGTGACAACACTGTTTCAGCGTTTAAAAAACTGCAGTTAAAGAAGAAAAACTGCCATTTCGTTCACTTCTTCATTTGTCATTGGCCAAAAAAAGTTTTTGCTTTTATTCAAAACAGTCGCAGTTTATTGTTTATTGTAAACAGTCGCTGTCAAACCATCTCAAAAAGCAAAAAGTTGCACACAAATTTCGTCTTTTGTTCGAAAGTTTTTGGGTTCGACTGCAGTTTTTTAAACTCTGCAAAAATCTGTCGGGTTCTGTTTCTGCCTGACACTGCCTTCAAATACTTTTATTTATCAACAAAATTCCTATAGAAATTAATGTTTATCTGTCAAGGCATTGTTGTTTATTATCCTTTTTTTGTTTTTGGTGTGTTTGTGTAAAAAGTGACAGTTAGTTTTAAAAACGAAAGGATTACAAGAAAACAAATCGAAAAAGATGGTTTGTAAACAATTTTAAAAGAGTTATTTTTTATTTTAAAATTCAGAATAATTTCTAAATTAGTTTAAGCTGTGATTTTTTGTTTTCATTTTCCTTATTTTAACGTTTATTTTTTCCTGTGATATAAAAATTCCTTTTCTAATTCCGTAATTTTCTCACAGTTTAAGGTGATTAATTTATGGGTGTTGTTGTGTGTTGTGATTTCTTTATGTCTTTTTCAATTTAAAACTTAAAAATTATTCTATCTACCATATAGTATTACATTTGTGTTTTATATTTGCAAAAAGATGAAATAAAAAAACTACTACTGGGAGTAACTTTGTCAAACGAAGTTTTACGTTCGTTTTTTCTCCAATAAGTCTCTACTCTCTTTATTCCATTTAAATACCAATGTGGTGTAATAAATTTCAATCTATATTCACAAAGTCAAGCAGTTTTTTCTTTCCCCTTTTGCAAACGACTCTACTTTATACATTTTCAATTCAAAGCCATTTACAAATCACTATTTCTATTGGCTTCAAATGGAATAAAATTGTAAAAAAAAAAAAACAAAACAAAAAAAATTTGAAATTGCATTGAATTGTATTAGAGAATTTGTTAAAAAAAAACAAGGCGCAGGTAAATTGTTTAAAACACAGTTAGAAAGAGGACAAATAAGAAGATGATTATGTTTTAATATCGCAAAGCAATACATCTCAATTGTAGCACTAAAGAAAGTTAAATACGCCAGCATTAAAATGGAAATATAAAAAAGGAGTTGTAAGACAAAATCAACAGGAGAATTAAGAAAAACAACTAATCCTCGAAAAAGGAAATCAAGGGAAAACATAAATGCAATTTATAAGAAATTTATAAAATATTAAATTTAATTAATTTCAAAACATTCGTCAGAACCTTTAAACGACTTAACATGAAATCCAAACATTTTTAAGCCTGATATTAAGAAAAACTTTAAATCTTGAAACATAATTAAATTTTAAATTATCTTTAATTATTTTGACTTTCATAAACATCTAATTTGTCTACTACTCTTTCTCTTTTACAGATAACATTAACAATTTGAGTAAGTTAAAAAAATAAAAAGATTGACAATCTTCCTATTATGTAAGTCGTTGTCGATGTCGAAGTTAATTTTAAGTTGTTGTCAAATCAAAGATCAAATAGTACTTTCTAAAAGTATTGCGTCGATGTCGACGAGATATCGAAAATCTTACAGAAAATATATCATCACTAAAAAATTTTTTACGTTCGCATGGGCATTTTCATCATGTCGAACGTGAACGCCAAACACATTTAAAATAAAAAAAAATCCAATTTAAAACGGATTTTCATTTTGACCATAAATTTAAGTTATAGCTATTGTTCATTTTGATAAATTCTTTCAATTTCAAGACAACTGCAAAATACATGGCATTCGCAAGTGACAAGTGGTGACAGAAGTGGTTTTCAAACTCCGATTTCAGCGAAACCTGAGGCAATATTTTAATGCGACTAATTTTAGAATGTTATGCACTAATGTCTCTTACAAATGGCTTTGATTTCACCCATTAGTGATATATATATTTTTTTTTTTTTTAGTTAGTTTTAATCATTGTCGCATGTGACCTGGCGCACGTGACTTTTTTGCCATCATTATGTATTTGTTCTTTCTGTTCCTCTTTTCACGAAATAGCATATAAAAAGCTTAGTTAAAATTTTTTAAATAAACAGATGTACCTACTTAATATACTAGGCTCGCCTGGAGCCAGAATTTCGATCACCTGACAGTTACTACAAAAACAAATCCTTATACAAACCTACATACTATGTTTGTCATATATGTATAGGTATGTCTGTATATGCGATTCTTTCTTTAAATATATCCTTTTATTTCTTACTTTAAATTCGCTTTAAAAGCCTAATAAATTGTAATTCATCAAAAATTATTAAAAATTTAAAACTAGTAATTTTCCTTAAAGCTTTCACAAAAAAGTGTGACGGATTAAGTAAAAAAATATTATTTAAAAAGAAATGACTACACTGCCCTCGTAAGAAACAAAATCAAATCTCCATTTAAGTAGTTTCAGCAGGGTTGGAAAAAATTCCTCTCGCGAGCACAACTTGATGAATCCTCTTGTTTTTAAATCTGTGCTGGCGGGCTTCAAAATAAAACTCGCAAGTACAAATTTCAAGACGAAAGAATTGAATCGAATTGTGACCGCTGAGTAGTATTTTTTCCTACCTTGCTAAAAACTACTAAAATGCATGAATCAAAAAAAACAAGATTGCGCACTCAGCCATACAAAAAAAAAATTCTACTGAGCATCTACGTCACCACGTTGTAAAATATGTAAGACACACACAAATGCACATACACAAAGTCTATTGTTTCGTCACAAACAAAAATAACGGACCTGCGCAATGCGCAATCTTGTTTCTTTGATTCATGACTAAAATGTAGATGTGACTTTCTTTCTTAGGAGGGCAGTACACTACAGCAACACAATATATATATATTTTGAAAGAAACAGTGCGTTTGTACAAGTGTGTATACGTGTGTTTGCAAGTTAATTTATCTATTTACATAAATAGTTTTTATAAAAAAATTATTTTCCCATTTTTAATTTTCACATTTACAATGTCGCACGTGACTAACTTTAGATATGTAAATACCAAGATCACAAATCTTTTTATTTTTCAGTAAAGTTTCTTTTGTTTTAATTTTATAAAAAATCCATGTTTGTTCTCGATATTTGAGATAGAACATATTGTTTTAAATGTCGCATGTGACATCGAAAATAAGATAATTTAAAGAAAAAATATCAGTTGTTTGCAATCGCATTGTTTCTTATACAATCTCTTTTGACTTAAGAGAGACAAAGTCAATGCATAATGTGTCTCTTTAAGAACTTTTATAAAAACAAAACGTGCAATTGAAATATCCTTTGCTCCTTTAATTTTGTCTAACTCGTTTGTCTAAATTTGTTTATATTTGTTTCAATTCTTCTTCTTGATTTAAAATAAGAGCGCGTCTTTTCGTTTTGAAAGTAATAAAATAATATTTTCTTTTAAAATGCGATTAATTACTGTGAATTGCGCCAAATTTTTAAATAGATTAACTAGTATTCTTGAAAATACATACTTGCTGTGTATTGTGTATTGCAAAGCGAATTCAATGCAGCGAATGTCACCGAGTCTACCTGCAATGAATTTGCTTTAAGTGGAGGGTATTAAAGATTCGGCACAGCTAGAACTTTAACTTGTTAATAAAGTTTTTTTTCCAATTCATTAACTAAAAAGCATTTTGCTATTCTTTTTCTATTTATTTTTTTTCGTCAATATTTATTTGATATATTTTTTGTGGCATATTCTTGACTAACCCTTAATGCACTTTAACAAATACTGCTTTTTTGTCTACAACTTTTTTTTATATAAATTTTCCTTCTATTCTTTTCTTTAGTCAGCAAAAATATGAAATTGTGCAGAAATTTTCTTTTTTCTTTTATTTTATTTAACAATTGCATTGTTAAACTGTATTTAACAAAATGGAAGAAGGACTATTACACAGAACAGACTTAAAACATTTACTACTAATATTTTTTGAAAAAAAAACAAAAAAACCCAGCTCCCTTTGAAAGGAAGAAAACATTTTCCAAAGTTTCACTTTTGTTAAACGTTGGAAAAAAACAAAAAACATATTTTTTTTTTATAAGAAAAATATCACAAAAAAAAATGCAGAAAATCAAGTCAAACTTCAAATTCAACAAAATGCAACTTGGAAAAATGAAGTATGAATGGCAGCAGAGATTGAATTTGTTAAGTGTAGACGATGTGTATGAAGAGAGGAAATGAAAAATCAAAATGCACTATAAACAACAAACGGAAGTAACAATAGTTTCCGTTATTAGTTTTTTTTCTCATTCCTTAACTTCATTTTGAAAGAGAAGCAGTGACTCTACATAAAAAAAAAAACAAAACTATCAGCAGCAGTTACATGATGTTTTTTAAGTTTATAAGTGGTCTAAGAGTTTAAGTCATGTTTTTTTTTTCTTTATTTCTTTAGAAATGGATTTATCAACAAATATGATAAAGTATTTAAAGTTGGAAAATAGACAAAAAAAAATTTTAGAAAAAATCAAAAAATCAGTTTTTATTTGTAACACAATTGTTGCCACTCTTTGGCTCTTTAGTGTTTGAGAGCACAACTGCATATTGAAACAATTTGTTAAGTTATGCTCGTGCTTAAAAGCACTTTAGAAAGTAGAAGTTTTCAAAAGGAAACAAATAAACTCTTCGACAATTTAGCAGAATTAAAGAAAAAAAATCTAACACTTCCTCTAGCCTTAATTCATATTATAAAATACATTTGCTGCAGAAATATTTTTCAATACTCTTTTGCTTATGCGCAAATCCCAGAAACAGTTGACCAACCAAAAATTTCTAAAATGAATTTTTTGTTAATGGAATATAAGACTAGCTATTTCTAAAATTTAATTTTTATATTAAAAAACATGTATTTCGATGATCATTAATGCAATAATTTTTACCAAATACTACTCCACTTAAGAAATGCAATTCATCAAAATGTAATTTGTTTTGTTAAAATAAATAAAATAGAATAATTAAATTCTACTGGAAAAAATGTACACAAAAAAAAATAAAAATTAATTTCAATTAAAAAATGTGTGATATTAATTAAAAAATTAATTAAATTTGCACCAGTAAACAAATTAATAGTATCAATTAAACGTGTAATTTACTTGATTAAACGTTTAATTCACTTGATTAAACGTTTAATTCAATTGATTAAATTTTTAATTAAAACTAATTTTATTTTTGATTAATACTTTAATTAGTGAAAAATTTTTAAAAGTAGCGTCCATTGTGAGGCGTGCGTCACAAAGCGTTCACGGCTTTTGTCATAAAATCACAACATTTTTTGGCTGCGAATAAGTGATTTTGGAATTCTCTTGTAGTCATTTTTCTTTTAGGAATTAGATTTTGTATGCCTTATGATGTGAAAATTCACTAAAAATTAGGAAAACATACTTCAACCTTTGAAGTTACTTTCACTTTTTGTGGATTGCGTCACAAAACTTTGTGATCAATTATTTCGCAACAAATACTTGCTAAGAAATTATGATATATGCCATTCGTACGTACATATTAATGTCACTATAGTGACCAAAAAATGCTTTTAAATCAATCAGAAAACGAGTATGAATGTAGCGTTCATCACGCATATATTTGCCCATATGGCCGCTTTACGTTCTTTATAAGTTAATACTTTTTATAGGAAATTTGGCTAAAATTTACTTTTTATAGGAAATTTGGCTAAAATTTACTTTATATGGACATGGCCGCTACTTTATAAGTTTATGCAACCGTTTTGTATTTCGCAAATTTACAAAAAATTTTGCTGAAATTTACTATTTAGATATATTTTGTTAAAATTTACTATTTATAGGAAATTTGGTATAAATTTACTATTTATAGGAAATTTGGTATAAATTTACTATTTATAGGAAATTTTGCTAATGTTTACTTTTTATAGGAAATTAGGTTAAAATGTATCTTTTATAGGCAATTTTGCTAAAATTTACTTTTTATGGAAATTTTGCTAAAATTAACATTTTATAGGAAATTTTACAAAATTTACTTTTACCGAAACCGATTATTGTCTTCGGTTTGGCTTAGCTAATATGCGCCAAAGAAAATCGTCACAATGTGCGAGGATAATGTGACGGCTCAAAAATGAATTGTGCAATTTGTAGAAATGTGTGCCGATGAAGCACGATATCCTTTGTAGGTTGTACTTTTGTGCACCGATAAGAAATATTTATTTCGCGATGCACTCCAAAATCCCAAATTAACCCTTTCATACACTTGTTGTATGTGTACAGTCAACAGATTTTAAAGTAAATTTCTAACGGTAAAAATATTCAAAACATAATATTTAAAAAAAAAATGGTAATCCCTTATTTCAGTTTTGCTTTCTACTTCCGCTGAAGTTAATGCCTTTTTTTGTTTCATAGTTAACTTTTGAAATAAAAAGCTGTCCCAAAAACGTTTGGTGCACAAAAGGGTTAATGTGACACTTTTCTTTCGTTTAACCGTCAGTTAACTTTTTCTTAAGCTACATTTTTTATTAAAATCTCAAAAGATTAGATAAAACAGTTTTTTTCTCTGGTTTCAATATTTAAATGACTCTTTGTTTCCGATTAAAGTTTTTATGACTTAAACCTTCAAGTCATATGTATTCTTTTAATACTTTATTTTTATAAAATTGTGATTTTTATATTCATAATTTTTTGTTTTGGCTTTTGTACCAAACATGATGATAACCTTGTTTCCCTGAGCTTTTTATTAGTGGCGAGATAACCCGTATTGATAATTGAAATGTTGTCGTTATTTATAGACATTTTGGTTTTGTATTTCTCTATGTGTTAAAAGAAAAAAAATCCAATATTAAAATATACATTTACAGAAGAGACAAAAACATTGGGGGAAGGCAAAAAAAAACAATATTTAAATTTATTACAACGTAAATTGACAGCAACATGTGAGACCGAATATTATTAAACAAAAAATATCGTTTTTCTTTTAAAGCCTGCTCTTAAAGGAAAGAATTTTATGCGACTTTTAAAAACGATACGGGGGTAGTTCCAAAATTAGCCGAACTAACAAAAACCATACAGAAAATCTACCAATATTTTCTATATTTTACCTTTTTAGCTTCTTAAAATAGCTAACAACAGCAATCTTTACATCTGAGTTGAGTTGTAAACCGTAATAGGGGCCTAAATTCTATAGTCGTAAACGGAACAGCAGTCTGCCCCGACTAATTGGACTAAGACCTTTCTAATGAAAGTGTTGAATCAAATAAATATTTTCCATATTTACAAATTCGCTTGGATCGTTTAAACCTGAAACTTAAAACAGGTGTGTTATAAGGTTGCCACTTCTCAGGAGGGTTCCATTCGAAAGAAATAATTTTCGAGTTCAAACAATTTGTACTGTGTATTACGATATTTGTGCTCGTTCGAAACAATGACAGCGTTTTATTTGTAAAGAAATGAAAATTTGATATAAAAAAAAGTTAGGGATTATTGGTAATAGAAAGTTTCTGCTTGGAAAGGTATTTTTTGTTTTCGATAAAGTATTCCCTTCATTCGAAACAAAACGTACGAAAATCGCAATACACAGTACAACTCGTAAATTATTTCTTTCGATTCTTAATACGTGGTAACCCGCCTGAGAAGTGGCAACCCCCTCCCCCCCCCCTTGTAGGCTAATTTTGGGACCGCCCTCGTAAATAATTTTTTGGGGTTGCCTTTTATCTTTCGTGAGTTGTCTTTTTTTTTTTTTGTTATCGTTTGTAAAACAACAATTTTTTTAAAGACATATTTTCTTTGTTTGGGAAGCGAACCTAAAATATTTAAATATTTTTTTTCTTCTTTGGCCAAGATCTATGTCTTTTCAATATGAATTTTATTGGTTTATTGAAAATATAAACAACAATTTGGCTAAATTTAAATTGTTTGTTTGTAGTTTAAGAAAAGATGCGAGTATTAGATATTTAAATTGATAAATATCTTGTTGACATTGTTAAATTGCCAAAGTGAAGACAGTTTATCTTAATAATTTTGAAATAAAAATAAAGACAGAGATGGAGATAAATGACAAATAATTAAAAATTATAAATTTTTGTATTTTTCTATACTAAATTTTTTCTGAATTTCAAAAAGGGGCTGGGGTCAATATCATCAAATTCAGGCCAAAATAATTTGGTTATCATAGACTAACTAAATTTAATGACCTGGCCGCCGCCTTTCTCAAAGAAATATGGACCGATGACGCCACAAGCCCAAAATCCAATCCCAGCGGTAATATTTTTGGGATGCATTGAACAGTATTGGAACTCATGTGGATTGTTTTCGTGCCAAATTCGAGGATTTTGCTTGTTGACGAACCCATTTGTCCACAATAGGGCTTTATCGCATAAGATACAACTCCGGATCAGCTTAAACATGTTTAAAATTTCCAATATTGCCGGTATCAAAGTTCGGGTGCTCCTTTTGATATACCATTTGTTTTTATAAACTTGATTTAAGGTTTGATAACAAAAATAATCTTTTAAAATTGTAAATGATTTCATTTAAATTACGAGTATTAATCGGATTAACGGCCAATTTAAGTTATAAATAACTAATAGTATAACTGTCAAATAACATATTGTTAACTGGCAGTTATTTTAATTCGTAATTAAAACGATAATCTAGATATCGACATACATATCATTTGAGTTGTTGTAGGCTGCTACTCTTGACTATCATGAGTATCAAAGGCAGATATTTCTAGATCCTCAAAACTACTTATATAATCGTCAGCTGTTGTGATTTAAAATGTTATCTGTAAAGAAAATCCCTCAAGATTAAGAAATACTTAATAAGATTTACAAAATAAATCCCTCCAACTTACCCATCCATTCATATATTTCCGTTATCTCTTTTCCCACTCGTTAACAAAAATTACAACTAAACAAAATTAAAAATTTTATGAACAGTTTAAGATTTATGACGTGTTAAATAAAACACATTGTAAAAATTAAGTTTATTACTTTGTTTTAGTCGCATATATTCGAAAAATAAACACAAAACTAAAAAAAAAGAATCAGTTACAATTCATTTTCTATACATTTGATAAGCTCAACAAAACTGCGGTCATTAATCATGACTTAATTTAATTGTTTATACTAAAAACTCAATTTTCAAAACGAAAACCTACAAAACAATGTGAATTCTTCTAGAATTCGTTTAGAACAAAAATATCTGGAATTCTTTTTTTTCTTTCATATAAGACTCATAATTGCGCAGGCAACATAAAACCCACGCCAAAGTTTCAAGATGACAACAAGCAAAAACAGAAAATAAATTTTAAAAATAACTCATTTAGAATTCCCCAATGTTTAATAATAATTCAACAGCATACAGCTAAACGAAGTTGCAATATGGAAAGGCTTCTTACAAATGACAACAATTGTTACCGGGCAAATGAAACTCACTAACAAACTACAAAACATTAAATGCAACAGGCAGTCACCAATCTGATGTTGGCTGTACCAACGACATTGTAGAGAGGAATTGGACCAGCCAGTCAGCCAAGTGTAGTGAGTTCCAAACACCACCAACATCAATGTCAACTTAAAGTGAGACTTTGGACAACAAAACGACATGATTAAGTGCAAGTCTAAGCAAATATTGTGAATGATATGAATGGGAAAGGAAAAAACCCGAAAAGGGAAGAAAAAAATGAGAATTTCCAAATTGAGTTAAAGACGAATTTTGTTAGGGCTACACAAAAATATTTAAAATTCCAGATAATTTACGCAAGCCCATTGAAAATTTCTCTAAAACTATCTATCGATTTTGTTGGTGAGGTTTTCGTAAATAAAACAATATTCGCTATCGCGTAGTGCTATGTCCCAAATTTGGTTATACCCCTAATGTACATATACAATTTTCGAAAGATTTTCTTCAGACCATAGAAAATTCTGGATAAGTTTATACAAAACATAAAAAGTCATGATAATTTTTAATAGTCTATAGAAAATTCTATAGTGCATAGAAAAATCTCGATAATTTTTATAGTCCATAGAAAATTCTCGATAATTTCTAACAGTCTTTAGAAAATTCACAATTATTTCCGATAGTCCGTAGAAAATTTGCGATAATTTTCTATAGTCCATAGAAAATTCGCCACTATTTGCTTTAGTCCATAATATAGTAAGGATAACAAAGTCTCGATAATTTTTATCATAGAAAATTCCCGGTTATTTGCAAAAATTATAGAAAATGCTCGCTGCTAATTAGATTTTTAAAGGACTTCTAGTATTTTTATAAGCCTATAGAAAATTCTCGATCATTTTCTATAGTTCATAAAAAATTCTCTATACTTTTTTGAAATCCATAAAAAGTGATAGTTTTCTATAATCAATAAAAAATTCGCGATAAATCTCTATAGTTCATGAAAATTGTCTATAATTAACAAAAGTCTGAAAAAAACATTCTCGACAATTTTCTATAGTGCAAAAGAAGTACCGATAACTTTCCATCATCCATTTTCTTAAGAAAATTTTCTTAATCCATTCAAATCTCGATAATTTTTATGACCTTTAGATAATATCTATAGTCGATAGAAAATTATTCGTTATTTTCCACTAAAGGTTTGCGATAATTTTCTATAGTCCAGTAAAAACTAGAAATAGAAAATTATTTATAGTCCACAGAAAATTCTCTATAACTTTCTCAGCTTAGAGAAAATTCTTGAAAGTTTTCTATAATCAATAGAAAATTAAAATGCGCGATATTTTTCTATATTACATTGGAAATTGTCTAAAATTTTCAATAGTCCACCAAAAGGTCCCTAGAATTTTTCATAATCCAAAGAAAATTCTCGATTATTTTCTATAGTCCATAGAAATTTTGCGATTATTTGCTTTACCACTTTAACTACCGCTTAACCTAACTATTACTTTAACTTCCAGTTAACAATTTATTTTGAGAGCTATAACTGATAGTTAATTTTAACCGAATTTTAGGTTAGTCTATTAAAAAGTCAGGATAATTTGTAATAGTCTATAAAAAAATTCTCGATTATTTTCAATAGTCCATAAAAAAATTCTCTATATTTTTTTGTATTCCATTGAAAATTGTCTATAATTTTCAATTGTCCATCAAAAAGTCTCTATAATTTTTCATACTCCATAGAAAATTCTCAATTGTTTTCTATAGGCCATAGAAAATTCTCACTATTTTTCTCTAGTCCATTGAAAAGTGTCTATAATTTTCAATATTTCTTATTAGAAATTTTTGTGAGGAGATCTCTAGTGTCACCAATCTAACGCCTGGTCGGTTATATATTTATAAAGTTTTTTTTTTTTTATCACATTGAGGTTGCAAAAAACTTTATACCACATCATCAAAAAAAAATCATCGGAATAAAAAAAAATCAAAATGGTCATATGCCTTTGCTGTTGCACATTCGAGCCATAAGTCGTGATGTTTCATTTTTTTCGTTTCTTCTCAGTTTTCGCTTCAGCAGTCATATGATCTTAAGTTTTTCGTTAAAAACATGAAATTGCACAAATCTTAACCAAAAATAAAAAAAATAAAAAAAAACATTCGACAAAACAATACAACAAAAAAAAATTATTTTTTTTAATTTTATTTTGTTAAATGCCACAGAACAATTCGTTCGTTACTGGAGGGCTTTAAGTCGCTGGTGTTGTGCTGGACAAAAAGCTTTAATATACCTAAACTGAAAGTGGAGTCAAGAAAGGAAGACATGATTAAGCTAAAGTGCAAGATGTGGCTAAATTATGATGATGGTGAAGAAAGAAAAGAGAAGAGGAGGAAGAATACAAAACACCACAACAGCAATAAATAGTCGCATTGTGTATAAGGAACAACAACAACAACATTAAAAAAAGAGGAAAATGCCAAGATCAGTAAAACTAACAAGAGGTGTTACCCCATGTCGTTAGGGATTCTTGTTTAAATGAAAATTATTTAACAGTGGGGCAAAATAAAGTTTAAATGCAGATCTTAGGAATTGTTTAGTTGAAAAAAGAATACAAATATTCTTCTGCATTCAAATATCCTAAAAATTTTTGGATACAAACTACTTCCAGCTAATAAGACTTCCTGACGGCTTCATAGGCGATCGGAAGAAGAGAAGACGACGTACATTTTTTCGATTATATTGGAAATTCTGAAAATTACCCAAGTTCGATTTGAAAATATTAGTTTATAAGTCTTTTTCCAGTGCCCAGGGGTAAGTCAGATAGTTCGAGTAAGCGTTGCAGCTTCGATTCCCACCAAAGACTCTGGTCTATTTTTATATGGGCCGCATGGTTTACGTTGCTACTCCTCGGTTAATAAAGCCAGAATATAATTTGTAATTGTGTTTGTAACATAAAATTAAAAATAAAAACATTTTTTTATAGTTTTTCTAAAAGTTTCCACACTTCACACTCCAACGCCCACTGTTAATTGTCTTGTTTATAATTTTCAATGGATTTGTACACCACAAGTATGGATCTCTCACCTTTGAAAACCTCAGGGGCTAAAAAAATTATTTTAATAATAGTAAACCACAATGAAAAAATAAAAAAAGAATGATTTCCATAATAAAAACGAATTAATTCCGATTCAATTCTTGAATAATTCCTCTTTAAATCACAAAATTTTCGTAAACTTGCAAGAAACTAAAAATTAATTATTTAACTTTTCTAATGTAACGTTTTGTTACCTAAACTCACCTAATGCAAGTTTAAGTAATCCCTGTTTAACTAACTTTTTTTTATTCTTTACAGATTTAAGGATTTTTTCAAAAATGTATACTTACAATTAAAAAAGTTCTAAACTAATCTGAAATTATTTGTTTGTGACCTAAACTCACCTAAAGCAAGTTTAAGTTATCTTTAGTTAACTAGTTTTCTTCTAGTCTTGGTTGAAATATGGTTTTGTTTAAAGACTTGAGCTTTTTTAATTTTTCATACATATGTACTAAAAGCAAGATTAGTCCCATTAATATCTTCTAATCTTAACTTAACCGAGTTTATGTAAATAATAATATTTTCATAACTTCTTTTAATTATTTAAGCTTGAGGTCGTTTTTTATAAAAAATTATATTTATTTTATCAAGCTTAAATAATTAAAAGAAGTTATAAAATAAAGGTCAAATAAGAATAAATATCAATTAATAATATTTTCTTTTTAAATTATTTAAATGAATTTTTAATTTTAAAAATTGTGTTGGTCATTAAATAAGAACACTTTAACTAAGTAAAAAAACTTTAAACTTCTCTAAATTAATCTAATTTAACTCCTAACTCATTAAAAAAGGAGCTAATTGCAGACTCTGGTTTCTTTCCTGCAGACAAGCATAAAGCTTCGCGGGATAAGCTAGGAAATTATAAAAAAAAAAAAAAATAGAGTTTAAATTGCTGGTAAATGTCACACAGTATGAACTAACCTTAACTATGTTTAAGTTATCTTAGATTAATTTAAACTTCTCTAAATTAATCTTATTTAACTCTAAACTAACCTTAACTATGTTTAAGTTATCTTAGATTAATTTGGGTTTTAAACTTTTGATTGTGTAAACCGCTTATTTTTTTAAACTTTTATGGAATTGACTTATAAAAGACTAATTTATTAAACCAGAAATTTTTGAAACTTAAACTCTTCTTGACAAAATTTATGTAAACTTCGGTTAACTTTAAATTGTTTTCTTCGGGCAAAATACCTTAGTATACATACATACTTGAAATATCTGAAGTTTTAAAATTTGTTTTCTTAATACTAATAACTGATTTCAAATTAATCCTTTTCAAATTTTTTAATTTTAACTAAACCGGGTTTAAGTAATCTTTACTCAACTAGATTTAGAATTTTTTCTAAAATTTTTTAAAATTTATACATAATAAAATTATTTAGTTTTTTTTAATAATTTACAAATTGTTTTAGTAATTAATATTATAAAAACGTTTTAATCTTAAAATAAATTTCAGTTAACTACTGTATATTTCTTTTTGGCATTTGCTTTATGAAAGTATTTATGAGAAAGATTTAAAAAATGTTTCTAATTAATAACTCCACCAGTTTAGTAAGTATTAAGAAGTATTAAAAAAATTCACATAAGCTAATCCGTATTCAAACGAGTTTAAGTTAACTTAATTTAAACAAGTTTAAGCAAACCCCGTTTTTTACTTGCTAAAGAAAATGTATGTGAACTTTATTAACATTATTAAGTCCCCTTAGCGAGAATTCTTTCAATTTCAAAAAAATGTGTCAGATGTTAACTAATCCTTACTTTGATTCAGATAAACTTTGTTAACCCAAGTTAAAGTAATTTCCAGTTTAGTTAACTTATTTTCAATAGTTAAAAAAATATAAAAATTTTAACAAACTTTATATTGACCCTCAGCTTTTTTGACTTTAGTTTAAATAATTTTTTGTCTTGGTTTTGTTACGTATGTTAAGCTCCAGTAATTTTTTGGTTTTAACTATGTTTAAAAAAACTTTGTAAAAATGTATTAAACATTTGTATTTTTTGTAGGTTACTTATAAAATTTGTCTAATATTAACTAAACTTATTTCATTAAACCTTATTAAAGCAAGATTTATTAAACTTCAGTTAAGCTAATTTTAAACTTCTTTGATGTGTTTTAATTGAAAATACTAATATTATGGCAATCTTGTGTCTTTTACTACCGACAAAAACATTGTTTTTAGTTGGCAACACCTCTCAAAATACATGAAAAAGTTGAGAGTCAGCTGACTAAATTTATCTGTACGGCAAATAAATAATTGGCAACAAAAAATTAAGAAAACCAAAATCCTTTAACGTGCAGTTTTCCGTTGGGAAATAAGATAATCGAGAAAACGAAACGAAGCTTTTGTGGAATTAGCTTAAACTTAATTTAACCAAGCTTTTTTATTCTCCAATTAACCAAATTTTTTTATTGAATGATATACATATTTTAAAGAAAATTATTCAATAAAATATGTACAGATTTAACTTAACTCGACTGAGATTTGTCCAAACTTAGTTTAATTAAATTGCCTTCAACTAAAGTTAACCTTAGTTTAGTAAATCTATATTTAACTGAAGCGTTTTAGTTGTTTTTTTTTAAGATTTGTTATTCAATTTTCCTTAGTTAAAACCAAACTGGACTGCAAATTCCTTAATCTGGGTTTAATCAAGGTTTATTAATCACCATTTAACTTAATTTTTACTTATCACTCGGAATAGTTTGTTAAACTTAATTGTATAATTTTAATTGAACCCAAATGAGATTTTTCTAAACTTATTTTTGCTAACGAGGACTTTAGTTAACTAAAACTTTGTGAGCTAGAGTTAAACTTCATTTGGATTAAATTAAAATTAAACCTTAGTTAACTTTTTTACTGTATTAATAATAAATTATTTGTAGGGATAACTAAATTCGATTGTGATTTGCCTAAACTTTATTTTACTAAGTATGAACTTTTAAAATTTTAATTTTGAATAAGAATAAATTCTTTTCTTTTTCTGGCCTATTTCGAGAAAACGATCTATGCACTCGTTCGTCACTTGATGGGTGGTTTCCATATAATTGTGTTATGTATTCTGTTTTTTCTCAGTCTGGTTTTGGTTTTGTTTTTTCTTGGCATAACAAGTTACTCTACTCCTCTTCTACTCTTTTAGTAGGTACGATTATTTTATTGCAAATGGAAAAAAAACATCAGTTTGTTTTATGAGACATATCGAATTACTTCTTTTACTTCAGAGAACAATTATGAAAGATTTTGGAATTTGATAAAAAAAAAAATAAAAGTTACTAAATAAATTTAGTTATATAAAAACTTCCGAATTTTTTGGAAATTGTCTTAATTTTTCTCTTTTTCCAAAACTGATAACAATTTGCTTTTTTCGCCTTAAGTCTATCCAAATGAAAGCTTAACTAAAGTTATTACCCCATCATGTTAAACTTGACATTTAAAATCCACTAAAAATAAATTCTATTTCACTTGGCAACACTCCTAAACACACTTGTGTCAATCTCTATAAGACCACAAAACATTTCTAAGTGCAATTCTCTATTTTTTTTAACAACCAAATTAAAAATATACAAGAATTTGTTGAAAAGACAAAAAAAAACAGCAACAACTCAGTAGAAAACACAACTACTAGTACTACAACATCATGTACAAACATACAACTAACAAATCCTGTACAGATCCTATGACAATGTCACATAAATCTGACAACTACGCAAAAAATGTCATTTTGACAGTTTTAGAAAATAAGAAATAATTTTACTCGTAACAGCAAATAACACCAACAACAACTATGTTCAACGTAAAACAATTTTGTTCATGCAAACGTACATATTAATTCAATGTTGCATAGAAACGGTGTAGTAGCGCAAGAACGAGCGGGACGGGCTGGAAAATGGAGATAATCAGGTTTGGGTGCAAAAAGAATTTATCATAAAAAAGGAGAATTATAAAGATTTCGTTAAGATTTTATTATTGTATTAAATATGGAAAATTTACGAAGAAAGGTGACCAGTTGTACAGAAAATTTCATGGAAATTCATTTAAAGCTAAATATTATTAAGACTTTAACCCTTAATGAAACTTAGCTAAACCACATTTGAGTAGTCCTTTTAGTAGCCTTTCAAACAAGACTGAAAACCAGACTTTGATTGTGGAAGAATACAGCGATAAACACAAATCGAACATTTTCTGATATATATGACGTGATGGGGCAAAACTGAGCTCATATTCTGTTTAAGAATGCCAAAAAAATTTGGAGTGGTTAAAAAAACTTTTAAAATGTCTATCAAGGTGATCTAATTATTAGTTTTTTTTTTTACTTAAACTTGACTTCACTAAGTCTTACTAAACCCTGGTTAACTAGAGCTTTTGGTATTTTCGCTACAAATGTTTTTTTAAGATATTTTAAACCAAATTTATTTTAAATACACTCTAATTTCCTAAACAAAATGCCAACCCTGCTTATCTGGTCACACTTTTGCACACATTCATTTGAAATTCAACAATTATGTGAGTTGCATTTAAATTTCGTATACGACTACAAATATTTCTCAATACTAGAACTAAAATTAAAACACAAAACAAAGCAAAAACAGAAACAACAACAACAACATTTGCGGTACAAAAAATGCATTACGCACGTATTGACTGGCTGAGAGTACAAAAAATTCTGGTTCTTCTACGTCGTCTTAGTTTTGGGTTGCTTGTTATAAAAACGTGCGTAATTTATGGCAGCACCCTGCTGCTTGTTATTGTGGCTCTTGAAATGAAGAACACAGCGCAAAGCAACTCATTCCTTGCCACCAAAAAAAAAAAAAAATAAATACTAAAAAAGAAATTAAACATGCCTCGCCTGGCCTGGCCTGGCCCTGTAAAAACTGCACACAATAAGCGAACGAATGAATATTTACGAGTGTAGGGAATCAATATTACCCGGGCCATAAATGAGTTCGAAGATAAGTTCGACGAGCAATATGTTGAATGTTTAATACCAAACAACCCAAAACCATTTTACAGATGATGAGTTGGTGGTATTGGGAACACAGCAAATTTAAAGTTTAACGGCGATAAATGATGCTGGGTGTTCTACTCAGGGTGTCAATTGTGAACCTTGAATAAATAAATAAACACAACAACACAAAACATTTTGTGGAAAACGTTGAAATATTTAAATCTTTTCCTTTTTCTAGCAAATGTTTGCTTCGTGAATTATTTTCTATTTTCAAATCGCTTACAACAACATCAACAAAAACCAAAATATTTCCCATTTAAAGTTCATTTGCAAGTTTTTTTTCTATTTTATTTCAAATACACCGGGTTGCTGTGGTTTAAATATTTATTTTTTTTTTAAATTTTTGTTCATTTCTTGTTCACCAATTAAAAGAATTTTTAAAATTAAATTTAAACAAATTAAGAATACGAAAAGAACATTTATCACCATCATAAATTATGATGGCAACCCGCAGAATATCCCTTTGTTGGTGGGGTTTATTTTTCTATCACATGATTTAAAACACAAGTGGAAAATTGTCTACATATTAAGATAAATGACTATAAAAGATTAGGAATTAATTGTTTGACGGTCAAGGGAAACCTTTTTAAATATTCGATTTGAGGTGAAAGTTTATTAAATACTTAAGTTAAAGTTTTTACTTCGACTATGGATCTAAATCAAAGATCGGCAAACACAAACATTAACATATTTAAGCAGTTTTGTCCGGAGACTTATATTTTAATACCAAAGATCCCTTATTTATAAATAAAATTTCTCTCGGTTTTTATTTTCTTTTCTCTTAAAAATGCTTGCGAAGAAGCAAATTGTTGCGGGAAAAGCTGTTCACTTTTTATTTACTATGGCGAGATAATGTTTTTTTTGTTTGTAAAATGGCAACATTGAAGGCAAGCAACAAGCGATAACAAAACCATCCTGAGTGAAAGCTCTAACCAGATTCATTGGTTTTATTTAATATTTTAGCACAAGTACACAGAAAAAGAATTTTGCACCAATTAAAGCATTAATCAAAACTAAAATCAATTTTAATTAAAAATTTAATAAAGTGAATTAAACGTTTAATCAAGTAGATTAAACATTTTTTCAAATGAATTAAACGTATAATTGATATTATTAATTTCTTTACTGGTGCAAATTAATATTATTAACTATACGTTTAATACATTTGATTAAACTTTTAATTCAATTGATTTAACCTTTAATTCACTTGATTACATTTTTAAATAAAACTGATTTTATTTTTGATTAATGCTTTAAGTAGTGGAAAATTGTGTTCTGCGTAGGTGTAACATTTAAAGAGAAAAAAGGCGACGCTGTAGTTTTGCCAATCTCTGTACTAAATAGACTTCATAACATGGGATCTTAACCTGACAATTTTTTGCCATCCCAAACGTCAAAGTCAATATAAAAAAAACTCTAAAAAGTTTGTCAGAGTTTTTTTTATATGGAGTTTGACGTTTATTAGGACAAAAAATTGGCAGGTGAAGACCCCATGTAAGATACGTTCTGCGCCTCAATCAGGAAGGCAAAGGCTCTCTGAGAGCATAATCCTGCATTTGATCTAAGATATCTAGAACTTTAAATCATAGATTTTTAAGGCTTCAGTTTTGCAACGCCAATTAAAGGTTGTTGGAGATTTCAGCATTAGCTTTAAAAAAAGTTCATGTACTACTCTTTGTAGAATTTAAGCCTCATCTTGCATGCAATTGTAGTCCTTTTGAGACTAAGCCTATGAATAACAGACTTTATCTGTAGGTGTTTTGGAAATTTCAATCTCAGCTTAATTATTTAATCATTAAATACTCGTTGTTGAATGCGAACCCTGATTTTTAACATAATCTAAACTATAATTGTTAATCCTTGGAAATTCAAATCGTATATTTTTAAAGAGCCCAATGAAAAGTTCCTAGAGACTTCTATGACAGATCTTTTTAGGATCCTAAAGTCTTGAATTTTAGCTGCAATAGGGCATCCTAAGAGATTTCATTATTAGTTTCAAGTGTAAGTGTTATTTGAGGAAATCATTATGGACCAAAAGCTAGCCAATTTTTAAGATACTTCAATCATCGGAAAATATCAACTTATTGTCATTGGGCTGCTAAACATCTTAAATGGATCGAACTTTTCCTCCTTTCATCTTCAAAATATCGTAAATAAATAATGAATGCATTCAATTTCTAGTGTTCCTTTTATGTACAAAAGTATTATGCCAATCTGGCTCACAACATTCATGTTGTGCCAAATATATGTAGATACCATAATATTGTAAATTAATGAATATGTAAATATGTATATACAATCTAAATATCTATTAATAAATAATAATAAATACCAGATCGTACAAAAGTCGTCGGAAAACAAATACAAAATACAGATTAATAAGAAATGGAGCGCTATACTTCTTAAGAACGCGGAGTAATTGTTTTGATTCCTTTTTTTTTGGCGTAAGAATTTCCGGGTAGTCAAATCTATACTTTAGTTAATTTGCACTGGCCGGCAAGAGCGTCCAATTTAAGAGTTCTGGACTGCTTGAAGTCACGAGTCAATGTCTCAGACTCTGGATGTGCCCAAAGAGTTTATCCGTCTACAATGCGGGAATCTATGGCCAGAAGTTCTGGCAAGAGTGATGGAAAACGCCATAAAAAGTGTAAAATCAAACTAAGTTTAATTAAACTTCACTTAACTTAAATTATTTTTTTTTTTTTTTATTTACAAAATCTTGGTTTTTTCTTAAACTCTGGTAATTTAAGTTTAATGAAACCAAACTAATGACTAATAAATCATTGATTGTTTAAGCGCTGGATAAATTTAACAAATCTTTAATTTATATAAAGTTAAAACTCAACATTTTAACATTGATTTAAAGAAAATTCTGGCAACACTACGATAAATGTTGTCAAATTCATATGGTCTGTAGTTTAAACTCTATTTAACCAAGTTTAACTTATCATTAGTTAACGAAGTTTTTTTGTTATTTTCGAGCTTTATTAAATTTGTAATTATTAATTAACAATAAATGTTGTTGATTTTTAGCACACTTTTGCTAGATTTTTTACAATTTCTTACAAAGTTGTTGCTTTTAATCATGACCAAGTTAATGATGTTAAGACTACAGACAACTAACTAGTTAGTTATGCGCTTATATATGTATATATGTACATACAAACAAAGTTAGTTGTTGGCTCCCTTGTTACCTTAATTTCTTAACAACATGTACGTCACGGATGTGATTTGTGGTACAATTGTACCAAATTTGGTACAATCGGAACTTTATTGGTAAACTGGCACAATTTATCCTTTTTTGGTACAATTAAAAAAAAATACCCACGAAGTGTTATTATTTCTTTGAGTTGGATTAACTCACTTTTCTTTTCGGTAAAAAAGTTTTTAAAAACATATCTATGTATCTCCAGCTCTGACCAGAACTACCCAAAATTGCAGTATTGTAAATTTGGGCTCACGATGTTAGACCAACATATTAAGTACATACATACACAAGTATATGTACTCGTATTCCTGTAGAATAGTGGAGAGGATATTGTGCGTTTGTGCTGATGTGTGTGTGTAGCACTAAAAAATATTGGAGCTGGACCCACCTTTTCGACTCAATTTCGTCGATTTAACGATTTAACCATATCCCTCAGTCTGGGAATTTGGCTGGCTGTCGGTCCATGTAGAGCTCGCAAGTTTTAAAGTAATTTGATGAAATGTTGTTCATTGATCATGAGGACAAAGCCTTCTGAAATGGTGAAAAAAATTGGGGCCAAACACATTTTATTGCAATCTAAATCATCTTACCAAATTTTATTGTAATCTATATTTGACAATAGCTCCCATACAATTATTACTCCCGGAATGGCTTTTAATGCCATAACTATGTACTTTATAAATGCTGGTATTGACATAAAAATTGGCTAAAATAACTTTTGGTGCTAGTAGGTCCAAAATTTACCATAGGTCGCACATAAGCGTCCTTTCTAAAATCACTTAACGTCAAACAAACCTCATATAGAAGACGATATCGAAATAATATTCGGCAAAAAGAACTTTTACATGAATCTTATTTGTTCTGGCTGGCCAATGATTACCCATGGTTCCCAAATAGAGTACACTCTCGAAAATTTATCCTTAATACTGTGGTGTAGGTTACAAAATTGTCGGGATTGACCGACTATACTTATTTAATTGTTTTGTTTTTATTTTTATTGAATAAAAACGTGTTTTGAATGATTTTTATTTTAAAGCGAAATTTTGGTACAATTTATGTCAATTCGGTACAATTTTGCCTTTGAGACGGTACAATTTAAGAGGTGTGAGATCCCAACAGTGATGTACGTTCTCCCCGTTTAAATACGATGAAAATATTCTTAAATGGATTCCTGTTTTCATGCATACATTTGCTTTTGTTTTTATTACATTCTTTTTGTTTTGTTTATGTTTTATTTTGATATTCTTTTTGTTTTGTTATTGTTGGTGTTGTTTATAATTTTTTTTTCTGTTTCTTGTCTATAGGTTTTTATCTTTTTAAGGGTCTTGTTAAAAGTAATTCGTAACACGTTGTTACCAGATAATAACCGCCTGGCTAAGGTTGGCTAAACAAGGCTTGTTAAGAAAAGCAACATACACAAAATACTCTCGCTCAGTTTCTGCTATTAATACACTCTTATTTTAAAGTAAAAAAAAAACTAAAAAGAGAGCCAGGCTTACAGCAACAACATGTTTTACCAGCAAGGAAAATACTAGTTTTGAGTTTTTGTTATAATAAAAAAGAGTATCTTCTTACGACAGGGATGATAAAGTCGGTACAATTGTACTTTTTTCAGTACTATTAGCATTGCAAAAGTACAAAAATACTCCAATTACATTTTTAGTACAATTTAAAAATTTCAAATGCTTCAAAATATAAACATGTTGGTCAAATGTTTCCAGATATCAGAGAATTGCTGTAATAAATTTGTCGGCGAATATGGAACAAATTGTTCAAGTCTAAAAAACAAGCTTAAAAATCTTCGTCTAAACTCCTTCTTACATACCTTTTTTTATGTTAATTGCCCTATATATATTTTAAATAAGTATAAAATTGAATTTTAATGCTTAGGAGGTTTGTTTTTGGCTGCATGAGAACATAAAAGGATAACACAAACAATTAATAAGACTTGCCAAATCTTACTGAACAGAAATGTCTACACAGTTTGACATTCTCAGCTCTCAAAGCATAGTTACGGATATCAATAGTAGAAAATAATTTTGGGTTTAAGTACAATAAGATTTGAAAAAGTACAATTTTTTACTGAATTAAGTACAATGTAGGGAATGTCATTTATCATCCCTGTCTTATGAAGTCTATCAGTTCAACTCTTTGATATTTTTTTTGATTAAACTCTTTTATTATTCTCTTATGTTTTTGAATGCTGTATCCCTTTTTAAAAAATTCTTTTTTTCAGGTTCATTACACTTCGTTTGGCTTTTTTTAAAGAAATTTTTGAAATCTAAAAATGAAAAGCCAAAAAGAAATCATATAAAATCAACAGGGTGCTTTAATTTTTCTGCAATCAACTCCTTAAAGATTATTTTTTCTGATCTCTTAATGTTCCAACTTTTTGTTTAGGTCTTAATGATCATTATGTTGTTATAAGTTCCACACGTGTGTTGGGCTCCCTTTAGCCTGGCCAACAAACAAACAAACAAATTGAAAAATTTTGTCTAAAATTTTTGTTGTTTTTTTTATTATTATTTTGTGTAATGAAATCTTACACGGTGTATAAAAATATTTATATGCAACAATGAATTGTTTAAGTTTTTGTTGTTGCTACTGACTGCTGCACATTGGTTTAGTTGTTGTTGTTGTTCAAACATTATAACGTCGAAATCGTGCGGCTTTGCGCTAATGAACTGAGCAATAAAGAAAGCAAAAAACCAACAACAACAACTTTACAGAACAAAGAAAACTCTAAATAAACCAAAAACTAGGCGCTTGTTTAGTTTATTTGTTTATATACCTTCATACTACATTATTTAATTATAACATATTGAGGGTATTATTAGTTTTGACAAGTAGAGAGAGTTTGCTGAATAAAATCAAAGAAATTAACCTTTAAATACGGAAGTAAAACAACGAAATCAACTTTAAACTAATTAAAGCCTATTTAAATTTATTTAAAATGTCTTAAAAGTTTTATATCTACAAATTAAATTTTAATTAAACTGGGTTTAACTAAACTCAGTTATACCATGTTTTTTTATTTTTCAATTTGTTTTAGTTAACTAAAATTAAAATTTCTGGATTTTAAAAACTGCTTCTTACTAAAATTAAACTGTATTGAAGGTGATTAACGTTTCTTTAGATTCTTGAAAAAAGGTTTCATGTACATATTTTAAATATGCAAAGCTGTATAACACTGTACTGAAGTTTTCTTAAACTTGTTTAAACCGAGTTTAACTAAACCCGGTACGTCCCGAATAGGCTCAGTTTCTCCTTTTTCATAATGGGCTAGTCGTAGTTGTACCACTTTCATTTTTGATCTTGGGCTCTTATATTTCTGGATTCGGTACACCACGTTATTTAATTTCTGTTTATGCTAACCAAAGGTTAGCGAAATATCGAAAATAAATAATTAAATATTAAAAAGACCCAGAGCTTAAATAAAAAATAAACAGTTAATTTAACAAAAAAAAAAGGAAATTTTTATGTGCTGTTTCCAGGTGACATGCAATTGATTGTGTAGTAAAATTTATATGAAAATCACTCAGTTTTTTGAATACTTTTCATATACATACATTTAACTACACAATCAATTGCTTGTCACCTGGAAACAACAAAACACAAACAACAAAGTTTATCTTTACATTTTGAACTTTAAATTTATTTAACTGAGTTGTAAAAGACTTTGTTTATTATATGACTAATTTTTTGTATTTCACTAATGTTAAGTTCGTATTCTTATAACTCTCACTTTAAACGAGCTTAGCTAAACTTAAGATAAATATTTTTTAATGTAAATTAATTCTCTAATATTCGAATTTAGAAATTTTTCTGGAATATTGTTTTAAAAGAATTTTTTTTTAAACTTTTTATAAACTTTTTCTTTAATAAAAATCGTTACTTTGCTCAGCTTAACTTTGATGTATGAATTAAAAAAAAAACGAATGAATTTAAACTCTGGCTATCTTTGGTTTTTCAGATTTTTTTTTTAATTTGTTTTAAATGTTGTTTAACAAAACTGTAATAACCTAGTTTTTAACATTGCTAAATTTGGTTACAGCTTTATTATTTTATAAACAGTCGAATCTCTCATAATCGGACACCGAATGGCCTCTCAAAGTAATTCAACGCTGCAGGGAACAGTTTCTCAAAAGGCAGTGTCCGCATAAGGAAGATGATCTTTATGGGAGATTACACTGCAGATGAGTTTCTTAATTTTCCTTTTTACCCCTTGAAATGTTGTGCAGAAACTGGAGTATCTTATAAACAGACAACAAAGGGAATATTAAAATGTGTACGTTTCAGGAGATGTCCTCTTAAAAGAACTCAATGCGTTGCTTGAAAACGAGACAGAGACCAGATAACACGGTCCCCATTAAGAAGGTGTTTGTTATAGGATATTACACTGTACATATATGACTTTCTTTATTTCGCGTTTTATCTATGCGTTAAAATTTTGTGCAAAAAAAAAATTAAATTGGTAAAAAAATTTATTGATACACAAACCACTTTTTTCTCTAATCTAATTTAAACTGAAATTAAATAAACTTTAATTTACAAAATTAAAAACTATTGTTTGCTAAGTTTATTTAATTAAACTAAACTTTGCTAATTTTTACTTAAACTTGCCTAAACGGAGTTTAACTTAACTTTGGTTGACTTGGTTTTCTAACGTTAACCACATCTTTTTGCATTTAATATAATTTTTAAACATAAGTTTTAATTGTTTTAACAAAATTTACCTTAGGTCTTGTTAAGTGCCTGTTTTTTATATAACAATATTGTTGTTTAATGATAAATTTTTAATACTAATTAAGTTTAACTAGCACTATTTTAGTTCAACTAACATTAACTGGATTTAGTTTACAAACGTTTAATTTTATTCTTTCCATATTTTTTTGATGAATTTGAAAATTTAGTAAATTTTACCAAAGTTTAACTAAACTCTGGTTAGCTCTTTTTTTTCATACTACATATTTTTTTATTTAAAATTTTGTAATTTTAAACAAATGCAATTTTAATATTAACGGCTTTCAGATATAAAATTTTTAGTTTCATTTTTTTTAGATTTAGAATTTTAGTGAATTTTTGCAGTTATTAAAATATTTTTTTTTTTAACCTGTGCTACGCTTTAGAGCTACTGTTTCGATTTTGTTAGATTATCTCAGGAAATGGGGGCTGGAAAAAAGGTTTCCTGACTAATTTTTGAAATAATAGATAAAGATTTCAATATAAATTTTGTAATTCCAGAGCTAAAATTCTTAAGATTTAACCCTCAGTAAAATTCTTAAGATTTGAGTAATTTCATTAAGAGTTATTTGAAACTTTTCCTAGATTTTTTGAAATACGATAAGTTTAAAGAAAAATAAAAACATTTATCTAATTCTCTTATTTCGTTTCTTTGCAGGTGATAGTTGTGCAATATCTAATCAAACCAACCAAATCAGCAACAATTTTATACCAAAGGTGAGTTGAATTTCAAGGAAAATTTATTGCATGCTAGCGAAATGTTGAATGTAAACACAGGAACTTGAATTTTAGTAAGAAAAATTAGTTTTAGCAGAGTTTTTTTTATAAACATGCTCTTGCTGAAAAAAATGTTTGAAAAAAAAAACTCTAGGTATTTGTAAATTCTTTGTAACAATGAGAGAGATTTTGTGCTCTTCCCTTTTTTTTGCGAGAATAATTATTTTGTTGTAATAAATCTGTAGCAGGGATGGAAAATGGCTTTTTTGATTTTATACCAAAAGTTGGCACAGAATCGTGTTTTTAGTTTAGACTTGATATTGTACGATTTAAAGAGGACAAATATAGAATACTCTAACACAAATTGAAATATTGGGAAAAAAGAACTCATTATTCACCAGGGAAATTATTAATTGCTTATAGGAAACATTTTGTTTGTTTTAACCAAAAAAAAAAAAACTTGAATAGAAAGGGAGAGAGAGAGAGAGAGGAAGAAAAAACCTAACTTAGTGGCTCATCAAGTCTTGTGTTTTTAGGAGAGAGTGGAAAAGAAACGGCATTCACTTTTCCCTTCTCTCCTAAAAGATCAAGACTTGACGAGTCAAACTTGACATGTGTGAACCGGCACTTACATACCAACTAAAAATTAGAGATTAAACCGCTAGATTGACCTAAAAAACAATAAATTGCTATTATATTTTAAAAATAGCAGCCAACTTAACTACAAACGCTCTACCAAATTGGATTTTCCAATTGCAAAGCGTTGACGTAGCGCTTCATACATTTTTAATGAGCATAACAATTTTTGACAGATAAGAACAGCTTGAAACGCTGATTTAGATTGATTTTGGTGGTACCTATACCTTCGCACGTAAGGAATTATGAGAGATTTCCCTAGGGTATTAACTATTACATCCGCTAGTGGTTTAATAATTTATTTATTTGACGTACATTATTTTGGAAGATTTATTTTTCGTGCTGATTAGATTTTTTACTACGAGAGGTTTATTTATAATACAAATGTTGGAGAAAAACCTGAAAACCCAGTAAAATATTGGGCTATGTTGAATCTATGTTCCATTAATCACATAGTACTAAAAAGCCAAATTTTCCCTAGATCATATGGCATGGGCATTTGCGTGCCATAATCCTTATTCCCGGAGCTAATCTGTATGCTATATGAAATACCAGGTCGACCCTTTCGTTCCAAACCCCTAAATTCGGCAGGACACTTGAATGGGTAAAATAATTAACCGATTTGGCCTATTTTCAATATTTAATACTTTTCATATTTAACAAATATCAATGGTATATCCTGAAAATGACACAAGATGGCTGATTTTTTTATCACTTGTTGGAACGACTATGGAGGACTATCCCTAGGCTCTGTTGCTACTTAACAGATACTGCTAGAATATTTCTAAAAGCAGCGGAGGTTAGATAGCTCCAGCTCATAAACAAGAGGCGAGTGTACAATCTTGCCAATTCGTACGTACATTAAAATTGCTACCTGTGTATGCAGGTTGTTTTACACTCAGGGGCAGTTAAAAACGAATTGTTTGTCAAATAGTGGGTAAGAGTGGAATGTTTCCATTTATATATTTTTCACATACTCTTTTTCTCCTGTAGTGAAGATTATAACAGAAGTACATTTTTATTAAAATCCTCTTTAAATCTCAAAATATGTTTTACATTTAAGTTTTTTGCAAATTATTTATTAAACGAATTTTATTTGGATATAAATTGGAAATGGTTAATTGTATCAAATAAATCTTGGTAGGTCCACAATTGCCAACAAAGTTTCAAATGCACCAAAAATAGTTTAACACTATAATGGCCATTTTCTCAATGTACCGTCAAACTGCCTGTTACTTAATGTCAACATAAATTTATTAGACCGATAAACTGTCTGTTAACAATTTTGGTTTTCTCAATATACCGACAAAAAACATGGTTTTAAGCTGGCAACACCTCTCAAAATACATGTAAAAGTTGGGAGTCAGCTGATTGAATTTATCTGTACGGCAAATAAAAGGAAAATAAATAATCGGCAGATGAGTGCTGGTTAGCTTTGCGACAGAATAGAAGCAAATGAGACATTGAGAAAACCAAAATTCTTTAATGTGCAGTTTTTTGTTGGGAAAAAAGTTAATCGTGTAATGAGAAAACGGCCATAAGTTTATCATGACTTCCCATCTCTGACCCAAAGTAGTTTAATTTAAACAAGACACATGTTTTTTCCAATATCGCAACAACAACAACTCACCCTAAAAGAGTAACAATGATTGAGTTTATTTTTTCATTTATTGGTGTTTTTGTTGCGTGTTTAATTTAATAGGGAGAGTGTATTAGTGTATCTGTGTGTATGAAATTTTTGTATCTGTGTTAGCTTGTTATATTGTAAATTTGTAGTTGTTTCTTTTCGAAAGCAAAAGATACTAATAAAATGTACAGGGTGGCGCATAAGTAACTTTATGATTTATTTAATGAATAACTTTTTTCATTCTGGTTTTATTTAACTAACGTTGGCATTAATTAAAATTAATTTTTGGAAATATGTTCGTTCGCATTTGGTTTTGAAGATAATATTTTTCAAATGGTGCCCAATAGTTTGCTCACGTATTCTTTTTTCAAAGCATGTCCCATAACGTTTCTTAGAACTTCAAGTCTCAGCGTCCTTACTTCTTCACCGACATTTCCCTTAAGCTGTGGCATGGTTCTTGGCATATACTTTAACCTTTATGTAACCCCAACGAAAAAAAATCGGGAGCCGGTTAAAACGCGGTGGTCAGTTAAAATTAGAAAAACGCGATATTATTCGATCGTCAAAAATTTCATGCACGCGCAAGCTGTGCCTCCATCTTGTTGAAACCACAATTCTGGATTGTTCTCTACCTCGGCCCTTAAAATATTTTCAATCTTTGCGCGGTTCTTTCTTTCAAGTTAATTCTGAAAAAAACATGCAAACGAAAAATGTATTCACTTATTAAATCATAACGCTACTTATGCGCCACCCTCTACTTTGTTTTCTATATCAGGTTTTTTCACAAATTGTTATTGTTGGTGGTGGTGTTTATGCTTTAAGAGTAGTGAAAATATAACTAAACAAAAAGTTGAGAGCAAGAAAAAGAGCTAAAAACAGCATGACTTTTTTTTGTGTAAAAGGCATTGAGGGAAAAATATTCTACTATAATTTAGTTCAGTTCAGTTTTTAACGAGCGATCGTGTAGCCTGGTGGTATCTAACGGAAATGTCTAGAAAACGTTTATTTCATACTATGGATTTTTTTAAAATTTTTTATTGAAAAAAAACACACAAACAAATGTTTAAAAAACATTTTAATTTATTACAAATTTCCCAAAAAAATATTAAAAGATGTGAATTTAACGAATTTGTTTTGAATTTGGCTGTAAACAAAATTAAGTAATAAAATAGTTCCTTTTATTCTAAAAATAAGTGATTTGATTTTTGGTGGTGGCTTTTGGTAATCAAAATTTACTAAACGAAAAAAAGTGTGACACGATTTTGTCATTTATGCTCTCCGGCCCAATCAATGGTGGAGTAAAATTTGAAACAGAAACAAAACAAAATAAAAAAATAAACAACAAAAAACCGAAAACAAGTTTTGGAAGGATTATTTTCTTCAAACAGCAAAAGTTCATTTAATAATTAACAAAAAGAAAATGCTTTTTAACAAAATAATCTCTAGCATTTTAGCTTAGTGCCATTTTTCTTTTAGAAAAATTCTTTTTATCAAAAATATATAAACTAATTTGTTTTATTTTTCTAAAACTTCTTTGATTTTTTTCTTTATCTATTTCAAAAAAAATCTTAAGAATGTTTAAAGTGAATCAGTGCCAACATTTCAAGTAAAAAGAAAACTTTTAAAACCAAAAATAATATTTGAAATTTCTATCAAAACATCTGAAAACCCAACAAGAAAATTCAAAATATTTGGATTAACCTGCAACAAAAACTACACAGAAACAAATATTTGGATTTACTACAAACAAAATTGGATTAAAAAAAATAAAAGCACAAAATTAAAAGGTATGTCAACCGAAATTGCTAACCCAAAACATCCAGGGGAGTTTTGGAAATCGCAAACGTATAACGCCAGAATTTCGAAGTTGTTTTAAATACACTTTTAACCTAATTTTATAATTTTTGTTATTAAACTCTGTTTTGTCATAAAATTCATTTATTACAGAAATCTTATTAAAAACGACTTTTAAAATTATTGCGTTTTACGTTTTCGATTTCCAGCACAACCCTGTTAAATAAATTTGAAAATTTATAAAACATGTTTAAAGAAAGTCTTAATTAACTAGATTTGTTAACTCAATTCTTAAACGTTTTTCTTAAATTCAAAACAAAAAATAAAAATCTTTTAATAATGTTTTTTAATAATAAAATAGTGTTTTAACAAGTAGATTAAACCTACGACGGTCTTAAAAACTTGTTAGTTTTTTGCAAATTCCTCAAATTTATCTAAACTCAAATTAACCGAGATTAATTATTCTATAGTTAACTAGTTTTTTTCATGATTGACAATTCGTTTTAAATTTTTATTATAATTTCTATTTATTTTAAGTAAAATTTTAAAGATTTAATTTATTTGAACGCAAATTAACCAAGTTTAACTAAAAACTCAAGTTAACTAGGTTTATTAATTTAAACTCCATTAAACTACGTTAGTTTTAATAACTCCATATAACTTTATTATTTCTACCGACATTAACGAAATTCTAGTTAACTAACTTTTTTGATGATTAAAAATTAATGTTAAATTTTTTTTACTTTTAAGTCAAGTTATAAAGATTTTATAAATTACGATTAGGTGAGTTTTAATAAATTATAAATGCCTTAAAATTAACTAAATTTAGGTTGTTTTTATTTAAACCCGTTTAAGCTTAGTTTAGCTAAACCTAAGTTTATTATATTTATTTACGGTTTTTAAGTTTAATACGTTATAAAGTTTTTGCGTGTTTATACCCTCCACCACAATTAGTTGTGAAGAGGGAAACTTTCTTACTATTCATCTCAGACCCCATAAAGTATATATGTATATTCTGGCTCCTTGTAATTCTAAGTCGATTTAGCCATGTCCATCTGTTGAAAACACGCTCACTTTCGAAAAACCCAAAAGAAATAAACAAGCTTGGTGTCAAATTGCTTGTAGTTATCCTAAGCAGTTTGGGATTGAAATCCAGCAAAATCGGTTTAGTAGGATCAGAGCTATGATTCAAAATGTGGAACAATCACCTTAAAAAATTTATAATTTTATTACAAAAACTAACATAAATGGTGGAACAATGCATGGAATGATATAAGATTTTGCAAAAATTCGTTTTTTCGACTGGATAAACCCTACTACTGGAAAACTGTTTAGAAGGCCTATAACCGTAATAAATAATGCTATCATTACAAAATATGGTATTCACAGTTTTATAGAACTAGAAATGACACTATGAAATTTCATGAAGATCGGTCCATGATTTACCATAGGCCCATTATAAACCCTACTACCGGAAAACAGTTTCGTACGCCTAAAACCGTAATAAATAATGCTATCATTACAAATTTGATACGTCACAGTTTTAAAGGACTAGAAAACACACTGTGCAAATTTCGTGAAGATTGGTCCCCATATAAAGCACACTCCGGTAAATTAATTAAATACGCCTATACACCGTAGCAGATATATATTTATTGTGGTAACATTTCTTCCAACATAGTTTCATATGACCAGAAAAAATGTCATGCCTCACCTTTGATTCCATATTTAGCAGCCTTCTGAAATTCACTGTAAACGCTAAAACTTATTTCACCGCTGTATTGAAATTTATGTTTTCACTCTGCAGAATTTGGGTTCATAACTTACTATAGCTCCAATATAAATTACCCTCCTGAAAATCATTTAAGTTGGGCTCAAGCTAGTTAAAATTGCTATAAATAGCATAAAACTTTCTGATGGTCGGTAAATAATTTAATATGGGTCTAAACCGCAACCAATTTTAATGCTGTCGTCTGTTTTTATAAAGAAAAACTAATAATAAATAGATTTCATATAGATATCACTCCTGAAAAATTCGAACTGTCGTTGGAGGGTATCACAGATTCGGCACAGCCGAATATAGCACTCTAACTTGTTCCAATTTTAATTCCAAGATGATAATCTAGTCTTTGATTGTCTTAATTTGTTTAGAAATTAAGTTAATTTTTCTTAAAGTCGATTTAATATGGTTTAACTAAACCATGGTTAATTATGTTTGTTAACTATTAAACTTAAGATGATGTTTGAATACAATAAAGTTTATTACTCTAACTAAATTTTTATGTTCTATAACCTTGATGGCCTTAAGGCTGATCTTAGTTAATTGTTTCTTAACCCAAGTGGGTTTTTTTCTTCATATTCATTTAAACAAAGGGCTTTTCTCTACTTATTAATTGAAACATAGATGGTATACCACTTTAAGTTTTTAATTTTAAATTCGGCTTTTAAAAATGAATTTGATTAAAATTAATTTTTATATTTAAAGTGCCGAATTTGGTTTGAAAAATGCGGAATATGATTTGTAAAATACTCAATTTGATTTTGAAAATTCTGAATTTGTGTTGTAAAAACCGGAATTTGATTTTGAAAATGCCGAAATTGAAATCCTATATATAAAAAATTACAAGAAAATAATTAGAAAATTCATAAAATAGCAGCGCAAACACGTTCATAAGTGGCTCAGATTATAATCTTTATTCATTTTTAAAAGAGCTAATGCTTTTTCCAATCCAATACGATTTCTATGGTTATTCTATATGGAACAATAAGGTGTAAATTGTTTTTCTATTGATGCTGAACTAGCAGGGCAATTTACTACTGAAGTGAAAATATCGTAAAAGTTTGCTGGTAAATATTTAAAATTTTTGACATTCAGATTTTTGTTTGATTGCAAAAAAAATGCATTTTTCATTTTTTCAATCAAATAAAATCTTAACTGAATACCGTTATTGTAAAATATATTCTGCAACTTAGATTTTAAATGACAACCAGGGTGCAAGAAATGAGAGATGCTTTTGACTGATTCATTCTTCCGCTATGTTTAAGTTTTCTTGACAGTGAAACAGGAAAAATACCAGGGTAGTGATACCTTTTTTCTAGTAGGTCTTCTCGAGCACAACAAGACTTTGTCCTTGAAATTTGCGAAACACCTCCATAATCTCGAGTTACGGGTAAAAAACCCAGGTTTTCGTACACTTACTTTAGCAAAATCCCGTTTTGACAGTGGTATATCATTGTTCAACAAATTACATCAATGACAGTTGCAATTGTAACGGTAAAGCATTTCGAGCTTTTCGAACTTTTAGTTACATTTGTTGGATACTCAAAGCTTCTTTATACAACTAAACGTTATTTAAAATTATACCTATACAAATGTCATTGTCAAATTCAAGGTTAAAAAAAGTTGAACTGTACAGAACTTGACAGTTGAGGCATATATGTAAGGACTTTTTTAAGTCCTAGCTTTTCTTTTAACCACGCATGAATTTGATGATGATGTCATAAAAATGTCTTGAAGATTTTCTTGCTAATCCTTTACCGAAATGGGCTGAGTTGACAACATTGCTTACACCAAGTATTATATCATTACACGAAAAACATAAAGCCCAAAAAACCCCATTAAAAAAAACAGGTTTTTGGCAGCCCTGATTTAAAACCTATTTTAAATAGGATTAAGTTGTTCAATTTAGCTTAAAATATATGCTTTTCAAACCTTTTGTTTTGCACTAAACCCGTTTGGACCTAGATCAAGTTTTATTTAATTTAACTAAAATTTTAGAAATAGTTTTGAAAATGTTTATTTTATTCAAGTAAGTCTAACTAAATCACAGTTAACTGGGTGTTTTAAAACATTTCCAACTTCGTTTGGCAAACTTTTAAAATAGAGTGGTTTTATATATTTCCACATAACAAAACCTATTTTATTTAAGATAAAGGAAATTAATTTAATTAAAAATGTATGTGTTGTCATCTGAATGTTCTACAGTTGGCTAAACTTGACTTATTTCCCCTTAAACTCGTTTCAACGAGGATTAGCTAAACTCTAGTTAAATAGGTTTTTTAAAAGTTTTGGCTTTAATTTGATTTTTAATTACAAAATATAAACTAAATTTTACTATTTTAAGGTATGTGGACATCAGTTTTACCATTTTTTTTTATTGTCTTTGTTTTAATGTTAATGAGGTTATTTAAAGTCAATAAATTGACCCAAAAAAATTTTTTTTTGCATTCCTAATATGCTAAAGTTTTCTAAACTTGACTTATTTTACATTAAACTCGTTGAAACGAAGATTAACTAAACTCCAGTTAACTATGTTTTTTAATAGTCTTCGCTTTTATTTGAATTCTAATTACAAAATATAAACTAAATTTTACTATTTTAAGGTATGTAGACATAAATTTTAACGATTTTTTTAAAATTGTCTTCGTTTTAATGTCTCCAACTTTCTAATACTAGTCCACCCAAGCCTTTCTTTGTTTTCTACCTGCATATTTGCTTCGTTAGTTAGTTTATGTAGGACACAAAATTTATGTCTCTTGTCATTTAAGTTTTTCTCCTAAAACATTTCAGTTATGTTCTATAATTTATCTTCTTTAAGATCTTGTTACTTCTACGATCATTATCACGATTCTAACATACAACATATGTTTGTTGCTTTAAGAATATATTTTTTTTTTTTTTTTTTTGTCTATAAATTATGAGAAATTATAGCACAACAAGATTTTAATTACATGTTTATTCTTAGGAAATTTAAAGCAGCCAAGAAAAAAGGGTTACTATACAACATGTTGCATGTATGTAAGAAGGCTCCCTCTCTCTCTCTCTCTCTGTCATCATATTTTCTTTGAAAGAAACCAGAAACCAAGAAACATTTTTTTTTTGTTTTTTAGTTTTAAAAGTAAATTTGTGGCTTAAAAAATTATAGTTTTTTTAAGTTTCTTCTTCTCTTGTTTTTTTTTTTTAAATTGGGCCCATAAATTATGCGTAACGTGACACATTTTTCTTGTTTAGACATCTTGTTAAATAGTTAAGTTTTTTTTGGACAGGTTTGTAAATTTTTTTTGTGTTTATTTTATAATATTTTTTGTTAAAATCAGAAAGCAACAAAAAAAATTGCTTTTAAATATAGAAAATAGTGTTTTTTTAATAGATCAAGCTTAAAAACCGTTAATTTTATTAAAAGAAAAATGGATTTGTTTTATTGTAATAACTAAAATTCAAAATTCGCCTGTCAATTTCTTAATCCCAATTCAAGCAACAATGGAGAGACAAATTGCAAAGTATTTCTTTCACTTTTTGCCACACCATTTCTTATTTAAAAAATCTAAAATATTTTTTTTTTTAATTTTATAGTTTTTGAGAGTTAAATTTTTTGTGTAAAATTTTTGATTTTAGCATTTTACTTCTTTGGGCCTCTATTTGCTGCTTGATTTTGATTTTGACTTTGAATCTATTTTCTTAGCCATTTTTATATTTAGAATCGCTTTTAGATATTAAATTTCAACCTAAATTTACTTAAACTTAATTTAACCAAGTTTAGCTAAACTCCAGTTAACTAAGTTTTTTTCTACATTCAGCTAAGTTTAACGATTTTATAACAAATAATTATAAAATTTAGATGTGATCTAACACATTTTACATATATTTTTTTATTTTAATTTTGTTTTTGTTTTTTAATAAATTTAAAACTTTCTAGAATTAAAAGTGACATTAAATTTGAATTGTTATGTTTTTGGTTTGTCAAGTGTCGGGATTTTAGTTTTTCTTTTTCGAAATATTTCAATTAAATTTGTTATGTTCTTGAAACAAAAAAAAATCATTTGAAACATAATTTCATATCAAATTAACCTAAATCTTTTTTTTTTAACTTCTAAAAAGACTTTTTCACCAAAATGTTTAAAATAAAACAAAATTAGAAAGAAAAATTTTTTACTTGTTAATTTTTTTTTATGACGGTTGCAAGAATCTGTGGTAGTACATAAAAACAAATATGATTTCTTATCTTAAAACATTTGTTAGTACTTAAACGTGTGAGTACGTTCAATATTTTTTTCCAATATTTCCAACATTATTTACTCTTTTTCTTTATTGTCAGTTTATCTGACAACCTTCCGTTTTCTTTGTTTTTGGTTCGCGATTACGTTTTCTATCTCTACCTGTGTTCATATTAATTGGGGAAATGTTAAAAAAAACTTTATCAATACAGAATTTGTGATTTGTTGTGAATTCAGTTGGAACCAAAAATTATTGTTTATTTAGCCGATATAATATTTTGAAAACAAAACTGAGGGGTTATAGAAAAAGCTACAAATTGAGAAAGAGAGTTTTAAACAAAAAATATAACTTGAAAATCCTCATTCTGCCAACAGCTCCCGCAGATTTAGTATAGTTGAATTGTTGAATACCTCCTAGGCTGCCAGACTATTGCAGTGTTGTTCAGACCGACCTAATGGCATATACATAGCTGTGTGTTACATTAAGTATGATAAGCTCTCTGGCAGGTAATTTTTTCTGTCAATTCTCGGAATTTGACGACTTAAGACTCAAATTGTTTGCTCGGAGAACCCTTAGAGAAAAAACCAGTTTTTCTGATTCTATAAATGTTAAAAATCAAAGACTGGACATTAGCCACATAAAGATAGTAGATCTGATCAGATAAACATAGTTAAGATTATAAATATTTCCGATATGATTGCCTAAAAGTCAGTATCTAGTCGAGTAAAGTGCTGTCCGTTAGCAGAGAAGATGAACGAACACGTGGCAACTGCGCCAATTAAACGGGAAACCGGGAAACCGCTGCATATTTTCCAATGGCCTTATTATGCCGTTGTAGTTTGCCATTCGTACTCATTTGAATGCAGAGGCAGAATATGAATGATATGCTTTGCCGAGACCTTGACAAAGTCTCTGAATGATGTCGTGCAAATAGTGTCGATTTTAATGCCAGAAAACCCCAATGTGGCGTGCTGACGCATAAACGCGCGACAGATCAAGGTGCCTCATCTGTATATATGGGTGGTATAATTATTGAGGAATCAGAATCTTTTGATGTTCTGGGCATTAGAATACAATGTGATGTCCGATGGACAGAACATATATTCAAGTTGTCGAAAGAAGCATTCAAGTTTTTTAAGACGGTATAAGATATACTTCACTCCATCTCTTTACTATTGTATTTGTTTACGTATGGAATACAACTCTCATGTGTGAGCCGATGGTTCAAAGTCCATTTTGGAGCTTCTCGACCGCGTGCAGGAGAGGGTGAAGATTCCCATTAATGACAGTAGGGTATCCAATTATATTGACTCCCTTGAGCACCGTCGCAATGTGGATTGTATTTGCCTGTTTAATCGTTACTATAATGGGATGTGTTCAGACGAAAAAAGAAATCTGATTCCCGAAACCCGTACGTTTGCTCGTAATACACGTTTTTCCTCAAGAGCCCATCCATTTGTGGTCGATTCAGGTGAATAGTACAACACATTACAGAGAGAATTCGTTTTTTCCCGGACTGTTCGTATGTGGAATAACCTTCCTGCAGAAGTCTTTCCTCTCACTTACAACATGAATAAGTTCAAGTCGAATGTTCACAAACACTACTCCCTCTATCCTCCTTCACATAACCTATTTTCATAGTTCCAACACAATACAATGCATTAGTAGGGGTCATCCCCTGAGTGCTGTGATGAATGCTTCTCGTCGAACCTGGTAAAGGATTTCCTAAATATTCCGCATGTGCTCAGTCTCCCTTAAGCACTCTGAAAATAATACCTGGAGATATCTGTTTTAAGAGTGCCGTAAGGTGTAGCGACGGGAATTAATTTCCAAGAATTCTTAACAGCGGGATTTTTATTTTATTTTATTTATTTATTTAATTTAAAAAAAAAATTATTTTTTTTTAATTTGATTCCAAAAAAAAAAAAAACCATTCAGATCTTAATGGATTTTTTGAAGCAATTTGTTGAATAAAACAATAAATATTTCAGTGCTAAATATTAGAAAAAAAGGTTAAACTTCAAATTTCAAAATAAAAACTTCTAAGAAAAAATCTTAAACTTTAAACAATTTCAAGGCAACAAGTGTCTTATTTCTTTTAATTTAAAACGAACTTCTCAAATTTCTTTAAGTTTAAAGAAAAATATTTCTAAATAGATTCCTTGAAATGAAAAAAATACCTTTAAAACTTAAACAGATAAAGGCGTATTGTCACCTTTTTTTAAAATACTAACATTTCAGTGGACACACCACAGGCCTGTTTATAAAAAAATCTTTAATTTTTTTTTTTGTTTAAAATTATAATTTATGGTTTGATTTCAGTTACAAAACAGATCTCAAAGTTAAGATAGTGATAAAGTCAAATAACAGACACACACTAATGAAAACAAAAACAAATACAAAGAAAAAAAATTATACAAATTCCAGGTAAAAAGACAGATCACCTGTTTTAATAAAGGAATTTGAAACCAAAACGACAACAACAATAACATGTCATAAAATTAAAAGAAAAGGACACACAAAAAAAGAAAGAAATCAAAAACAGCGGGAGTCAAGAGCAGCAACAAACAAGAACATCACATTTACTTTCCACTCTCGTTTAGCACTTTAAACCTGCACGAAGTAAAAATATAATAAAAGGAAGAAAAAAATACAGGAATTTAAAGGAAAGAAAACTAAAATTAAGTGCAACAGACTAAACAAATTTGAAAAACAGACAATAATGAAAAAAGGACATTTATAAAATGTCCTTTTGAACAAATATTCTGCTTGGAAATTAAAAAAAAAATACTTATAAAGAGTGGTCCAACCATAATACACGATGTTAATTGTGAGTCACACCTTTACGTCAAGTTAATTTGACATTTGTTGGTTCCAGTGTTTGACAAATTTTACAATGAAGAGGTCCACAATTGAACATCGCGTTATGATTTCTAACGAAAATGGGCGTTAAAATAAAAATGCATATCGTGCACTTCATCTTCAACGAATTTCCGGATTTGGGCAAATAAAAATCCACAAATGATTGTCGAAAAGCCGATGCATCCACAAAGATTGAAAATGAGCTCGGCTTTGCAGTTGCCGTCAATGGTGTTCGCTATCGCGAGATGTCGCCAGAAATTGAAGATATGGACCTGGACTCAATGTGGTTACAACTGGTTGGTCATACTTGCCACACAGCCAACGAAACAATGGCTCTTTTGCGCCAAAAATTCAATGGCCGTGTTATCTTACGTCGTGGCGATTTTAATTGGTCAACACGATCATGTGATTTGACACCGTTGGGCTTCTTGCTATGGGGATATTTTAAAGAAAAAGTGTACGTGCATAAGCCAAGAACAATTCAAGAGCTAAAGGATAAGAAATTCGGCACATTAACGACACAGAACCTCAATTATGTCTTAAAGACCGGCTGTTAAAATTGGAGTTTCTATAAAGCGTAATTCGCTCTTTATATGCTGTATGAGCATGAAAATTAGGTTGACTGCAATTTTTATTTTTACAAAGAAACTCTTCCTATTAAAACTATTTCCGATTAAAAATATAATTTGCTTTCTTAAGTCTCTATGATTAGGAAATGGCTTAAACTGTAGTTCGTTTCTTCAAGTAATTTTGTAAACAAAAGTTAATTGAAAAAATTACTCGGCTAAATAATCTCTTTTTCCCTTCAATTTACATTGTTTCTAATTTCAAAAATTCCTAAAACGGAAATTCCTCTATTACAGAAAAAGTAAACAAACCAAGTTTGGCAACACTACTGCGCAAATAAAAACAACAACAACAAGCTGAAAGGGAAATAACTCTATGCTCTTAAATTATTTATTAAATTAAAATGGCGTAAACAAAAGTTCTTATTAAAACAGGAAATAAAAGTTTATTTTAAAGAGGAAATTATGTAATTTAAAAGGAAATATGCAATAATGTGAAAATTTAAAGGATATTTTTGGATATTTGAAAGTCTTGTGGAGTTTTTTTAAGAATTTGTATTTAAAAAGATAGAAAATGAATTTTTAAAAAAATTTTCAAAATTTACTAAACAATTTGTTTCGAAAAGCAGAAAACATTTTCTCATTAGTCTGGGTTTACATTATGAACGTTTTCCTTCAGAAAGTCTGAGTTTATTGGCGTGTAGGGAAGAGAACATATTTTCTTCTCTTCCCCATCACCCCCCCCCCCCCCCCCACACCTCCCTCACCATTAAATTCAGACTTTCTGAAATAAAGCCTACATAGTGTGAACGCAGATAGGAAATATCTTTGAATTTTGTGTTGAAATTTGCTATTTTTTTTTAAACGTTACTTTTTTTACGACCTTTTGAATTTCAATTAAAAAAATAGGTGATATTAATTACAAAATAAATCAAATGTTCAGCAGTTAACAAATTAAAAGTGTCAATTAAACGTTTACATTACTTGATTAAACGTTTAGTTCACTTGATTAAACATTTAATTAACTTGATTAAATTTTTAATAACAACTAATTTTATTTTTGATTACTGCTTTAATTGTTGAAAAATTTTGGAGATTTTTTTCTGTGTTCATTACAGTTAAAAGTAAATATAAAATTTAATGAAGTTTTAAGACATTCGTATTTTTAATATGAACAAAATTTTAGATTTTGTTTATTCAATTCACTCCTTTAATTTATTTTTTTCTCTGGCCTGCTTTCTGTACTTATATCTGTCTTCTCTTATTTAGCATCAGCTTTTTTTTTGTATTTTTTTCCTTTTTACTGATTCAATGGTGTGCGTTTTAAAAAGATGAGTTTTTTTTTACTTGTTTACCGAAAAACCAGCATGTGTTTTAAAATCAAGGAATTGGATAGCAAAAAATTAAAACTAAAAAGACATTCGTTAGCAGAAACAAAAACCGATATTTTTGTGTATATAAATGAAAATGCGCTTGTTTGTATGTTCCCTATAAACTCCTAAACTATTAAGCTGATCGTCCTGAAGTTTATTTGTTTGTTTCCTATAGACTCCTAACCTACTGAAGCGATTTTACTGAAGGTTTCCTGACGACCCGGCGGCTGGCATAGGCTATATATATATTTGTAAGATTCCATGTCAATTTCCAAAGACATTTAATTTATCTGGATAGTGGTAACAGTATTAGAATCAACATTTCGTATAAATAGGTTTGCTATCAATAAACGACATCTGCTTAAAAATGGTGGGCTAGATTATACAACTGGGCGTGACACCTCCCATGAAAAGAGAATATATATGTATATATGTATGTATGTATGTATATAACAAGAACGGTTACAGTAACAGTATCATCCAAATTTGATATGCTAGATTGAAGAAGTGGTTGCGGCACTTTTAAAACAAAGATAATATAAATCTCCGTCAATGTATATAGAGAACTGTTGCAGTTAAAGTTACCAATTTTAATGCAATTACACAACCCCTGCTTAAACGTTGACTGGCTGAGAAAGTGGAGTGCAGTGAAAGTTTCTAAATTAAGTACAAACAGTTTGGTTATAAATATTTAACTTTTGCTAAAACATGGGCTGGTTTTTCGGAAAGTAGGCGTGGCACTTTTAATGCAATATTAGTGCACGTGATATGTTTTAAAAAAATCCCCTTCCAATGGCTCTGGCGAAGCGCAGCGTATTAAGCTAGTATACAATGAAAAAAGAATTTGCATGTAAACTGATACTTTTTTTAAAATGAATAAAAAAGGAGAAAACGTACCATAAGAACAATAAAAACAAGAAAAAGCTGTATGCTTCGTTTGATTACCTTACAAATGTCAAAACCGATTTGACATTTGGCGCCGTTCTTTTGCGAATTTGCGTTTTGCAATAGTGTGATTGCTTTTGCTCCACCTTGTATTTTTAGAATGGAATATAAACTCCCGCGAAAGGTACAATAAAAGAAAGCACCATTTTTTTAAGTGAATTCATGATTGCCCATTGGTCCCAAATTCATCGAAAAATTTGTCTTTTAATACTGTGTGTAGAGTTTATTTGGAAGGGCCCATTCTACTTGACTTTCTTACCCTTTTTTATATTCAAAGGATTTTTTTTCTTTTTTAAGTTTAAAAATATTTTTATACGCTCACCACAATAGTGGTGCAGTTGTTTTGATGTGTGTAACACCTTAAAATATTGGCCCTAGACCCATCTTAAAGTATACCGATCGATTCAGAATCACTTTCGATGTCCGTCCGGCTGGCTGCCTGTCCATGTAACCTTGTGCGCAAAGTACAGGTCGCAATATTGGAGGTAATTTGATAAAATTTGGGGCATAGGTTCTTATTGGCAAAAGGACCAAGCCTATTGAAAATCGTTGGACTACGAGGAAAGATAGGGGGAAAATGTCCGCCTATCAGAAACCAACAAAATGGTTTTAATGAAATTTAAAACATAAATAGAAACATATTTATGTGGACACATAAGCTATGCAGTTTTTTAAGAATAGGACCACAAGGGGAGCTAGGGGCCAATTTCTGTCTCTCACAAACTTTCAAACTGAATTTAATGAAGTTTATAAACATAAATAGATAAATCCATATTTATTTGGATACACAAGCATGATGTGTTTTTAAATACGTGGTGTAGGGTATCATATGGTCGGGCTTGACCGACTAAACTTGCTTACTTGTTTTTTTTTTATTTTCTGGTTAACCGAAAATTTTATTTTTTAAATCTTTTTAGATTAAAAGATTTGTATTTATTTATTTTTTTTTTTTATTTAGATTTTTAAAGTACGTTATTTTTTTTAAATTTCTGGTTATCTCAAAATTTTATCAAAATTAGTGTTAAAACACATTTTAAATCATAGTTTTATTTGATTAATTTTTATTTTTTCTGGCTTAAAAGCCAATAATTTTTTAACTTTAGGTTTTGTATAGGATTTTTACTTTTTTTTATTTAATTTATTCCAGAAACCAGTTTATTTCCCTTTAAGTGTGTTTGGCTTTTGAAAATGTTTATCTTAACTGCTTGTCCAAGTATTTAAGCCTTGTTCTGCTGCTTTATGTATTTAACCACATGATAACGAGCCATGTTTAACTACTTCTTTTGAATTTTTTGTTTTTTTATTTCTTTCAAAAATATATACACTTATGAATTTTAATTATTTCTTTTTTGTTTTTGTACCAACGTTTAACTTCTTCTAAGTGCGTTAGGTAACGAAATGAATCTTGTTTAAGCAATAAAAAAATCTAAAAAATTATTGTAATTCATCAATCATCACCAGGGACTACAAAACTTTAAACGAAATTCTTTAAAAAAAGAAAAAAAATACACAAATTAAAAAGCAAAAGATAAGTAAAAAATTAGTAAAAAAAACAAATATTAAAAAAACTTTAAGTTTCAAAGATTTCGCTTTTAGACCGTTAAATACACATTATGAATTTGAATTTGTCTTAATGTTTATTTCATATAAATTTGAACATGTCTCATTAATTTTTCTAAAACAAATCAAATTACTCATTTACAAAGTCTATTATTTATTATTGACTAAAACAAAAATATTTTCGGTAATTAGCTGTTGATCTTTTCAAAAAACACGCAAACTTAAAAGCAAACAGAAATCCAAACTTTTCCTTAATTGTTTTTCAACAACCAACATCTTGAGAAAAAAATCATTATCTTCCAAAAAAAAATGTATTTACCAAAATTGTTTAAATTAAAAATTTGTTTCAAAAAAATAAATATTTTAAAAATGTCGGTTAATGGCTAAATAATAAAAAAAAAATAGCAAATAAAGGTCTACATTTTATAATAAATCTTAACAATATTTTTAAAAAACATTTAAAGAAATAGAAATAAATCGATGTTGTTACTAAAGCTGCGGTCACACTTGTCAAATATTTGACGAAACAAACGGCACCAACAGGCAAACTAGGTAATCATTTCTTTAAATTCAAATATTTATTTTGATTATAATACCACATCTTATAAAAAAACAGTTTTTTTGCTATGTCTAGGAGTATAATTAGTTTATTTTGTCATATTAAAACCATGTTAAATCTCAATGACTATTAACAACAGTGGTGGTTACGCTTATTTGGTCAAATATTTAATAAGTGTGACCGCAGCTTAAGAGATTCTAGAAATTTAATTTTAGCTGCCGTATTAATAAACAAATAAGAGTAAGAGCTATATTCGGCTTGCCAAATCTTATATATCATTCACCATAGTGCTTCCTATCGAAAGTTGTGTTAATACCGTTCTTTAGATGTTAATAAATCAACTTGTACCTAATTTGGAAACTTTGGCTCTTGCCGTTCTCCCGATGTACACAGAAGAATCGGATAAAATAAGAGGCTGTCGTGGTTTTTGATCATATCTCATCCACTTGTGAACCGATCAAGCGAAATTTCAATAGCAACCAATCCCGGACTATATGTGGCATACATATATAACCACCAAGTCCCCAAGTCATATCTGGAGTCTTTGAAAAACCCATTTCAATCGACAGACAGACATCGATAAATTAACTTCGCTCCTCATAAGGACCCAGAAAACATATACTTTATAGGGTTTGGATGAAATTAGAGTCATTCGTGGTTATTTGCTCATTCTCCATCATTTATGGAACGATCTGGCTGAATTTCAATAGCATACTTGAACGGAGTATATTTGGCATAAATACATATAACAACCTAGTCCCCATCATATCTGGGGTCTTCGGAAACCAGATTTCAACATACAAACGGAGAGACGGACCGTCGGTCATCCGGATTTGAACTTCTCTGCTCATAAGGATTCAGATTCATATATATACTTTATAAGGTCTCTGATAAATTTCAATCAATATTTAACCCTTGAACCACAGAATACTTTTCTAAAGGTTTGAGTTGCGATGAACCCGAATCTATACTCAGAATTCCTCAATCACATCAGCTTAGCGATATCTACGCTTAAAGTTTAAGAAACCTTGTTTTTCTTTATATTCGCGACGTTATAAATGGGCGATATTAACCTTCAAACTATGCAGGCCTGTGTATTTACATTTCCGTTTCTAAAAATATCACCAAAAAAAATTTTTCAAAATTTAAAATTTTTAAAGCAAATGTTTTAGTTTTTAACATGGACATCGGATCTCACAGACCCTTCAGCCAGTGCTCGAAAATTAATCGAACATTATTTTGCGTACACTACGATGCAGGCCTGTGTATTTACATTTCAGTTTCTAAAAAATATCACCAAAAAAATTTTTCAAAATTTAAAATTTTTAAAGCAAATGTTTTAGTTTTTAACATGGACATCGGATCTCACAGACCCTTCAGCCAGTGCTCGAAAATTAATCGAACATTATTTAGCGTACACTACGATGTCCTAGGGCTGGACCATATAACCCAGCTTTGCATTACAACGGAGTAGTCTTAAAACTACTCCATGTTCATACATACTCCCAGTGGATTGGTTTTGAAACTACTCCATGCTTTAACTATTTAAGAGGATTAGTGATGAAATCGTTTAAAAACGAAGACAAGTCGTTTAAAAACGAAAACCTGTCGTTTAACTACAAGCTCCTTTTTAGCAATGGCATGGTCCGCGCTTGTAAGGGCCATGTTGTAAGTAGCCCATTTTATCTTAAATGGATTAAGTAGTTCAGTATTATTGGCAGGGACGTACAGTACGGTACACAAGCCATAACTACCCTAGAGGGAAGCGAACTGACACTAAAGTAGTCCCGTGATAGGTCTTTGGTGGTAGAGACCGGTTCTAGTTCTAACACTTTATATGAATAAGACCTATCACTTTTACATGGGGTTGTCATTGGAAGGGGTCAATTGACACCATTTGACCAGTCACAGGTCTATTCTCAATGAACGTGCTTAGTGCCAGTTACTAAAATGTAGTAATATTGCAATACAATCTAGTATTATTTCAATAAAACAAGTCCTAGAATTAAATTTAAGATCCAAATTTTAGAAATTATCAAAACATGTGTCACAGCACCAGTTAAAACTGTACTGTAATTCATTACTTTTTCTACCTTTTTGTTCTTTATAAACCAGTTAAGGGATTGGTTCTTCTTTCACTGGTCATGAGTCTTTTCTTTTTGTACTTGTTCTATTTTCACAAATCCCAGGACCAGTCTGTTGGACCAATTGACACCAATTTCCCGCAGGGTAGCTATACTATAACTATTAACCATTTTAACGAAAGTAACAAACATTATATTGTGTTCGGGTTTTCTTAATAAAACTGTACAATTGTAGCGGTTCTGTAGACATACATACATAAAATTTTAATGTTCTGTAGTCTTTTATTTTTTTTAGCAACGCTTCAAACTGGTATTGTTGTTGCTAGGCATTTTGCACAACCACAGCACGAATAGCATATGTGTGAGTGTATGTGTACATGTTTGGTTTTTGTTAGCTTTTGTTGTTGTTGTTGTTATTTGTTTTTGTAAAAAAAAAACGTTGTTATTTTTACCAGCCAAAAGAGCGCTGAGCACAACCGAAACGAACGAATATTTATGTACTGAACTGAACACAACGAAGATTGTGTTTTTTTTACGAAAAATCCAAATATTCTCATCTTTATATTGAGTTGGATTAGTACAGTATTTTTATCGTGTACGAAGGACACAAACAGAAAAACCTTTTTTAATGTATTTACTATACAAATACCAGAAGCGTTTGTGTTTTCCCTATTGTTATCGTACAGAACACTAAGATACATTATATAATGTTTATTTTTAAACTCTGGTAAAGCGTTTGTGTTTTCCATATGACTACCGTACCGTACCCTTAAAAGTAGTATATCAGGTTTATTAATCAAAACTGCTTTAAGTTTAATTGTCCTGCGCTAGTTTCGTCAGTGCTTGCATTTTTTATTGTAAATTTAGTTTCAAAATTATTTTTTTAAACTTATTTAAGGAGTTTTTAAAGCAAACATATTTTATGTTTTTAGCTTTCTCTTTCTTCTATTAACATTTATTTGGCTTTACTCTCTCTTCTGTTTATTTATGTTCCCCTAGAAATTAGTTACCTATAAATCATTTAATCGTTTGTATTGTTTAATTAATTTATTTTTTTGTTTGCGTCCATATTAGTTTCAATAGATAAAAATTACAATAGTGTTTAGGTAGTTATAGTTTTATGTGTATTGATTGTGTGTGTGTGTGTGTTTTTTTTTATAGTTTATTTATTTTCTTTAATAATAAATAAAATATTTATCTAGACAAGCAAATGTGTGGAAATTGTGATTGCGCTTTTAGCTGTCGTGAAATGTTAGATAGATAGATTGTGTGATAGATATTGGGATTCAAATGCTATAAAATATACAGAACTATTAATTTAAGATATAGAAATAATCAGCTAAAATATTAAATGTTTTTAGTTTATATTTATAACAATTGTAGTTTTGTTTAATAACGAAAAAAAAACGGTAGTAGGTAGTAAAATATTGTTTTTTAAATATTTATTTTACTTAGAAAATTTGTAGGGGAAACTTCAGGGTCTTAAAAGTAAGATTAAAATAAAAATGGTTTTCCTAAGCGTGTAGGAGGCAGTTTAAAATCTAGATTGTTACAAGATTCAATGAAAATGATGTCATGTACATATAAAATAAATTTTGTTTTCTAGAAAAAATGTAATTCGAATCTGTCTTTTTGTTTTTTTTTTTTTTTTTGTTAAAAGAAAAAAACAAATAACAAACTTCGAATTTTCTTAAGAAAAATGTTTAAAGAAAAAACAAGACAGCCAATATATCATGCTGGGCCATACCATGTTTAACTAATGAACTTGAAAGATATCAATCTTAAAGTATTTAACCCCTTAGCAATTCGAAAATTCGAACAAAAACACAAAAATCCTAAAAAAAAACCACAACAATTCTGTATTATTTCCATCTGCATCTACCAAAAAGTCACGTTGTCTCCCTTTCGAAAGAAACAAACTTTAAATAAAAAATAAGAAAAAAATCTTCGACATCATCAGCAGCCATCTCTTTAAAAAAACAAACAAAATTATTTTAAAAACAACTACAGATAGTTTGTTATTTATAAAACGACAACTAAAGAAATTGTCAGGCTAATTAAAATCATTCTAAAGGCAACAAAAACTTAATTTTATAAAAAAAAAGGAAAATATCAAAAACTAAAAATCTTTAAGATCTTAAAGCAACAACATTAATTTAAATTAAGCAAAAATAAGAAAGGGCAATTGCTAACAAAGACAAAAAAGAACGCAATAAAAAACAAGCAAAAATCCTTAACTTCAAACACCAAGCAACAGGAGAAATGATCTTTAAGAGTTAAAAATTTAATGTTGAAGAAAACATTTCTTTTAAAAACTTACCCAAAATCGAAAGTGAAATCTGCAAAAAAAAAATAAAAGAAAAAAATCAAAGTTAATAAAAACTCTAAAAATAAATATTAAAATTATATATTAGAAAAAAAATGTTATAAAAAAAGAATTATTCAGATTTTTTAAAGGAACTAAAATTTTTTTCGAACTTTACTTGGAATTTTCGATTATGACCTCAAAATCATACTCTCTAAATCCCAAATCCGATTGCAATAAAAAATAGCTGAAATATAAATTTTTTCCCCGAGATCCTGCAAAATTTCGAAACTTATAACAAAAATTTCGATACTTTTGTAAAACTTTAAATATGTATTCGAAATTAAAGAAACGTATTAAAATTATGTCTAATCAAATTTTTTTTAATTTGTCCTGTATCTCAAAGCCCTAATAAATAAAATAACATATTTTAAAAAATTTCGAACTTAAGTTCGAATTTTCGAACATATAAAAAATAGGTTTTTCGAAGTATTTTGAATAAACAATACAAATTAGGAAACTTTTTATGAAAATTTCAGATTTCAGAAGGAAATGATAAAAAAATTTATATTGTTTTAAAATTTTTTTGTAATTTTTTGTTCTAAAAATGTTTTAGCCCTACAAAAAATTTTGAATTCAAAATCGAATTTTCGAAAAAAAATGCATATTTGAATTTCAAGATTTTCCGAAATAAATAAATTTTACAAAAATAGCTCCTCTTTTGAATTTCAGTTCGAATTTTAAAAAAAAAAAACAACCTTATGTAATTTTTTATGTCAACATATTTACAAAAGCGGGCACGCGTTTTCTCGTTGCCAAAAATTGTCACGCCCATATAATTTTTGACAGCTCACGTGTGAGTCGTGTCATGCTGTCATATTATTTTTTTAGTATTGTTTGGCATTCATTCTTTCATAACCTTCCTTTTATGACCTTCCCAAGCGACATCGCTTTGCTCATTGGGCTCTTGAAAAGTTGCAAAAAGATCCGAGGTTTTCGAGGCAAATTTTGTTTAGCGATGAGGCCTTTTTCTGGATCAATGTTGCCATCTTTGAACCCTTTTGTTAGAATTTTCTTGATTTAGTAAAAAATTGTGTTTTCCGAATTTACTTGAACTTCTGAAACAAATTGAAACAAACTAATTTTTATTTTTTTTTTGACGTCTCATAGATGCCTTTTTTGCTATTTTAAGTTGCCTGTACCGCTGTGTTATATTACATTTCATTTGAACTAAGAATGATAATTAAAAGATATATGTACATATGTATGTACATAGTTCATATATCTGTATTTTTATATTAATGTTATATTTGTTGTTTCACATCTTTTTTGTGCTGTGTGCTGCGTTGCTGTTGCAATACTCCGGGAATGTTTTTTCGCTTAACGAGCAACATTTGATTTGAAAGTAGAAGCAGGCAATCTTTTCTTTAAAATATTGCAGTAACGCATAAGAACCAGCCAACAACAGCAACAGCCCAATTTAAGCAACAACAAAAACAACACCCAATAGAGTAAACGAACACACAGAGTCAAAACAAATATTCTTGTTAAAATAAGAAAAAACAAAAAGGCAATACCAACAATTTACTCAAGTATTTTAAAGATACAGATTCAGAAACACACACACATAGTCATTTACATGTTCATACAAATAAATATTTATAAAGCAATAATTTGGTCTCGAAAAACGGCCAAACTTTAAAAGAATTAATTTTCTTTTTATACCCTTCACCGCAGATGGAAAGAGTGTATACAGGGTTGTCATTCCGTTTGTTATTTATAATTACAATATTGATATTATACACTATAAATCTTATATATCCTGGATCCTTATGAGAAGCGAAGTTGATTTAACGATAACTGTGAGTCCGTTGAAATGGGGTTTCCAAAAGACCCCAGAATGGAAATAATGGAAACTAGGTTGTTATATAAGTATTTCTCTAACATACGCTTCAGTAAATTTTGCTAACGACATTCACCCGGATTGGTCCATATTTGACTTTAATACGAGCAAAAGCCCACGATTGCCTCTAATATTTTTCAAGAAAGATCCTTCTGTTTTTGTTTTATTCAGCCCAATTAGGAGACAAAAATTCGCCGGGATTTTCTTTTCCTTCTCCCACTTTTCCCTTTTAAATTCAATGGTAAAAATGGAAGAAGGGAATACACTCCCGGGAAAATTTTTATTAATTTTTTATTTTTTTTTCATATGTAGACTTTTTTGCCCCTTTATTTACACATACCAAATCCATAAATGATTTGCCGCTTAAAAAAATGTATGTTTTTGAGAAAAATAAATAGATATTATTATTTTTAAAATAAAAGACCTCTAGCTTAAATAAATAAACAACTAAAAACAAAATAATTTATTTTTTTTAATTCTGTTTGGTAATGTGTTTTAGCGGGTAAGTGGTCTAAGACGTTACGTTACGTTAGGTGAAGGGAATCAAAGATTCAGCACATCCGAATATAACATTTGTACTCGTTTTTCATTTAAAATAAACTAAAAAGAGTTTTATGGCCGTTTTCTTAGTTCTTAATGTCTGTCTGTTGATTATTTTTGTTTTTTTTTCATGTGAAATCAAACATTTCAGCAACACGAGACGTCGGCGCAACAAGACTTATTGTATCGAAACATAATTAATTTCTGTTTGTTTTTTAAACGTGGCGGCAGGCAATAATGCCTTGATCATGTATACAAAAATGTTTTATAATGTTTTTGAAATCTTGTTTTTTTTTAATTTTTTTTTCTTATAATATTGGTATGAAGTTGTTATTGTTTTCGAGCTACGAGTGTGTGTGTGTTTTTTTTAGGAAATCAACAACATGCAAGTTTGATTTCTGTTGTTCTTTTTAAAATCATGAAGAGAAACAAACACTAGGGATTTTGCAATATTCATTATTTTATAGCAAACGCTTTAAGGAAAATTTGGGGAAGTTGTTAGAGGAAAAGGGAAGATATTTAAGGAAACCATAAATTTTCAGATTGTCAAAAACTCATAAATTATACATTTTGTTAATGAAAAAAAAACTTGATGCAAAAGTCATAAGTTTTTAAAAAAAATTTAAAATAATGGCAAATATTTGAAAACTTGAAAGCTAAATAAAGTCTGAAGGTAGAATATGCACCAATTTGTTTCAAACAGAATTTTTGCCAGGACAAATTTATTTTGAATAAGTTTATGCTCATTTCAAAAAATTCAAAGCTGCCATATGTTTGGCAGATCTGTCAGTTTTACAAGGTGGTGGTAGTGCAGCAACAGATTTTTTTTTAAATTTCCTTTGTTATGTTGGTGTCAAACTACAAATTTTTTATTATCTTTAAAGTTTTTCCAAAATTTATATTTTTTAATTCAAAATTTAAAATAAAAAAGAGTTACATCAAAAATTTTAGTTGTATTTAAAATATGTACATATGTACAACTTTCAATATGTTTTTCGAAACTTTTATAAAAAAAAGTTTTAATCCAAATTCACAAAGTATAATAAATAACAGTTATGTTCGACCTAAAAACACTATAGAAAAACTTCGAAAACAATCGCCAAACGCTTCACATTTGTGATTTTGACTTTTTGACCGCAAATTTGGCTTTTCTAGTTTATGGCATTTAATGTTTAAAAATAATTTCTGGCATATGGCCTACGAGCCTTATGAACGCCAGCCTATCGGTCCAATATTGCACCACTTTTTCGAGCACACCCGGTCTTATTTCGATAACAGGGAGTCGAATGTTGGCTTCTTAATGATCAATCATTGCTGGTTTCTCAGCGTAGACCCGAGATTTGACGTACCTCAACAAAAAGTAGTCCAAGTGTCAATTCGCACGAACGAGGTGGCTAACACACAGGTCAATTTCTTGAGATGGACCTGTGTCACCAAGGGTTTGACTGAAAAATTGGTTTCACACTCTGTATGGCATGTTGCGCCGCCTTATTGGAACTATGCACAAGTTGGATCTTATATGGATTAAGGCCAAGATGTTTCTGTGGCTGAGAACGCTAAATTCTAGTTCTCTGTCACACAAACGTCTTTTGCTGTACGCACGGACCGGGCTCGAGTTGGGATGAATATTAGAAAAAGAGTACATGTAGACATAAACCGATTTATAGTTGCTCAGATGACGACTATGCGCACCGCAAATTTGACAAAATAAATTTGGCGAACAGAGTGCGAATTTTCACATTTTGTAAACGTTATACTGAAAAAAAAGAGTCAAACACATTTCATTAGTATGACAGCCAGTTTTACAGTTATCCCTATCGGAAGTTTTGTGTGTCTAAAAAAACACCCATTATTTTTTTTAAATTTAAGGACAGTTTCGAAATTTTTTTTTCAAAATTTTAAAATTCGAAACTTAAAGATTGCAGTGAGAAAACTTTGTTACATTCGAAAAAATTTTTAAACATAACCAGAAATTAAAATATTTTTAAAATTTATTTAAAATGCAAAACAAAATTAGTTTGAATTACATTCAAATTTTTATTTTTATGTTCAGGTTTGAGACATAAAATTAAGGCCTTACTTTTAAAATGCCTTTCAACGAAAAGGGAGGTAACATTATAAATTGCATAAGGGGTTTAATTAAATGCTTATAATGTCTTAATTAAGTTACTTTAAAAAAATATTTCCATTAACTTGGTTTTGACTATGAAAACACAAATTAAAATTTGTTCAAAAGACGGAAAAACAAAAGTTTTTTTTTCCAAAAACCTATAAATTGTTGACTTTATAACAATTTTTTAAAAAAAAGTTTCTTAAAACTTCAGGAATTTCTTATAAATATGTATTTTACAGATATTATTTCTTAACGAAGATGATAGATGGTAAAAATCATATTAATATTAATTAACACACCACATGTGTTAAATCATAATTCTTTAAATTATTACAGTTTTTAACAATTCCCCTTTTCTTGATTAAAACTTTAAAACACAAAACAATAAATTGTCAACCTTAAAGCAACAACAAAAAGCACATAAAATTAATGAGTTTATTTTAGAAATACCTACAAAACTTTAAAAGTGAATTCCAAGAATCCAAAAGAGAAAAAACACCCCAGACAAAGTGAACCTTAAAAATGCAACAACAAATAAAAAAAAAAGAAATAAATTATTTCATTTCAAATGTGTCTTTTTTAATAAACAACAACCTGTTTATCAAAACTTTTTTTCAATTGTTGTTTTAGTATTTAAGTCTCCAAAAATTATATTCAAGTCAAACCGTAACGAAAAAATTATACTCATCTTATTAAATAAATATTTTAACAAACTTAAATGACTAATTAAGCACCCACAGATGGTTTTCAAATTAATTTACACATAATTTATGGCTTTTTGTTGTTCTTTAAACAAAATCAAAAACAACAATAAAATTTCATATAAGTAATTAATAATAAAAAAACGCAAAAAATTCTTAAGAAATCTACTACTTTATTTTAAACTAATATTGAAGGAAGTATTTGACGGGCAAAAAAAAGTTAAATGAAAAAAGCATGTATGTACATATTTAGCTAGAAAATTGTTCAAATATAAATTAAGGTAGAAGGAATAATTTATTCTTGATTTCCAAATTTCTCAAGACTAAATCAAATTTCGAAATAGAGTTTGTATTTTAAAACATGACTTAGAAATCATGTTCTGATGATTTAAGGAAATAAAGCAACCTTTTTGAAATTAAAATTTTCTTTCACAATTTTTTTTAATTAAAAATTTTATTAGTAAAAATCTTTTAAAATTAATTTTGAATAATTTTTTATATATCTACAAGTTTTAGAAAAATTTTTGGCAGGTATGTATACAAAATTTTCGAACATAAATTCGAATTTTCGAATATGACCAAAAACCATAATTTCTAAGATCGTAATGTAAATATGACAAAATCAAAGCAAAATAATTTTTTTTTTAAATTTTATAAGTTTGATTTTGAAAATTTTTCTCAAAACCGTACGAATACAAATTTCAAGAATTGTTTCAATAACATAGGGCAATTAATTAATCCAAAGAACAGAGTATACATTTCTAAGGAATTAAGTTGCGCTAAATCCGAATATGAACTCAGAATTGGTCATTTGCATTAGGGTTTTGCGGCCATATATTCTCTTAAAGTTTAAAAAATATTTATAAAACCTAATATGTCGTCTGAAAGTCCTTCTAATTACCTTAAAACAAATGTTTAATCCTTATAAAATCTGGTTCCTTCTCTTAGATATCATTACCTGAAATTTGAAAAATACGGATTTTCGCTGTATTAACGGCATTTAGACAATTTTCTTTTGTTTTTTTTAATAATTTTGACTTGATTTTATTAAGTTTTTTTTATATAAAAAAAATAATATAAAAATTTTAAGAAAATATTAAAAAAAATACGTACATACATATGTATAACCAAATTTAAAAAAAGTGAAACTCAAAACCCTTAGAGGAGTATACTCTAGTCCCAGGGTATCGACTTTTTCCAAATGTTGTAGGCCTATGTTACCATTTATAAGTTTTAGAGGATGCTTTGACTTTAATTCTAATTTTCGAACATAAGCAACCCCTATATTTTTCGATATTATTTCGAATTAAAACTTTCTTAAAAGATTGTTTTTTGTGCAAAACTTAAAATATTTACCAAAATCTTATAAGGCAAAATTTTAATAGCTATTTGTATAAAACTTTTCGAACTTAACTTTGTATTTTAAAACATGTGTCAAAATTTACTTTTTCTATACATATGCAAAATAAAATTGCCAAACAATTTGAATTTGTTTTTGTTAATTTGTTAAGTTTCGAAAACTTCGAAAAATTAACAAAAATCTACCACAATATGTAAATTGTTATTATTATTTCAGTATGAACAAAATCGAGGGAACCGTTTTTTAATTTTTCGAACCTTAATTTGAATTTCGAACATTAGCAATAAATTACATTTTCACAAATTTTTTTTGAAATGAATCATAAAGTAGTTTTTTTTTTAATTAATTGCAAATTAGAAAAAATATTGCATTATGCTTTTATATCAACAGTTTTTATTTTATAATTTTCATGTTTTTTTTTCATTTACATACAAACTTTTTACCCCTTCGAACTTGTTTATGCCCATATAAACTCTTTTTAGAAGCGTAAAACGTTACACGGTCTATAAAATTAAATACTAGAAGAAAATGAGACAAAAAAATAACAATACATGTAGGTATCTACTACATAAAGAAATAAATCAAAAGTAAAATGCCGCCTTAAATACAACAACAAAACATAATAAATACTACAACAACAAAAATAATCAAAAGAAATAGTAACAAAACAGCAGCAAACAGTTATTTTTAAAATTTTTTCAACTTTTTATCTCTATTTACCTATATAGTTTGACTAACATTGACACGACTTCTTCTCTTCTCGGGACTCCTCTTGTGCACTCATCTTTGCCATGGCTTGTCATAACCCAACAAACACGAATTCAAACCTTAAATATGAAATGACTTTAGATATCTTTTGATATCAACCCCATTTCTCAAACCATTTTCAATTAAACATTTGAATTCATAATGTTTTGAATATAAATATTTGACATACAAAGATCAAGTAATTTGATATCAAATTGTTATCAAATGTTATTCTCAAAATAAAAATAAACTTGGCAACACTAAAGCGAAAGATAAATGTAAGCATACAAAAATAACCATTAAAGTAAAATATGTTTTACAAGAGAGGGAAAAGGAGAGGAGGGAAGAGAATTAACAAATTAACCCCTATCGTGTACAAAATTTCGAAATTTGTTCCCTTTTCTTTAAAAAATTTATGGAGAAAAGCAAAATTTCGAGGAAAAAACTGTTCACTGTACAAAAAGCGAAGTAAATTCGACTTTTGGAAACCTTAATTTCTTGTATAAAAAAAATATAAATTTTTTATGTGTAAAAAATTAATTACAAAGTGTTAGTCATCGCCCAGACTTGCAATTTTTGTTGCAGCAATTCTTGAGTTTATTGGTAAGAGGGGTGAAAAGATTGTGGAGGGGTACTCAGTTTCATGTACTCTGTAATTCTGTTTTATTTTGTCATTCTAAAATTTTTAACTTGAAGTTGGCTGTAGGTCTATTTTTATTTTTATGTAAAATATAATAAGAACAAGATAAAAATACAATAATTGTAACCCTAGAATTTCATAATCTGGACACTACCGCAATGTCAAAGAAGAATTTTAAAAAACTGCACTAACAAAAATTGCTAGTATGCACAATGACTAAGAATGCGAATAAAAATAACATAGGAAAGTAAAGAAGTTATAAGTTGGTTGTACGATCTCGGTAAAGCCATGACAATCTTTAAAATCAAAAGGCACCAAGGTTATCTTCTTTACAAGAATTTGAGGACAGAAAGAAAGCTTTTTCATCTTTTAGCAGCAGTTATGCTGCCGAATGCTAAGCCGACAGTTAATTTAAAATTTTTTTCATTTCTGTTCCGCAATGTATTACAATCCACATTTAAAAATAAAGTTTGAAAGCAGGTTCTGTTTAGAGTGCTACAATTTTCGAATTATTTACAAACGATTGGCGTTTGAGAAAAGGTTTGGTTTCCTTGTTTGTTGGGACAGTACAACCGTTAGTTTAATTAAGAGACATTTCCAAGTACAAACAATTTAAACCTCCCACTCAATTAAACTTTTTTGTTTATGTTATTATATTCTTCTTGCATTTACATGACATATGTAAAAACATAACCTCTGACTAATATTAAAAATTGTTCCCATTTTTTTTTAAAGTGGTTGGAAAAAAAGAGAAGAGAGGGGTAACTATTTTACTAAGAAAAGTGAATGAAAGATTAAGACAGTGGTTTTTATGAATAACTGTTTTTGTATGTTATTTTAAATATTTAATAACAAATACCTATAGAGTCAAGGAAAGTGAGATGCCAGATTATTTTAACATTTACTGGCGTCCCCTCGATTTTGAACGAAAATTTCGTTTGCCAAGTAAGTTTTTGTTCAAAATCGAGGTACATGTAGTTAATGTCCTACCAGATAATTGTTTTATTTTTGAGCCGGCAATAATTTATTGCAGTGCCAAAAAGCTTTTGAGTTAAATTAAATAATTTAAAAATAAAAAAAAAACAATTTTGTAAAAAATGAGGCAATTTATTTTTCAAATTCTTTTAAAAATATAGGAAAATTAATTTAAAGTTACACAAGAAAAATTCAAGACAAATCAAGAAAAATTTTAAAATGGGATTTTCTTTATTTTCTTCCTTTTAAATTTATTCTACTTTTGTTTTGTGTCAACTTTATTGCTTTTCCTTTGAAACAATATTATTTACTTGCAGTGACATTAAATAGTAAAGTGTAATCTTCCTTAACAGGTAGCCTGAAAGTTTACTCTTCATTATGGTACATGAAGGTTGTTACTCTTTGTCGAATCGACTAACTTTAAAAAAAAAAAATGTTGCGGAATGATTTTTAAAGTAAAAAATTAACAAAAACTTCTTTAGTTAAGCATTTTATTAAGAAATAAACTAAAATAAAAGTTTTTCATCTACCTCAAAATTTGATACGAATTTATGCATTTTTTGTGTTTTCTAACTATTTATTTTTTTAAAGCTTTCGTCATTAGCTAACGTTGTTGTAAAGAAGGGTGTAATTTTAATACACATAAAAAAGTTTATGATAAAATGTAAATTAGCTTCCTCGATTCGACAAAGAGTAACCGTGCAGAGTTAAGCGGGCATTACTTTTCGACAAACACTTCTACCTGTTACTGGCAACTGTTCTCACAAACAAAACTAATAAAATTCTAAGAATTTTTTGCATAGACTTTAAATACTACATCGTTTTTAACATAGAGCAGCTGTTACAGGAAAGTTCTAGTGCTTTGTAAAAAAAAGCTTAAATTGTACGGGAAATTTTATAATGTAAATTACATATATTTTATATACCTACCTAGGTAGGTATAAGAAGTATTTTATATTGAAAATGCACGTACATGTGTAGGTACTCCTGAATTTAAGGTTTTAGTAAGACTTTTAATACTATGGTGAAGGGTAGATAAGATTCAACACAGCCGAATAAACCACTTTTACTTGATATTTTTTTTTTTTAATTTCTTTTTAATTCTACTTTTTTCCGAAAGGAAAATTAAACACAATCTGTTTAATTTACTTCATCAACTAATCTCTTCTCACCCTTAAACTTAAACAAAGTTAAATCTTTTTCTTTTTTACTTTCGCTCCATGGTGTATCCCTTTCTCATACACAAAATGTAAACAAAATAACTGAAAAAACTTCTTCGTCTTCGCCGTTGTTTTTGCTAACAAAACAATAATGTGTTGTTGTTTTTGTCTTTATTTTCTTCATAAGGAAAAAAGAAGACCGTTATTATTGTTGGTGCTTTAGATTTATAGAGGCGGGTATGTGAGAGTTCGTCTGAGTGAGTGCGTGCTTACCCTTCAAATAATAGGACCAGTCCAAACACGCGTGTAAAGAGTAGCCCACAAGGGACTAGGACTAGTCCAAAAGTAACCCAAACGTATGGAAAAAACATGGTCTATTTAACATTACGATTTCCTAGGGCAGGAACATATAACCCATCTTTGAACTACAAAGGAGTAGTTTTAAAACTAGTTAAAAACAACCTCGGCTGGTTTTAAAATTAACATCGGTTTTAACGTGTAAAGTATGCTTTTGCTTATCCATAGTAGATCAAAAGCATATTTTTAATAAAAGTTTACTTTTGAACTCTTAAAGTATGCTTTGTTTATGACTAAAGTTATGGGTCAATATCTTTAACGGTATAAATTTAATCACTTAAAATTAATTCTAATTTTCTAAAAATTCTCTAAAATTTTTAAATATAATTGTCCTGTCCTTCCCATATCAAAACAAAGTCTCATATGCGGAAATATCAAAACATGAAAAAAGAATTTAATATTACACCTGATCTACACCTAAGAAAAATTACCCACGCTTTGCCCACGACAATAAAAATTACCCACGAAGTGGCAACGCTGACTCTATAAAAAATTGTTGAAAGTTAAATCGTTTTTTACAGTGTTACGGTGTCGGTTAAAAATTCTTTGTATTCTGTATAAAAAAAGTTTAATTTAAATAGATTTTCAACATTTTCTTTACATAACTAACTGTTTACTTTAATGTAATTGTAAATTTAAATATTTGTTTATTAGATTAAATATTAATTAATTTTCATTACATTATTTTGTTTGAAATATTTGTGTTAATCATATTTTTTCTTTATTTTCTTATCTTTCCAGCTATTTTTTTATAAGTAAATGATTTAATTTGCAAATATTTAGTGGAGTAGATTTCTTTAAATAAGGAAATAACAATTGCAGTTATAAAAATTTTATACGGCAGCAGTAAAAACTGGAAAACATGGTAAGAATATCAAAATATGTTTATAAAGATATGAAGAATTTTAAAGGAAAATTATTAACACGATAGAAATCTGACAAAAAAAAATTTATTTTTAAAGAATATTTTAGAGGTTATGTTAAAAAATTTTAGGTTAAAGAAATAACTTTTGAGGTTAGGTAAATTTTTGTTTACGATTATGATTATGAGTGTTACAAAATTTTTTTTAAATATATATTTAACAATAATTACTCTTATTTTTTAAGGTTGTTTTTTGTTTACTGAATTATACAATGGTTAGGTATAGAATTTTTTAACAAATTGTTTGTGTTTTCTTGACATTTATATTCAAAATTATTTATTTAACATAATTTACACAAATCTTTAAACATTTTACGTAATTTATGGGTCGATTAAAATGGCGCCTTTTAAATAAAAAGTAAATTAAGTTGGCTCATTACTTATTGTCGAAGAAAATGTTAAAATAAACTTAAATTTTGAACAAGTTATTACGTAAAATTTTTACTAAACGAAAAACTAAACCAAATAGTGTCTGGAATAATTAATTGAATAATCAAAATGAAGAATTGTAATTCCTTTTTGATTCCAAACCAAAAAAAATTAATATTTTTTCTCTTATTTAAGTTTAAACGTGTTGACACTTGTTAATAAAAATATGCGTTTGAAATATTAATTTTTTTTTTAGATATGAGTTTTATATTAACCCCTTAAAAGGGTGGGGTTTAAATGTCCAACAAGTATTTAAAATACTATTAGAATCGTGGTCAGTTGTAATAAAACAGTCAAGAAAATATTGAAAAATAACTAATGAAATATTGTTGTTGTCTTTATTAAATGGCAAAAGGAGCTGAAAATTTTTCTTTCGATGTTTTTTTCGTTTGTAGTTAAACCGAAGGCAAAAATGGGCGTTTTAACAGCAAATCAAAGACTCTATAATTTTCGAATACGAGATAGTCTTTTAACTGATGCACTCTGCTGCATTTTTTTTCTTCTACAGATTGTCTGTTTTATTTTAGGTTTATTTGTAAATTTCCTTGGTATGGATTTCGAGACTAAAGGAGAACAATTTTATATTAATGTTGCTGGTAAATGTGCATGTAAAGCAAATGTTGGGTAGGGGGAAAAGTCAAATGAAAAAATATGTATTTTTTTTTTAAAAAAGTTTTTTCCTAAGCTAATCCCGCGAAGGTATATGCTTGTTTGCAGGAGAGCAGAGTATCTGGCGGGAATCGAACACGCAACGCCCGCACTGATAGACTAGCTCATTACTAGCAAGCCTACCGGGGCACCCTTTGTCGGTCATTCACTATCTTATTTAGTCGTACGATTTCTCAAAAAAATTTACTCATAACGTATGATAGTGTGACCTTAAAGTGAAATAAAATTATCGATTCTATGCGATCAGAGTTGAATTTTCTTGTAAAGTAGATAATCCATATAATTGTGCATCTTTTTTGTGTGGTAATGTAAGCAATGACAAGAGATTTTTCATGCATCTTGTTATGTCGAATAGAATTCTGCCAGATTTTCGTTTGAGTGAATCGTACAATTGTGTAGGAGAGTGAATCACGGCCTTAACGAAACGTTTCCTCTCTGAAGTAGCTTATGATATTGACAAAAATTCGATGAAATGGTATAAAAGCCACCACTTGTAGAATATCCAGAATGCTCCGACCGTTCCTGGACGAGATTTTAATTGTCCCTTTACAGGAACTCCATCAGGAATTTTATATATATTCTTACAGAGCACTGTATGATGTATATAGACATCCATATGTCAGAGCGTATGGCTTACCCTCGTAACAGTTACTGCAGGAGTTGTTTAAACGATGAAGAAGAAGATAAATCTGTGCAACTCCTTCTTTGTAAATGTCCTGCTGAAAGGGAGCTCGAACTAAGACACTTTGGTATCCAACATTTGTATGACTTAATAGCTGGTAGTGTGCTAGTCTTCTAGCGCAGGGGTTGCGGGTTCGATACCTGCTTCGCGGGATTAGCTTAGAGAATTAAAAAAAAATATGAATGGAATATTGAGGTCACGTTTCTAATATACCACGGGTCACCAGTAGTTTGTCGCAATATATCGACCCCTTTGCGCGAAATTATCGTATATGCCAATTTTTTTGAAATTGAGTTTTTGATGCAATCTTGTTCTACATTCAAAGAGACGTCACCTGACAAAATATTGTAGGCCAATTCCACTTCGTTGCTCCAAAAATTTAATGTATATTTTCATTTTGATATGCAAAGGAACGCAGAAAAAAGTAGAAAAATGGCTGTCCTGTAAAATTTGGTTTTTGTAACATACGATAATTTCGCGCAAAGGGGTCGATATTATTTTGTCGTCTTTGTAATTTCTCTATATTAGAAGCAGAAGCTGTTTCCCAACAACTAGAAGCAATTGGGTCTACGTACTAAAACGACTCGGAGCATCAATTGCGCCGACTAAAGATTGCCAACTCAGCAACACCAATACAAGTCGAGCTGTTGCAAAAACAACAACAAAAACAACAACAACTAGAAGCAATTACTGGATTTGTATGTACGCTTTAATAAACGCTGTATCGTCATTATTTGTATCAGATTATTTGTTGGCATATCTGATTTCCTCCTGCGATTCTTCTGGAGTCTGAGATATAGTCTTTATATTTTATTACAAATGAACGATCTAACAAATAATTTCGCAGTAAGTTGTGGGTATTTTGGGGTAACAACGGCCCTATTTTATAAAAAAAGACCGTCGTGCCGGACTTTGTCCAAGGCTGGAGAAATGTCTATGAAGAGTGATGAGCAATAGTGTTTGTCATATTTTGAATGGGCTCCTCGCTGTTAAAGCTCCAGATAGTTTATACATATAAGAAACATAAGAGAGAATTTTTTATGCCGCAAACACTACTTTAATCTTTTCTTGTTACTCTTTTAACTTTTCTCTTCCCCAATAATTTCCTATAGGTAGTTAGTAGAACAGTCAGAACATGTTGCCTGCTGCAGAAACTCTACTTTTTAGTATGTAATTTTCTGATTTTAACAAAAACTAAATAATATTGCTATTGCTGTTTTTTATTTAGCAGCATGTGTTTTGTGTGCATTTTAGCTTCCAGCCAAATGTGGAAATAAAGTTTTTACATACAAAATTTAGTAGTTTCATCTCTACAGAAAAGCAATGTATAAAAATTAAAATACCACATAAACTGGCGACGACTTTAAGAAAAAAAAAAATCCAGCAAAAGGGAGCACAAAAAACAGCAAGCAGCAGTTCTCTTTTAACGGGTGTTGTTCAAATTCAATTTGTATATACTTTTTTCGCAGTGCATTTACTAGTAATGCAGAGTTGTTCAGGGAAGTAGTAATTGTTGAAGTCTAAAGTTGTTTTATTTTGATTTTGTTGTTGTTTTTTGCACAGTGGAGTATAGCATTAACATGAAATTGAAAATTAAGGCCTGGAAAGTAATTTAATTTTTTTTTTCCTTACCCATCATCAGCAATCAATGAACTTGTTCAAAAACAAAATACATCCAACAATGTGTGGTTTTTTCGTAAAAGTTTTTTTTTAGTTTTTTCTTCTTTAAAAAAATAGCATGCAAATACTTCAATTCGATTTTTTTTATTTACTTCCCAGATGCTTTATCTTTTTTTAAACTCTCTTCTTCTTTTTTAATACACCATAATTCACCAGACAAATTATATTTTTACTACTTGATGTTTTTTTTACAAATTCTAGGCCTATAAAAATGTAATATCCCTGTTTTAAAACTTTTTTTTCACACTTTTTACAGAACTATGTCTGCCAGTTTGTGTATGTGTGGCTCTTGTGTGCAAAAATGTGTGTAATTGTTGTTTCTTCTCACTTTGAGTAAGTGACATGTTAGTTGTTAATAACATTAAACAGTCGTAAAAAGCCAGGTTATAAAAATAACAATAACATCAACTAAAGTTTTAAATAAAACATGATTAAAAAAATATTACAGCTTTAAAATAAGTTGTATTGCAAGTGATAGTTGTTAGATAAACATACAGACAGCCATCTTTAAATAGCAGTAATTTAAATGAAGTCTTGGACAATTTTGCTGTTGTTGTTATGTAAACAAAGTGAGAAAAGCAAAAAGGAAGATTTTGAGAGGGACTGTTTATGAATGTAAACAATGTGGCAAAGTTGCCAATTATAAACAAATGTTTGAATATTTAGTGATGCCCATTAGTTTTTAAGTAAAAAACGCTGCAAACAATTATCTGTGATCAAGGATATAATGCAGCATAACTATACCAAAAAAAAATCAAATTTTGACTCTTTAATCCCAAATAAACTCAATATTCTAAAACCTTTTCTAACTTAAACCCCTTTAAATTGTATATCCTATTAGCAAACCTACAGATCCTCCTCGTCATCTCCTCATTCTATTCATTATTCTATGAAAATTTATTACTTTTTTATTCTAGTATATTCTCTAACTTCCTTGTTTATTTTTAAAATAAAACAGGCATTAAATTTGTAATTCTAATAAGTAACCAACCACATTTTTATTTTGAGTTTGTATGCCGGGAAACACATGTGCGCGACTTGCAATGTCTTGTAACTAGACAACAATAACTTATGTTTAAAACCAACACAAAAATGACACATGTCTATCATTTGGCAAAATAGTGTATGTACTAGCAAAAATTGTCTATGTAATTCCTTAAAAATAAAAACTAAAAACCCACAGTAAATGTTTAAATGACATGCTAGTCTTAAGGTTTTTTTTTCAAAATGTTAATTTCATTTGAAAAACAAAGAAAAAAGGAAACATCCGTTTAAAGACTAAACTAATATGGAAAACAGATGGGAGTTGGAAAAAATAAACGGAAACAAAATTGTTAAAATAAAGGAAATTTTTTAGTTTATTTGAAACAAATAGAAGGGATAATGCAATTAGAAATAAAGTTAAACTATAAAAATTAAATTATGTATGTTTTTGCAAAAATGCAAAATTTTTGTTAGATTAAATTTGCATTACGCACAGAAATAAATAAAAATAGATTTCTACCAAAAAATTTGTGATATTAATTAAATATGCACATATTAATAATATTAATTAAACGTTTAATTCACTCAATTAAACGTTTGATTAACTCGATAAAACGTTTAATTCACTTGATTAAACGTTTATTTAACTTGATTAAATTTTTAATTAAAACTGGGGTCTAATCACCGCATACGATATCGAGCATAATTAATGGAAATTATTTATTTTGGTATCATGACACTCGATATCGAATGCAATTTATTGAATTTGAAATAAAAGCATTCGATATCGAGTAACTCGACATTGCATTTCTCGAGTTATCATTCGATACGTCAGTGTCTATCGTATGCAAAAACATTCGATAGTTTATTCGATACGATAGTATCGAATGCAGTGATTAGACCCCTGACTATTTTTTATTAATGCTATGATTGGTAAAAAATTTTTCTGCGCGCATAATTTGCTTTGGAGCAAAAGTAATGCCTTTTTTAGGTTATAAACTTTCACCACTTTTGCTTGGTGAATTTTGTTTATTTAAAAAAAAAAAACTGAGAAAATCTTGATTTGTTTAAAAGTTATTTTGGGGAAGTTTACACATTGCGATTTTTCCTGTCTTAAAAACACTGCGGACACGTGTCTAGGGGCGAGACACGTGTCTAGGGGCGAGAGCTGTAGATAAGCTAGTTAAACGAGGAGCCAATTCGAGTTTTCTCAATTGCATCTTTCTTTTCCTTTTATTTTTGTAATGTTATTTATAAACGTAATTGGCGGTTTGGCGTATTTTTTTAAGTTTTGGTAAACTACTGAATAGTTATTTATGTATAGTGAAATTTCCCTTAAAAGACAACTTCCTTCAGCGGATACGACCTTAAAACGGACACCACCTTTAAGCGAACGCCCTGTTTAAATGGCCACTTTTGACTGGTTCCGTCAGCGTAACATTAAGAAGGCATTGAGTTCTCTTGAGAGGGCATTCCCCTTAAGCGTACATATTTCAGTGGTCCCTTTGATGATTAAACATAAAAAAACTTCGATTATTGTTACCAGCTTGGCTAGTTATCTATTATATTTTGCATATTAAAGAATAATTAGTAATTAACATATATGGCAACACCGATTAAACTTAAAAAAGTCCTCTCACTGCTGATGTACAAAATCGGAAATGTTAATCCATATGGAGTTACGAAGGGTGTCCCCAAAAAAAATTAACTTAATTTGAGACAGAGCCAAAACGCAAAGAGTAAACTGGCTCAACATTCTCTTTTATGTTAAAACAGTGTTGCCAATTTAACCAGTAAGTAGCTAAATTTATTGAAAGTTTAATAAACGGAATTTATTTATTTGGCATTTCTATTTAGCAAAATTTTCTTCTTGTTTTTTAAAAATGTAAACCGATAAAGCGATAAATGAAGTTTTAATACAGATTTAGAAGTTTTTAAAATGCTTAAATGCACTAGACCAATACGGCGCAAAAAATATTGATTCTTTCGACAATTTGTTATATACTAATAGTTTTCAAATACAAAAAAAAATCCTCTCTAATTTTCGATTTTATTGCAAAAATAAAAATATTGTGCCTAATTTTTAATTTTAAACTTAACGTTTTGTAGACAAAATTTCTATGAAAAACGTTTAGCTTATAAAATAATTTCCATATAAATTTCTATGCGAACGTAAACTTTTGAAATTTTCAGGCAGGTAGTTAGTTTTGCTCTTCAGCAATGATGCACACGCATCAGGTATGTGTCGTTGCCAGTGAAATTTCGAGAACGATACATTTAAGTTTCCAAAAAGATACATTTTGAAAAAAATTTTAAAATCCATTTTTAACGTTTAACATTTATTAAGATAAAATTTTTTCTTATTGTCAATATCAAAATCACAAAAACTGCCTGTACATGAAACAAAGAACACTTCTCCATTCGTCTTTCCCCTTTCATCATCAAACTCAAATGTTTCGCAGCAAATGTATCATAATATGGACTAGGACTTAACAACATTTTTTAAATAAAACACTTTTTCCCAATACTCAGCGGTCATGTCACTGTTAAACCAAAGCTTAATATTTTATTTCCGTACATTTTGCGTACAGATTCAAAAGATACGAAAAATGTCAGGATTATACATGGTACCTGAAGTCATCAAAAGATACGAAAAATGTATCTTTCGTATCCTAATGGCAACACTGGTCGTCAAGTCTTCAGTTTTTAAAAGAGAGCGGTAAAGAAAATGGAAAGTACAGACTTTTCCGTTCCTTCTTTTTTTCTTTTGTTTTCGTGTTCCTTGAATTCGACATGAGTTTTAGGTAAGGAAAAACAAAAAACACGTTACAAACTGGTTGCGTTGGAACGCACACGCAGGTTTAAACGAGAATTAAAGAATAACTAATTGGTCAGTTTAACGTCATGCGTGTAAATCATTACCTATTCAATTTACATTAATGAGTTTTCATAAGTATTGATTCATACACATTAGGTTTGTGTCGCCAAGTCCAGATTTTTTAAATAGAGCGGTAAAGAGAATGAAAATAAGTACAGGGGCCAATTTACGGCTTTTGATATTAATAGAAATTTTCATTTCAATTGTATTGTTATTTCGCTCAATATTATATGCCGAGTTTTGGACCAAGCCTTGGCAGTTCCCTCTTTTTTTTTTTGCTTTCGCGTTCGTAGTATTCTAAATGTGTTTTAGGTAAAAAAAACCAAATTTATACCTGTGTATAAACGTACCCGCAAGTTAAAACGTAGAGAAAAACTGATAGATCAGTGCTTGTGAATCACCACTATTCGAGTTTCTATATGTATTGATTCACACGCACAATAAATACAGGGGTCTAATCACCGCATTCGATACTATCGTATAAACTATCGAATGTTTTTGCATACGACAGATACTGACGTATCGAATGAAAATTCGAGAAATGTAATGTCGAGTTACTCGATATCGAATGCTATTATTTCAAATTCAATAAAATTCATTCTATATCGAGATTCTAGATACCAAAATAAATAATTTCGATCAATTTTGCTCGATATCGTATGCGGTGATTAGACCCCAGACTTTTTTTCTATTGTTTTCGTATTCGTAAAGCTGATAGATCAGCTAATCGTGGTGCGTGTGAATCAGCACTTATTTGATTAATATTGATTATTGTCTATAAATAATGCTTTGGACGGAACAAGTTTGTATTGTCGTCAAGTCTTGAGCTTTCAGACGAGAGTTGAAAATAAAATTAAAATACTAATTTTACCTTTTGTTTTGTTTTTGAATTCGTTGCTAATATTCTAAATTAGTTAAAGTTTAAGGTAAACAAACAAAAACTATTTATAACACAAACTGATGGCGTATGGAACGAACGTACATAAAGGTTCAAACAAGAATCATAGAAAAACTTATTGGTTGAAACTCTGACGTAACTGAAACCTTGTTTAGCAATTTTTTTTAAATTTGGCCACTTTTGTTTAAAAAAAATATTTGGCAACACCCATTTTTTATTTTATTTTAAATATTTTTCTCTTTTAGTTTATTTTGTTTGCATTTATTGATTTTATTTATTATTTGTTTAATAAAATATATAAATTTATTGCAAATTCAATATGAATTTTTCCTCCCCATATAAATATTATTTTCATTTGTTGATTTATAGTAAATTTATTATCTATTTCAAATACAGTGGGTGGTCGGCCTGCCCAGAGGAGGTAGTGCCAGCAGATCTCTAGTAGTTTAATAATTCATTTTGTACACGAGGTTTATAAATTTTCACACATTATTTGTTAATCATCATCTATAAAACATTACAAGCGTCATTTATTGTGTCGACAGTATTTGTTTGTTTAGCAATATCATAAAAATTTGTTTTATTTTTTGTTTTTTTTTTTTTTAATTTTTTTTGGTCATAAAATGAAAATGATTTAAAACATGTAAATGTTTGAGGAAATAAATGAATTTGATTGTTTATTTTAATTTTAAACAAACGGTTTAAAAAAAAAATTAAAGAAAATTGATTGACAGAGTTTAGTTTTTGTTAATTTAAAATGTAAAAAAAATAATTTCTAAATATTGGAAAAATTACCCTGGTTTTGTATTTATTTTGTTAAGTTTTATAAAAATAGCACAAGTAAAATTTAAAGACTTCATTATGTCTGTTTTTTTCTTTAATTAAATTTGTGTTTAATGAGATTTTGAAATATATTTCCGTTACAAGTGTTGTTTTTTTAATTTTAATTTTTTTTTTTTTTTTTGTTGAATTTCCATTACTTTTCGTTCTTTCAAAATTTTAGTTTTTATTATTATTGCTTGTTTGTTTTTTTAGTTTCTTTTCCGAAATTGGAAAATATTTAGCATTTTAAGAGGAACTCTAGTAGCAGAGTAGTTGGATCGATTGGTGGTGTGTGTTTGGTGAGTTAATGGCTTTTAATGGCATTTTCAATTTCGCTACGTGTATGTGTTTGTTTAAAAAAAAAATACTCTGCATATGTGCGTTTTTAAGGCCACTTATGTTCATTTCTAGTCCATAGAAAGGAAATCAATGTTTTTCTTTTTTGCTTTTTCGTTTTTGTTAAAATAAATATTGATATTTATTTTACAAAAAAAAAATTTCTTTGCAATCTTTAAAAAAGAAACATTATGCCATTTTTAATTACAGCTAGGGTTTTTGTTTTTCCACACTTTTTTTTTAATTCCGGGAAATACAAAATCATTTTCCCGGTATCCTGGGATTTCCGCAAAAAATAAATTCAATTATTAGCGTATTTTATACCCTTAATATTTATGCAAGACTGAATAAAAAAAATATATATTCTGGGTACTTGAGTGATTCTAAGTCAATGTAGCCATCCCCGCCTGTTAAAATCACACTTGATCACCTCACACTGGACTCATCAGAGAAGAACAATTTGGGTGTCAAATTGTGTATCGTAGAAAAAAGAGAAATGCACCAACATGTGGACATAAACTAACATAAATTGGTGGCGGAATGCATCGATTAAATTTCCACTAATTCGTTTTATATGTTAAGAAACTTCTGGAGGCAAAGTCCAGGCTAGTCATGGACTGTGGACAGGTAATCTACTTTTGCTTGAGAATCGGAACTTAGACTGCTTGTTGGCCTATTTACGGGGCAATGCGGTTTAAGATACCATTGATCGGGTTGCAAATGATGAGCCCAACTGATATGATCTTTCAACTGCAAACAATTCCTGGTAAAGCGGGAATTGAAAAAAAATATTCCGTAAATTTGGGGGCGGAAAAACTCTAATCGCAGCGATTTTATAAAAATTTTAGTAAAAGCCTTTGTGGGTTTGCTTAAAAATCGAATGGAATATTAAGCCATTTTCAATTTCCAAATAAAGGGTTTTTTTAAACCAGAAATCAGAAAAAACAACACAAAAAAATTTCAAATTTCTTAAACTAAAAAATGTCTTTGTTTAAAAGATCATACATGGTATTACCATTTGAAAATTATTTCGGGCATATGGGCTCTGCAACTGTTCTTGACGAATAGTATATTTACGTCAAATGTTGAGACGCGTTTTTGAGCACTGCTGGCCGTATGTTACGAATAAAACGAACCATGTTGGACTCCAAAGCGTCAATTTATTTTATTACTATTTGTGTATGGAATTATACTAATGGTGTTTTCTTTTCTGAGTAAAATTCTGCCTTTTACATTTTTTTTGATGTTCTTTTCTGAAAAACATGGGTTATTTCAAAAGTGTAGAGCGTTCTTTTCTGCTAATGATCCATTTAAAATTAAAAAAATGCTAAATGTTCAACACTCATTTTGATTAAAGGGGCATGAGTGCAGCACTAGATCAAGGCGAATTCAGTACAAGGTGGTGGCAAGTTTCGAGCCGTTAACACTAACAATGCAATACAAAAAACATCTGTTGTTTCTGTTGGCTTTGGATTGTTGTAGTCTTGCCACCAAATGTAATTGAATTTACCTTGCGCTAATTGTACTTTATTGTTTAATGCCGAAATTTTTGTTCTTTTGTAAACGTAAAATATGAAACACTTCTTAAAAATTAGGGGAGCCTTTAAAAATGTTGCCAAGTCACATGTAACACTTAGGCAACACTTTTTTTAGAAAAGAAAACGCCATAAGCGTATCAGCACAAACCAGTGACCTTGGGGAACAGGTTCATTTCTCGAAATTTAACTTATCGACAACTGGTCTCAGACAAACTTTTCTTTGCCCGTTAGCCATTGAGAACACGTCTCATTGGGAACACGTTTGCGATAAAACATCGCCGGCTGATTTTGAAAGTTAATAGGGATAATTTGGTAGCACTGTTCAGAGAATAGTGAATCTGGCTTAAGCAAAAAGTATATGAAATATTCAGGGAATAACACTATTTTCAAAAGCTTTTTAAATTAAAATTCAACTCATAGAAGCTCATTCGAAAAAATGATTAATTGAAATCTTCAATAAATTAAAATTTTTTTTTTTTTAAACAATACTAATTTTTTTTTAAAAATGTATAAATTGGTTTATATTCTTAAATTTATTGATTTGGAATCAATTTTTTTAAAACGAAATCAAATTTGTATGCCCTTCTGTACCTTTAAAACAATCTAGATCAATCACAAAAATAAACAGTTTACATTCCCAAAATATTGCTCAAGAGCTCTTTAAATAGAAACACTAGAAATCTGTATGCAACATTTGTATGTATTTCTAAAAATTTTAATTAAAAAAAATCATAGAAAAAAACAATTGACCTTAATTGGCATAACTAATAGATCGGGCAACTCTTAAAATTCATACAAAATCACTTGACTCTCAAAATTCTCTTTTCCGTTTTGTAAACCACTTTTTATAACAGTAAATTAAACAAAGGTTGGCAATTCTGTAAACACTTTCGTTTTTAATTAAAAAGTATGAAACAAAAAGTCTTATAATTATTTTCTTTTGACATTTTAACAATAATTTTTATGTTTAGAGTTATCATAAAAATAAATGACCATACAAACTATTCAATGAATTTACAATCTACACACCAAAAACTGTTAGAAAAAATTCATGACAAAAGGCTGCCTTAAAAACCAGAAAGAAACACGCATGAAAAAGAAATATAAACATTTGAAGTCCATAGATTTTTAAAGGGGGTTTTTTAAGCTAAATGAACTTACGAAAAGCTTAAATGCAAAATAAACCGTACACATGGCTTGGCAAACAAACACTTTGTTTCCTTTTTCTATTCGCAAATAAACCACGCAAACGTATTTCGTATAAACATTAATTTTTCATTTTTGTTTTGTTTTGTTTTCAATAAATGCAGACGTTTAAGTTGTTTCAAAAACATATGAGAAAAGAAAATAAAGTAAAGAGTGATTGAAACAACGAACTGTTTTGGTGCAAACAATGCTGCTTAAAAAATTTGAATTTACGCGGCTGAAAATTATTTTTATGCTTCACTTTGAAAAGTTTTCACTAAAATGATTACATTGTGTACTAGACACCGCAAAAACCTTGGCAAATAAATTTTTAATATTTTTATAAACATGCTTCAAATGTTTCACCAAACAGCAAACACCCCAATTAACAATACTAAACATTTTTACAAACGTAACATTTTGACATGTTTGCCAAGGTTTATTTTGCCGTTTAGCTGTCAAATGAACTGCGATACTCCGGCAAATCAACATGAACAGATTTACACTTAAGCAGCATTACCACATTATCCAAATTTATGTAGAAAATTAGTCATCAATTCGCGCAACTTATAGTTAAAAAAAAGTTCAATAAGGCTTAAAAAACACCCTTTATTACATTTTTAAACAACAACAAAAAAATAATAACATATTAAAACAATATTTTTTTGTAATAAAAACCCTCTTTAATCATAAATAAAACATTATTGTTCTTATCGTATTTTTCTTATTCTCTTTGGTTTACAAAAATGTTGTATTCGAATTGAAATCAAAAGAATAAAACCGCTTTTAAAATTTATTTTCTATGAATTTTTCTTTCAATCTTTAAAAAAAATCTAATTTTCTTTTAAAGTATTTTTTTTTTATTGATTTTTCAAAAGTTCATTATACATTTTATGGTGGACAGAAACGATTATGTGGTGATAAGACTTAAAAGTAAAATTATTTTTTTAAGCCATTAACAATTTGTATTAGTTTTTAATTTGATTTGTATTTTCTTTTTTTTTTTTTGCTAATAAAATTTCGAAGACATATTCTAAAACAAAGAACTAATGGCCAATTTTTAACTTCATGCCTATTTAAAAGTTATTTAAGTTTAAAGGTCTCGTTAATCTTACGTAAATGTTGCAGACACGTAAGTCCCAATTTACACTGAGAAAGGAAAAAGGTAAAGTTTGTCACGCTTACAGTGTCACCCCCTTATCAATTTACTTCTTCCGTCTGGCAAGTGTAAATTGGGACCAAAGTGTAAATTGGAACTAAGCGTTGCAGTCGACTTCAATGGTTGGTAATTACTAAAAATACGTAGAAGTATAAAAATGTGTTCAAAAGAAAACAGAAAATATGTCAAAATTTATATTCTACCCTGTGCTGGGCATCGAAAACGTAAAACGCAAGAATTTTAGAAGTCGTTTTTTAATAAGATTTCTGTAATAAAAGGATTTTATGACAAGTATTATACACATATGTACATATGTATATCTCTATTAAACAGAATTTTATAACAAAAATTATAAAAATTAGATTGAAAGAATATTAAAAACTACTTCCAAATTCTTGCGTTTTACGTTTTCGATTTCCAGCACACCCCTGATAATTTATAAATTTAAGCTTTTGTTAATAATATGTTTTCTGTAAAACAAAAAAAAAAAGAAAAGGTCGTGTGCGACGACGGAATGTTCGCTTTATCAATAAAAATAAACAAACATGCAATTCTTTAACAGCTGATACGTAAAAACGGAGAAAAATTTAAATTTTATCAGTTTTGTCCGCAACGAAACGTCACGTTTACGAGGCCTTTATGTTATATTTAAACACGAAATTGTTTCCATCGCTTTTAAAATTGTAAGTATTGCTTATTTTAAGTCTGTTTAAGGGGCAAAATAAACGACACATGGAGTTTGACAACAACAACAAGATGTTTGTGTGAATATTAAAAATGCTCCATACTTTCTTCTAATTACTTCATATGTTTGTGTAACCGTTAGTGTGGTTAATGTTGCCCTTAAATTTTAATGGTATATTTACCAAGGTACATTTAAACAAGGTAGGCTCGTTAGCGGACAGACATAAGCCCAAATTGTCAAATTCGTAGGTATGAGACAAAATTTTTACATGTGTGCGTTGAATTTTTTTGTTTTATGTGGTGAAAAATTGGGCAAGTCGGGTATGTCTACACTCCCAAACCTTGTGTAAATGTTGCTTGGTATATTTACTTACTAAGGTGGCCTTATAGATAATAAATCAGTGAATGTTTAAACACTGGTTTAGTTAAACTAAACTTTAATTTATATGTAGTTCAAACTATACAGCTGTCAATCAGTGTCCCATGCATTATATGTATGTAATCACAAAAAAACATGTGGCAGCACTCTGATAAATCTTGTCAATTCATATGGTCTGTAGGGGTACTGCTAATTTTTCGCGTTAAAAGATGGTTCATACGTATACTGATTTAAAGATTTGTTTGTTTAAGCACATTTTAAACCGACAAGAGAATTTAATACAAAAATAAAGTCAAAGCAACAAAAAAAAAACAGCTGTTTGTAATCATTAAGTTTTTCTTATTACTAAATCATTAAACCAACACTCACATCAGGTGGCAATGTTCCGATTGACCAATGAGCAAAGAGATTCTAAATAGAATCTTAACGAAATTCGTTCACTTGCCATTGACCATCGGATCAAAGCTTCTAAATCAAAATCAACAATGTAAGGGAAGAAGAAAAGGACGTGTTTTAATAAAAAATAAAGAAAATTTTAATTTTAAAATACCAGTTTACCAGCCCAATTATGAATACAAATTCCCGGGGAGTTTTTCCCCTTACCTAATTTTAACAATTGAATTTACATAAAATAAATGGGAGTAGGGAGAAAACTCCCGGGGAATTTTTATTAAAAGTTGGGCTGTTAATGTTTCTTTGAAGCCACACTTTACAAGTTTCTTTTTTTTAATTAAACAGCTGTTTAATTATATTTTGTTAATATTTACTTTTGCTAAGTACCATAGTTTTCTCCTAAATAAATAAGATTAATCAAGTAGCATTTAAAAACTGAAACTGTATTTAAAAAGAAACTTAATTTAAGAGCCTGGCCCGCGATATCGACCGCTATCGCTCGCTTGCGGTTTCAGCGCGATTTCAACAATTAGCAAGGCGAATTCAACTACAGGTGGTGTCGCAACTACAACAATCCAAAAACAACAGAAACAACATAGGTGGTGTTGCATTGCATTGTTAGTGTTTACGGCTAAAAATATCAACCATTTTTAGCAAAACACTAACAAATTAAAACAAATAGGCTTGAACTGTCAAAATCAGAACGCGTTTCGACACCACCTGTAGTTAATTCGCGTTGACAATTAGTTTATTTGTCACCCACTTTAATTTTTTAGCATGACAAGCGAGCGATAATGTTATATATAGTTTCCATCCGAATTCGAGCCCTACTATGAAATAGTATGCGACCAAAAACGTCAAAATCAGTCACTTGTGTTGTGGTTGTCCAAAGAGACATTTTGTTGCAATATTCAACGAAACTTTGAAAATATTTCTTTAATATTACTTAAAACACCAACCCTTAACATTTTTTGTAATAATATTTATTTTAAACAACTTCAATAATAAAATTAAATTTTTTTTATCAAATGCATATTTTTTTTACAAAATTCTATTGTTGAAAGCAGATGTTTTTTGTTAACTGCTTTATTGTAGCAAATCAAGTAGCACAGAGCTGCATTTTTATGGCTCCGTTCTCTTATTTTGCCGATTTATATCTTCTGACTAGCGTTTAATTTGTGAAATAGTTGATGGGTCAATATTGTTATTTGACAATTAATATTTAAATGGTTTGTAGGGGCGCTTATGAAAACGAAAGCGAGTGAGCTGTTGTCGCACGATTAAGTTGTCGAACGACGGCGTGGATCCGGCGGTAAATTAAACTTGTCATAAGAGAGTTTTTGTTTACAGCCAGTTTTCTCTCTTTTATATTCACTTTTCAATAAAAAGAAATTTGTGACTCATTTTGTATTTCATATTAACTACACCACATTGTTTATTCGATACATACACATTTCTAATTTCTAATTTTTTTTTTTTGCTTTTGTGTTTCTTTAAATCCTCTATGACAGATAGTATTTTCTAACAGATACCCAAAACACAAACCCCTTATTTAAAAGCCTTGTCATTCATATCAAAATCCCTTAATAGCAACCCTGTACAACAACCACTACTTTTGCTACTACTACTTACTACTCCTACTTCTCATTTGGAAACCTTTAATTTGACAGGAACTTTTAGCCAAAAGATTTTAAATGTCAGGAATTTAATTTACAAAACAACAAAAACTTTCTATTTAAAAGCAGCATGTGTGCAAAATTTTCTCAAATAAAGATGACAAGTGTTTTTTTTTTTTTTTTTTTTTTTTTTTTTTTTGACTTACCAAAAAGAAACACCCCTTTTTGAAAGCAAATCTAAGTTGACACTTGTGTTCTCCCTGAAATTCTTTTCAAAAAATATTACACAATTGTGCTTAACGAAAATGATTTTAACATTGAAATGCTTTTTTATTAAGATAATTTAATAATAAATTTATAATGAATTTGTTTAACTTGTTTAGGAAATAAAACTACAGGAAAATATTTGTGTATTCATTTTAACCTCTCTCCTCGTTTTTCTTTTTTTTTTATTTTACTATTAAAAAGCCATTAAAATTCTTTATTACTTTGTATGCCATGTTATGGTTTAAATTGTTATGGTGTGTGGCCGTCTTTGGTAGAATAATGGCTAGAAAAAAAATATTTCTAAATACATAAATAGATTTTGAGTTTAAATATAAATCAACTATTGTCGTTATGACGTTAATGTGTTTAGTTAAGAGGGGAGCTCTCAAACATGCACATATAGACAAATTGTTTATGACATTTTTTCTTTTTTTTTTTTTCTTTACTAAATGTTATGGTGGGCCATAAAAATAAAACAACTAATTTATGTAACATTAAGTATTTGACTCTAAACACCATTCAAAAAAAAAAAAAACTATAAAAAAATTATTTGTTAAATATGGCAGACATGAAGGGTAAAGTGTTAAGAAAAACTGGAAAAATTACATTTTATTGGCTTTTATTAACTGTATAACAAAAAATTTAGCATTTACCACAAAATTTTAATAACGGCGTTATTTATTAATCAGCCGACTTAATGTGTTGCTTGATTTAGTGCCTTTGGAGCAACTCAGAGAAGAGTTGTTTACTCAGCGGTAAACAGCGGTTAAAATAAGGCTGCAAAATTTTTAGGAGAACAGTTAAGGGCAAAATAAACCACACAAATGGCTTGGCAAACACACACACTGTTACTCTTTGCAAATAAACACCACAAACATATTTCTACAGACTCGCTTCAAATGTTTGTTTAAACAGCAAACACACCAATTAACAACAAAAAATATTTGTGCAACCGTTTATTTTGCCCTTAATTTCACATCTACACTTGACAATTTGGTTTTAGCAATTCTTGAATTTGTTGGTTAGAGATGTTAGAAGTTTAGAGGGAGGGTAGCTAAGTTTTGTATATTTTCAATTCTGTTTTTTAGTTTGCACTTTTAATTGTAGGTGTATTTGAGGTTTTTTTTTATAAATATAAATTTAACAAAAAGAAACTGGGAATTATTTCCTTTCGAAGGTTACTTTATATTATATTCAACATTTTTTATTTTTCGAATTTATTCTATGAGCTAAATTTCAGTTATGTATTTTTTTAGACAAAAATTGTAGCCAAGACAATAGTTAAGAACTCTCTAGTACATCGCAAAAAAATTTTTCGTGAAAATATTGATAATTTAATTTGCGCTAGGAACAACTGAATATGGTAAACTATCAATATTTTCACGAAAAATTTGCAAGGCCAAACAAAACTCCCTGAAGGAGCGTTCCAATGTTTTTGCGATGTACTAGAGAGTTCTTAACTATTGTCTTGGCTACAATTTTTTTTTGTCTTATTATTTATTTATTTATTTTTCTTTTTTGCACGCCAATGCTACAAGACCAGGTCTCTTTAACAGCATTGGGAAAATATTGTTAATAAATACATATGTACATACATAGTTTCAATTAAATTAAAAATAATTATAGAGAATAAATTAAACAATTAATGACAGAAATAACAAATCAAAATTTTAACAAAACATAAATTTAAATTTGAGCAATTGTAACAGGCATATTTATCATTAGTTATGCTAAATTTAAATGTTTGTTTTATCAATTTTTACATAGTATTAATTTAAAAATCATAGAAAGTGTCAATTAAGTTCAATATTTAAATAAAATTAAATCATCTTTGTTACGAAAAATACTTGAAAATCTCACATTTAAAGTGCTTTGCATTGCTTGTTGTTTGAAAGTTATGAGGTAAATGGTTCCAGAGACTAATAGTGTGAATTAAAAAGTGTTTCTTAGATTGCTCATCGCGATGTTGGATACTGGTTATCTTTTTCCCCCTATTTGATCTGAAGAAATTAAGTTTACGATACAAGTAATTTGGCTGCTTTGTGTATATAATCTTGTGTAGTAATATTAACGAACGGCACTTTAACAGGTTATCAAATGATATATTGTACATTATCTTTGAATAGCGTGAGATTCTAGAAAAACGTTTCAATCCAAAAACATATCTGACAATATTGTTATATGTTACATTTAGTTTTCTCTTACTTGACGAATCACAGTTTGTAAAAAGTTCACATCCATAAATTAGAGTTGGCAGTAGGTAAGATTTTGCTAATAACATTCTAATTGTTAAGGGAGTATAATGCTGACTGATCCACAAATTACGTAACATTGCAAATGTTCTACCACAGATTGCATTTATGTGGTCTGACCAATTTAGTTTTTTATTAAAGATTATTCCTAGGTTCTTAGCAGTTTCAACTAATTCAATTGTTGTGTTATTAATCCTTATTGGTGGTATTAAAGAAGGAACCCGTTTTGGTTTTCCTATTATCATCGCATGAGACTTTCTGGCATTCAAACAAAGTCCATTTCTTGTCGCCCATTGGTTAATCCTGTCCAGATCTTCGTTTAAATTACTAATACAGTCGATGACTCTAGATGGCTCGCAGCTGATGTAAAGCTGGACATCGTCTGCATACATTTGGATTCCACAATGTAGGAGTTGGGAAGGTAAGTCATTTGAATACATGGCATATAGAAGAGGGCCAAGTATTGATCCCTGGGGTACACCTCTAGAAACTGCGCAACAATTAGATTTTTTAGAACCATGGCAAACTGACTGCGATCTATTACACAAATAAGACGACATTAGTTTTACTGCTGTTGATGAAAACCTAAACATATGCTTGAGTTTAAGGCATAAAATCGAATGTTCTACGGTGTCAAATGCCTTAGAATGGTCTAGTAACACTAAGAAAGAAATTTTGTTATCATCCATTTGGCATCTTAATTCCTCTGATACATCAATAAGTGCCGTAAGACAACTGTGCTTAGGTCTAAAACCTGATTGTCGCTCAGTAAGTAATGCATTTTCACAAAGGTATTTGCTCATTTGTTTATGAAGCAAACGCTCAAAGACCTTTGACAAAAAAGGTAAAATGGCAATTGGACGATAGTCCTTATCTGATTTTGGTATCGGTACAATTTTGGCATGTTTCCACATAGACGGGTAACAGGATGTTGTTATTATTGTGTTAAAAAGGTAAGTGACATGTGGTAAGATATACGGCAGAATAAGTTTTAAGAATTTTGGATGGATTCCATCATGCCCCACAGATTCAGATTTGACATTTAAAAAAGACTCCAGAACATCTTCCTGAGTAAAATGAATGAAGTCAAAGCATATGTTGATGTGAATGTTATCGTTAATATTGTTGGTGTAGTAATTGGTAGTTTCGCTAAAGAGATTGCTGTAAAAATTTAAATCTGCTTCAGGCGTAGGTATATTTGCAAAAGTTGAGTTTAATTTATTAACATCAAGATTGCTATCTATGTTACTATTGTTTGCACAATGTAAAATACCCATATTCCGAACATCCTTCCATTTCTTTTTTGAGCAGACGGCGGATCTGAATTTTTCCTCGTAATATTTTGATTTTGCGATCTTAATCTGTGAGTTTACTTTTCTTCTTAATGATTTAAAAATTTGATGAAGCTCAGTTGTTTTAAACCTTTTCCATCTATAATATGCAGAATTTCTAGCATCAATAAGCGATTTTATTGCATTTGAAAACCATGGGTGCTCCACACGTATACGTTTTGATTTAAGTGCGACATATTTGTTGTAAAGCGAATCAAAGTTGTTGTGTAAAAACGTTATCTGATTATCCACAGTAGGCATGTAGAAGATTTGATTCCACGAAATCAATTGGATCGAAAATCTCAATGGTTTGGCTGTTATAGGCCAAAATATCCAAAAAAAAACGTGACAAAAGTGTGGGAAAAAACTACAAGTCAAAATCGGGAAGCTTGATTTTCACCGTAGATGTATGGTCTAGTGGACTTTTTTGATCAGTACTATCCCAAGAATCAGAAACGCGAAGCGCCCATTAAGATTTTTTTCCTTCCATACTAATCGCCCCACTCTAATTCCCATATTTTTTTAATTCGTATTGTCAATGATTACCATAACAAATTTTTTGGGAATAAATTCCCAAACTTGAAAAATGTTTACTCCCGCGATTTTGTTTTTCTAAATAATTTTCCAACAAGTGTTAATGTGAACGAGACTAAACACTATTTATTTTATTATATTTTTATAAGTATTTTATTTTGCATATTTTTCTTTCACAAAACAAGCACTGACAAGTTATTTACAATAGAGACTTTTGTTTATAAAGCACTGACAATTAATGCACAATATAAATTTTTACTCTCAAAATATCTGCGATATCGATTTGTTGGGGACGGAAATATAAGTACATTCGCGTAGGGGTGAATAAGATTTTGTTTGTTGTGCTTAATTTTCAATTCACTGGTGACTTTGGCCAGATTATCAGGAAAACTTTTCCCAAAAACTTTAGAAAAGCTAACATGGTACAATGTTGTTTTGTTAATATATTATAGTTTTTTTTTTTAATAAAAGTTGGGCAACATTTAAATTAAAACACTTTAATATTGCCTGATGTATGGGGCATTTTAGTTAAAACTTTCTTTTATTAAATTTCCTTCAGTTTTATTAAACTTTTAACACATTTAAAATAATTTTTTTGCTTATCTAAAAGGGGGGTTTTTTTTATTTAAGAAAACAAAAATCTTTTCCAATTCATTTTTTTTTTTTTTTTTTGGGAAGGGGGAATTAATATTGTAATATGCACGCGTATTAATTAATGTCAACATTTTTGTTGAACATGAAAATTTATGTGTGTAATGTTGCTGACATTGTCTTTAATTAATGAGTCTTAAAATTAAGTTTTTTTTTTGTTGTTGTTGTGCTGCCGTGTAATTTTTTATGTTTCATAAGTAAATAAGCAACAAAAATAGTTTGTAAGGAAATGTGATAAACATTATAATAAAAAAAAGGATATGGCAAATGACAGTGAATAATAAGAAAAAAAAGACGAAAAAAAAACAAAATTCTTAATGACTTTTGGAGAAAAAACTGCAAAGAAAAATAAAAAAAAAGAATGGAAGAAAAAAGGTGGCCAGATTTAGGAAAGCAAAATGCAAGTACTTAAACATTATTCTCATGTCAAATAGACATGTAGAAATGCTCTGGGCGGGGAATTTCTTGTCTGCTTTTCGTTGGTTTAACGTTTCATCTCGCATTGTCTAATGATTTGGCGTCGTAAAACTGTACCGAGTTGTAGTTTTTGCGGTTCTCAACATTAACCATATGCAATCGCTTTACAACTTCGAGTTTTTAACGTGTTCATTTAATAGAGAACCATAAATAACTCAACGTGACTGGTGGAGAAAAAAAATAAAACAAAGCTCAGACTCTGGACCGCATTCCTTTACGAGGGTTTACATCGACTCGCAAATTTAAGGTTTTGGTACGATTTTTAATGTTTAATGTGAATGATATGCATATACGATTTAGCACAGCTAAGTACATCATTTGTACTTGTTAGAACCAGTTTTCTTCAGGAGGTTTGGCTTTGTTAAAACAAGTTTTTGATTTAGAGGCAGTTTTATTAAAAAAATCTGGCCACCTTTTCTTTTTATATCATTTGCAAATAATCACTATAATTAAAACATGTTATTTGGGAAATTATACTCCCATAACCTTTTTTTTGCCAAATACTCTCATTTAACAAACTTTTTTCACTAGAACAAAAAGAAAACCCCCAAAGATTTAACCATAAAAAAGACTAAAAAATTACTCCAATAGCAAAAATTTCCATTATTTGCATTGCCTTTTTTCTTCAGAGGTATTTTTTCGAATAAACAAAGAGAGTTGATGTTTGAGCAGTGTTGCCACTTTGTATGTATTTGCTCGAATCGGGTGTATTTTTACTGTCGTGGGTAATATCAGGTGTAGATAAGGTATAATTTGAAATTCTTTGGTTTAAAAACAAATAATAAAAAGATTTGATTTCAGTGAAAAAAATTTATAGCAAATAAGATCCTGTTGATCAATATTTTCCTTTTAAGAGAAGATACATAAAGATATAAAAATGCAAGTGCATGGCATACAAAAACTGAACTGGCAACTTGAAAACAATAAAGCAATTTGTTTTTATTTAGTTTTTTCTTAACCTACTTAGAACTAAAATTAATGTTGGGAGAATTTCAACTAATTGTAGTGGGAAATGTAAGAAAAGATAAAGACACTTTTTATTGTTGGTATTTTGTTTAAGCTTTGTGTTTGCAATTCTCATTCACTCTGCAGTATTTTCTGAAATTTTTTTTTGGCCTAAGCAACCAATGAAAGGCGGATAGAAACTAGCTTATCCCCCAAAAATAAATTTCAGTCTTTATATCAAGAATAAAAATTGGGAATTTTTAATTAAAAATTTTGTATTCCCAAAAATTACTTTGATAGTAAACAAAAATGTTTTTTTAATGTAACAACATTTTTTTAGATTTTTTTTTTAAATTCTACTTATGTTTTGTCAAAATGCCAAAGAATTTTATTTAAATCTGATAGTTCTATTACATTCCAAGTGCTGGTAACACTGAGCTCTTTGTTTTCTTTTTACTGTTAATGAAAAAAAGGAATTATTAAAATCCAATTATAAAAATAAAAACTTTATCAGGCAAAGAAAGTATTTTATTTACTGGTCTTGTTTTAGAACAAAACTTTAATATTTAATTAATGATGGCTAAAAAGCTTAACTAAGTTTGTAAAAAAGAATCTACAGCTGTAGAAACAAAAAGTAATAAAGTATAAATTTTTTTTTAACAATAACTTACTTAGGAAGTACACAAAACCAGTGTTGTTCTCTACAAAACAAACACTTGAAAAATCCGTGGAAAAATATCAGAAGAGCATAATTACTTTGTGAAAATAATAAAATAGGAGAACAAAAAAAAATACTTGTACAGATTTATGCGAATATTATCACATAAATTGTAGCAGTTAAGAAGATTTTTTGGCTTAAACCTTATTTGCAAACATCAAAGGATTAACCCAAAGAGTAGAAGAGAAAGAAGAAACACTTTTAAAAATTGCATTCATGTCAGTTACATGCCATTAGGAAGCCAGCTTTTACAACACTAGAACTTTTTATTTTTTGCAAAGGACTAAAAAAAAAAAAAAAAAATTAAACTGTAAAGAAAAAGTTTAAAAACAGTAACAACATTTTGTTTTGACATTATGAAGTTAAAAAAAAATGCATCAGTAATTTGAATGAACACTTTTAAACATTAAAACATTAAGAATTCTACTATAAGCAGTAAAATTTACTCTAATTTTTTTTGTACAGTGTATTTGCATTTAAAGGAATTTTTCTTCTTCATCATCAACGTCATCACAAACATTTCTTTATCCTTATAATTATACCTTACACTAGGTATAATAAATGAATAGGGCATTATAAGGCTGTGCTGATTTGTTTAAAACATAAAACATAAAACTGATCGACTCAAAATCGTTTTCTAAATCGATCGAACCAGGTCCCTTTGTCTCTCAGAACTAGGGTAGCCAGATTTTAAATTCGGAAAAACAGTACATTGAACACAAAAAAACAGTACAATCAAGAAAAAAACAGTACATTTTTTTTTTGGCGAAAACTTTTGATTGAATATGCAACAATTATGTATATAACGAAAAACACTTGAAATGTGTAATGATTTCCGTTTTATGGCATTTTATACGTATACGAAATTACTCAATTTGCGTTAAAAAAAAACACTAAAACGAAGCATTTGGCCTAAATGTTTTTTTTTTTTTTTTTAATTTGAAGACAGCAAAACCATAACATTCCTGTAAGCCATATAAGAAAGGAGAAAAGCCTAACTAAGCTTAAATCAACTGTAAGTAGGTCTTTCTTTAAGAATATTGGTAGTTAAAGGAATTTTCACCACACACATAGTTGCACAAATCATATAGAATTTGAGAAAATGTATGTGTCCTAAGTTAATTTTCCAATTTAAAAAAATTTTTAAAATATTTACGGACAATTTTACCAAGTTCGGCTATAATCTATAAAATCCAAAAAACGTAGTTTGGTGTATTTTTATTTAATAAAATCTGAAAATATTAAAATAGTAAAAAACAAGTTTCAATAGAATTTATACGCTGAAGATTTTCAATAAAATTTTTGTAAAAATTAACGTAGCGTTTCTTTATTTCAAAAGTAGTTTACGTAGAGAAAAGTGGTCCTGAAAGGAATTAGGTATTTTTATAAATTTTGAGCCCGAAGAATTTTTTAAATTTGTTCGTTTTCAATTTCACGTGATTTCGATTTTCAGAGCTTGCCCGAATATTAAAAAAAAATTCTAGGAATTAAAGATAATTGTGTTGGAATAAGTATTTATTTAGTATTTAAAAAAAATTTCGATTTTGTTTTTGTCTTTCTCAGGTGTTTAAAGGAAAATACTATTTGAAGAGGTAGCCATAAAATCATATGTCTTTAAAATAATAACATGAAAATATACAACTGCTGCGAGTCACCCATTATAATTAAGATTTCTACTGCGTATTTATGAGAAAACAATGACCACAGCGTAAAAAGTCTTATTGTTTTAGAGCTTTTTTGTTTTGAACAAAACATTTTTTTTAAGCTACTTATGTACTGTTAAATATTAGGATATCTTCAAAATATGACTTAAATAGGGTTTTTCTTACTGAACAAAAAAAAAACAGTACAAAAAATAGTACAAAGTGTAAAAAACAGTACATTTGCGTACTGTTTTGGACATTATGCATAAAACAGTACAATTGCAAAAAATCAGTACATGTACTGTTAAAAACAGTACGTATGGCAACCCTACTCAGAACCTTGTGCGTAAAGTACAAGTCGTAATTTCGTAAACAAATTTTCAAAATATTTTACAGACAATCGATCAATAATTCTACAAAGAAACTTGTTAGCTAAGCCTGTGTTCGTTATACGATATAGAGAAGGAAACTCTTGCGCTGTGCAGAAAAGTTTGAGGGGATTTAATTAAATAATAATACATATTTATTGCAACATAGTCATATCTAAAAAAAATCAAACTTGGCAAAATGCGATTAAAGTTTTTCAAAATGAACCTCAATATACAGATTCAATAAAATATATTTTGCTATAACTTCGGTTCAGTTTGAGATATAATGCTGATTTTTGTTTTACATAAAAATAAGGTATAAGTACGGTGACCATATTTTGCAAACGAAAAAAAGGACATTGTCTATGAAAAAAAATCAATAAAATTACCCAGAAATTCATATAAAGAAAAAAATTGTGAAAATGTCTTTAAAAGAAAAAAATTTAATAATTTAAAAAAAAATAATTGATATATTTCTGTACAAGGCCCATTGAAAAGGTCTGTGCAAGAAGCCCGATGATCATTGTTTATGTTCTTTTTATTGTCAAAAGTTGTTTACATGTGCATGTATACGTTTATGGTATGCCACACATACACGTTTTTTCCTTTTGCTTTGTATAAGTGGTAGTAAATTTTTGACAACTAAAAAGAATCGTATTTTGTTTTTGTACAAGTAAGCAGACCTGATAGATGGGCCTTGTTTCTGTAGAACGAATTTTTTTAAATATGACTTTTTTTACATAAAATTTATTTAAATTTCACACAGTCCATTTGAAATTTCCACTTTGCTATTAAAATTGATTCTTAAGTAACCACAATCCAGTACATGGATCATCTAAATAATTTTTGCAATATCATAGGGCTCCTTTGTTGAGAGAGAAAATATTCTTTCAATGGAACGAACAATTTTAGAATGCGATCTAACGCTTTCATTAGTGTTTACCAGTGTGTTTTGCCACTGACAATTCACTAAAAAAGGACAATTTACTGTCCTTTATTTTGAAAAAAAAATCTTAAAGGACATCGTATCAAAAAAAATAGGACTGTCCTCTTAAAAAAACGACGAATGGTCACCGTAGATATAAGGAAACACTTTTGCTTTAGTAACTTGAAATTTTCGATTTTTTGAGATATGACTATTTTGCAATCAAGGAGCGATATATCAATTACTTAAAACAAAAGTTGTTTTACTAGATCTTAAATTTTACTTTCTCATTGAAAAATTTGTCAAAATAAGAATACGAAAAATCATCCAAAAATGTTTCTCAAACCAAGTATGTATATTAAAAATGAAATATGTACTACTAAAAAATAAGCGATAATTCTAAAGCAAAATCAACCTAATTTGTATGGAAAGTTTTTTTTGGCGATTTTTGAATATTGAATAAGGCGATTTCGCTGGTGGTCGCAATTATTTGTTAAGATGAAATTTTGAGTAAATTCAATTTAAATATGTAACACAAGTTAAAGTGCCATATTCGGCTGTACCTAATTAAAGATTTATGGGTAAACATAAGAGGCAATCGTATTTTTGGCTCTTATTTAAGCCATTTGGCACCGATCTAGCGGTCTACTCATAAGGACCCATAACATACCCAGCAAAAACTTTACTTACAATCCTAGTTTTAATGACTTCCTGAATTCATTACTTTGTAGCTTGAACTTAAATTGTATTTTAATACAAATTGATTTTTTGAGTTTTATTTGAAAAGTCTTATCAAAAAACAGATGCATGTTTTTGCCTTGCCTGTTGTTGTTGTATTGTAGTCATATTGAGACCACCCTGCTAAGTTATTCCAATGGAAACTTAAGTTAAATTTAAATGTACCACATCGGTGAATTAAGTGTTAATTAAGTGTTAAGCGAAGAAAATAATTTTATATTTAAAAACGATTTTGTAACCAAGTACATACATATTTTAATAAAACTTTTAGGTATAAAGGAAAGATATTATATTTTAGGTTATAATTGGCCAAATTATTAAGGTTTACTTTGGGACATCGCAAACAAAAATAAGTATTACTTTTTCTAGTAGCAAAATAAGTAGTCTCATCAAGTTTTCATTATTTTTCTGCTTATTTTGTAAGACCCCTTTCACACTCGGCAAGTTACTTGCGCAAGTCTGTCCGATTGTTTAAAACGAAAAAGAAGAGGATTTTTTTTTTATCAGGGTTTTGACGATTTTTTCACATATTTATCTGACACCCCTGACTGCGGTGTAGGGTATCGTATGGTATATCTTATTTGTTTTTATTTTACTGTTTTTTTTTTTTTTTGAAACATCATGTTTAAAAAAACATGGTTGCAATTACAAACATGCATACTACTGCAGAAGCTTTTGTTGTTTTTGCTTTTATTGCACTGTTTTTGTATGTTTTTTTTTTTGTTAGTGTTTCATTTGATTGTAAGGTCATAGAACTTGGCGGCATTTTTGTTTGTGTTACAGAAATCGACAACAACAAAACAAGAACAACTCTTCACTTGAGTTTTACCTTTTTAACTGTATTTTTTGCCCTCTCTATTTTAGTACTTTGTTGTAGTTTTTTTCTAGCTGTAATTTTAACATACATACATACTCATGGGTAAAAAACAGAGTTGTTATTTTTTGTATGTTTATTTTGATTCATTATTTTTGTATGTTTATATAAATATGTACATACCTATTTAACTTGCAAAACTAATTAAAGCGCTTTAAGAGAACAACTTTAAAAACAAGCTCTTTTTCTGTAGAAAAGTGCATTTGTTTGAAAAAAACTTTTCCACAGAAGCCTAAACATAAACTGATTCTATAAGACTGTAACTTTTTTATAAATAAAGCATTTTTTCTTTAGAAAATTTACTTGTAAAAGGGATAAGCTTTTTTTATAAAAAATTTGCTTTTAAAGATAGAAACTTTTTTTTATAGAAAACTGGTTTAAAAAGAGAGCAACTTTTCACCTATAAGAAAGATTTTAGCCTTTTTAGAGAAAATAACTTTTTCAAAAAAACTGACTTTAATAGAGAGCATCTTTTCAATAAATGCCTGCCAAAACTTTTCCAAATTTAGAAATTTGACTTTACAATGTTTTTTTGCGGAGAAATTGCTCTATTATTAAACAGGGGTTTTCATAAATTAATGACTCCTAAGAATATTTTGTCTACAGAACAGAGCACCAACCTGTCCTTTTTTTAAATCTACGACAACCATATTTATTGAAAATCAAATAAATGCATGTACGTACCAACAACAGAAAATATTACCTGACACTGCCGCCACCATGTTTTAAGCGCATATTGCTCTTACAAAATACATAATTCATGTCCAGCCATGGCAACTAACTACACCGGTACTTATTGGTGGCTATTATTTCCAAGAAAAATCTCCAGTTTAGGATGATTTAGAACGTTATTTTAAAGCTACTTGAAGAGAAAATCAAAGTTAAATAAACCCAACATGATGCTTCGTCGAAGATGACGTTGTTGGTAATGTTGACAAAACTGATGACGTTGGGAATGACAATAACTAAGACTGTTTTAAGTCATGTTTTCTGTGTTTTCTTATTTTTTTATTTTTTTATTTTTGTAGTTTAAGGCTATAAAATGTAAAAGAACTGTTGATTTTTAGAGTGACTAGACGTTTGTTGTTCGATGGTTGCCTATTTAACTCACCAACCAACAGTTGGAAGTTAGCTTGATGTTTTTTCAAACAGATCGTGCTTAATGATCTTGTTTGAAAGATTTGTTTTTCTGAACATTTTCTTGGTTGTTTATGGCTGTTTTTGTTTTAAAGAGTATTGGTAAATACACTTGAGACTATTTGTAATAGACTTTTAAAATAGTTTTTTTGTTGTTAAAAATTCACAAATAGTTGCTGTAGTTTGGTTAATAAAGAGATTGTCGTTTTTCTATCAAAGAAAAACAATTTAGCCAACCAGTAGTCATTATGTTTTTTTCTCGTTATCTTCTCAACTTATGTATTTAGACGTCTGGCTTCTATTGCAATAGGAAGCTGTGTTAAGAAGAAAATCAATAATGACAGAAAAGAAAGAAAACCTATAAAATGTTTAAAACAATAATAAAATTTTAAAATGTTTGATTTAAGAAAAGTGGCAAAAAATATATAATAAACATCTTTTTGAATCGGAGTTTTCTATAGAGAATTTGATCAATTTTAAAGCTTATTTTCTATTCATATGTGTTCTAGAGAAAAGCTACTCTCTTGTTTAAAGCGAGTTCTATATAAAAGAGTTGCTTTTTCTTTTAGCGCCAGTTTTCTAAAGAATAGTTGTATTAGAGCAGAACTGCTTTCCGTCAAAAGCAGTCAATGAAGTCTGGCAGCATTTTGTAGTCAGAAGCGTCCTCTACAACATATTCCCCATTGTTGATCGGGAAGGTTCCACCAGGGCAAAACAGGACAATTTTTCTGAGCAAAAAGGACAGATATTTTGTGCAAAATTTATGAATACAAAAGTTTTCCAAAAAAAAATCGGCACGTCATATTTGACCCGTTTAGGGGCACTCTTGTGGCTACAGGAGCCAAGTTTAGGCACTAAACCGCTCTATTTTTTAAAGTCCCCCTTAGTGGTTTAGATAAGGTGAAAGAATGTATAAGAAAATATTAAGGATCAAACCCAATGGAGGTTAGTCATACATTTTACCTGGCTAGGGGGACTCCTAGGCAGTTATAGGGTTTTTTTCAATAAATGTATTTCTAGTCTGTATTGAAAATTTTGTATGGGAGTCCCCTTAAGGAATAGAGAAAGCGCGTTGGTTTATTACAAGCAAATGTTAGGGATGCAAAATAAAGTGGCTGTAATGAAGTTTTTTTTTTTGTAAAAAAATCAGTTTTTAACATCTTTTACACTTCACTGTTATTCTAAAATATAATTGATTTAGTATTTGCAACCCTCCATAACTTTTTATTTATCAGTAGATTTTTAGATTTTATATCAAAAATTAAAGGCCAAAGTTCTACATACAAAACAAAAGAACCGCGTATCAAAATTCAAATGAAATCCTTTTCTTGAAATGGTCCAGATTATAAAAACGTGTCTTAAAATCTTTTGGAGCGACACGTTTACTTATGGTGTTTTCTTTTCTAAAAAACAGTGTTGCATAAGTGTTACATGTGACTTGGCAACATTTTTAAATGCTCCTCTAATTTTTAAGAAGTGTTTCATATTTTACGTTTACAGAAGAACACATTAAACAATAAAGTACAATTAGCGCAAGGAAAATTCAATTACAGGTGGTGACAAGACTACAAAAATCCAAAGCCAACAGAAACAACAGATGTTTTTTATTGCATTGTTAGTGTTTATGGCTCGAAACTTGCCACCACCTTGTACTGAATTCGCCTTGATCTAGTGCTGCACTCATGCCCCTTTAATTAAAATGAGTGTTGAACCTGTAGCATTTTTTTAATTTTAAAGGGAACATCATCAGAAAAGAACGCTTTACACTTTTAAAATAACACATGTATTTCAGAAAAGAACATAAAAAAATGTAAAAGGCAGAATAAATGCAGAATTTTACTCAGAAAAAACAACGCCATTAGCTTTTGCAGCATCAGCCAGATTTTTTTTTTTTTTTTGTGAAGGAAAAACTTTCTGCACCCGAATAGTGGAAACGACTTGTTTCAACATTTGTTGTATAATTTTTTATAGTTTAAAGTAATTTTGAACCAACAACTGTGTTACTTTCTGTTGCCCCTCTTCTAGAGGCAGTTTTCTAAACAAAAATTTTTAGATCGACTTTCTATCGAAAAACTGCTCCTTTAGTCATCGTCCAGACTTGCAATTTTTGTTGCTGCAATTTTTTTATATACTGCTTTGAAATTATAGGGTTGCTATTTTTGTATTTTTATCCTTATCTTTTTATATTTTTTATATTTATGTATATGTAAATAAAAATATAACTACAGTTAAAAAAATGTGAGATTTACAAAACAAAACAGCATTGTAGACACGACTCCAAGATTTGAAGATTTTGGATTCCAAAAATGGCTCATTGGCGACTAGACGGTTTATACCCAAAATTTGACGATTTTTCAAATGAAATATTTTGTACTAATAAACAAATTTTTTTTAGTACGATTTCGTATTTGTGAATAATATGTTGGATACTTTCTATTATTGAGATGACAGTAATTGTCCCGTGTAATACAAATAGTTGGAAACGCTTGGAATTCTGGTAATTGATCCATTTTACAATTACTTTTTTAAGCACTGAACAAAGTTTTTATTTAATGAGTAAAATCAGTGCTATAAGTTCATGTGGCACCCAATTTTCGTACTTTTTAATAATCCTTAATGATTTTATTCGAGTTACATCGCTAACTAAATATTTTTAAAAAATTCGCATACATGACATCCTGAACTATACCAAGACAACAAATTCATCTGTTGACAAGCTTCGAGCATTAACTTATATTAACTGCCAAAATGTTTTTCAAATATTTTCCTAGTTTGGATTTTTTAAAAACTGAGTTTTTCATATTTGAAAACCGGTTGCCGCTTTTAATAAAGTTGGTATGTTAAAACTGGAGAATGTTTTTTTTATTTTAATAAAAACAAACGGAAAATAGCTTTAAATTTCCTAATACTACCAAAAAACTTTTCTAACGATTTAAGTCAATTTGACGATATTGAAGATTTTTTATGCAAAGTTTGCTGATTATCGAAAAATGGGCCTGTTCGGAAATGCATCACTGCGCTGCATCAGTGATTTCAAATGCTTAAATATATTAGTGGAGAAGATGTGGACCAAATAATTGTCAAATACTCCAAAAAAAAAAAAAAATAGTCACACAATAAAAAAAAAATTTTAATTATTTTTTATCGGTATTAAAAAAAGTTTGCAGCTATGATTGTAGACTACATGGAACTGAGAACACCTCTCCAATCTTCTCACCCTCTCACCATTAAACGCAAAAATTGCTGCAACAAAAATTCTGGACGTTGATTACTACAGGAAACTTACTCTTTTACGGAGCAATTTTTCACAGTAAAGTTACTCTCTTTTATAGCCAGCTTTTTACATTAAAATAACTGTCTTTTAGAACTGATTTTCTATATAAAAGTTTCTAGTTTTTCAAAAGAAAAGGTTGCGATCTCTTTAAGAGCAAATTTTTTGTTTTTTTTTTATGTCATTTAGGTCACTTTTTCTTATAAAATAATTATATATTGTGCCTTTCGGACGATTTCTTTTGCCTTCTTAATAAATTTATGAATAACTTCATAGTTTAAAGGCAGTCGCATCTTCTTTTTCAGATTTCTTAGAAATTCCTTAATTGTTTACATTTAATTAACATAAATCTAAAGAAAATAAAAAGAAAACCTATAAAAATCACCTTTTCAATATTCATGGAGTTTGAAAACATTCTTTCTTAAAAGGAACAAATTCATGACTATTTAGTTTTTTCCAGCCTTAACTTATGACTTTTAAGTTGCAGTCTGTTTTTTTTTAGAATTTTATAAAATTATCAAGTGTTTATTTTGTGATTTGTTATTTCTGTTTTTTTTTCTTAACTACTTCATATAAAATACATTTGCCTTTTTTTCTATTTTATGAAATTATGGTTGGTTTAGACTTTAAACAAGATTTTTTGTTTTATTTATTTTTTTTAATGTTTATTTATCAGAAAAAGGTAAAAAATAACAAAACTGTTGGCAACTTCAAGTACTGGAGAATGATGCAGACTATGAAAAGGAATAAATATTGAAGGAAAAAAAAAACAAGTAAAGAAGTATTTAGTAGTGCAACGCTAATCATGTTTATTTTATGAGTTTAAGTGTAAATTTCCTTGAAAAGAACTTACTGGAGACGTATTGAAAATCTAGTTAAATAAATATTGAATTGTTTTTTTTTCTAAAGTTATATGCAAGTCATGAATGGGAATAAAATAAATATTTTAAAAAGGCATTATTCTGCTTAGTTTTTTACTAAATATAAAAAAAGAATTGTACCTTCATATATGGGCTTTGATTTTTTAGGTTTTTATAGTATATCTAGAGCTAAATAAATAAAAGAAAGCAATTGATTTCATAAAAAGAAAAGAAATTGAGCAGGAAACTTCTTTAAGTTTTATAAAAAGAAGTCAAATTGGATCTTTAATAAAAAAAATGTCTTTATCTTTTATGCACTTGAGGGCAAAAAAGAGCCAAAACTCTTTTAACGTTAACGATAATTCAAATAATTTATTCAAACAATGAATAAACTTTTCTTAAAAAATTCTTCATTAATAAGATTTTGATTGTTGTACCCAATTTTCATTCTTGATAAATACAGAAGTCAAATTGGATCTTTAATAAAAAAAATGTCTTTATCTTTTATGCACTTGAGGGCAAAAAAGAGCCAAAACTCTTTTAACGTTAACGATAATTCAAATAATTTATTCAAACAATGAATAAACTTTTCTTAAAAAATTCTTCATTAATAAGATTTTGATTGTTGTACCCAATTTTCATTCTTGATAAATACACTGAGGATAAACTAGTTCCTATGCGCATTTTGCTAATTGTTTAGGCCAGATCATCAGGAAATTTGTTCCCAAATACTTTAGAAAAGCTAAATTTATTAGACAAATAAAACTGTAGAGTGAATGGGAATTACAAACACTCAAGTTTGCTTTGCAACGATATTAAAGCTTAATTAAACTTTGAACAATAAACAGTGAGTTTATCTTTTCTTACATTCACCATCGTCAAACCTGGCAGCCTTGGCTGTATGAAATGTTGTCAACTGCTGTTTTTTTCTAACAGAAACATTTGTTAATATTTTTAAGCAAAATATTTATATTATAATTTTTTCCGTATTTAATTTTAATCAATGTCATTCATATTGTTGCAAGCTGCATTAAAAACAGCACTGTTGTGGTTATTAGTTTTCTGGGCTACTGTGTTTCATTATGAGATATTGTGGTTGAAAATAAGAAACATACAATCTTAAAACTATCATGTACACAAACAGTCATGTGGTCGTCGTCTACTATAAACAGCGTTATGAAAGTTTGTTTTATATTTGTAATGACATTTAACAAGTAATTTAATATTTGTAAATTATATAGGGACATAATTTATTATAAATAAAAAATAAAAGCAAAACAAAAATAATTTCGCAGTCTCAAAAAAAAAAAAAAAAAAATTTTTAAGACAACAACAAGTGTTGTGGTTTTAATTACGGATTCATACAGTAAATTGCACTTAAAGAAATCATGGTGAAAATTTGACCAAAAGAAATCGTTTTCATGTCAACTTTAGCAAGTTAAAGCATTAACTGTCAAAATTATTTCTTTGGAAATCCCTCATAAATTAAAAAAAATGTAAATTTGTTCACCCTCTTCCAAAGCAATATATAGCCACGTTTGAATCTTAAATTGTCTAATGTGCTGTTTTCGCAACACAAGTGACTGAACGTGTAGTAAATTTTATATGAAAAGCACTCTTTTTAGTGTTTTCCATATAAATTTTACTACACGCTCAGTGACCTGTGTTGTGAAAACAGAACATAAGTTTGTTTGCCTTTTGTGTAAATATGACGCTTTTAAAATATTTATTTTATAATATTTATTTAATTACAGTACAACCTCAATAACTCGGACACTCGATAATGCGAACAATCCAGTTATCTGGACAAGTCAACGTTTCAGTCGGCTTAGACATTTTTCCTTCATAGTCTGGACAAGCGTTTTTTTTTCCTTAAAGTAACACCTCTAACTACAACTTGGGTTTATAATTAAGTTGTCAGTAATCAAAGGTAAATTTTAACTATATATTTAACGCCCTATGTTCAAAATGACGCCCTATGTTCAAAATGAACTTTTATATAATTAAGAGATATGTCTTATATATATATTTAATTATCCAGATTTTTTTTAGCTGTAGTCCAAGCTATTCAGTAATCCGGAAAAAGGTTCTAACTCTCGCTGTCTGAATTAACAAGGTTATACTGTAATAACAAACTTATTATGAAATGCTATCATTTGAAATGTTCATTGCAAAAAAAAAATACAACATTTGTAATTTGATATTCATATTACAGGAAAAGTTTATAATGAATAATTTACCTAATACAAATTTGGTAGTTGTTTTTTTTTGTTTTTCCTAAAAAAAATCCTAGAAAGACAAACGAAACTTTACAAATGAACGACAAAAAAAATCGTAAAATTTATGTGTTTAAAATTTATTTATATTCAATAGAATTTACCTTATTCAAATACAAGTGACCACATTAGAGAGAGAGAGGGAAAGTTATGCTGTGGGCGTATTCCCTAATTCGCTAAAGCTCTATCGCTAAAAATCTAAAAAGTTGACTTAGCGATTTTTGGCTACAAATGCAATACTGTAACCGCAATTTTAGGTTTTATTTCATCGATAAAATTTTCCAATTTTGTATTCTCTAAGGCATTTTAGCGATCGAGATTTAGCTTAAGCTAAGCGAAGTACAGACTACGGCTGCTGGTGGTCCCTTTTATGTTTGTATGCAGTTAGTTATATGTCAAACTCCAAAACAAAAAATTTTGAGCCAGCATAACTCGCTGATGCGTCAGAAATATTTCACTAAACAGAATATTGCGGCAAACGGTGTAGATAAGCTTTCTGGGTAAACAACGTCATACGAAATGTAAAATCAGGCAACAATTTGATGTATGATTCACTTGCATGTGTGAAATGAGCCTTACAGCCGTATTCATAAAAACTTATTTATGATAAATTAATAAACCGCCCTTCTTTAAACCGAAAATAAAATGATAAAAAATATTGATTATTTATTAAAATATGGGCATGTTAAATACATTTTACAAAATTTTTTCATTTTAAACAACCAATTGCAAGTTATATTGTTAATTATTAAAAAAAAAAAATGTATATGATTTAAATGAATATGTTCAGGGGCAAATGCGGATACATATTCTCGTTGATTATTTTTTAAATTATTGCGACTAGTTGTTTTTTTTTTTTTTTTGTTTAAAACAACAAATTATTGTTCAAAAATATTAAACGGCAGCATTTGGTTCAGAAACTAAAATAATATGTAGTTTTATTTGTTAAGAATAATTTTTAAGGTCTACAGTCGTCTTATAGTGTCAGTTTAAACAAAAAATTTCAGATTTGTTTAGAAAAGTTTCTCTGTTTTAGAACCAGGTTTCCTCGTTGCACCTTGTGAGAACCAATTTTCTTTAAAACAGAAATTGCTTTTTTCTGGAGCCATTTTTCTGTAGAAAAATAAATATCTCTCTCTGGAGTCAGGTTTTTGTAGAGAAGTTGCTCTCTGTTGTACATGGTTCTAATTAAAAACAGTTTTCTTTAGAAAAGTTGTTTCTTTTGATTTGTAACTCCCTACAGAAAAATGTAAGTATTTTTATAGTAATCATTCCCCTTTATTTCTTAAGTTCATTGTGAAAAAAAAGAACTTTCCTAACACCCAGAAAAGAGCATTCAATTGAATTTAATTAATTTTTACTACAAAATGTTTTAACACTTCTTTATTTTCCACACAATACAATAAATTTGTTTTGTTTTCCATAACAATTGTCTTGGACTCTAAAAAAAGTCACCATTTTAACCCTTCTCCTTCTCTTCGCATTCTCTTTTAAGCAAGTTTATGTTTTTATTTGGTCCCCTTTTAGAAAAATAACTTGAGGTTTATTATCATTTTTTTAAGCCCAGCCAGCAGCCGTTTATGTCTGTCAAATTTAATAAAAATCACTGATTTTGATTGATGTTGTTTTATTGAGCCCGAGCTGAGCTCTCTCATAAGCAAAAGTACGAGTACTTCTATTTTGTAAGTCATACACACATGTATGTATATATAAATATGTATGAATATATAGTTAATGTTTTTGCAATTAATGTGTAAAACTATTAAGGGAGAGTGTGTGAAAGAAGACGAAACATTAATGATAAACATAAATGAAATGTAGTAAATGGAAGGGTAAAGTACGACGAGTGTGTGAGTAAAAAAAAGCTACTTGGTGACATTGGAAGGGTTGTATTTTATAGCTACATGTCAAGCGAAGTAACTATGACAAAGTTGAGGTCTTGAATTTAAACTGCAGCAGTTGACATTTAGAAGTATTAAGAATTTAATAATGGATTTTCTTGTTATATCTTCTAAAGTTTTAATTTATATTTTGACATTTCTCTTAGTTAACTAAATCTAATAATTATGTTTTTTATTCTCTTTACAGATGTTCTTTACATTTCTAAATCTCTTTATTTGACGCTGTGTCTTATTTTAAGTTTGTTTGGCTTGTAACTTTCAACTCATAATCGTTTACAACAAACATTAGCAGCAGCGGAAGCAGTGACAAAATCTTAAGAATAAAAAGCTGTCATCATCTATTATTTCCTGGAAATTTTTAAAAAAAATAACAGCCAAAAAATTTACAACCTAAGAAGAAAATATTAAAATTAAAGAGGATTTGCTTTCTATCTAAAGCTTTCCTCCTATCTTCAACTATCGCCAACACTCTCTCTCTCTGAGTCTTATTCTGCTTAAACATGACATTTTATTTAATGCACACAACATCATCGCCCACAAGAGTAAGATGTCTCTATGCTATCGTATCTTTATTATTACTAAGTTTTCAACACACCTGCCGAGCAGATGGTCTGCAGCACATGTCAGATAATGGAGGTGGTGTGGCGGGTGTAGGCATGGGTGGCAATATGGGTCTGGGTATGCATTCGATGGAAGTTAGTCCGGCCCCGGGTTATGGTTTGCCGGCCATACCCAAAGATCCAAATTCAAGATGTGAAGAGATTACGATACCTATGTGTCGTGGCATAGGCTATAATATGACTTCATTTCCCAATGAAATGAATCATGAAACACAAGATGAAGCCGGTTTGGAGGTGCATCAATTTTGGCCTTTGGTAGAGATTAAATGTTCTCCAGATTTAAAATTCTTTTTATGCTCCATGTACACACCAATTTGCCTAGAGGATTACCACAAACCTTTGCCAGTATGTAGATCGGTATGTGAGAGGGCAAGAGCTGGTTGTGCCCCAATTATGCAGCAGTATAGCTTTGAGTGGCCTGAAAGAATGGCTTGTGAACATTTGCCATTTCATGGTGACCCCGAAAATCTTTGTATGGAACAACCCTCTTACACAGACTCCTCCTCATCAGGAGGCTCTTCCTCCAGCAGTGGAGGTGGATCTGGGCGTGGCGACTCGACCGGCGGTGGTTCTTCCTCTGGTGGGGGCAAACGCAAACAATCTGGTTCGGGTTCTTCATCTGGCTCCCAAAAATGTAAAGGCAAGAATTCAAAAAACTGCCAAAGCTCCCTAGGAGAAAAAACAAACGCAAAGGAATGCACATGCTCGTGTCGCCCTCCTCTCATACTCCTGGGGAAGGAAGCTCAACTGATGCAGCCGCCTCTACATTATCCATGGTACATGAACTCGACTGTGTCAAGAATCGCCGGCGTTCAAAATTGCGCAATTCCTTGCAAGGGCCCGTTCTTCACAAACGACGAAAAGGAATTCGCCGGCATATGGATAACGCTTTGGTCGGGACTGTGCTTTTGCAGCACTCTAATGACACTAACCACCTTCATCATCGACACCGAAAGATTTAAGTATCCCGAGAGGCCTATAGTTTTTCTGTCAGCGTGTTATTTTATGGTGGCTGTGGGCTATTTGTCCAAGAACTTTTTACAAAATGAAGAAATTGCTTGTGATGGCCGTTTGCTGAAGGAAAGTTCTACTGGGCCTCATTCATGTACCTTGGTTTTCCTTATGACTTACTTCTTTGGTATGGCCTCTTCAATATGGTGGGTAATCCTAAGTTTTACCTGGTTTTTGGCGGCTGGCCTAAAATGGGGCAATGAGGCCATTACAAAACATTCTCAATATTTTCACTTGGCTGCTTGGCTTATACCCACCGTACAATCTGTGGCTGTATTACTACTCTCCGCGGTGGACGGTGACCCTATTTTGGGCATCTGCTATGTTGGAAATCTGAATCCAGATCATTTGAAAACCTTTGTGTTGGCTCCGTTATTTGTGTACCTGGTCATAGGCACTACTTTCCTAATGGCCGGGTTTGTTTCACTGTTCCGCATCAGATCGGTGATTAAGCAACAAGGTGGCGTAGGTGCTGGTGTAAAAGCAGACAAATTGGAAAAGTTAATGATACGCATAGGCATCTTTTCGGTGCTTTATACCGTCCCGGCTACTATAGTCATTGGCTGTTATTTATATGAAGCCGCTTATTTCGAAGATTGGATAAAAGCCTTGGCCTGTCCATGTGCTCAAATTAAGGGACCTGGCAAGAAACCTTTATACTCCGTTCTCATGTTAAAATACTTTATGGCTTTGGCAGTGGGCATAACATCCGGCGTATGGATATGGTCTGGTAAAACTTTAGAAAGTTGGCGTCGCTTTTGGCGGCGGCTGTTTGGTCAGCCCGATCGTACGGGTGCCAATCAGGCGCTTATCAAACAGAGACCACCCATACCACATCCATATGCCGGCTCTGGTATGGGTATGCCGGTAGGTTCCGCTGCCGGATCTCTACTGGCTACCCCCTATACCCAAGCGGGTGGAGCTTCGGTTGCTTCTACTAGCCACCACCATTTACATCATCATGTTTTAAAACAGCCAGCTGCCAGTCATGTATGACATGGAGAGTCAGGCGGAGCTTCAACGATGGGCGGTGGTGGCGGCGGCGGCAGTACAATTGGCGGTGGAAGTGTGCTAGGTGGTCATGGTACGCTCATGAGCACGGCAGGCAATAGTACAGTTGGCGGCAGTGGTATGCACGGTGTTGGGGCTCCTCCTGGCAGTATAATGCATGGCGGCGGTAATGGTGGTATGAACACCCCTGGTAATGTTTATGGTAATGGTGGAGGTGGCGGTGCCGCTGGCGGCGGCAATGGTGGCAATCAAGGTGCACCTGGTTCAATGGTTGATTCTCGCGCTGTTTCTGTAGTAGTGTCACTGCCGGGTGGGCCTGGTGCCCAGCATCCGGGTCAGGCATTAAGTGATTATGGTCCTATATAGTTAATGGTACGACCTGATACAAATCATTGGGTATCCACAAGTAGTTTTAGTCAATTGTAAAGAGTTTTTGTTGAGAGGTGAGAGTTTTAGAGAACTGGGGAGGCGCTTTTGTGAAGCTTAGAGAAATAGAGAAGAGTTTAAAAGTTTGTAAGAAAATTTTTTCTTTAGTAAATTTTACAATTTCGCAACTTATAGCAGAGAAGTAAATATTTTTTCTTACAGATTGCTTTACTATTGAATTATTTTTAGTCATTGCAAAATTCTAAAACGTTTTAGTAATGTTTGTCCGCTTGTCTGTTAAAAGCATATTACGATCTGTACAAGAGGGCCCCTGAATTACTTTTTTAGGATTTAAAAAAAAAATTTTAGAAAAGATAATAACAATTTTTTTACTAAAGCAGTAATACTTGCAAAGATACAAAAACGAAAGTTTTTCTAATAAATTCTGATATGTATATTGTTCATTTATAAATAAATTATTTGCATACTTTTCTTTTAATTAATATGAAATTTTTCATACGAATTCTAATAAATTTTAATAAAACTTAAATTTCACTAGACCTTTTCTCTTTAAGTGATTTCTCATATTTAGTTAGAACCTTTTACCGTTACTTCGCAAGAGCTTAAGAAAGAGAGAGAATGAGAGAACTCTTTTCATGTTGACATTAATTATTTGAGGTAATAAACTTGTAAAATAAACAAAAATTTCTTGCTGTTAGTTTTTTTGATTCCTTTACAACAAAATAAAGGAAAATAAAGGCAACAGCGGCCATATATAAAATCTAGTAAAGTAATTTTTAATTATTATTATTTTTTCTTTTCTTTTTTAATACTATCCAAAAAAAAAAACAAAAGCTATTTAACTAATATTAAAGCAAACAAAAAAATAAAAATCTAGTCCACTTTTTTCCATAATAAAATTTAAGAAAAACCACTGAAAATATTGCAAAAAACGAGAAGCACAATATCTTTAATAATTTATTAAAAATATAAAAAAGTTTATTAAAAATAAACAACAAAGCTAAACTACTTCTTCTGTTAATTATTATTATAATTTTTTTCAATAATTTTCTTAAATAGACTGACTTTATAAATAGTAAAAAATTAAAAAAACAAACTTAAAAATATATACATAACTATAAAATGGAAACAGTGCAAAGAAATGGGGAAATTTGGAAAGTTTTTAGTAAAAAAAAGAGAAACAGAAAAGAAAACCATACTGTCACTGCCAAAAGCCAAGCCATAATGTAAAAAGAAAATTACAAGAAATTAAAAATAATTATTATATAAAACAACAACAAATCGAATAAAATATCAACAACATTTGTAAAATATTTCATATTTTTTAACAAAAGAATTTAGTCTTAATCTAAAAATTAAGATATTTTAATTTAAATAAAAATTAATAATTAATTATTAACAAACAAAAAACCAACCCTGTGTAAATATTCGTATTTAAAAATAACAAATTAAAAAAATATTATAAAATTAAACAAAAGGAAACTGTATTAAAAATCCAAAAAGTCTTGAAATGCATTTTTATTAAAAAAACCCAAATTATTGAGAACAAAAATTGGTTTAAAAGAAAAAAATGATTTTTAAAAAATATTTAAAAAAAAAAATCCAAGGCATTTAAGCTCAACTTATTTTATAAACATTCTTTTATAGAATTTAAAAAACAAGCCAATTTTTTAAAGAAAACTCTAAAAAACAAATAAAATCTGTATAAAGTTTTATAAATTTAGTATTTAATTACAATTAATTATAAATAATTTTAAAGTATATTTATAAATATGTATAACTTATAAACCTTAAAGAAATCCTTATTAATTGATATATAAAAAAAAACAGAAAACAAAAATACTTTTTAAAATCAACCATGAATTTATAATCCTAAAAAAACGAAAAAATATGCAATAAAATTTTGATTTTTTTAAATATTTTGAGTTTTAATCATTATTTTTTTATATTTTATTTAAAGAAGGGTTAATAAAAAAGTTTTTGTTTGTTTCGATATTTTCTTTTTTTTAATTTAATTACAGCCTGTTTTTATTTTAACCCATTACCGCTCGCTGTGCCAATTTGGGAACACTTCATTATTGGCGGCTTACGACAAAGTTTTTGACATTATTCAATATATGTTTGCATTATTAATTAACTAAAAGTTCAGACATTTCTATTACATAAAAAAATGTTTTTATTTTTAATTTTCACACTTAAGTTACCATTGTGCCAATTTGGTTACACCTTTAATTTAAAAATTGCTTTTAAGTGTTAATAAAATAAAAACTGAAAGGGTTAATGAAAAGTTTTTTTTTTATATGTAATTTTTATTTTTTTCCATAGTTTTTTGTTTCAATACGGTTTTTTAAAATATTTTTTGAAAGTTTTGTCTTAAAAGCTCTAATTAAAATTTAGTGTTAGCACAAGAAATTTAAGGGTTAAAGACAATATATATATATAGGGGCCTAATTCTGGCAGTCGTGATCGAGTACTTTCTCGATTCGAAAGCAATTTTATTTCTAATTCTTTTAGTCGATACTGAACGAATCGAAATTATTTTTTCAGTAATGTGAAACTCAAATAAAAGCTTTGCAACACTGAAAAAATAATTCCGATTCGTTCGGTATTGACTGACATAATTAGATATTAAAAAGCTTTCGAATCGAGAAAGAACTCGATTACGACTGTCAGAATCTGGCCCCAGGTCTCTTTTAATAAATTAATGGCTGCGAAACGTTGGCCCTATCCAAAATCAAAAAGAACTCTACAAGTCTTTATTAACCCATAATGAGCAACTTCAAATTACGAACCAACAAACAAGACATTCCAAGAAGAAATTTCGGATGGATAAGTAATATGGTATGATCCTATAACCTAATTGCAAAGTCAATACAACCCCCAAGGCTCCCGTTGTCACGGAAGCAAAAAAAAAACATACTGGTACACTGAAACAAATACATGAACTGACTAACACTGGGTTTTACAAGGAGCGATGCAATAGGAACAAGTAGGAACGAGTCCAAAAAAAGTGGCAAGTTATGACCGTTCTTGCGATGGCGATTTACAGAACACCTGCTGTACAATTTCAAGTCAAAATCACAAATGTTAAGCGTTTTGGGATTGTCAGAACATTCCCGAATAAAAAGTTATATGCATATATCCAGTTTTAATTTTATTTATTTCGTTTTGTGTTTCAATTTAATTTGGTTTTACTAAACTTTAAATTTTAAAACAACTGTTAAGTGTTTAAGCCGAAATTCAAGTTAAGTTTTTAATAAAAATATCAAGTTTTTTTTAGTTTTTTTTTTTTTTAATTTAAAAGTAATTCCGTAATTAAATCACTGTAATTTTAAAGTGGATATTTAAGGGTTAATTAAAATGTCTGATGTTTTAAAAAAAAAATTAATCATTTTTAGTTTTTTATTTTTTATTATCATTAACGGGGCAAAAATAAGAGTCCTGAGACCACTCCTATCCAAGCATAATAGAACCTTTGCATCTAATCCGGGCCATAACGCCCTAGGCACCCTGCAATCCGTTCCATCCATCCAGGACCGGTTAAGGGTACGCGGAATCTATCCCGTATCACCACATAGTAGTGACATAAGGGAGGTTTTACCCCCCCTTGCTGTCACGAGAGTTCGTCCGCTTCCTTGTTACCATCCACCTTGCAGTGTCGTAGTCAGTATATAACGTAGTACTTGTATTCGTTTCTATACAATATGATAAACAGGACTTTAATTGGATAACTTTACGGTAAAAAATTTTCAAAAGTTATATTTTAGAAATTAACGGCAGTTAAATTGCCGTTTATTTGGGAATTTCTCGGATTTAGATTCTGTATCATAGATTGGCATAAGACTGGTTCCTTCTCTACAGGCGAGGCAAAATGATTTTAGAAATTTTTTATACCGTAAAAAATGTAGTCAAATCTTAACTTTATTAAAACTTTCAAAATTATTGACTCGTTTTCTAGCATTTATTACAAAAAACAATGGACTTTGAGGGGGTAAATCGATTAAATAGGTGTAAAGCAATAAAAATCAAAATATGGACCTGTTCGGAAATGTGTCCCTGTGCTGCATCTGATGCGCACCTTTGACTAGTTTGCGATGCTCCTGCAAAGCAACTGATGCCAATGCTTGTTTGCTGTCCTGTTTGGTTTAATGTTTGACCACAATATGCAACAACTATTTTTGTGATGCATAATCTGCTCTTGTTATGCGTTTTCCAACAGCTGACATTTGCATTGATGCCAGATGTTGCTTTTCGCAGCGATGTATTTCCGACCACCTAATATATGAAACTAAATAATCAGGCTCGAGTTCTGTGTTATAATATTTTATTTTATGACTTAGTAAAATTTCTATGACATCGTCCTGAAATTCCTTATGCAAAGAAATATTTGGGTATAAAAAAGAAATTTACACATTCTTGGGATAAGAAAAGAAAGATAATTATGGAGGATAAAACAAAAACGTATTGGCACTTTTTTGTGTTAAATACAATAAGCAAATAGATTTTCCCATTGCTCTTTTGGTACTTTATACTTTTTAATTTAATTTGCTTTGATTTCAATTTTATTCTATATAATTTTCATTAAATAATCAAATTTTAATTTCTAAAAATCAGTACCAAAAAGTGTAAAATTAAAAATAATTCGAAATTCCGAATAAAATCAAGGAGCTGTGCTCAAAATTATGAAAATTATAAGAAAAAGTCTAGAATGAAAATTTATGCTTTTTAAACTAATTTTTGGAATAAAATTTAGAAAAATTAACCCTTCAAGACTGTTTGAAAAATACCCCTGCTCCCAACAAAGCGTAGGTGTTTTTTTTTTATATTCCTTATTTTATTTCAAAACAATTTTTTTTCTCAGTGTACCTTAGGCTTAATATATGAATATTTGTATTATAAAATTAATACAGTCGAACTTCCCTATAGTGAATCTCCACGGGGACAGACAATTATTTCACTATATAGAAACTTCATTATAAAGAAATTTTTTTTGTTTTTTAATTATTTAAAATAATCAGATATTTTTGTTTGAATTACATACATATAACTGACTTGTTTTTTAAAATGTTTGATAATGTACTGGGAAGAAATCCAAACTCTGTTGCTATATCTTTTTTCTTTGATGTCCCTTCTTCAACTTTATTAATTACTAATAACTTTTTTCAAGAGAAATGGTACTCCGGTGCGTCATTTTCGTTCACTGCACTCGGGCAACTGGTGTTAAAAGTCAAATCATTAACTTTTTTGTTTTCATTTACGGTGCATTTCTTATTTTCTTAATAAATAGTGTTGCTAACAAGTGTAAAATAAAGCTGCAAAAAATAGTTCACTATATGGAGACAAAAACACACGTGAAATGTATTTTTTGTTCCAAAATTTTGTTCATTGTAAAGAAAAATTTACTGTATGGAAATTCATTATACGGAAATCAAAATACATTGAAAGTGGAACGAAAAAGATGTGTTCTTGATTTAAGTTCATAATAAGGAGAACTTCATTATATAGAAGTTTACTATAAGGAAGTTCGACTGTATTTTTTAGTTATATGTATAGATAAAACAAAATTAAAAAAAAAACAACAACAAAAAAGCTTAAAATCTTGAAAAAAAACCTTACGAAAAGAAATTTGTAACGAATATACGTAATTTGAAAAGACAAACCATTTTTTTCTTTAAATATTTATTAAAGAAAATATGTAATAAAGGTTAATATAAATTATAAGTTTTAAGATAAATATGGAAAAAAGAAACAAAGAAAAGAATAAATTAGAGTAGAATTTTGTTGGTTAAAAATATGTGTTAGTAAATTGAAACAAAAATGATAAAAAGAATTGAATTAAAGCAGAAAGATTTTGGTATTTAAAGAAATATTTACAAAAGAAAAAAATTTGGAATGCATTTTGAATGAAAACTCTGAAAATTTTTAAAACTAAAAACAAAAATTTTAAAAGGGATATATAAAACAAGGTAGCACCAGACTTAATACTAGACTAGATCACTGGCTAACTTAAGACTAGACTGACTTTAGAGTAGAATACATAAAAGACTTTAAACCAGACATCGGAAAAACTACTAAGCCGTGCATTTTTCTCTTTTTTTCTGTTTGATCTCACACCTCCACACGCTTATCGAGCCCTTACCGCAAAAGACAATTTAACAGGAGCAGGTTTTTTATTTTATTTAATAAAAATTTTGCATGAAGGTTGTCGCTTCAGCTAAAATAGTTTTTTGCTATACAATCGCAACAGTACCTTCCGTGTCCATGACATTTTAAGGAGACGATGCAAGTGTTGCCACTAAATTTATTTGTTAAAAAAAAAACGAAAATTAAAAATAATATCGCTTAAGCAATTTTTCGGTAAGGGCTTGAGCTTTAACACAAAATGGATGTGTTAACATCTCTTGTTGCTTGAATTCAATGCTACCATTGTAGTATATATGTATATTGTTATAATTATTTTAAACCAGATATGTATAATGCTTTAAAGTATTGTAGATATAATTCAATTAAAACAAAAATATTTAATTTAAAAGAAATGTTGTGTTAAGGAATTTTCATTAAACATAGGGATAAGTAATTCATCTCTTAAGGGACTGCATAGTATTTTATTTAATCAGACATAAGTTATTTGGGAATCACTTTCTATAAGATTTTTGTGAAGTTCCGCAGGTTAAAATATATCAAGCCAACGGGGCTGGCTCAAGCCACCTCAACCTTAAGCCAGCATCAAGGTCGATCTCGGATCTTTACTCTTGACGAGTAGTGTGGTCCTACTAAAACGATAGACTGACTAGCTTATAAATAGTTTATTTCTCTGGACTGACTACTTTCTAGTCTAGAGAATAAATTAGTGGATATTTTTGTCTATAGATTTATATACGGTATTTGTACTTGGACTAGTCTATGGTTAAGTCAGTAGAATAGTTGTCAAACGTATGTATAGTTTATTATTTATACTAGTCTATATCGTGTAATTACAGACTAGTCAATAGACTAAAGAAGAGTAGTATATAGACTAAACAATAGACATGGCGATAGACTAATATATGACAAGGTAATATACTCTATTGTCTAAACTTAGACTTAACTAGTCTTAATTCAATGCTATAATTTAGCGTAAAGGGTAGTTTACCCTATATTTTTATTCCTAAAAAGAAACATTAAACGGTAGCTTTTAAATAAATTTACCAATTCGATGTTTTCTTGAAATTGTTGTTTTTAGTTTTTAAAAAGTTTTAAATATAAATTTATTTTCATATTTCCATTATTCAATTAACTTAGATTTTTCTTGCGCCCACACAACAATGTATACGATATTTTTAAATATATTTTGGAAAAAAAATAAAAATTTTAAAAATTAGCGAAATACCAAAAAAAAACAAAGAAAAAATTTATGGATTAGTTTTAGAAAAGCGTTAAAAACAAAATGTTTATAATTAAATCTAAATAAAAGAAAAAAAACCGAAGCAAGTGTGAACGTATTGTAGTTGTGAATTGTATTTTTGTGAATTTTAGTTTTGTATGTTTTTATTTTCTTTTCCAAACAATATAAATATTTAAATAAATATGTAGATTATTTTTTAAAAAAACATATAAAACGGAAAATACAAAAAAAAATAATAAAATTTATTTAATAATAAATTTTAATTAAAACTGAAAAAAAAATATTTATTTATTTCCAAAATACAAAAACAAACAACTCCCTAATCAAAAATAAAAAAAAATTACACAAACAAAATAAAAATTAATTTAAAAAAATAAATTATATAATTACAACAAATTAAATAATAATTAACAAAAACCGCAACAATTGCACTTTACAACAACAACACATTTTACACCATTTTTATTGTGAATAAAAAGACAAAAAATAAATTTAAAAAATACAACAATAAAAAAATAGCAATAATATAAAACAATAATATAAATATTTAAATAACAATAATAAATTAATTAACAAAGGAAACAAAAAAAAAGATGGTTAAAAAAAGACAAAATCACTCTTTTAAAATTGAAATATTTAAAGGTAACAAAAAAAATACAAATAATTATTTATAACATGAAGACAAAAATGCAAAATGAAATGATAATGACATGTAATAAATAACAACAACTTACAAGAAAAGTTTCAATAAAGTATAAAAAAAATAATAAAAAAAAAACAAAAAATTTCATAGGATTGTGTTTAATTTCAAATCTCAAAGTCAAATCTCTAATCGTATACCTTTAAAAATTTCATCATTATTCGTAGGTCTCATCTCACATTGTAGGGCCTTAAAGGCCCAACCATAAAATGCATAGCCTTATACTATATTTACACCTACGCAAAATCTAGTACTTACGAGATTTCGAGCCAAATCTGGTTGTTTTTGACTAGATTTCCCATACAAAACAAAATCTATTTCGTGACTAGATTTCGACGAAATCTACTCAAAATCTAGCAGTTCTTAATGCTGCAATGACATTTATTAAAAAAACAAAAATTGTTAAAAAAAAAAATTAACAAGTTTTATAAAAATTTAAAAAAATAAAAAGACGAATAATATTGATAAAATAAATACTGTTGATTATTAATAAAAGGTAATGCAAATTTTTTAATGTATATTTCTTTTTGTGTTTGTATGTGTAACGAAAAAACTTTAAGACAGTTGTTTTGTTATAAAAACAAAATCTCGCTAATGTCAAAAATGTATAATGTAAACGCACTAGATTTCAAATCTACAAGATTTCGGCCTAATGTAAATGTAGTATTAACCAAAAGTCTTTCAAATCTATTTAAAAAACAAAATCAAAAAACATTTGGAATGTGCGTTCAGTTTCGTAATTTGCTTAAGCAAATGACAGTTTCATAAAAATTAACAAAAAGTTTCTTTAAGTTCAATATGGTTTGCCTCATATGATTTACATGTACTCGCAAATTTGCTTAAGTCAACTTAAGCACATTATGGTTGGGCTTTAAAAGTGCTATCGCTAACTTACGGTCTTATCTGAGTGCCAACTTTAATCATAGATTTTCATAGAATTAATATTAAATCGCAGGGCTTTAGAAAGCCTCATCTGTAACCATTAATTCCATCACTAATTGTAGACTTTTATAAAGCTCCATCTCCAATTGTGGATGTTTATAAAGGCCCACCCTTATTGTCGTTATTATAAAGCCTGATCTCTTATTTTTTCAAGCTTCATCTTTAACTGTTGGACTTACAAAAGCTGTAACTCCTAACTAGAAAGCAACCCGCTACTTTGTTAGCCACTTCCTTCCGTTCGTGGACAAAAGTACCAAAATTTTTTATTTTAAAGGTTCTCATTTAATCAGGATTCTGCATCTATAAATTTCTAAGTTCAATATTATAAAAAAAAATTCAAAAAGTACCAAATGTAGAAGGGAAAAGTAAAAGAAAGAAATTAAATTTCTCGTATTTCCACTTTTTAAACTTTTTTCCCCCAATTAAAGTGTAAAAAATTTCAATATTTTTTAAATGGGAGCCAATAATTGAATACGTGTATGGCAATGAATGATGAAAAAAGTAACAAAAATGGATGCTATTTTCATCCCTTAAGCGTTAAAATTTCTAAAAAGTGCCAATTTTATTTTTGTACTGTTTAGATAAAATACGAATGTGATATAATTTCAAGTTCTTTGTCCACTTGTTTTTTGTTTTGTTTTTAATGAACAACAATAAGTATTAAATTTCCTTTGTATCACTTTTAGTTTTGTAGATAAAGGGTTAGCAATGGTTCAATACATATTTCTAAAAAATTTGCTATCGCTATTGTTGATAGGATGTTTATTTTAATTTTATGTTCGCTTATAAAACTTGAAAATTAGCTCGTGTTCAAAAATTCAAACTTTACACAGTTGTTGTGTAGTAAAAATAGCTTCAGCATCACAAGCGCAACTGGTGATCACGCATCAGCAACCAAATTTTGAATCACTGCTGCACAGTTTTGATGCATTAACGAACGTACGATTTCTTTAAAAATATATTGAATGTTTCTAAGGTAAAGTTTTATTTAAGCCTTCATTATAAAGTTATTAAAATTCTTTATCGAGTTTGTTTATTAATTCAAGATTAACTTACTTAAATATAGTTAAAAATCCAATTCAAAATCCTTCCTATTCGAGTTTATGCACATTTCCTTTGAAACCCTTTCAAATTTGGGCAAAATGCAGTTCAATATTTCTTAAATGAATACAGGCAAATCGTTTAATTATTGTTTTAAAATAAATGTTGCAACGATTTTGTTGTTGTTGTTATTGTTGCTGCTGTTGTTTGCCACAAAAAAAAAGAAACCCCATCATGTCGTTTATCTTAACAAATTCATCTCTTGAATCGTGCTTTATACTAAAAAACTTGAGCTTTCAATTTTATTCGTAACTAGATAAAGTAGTAGTTTTAGTTTTGTCTGGTTTTTTTTAAACAATTCGTTTTTTTTCTTTTTGTTTCTGTTCAATTTGAAGATAAGAGTGTTTCTTTAAAAAAACAAAAAAAAACGCAAAATGTCTCTTGTACACTTTAGTTGTCGTCGTTCGTTTTCTTTTTAACTCCCACTGAGTGTGTTTCCAAAACATTAAGGTTAAGTTGAATGAATCCTCAGCCACTTTACATTGTCAGGATTTTCAACTCAAGTATTTCTGTATTTAAGCATCGAGAGGAGTTCAGTTCAGTTCAGTTTATTATGATGTGCCTTTCTGGGTTTTATCTTTTCGTTTCGTTAGTATTTTCATTGGTTGTTTTCTCATAGAGCGTGTTTGTATGACTTAAGTTTTGGTTTTTTTTTTTTTTGGTTAAAAATCATTTCGTGTCATTTATCAATTCATTTTGATCTCTGGCACCTTTTTTGTGTTTTAAATACCTGTAAAATTTTGTAGTTTTTTTTTATACCAGCAGAGGCATTTTAGTGTATCATGATTTAAAGAAAAGCAAAAACGTATTGATATGTTAAGGTTGCTGAAAAACAACCTAAACGTTAATATATATAATACAAGGTTGCCAGATTATTGAATACTCCTGCTCTAAATGACTGGAGTACAAGATCACTTTAGTTTCTTTTACACATAATGACTAACGAGGATGTTTCCGCATATATTTGAATCTTCTTTTGGTTCGGGCAAATTGGAGACCCAACAAGAAGAAATATTTATTATTTCCTTGGGATACAAGTTTGCCAAACTAAGGATCTCTCTTTTAAATGAAAAAAGTTCTTACTACAAACTTTTTCATTTTCGAACTACTGCCTTTCAAGTACTATCGTAAAGAACCGAAAGATTCACTTAGGGCCATTATTATAACTTGGCGTTAGCTGTTATCGGACAGATAACATATGCTTTTTGAAAGAATTACTAATTACTATTTGCCAACTTCATCATAACTTTAGCTTATGCCAAGTTGAAAAATGGCTCTTAAAGATTCCATTAGTTTTTATACAAGATATAAAGAGCCCATTTGCTATGTTAAGCACATTTTAAGTTGATGTTTTTTTAACAGAACAGAAATAATTAGAAAGTAAAGTCCTTTATTAATTAAAGGGTTTTTTCGAAATTTAAGTTACATTTCGCACAGTAAAATCTGTTTGGTCTATAGCTATAAAAGCCACCTACAATATTAAAATTGTACAGGTCCCCGAAAATTGTCATGATTACCACACGACAGTGGCAGAGAGACTGGGGTCTAATCAGTAAACTTTCTTATTTTTCTGCACACTGACGTATCGAATGAAAACTCGAGTAACCAAAATAAAATAAATTTCGATCAATTTTGCTCGATTTCGTATGCGATGGTTAGACCCCTGATTACCTTGAGATTCTAGTTAGGCTGTTCCAATCCTACTTGGTTTGATTTCTTCTCGTTTCTGTCAAAATGCCTAAAATATGCTCAATCTTTTTGCAGAATTATCGGAAAGCACTTCAAAAGCTAAATTTCACAATTAATTGCTTTTTCGGAGCGCAAACAAGGGAATTTGGGTCAATTCTCTTTTAATACCAAAGTCCATTGAACACGATTGAAAAAGGACAAATTCGCAGACTCTGGTTTTATTTCGGTCATTCAATACCCATATTCCATTCTATCCTTAAATTGTTATTGGCGGCCTGGTAGAATTTGTCTACCTAAAATTCTCTTATCAAAGTTCGAGATTTTTAAAAAGGTTTAAACGTTCTACAAAATGAAGTGCAACCTCGCAATTTCTGTTATTTCTGATATTCTCTTAGTTTGGAAACACACTATGAAGGTTTTCTTTCAGAAATTCTGAGTTTATTTATGAGCGAGGAAGATAACATGTTATTCTTCACTCCCTTCTTACGAATAAACTAAGACTTTCTGAAAGAAAACTTTCATTGTGTGAACCCAGACTTAGGCCCTAATTGTGTAAAACGCAATGCAACGCCAAAAATTAAATTAAAAGCACCAACAAAGTCAAAAAATTTTCATAATTTTGTTATTACTTTCTACAGAAATCGTGAATATACGACAAAAAGCGTATGAAAACTTACAACTGTAAAATCTTGCGTTATCTTGTTGTATGTGAACAAGTGTATCAGGCATGTTACAAAAACAACTGTTATTTTAACATATTTCGTTTTATATGTAAAGAGTTTTTTCGGATGTAGTACACAACTGTTATTTATATTGATGGCATTATTGCTATACTGCTTAAATTAATTTTACTGTTGTGCAATTAAAGGCTAATTATTAAGGGTGGTCCAACCATAACGCACGATGTTAATTGTAAATAAAACAAAAAGTTTTCATAAAATAATCTTAATATTTCTTATTATCATAGAAGGATCTATGACAATTATGTGTGAGACAAAAAATCGGGAAAATTCTCGCCACGGCTTCAGTAGCATTCCTCTATCCGAAGGTCTTCATTTTCAATGGCCCTGAGACATAATTGAGGTTCAATGTCCTTAACGTGCCTAGTTATCTAATCCTTTAGCTCTTGAATTATTCTTGGTTTATTGACGTACACTTTTTATTTTAAATATAACCAATGAAAGAAGGCCAACGGTGTCAAAGCACATGTTCTTGACGGCCAATTAACATGCTGGGGTGTGCTGGAATTCGCAAACGCAAACGCAATAATTTGAAAGTTGTTTTTAATAAACTGTAAATCTAATTCATATAATTTTTAGTTTAAAATCCTGTTTAATTTGTCATAAAATTCTTTTATTACAGAAATTTTATTAAATAACGAAGTTTAAAATTCTTGCGTTTTACGTTTGCGATTTCCAGCACACCCCTGAATGCCATTGAATTTCTCGCGCAAAAGAGCCATTGTTTCGTTGGCCATGTGACACATTCTATTGGAACTACTTATCGTCCAGTTCCATATCCTCAATTTCTGGCAACCAGAAATCCGTTATCAGCTCGCGAAAGCGAACGCCATTCACAGTAACTGCTTGGCATGCCTTATTTTCGAAGAAGTACGGCCCGATGATGCCGCCTGGCCATAAACGCCACCAAGCATGCATGCACAGGCGTTTTCCCATTTTCTATAGAGACGGTTTGCTGAAATTTGCACACAATTCTTCCGATTCTGGACACATTTGATCGATTATGCTGACCAAAAAACACAAGATGTGCACGAAATGTATTTTTGATTTTAACGCTCATTTTTGTAAAACTATTCCACAATCTTAACGCGCTGCTCAATGCTATACCTCTCAATGGTTGAATTTGACACTGATACAAAGAAATGACAAATTATGTTGGGCAACAATTTGGCGTGCATTATGGTGGGACGACCCTTAAATAGTAATAAACCATAAAATTATGCATGCATAAGAAAATTCGATAATATAATATAAAAACTATAACTATACGTAAATAAATTTGTCACTAGGATAAATTTTCGTTTCGAAAATTATTATAAGTTAATTTTTAAGACGTGAATGTAGTTTTTAATACCTTTGTTGACTTATATCCCACAAATTAAAAAATATTTCGCAAAAAGTGGCGTGTACGACAAAATTTAAATAATTTTTTGGACGTGACAATGGCTATAACTTCAAAATTTTTTTCCACGACTTTATTTTTTAAACATAATATCTGACAAAAATATTGGACGACTTTTTCACGTACATTTTTGTGTATGAAAATTTGAACCTTAAGATTCGATTTCTCAAAAAAAATTTTTGTGATATACGGCAAGATAACTTCGGGACGACGGTTACATTACATTACATTAATTAAAAAACAAAAACAAATTTTAGTTTTTTATTATTGTTTTCAATATAAATATAAGAAAGAAATTTTCTTATCGACATTGTGGGCCAAACAGCTAAATCTTAAACATGGCCTAACGAACCATATCGCGCATATTGTACTCCTTATTAACATTACGAAAAAAAAAATCACTTTAAATTTTTTTCCAACGTTTAACAGAATAACAAACAAATATTAATACATCTTTATTTACACACAAACTTTTGATGGACCACAACTTTTTTTCTATTCATCGAAATCTATTTAAAGATTTGTCAATTTCATTGCTGTTTTGGGACAATTTCGTTTTGCATTTACAATCATCGTCATCTTCATACGATTTCTCAAATGAGGGAGAAGTTAAAATCCTTATACTCTCCGCCAGTTTTGGGAACCCTGACATAGTCTCTCTAAAGCTGGTAAACATGACAGGCAAATACATAAAGAAATCCTTAAAATGTGTCATCATGGCATTATAGTCAACATTTTGATTGGGCAGGACATCGAAATTAGGATCGTCGTTGCCTGGTGTTGGGGCGGCCCCAATTAAGGAAATTAAACAGGAAACTAATCAAAAAATTATTTTAAAATGTTCTTACATTTATGTATTTAAAGTCAGGTCTTACCCAGAATTATGCAAAATATTGCAGTTTTCTCCATTGCAATTTGTTTAAGAGATAAAGAAAAACTATTTTGAAATTTATCTTTTAGTTTCACTTATATAATATTTTTGTTTAGTTTTAAGAAATTTTAATTAAATTTACTGTTAAAGTCAGCATTTTTAATTGACATTGTTAAAGTAAATGTTAATGAAGTTTATTTTACATAAAGAGTTTTTGCTAACTAAAGATTTTTGCTACCATTGACTTCTTTATAAAAGTTGTAATTTAAAAAAAATAAAAAATTATACCAAGACGGTATTGATGAATTGTTACGCACCCTACACCTACCATGTATATAAAGTATAATCGATACATAATTTGAAAAGGACTGAGCCCAAAAAAAGGGGATATTTTTGGTTTTATCATTCTGTTTGTAACATTTTGATATTATGTAGAACAAATATTCTGAGTCCTTGTGGATTTCTAAGTTGATCTTATGAAATTCGATTGTCAGTTTGTAAAAAGCACAATTAAGTGCGCAATAACTAGAGGACCTGAAAATTTGGAATGGGATAAAGTTGTGTGTTTTGAAAAATACGCAAAAAAGGGTTTTATTTTTCAATTCCCATCCGGAATAGCGACACTACGATTACGATTTTTTTAATATGGAAAACAAACCGAATTGGTCCATTATCTTACATAGCCCCAAAAAAATGTCACCCAAAACAGCTACAATAGCTGCAGAAAAGTACTCCAAGCTTTAAGTAAAATTTTTTAAAACTTTCTTATAGATTAGCTTAAAAAACTGCCGGTAAAGGTTCACCCAGGAGGTATGTTAGGATACATTGTAAGGATGTTTACCTTTTGGTGTCACATGTTCCTGGGAAAGAAAGTGCGGTAAAAGCAAAATTTTGCAGGTTTTCCTTTCGAAATGATATTTTGGCTAATTAGAGATCTTTATGTGGAATCACAGGAATCAGTAGTCCGCCTTGAACTTGGGATTGCGGAGGCTTATTTGAAAGTCACGTGCTGCCGTGGTTTTACTCCAATATCGCGGGGTGGGAGATCTTAAAAATTAAGCTTAGAGGGCACATTTTCCATCCAGTTGTGGGGAAGTTTAGCCTGCTGGCTCTTCTTTCTAGACGCTGTTGCTAATCCACAGAAAGCTACATTGTCTTTCATCAGTTTTTAACCAGCGTCGAGAGCACCGCGGGGTAAGTGCGAAACACCGGGTTCTTTCGCCAATCTCAGCACTTCTATTGGTTTTAGGAATTTTGTTTTTGTTATGTTTAAACAAAATAAGATTTACGTTACTAAATACTAAGACTGCCTTTTTGAGATCTCGGTTAAACTAGGTTTAATTAATGTGCAGCTTAGTTTTGCTTAACATTTTGATGTTTAATGAAATAATAATAAAATAATCAAAACTAAGTTTAAACTAAATACACATCTCAAAAACCCGGCCTAAAAGTTTGTTGTCATGCTAAGCAATATAATAAGCTTCACCAAAAGAAACTAAATGTTTTAAATATAGAAATAAGCGTAAAGGGCCAGTTATGGACACAATAAATTATTTTGAAGCGAGCATTGACCGAAAAAGGACCATAATATGCGACTAACGTGTCAACGCTGGGCCAAATGTTGCAAGATCAGCTAAAAACTATTTAGAAAATAGATGTTAGGAAGTTTTGCTTCAGGCGTCTTATAGTCCAGAAATCGCATGAATACGCTTTACTTCCGTACAAGGTATTAAAAATTGGCTTAGTTTCTTATTGTCCTTAAAAAAATTAGCATTTCTCTTGGCGCGGAATCTGTATGTTGCCAGAAAGAGAAAAAAAGCTCATATCAAACGATAGCTGATACTTTCCATTAGTTTATATTGCAAACGCTTCAAATATTTAGGAAAAACCATCGGAGTGCCGAAAAAACTTAAATTGCTTTTGTAAGAAATAAACGATAGTGCTCGGCTGCTGTTGGCTGCGAGTGCCTTTCAACGTTTTTAAATTTCTAATTTCTCTTAACTGATTAACCATTATAAATTTTAAGAGACATTTGTTTTTACAATTTCCTAATGTTTTGTAAAATCCATATAAAATTTATGTGTTTATTTAAATTTGTATCACCCCATAAATAATAAAATTTGAAAAGAGAAGAAAAAAAAATAATAAATAAAATATTTAATTCATGCAACTGTCTATCTTTTCGCGAGGTGACAGTGATTGATGGAAAATTGTTGTTACAGTGAATAAGTGATTGAATAAAATAAGTGTTTAGCCTTTCATCAAGGCAATTGTCACTAATATTTGTTTGTAGTTTATCATCATCACCCGTATCTGTAAGTAACAGTGACAATATTTGTCTCCTCCAAAAAAAAAAAAAAAAAAAATCTGTTTTGGGCAAATTAAAGAAGCCCTTTTATGCCTCTAAATGAAAAAATAGGGACGTTATTTAAAAAATATTTTGTACCGAAAAAAAAAAAAATGTGGCGATTTGTTGAGTAATTCTTTTTTATTTTTTAACTAAATCATTGTAAAACTTTTTATATTATTTTCTACAAGGTGTTAAAAAAAAATACAAAATAATAAAAAAAAAAAATTAAGCGTTAAATTTGATTAATGTTTTGTTGTGCTGTTGACAACTTTTTAACTTGTCAATTTTAAGTTTTCAAAAATTTTTATTTAAAAGGAAACGCTTGATGGCTGGCTAATGGCTTGTACTTTTTAGTGGCGAAGGGCTATTTTGTCAATTGAGTAGAAAATTATTTTGTTAATGTTTTCAATTGTTGAAATATTTTGTACAAAAATTATCACTGACAGGAAGATGAAAAAATAAAATGATTGATAGCAGTTAATGTTTTCATTTGAAACAATTTTGGCAAAAACAAAAAATTGGGAAATTTCATAAAATTTTATAAGTCGCCATTTACATTTCGCTAAAAAAAAAACTAAAGGCTGTAATCAAGTGTATACTATGTATTGGGTTATTTTTTACCGTAAAGAACATGCGTTAGGGCAAACTGTTAAACTGGCTGTCTTAATAATGATGTGTGTTTTACTTTTTTTCAGTATATTTTGGCGAAGACTTACACTAGAAAAACCTTAAAAATCGGAGAAATTTAATTCCAAATTTCACACTCTGTTCACCAAAATTATAAAATATTTAAGTTTACGTAGCACATAATCGTTCATCTGAGCAGCTAAAGTGCAATGCTATGGATCAATTCATGACCACGTTTACTCTTTTGGATAAAATTCATCCAAATAGAGCCCGTGCGTTGCGTACAGAAGAAGCTAACGTAGACAGGCGTGTATCAGTGGACTCAAATTAATCGATCCAACGCCGTTCTCTGCAATTCGGTATCTGCCCGTCCTACATCCACGCAAGATCCAACTGATGCAAAAATTTAAGCCAACGCATCATCGACTGCGTCGTGTTCGTTAAATGGGCAGAGAACTAACTGGAAGTTGAGCCAGATTTTTATCGTCAAATAATCTTCAGCGATGAGGCTCATTTCTGACTTAACAAGCAGCATTTTCGGTTTTAGAGAGAGCACAATACTCACGAGACTCCATTACATTCTGTTTGGTGCGGTTAACATGCCGAAGGCATCATTGGCTAATCAGTCTTTAAACCCGAAACCTGTGCCAACATTGCCTACACCTCGAATAGCGAGCGCTACAGGTAAATTAATGATTCATGATTATTTTATTTCTCAGTCATTGCAAATCATTTAGAGGAGAAAAATGGCTTAAACAAGATGGCACAACATGCCATACAGCGCGTGAAACCATCACTTTGTTGAGCCAAACGCTTGGAGACTGAATGATCTTAATATTGAAACCATCACTTTTTTGAGCCAAATGTTTGATTACTGAATTATTTTAATAAATGGACTCGTGAATTGGCCCGTTCGTGTGATTCAACACCTTCGTACTACTTTTTCGTGGGGGACGTTAAATCTCTGGTCTACGCTGTTAACCAATAAGACTGGGTGGGTATGATCGAAAAAGTGGTGTAAAACTGGACCGATAGGCTGGCGTTCATAAGCCGCCGAGGCCAAAATTTTGGTAATTTTATTGAATTTGTTGTCTTTGATTTAAAAAAAAATTGTTATGCCTCTAAAAAAAACACCCCTTATATGTATATTAGACTAAATTTTAGATAATATACCAAAGCTCCTCTGTCGCTGTTCTGAATTGACAGCAAGGCAACTGGCCGAACATTTTAACAATAAAATGAGGGAAAATTTGAAGTTACTGTCGACGTTTTAAATATGTGCTTTAGTTGAAAACTCAAAACCAAATGAATCGAAATTATTTTATCAGTGTTGTGAAGAATTTATTTGAGTTTTCACAACGGTAAAAATTTCGATTCGCTCAGTATCGAGTAAAAGAATTAGAAATAAAATTGCTTTGGATTAAAAAAGTATTCGATCACGACTGCCAGAATTAGTCCCCAGGGAACAGTGTATGTCTAAAGGGAGTGTCCGCTTATGAAATGTATGCCTTAAGGAAGATTACACTGTAAATAATTTCGCTAACGTATTGTCCTTGTACACAAAAAATACTGACTCGTCAAGACTGTGCGGTTTGTAACCGAAACTTTGTAGCTTAAACTATAGACTAGAATTAAGTTTAAGCTATAAATTACAGACGAAAATTTAGTTTAAAATAAACTAAAGGCTACAGTTGAGAAAAAACCCCTTGTCTTTGGACTAAAAACTTGATATTTTTTTAATTAAACAATACTTTTCATTTAAACTTTTTATACTTTAAAAAAACTTTACTATATTCTATTTATATAATATATCCTGTGCTGTGGTTCCTAACAGAAACAAAGGGCCATATTTACACTTTAAAACTTTTACCTCCACCAAAATTTTTTTCACTATTTTGTTTCCTCTTCAAAGGCTTAAAACTGTCAAAATAATAAAAATTTTTATCCTTCTCCAAAAAAATAGAGACTCCAACTCTAAGAAGAAAAGAAGCAAGAAATAAATGACAAGTGTGTGAGCTGAAGATGAAATATAAAAAATAGAAAACTTATGATTTATGTGTGAAATTTCTACTCTAAAATATTATAAAACTAAAGTAATATTTAACTTGCAAATATGTAAAAAGAATACAAGTAGCAGGCTCAAAATATTTACAGCAAATCTTCATACTCCAGCAGTACTCCACAGCAAAAGTTTTCCTCTTCTCCAAAAAACCCCCTCCCCCCAACACACACACAAAAGAGTTTTGAATTAACTTAAAATCATAAGTTTTTACACATGTTAAATAATGTCTGGCACAAATTTTTATTTAAGAATATTTCGTTTTTCATATTTTTAATAAGAAAAAAACAAAAACAAAAAAGAAATTATTTAAAACAAAGATTGTGTAAATATTACACACACTTAACAGCCTAAACTTGGTCTACAACTTCGAGTTCCAAAAACAAAAAAAAAATTAGTTAAAAGAGAAGAAAAGTGCAGAAGGTAGAAAAAGTTGCTTAACAATAAAAGTAAGTAAAATAAAAGAGTTTTGATACACACCCTCTCATGTTGTGAAAATACTCATAAAACCAAAAGTGTTATCAATGTTATGCAATAGTTTTTCTTATAAATGTGTTCAGTTTTTAACACACACTTACAGGCATACGTTAAATGTGAGTGTGTGTTTGTATGTCGTATAATAAATGAAGATGAGATAGATGTTAACCAGGTAAAACTTTTGTTATAAATTAAGTTGTTTTATTTAATATTTATGTTTAACTTAGGCCTCTTCTTCTCTAGGTTTAATACGCTATAGCATAAGCAGCTGGCATATGTTTAGCTAAATAGCAGGATCTAAAGCTTAGACTTCAAAATTTGACAATCTAGAACCCAAGTTTTTCCTCATGATATAACTAGCGCTTGTTGAAGGAGATTGCCTAGTACAATATTGACTAGAAGTGGGGAGAGAATGCAACGTTGCCTAACGCCAACTTTTCCAATATAGAACAGACTTAAGTATAGACTATAGAACAGTTCAAACTATAATTTCGACTAGACGATAGGCTAGACTTTAGTTTAGTTTTGCAATTTTGACTCTAGTTTTGAATAAATTGGGTGTACACTGAAAAGAAAAATCAATCCATTCGTAATAAAATCAAGCCGAAGTCATACTACTGAGCGGTATGTACTGAGTGGCCGAAAACGGCATTGACTTTAGGAAAAGTAAGATAACAATGTACATATGTATATCGAACTGCGCTTGAGTTAATAATTTCTAAGTTGGTTTTAATCACATAGCCTTCCTTGAAATAATACAGAAGTGAAATGTTCATTCTAACCTAAACACTTACCCCAGAGAATCACTCGACCATGCCCGATAAGCTTTCGTTATCGTTCTACTTTGAAAATTTGATGTATTTAAAGTTTGAACAAATAGCATTCGGGAATTTTTGATTCCTTTTTTACTTTTTAAACATAAAAAAATGTATGTATTTCTTATAGTTGTGTTGTTCTTGTTGTTGTTTTTACACAAAACAAGAAAATCGTTTTTTACATAGTTTATTAGTGTTTTTGTTGTTTATACGGCAAACTTTTGCAACCCCAGGCGTTTGCACGCATAGAAATGGTTATTGGGGGGTGTGAAGTAGTGAGTTTGACACGGAAAAACGTGTAATTCCCAGCGCCAAAGACGAAACGAGCATTCGTAGAAAAATTTGCGAATCATGCGATCAGATTTAAAAAAGTAATGTTGCATCATGACAACGTTCTACCACATGTTGTAAGCTCAGGAAAAAAACTATTTAAAAAACAGTAATTATGTAGTTTTGCTTTATCCAAACCTTGTCCCTTTTGACAACCATTTATTTTGGTCAATGCAAAATGTTCTTCACTTAAAAAAATGAGCAGTTATTTTGGCGCAGAATACAGATGTTGCCAATGTTGTGCCAATACATATTTTACAATTAACGCTGATATGTTAGTTAGACTCTAGGCGAGAATATAGCTTATGGTGTTTTCTTTTCTACAAAAACACATACCACATTTTCAAAGGTGCATGTATAAAATGTCTTGCCGAACATGTAATACTGCAATTTTTATTTGACATGAACAAAACACAACAGTGGATCGCCCTGTTTTTAACAGCTGACAAAAAGTTTGTTCTTCAATACATAAATAAAAGAAAAAATATGTACATAAATCAAAAAGAGTGTTCTTTAAATTATAAAAAAATATACATAAACCCAAATTTGTTAATAGATTGATATTAAAAAAAATTAATAAATAAATAAATGAACAAAATGAATGACGAAGTTCCAATTTTTTTAGTTTGTTTTTTCATAAAATACGTAAACAAGAAAATACCTTTGCCAGATTGCCGATTAATTAACACCAAGTTTTTAAGATTTCTTCATTTGACGTTTTTTTTTTTGTCAAAAACAATTTTATAACACTGAATCCATTTATATTTTATATCACTGAAAACCTACAATTAACAATGTAATGCTTTCTTTTGTTTTTACTATAAAATATTAGAAAAAAGAACTATTAAAACTTAAAATTGTTACTGTCCTGATTAGAGTCGATTTTTTCCCAACTTCGTCTGGTAACAGCAGCCATCTTTTTACAGGGCATTATCAACACTCTCGATTTATACGGGGCGTAAAGTGCAATGCCTTATTACATTTAAGGGTGAATTTTTTAGTATTGTGGTTATTTTGTTGAACTATTTATGGTTTTTAATGCAAATTTTGATATTTTAATTAGGCAAAAGTTCATCAAATTTAATTTTCATTAAATTATTCTTATGAAGAAAGGAATTGTGCAACATGAAATCAAGTAAAATTTATTGATAATTTTTCATTCTTGACTGACCTGAGGCTCGAACCCAGCCGTTTTTACGGACAGGTTACCCTTACATGTTTCGATTGCAGCCACTCAATCTCTTCAGAGGGGTTTGTCGTTTTACACTCGCAGCCATCGACGACTGCTGGCAGTCAAGAGTCAAACATCAATCTTTAAACCAAATTGTATTTAACCTTTGGTAGATCGAAATTTGCTTTGAATGAATTATCTATTTTTAATTGATTTTACATGTTCTTCCTTACTTCTGTTTTTTTTTGTACTCTTTATCAAGAATTTTTCTTGAAGTCCAAAGTACATTTTTTGTTTTTTCATGTTTTTGTTCCTTCTTTTTCTTGTTGACCTTTTTCAGCACAACTTGAAGGACAAATTTTTTTAGAATAAACCACGCTGCCCTTTTAGAGAGCAAAGCATTTTTAAGAAACGAACACCAAATTGCATTTTTTAAATAAAATGTGATATTTTTTGTAGAAAAGAAAACACCATCAGACTAAAGTTTAGACTATAGACTAGACAAAATTTCTGACTATATTTTAAATTGAAGGCTGGGCTTTAGGCAAGGCAGGTTTAGACCAAGGTTTGCAACCGAAACGAATTTCGTTATCGGTATTAAACTTTTTGTTATTTCGGCATCGATATCAAAACCGGTATTTAATTTTAAACGGCATTTAAGCGGTATCGGTATTATGTACGGTATCGGTTTCCAAGCTGTTTTAGTCTATATACAAGGAAATATTTTAAACTTAAATTAAAACTTTAGTTTATACTTTATTTTAGCACAAAGTTAGAACATTCTCTATGTGTATAAGGTTATTGTTGAGATGTTATTTTTTTAGTATTACACTCGAAAATTATTTCAAACTTTTCACATTGTTACTATGTATTCATTAAGGATATGCTATGAAGTTGCCCTAAACCTTCTAAAAGTTCCTGTTTTTATTTTTAGGTTTTATTGTTCTAAATTATTAAATATTCATAACTTTGTATGATGTTTTTGTTTAAAATTGAGCTTCTAAAATTATTGTAAGTTGATTTATTTAGGTGTAAATAAACAGGCAAGGGAAAGTTTTGTATGTATTTTGATATGACAAAAACAGTTTAGGAAACGGAAGAGATCTCAAGGGGTAACATAAGAAAAGTATTGTACTAGCAGAAGAGATATGAGTTGTTGTTACTTGTTAAGCAAAACAAAAAGAAATTATTGTAGAACTAAACAATAGCAAAAAGTTAGTTAAACAAATTGCTAACAAATAAACAGAAATAATGCTGATAGTACTTGAATGTTTTTATAGTTTAAAAGCAGAATTGAAAAAATTTGTTAAATATTTAGATATTGTTAGTCCTGATAATACATTTACAAGGACGGCACTTTAAGAAAACTACACGGAAAGAAGTTTGTTTTCTAATGTTAAATATTTCGTTTCCTAAAACAGGAAAACCTAAAAAGAATTCCTGGTTTTTAACTTATTTCGTTCGTATTTAGTAAAATATTCTTTAATAAAGAAACATTTTGCTTAAACCAAGCTTCTCATAATTTAGATTAAGTAATTTTTGGCCTGGACGAGAATCATGCTAAATTTTAATGGTTCAAGCCATATTTAGTTAATATTTTTTCCGTGCAAAGACAGAAAGTTATTCTACCCAAAATACCCTGCAACTTAAGGAATCATAAGTCTGGTTCTTTAGATAAAATGTTTAGAAAAACCTTACAAAAAATAACGAATATAATATGTAAAACATGCTTCTTTTTAAATAACTTGCAGAATGGCCCTAAACAATTCAATAATTAAAACAAAATGAATGAGAATTTTAAGCACACCAAGCAAGTATGTATTTGAGAAGAATACAACTATTGTAGGGAGCAAAACGGCCATAATATTGTTGTTTTAAACATATTATTTTAAATTTAAAAATAAAGAGACAATATTTTAAAATATTATAATTTCAAACTTAATATTATTGTTATTGTTATTACATATTAACCATAACATGTTTGGACACAACCATAATATGTTTATTACTTTTGAATGTATGAATTTAATCATAATATGGTCGCCGGTGACAATTATATGGTAAAAGTAGCCTTATTTTATTAAGACATTATACTGTTAAATTCAGTCATATTTCAAGTTTCAAGGGAGGTAAACACTTTATTATCAAATAGAAACAACGTTGTATTTATCGTGAAAAAAGTTATGTTAAAATTTGTTTGTTACCATTGCGGGGACCATAATATGCTTTTTTTATCCATACTACCATGTTTTTTCACTGCGTGCATTGACGACTGCTGACAGTCAATAGTCAAACATCAATTTTTATACCAAGAGTATAAAAATATATTCAGCAAATTCCTTTAGAAACATAGACTGCGTACGTAGGAGCTCCATGTCTGTCTGTCTCTTGTGATGTGTATCAGTTCGTTGAATGATTTTCGGGTTTCGGAAACAACTGTTCGCCTTTATGTTTTGGTATTCCCGGTTTCCGGGAATCTTGCGGGTTCCATTTTAGTGCTCCATGGCAAATTTCGTTGTAGGGTTTTCTTAGTATATGTCCGATCCAGTCGCATTTTCGTCTTTTTATTTCGTTATTGATATTGTCTTCACCGGCGATTTGAAGTAGCTGTTCGTTGGCGACTACTGGGCCACCAAATCTTAAATATGTTTCGTAAATATCTGTTTATAAAGGTTTGAACTTTGTGCTTAATGACCTCCTTTACCAGCCATGTTTCGGACTCGTAGAGCAGAATGCTTTTACGCATGCCTTGTTTATGCATATGCATTTTTGGTTATTGAAGAGAGGGCGTTTGAGTTCCATACATTTCGCAGGTTGTGCCAGAGTATACTGATCATAAATGTTAAAAAGTGGGCGCTGTATGTCAGTTCGTTTAACAACTAGGTCTTTTTTAGTTTATATCAGACTTAAAACAAACATCCTTTATTTACTTGGAAAATCAGAAATTCGAGGTTCGCAAAAATTAGGATTTTAAATCAAAGTATCGTCTATCTTAAGTTTGTCACAAACCAATCGGTGTGGATTTGAAATTTCATAAAAATGGGCTTACCCAAGAAGTTTTTTTTAACATTTTGAAATTTTATCCAAATGCTATTCCTTGAAATTGTTTGGACTCAGAAATCCTATTGAAGATGTAGTGTAAGGATTTTTGACTCCAAATAATTATTTCAGAATGTTCGATCGGTAGCAGAACGAAGTGTAACTTGCCGAATTTAAACTATATTTTAATTATTCTAGAACTGAACTTTTAAGCTTGGTAGAAAGACTAATACACGAATAGATAATCCCATCCCTAAAAAATAATGCCTTCCGTTAATAATTTTTTTTCCTGAGACCTTCTAAATATTTAAAGAGAGGTGTTCTGAGATATATCTGTCCATACTTCTTAAAGACGTTAAGTTAACTCGTGTTCTTTTTCCTCAAAATAATTAAAACCTTGGTTTTCATTCTTAAGATTAAGGTGTTAAATATTCAGAAGTCGACTTCTGCATATTTAAGGAAATGGTTGATCTGCAGCAAAAGTTATGGAGAAAACGATATTTTCATTATTTTTTTGTTTAACAATCCTTGTATCTTTTTCACTAACCAAGAACATGAAGAATATCCAGAAGTCGTAAATTTACACCTGTTATTTTCGGATTCCTTGATCATCCTTCTATCATGTTCGTAAAACAAGAAATTGAACAAAGTTTTAATGAATCTAATGTCGTTTGCTAAAAACATTCGCTTTAGATTTAAGAAGCTCTTGTGTTGCATTACGTTGCTTTAACTTAGTATTTCTAATTCTTTTGAACTCTAATATTCTTTTAAATTCTCTAAATTCGTCTTAATTGCCTATTGAACAATTCATTTTAGTTTTAAATATATAATAAATATGTATATAGGATATTAAATTAAATCGTATTATTTCTTCGACCTTTCTCGAAAAAACTTTTTATTTTTGTATATAGGATATTTTAGTTTTGTAATCGTCTCCTAATAAAAAATTATCTTCTATTGCACTTTGCATCTTAAACCTTCTCATAAAGTTACCTACAAACTATGACTACTCACTTTAATTCCATTTTGGTCTATTCCTAAAAGATTAGTCACATCTCTACACCCAAATGCCTCCCTTAAACAATTCTTTAAGAATATTTTAATTAAATTTGTAATAATTCCATGAAAATCTTTTATTCTCAACTTGTTGATGATGGATTTAATCTAGACAATTGACAAGGTGTCAAACGACAATGTTTTTGACAAGGGATTATGAGGAAAAAGAATTAAATAGAAGAAACCAAACATAAAAGAATCAAAAAAAAATTCTACGAGAACAAAAATATTTAAATCAATATAAAACAACAAAAAAAATATGTATAAATGCTACTACTTTTTGTTTTTCCTAAACCCAAATTCTGTTCCATTAAAAAACAAAAAAAAAATTCAAAGGTTTTCAAAATTTAATTCATATAAGTTTTGGTTTCCTTTTCGGCTACCGTAAGTGTTTATTCATAAGTATTAATCTACGTACATATGTTGCTGCTGAATACGTTTTGCTTACAAAAACATTAGTTTTACACCTGTAGTGTTTTTTTTAATGTTTATTTTTGTTTTCTTGATTTTTGTTCAACCCTCCTTTTTCCTCTATTTGTATTTATTAAAATTTTGTTTTGTTGCTTAATATTTTTTTTTTTTTTTGTTTTAAGGATTGTTAAATCCTTAAATCCAAATTGATTATTTACCTTAAGCTTCTTTAGAAAAATGATAAATGCATATTGAGGTAGAAAATAAAGAGTGTATTCAGTTAAAGATTTGGATTTTTATGGGTGGACATAAGCCAAAGAACATTGTTGTATTCTTTGGAATATGACCGCAGTAGGTGGATAATTTAGAAGTTGCAGAAAGAAATATGTAGTAGAAGAGACTGTTGCAAAATTCCTTTGTCTCTATCCAATCTTTTAATTTCTTCCATTCTAATCTGTCTTTGCGAAACGTTTTATTTCACTGTAGCGTTTCTTGTGGATTTTTTCAAACATTCTTCTGCACGTATGGGCTGGTCTTCCTGGACGTCTACTGCCTTAAGGGTTCCAGCCTATTGCCATTCGTGCAATATCTTCTGGTGGTCTTCGCAGAATATGACCCAGCCAATTCCATTTTCTTTTAAGGATTTCACATTTCAAGGGTGTTTGTGTTGTATTTCTTGAGATCTCAATATTTGGGTCCTAATTGTGTAAAACGCAGCGCATCGCCAAAAATTACATAGAAATCAAAAACAAATGGGTATGTTCTGTAAATCGAAATGAAGTGGATTTAAAAAACCGAATAAATTTTGAAAACGAGCCCGTAAAGAAAGTTCATAAAAATATTCATTTTTATATACTTCACACTTTGAGTACCAATTATATTTACGGGTACAGCTCTTTAAAACAGGAAAAACTGCAGCAATTTTGTCAATAATTGAAATCGAAATCTCGTTCGATTTCAATTCCACTTCATTTCGATTTGTAGAACATGCCCGATAGTCAAGAATATTTTGTATTTTTGTGGTTGCTTTTTTCAGAAATTAACAATCTTTTGATAATTTGTTTTGTTTCGGAAGTTTAAAAACAATCTTTACATTTCCAACTGTAGTGTAACGTAAACGATCTAAACTTTTAAGAATGGATTTATGACAACACTATGCAACACATAAAATGCTCTTAAATTCTAGTTTATTTTAAGTTCAGTTCTACTATACTTTTAGTTCAATTCTAGTTTATTTCTTGGTTGGTTCGACATCAGTTTTAGGTTATTTTGAATTCAATTTTAGTTTAGTCTTAGTTCAGTTCTAGTTCAGTTCAAGTTTAGACCTTGTTAGGTTGAAGTTCCGTTTTAGTTCAGTTTTATTTCTACTTCAGTTCTGGTTCAGTTCTAGTTTAGTTCTAGTTAATTTCTTGTCAGGTTAAGTTCAGTTATTTATATATAATAAATTATGTAAATAAACTAAAAAAACCACTTCTCTAATTAATTTACCAAAAAAGCTACATTTCTTTTGTTCCTATTATAGGTAGGTATAAAACTAACAAAAAAAATCAAAAAAAAATAAATATTTAACTTTCAACTCCCGCATTAGCTGTCCGACAATGAACTCATACCCCTAAAGCCAAAACAAATGGGAAAAAACAAAGAAAATTTAAGCAAATTCTGTACCATTAACAGAAGCAGCAGCCGCTTCTGCCGGAGAATTGTAGCAACTTCAAACACAAACACTTCCTCACTGCTCAAACAAACACGCTGTTTACACTGACAACATTAAAGAAATTCCAACAGAAAACATGGCTTCTTAGGAAAATAAACGGTAAAGAATTACGACAGAAGAAAAGAGTCAACAAGAAAGCAAAATAACAAAAAATAAAGAATAAAATAATAAAAATTTTGTCGCATTTCTTTGAATTAATTTTATTGTTATTATTATTTATTTTAATTTGTATTTAAAGCCATTATTTGTTTGGCGGTTAATTTTTTTATTCTTTTTATGGGGTTTTAAAGGGGGTAGGTAAATAAAGACTTTTAAATTAAAAAAATAAAGAGTGACCTTAAAAGCAATGGAAAATAAGTTGAAATAATATAGGAAACTGTACTAAATCTACGTAATAAAAAATTCTAAAAGAACCTGAGAGATTTAGCTGGAAAAATGTATTGGGTCATTCGATTTTGACCCATTTTCGGGTTCTGAAAGTAGGGCTTTTTTTTGTTAGAAATCTCATAAATTCACTTTCAGCTATGCTCTGTTACAAAAAATCTATACAAATTCTGAATATAAACTATATAGTTCTGAAATCTAGAATACCTAAACTATCAACCCTATTAGTCCATATTAGAGCACCATTTCGATTTTGACCCATTTTCGGGTTCTGAAAGTAGGGCTTTTTTTTGTTAGAAATCTCATAAATTCACTTTCAGCTATGCTCTGTTACAAAAAATCTATACAAATTCTGAATATAAACTATATAATTCTGAAATCTAGAATACCTAAACTATCAACCCTATTAGTCCATATTAGAGCACCATTTCGATTTTGACCCATTTTCGGGTTCTGAAAGTAGGGCTTTTTTTTGTTAGAAATCTCATAAATTCACTTTCAGCTATGCTCTGTTACAAAAAATCTATACAAATTCTGAATATAAACTATATAGTTCTGAAATCTAGAATACCTAAACTATCAACCCTATTAGTCCATATTAGAGCACCATTTCGATTTTGACCCATTTTCGGGTTCTGAAAGTAGGGCTTTTTTTTGTTAGAAATCTCATAAATTCACTTTCAGCTATGCTCTGTTACAAAAAATCTATACAAATTCTGAATATAAACTATATAGTTCTGAAATCTAGAATACCTAAACTATCAACCCTATTAGTCCATATTAGAGCACCATTTCGATTTTGACCCATTTTCGGGTTCTGAAAGTAGGGCTTTTTTTTGTTAGAAATCTCATAAATTCACTTTCAGCTATGCTCTGTTACAAAAAATCTATACAAATTCTGAATATAAACTATATAGTTCTGAAATCTAGAATACCTAAACTATCAACCCTATTAGTCCATATTAGAGCACCATTTCGATTTTGACCCATTTTCGGGTTCTGAAAGTAGGGCTTTTTTTTGTTAGAAATCTCATAAATTCACTTTCAGCTATGCTCTGTTACAAAAAATCTATACAAATTCTGAATATAAACTATATAGTTCTGAAATCTAGAATACCTAAACTATCAACCCTATTAGTCCATATTAGAGCACCATTTCGATTTTGACCCATTTTCGGGTTCTGAAAGTAGGGCTTTTTTTTGTTAGAAATCTCATAAATTCACTTTCAGCTATGCTCTGTTACAAAAAATCTATACAAATTCTGAATATAAACTATATAATTCTGAAATCTAGAATACCTAAACTATCAACCCTATTAGTCCATATTAGAGCACCATTTCGATTTTGACCCATTTTCGGGTTCTGAAAGTAGGGCTTTTTTTGTTAGAAATCTCATAAATTCACTTTCAGCTATGCTCTGTTACAAAAAATCTATACAAATTCCTAAACTATCAACCCTATTAGTCCATATTAGAGCACCATTTCGATTTTGACCCATTTTCGGGTTCTGAAAGTAGGGCTTTTTTTTGTTAGAAATCTCATTGTAATTCATTTCCGGGCCAAATTGTTTAAATAAAAAATAAATATTTTATAAATTATTCTAAATTACCATTTTTAAATTTATTTTTGTCTCAAATTATTTATTTTTGCCAAAAAACATCCATTCTGTTGTCTTAACAGTGTTTGAGTACGAACTATGTTAACAAAAGTTGCTTGTGTACAGGAAACTTGATAGTCAAGAAAACGAAGCTAACTGACGGAGCTAACTTCACATACATAGTTAAAAAAAGGATGACGATAAAACCGATACGATAAAACATTGGCGAAATCGCCAAAAATTTTTGTCAAACCACGTCCCAGGGGCATGTAGGAAAACATTTAAAGGAAAATCAGGTGCAGTCAATACCTGAAATGCGGTAGAGTTTAAAATAGACAGATATCTGGTATCGCAGGAGTCAGCGCCCTCGGCAATCACGTGGTAGTTCTTATTTATACCCAAAGTCGCGGGAAAGGAGATCTAGAAAAGTCAGCTTCAAGGCCTTATTTTCGAGCTCTAAAAGGGAAGTTCTACCTTTTGGCGGCTCAACCTTTGAGCTGTTGCTATTCAACCTGTTGCGGAGATACGATAGCTACAGCACTTAAAGCAGGGCTGGAGTATAAATCAAATTGCTACCTGTGGGTGATGGATGCGTAAAGACCATGACATAAGGCTTATCTGGCAGGAGCTCATCAAATATTAAAAAAATGTTAATATTCACAGAAAGATACTTCATACTTTTTTCATATGTTTTTTTAACCGTTTGTGCCGTTTATTTAAACATTTATTAAAGTTTTCTGAAACGCACACTAAAATGTTGCCGTATTTGAAAAAATTTTCGGCTGCACTTCCAATTATTTGCAGAAGAAAAGAACTTTTGAAATAAATCAGTGCTGCCAGGTTGTGCATTCTTAAACGTTTCCATGTTTAATCTAAAACGGAAGCATAGAAAGCCATGATTTTCGGTTTTGAATGAATAAAGTACTGTGCTACAAGGGTGAAACGTCATTATTTTACCTTATGGGAGCAAAAGAGATACAAAAAACACAGCAGAGTTTATACAGCAACTTTTAAAGTCCTTGGAAAAAAACTTTTAAAATGTATTCAAGTTTCTTTATCCCATCATTCCTTGTTATTTTTTAATTAAATGCTTTTAAATCCAACACATGCTATTTCTCTATCCCATTCCCAGCCACATCCATCATTTGTTTTATGTACCACACTCAATTTTAAATTAATTTTTCAATATCATTCAGTTTTTCCCCCTTTTGCCATCATTTTCTCATCTGTTATTTCTCAATTATTTTGCAATTATTCTTAAATCAATAATTTCTATTGCACGTTTCCTTCATTATTCTTGCCAAACAGCTCTTCATGCTCGCAACTAATTCTACTTTTAATGGCTGGCTTTAAGTTATAATCGGTTTTTAAATATACATAGTAACAATTAAAGCGGTACTATCAATCATATTTTTTGTGTTACGGAAAATGTGTACAAGTTTTTTTCACAAGGCTCACTTGCTTACATTGTTAGCCAAAAAATTTATGCATAATTTTTTTCTTTTTTCTTTTACTTAACTTTGTTTTTGGGTCTTAGAATAGAAATAATATGAAACAATTTACATTTATTTTTCAATAAGGGTTGTAAAAGGGGTTTGAGAAAAACGTACCTTGAATAAAAGTATCGATATGGCAAGCAAAATAGCGCTAATATGAAAAATAGTGTACAGCTTTTCACTTGAGTTTTCACCGATCGTTGAATATAAAATTGAATGATGTCCATGTTTGTTTACGATGATGATAATTGACCCAACCTTCTTAACGATATTGCAATTAAGGTTTTTTTATTGTGAAAAAGCAATGTATTTAATTTATTGCAACGTATCGAAACTGTTTTACCAACTACTCGTAATGATTTTGCGAAATCAGGGGTCTAAGTACCGCATTCGATATCGAGTAAACTATCGAATTTGTCTGTATACGATAGACACTAACGTATTGAATGAAAACTAGAGCGATTTAATGTCTTTGGTTACTCGATATCGAGTGCTATTATCTCAAATTACGATACATTCAATTCGATATCGAGTATCATTATACCAAAATAAAAAATTTCGATAAATTTTGCAAACGTTTTATATTTTTGATACATTTTTGTTATTTTTGGTTAGGCTTGATTGAGTTCATCAAATTAAATTTTCATTAAAATAGGTCATACTTTTTTCGGAATTATGAGCAAACAAAAAGTTTAGCAACGACAAAAGCACGAATAGCTGGTGTGTGTATTGTTTGTGTTACGTTTTATTGCAGGATTTTTGTTTTTTTTTCGTAAATGAATTTTCTTTTATAAAAAAATTTTGGTTTTCTTTACCAGCCAAAAGGGCGCTAAGCACGACTTAAACGAACAAATATTAATCAGTGAACAGAGCACAACAAATTTTAATAATATTTTTGTGTTCGATGATCACAAACAGAAAAACGTTATTTTTTAATGATTTACTACACAAACACTATAATCGTTTGTATTTTCCGTGAAAAGAGAAGTATATTAAAATTAAGATTTCATACAGCTTATAGATCGTTCCAATTCACTCAAAAATGCATACACAAATATTACATTGCACATAAAAAATATAATCACTTTTTCTTTCGCGGCAAAAACAGACTTTCCAATAAAATGTTAACATTACATAACTTTTTGAATAAAGTAAAAAATAGCTTATAAATTATTACTTAGAAAATTATTGTCATATCTTTTTATTATGATAATATTGGGGCAGTTCAATTATGTATGGAATAAAATATCGGCCAACTGGCCGCCGCGACCTCTGCGATGGTCCAAATTTTCGATGACGCTGAGGAATAATTGATGTTCTATGCCCTTAATGTGCCGAATTATCTCATCCTTTAGCCCTTGAATTGTTGCTGGCTTATCTACGTACACCTTTTCTTTCAAATGACCCGAAGGAAAGAAGTCCAACGGTGTCAAATCACATGATCTTGGCAGGCAACTGACAGCGCCACCACGTGAGATAACACGGCCATTGTTTCGTTAGCTGTGTGGCAAGTGGCACCTCTCTGTTGAAACCACATTTCGTCCACATCCATATCTTCCAACTCGGGTCATTAAAAGTTCTTTATCATTTCACGATAGCGAACACCGTTCACAGTAACTTCCAGACCGTCCTCATTTTGAAAAAAATACGGCCCGATTATGCCGCCAGCCCATTAACCGCACCAAAGCCTGAATAACTTTAACGCATTGCTCGATTGTGTATCTTTCAAATTGAGTAATGCCAAATGAAATTAAGAAAAAAAAACTTGACGTTTAGACGTGGTTTACATTCAACATCGACACTTATATTTCAAATAAACTATTTCCGGTATTTAAATGCTATTTTAAAAATCCCGGACAAATTATAAACATCATAACTAAAATTTAAAAATAATACTGTTTTTATTGTCAATTGGTCTTTGATACATTCGTATTGCCAGAAATTTGATATTCATCATTTTGTACCATCTTTTTATGATCATCGTCCAAAAGATTTTCCCATTCCAAACCTAAATTAGAATTCGAATGCATTCTCCTTAAGGAATCCGCTATATTGGCATCCAAAAGTCGTTCAACCACATTTGTTGGCTGCAAAAGGTCATAATTTTCTAGGGTATTCGGATAATGTTGACGATTGGTGGCACTATTAAGAGGAATGCCCTGCAGAGATTGTGTAATTTCTTGATTCTTTTGCGACAGCTGGCAAAGTGAACATTTTGGTTGTTGTAAGAGTTTAGTTTTAAGAGCATGTACAGCTATACGATCTTGAGCCAGAAGTAATCGTTCTTGTGATAAATTGGATTCTTTTTCAGCAATTTCATTGGATCTTTGTTGTAGAAATTGCAATTTATTTTGATAGAATTGTTCAGCCATTTTGGCTTTTTGTTGGGATTCCTGAGCCACCTTCTCAGCCATGCGGTAAGATAATAATTCTTCGTGCAACTCCTCCTCCCGAATATTAAGAGCATGTTCTTTATCACTTATATCACGTTTATGCTGTTCGAGCTGGCGTTGCATTTTATAAAAACGATCTCTTTCCAAATCAGCTTTTCGTGCTGCATCTTGGGCCACCTGCATGGCAGCTTCTACCGCCAACCGTTCTTTTTGCATATCGGTATTATTTTGCAAACGTTTTTCCATCACAAATTTAGATTTTTCCACTTGAAGTTGAGCTTTTTCCTCTTGCAGTTGTACTTGCAGTTTTTGAGTCTCTAATAGATGTTGTTCTTTCAAGTCATTGATTCTCTCTTCATCTCTAAGCATTTGTTCTCGAAAAATATCTTTCTCTTTGTTGAAAGCTAACTTCTCAGCATCTATACTGGCCAACTTTTGTCGTAATTGCCAATTTTCTTCAGCTGAATCCTTGGAGATCTTCGTCATTTGGAACTCCAAAGTACTAACTAATTCCATGAGTCTTTGCTTTTCTAAATTATTAGCATCTTCAGTAAGTTTAAGCCTTCTCTCAGAATCCTCTACTCTCTTTTCACGTTGTTCTAATTTTTTCTCTCTTTCTAAGTGTAAAACTTCGATTTTGTTTTGCATATTTTCTTTGAGTTCTTGAAGGCCTCCGGTTAAATCACTGAGATTATTGGAGGCCACTTTAAGGCAGTCTAAATATGAGCCATTCTCCTGTACTGCTGCAAACTCCCACATTTTTGCCTGTCTTACATTATCAAGCATGCGACGGTGTTCTTCCTTAAGCAATTCCAAATCTTCTTCCTGATTTTTTCGCAGTTTTCGTAAATCATCTTCATGGTCCTGTTTTAAGTTTGTAAATTCTTCTTCGTAGTTCTTTTTAATGGTTTGCTTTTCTTGTTCCAGTTCCTCAATTTTATTTTTAAAATAAGTTTGAAGTCCATCAAGCTCAGATTTTAAACGCTTTTCTAAACTGGCAAGATGTTTTTCGAGAACTTCAATTTGTTTTCTGAAAAACAAAATAGAAACGCATTTGATATACAAAAAATTTAATAATAATTTAAAAAAAATACTAACTTGTAAGAACTTTCTAACATTTCGATTTCCCTCTCGTAGTTACTTTTAGTATTGGCAATCAATTCCTCTAAACGAAGATTTTCCAGTTCCAAACGTTTATTGTCTGACTCAAATTGTAATTGCACAAAGGCAGATTTCTTTTCATTTTCAAAGTCTATTAATGAAGTTTCAGTTTTTCCAGAATCCTGTTCCAAACCGACTTTTTTGGCTGACGCATTAAACTCTATATCGGGCATCATTTGATTCATTGGAGGTTGTGTCATCAAAAGCTGTATATGATTATTAATTCTTTGCTGTTGTTGTTTAATTAAATCCTCTAATTGCTGATGTCGTTGCATTTGTTGTTGAAAAAGATTTTGAAATTGTCGTTCTTGTTGCTGCAACAGCGAATCCTGTTTACGCTGCATGTCCATTAAAACTCTTTCCTGTTGTTTCATTTGAGAAGCCATTATTAATTCCTGCTCTTGATATTTTAAGGCAGAAAAACTTTGGTTGGTTTCCAAATTTAATGTATTCATCAGCATTATGTTATGGCTAGTTGAATCGACCATATATTGGTCCTTAGTTTGGGGTACAGACCCTTTTTTTTCTTCTGGCTCTTGCTGAAGTAACTCTGTGTCATTATCTTCTTGTTTTTCATTGGCGTCTGTCAAAATATCGACATTTTCTTTTACAGCAGTTTTAGTTACTCTGGATGTTTTAGGAGCTTCCGCTGTAACTTCGGCCTTCGAAGTTTCATTTTCCGGTTCTTTTGACAAACCCAACCAATCAGTTGTATTACCCCTTTTCTGTGCTTTCGGCGAAGCTACTGCCGATGAAGGTTTTGAAGTTTCTTTTTCTTTAGGAAATAAACCCAAAGGATCTGGATTTTGTACACTAGACATATTAGAGGTTCTACGTCCCTGAGAAGTTTTCGGTCTGGCAGCTTGAGCTTGTAAAATATTCGAAGTTTCGGTAGTTGTATCAGTAGATTGTCTTGATACTGTAGGTTTTATACCGGAAGCAGCAGCTGTTTGTGGTCTTTTTGACTCCAAAGGAGCCAATATATCATCGAATAGATTTTGTGATTTCCCTAAACCTTTCGGCTTTTTTGGGTCGAATCCCAAATCATCATCATCTTCATGTTCTTCTCGTCTACCAGAGATAGTTGAAGGTCTTGTTGCAGATGTGTTGACTTTTCGAGATGCTGGAGTTTCTTCTAAGCCAAAAAGATCCTCAATGGGATCAGACATTTTTGATGATTTCTGTTGAGTTTTTGATTTTTTTGTATTAAAAAAACTATCAAAATCATCACCATTTTCATTGAAATCCATGATTGTTTAGAACAATCCTTATTATGTTTAATTCACAATTAAATTCCGAGGAGAATTATAGATTTTTTTGGACTTTTTGAAAAAACTTGTCGCTACCTTTACATTTTCTTCAAAAATGTTTGCGTTTTTAATATACTACAAAAATTCTATAAAAATTTGTTATTAGCTTCTGAGTTTATATAAAAAATTTTCGTTGGCTTTAGATTATCTATAAAAATCGCTGGCTCTAAATTTTCTATAAAAATGTTTCGCTGGCTTTTGATTTTCCATACTCATATTTCGCTAGCTTTAGATTTATTATAAAAATATTTTGTTAGCTTTACATTAACTTAAAAAACGAAATGAAGTGAAATTGAAATCGAAAGAGATTTTAAGTTTAATTATTTACAAAATGACCGTAGTTTTTTCTGGTTTTAAGAGTTGTTCTAGTAAAGCTAATTGGTACTCACAAAATGATATTGATAAACGGAAACATTTGTATTAACTTTCAGTACAGGGTCGTTTTAAAAATTTGCTCCATTTCAAATCCACTTCAATTCAATTTCTAGAACATGCCCGATTGTTGATATGATGTTTTTTAATTACTTAATTATTTATTAATATTTCGATTATTGAATTGAGTTTTTTATAATTAATTTAGTAAAAGTGTATAAAAAGCAATTTTATTTGTTTTGTTTACACTTTCTGTCGTTTCCTGGCAACCCTTCATCACAAACAGTTTACAACTCACTGCTGCTAATTCATATGTTAAGGTTATGAAAGCATTGTTTAAATGTAAATGACATTTCTCTTCCCACTGCTGTTTATCACAAACACCTGAGCAGCTGTTTTCAAATATAAACATTTTTTCTTTTTTCATTAATGGAAAGTTACAAAACTCGATGAATTACAAAACAATTTAATAGCAATTATTAATTAAATTTGATTAAAATGTTAAAGTTCTTTAGACAATTAAGTTCACAATGTTTACGGGCTGCAAAAACGAAAACACAAACAAGATTTTATGCCACACATCAGCCGCGAGGTAAACCAGCATCGGAGGCCGCACAAAAGCAAAATTTAAGATCTACTTTGTACTATGTAACCGCCGGAGGAGTATTAGTAGTGGGTTTGAGTTATGCTGCAGTACCTTTATATCGCATGTTTTGTCAGGTTAAAAAATTTAATTGAAATGTTTTTTCTCAAAAATAAAACAAAGTTTTTGTTATTTTTTTCAGTCCTTTAGTTATGGTGGCACCACTAGCCAAGGCCATGACGCCGACAAAGTTGAAACCATGGCCAAAATCGAAGATCGTGTAATAAGAGTTCGCTTTAATGCCGATTTAGCTGCTTCTATGCGTTGGAATTTTAAACCTCAACAATATGAAATTAAAGTCGCTCCCGGAGAAACTGCTTTGGCCTTTTATACTGCCAAAAATCCAACAGATTTACCTGTGATTGGTATAAGTACCTACAATGTTATACCGTTTGAAGCCGGAGCTTATTTCAATAAGATACAATGTTTTTGTTTTGAGGAGCAGCAATTAAATCCACATGAAGAGGTAGGTTTTAAAAGCAATAAAAAGAAGTAATAATGGAAATAAAAAGACTTACTTACCATATTATGTTGATGATTTCTAGGTGGATATGCCTGTTTTCTTTTATATTGATCCCGAGTTTGTGAAAGATCCGAAATTAGAAAATGTTGACACTATTACGTTATCGTACACTTTCTTTGAAGCTAGAGATGGTTTAAAACTTAATTTCCCTGCTTATGCAAAGCCACATAAAGCGTAATATAGGTATTAAATATTGTTGGAGTTTTTGTAAATAAAATTATTTCAAAAAATATAGAAACACTTGTTAAATTTTTATATTAAAGGATTTTTTTATCGAAAAATTCGGTTAAATTACAAAAAAAAAATTAAGACACTTTGAAAACAATTTGTTTGTGAAAATATACATACATACATACATATGTACATATATACAGTATGAGGTCGATTTTCGCCATTCCCGGTTATGTCATTGAAGAAAATAAAATATACCTACATACAAGGGTATTCATTCAGTCAACCGTTAATCGATTAACCGATTAATTACTACCCAAATAACTGATCGGTTAATTTAAAATTGGCTTTTTCGATTAACGATAAAACCGTTTAACCGAAGTAACAAAATTTTAAATTTTTTGTAGTATTAAACCATATTTTTTGTGGTTTTAATTATGGGAGAGTTCCAGAACGTCAGTTGCAAAGCAACTCGCTTTTTAAATGCATTCTACAATGCATCCATGTAGAATTTTACAATGTTATCTGTACCAAAGTTCACCAAAAAGTTACCAAAGTATACCAAAAAAGTTGTGTTTAGAAATATTTTTTTATACCTACCTACCTACAATATATTTTTTTCTAGAAATACATTTCTAAAATACAGTACAAAAACAGAAATTAAGGAATTCGGAAACAAACTTTTTTGCAGAGTGTTTGGAACTGAGCTTTGTCAGGTTGATTTAGATGATGACCTGACAACAGAAGAAGCTCTCGATAATAACACAACAACAAAATTAAACTAAACAATTAAAAGTGTTAAACATTTAAAAAATTTAAAACCGGACTCTAATGGCATAATGGAAGATTAAAATGATTAAAGGAAAATGACTGAGAAATTAGATAATCTGTTTTATGGGTAGCTTTCGATTTCTTTAAAATCTTCGATATGTGAAAGAATTTGTTTCTAGTCAAGTTTAGCAAAACTACTTAAGCTATTTGAAATGATTAATAAAATGATATCACATTTTATTTATTAATAAATGCATAAAAATGTGTATTACATAGTTTTTAATTATTGTATTGTTTGCTCGTTTAAGTTCAAGAATTGGTTTGTTATTGTGTTTTACTAATAAACTCCTTTCTCGAAAAATCTAAGAAAATTTATTTGAAAAAGTTCAAAAGGACTTTATGCCAAATTTATTTGAAGGAACAATTCTTGCTTAAAATTGTTATTTTCGGTTTTTACTGAACATTTCTATTTTTGGGTATTTAATTTTCAAATAGATCGTTATTATTCTTTTTCCATTTCGACATAATATAATATACCTACCTATCTCTTCGATTCTTTTTCTAACTAACGCAATATTTAAAACAATAAATTAGATTGCATTTTCGAAGTATTCCAATAATAGTATTGGTTATAAAATGACCAGATCAAGAAATCTGTATTATACCTTCAATGTTACCCGAATTTGTTCTGTCCCCAAGCCGCACATTGCTAATAAGTTGAAGAAGATTTCGTACTCTTACCCGGTTTTTAATGGGTAAATCATTTTAAAATAGATACATATGTATTGTAGGTAGGTATATCCAGAAGGATATATTTAAAAGCTTTAAAATAATATCAATATTAGTCATATAGGTATAACTACGTTCGGAAATGTAGTGGAAAATCGCATGTACATATGTATGTATGATGCATACAATTAGAAATCCTTCGAGTGGCGTTCGCGCGACTTTTACCGTTTTATACTTTTTTCATTTGTAGCTGCGTCCATAAACTAGATGTTTTTTTTTTTAAATGTTCAATAATTTTACTTCTACATTTGCAAAGAACAAAAACTGTTTTTTCTAGAATTTAAGCAAATTTAACTATATTTATTTGCTATGTAGGTACATACCTACATACTACATATTGTTTCATTCACTAATTAACTAATATGTTTTATTCACCAATATTTTACATTTACTAAACTTTGAATACTTAAATTTATTTTAAACGATAAAAATAAGTCTTTTTTGAAAATACAATAACTTAATTTCCGATTTTAATTAATATTTTCTTCTTAAAAGTAACATTTTTTATTAACTTCTTAAACTTTTTCATAAATCAACCGCCATTTTTTAGAATAAACTGCGAACTTAAACTTTTCATCAGTGCTTTTTTAACTATTTTTAATATTATAGTCCAAAAGCCACTGAATATTGAATGATCTGTATTTCAGTGTTGCCCGTCCTAAAATTAAAAATTACACTTGATATCATGTAAAATTACCCATTTTATATTATGTTACATCTGATATCGAATTAACGTTATATTTGATGGAAAAGTTTTACAAAAAAGAAAAACACAATTCGGGGTTTGTTAGTACCCTATAGATTTCTTAACTACTTTACCGATTTTCCTTAAATTTGTACAGTAATTTTCTGATTAACCGATGCTATAAATATTTTTACATTTTCAATTAGGCGTGCCTCCCTCCATACAAAGACGGCAAAAGGAATCACACCAACAATTTATTAAAAAAAAACCCAACATTGAGCTACATTACCAAACAGTATGTCAAGAATCGCCAAAAGTCAATTTGGCTCAGTTTTTGTAGTTTTTGTTAAATTTTGTTAACCCTAGGTCTACACTAAAGATAAATATCTCTGAAAGTTGGCAATAACGTCGGCAGAATAACAGAGCAACATTTTTTATTGCTCAGCTTATGTTAGACGCATGGGAAAACGTATTTATGTTAATTCATAATTTTAAAAAAATCAAGGAAAAAGGTGCAGTTTAAAAACTGGCGCTATCTTGCAAAAATTATTTTTATTAATATAAATTCCTAGGAAGCTCATATGCATATATTCCTTGAATTTTGAACGGTTTGCTACCTATGGACCTAAACAGGGGAAAAAAGGTAAACATTTTTTAAATTTTTTTGCGATTTTCATCAGGAAGATGAATTTTTTCAGATTTTATATGTTCACAACTTTTGTTCTTTATGGTAAGAGCTACAACTTTCCGAACGGTTTGCAAGATATGAGCCTGAGAAAATTATCACTTTCTTGCAAAAATAACACCAAGGCCCCAAATCTTTAAGGGCCCATAAAAAAGTGCATGACTTTGGGCAAAACTGGGAGACACGGGTCTATTTTTTTAGTAGTTAACGGTTATTTTTTGTCCGTATATGGTTATTTTTCCATGACTTACAAAATTACACAGTAAAATTTACGGGAAATTTAATCTAATTATTTTACTACAATTATAATTTGCTACCATTTCACAAATTAAATTTCTTTCTCACACAATTTGCTTCTATTTTTTTCTTTTTTGCTTCTTTTTTCAAATTTACAACCAAATTTTGCGTTTTATGTTAGCAACAATTGTCAACGAAAATAAACTTACAATTATTGCAACATAAATTGCCGGCAATAAATATGTTAATATGTGTAATTTACTTGTAATTTGACTTGTGCTGGACAGATTTTTTGACAATCACTGCTTCTTAAGTTGTTGTTGTTGTAGATTTGGCACCACCTTTTAATAAATATGCCTTGAAAAGTATGTGTTGGAAATCGATTTTGAAAACGAAACGATTAATATCACTTTACTCGAAATTGACACTTTTTTAGACAAGCTGGGAACTTGGATTCAACCTAATTCGAGTACGCTGAGTCCAGTGGTGCTAGCCGTTTTTTTAGGTTAGGTCTGGTTTTCGAGATATACCGTTATTTCGAAAATAAATAAAATTTCCTTAAAGAAAAGTAAAACCTTTTTCCAATATGCGCAGTCGTTTTAGAAACATAAAATATAAATAATTTTTTTATCAAAATTTCGAAATTTTTGTTTTTTAAAAATTCTTAAAAAGTGGAACATGCAGCTAAGCTACGCTTCTAATTTTTTGCAAACATATAAAAAACGAAGCTTCAAACAAAACAAGCCATAAATTATTAAAATCTTTAAGCAACTCTTGATTTTTTTCACGAAAGTTTTGATTAATTGAATTATTTCAAAAAACACGATGGGAACTCCCAAGTCGTATTCATTTTATAGGTGTGCTACTTTTTTTCTAAAATTAGAGAGAGGAATGTTAAAAGTTACTTGTGTTTTTGACTTATCGACCAACGAAAGCAACAAATAAAATACAATGTTGTGTTTTTGGTTTGTTACTTGTTGTAGTATCGCCACCACCGTATACATGAATTCGCCTTGGGAGCTCCCCTAAGTGCCGCTTCACACACGTCAAGTTTGACTCGTCAAGTCTTGAGTTTTTAGGAGAGACGGGAAAAGAAATGGCCTTCTCTTTTTCCTTCTCTCCTAAAAGCTCAAGACTTGACGAGTCAAACTTGACGTGTGTGAACCGGCACTTAGGAGTGGTGATAAGGGGCAAGTATGTTTTAAGAAAATATTAAGAACAAAAAACTAGCACAGTTTATCCGAACACTGCGTTTTCAGTATCTTCACAAAGTTATTCTAACAATTTCTTTTTATTTTCTGTCTTTATTATTCCTTTTATTTTATATTAAATATGAACATACATACATATGTACATATGTTAATTAAGCTGTATTATGGAAAAAAATTAGAAATGAATTTTGAAAATGGCTCGAAATTCATTACTCTTACAAATTAGGCCTGTGAATACATCTTTTAAAAACCATCGTATTGAAATACATACAGGGGTGTGCTGGAAATCGAAAACGTAAAACGCAAGAACTTTTAAACTCGGTTTTTAATAAGATTTCTGTAATTAAAGAATTTTTTTAACAAATTTTATACAAATATTTCTCTATTGAACAGAATTTTATAACAAAAATTTTAAAAATTAGATTAAAAGTGTATTAAAAACAACTTCCAAATTCTTGCGTTCTACGTTTTCGATTTCCAGCACAACCCTGATAGATCGACTTTTATTACGTTCGTACCTGATAGATTGTAGGCATACAGTGTATATGTGTATGCTACACAAATATCCTCTCTCACCTACCTAAATAATAAATTAAATCTTTTTAAACAAAAAAAAAATACAATAGAAAGGACACAACAATGAGAAAGCAAACAGAAAAGAATAAAAAAGGGCATTAAAGAAGAATTTGTGGAAAAGCGAAATCATTCGCCAGTAAATTCGATTCGAGTAAAGAAGTGTTTTTTTCCACTTGTTGCATTAAGTTGAGTTTTTATTGAGAAAAATGAAAATGTTGTGGTCTTTAATAATATCGAGTTTGGTATTGTGGTTTTGTGCTCAAGCCGAATCTCCAGTCGAAAGAACGTTGGATGATTTACATAAATTACTGCCGGTAGGCTTGAAAAATGAAAAGCCCACGGTAATGGTGACTTTAATGGTGCGCAACAAGGCCCATGTTTTGCCTTTGTTTTTGAGCTATTTTGAAAGGCAGGATTATCCTAAAAACCATATGTCCTTGTGGTAAGTTTGCGTAAAATGTTTACAGAACTTTGGTTTGAAAAAATTTCTTTGTAATTCTTTGAATATTTTAGGATTTACTCGGACTATAACACAGATAATAGTATTGAAATAATTAATGAATGGCTTTTAAATGCGGAGCCATTGTATCATGGTGTCAAAAAAGTATTAGATGCTACAACGGAACGTCATCAAAATGAAAGTTCACCATTTGACTGGCCGCGTGCTCGTTATGAACATATTATCGCACTTAAAGAGCAGGCATTGCGCGATGCTAAAGAAATTTCGGCTGACTACATTTTTGTAAGTATTATGTACCATAAATTCTTATCAAACTGTAAAAATTTATTAAAATCGTTTTCTTTGCATAAACCAGTTCAAAAATCAAATCTATAACAATCACGAACTTTTTGTTCGCTTCACTCTCTTCTTTATCTCCAAAAACCCGTTACTGTGAAACTCAATTTGATTATAAAATTAGAAACCATATTTTTGAAATATGGATTTTTCGCCTCTCCTGAACATTAATGATTTTTGAGTTGTGAATGATTTAATCATCTGCACTTTTTTGAAAATCGTTCTATTTTAGTTTTAAGAAAGATCTCCTTATCTTTTTATTTTCTTTTTTCCCTCTTAAGTATCTAGATGCTGATGTCCTTCTAACCGAGGCCCGTACACTCACACATTTGATGGAATTACGTTTACCTATAGTGGCCCCTTTGCTACTTTCCGAAAGCTTGTATTCCAATTTTTACTATAGCACAACGTCGGACCAATACTACATGCTAACAGATTTATATGACGAGATTTATAATGCCAAACGTAAGGGCATTTTCCAAGTATCCGTTATTCATAGTGCCGTATTAGTTAGTCTAAGTTTTAAAGGTTCTAACTATCTCACCTTTGATCGTAATAAGTTGCTGGCTCAACAGAAAAATCATGCAGAGTTTATGTCTACCTTGGATCCACAGTGTCTTCTGAATGATGTCCCGGTTGATGATGTTATTGTGTTTTCTTTTTCGGCCAATTGCTCAAGGATTCCTTTGCTCATCACTAATGAAATATCTTTTGGTTATATTCTGCAACCTTTGTATCCGAGTGATAATGCAGATCAAGATTATAAACAATTAATTAATATTCAAGCGAATATTATAAACGACATGGGGGCTTTAGTGGATGTCAAGGAGCATTTGAAAAAATTTGAAAGAAAGCAGAAAAAGTGAGTATAATGAAAATAACTCTGTATGTATGTATGTATTATATGTGTTTCCAAACAATAATTTATAAATAAAATGTTTGCCTGAAGCTGGATTCAGCGAAAATGTTTGCTTAGAATATATTTAAAAAAAAACAACGAAAAAATCGCTTAAATTTTGTTTACACTAAATATTTGTTCAAATTTCTTATAAATGTCTTTTTATAGAGTGATACAAGTTTAAATCATAATAAAACATAGTAATATATTTTTTATATCAATGAAATGGTCTTTATTGGATAGAAAATTTTATGACATTTATGTTTGAATTAATCTCTGTTATGTGGCCACCACGGCTTGCGCGTAAAAGGTGCAATTTGAAACACAAATTTTCAACAACTTTTCGCATTCTAATCATCATCGTTTTTGAAGACACATGGGCCAATGACTCCGCCAGCCCATAAAGCACACCAAACAGTACTTTTTGGGGTTATAATGGTGTTTCGAAAAAAGCTTGTGGATCATATGCCACAATTCTGCTAATGCACGGAAAATAAAATTTTGAATGGAAATTCAAAATCAATAACAACTTGTGCTTCAGCCTATTCGCCGAATTATTTTGATTAAAAATTTCAATAATTTGCACGCGTTGCTCCGATGTAAGTCGATCAATAATGAAATGTCAAAGCAAACTAAACAAAAAGCAAGTATCAGCTGTTAAATGGGTGGTCAAATAAAGCAGTGATCCCAACTCAAAGTTGTACCAATCCAAAAAAAACACCCTTTATTAGTTTTACCAAAATTTTTATCCGCAAATTTTTTTTACCTTTTCTTTAAAAATTATCTGCTGTTAATCTATTTTCGAACAAAGATTTCATACGCTTAACTTAGTGCTGGTTCACACACGTCAAGTTTGACTCGTCAAGTCTTGAGCATTTAGGAGAGAAGGTAAAAGACATGGCCATTTCTTTTCCCCTCTCTCCTAAAAACTCATGACTTGACGAGACAAACTTGACGTGTGTGAACCGGCACTTTTAAAACAAAAACGAATTATAAACTGTCGATTTCACGATGGCACTCGAACGTTTTCGTTCGCACAAATAACATATAAAACAAAAACAAAATTTTAAAATTGTTTTTGTTGTACATGAAAGTTAGGCGAACGAAGTCTTTGTTCGAAATCGATGAACAGGCCATATGTTTCATTCAAATTTCTCCCTTAAAGTTATTTTTACCCAAATTGTTAATTTCAAATTATGTTTTATCAAAACTTTTCGGTAACGAATTAAAAGTAAATTAAATTTCACCAAAATGTTGCTTAAATAACTTAATTTTACTGACATTTTTCAAAAGCAATTTAATTTACCAAAATTGTTCGCTTTAAAAATTCTAATAAACTTTTTTAATTTATTTTTATTTTAGACATAAAGTTTTTCTAGATCACATTTACATGATCAATTTAGAGCGTCGTCCAGAACGCCGTGTGAAAATGGAAAATCTTTTTGAGGTCTTAGGCTTGGATGTGGAACATTTTCCAGCTGTAGATGGAAAGTAAGTTCGAAACTTTAACTCAGGAATATAACGCTCAACTTAACTTAACGAATTTAATTCTTAACAGAAAACTTAATCAGACTTTATTAAATAAATTGGGCATTAAATTACTTCCCGGTTTTGAAGATCCCTGTCAGCATCGCCAAATGACTATGGGCGAAATTGGTTGTTTCCTTACTCACTATAAAATCTGGGAGAGAATTGTAGAGAAGCAACAAGAGCAGGTCTTAGTCATAGAAGATGATGTGATATTTGAGCCTTATTTTAAGGAAAAGGCAGAGTCTGTGATGGAGCAGACACGCAATATTAAAGAATATGATTTGTTGTAAGTGTTCTAGGGAAATTTTTTAAATATCTGTATTAAAATACTATAATTTTTTTATGTGTAGGTACTTTGGCCGCTCACCTATGAGGGAAGATTCTGAAACCTTGGTGGCTAATACTGAGAATTTAGTACATGTTAGCTATTCCTATGGGGGTTTCGGTTATGTTCTTTCCTTGAAAGGAGCCCAGAAATTGTTAGATGCCAAACCTTTAGAAAATCTTTTACCGGTAGACGAATTTTTGCCTATTATGTTTAATAGACATCCCAATAAAGCCTGGGCTTATGCTTTTCCTAAACGAGATCTTTTCGCTTTGAGTGCAAGTCCTTTACTTTTATATCCCAGCCATTATGTCGGAGATTTTGGCCATACTTCCGATACTGAGGACTCTGTGATTATAAAAGATTATCAATTTAAAAGTGATAGTGAGGAGTATTTTAGAGAACCACGTTTAGTTTCTCCTCTAATTGAATTAAAAGGTCCTGAATTTCAGGCAGCTGTCAATATCAAAACTAATGAAGAACTGTAATTTTATTAAAGGGAGTAGATCGAAACATTTAAAATAAAGTTTTCACTAACAATTTAGTTATATATCAAACAAAAAAAAAGAAGTTTTTATGCCCTCCAGTTAATTAAACCCTCCAGGTAAGGTATAGGAAGCTTGTCATTCCGTGTAAAACTTTTTTAATATTCATCTTAGACCCTTATATATGTATATATGTACATATATATAAACATAATGAAATAGAATGAAATATATTAATATATTCTGGGTCACTTAGTTATTCTAAGTCGATTTAACCATGCCCCCTGTCTGTTATATGACCAGAAATCTTAAGTGAATATCGGTCCATTATTCCCTATAGGTCTTATATGAAATCTTCCACTGAAAATAATTTCAAAAAAATTAAAAAATCTTGCTTTAGAAATTTACATATAAATCAAGCAGTTCCTAACATGCCTTAGAAAGCTTATTAAATTTACTAAGTGCAGGTTCACACACCTCAAGTTTAATTCATCAAGTCCTTAGTTTTTAGGAGAGAGGGGAAAAGATATGGCATCCTCTTTTCCCTTCTCTCCTAAAAGCTCAAGACTCAAGACAGAAGGCATTTAACCTCTTGTTCCATCCTGATATTAGTTGTGTCAGCAGAACTCTTGTTTTAAACGGCAGAATTATTCCAGCGTCTGCTATAGGCAGTGGCCGACCTCCGAGTACGACATTCATGCGGCTACCACGAAATCGATGGAACAATTTTTATTTTTAATTATATTTTTGCATTTGTTTTGTTTAATTAAATTTATGTTTTATGTTGTGTTTATGTAAAACAGAATGTGTGTTTAATATTCAAAATGCAGAACTACTGATGAAAAATTATACATACATACATATATCTAATAAAATATCCCTGATGATGTTGGGAATCTCCAACGAAACGTCGGAAAAATAAATTATGAAATAATCTTTTATTCGCATAGAATACATGACCTTAATAAGCCCGATTTAGAATTTTCTAAACAAATCAATAATAAAATAAGGAAAAAGTCGATAAAAAACTGAAATATAAACAGCCATATCTGTTCGTCCGGTTGGTTGGTTGTTTATCTATATAAACTTGCAAATTACAGGTTGCAGTTTTGATGAAACTTTGTACATACGTTTCAATTCTCATAAGAACGACGCCTGCTTGAAATCGGTTCATAATTTCACATAAACTATCTTGTTATGTTGGTATTTTGATCAAATTTGGCTCAAAAATATTTTACTGTTAATCGTCTTACCAATTTCTTTTTTTAATCAGTCCATATTTGACTACAGCCTTTAAGCGCCATAACTTTCTTTTAAATGTTGGTATTGATACAAAATTTGGCAACGATAACTTTTATAATAGCAACTAGGTGATGGCAACTGGTAGGTCCCAAGCTTGCCATAGTTCCCATATAAACCCTCTCTCCAATATCGCTTTAAGACGATCAGATATCATATAGATATTCATAATATGAATTTCATATGTATTTAAATGATAACAAAGAACTTTTCTATGAATTTGGTTTGCCAGGTCCATGATGGCCTTAGGTTCCAAATAGAGTATAATCTCGAAAATGTTTATTTATATACTGTGATGTAGGGTATTTAATGGTCGGGTTTGACCGACAATACTTTCTTAATGATTATAGACTTTGTGGGGGAGACAATATCAGAACTAATACGTTCCTTTTTTGAAGTTTAAAATATAATAAACATTATGGCTCAAATTAACAGTCATTAGTTAATAATTAGTAAACTAAAATGATGACTGTTGCTTAACTAAAGTATCATATTTACCATAATTGGTTTTGTAAAAATTTTAATCAGACCAAAAAATAGTAACTCCATTAAAATAAAAAATATAAGTAGTTAACCAATAACATTTGAGGGTTTAACCTATGGTTAAGAAAAAGCTGCAAATAATATTATATTTTTGATAAACTGTTGTTATTAGCTAACTTATGACCGTAAATTTGGGCCTAAAATAACTTTCAGTAGTTACAAAAAATAGAATTTTTTGGTTTTTATGGTTATTTAAACAAAAAAATTGTAAAGAAAATTTATACAACTGTTAAATACCAGATAGGGTGTTCAATTAATCGAGATTTATTTTTGTTCGATTAAACGATTAATCCATATTTGGAATTTTTAACTTATTCGATTAAACGAATAAAATTTTAAAATTAATCGATTAATCGAATAATTCTAAATCCAGAAATTTTATAAATGACGAGATTTTTTTTCGATAATTTTAGAAAAAATGAGTTTCTACTTGAGTAAATAAACATTTTTTTTTTAATAAAACTTGTCAATGTGGCTCCAAATTGTTGCTTAATTATCGGGCACTTAAATTTTAAAAGAGTAACATTGAATTTGTTGAATATAATTTCCTCTAGAGAATCGATCGAAGTCAGACCCCTGCCCTGTGGGATTTTATAGGCGGCGGCGGCGGCGGCGGCAGATGCAAAAAATACTCGGCGGCGTCTCGAAGCCGGCTGTTAGCCGATAGAACATATACAAATTTAATGAGCGTTTGTGTTTACATATTTGTATATGTTTTATTATAACAAAACAATTTAAGCAATTGTTCGTCCTCTAATTCACTGCTCTTAACACATTTTCGTATTGGTGCTTTATTAACAAGAGCTGATAGTATTGGAAGGCAGACATTATTAAAGTTGCAATTTGTAAGGATAGCTATCCTTGGTACATTTTTGTGGTTGATTGTTTTCTTGAATTTTCAACGGCTTGCTTCCTATGGACCTGAACAGGGGAAAAAGGTAAGTTTTTTGCGATTTTGATCTTGAAGATAAAGTTTTTTTGATTTTATATGCACCCAATTTTTGTTCTTTATGGCAAGAGCTACAACTTTGTTTCAGAGAGTTAATCAAAATTCCGAACGGTTTGCAAGATATGGCCCAAAGAAAATTATCACATTTTTTTTGCAAAAATGACACCTAGGCCCTTAATCTTTAAGGGCCCTTAAAAAGAAAAGTGCATGACTTTCGGCAAAACTGGGAGACACGGGTCTTTTTTTTTGTTCTTTATGGTTATTTATTGTCCGTATATGGTTATTTTGCCATGACTTAAAAAATTACACACAGTGTAGTCAAACAAAAAACAATGTGGTAAGGTGTTCAAAAAAGATAATATAAATTCCCTGAAGAATTGTCAGCGGCTAACGAATCATATTTAAGTAATATTTTATAGTCACTGTGTAAGTGGTAAATTAGTGAAGTTGTTGAAGAACATTTACGTTAATACATTTTTGGACACCTGTTACATTTAGCAGCATTAGATTTATCTTGCGTACAATATTTGAAAACAATCTCATTCTAAATAGAGAAATTTGTGAAATGAATTTTAAATTGCGTTGAAAAAATTTAACAAAATAGTAAACTAAATTGCTCACTATTTTTTATTCGACTTGAAACCTTAAAAAATTATACATTTAACAGAAATACTACTTATTATTTCCATTCGATTAATCGGTATAGATTCTCCGATTAATCCTTTAATCGAATTTAGCAATTTTAAATTAATCGAACATTTATTTGTCTAAAATTGTTCGATTAATCGAAAAAGATTTAGTCGACTGAACACCCTAATACCAGCAGAATGTAATGCATTTTCTGGCCCGCTACGGCCTTCCTCTGCATTCTTTGTATCTCATAACTGGATAGTGCCTTTTGTAAATTTTTATGTATTTAACTTAATTATTTTAGCAAATAGAATCTGGAAAATGCATTATATTCTGCTGGTTTCTAATAGTTATATAAATTTTCTTTACAATTTACTTCATTGCTAGCCAAGGGATAGCTAAAGTAAGCCTCGTAACAGAAATATACAAACGAAAGTTCCGATAGTGCATAGAAAATATTCCTGGAAAATATTGAAGGAATAAGACTATTAACGTATAAAAGCTTTTGAGGATTGTAATTTGACTTAGAATTCACATTCGAATAATACGAAAATTTGGAAACAAAAAATATTTTTTTTTTCAAAAAAAAAAAAAAAAAAACGACTGATTATAGTTAAACCTGTTCAAGAACAAACCCGTTGTAGAATTGATAAAGTGAAAACCAGTTTACAAAATGATCGTGGGAATAATTAATCTGTTTTTTCTGCTAAAGACTTTTTTATAAGTGATGCATATTTCATACTAAATGTTAGGCAGGTAGTTTTCTGTGTTTGGTTTAGTTCAAGCTCTTTTTGAACCCTGATTTAATTTGTAATGGTAGTAAATAATACAAAAACAACGAAAAAAACATCATATGATACGCATGTATTAAGTGTTAAATATTTAACACTTAATACATGCATATGTATGTATGTAGTGTAGAATCTAATCTTGTAGCAGGTGGACACAATACTACAAGAATAAAATTGTTGTTCCTTTTGCAGGGTGAAAATGTCAAAACGTTATACAAAAATGTTATAACAAACTAAAACTACACCTGATACATGAATTCGTATTGGGAGAGTTTAATGTAGCCAATGAAAACATGAATAAAAATGCAGGTATCAAATTTTGTTAACAAACTAAAATGTTTATGTATTTTCATTTGAAAAAAAACGTTTGAGCACGGAAATTTCTAAAAAAAATTAATATTACTTGCGCAAAACATATTTTATTGCGATTTCTGCTTCTTAAGTTGTTGTTATTGTACAGTTGGCATCATCTTATAGTAAATTCGCCTTGGCAGGTATGTGATTGAATTTGAAAACGACACGATAAAGAACCGAAAATAATGTGTTCAGTATATTATTAAAAACTAATTTCTAATACATTTTCTGTTTTTTTCTCCTAATTTTATATATTTAACTAGCATTTAACCCGCTACTTCGTTAGCGTCTCCTTTTCTTCGTGGACATATTTTTAGGCCAAAGTTTATTTAAAAAAATACCAGTAGTGGAACAAAAAAGCTAGAGAACAGTATCAAATTTCCCGTATTTCCTTTTTTGGGTACTATTTTTCCCCCATTAAAGTATCAAAAATTTCAGTATTGTAGTGGCAGCCCATAATTTAGTACGAATATATCAATGAATGGAGAAAAATGTTTTGTAAAAAAAGGTACCAAAAATAGTTTCGATATTCACCCCTTAAATGTTCGAATTTCGAAAAAGTACCCAATTCATATTCGTATTTTTTTTTGATAAGTCTGTGGTTTTCATGGGCAATCGCGTATGTCTTAAAATAAAATTTTTCAGGAGAGCCGAAAAAACCATTCTATATTAAACTGTGGGCTAGGTATTGCTCCTTCTGAACTTTGTAATTGAGTTAAAAAATCGGAATGGGTCCATCTGCTGTCAAACAATTGTAGGACCATGTAAAGAGCGTTTAAAATTATACAATATGACATCAACATTTCAAAATCGAAAAAAAGGACATACGCGGTTGCCCATGAAAACCACAGAAGTTTCGAATGTGATATTAACTTTGATTATATGTTTATTGGTTCAAAAGATAGATGGGGTGTCAAAAAAGTACCAAAATTCAGGTGTTACCCGTTTACTCCCTAATAGGGCCGAATTTTAAAAAAAATTACCAGACACCTGTCCGCTTATTTTTCTGTATCTCTTTTTTTTGTATCTCTTTTAGTTTTGAAGATACCCAACAAAAAATTTTATCATTTTGCGAAGCACTAATAGTACATTTAAAAAAATAAGCGCTCAATTATGCGCTACGCAATAAGACATACATAAATGCAGTAAAGTAAGTGAGAGAACTCTCAACAGTTTTTATAAAAAAAAATAAAATTTCAAGTGCTACGGCATTCCCTTACTACGAAGCAGGTTTGTAAGGGAGAATACTAAAAAATAACTGTTTCAAAACATTCAGTGTGTAAAAGGCCTATCGTTACATACAACAATTTTTATATGCGCTGAATAATGCGCTTTATGTATCAAAAATGTAATGCTTCAAAGTGGGAACTCACCATATAAAATGCATGTCTTCCGTCAGCGCAATGGTAAGCGAAACGTTTATGTTTCTCCCTTACAAACCTGCTTCGTTGGAAGCTCCATTTTTTATTGGGTATAAGCTTGCCTAATTTTCCCGTTTTTACTCTTTTTCACCCCCTAAACATTCGAATTTCCAAAAATTCCGTCTTAGTTGATCGATTTGGGGAGTGACCAATCTCTGGTCCAAATTTCAAGTTTTTAGCTTCAGGCGTTTATTGTAGCGTTACAAGTTTTTATTTATAGAATATAGATATGTCTGTTAATTGAACTGTAATTCCGACCGAATTTGTTGTAGATTCTTTACATAAATTTTTTGTTTTTTGGAGAAGTAAATAACGGCACTAATTCCACTTGCGATCGGAATTGATTTCTGTGACATGCCTGTATAATTGAGAAATGAATTTTAAAATCTTACGAAACTTATTATACCCACGAATTATGCCTGTTATTACACCTTTTAACAACAATCGTATTGAAATAGATCGATATATTCTTACCTGTTATACATGCACACAACATCCTCACACAACTACAAAAGGAATAAAGAAAAAAAGGAACAATTAAAGGATACAGCGAGCAGAAAAAGCAATCAGAAAAGAATAAAATAAAAAAAAGAAATTAAAGAATAATTTGTGAAAAAGCGAAATCATTCACCAGTAAATTCGATTCGAGTAAAGAAGTATTTTTTCCACTTGTTGCATTAAGTTGAGTTTTTATTGAGAAAAAAAGAAAATGTTGTGGTCTTTAATAATATCGAGTTTGGTATTGTGGTTTTGTGCTCAAGCCGAATCTCCAGTCGAAAGAACGTTGGATGATTTACATAAATTACTGCCGGTAGGCTTGAAAAATGAAAAGCCCACGGTAATGGTGACTTTAATGGTGCGCAACAAGGCCCATGTTTTGCCTTTGTTTTTGAGCTATTTTGAAAGGCAGGATTATCCTAAAAATCGTATGTCCTTGTGGTAAGTTTGCGTAAACTTTTTACAGAACTTTGGTTTGAAAAAATTTCTTTGTAATTCTTTGAACATTTTAGGATTTACTCGGACTACAATACAGATAATAGTATTGAAATCTTAAATGAATGGCTTTTAAATGCGAAGCCATTGTATCAAAGTGTCCAAAAAGTATTAGATGCTACAACGCAACGTCATCAAAATGAAAGTTCACCATTTGACTGGCCGCGTGCTCGTTATGAACATATTATCGCACTTAAAGAGCAGGCATTGCGCGATGCTAAAGAAATTTCGGCTGACTACATTTTTGTAAGTATTATGTACCATAAATTCTTATCTATGATTATATCACAGAAAAAATAGAAAATCGACTTTAATTAAACAATTCGTTTAGACAATTAAATATTTTACTAATTTTGCCCCAGCAAACGAATTGATCATATCAATTAACGGATTCGTATGTTCGAGTCATGGGATACAAATTTAGTCAATTAAAAAATTAGTTGCGTAAACAAAAAAATACACCACAAATACACAAACATTTAAATTTATGGGGTTTGACTAAAAAAATTAAATGCAGCAAACAAAAAATTAATTGAATAATTAATGTACACCAATTAATTATTTAATTGAATAATTTTTTGCAAACATTTTTTTTTTGTGTAATATGTATACACTTAATCATAAACTGTCAAAATTTATTAAAATCGTTTTCTTTGCATAAACCACTTCAAAAATCAAATCTATAACAATCACGAACTTTTTGTTCGCTTCACTCTCTTCTTTATCTCCAAAAACCCGTTACTGTGAAACTCAATTTGATTATAAAATTAGAAACCATATTTTTGAAATATGGATTTTTCGCCTCTCCTGAACATTTATGATTTTTGAGTTGTGAATGATTTAATCATCTGCACTTTTTTGAAAATCGTTCTATTTTAGTTTGAAGAAAGATCTCCTTATCTTTTTTTTTCTTTTTTCCCTCTTAAGTATCTAGATGCTGATGTCCTTCTAACCGAGGCCCGTACACTCACACATTTGGTGGAATTACGTTTACCTATAGTGGCCCCTTTGCTACTTTCCGAAAGCTTGTATTCCAATTTTTACTATAGCACAACGTCGGACCAATACTACATGCTAACAGATTTATATGACGAGATTTATAATGCCAAACGTAAGGGCATTTTCCAAGTATCCGTTATTCATAGTGCCGTATTAGTTAGTCTAAGTTTTAAAGGTTCTAACTATCTCACCTTTGATCGTAATAAGTTGCTGGCTCAACAGAAAAATCATGCAGAGTTTATGTCTACCTTGGATCCACAGTGTCTTCTGAATGATGTCCCGGTTGATGATGTTATTGTGTTTGCTTTTTCGGCCAATTGCTCAAGGATTCCTTTGCTCATCACTAATGAAATACCTTTTGGTTATATTCTGCAACCTTTGTATCCAAATGATAATGTAGATCAAGATTATAAGCAATTAATTAATATTCAAGCGAATATTATAAACGACATGGGGGCTTTAGTGGAGGTCAATAAGCATTTGAAAAAATTTAAAAGGATGCAGAAAAAGTAAGTATGCACAGGGTGTCTGCCGGGAAGGTATACAATATACAATATGTACGGCGGCGTAAATGGTTTTGTGGAAGCTCTTGTGTCAACTTAATCTTAAATGGAAACAAATGCAAATCCTTGTGCAAAATTGTGGCCAAGCTCCTGGGCACGGCGTCGAATTGAGGTCGATGGATTGCTTTGAACACTTTTTTGAGCAGCAGTTATGATTTCAACCGATCTTGCAGTTCGTTGTCGTCCTTGCTTGGGCCTATCACCTACAGACCCTCCTTCTTCGAAATCATTCACTATACGATAAATAGTGCTTCTTGTTGGCCCGTTATTTCTCCCAAAAATTTCACATAACATTCTCATCGTCACAGTAATCGATGATTGATTTTGATAAAATGTTTCAACGATTAAAACACGTTGGTTTTTTGAATATTTTTCCATAATAAGTTTGCCACGTGCCTACTTCACGACTGCCAAACATGAACTGTAAAGACTAATGCTTACTAAAATGGCGGCAAAACAAAGTAGTATACCTTCCCGGCGGAAAAAGGTTTGTGTTTTTAAAGAATAATTAAAAAAATTCAACAAAGTTTTTATTTTTTCTCGTAATATTTAACAATAGAATGTGTTCAACACAAGTAGAAATAAATCAATATTATTTACCGGAATTTTTGCAGTAAATTTATTTTTGTTTTTTTTTTAAATTTGTTTTACCGAGTTATTTGCTATTTAAATTTTTTTAAAAATTATGATTCTTAAAATTTTCGCTAACAAATTTTAAACTGAAATTTAAAGTAAAATTAGTATTCTGTTGAAATTTTGGGCAAAAAAACTTGATTTTACCAAAAATGTTCGCCAAAAATTGTTTTACTGAAGTTTGAACACGTTACAAATTCTAAATAAATTTAAATTCATTTTATTTAAGACATAAAGTTTTTCTTGATCACATTTACATGATCAATTTGGAGCGTCGTCCGGAACGCCGTGTGAAAATGGAAAATCTTTTTGAGGTCTTAGGCTTGGATGTGGAACATTTCCCAGCTGTTGATGGAAAGTAAGTTCTTAAATCTAATTCTGAAATATACTATTGAACTATACTAATGGATTTAATAATTCTAAACAGAAAGCTTAATAACAGTTTATTAAAAGAAATGGGCGTTAAATTCCTTCCCAAATACGAAGAACCCTGTCAGCATCGCCAATTGACTATGGGTGAAATCGGTTGTTTCCTTAGCCACTATAAAATTTGGGAGAAAATTGTAGAGCAACAACAAGGGCAGGTTTTAGTCCTAGAAGATGATGTAATATTTGAAAATTATTTTAAAGAAAAGGCAGAGTCTGTAATGAAGCAGACACGCAACATTATAGAATATGATTTGTTGTAAGTATTCTTGGGACATTTTTTAAATATCTGTATTAAAATTTTATAATTTTTTTTATAGGTACTTTGGCCGCTCACCTATGAGGGAAGATTCTGAAACCTTGGTGGCTAATACTGAGAATTTAGTACATGTTAGCTATTCCTATGGGAGTTTTGGTTATGTTCTTTCCTTGAAAGGAGCCCAGAAATTGTTAGATGCCAAACCTTTAGAAAATCTTTTACCGGTAGATGAATTTTTGCCTATTATGTTCAATAAAAATCCCAATAAAATCTGGGCAGATGTATTTCCTAAACGAGATCTTCTGGCTTTTAGTGCAAGTCCTTTACTTTTATATCAAATCGGTGTTGAAGATTATAGCCACACTTCTGATACTGTGAACTCTGATGTTATAAAAGACTATCAATTGAAACGTGCTGGGGAGAAGTATTCTAGAGAATTACGTTCAGATTCTCCTCTAATTGAATTAGAAGACCAACAATTTCAGGCAGCTGTCAATGTTAAAACTCATGAAGAATTGTAATTTTATTTAAGGGAGTAGATCGAAACGTTTAAAATAAAGTTTTTACAATCTTCTTATGTATGTAGCTAGTTAATCTAACAAAAAAAAACAAGTTTAAAAAGATTTTGTTTGTCGTGCTTTATCTTTTTTAATTACGTGCCCTACTTTGTTGCGTCCTGGGCCGAAATTGTCAACTTGTCAAAAATTTTACAGAAGAAGCGAAAACAGTTTGCCAACCGCAGCGTATGCCATTGCTTTTTATTAAAACAATTTTTATATTTTTGTTTGTTTTTCTTTTATTTTTATATTATTTAAATATTGTTATGTTTTCCTTTAATAATCGCGTTTCGGGAATTTCCCGTGATAAACCTTTGAGTTCTTTAAATTGCAATTCCAAATAAATAAACACACTTATTCAACTTAACAAACTTTATTGCAATTTATTATAATGTTCTCAAAATGTAACCAATGTTGTTAGTAACGAACTGAACCGTTTAATGTCTCAAATCAAACTAAACTTTTATCAAAGTTTTTCATGGTTTTCAAAAATTAACTAACAAGGTTTCTTTCAAATGTTCTTAATTCCGATTTCATACTATTGAGAAACTGAAATTTATTGTTGAAGAGATAAGCTATTCCTATGTGCATTTCACTGGTTACTTAGGCCAGATCGTTGGAAACTTCATTTTAGAAAAGCTAAAGATATTAAACAAACAAAAGTGTTAAGCGAATAAGAATTATAAGCAACAGCCTTACTTGTAACAATATCAATGCTTAAACAAAAACAACAACAATAAACAGTGAGTTTATCTTTTCTTACACGTAGAGAAAAAACATGGTTGAAGAATGGTTAAAAAACATATTATGGTCCCTGCAATTGCAACAAACAAACTCTTGTTGTTTTTAAAAAACCTTTTTTCACGCTTGATAATATTTTGTTTCTATTTAACAATAAAGTGTTTACCTCCCTTAAAACTTTAAATATGGTTGATTTTAACAATATAATGTTTAACTAAAATAAAACTACAACCATACACTTAAACATATTATGGCTACCTTAACCATATTATTATCGTGGTAACCATATTATGGTTAAATTCATCCATCCAAAAGCTATAACCATATTATGGTTGCCTCCAAACATGTTATGGTTAATATTTAAAAACAATAATATGTTCAAAATTATAATATTTTAAAACATCGTATGATTAATTTTAAATTTAAAAAAATATGTTTAAAAAGCAACAACATTCTGGTCGCTTGCATTTTATTTGGTTTGCTTAAAATTATCATTGATTTTATTTTAACTATTGATTAAAACACATAAATTTACGTAGAAAAAACTAGTAGAACAGAAAAAATGGTAATATGAAGGTCGTCACAGGCTGGAATATAAACCAAAGGGGATTTTTTATAAAAGTGGAACGTAACAACCATCAAGAATATAAAATTAAATAAATTATAATTTGACACTTAACAAACAAATTGAAAAAATGGATTAACCATAATATGATTAGCATTCACCATATTATTGTTAATACTGACCATAATATGGTTACTTTTCTCAAAATTCTGGGAAATTTTGCCCATATTATGGTTAATATTGACTAAAATGTGGTTAATTTTGACCATATTATGGTTGATTTAGGGACAAATTTTGTTTATTTTAAACATACTATGGTCATATTTTAACATAATATGGTAACCTGCAAACATAAACATGCCACTGCCAGTTCGAAAAACTCAATACACTCACACTTTTTTACTAATACACTCACATTTTTCGCAATGGCAGCTCCAGTGGCAGCAAAAATTGCATGCGAGTGGAAATTTGGCACTAAATGTCAAAACAATAAGCAATGTTACCCTGTTAAAAATTTAATGCAAAATTACTGGATTATAGTAAAATTGTAAATTATGTTTCAACTTGTTAAATGTATTATTATGATGAATTTTTTGAAACGCGCATTAATAAAAGTAAGTTTGTTAATTATAGAGCATTAACATTGTTTAAATAAAATATAAATAAATGTAAACCATTTCCCCAAAAATGTGCCTAAATGATTAGCTCGGTAACTCTATTTGGTTTTTTGGAACTACTTAGTAGTAAACACACGCAGAGAAAAAATATGATTAATAAATGGTCACTACGAATTGCAAATTATCTCAAGTTGACGCTTCAACGACATTTTGAAAATGAACTCGCAGTGGCATGTGTAAACACAAAAGCCAATGGCATGAGATTCGACTATTTCGAACAAATTTTCTTTGATAATTTGTATACAGTAGTGGCATGCCACTACTTGCATGTGTAAAGGCAGGGTTAGTTAGTAAGTTCATGATGTTGACAGAATTAGGCAATTTTTTGACTGTGTATGCATATAACAGAGTTTTTATAATGCCTTTTTTCGTTTTAAAGCACTAGAACACGTGCAAATAATGAAATGCATATAAGCGATAAATACTTTATTTATATTTTCAAAAAAGTTTAGTTTTGCAATGATCTGCGATCTGGTAATGTTGCACACAAGGCGAATTCATATAGGTGACCGCATTAAGAAATAGAGTAACGCTATATAGAAGGTAAAGCTTTTTCCTGTACATATTGCAAATTTATGATGCCTCCACTTATTCTTTTTTTTTCAAGTACATACCTATTTAGATTTTTGTTATATGCTAAATTTTTTTTCACAAAATGTAAACAAAGCTTGACATTCAGTATACTCACAAGACAATAAACAGATGACTCGGAAATGCCACCTGTATGAAATAGCGTTGGATGTACATATTTGCATGAGTGCAGCCAACTGCATTAGCGATAGTTTTTTAGTAGTAAGTGCAACCAAATGTTTTTTCTTGATCATTATATTTGTGAAGTAAAAAGAACCAACTTGGCGTGAAAATATATGAGAACCATTTTATGTAAAAATAAAACAAAAACTTAAAATAAAATAAAAGTAAGCTCATTATAGTTTCCATAAGAAGTTCTTACAGTTTTGCAGTTTTTGAAATTTTAAAGTAAAAAACAACCACAAAAACATATCTATTGGAAAACCGAGTCATATACTACATACATACATACATACTAATATAAGTACATATCGTCGTTCGTAAATATTATATTCTATACCGCAAAATATAGTACATATATAAATACGTATGTATAAATTGGCATAAGGCTGATTATTAGGTCAATTGATCAGTGTAATCAGTTTTCTGTTATTATCTATCGTGTTCGAGATATGCCACTTCGACTTTGTGCTGTTCAGAGTTGGCAAAATTGGTGCTTTTTTAGTACTGTTTAAACTCGAATTGTACAATGGTACACCAATGGCTAGTTTGGTAAAATCAAAGTACCATGCATGGCCCAATTAGTAGGTCTGCGCTCAACGACAACAATCCAACAATAGAAAAAACAATACGCATTTGGTTTGTGTAAAAAATGATAAAGATGTCAAGAACAAAAGCAATTGTTTGTTTAAAAAATTGTAGAAATGTCAAAAACAATTATGTACTACAAAAACAATTGCACGTAAAAAACACAACTCTACAAAAAATCAGCAGGCATTTCGAGCAGACCTACTAATTGGACCATGGTACGTACCATGGGTAAAACTAAGGAATCTTCCCAGTTTTAGTGATTTCATATGTCAAATCAGTATTTTAGTAATATTTATTACCAGTATTGCCATTGACGAATTTGAAAGTTACACATGACTGCGTAACAAATTACACATTTGAAGCAAAATTACACATAAAACTCAAAAAAGTAGCTTGGAAAGAAGGAATTCAACTTGCAAAACGTTAGCCATATTTGCAATTAAATAATGTTTTTCTCCGAGTATTTTTAAAAACTTTTTCGCTATCTATTTCGATTTATGTAAGATTTTTTGTCAGAACGCCACAGATGTGTTGAGTTTTAACAAAGATGTTGGTGCCTTTTCAAATTAAAAGTTAATTGTATTGACGGTTATGATATTTAATATGGCAATTGATTTGTCGTTATGTCTTTCTATGAACTTTCATTAAATAAAAAATATTTTTATGAATACATTTTCAATATCTTCAAAAATTGATTACTAATGCATTCTCCTTTTTTACTTTATTCCTCCTAATTTTATATTTAAAATGTAAGTACATAGCACACTTGATCATAAAGAGGGTATTAACTCAAAAGAAGCAAAACAATTTCTAATGTAATATTAAAGCCACATGAAAAATAATCTTTAAACTAAGCGGTATCACGATAATCTTACAGCGGTTCGATATGAATATAACGAGTCGATTTATTCCAAAAAGTGCAAAAATAAAAATGTTGAGTTCATAACCTCTTTGTGCCCAATTGCGATATGCCAATTGAACTGTATTATGTAAAAAATTTAAACTATGATTTAAAAATAAATATTCTAATCGTTCGAAACTCATTTCACCACTTTCAAACCATCATATCGAAACAGATCGATTTTCATTACATTCCTAACAAATAGATTGTAAACATTCATATAATTTCCTAAATCAATTAACAATTGTTAAAAAAAAAAACAAGAACGAAATTGTAAAGGACACAGCGAGCAGAGAAATCAAACAGAAAATAATAAAATAAAAAAGAATTTGAAGAAGAATTTGTTAAAAAGCGAAATCATTCACCAGTAAAATCGATTCGAGTACAAGAGTGTTTTTTCCAATTGCTGATTAAAATTTAGTTTTCATTGAAAAGCAATGATAATTTTGTGGTTTTTATTAATATCGAGTTTGATATTGAGGGGTTGTGCTCAAGAAAAACCTCCAGTAGAAAGAACTTCGGAGGATTTACATAAATTACTACCGGTAGACTTGAAAAATGAAGGGCCCACTGTAATGGTGACTCTAATGGTGCGTAACAAGGCCCATGTTTTGCCTTTGTTTTTGAGCTACTTTGAAAGGCAGGATTATCCTAAAAATCGTATGTCTTTGTGGTAACTTAAAAATTTAAAAAAATTGTTACAGAAATTTAGTTTTAATGAATTTTGGTTTTTAATTCTTTGAATATTTTAGGATTTACTCGGACTACAATACAGATAATAGTATTGCAATTTTAAATGAATGGCTTTTAAATGCGGAGCCTTTGTATCATAGTGTCCAAAAAGTATTAGACGCTACGACGCAACGTCATCAAAATGAAAGTTCGCCATTTGACTGGCCGAGTGCTCGTTTTGAACATCTAATCGCACTTAAAGAGCAGGCTTTGCACGATGCTAAACAAATTTCGGCAGACTACATATTTGTAAGTAGTATGTACTTATGTGCCATAATTTCTTATCTATGGTCATATGCTCGTTTTTACACTTTCCTCAAAATCATTTTTTTGGAATTTAAAGAAACATCTTACCTTTTTTCTTCTTCCTTTAGTATCTAGATGCTGATGTCTTACTAACCGAAGCCCATACTCTTGCACATTTGGTGGAACTACGTTTACCCATAGTGGCCCCTTTGCTTCTTTCCGAAGGCTTGTACTCCAATTTTTATTGTGGTATAACATCGGACTATTACTACTTGCTCACAGATTTACATGAAGATATTTACAATGCTAATCGTGAGGGAATTTTCCAAGTAGCCGTTATTCATAGTGCCGTATTAGTTAGTCTTAGTTTTAAAGGATCTAACTTTATCACCTTTGATCGCAATAAGTTGCTGGCTCAACAGAAAAATGATTCGGAGTTAATGGCTGCCTTGCGTCCACAGTGTCGCCTGTATGATGGTCCGGTTAATGATGTAATTGTGTTTGCTTTTTCGGCAAATTGCTCAAGGATTCCTTTGCTCATCACTAATGAAATGCCTTTTGGTTATATTCTGCAACCTTTGTATCCGAGTGATAATGCAGATCAAGATTATAAGCAATTAACTAACATTCAAGCGAATATTATAAACGATATAGGGGCTTTAGTGGAAGCCAATAAGCACTTAAAAAAATTTGAAAGGAAGCAGAAAAAGTGAGTAAAAGAACAAAGTTTGTTTTTGTATCCAACATCCAGCCGTGCAAGCGGAAGGACATCTTTAAATCGACACATATGTTCTGAAAATCGCTAAACACCAGATTTATTATAACGTGTTCTGAATTCACCAAATTTCTTGCGATTGCGATTTACCGAACACTTATTACGCGATTTCAGGTTAGAATCACACATGTTAAGCGTTTTGCGATTATCAGAAGAAGCACTTTATAATAGAGTAATTCACGTCACCATTCACTTGCAAGAATGCGATATTTTTTTGAAACATAACAACAACTATTTAGAAAATAATTTCGCACTGACTCTTGCACCTTTCATTACCCAGGAGCAAGTGCGAGTTCTTGCATAAAACATATGTTCTACGTGAGTAAAATGGAGCAACTATTAATGTTATCATAAACTGTAACATTTTTTTTTTTTTTTTGTGCAACAAGCCAAAACTGGAACGACATTTTTTTTAATTAAATCAAAATGAATGCATGCTGCAAAACATAAAAACAAATCAAAATTCAAGATACAAAGTCCGAGTTTAGATGAGAGAAAATTTGAAAGGAAAACATCTTGAATTCTCTTTTGTTTTTTCTTTCGCGGTCACACAGACGAACATGTTGCCGGAAACATTCTGTTAATATTCACCCCTATCGTAAATAACAAGTGGAATTTTTGTTCCCATGAAATTTTCATTCCCCTCGAAGAAAAAAAAAGCAATCGTGAATCTCATGTGAAAAATGTTTCACGCTATCAGTTCCAGTGAATGTAAAAAAGAAGAAAGATTAAAAAAAAAATTGGAAATCAAAGAAATTTTTGTTCAAAATATATATTTTAAACAAAAGTTGAAATAATAATGCAAAATATTTAGTATTGGAGAGATAGGATGAATAAAACGTTAGTTGTTTGCACTTTTTAAATTCTATGTAGGAAAATATTTTACAAAATTCTGCCCAACGTCTTTCGAAAGCTTCAATAAAAACGCTGGCAATCAGCCTGTTGTTTTGCATTGTGTTGACCAATATATCGGTTTGTGCCATATTAACGGATCTAGCCCTTAATATTCGATTTATAGGAGGAACTATTTACTATCTAAGGGAAGTGTGAACAAATTACGAGGGAAAACATTTTTCACGATAAGGGGAATTTTTCTCGTGAACATTTTTTACGTTATTATTCTCATTTGAATTACCTTTTTCATGATCGCACTTATGTAAAAAGGGGAATAATTGCAAGGGAAAAATTATTCGAGATAAGGGTGATTGTTGTTTTTTTTTTTCTCAAAAAGCAAAGTAAATGTCAACAAAGAAAATGAGAACAAAGCATGTCGCCGAGTACCAAACACAAAAACCATTCTCTCTTCCCCACCCGTAATTTGCTTTCAAGCAAAATGTTACCCTTCCAAATGTTTCCCTGTCTAAATGGGCACATAAATATATAAAAAATGGACAGATTGCGAAGTTCAAAAAATAATAGATTATTTAGCAGACAATCGAAAATAAACTCTAATAAAAGATGACGTCTGCTATTTTGCGTCTGTATTTGTGCACTTGTTGCTTAAATGTATGCTCACGTCAACTAGTGCAAAACTTCGCTTTTTCGCAAGACTTAAAATTGTGACGTGAATTATTTTGATATGTTTAACCGGTAATGCAAGATAATGCATTGTTATTTTTACACTTCTCTAGTGATAATGCAATAATAATGCACTATTCATGATGTGTTTTAATAATAATGCCAAAATAATGCATTAATTGGCATACAATTTAATGGGTTTTAAAAAATAATGCCCTCCTTTGTTAAGAAAATAACGTTAAGCATAAAATAGTGCAATAAAATGGTTTTGCCGGAATTTTTGCCTTAGATTAATTTTTTTTTCTTTTAAATTTATTTTGCTAAAATATTTTTCATTAAATTTTTCTTCTGTTTTGGCCAAACTTGCTGGAAATTGTGTTTTACCGAAATTCCTCTTTTTTAATTATGATTCATTTAAATGTTTCACTAACAATTGGATAAAGCAGAAGCTAAAAGGCCTTACTCCACTTTTCGACAGTTTCTCTTATGTTATAAAGCGTGTTTTTTAAGGGCCGATGTTGAATGTGAACCACACCTAAACGTCGAGTTTCTTTCTCCATTTCATTTGACATTTCTCAATTTCAAACTAACTCAATTTGAACCATGGAAAGACACACAAGCAACGCGTAAAAGTTATTTAGGCTTATTATGAAAATGGGCGTTCAAATCGAAATACATATCGTGCACTTCGTGATTCAGTGATGGGGCACACTTTCACCTCAGTGGATTCGTCAATAAGCCTCGTTTGGGCGAATGGTAATCCAAGAGTGATTGTTGAAAAGCCAAAGAGTCACTGTTTGATGCGGTTAATGGGCTGGCGGCATAATCGGGCCGTATTTTTACCAAAATGATGCCGGCCATGCATAGTGAATGGTGTTCGCTATCGTTAGATAATAACGAACTTTTTATGGCCCGAATTGTAAGATATGGATGTGGACGATATGTGATTTCAACAGGACTTGCCATACTTCTAACGAACCAATGGCTCTTTTGCGCGACAAATTCAATGGCCTTGTTATCTCACGCGGTGGCGATGTCAATTGGCCGAAAAAAGATCATGTGATTTGACACCGTTGGACTTCTTTCCTTGGGGTTATTTGAAAGAAAAGGTGTACGTAGATAAGCCAGCAACAATTCAAGAGCTAAAGGATGAGATAATTCGGCACATAAACGGCATAGAACCTCAATGATGCCACAGCTTCATCGAAAATTTGGACCATCGGATGGAGGAGTGCCGCCGAGTTCGCGGCGGCCATTTTGCCTATATTTTGTTCCATACATAATTGAACCATACCAATATTATCATCATAAAGAGAAATTACAATAATTTGTGTTTTATTAAAAATCAACATCGGCCCTTGAAATTTAACCTAAAATTTTATTATACACTATACTCCGCTCGATCCTATAAGGTGCATATGTCCTCAATTTTTTTTATGTTACTATCCAAGGTATATTTACACAAGGTAGACTCATTTGGGAGTGTAGACATGCTGCTCTATAAAAATAACCGAGTGGAACGGAATTGTCAAAATTGTCTTCATATAAATTTAACGCACACATGTACAAATTTTGGCTCATATACACGGAATTTGACATTGGTGTTCCAACTTAGGTAAACAGCTGACAAACATATGGGCCAACGAGTTTACCTTGTGTAAATATACCTTGTTACTATCAAATTAGTTTTGAACAATTTAAAAATTATGTGTGTTCTCCTATTATTTAAATATTTACCATTTAAAAATATGAAAAATCGGTTTAAGGTTTAAATAGTATTGAATTTTTTTAGAAGCTACCAGCCAGATAATGGTAATGTATACATTAGGGTGGGTCACTGATGTATGAGAAAAAATAAAAGTTCTCGAATCATATTCTAATAGCAATATTTTTTTGTATTACGTTAAAACAAATAAAAATTGTTCAAAAAGTGACATCTTGAGCCCGCGCAAGAGCTCCTAAGAATTAAGAATATTTGAAAAAAGTCAATTTTTTAAATTTTAATATTTTATTTACTATCAATTATTATTAATTAAAACTAAAAATATTTTGAAATAAACTTAAAAAAAATAAAAATTTGGTTCTTATACAACATAAAACAATAAAATCCTTTTTGGTCACAAAATCTTGTTTACTGTCAAATCAGGGCATCTCTCGTCTTGATTCAAGTTTCGTCTATATTAAACCATCGCTTGACTTTTTTAGCGCAAAGAGTCATGAATGCTTCTGACACTGTTTTCACGAACCTAAACGTCGTTAAAATACAGTAATATGCTTTTCTGCAATACAATGCTATTGTTGCTATATTCCAAATTTAACAAAATTGAAGGTCAATGCGCGGGCTCTTACACTAAAAATAAATTAATAATATTTTACAGGGATCTAATTCAGACAAAAATACAACATATTTACGCTAATAGAAGTCGATAAGAGAAAAAATATTTTTTTGACCCAGCCTAGTATACATACAAAATTAGGGGCATCATATATTGCTGTAATATGAATAAATACGCTTCGCGTGTTCGCCAACGTCCTTTTTGCTGCATTTTATATTTTGGAAATAATGCTATTTACTCTTCTTTTTAATTTGTGAAGTTGGGCATTTTAGCTTCTGGCACAACCTACACATTGACAGCCGTATTCATAATGAAAATTTGGCATGAAGTAAGCAAAAAGTTTATTCATAATGTACTAACCAAACTCTGGCTAACGATTTGCTAAACTCTTGTTTACGAGCTGACAACTTGTAAAAAAACAGACGTTTAATGTCAATCAATTTCGTTGGTTTTTTTAAATTAACTGAATTTTTTTAATTTACTTAATTTATTGTTAATTTAAAAACTTTTAAAAATTTTTATATGTGAAGGGAAAAACAAAAAAATGACAAATTCAGCGATGATTCATGCAAAACGTGTTGCATTTTTGAGGAATACAATGTGGCATCATACAAATTCAGAGTTGATTTATTAAAAGTTGGCAGATGGAGAAAAAATCGTTATGAATTAAATCTGTGCCTACAAGCTGCTAAGCTTAATTGGCATTCCAGTTAGCAGCTCGTTGTTCGTAGTGTACAAGCTGTGGCTAACTTTTTGTTATAAATACGGCTATGAAATTTAAAGTTTAAATTGTGTTTTATGGAAATTTTGTACAGAAATTTGAATTACCAAAATTTTTCGCAAAGAAATTTGTTTTTGTGAATTCTGAACACGTTGAAAATTGTAATTAACTTTTTTAATTTATATTACTTTAGACATAAAGTTTTGTTAGATCACATTTACATGATCAATTTGGAACGTCGTCCAGAACGCCGTGTGAAAATGGAAAATCTTTTTGAGGTCTTAGGCTTGGATGTGGAACATTTCCCAGCTGTAGATGGAAAGTATGTACTAAAATTTAATACTGGAATATACTATTGAACGGTTGTAATGGATTGAATTCTAAATAGAAAACTTAATAACAGTTTATTAAGAGAAATGGGAGTTAAACTACTTCTCGGTGCCGAAGATCCCTGTCAGCATCGCCAATTGACTATGGGTGAAATTGGATGTTTCCTTAGCCACTTTAAAATTTGGGAAAGAATTGTAGAAAAGCAACAAGAGCAGGTTTTAATCCTAGAAGATGATGTAATATTTGAGCCTTATTTTAAGGAAAAGGCAGAGGCAGTGATGGAGCAGACACTCAACATTAAGGAATATGATTTGTTGTAAGTGTTCTTGGGCAATTTTTTAAATATCTGTATTAAAATTGTAAAATTTGTTTCATAGGTACTTCGGCCGCTCACCTATTAGGGAAGATTCTGAAACTTTGGTGGCTAATACTAAGAATTTAGTACATGTTAGCTATTCCTATGGGAGTTTTGGTTATGTTCTTTCTTTAAAAGGAGCCCAGAAATTATTAGCAGCCAATCCTTTGGAAAATCTTTTACCGGTAGACGAATTTTTGCCTATTATGTATGATAGTAATCCCAACAGAATCTGGACTAATGCTTTTCCTAAACGAGATCTTTTGGCTTTTAGTGCAAGTCCTTTACTTTTATATCCGAGCCATTATACTGGAGATTTTGGCCATATTTCCGATACTGAGGACTCTGTGGTAATCAAAGATTATCAATTGAAAAGTGATTGTAAAGAGTATTCTAGAGAACGTTTGGATTCTCCTCGCATTAAAACTAAAGATCCTCAATTCCAGGTAGCTGTTAATGTTAAAACTCATAAAGAACTGTAATTTTATTTAAGAAAGTAGATACAAACATTCAAAATAAAATTTTCACTAATAATCTACAAAGTTTGTCATTCCGTGTGAAACTTGTTTAATATTTTACTAAGACCACATAATAGCTGCGTTCGAGAACACAAAAGTTTTTACTATTTTTTACTGAACTTTACTGCATTTTACGAAATTGCGTTCGAGTACACAAAATACAGTAGATGAGAACACAAATTGAGAGCGTAAAGTGAAAGTTCTGTATGTGTTTTTACAAATTTTTACTGCAGAAATTTTTGCAGTAAAATTTAGTAAATCAAAAAAACATATGTTTTAAAAGGTAAACAAACAAAAGTAACAAATAAAATGCATATGAATTGTGGAAAAATTGTTAAATAAAAGAAAAGTTGAAATAAAAATTAAACCAAAACAAAAAGTGAATAACTATTAATAAATTAATCTTGTTTGTGAAGCATTTATTTGGCTAAATACAATCTTTTGAAATTTTTTTTGTTAAGTTAATTTTTTAGAGTTGTAAAAGTGTGAAGTACTTGGGGACTTAAGTAATCAATAGCAAAAAAATTATTGATGTTCTTTTAAATAATTTAACCCGCTACAAATTAGTAAAATCAAATAAAATTCAAAACAAACAATTATGAAAGATTAAATAAAATAGTTTGTTTGTATTTTCCAAAAATTTTCGTGTTATAAAAAGTTTTTAATCGAGTACCGATAAGAAAACTAGTTAAGTAGTCAAAAGTGTAAACATTTTTCAACACTTCAATTATTTGCCATCAGCTGTTGCCATTATTTTACGAATTTTTACAAATTATGCGTTCGCGTACTTTTTTGCACAACAGGTTTTTGTGGGAGCCAATTTTTTCAGTTAACTCATTTACTGCATTTTACTGCAGAAGTACTCAAACGCACCTAATATATACATATATAGTTACGAATCCAAATTTGGAACAACCACCCTAAAAAATGGATGGTTATGCAACAAAATTATTATTAATTTTGACTAAAGGGCATCATACACTATCAAAAAAATTGACATCAAGGAAAATTTACGTACACTAGTATTTAAATCTATAATCTAAATTATTTTGATTTTCCATCAAGCGTTGTCGGTGTCACACATATAATCTCATTTTCACCAATACTACCCTGGCGCTTGATGAGTTATTTTGTGAAGTGTTAGGCATGAAGAGACAACAACATCGGACATGGTAGGATCCTGTTTGAGATAAATTGCCAATTGGACGTTTATTATATCACGCCTGAGCCAAACTTTGATCCTGGCTTCACCGTAAGCATTTTTTACACCGAATAGATGGACTGGAGCATTCCTTTAAGGCTTTAGGTCTAGATAATGTCCATATACACAACCGCGAGGCACATTTTGTATGGTGAGATATCTTGAAGGGATATTCACTTTATTACCGATAGTAAAGCGGCCATAAGAACCCTGAAGAATGTGTTTATCACGTGGAGAATTGTTAAAAAATGCCGGATGTATCTAAAAGAGCTAGCGGATCATTCAATGGTTAGCCTTGAATAGGTCTCTGGACACAGGGGTATACGTGGAAACTGCATGGCTGACTCGTTGGCACATGCAGCTACCACCTTCAAATGGAACGTTACCAGAAATGGTATAGGTGTTTCTCTCTCGAAGAGTTAGAAACTTATCGCACACAAATTTCATCTTATTGCCTGTTTTTAGAACTGGAGCGCAAAAGTGACGCTAAACGAGTCACTTTTATACTCGCGTTCTAAAAACAAGCAGTCATTGCTTATCAGAGATGGTCCGATGAAAATACACGCAGAGAAAAACATGTTAAAATATAGTCACCTCCAACAAAACCATGTTTAAAGAAAAAAAATTGTTTAACATATTAAGTTTAATTTAACCATATTATTGTCACCGACAACTATATTATGGCTAAAATAGACTTGTGTTTGCCTCCGAACATGTTATGGTAAATAATAACTAAAATATGTTTAACACTTATAATAGCATGGTTGGTTTTCAACCAAAAATAGCCATAACTTCCTTATAAATGTTGGTATTTATAAAAAATGTGGCAACGATAACTTTTATTAAAGCTACTTGTCGAAGTGTTGTACTGGAAGGTCCCCAACTTGCCACCGTTTCCATATAAATCCTCTCTCCAAAATCGCTTTTATACGAAGAAATCTCATTTAGATATTGATACGTATTAAAATAATATTCGGCACAAAGAACTATTCTATGAATCTGAACGCCATAGTATAATTTGGTTTTGCCAGGTTCATGAAAATATGAAACTGTGGTGTAGGGTATAAAATGGTCGGGCTAGACTACTAACTATATACTAGCCCACATAGACTATACTTTCTAAAGGATTAAAGTTTTTGTAGAGGACACAGTACCAGAGAAATATCAAGAAGTTTTACAAATGAAGATCTATTCACTATATGCGACGCGCAAAATACAAAGGGACCTAAGGGTTTTGTTCAGGACATATAATGACAACGTTAAATCCGCACATTCCAAGTATTCGACATCAATGCAAATCAAAATATCAGGACTTAGATGAAGTCGCAAAAGGACAAAAATAATACAGAAATAAATATGACAGATTTGCAGGCAGACTTTTCCAACCGAATAAATAATAATAAGGATATGTTTGTCGGTTCATTATTGGTTTGGCCTAACGAACATTTAAAAAAAATGGAGTTAGGTATAGGGTGTATTTATTTTGAATGTCTCCATTCTGAATCCAAAACCTGTTTTACGAAATTGTTTATGATTTTCGAGATGTTAAGCATTAATTTTGCTCCAAATCGACAGTTTTAAAGTTTATGAAGTATTGCTTTGCTCCACATTGAATATTCTACACGCCACTGTTTGGCGATTGCAGCAAAGTCCTCACACAAAAACGTACAAAATAAATTTCACGCTTGCTTTGCTTCATTGCCGTAAACAAAAGTAATTAAAGCAAAATTCAAATAAAATGACAACAATTCAATACACTGCATTCAGTATACGTATACAGCACAAAAAGCTAAACATAAATTTAGAAAAGTGTCGTATGCAGCACCAAAGAATTTTTTTCTTCAAAACATATGCCGGAAGCAGTAGTGAAAATGCAATACAATAAACTTCATGCAAACCTTTATTGGCGTTTTTCCCCATTACAGCTTTTTGGCATAATGCCCCAAATCAATGATGAGCTAAGGTTTTATCGTTATTTAAGTTAAAAAAAAAATTAAATAAAAATTAAAGAACTTCCTGTTGTAACAATATATAATATTTTTTGTTCTTGTGGTTATTTTAAACAAAAGGAAAATAAACATTAAAAAACTTCCAGATATTTTTTGTTTTCGTCCATTAAAACTGCCGATTCAAGTGGAACAGGTTCTAGAGGAACTTGTGTTGCATTGATTAAGTGGAAACCCGTTCAAAAAATTACCCTGGATAGTAGTAAAATATTTCTTAATAAGAACGCCAGTTTCAAAAAACAAAAATCCCGAATTTTCATACTTTTTGCATTTGATTTCTAAGATTTCTAGCGAATTTTTTAATTAACTTGCGCTGAACAGGTTTTTTAATAATCCCTGCTTCTTCAGTTGCTGTTGTAATCACCGAAAATTAAAACCGTAATTACGTTTGCGGTATCTTCAACAATTGATTTTTAATACATTTCCTTTTTATTTTCAGTTTATATTCTTCATAATTTTATACCTTAACAGACATATTAATTGAACTGTAATTCCGATTGAATTTGTTTTATTTTCTTTATATTAAATTTTAATTTTTTTTTTTTTGAAGAATTTATTAACGGAATTACTTCTGTGATATGCCTGCATAATTTATAAACGACTTTTAAAATCGTTCGAAATTTATTATGCCCACAAATGAAGCCTGTGATTACACCCTTTTGAAATATGTAGATCGATTTTCATTACATTCCTACCTGTTTGATTGCATCCATACACATCCCCTTATTTTAAAAGAAATTTTCATATGAAATCCGTTTCATAAACCTTTTGTAAACCTGTTTCATTTTTTTTTAAAAAAAGGCCGAATATCTTTAAGCAACTACCTAAATCATAAATTAAAATTTTTACTTAAACAAAGAAGCAGAAAATGAATTAAAAAGGACACAGCGAGCAGAGAAAGCAAACAGCAAAGAATAAAAAATTAAATGAAATCATTTTTGAAAAAGTTAAATCATACACCAGTGAATTCAATTCAGGTAAAGAAGTGTTTTTTCAACTTGCTGTATAAAATTGAGTTTTTATTGAAAAATAATGAAAATTTTGTGGTTTTTATTAATATCGAGTCTGGTATTGTGGGTTTGTGCTCAAGAGGAATCACTGGTCGAAAGAACTTTGGACGAATTTCATAACTTACTGCCGGTAGACTTGAAAAAAGAAGAGCCCACTGTCGTGGTGACTCTAATGGTGCGTAACAAGGGCCATGTTTTGCCTTTGTTTTTGAGCTACTTTGAAAGGCAGGATTATCCTAAAAATCGTATATCTTTATGGTAAGTTTGTTTTAGATTTGTAAAGAAATTTGGTTTTAAAGAACTTCTTTGACTATTTTAGGATTTACTCGGACCACAATACAGATAATAGCATTGAAATCTTAAATGCATGGCTTTTAAATGCGGAGCCATTGTATCATGGTGTCAAAAAAGTATTAGATGCTACAACGGAACGTCATCAAAATGAAAGTTCGCCATTTGACTGGCCGAGTTCGCGTTTTGAACATATTATCGCACTTAAAGAGCAGGCTTTGCACGATGCTAAACAAATTTCGGCAGACTACATTTTTGTAAGTGTTATGGTTTCATATATTATTATCTACGATCGCTCATATGCTCGTTTTTTCTTTTACACTTTCTTAAAAATTATACTTTTCTTACTTTAGTATCTAGATGCTGATGTCTTACTTACCGAGGCCCATACACTCACACATTTGGTGGAATTGCATTTACCCATAGTGGCCCCTTTGCTACTTTCCGAAAGCTTTTATTCCAATTTTTATTGTGGCACAACGTCGGATTCTTACTACTTGCTCTCAGATTTATATGACGAGATTTATAATGCCGATCGTAAGGGAATTTTCCAAGTATCCGTTATTCATAGTGCCGTATTAGTTAGTCTAAGTTTTAAAGGTTCTAACTATCTCACCTTTGATCGTAATAAGTTGCTGGCTCAACAGAAAAATGATTCGGACTGTATGGCTACTTTGGGTCCACAGTGTCTTCTGAATGATGACCCGGTTGATGATATTATTGTGTTTGCTTTTTCGGCCAATTGCTCAAGGATTCCTTTGTTCATTACTAATGAAATTTCTTTTGGTTATATTCTGCAACCTTTGTATCCAAATGATAATGTAGATCAAGATTATAAGCAATTAATTAATATTCAAACGAATATTATAAACGATATAGGGGCTTTAGTGGATGTCAATGAGCATTTGAAAAAATTTGAAAGGAAGCAGAAAAAGTAAGTATGAAAAATTAAAAAAAGTTTTTATTTTAAAGAATAGTTAAGACCAAAAAAATCTACAAAAAAGTTATTTTTTCTAGAAATATTTAACAAAAGAATGTCTTCAACCCAATAAAAAAGTCAATAGCGGAGTTTAGCATAAGTCTTGCAAAAGTGCCAGTACAAGATATCGTAGTTCTTTTGTTAAATCCAACATCAAAATACACAGAGTTTCTTTTGCAAGCGTAATATTGAACGCCCCTAATATTTTTTTAAAACATTGTCCCACAATTTGTTTACCAACATTCTTTCTTATTAAGTAACTAGTTTACGAAAAAATCGACTTTTACAATAATTTTCAATCAAAATCTGTTTTAGAAAAAATTTTGATAAAAACTGGTTTTGCAAACACTTTCCTAAAAATTTTTTTGCTAAAAAATTTTTAAAACTTTAAATTTAGTTTTAGTAATCATTTTTACTTAGACCAGTTTGTAGCGAAAATTTTAACTGAATCAAAAAGTTGTATTAAGTGATGTTTTTCGGTAAAACCAACTCAAAGTGAAATTTGTTATTAAAAACCGGCATCAGGGAAGAGGTTTGCTTAAAACTGATTTCAACAAAAAATATCACTAAGAAAATATTTACCAAAAATCAACGAAACTTTTGTTTAAATAAGTGTTTACATCGAATTTTCGCCTTAATTTCGTTTAACCGGAATTTTTGCATTAAACTTATTTTTGTTGTTTTTTTTTTATTTTAAATTTGCTTTGCCGAAATTTTGCTATTTTTTAAAGCAAAAATTGTGTTTCATTAATTTTTTTCTTTAAAAATTATGTTTCATTAAAATTTTTTGCTAACAATTTTTAAGCTGAAATTTAAAGTAAAAATTGTATTCCACCGAAGTTTTGCACAAAAAAAATTGATTCTACCGAAAATTTTCAAAAAAAAATTTAATTTGCTCAAATTTAAAAATTCGTTTTAACTTTTTAAATTTACTTTATTTTAGACATAAACTTTTTCTAGATCACATTTACATGATCAATTTGGAACGTCGGCCAGAACGCCGTGTGAAAATGGAAAATCTTTTTGAGGTCTTAGGCTTGGATGTGGAACATTTCCCAGCTGTTGATGGAAAGTATGTACTAAAATCTAATTCTGAAATATACTATTGAACTATGCTAATGGATTTTATAATTCTAAACAGAAAGCTTAATAACAGTTTATTAAAAGAAATGGGAGTTAAATTACTTTTCGGATGTGAAGATTCCCCCCATCGCCAATTGACTATGGGTGAAATTGGTTGTTTCCTTAGTCACTACAAAATTTGGGAAAAAATTGTAGAGAAGCAACAAGAGCAGGTTTTGGTCCTAGAAGATGATTTAATGTTTGTGAATTATTTTAAAGAAAAGGCAGAGTCTGTGATGGAGCAGACACGCAATGTTAAAGAATATGATTTGTTGTAAGCGTTCTTTACTACTTTTTAAAATTTCTGTTTTTAAACTTAACAATTTTTTATAGGTACTTCGGCCGCTCAAGTATGGTGGAAGATTCTGAACCGTGGGTGACTAATACTGAGAATTTGGTACATGCTTACTATTCCTTAGAAACTGTTGGTTATGTTCTTTCCTTGAAAGGAGCCCAGAAATTGTTAGATGCCAAACCTTTAGAAAATCTTTTAATTTTAGATGAATTTTTGCCTATTATGTTTAATAGAAATCCCAATAAAATCTGGACTAATGCTTTTCCTAAGCGAGATCTTTTGGCTTTGAGTGCAAATCCTTTGCTTTTATATCAAAACGGTCACATTTCCGATACTGCAGACTCAGAAGCAATAAAAGATTATCAACTGAAAAGTGACTGGAAGGAGCATTCTAGAGAACCACTTTTAGATTCTCCTCTTATTGAACTAAAAGACTCACAATTTCAGGCAGCTGGCAATGTTAAAGTTCATGAAGAATTGTAATTTTATTTAAGAAAGTAGATCGAAACATTCATAATAAAGTTTTCTCTAAATCTTCTTTTTACACTCTATGTAACTAGTTTATAATAAACATTATGGGAGTGGTGCTAACCGTTTTCGAGAAATGTATACATACCGCTATTTCGAAAATGGAGGAGGTTGCATTATATCGTAAGCGACAAAAAGCAAATTTTACAGAGAAGGATTTACAGTAAATTTTAAAAAATAAATTTAAATAATAGTGAATTTGGCTTCAAGGAGAAGAAATGAAATTTGAAAAACATCCGGGCCTGTTCTGGAAATCACGTGCTTTTAAAAATCAAACTTGGAATTTGCTGATGATCTTAACATCACACCGTTTTTGTGTTTTTCTGTGTGCTTTCAGCAATTGAAAATCACACCGAAACACACAAAAGCGGAACACCAAAATATCACACGTGTAATTTAAAAAGGCACATGTGATTTGAAATCACGTGATTTGAATAAAAGTGATTTTCAGAATAGGCCTGATTATCATAAATTATTTGAAACTGATTTATATTTTATTTAAATAAGTATTAAGTAAATAAATTGTATACATTTTAATTTTCAAAAAAAAGGGACAAATTGTAAATAGTTAATTTTGAGCCGATATTTTGAAGAAAATAATTTACAAGGAACAGCTATGATGTGAAGCAATTAGAACGATTATAGTTAGCAGTAAGATGATACGTCTCAATCTGTTAGAAATAGATTGATCTTACTTTTTTACGGTAAGGTTAAGTTACTGTTGCTCTCAGCTAACTGAGCCTTAAAGCTGGAGGTCCACACCACGCGTTACTCGCTTTTTCGCAGCATACGCAGCTTGCAAAAAAGTAGAAACTGTGTAGTAATACGTAGTTAATTACATGCACAAAAGCATAGATGCCTTGAGGCGAAAAGTAGGTTTACTTTCTACTTTTGTAAGCGTCACAAGCAGCGTTCGAACAAATCAGCTGATTTTGACAAATTAAATTTTATTTTTACTTGTGGTGCTGCTGCAAAAAAAAAGCGTTGCATGTAACTTGAAACGTAGAACGCAAGTAAGGTTAAAAAAGCATGCACTGCGTGGAAACGAAAACGCATGGCATGGACCTCCAGCTTAACTGTTTTCTCAGTGACTGTGCGCACACAGTTCAATTGATTTAAGTATGAGTGTGGATAATTTTTTAGGGATGTTCGTAGAAATGAATGAAATTTAAGTAAATTTTGACTGCTATTAGCAGTTGTTTGAAAACCTGGGTTTTTATCTGGGTTCTAATCACCGCCTTCGATACTATCGTATCGAATAAACTATCGAATGTTTTTGCATACGATAGACACTGACGTATCGAATGAAAACTCGAGAAATGTAATGTCGAGTTACGCGATATCGAATGCTATTATTTCAAATTCAATAAATTTCACTCGATATCGAGAGTCATAATACCAAAATAAATAATTTCGATCAATTTTGCTCGATATCGTATGCGGTGATTAGACCCCTGTTTTTAATAAGTAAATCATTTTCCAAAGCAAAAAACCCAAATTTTCATACCAAATTCTAATAAGAAGGTAGGGTTTAGTGTTTTATTTGGTCCAGGGTCTATTTGGACCCTTCTTTATAATTCCATTTTAACTTTAACCCAAACACCGAAGTATACAAAGATAAAAACGTTTTTTTTCTCTCCTGAAAAATTGTATTTTTTTTAAAGATACAAGGTTGAGAAAGTAAGGCATCGAAATGAAGTTTAACTTTCAAAAGTCTATGGTTAAAGGCCTGGGTAAAATCAGTCTATATCACATCAGTAGAACAGCTTATCTGAAACCCATGCTGGTAAGGTGATATCAAATAAGATACTTGGTAACAAAGGATTTCGGTGATAATTTTTTCGAATAGTTTAGGTATTATACTTAATTTTGCACGGTAATTTTCAACGTCAGATTTATGTCCCGATTTAAGCAAAGTATAATAATTGGGTTCTTCCATAGATACGTAAATTTACCATGCTTGATCGATACATTAAACAAAATTGCTAAAAGGATAGCAATACTATCAGCATAGTTAATTAAAATGCTGCTTGGAATGCTATCAGGACCAGAATTGAATGAGAATTTATGACTTTTTAATTCCTAAGCGATTTTATGCGATATCAATAAATGGAATGTGAGTTGTTTGGATCGCATTTATCTTGAACGGATAATTAACTGATTCGTCATAAAAATCATTCGAATAAGTTGCAGAGAAAAAATCAGCAAGCGCATTACTTAGTATGCCATTATCACTGGATTCCTTATGTTGGATCATCATGAATCAAGGGAAGCCAGTTGTTTTCTTCTTAGAGTTAACAGATTTAAAAAACAATTTCGGGTTACGCCTGAAATTATATTTCATTGAATTTAAATAACTTTTGTAACACGATTTATTAAGCAAAGAATATTCAGAGCGGCAAGTCAAGTATCTTAAATAATCCACGGATGATCCGGATTGTTTGAATTTACTAATATTTATTCTTTTTTTCTTATTTTTCCAAGGTGGACCGGTTATTTTCTTATATACTGTTTTATGTTTAAATTAATAAATAGCGGAAAGCCCACTTACGTTAAATGTACAATCACATAAATGGGCACATACAAAAAACATTGTATGCATTTTGTAATAATTTTTTGTTTCTTGGAGAAGTAAAATACGGAATTACTTACACTTTCGATCGGGATTGATTTCTGTGACATGCCTGTATACTTTAGAAATTAATTTTAAAATCTATTGAAACTTATTTTACCAACAAATGATGCCTGTGAAATAGATCGATTTTCATTACATTCCTACCTGTTAGATTGCATCCATACAAACACACCATCCCCTTATTTTAAAAGGAATTTTCATATGAAATCCGTTTCATAAACCTTTTGTAAACCTGTTTAATTTTTTATAAAAAAGGCCGAATATCTTTAAGCAACTACCTAAATCATAAATTAAAATTTTTACTTAAACAAAGAAGCAGAAAATTTTTTTTTTTTTTTTTCTTTTCATTATTTATTTATTGAATCTTCATATAGTAAATATGAACTCACAATAATTAATCAAATCTTAACCTAATACTTTATTTTATGTCCTGCCAATGCCAGACAAAAAAATTTTTTTCATCACGGGTTCTGTTCACTTATATATGTAGGTGTTTATCGCTCATCTAATTGGACAAGTGCTGCAGTGTCTCTTCTTCTTAAGCGAGTGTGGCCGCTATCATTTAAAATATTTCGAGCTAGTGGGTTCGGATGCAATTCGAGCCTTTTTAAGTATTTTACTGCATATTTCGTTATCACAGTTTTAACTAATGGAACATTGAGATCCTTGTGGATATTTGAATTTTTAACATACCAAGGGGCAGCTGTGATTATTCGAAGAAGTTTATTTTGGCGCCTTTGAATTTTATCGATATTAGAAGCCGAGGCAGTGCCCCATAACTGAATACCATAGCACCAGATAGGCTTTAAGATAGAGTTGTAAAGTAGGAGTTTGCAGTCGAGACTAAGAACAGAGTTTCTTCCAATAAGCCAATGAATTTGTATGGCTTTTAGTTTCATTTGAGTTAATTTTGCCTCTATATGGCTTTTCCACGTCAAACGGCGATCTAAATGTATACCGAGATATTTTACATGCGAATTTTGAGGTATTATTTGATTATTAATTTTAATAGGGGGACATGATTCCCGCCGCAAGGTGAATGTTATATGTACGCATTTTTGCTCATTTACCATTATCCTCCACTGTTTTAGCCATATTTCTAGTTGAAATATATGATCCTGTAAATAACGAGATGCTTCATAACTGTTTTCGTGGACGCTTAGAAAAGCTGTATCGTCTGCAAATGTTGAAGTTTGTGTGTAGTTGCTCGTTGGCATGTCCGAAGTATAAATTAAGTATAATAGAGGCCCCAGAATGCTGCCCTGTGGGACTCCAGCGCCAATTGGCTGAGGTGAACTAAAGAATTTTCCTTCTTTAATAATAAATTGACGACCGACTAAGTAGCTTTCTAGCAGCTTGTGTGTGTTTGCTGGAAAATTTTGCTTCAATTTATGTAATAAGCCTTCATGCCAGACTTTATCAAAAGCTTGAGAAACATCGATGAAGAGAGCGGAACAATATTTTCTTTCTTCAAAGGCTTTTCTTATGGCGTTTACTATACGATGGGTTTGTTCAATTGTGCTGTGTTCTCTTCTAAAGCCGAATTGGTGGTTAGGTATACATCTATTTTCACTTAAAATTGGAGTTAATTTTGACACTAACAGCCTCTCAAACAGCTTTGATATATTAGAAAGTAAGCTTATAGGCCTATATGACTCAACTTTTGTGTGATCCTTTCCTGGTTTAGGTATCATGGTGACTAAGGAAACCTTCCATTTTTGAGGATAGTATTGAAGACGTAAGATAGCATTGAAAATTAGAAGAATAATTTTCTTTGCTGTGCTGGGTAACTCCAAAAGCATTTTGTTGCTGATCTTATCAAAACCAGGGGCTTTTTTGGGGTTTAATTCACAAACAGCCTTTTCGATTTCTCTTATCTCAAATCTTAGGGGAACAGCCGCTCTAGCAGGAACAGGTGGTAACTCGACCGCAGTATCGTGAGATATATTTGGGGTAAATACGTTTTTTAAGTGATTAACAAACAGATTTCCCTTTTCGCTATCATTTCTTGCCCAACTTCCGTTCAAGTTTCTTAATGGTGGCTTAGAGGCGACTGGCCTTTTTAGATTTTTAGCTGCACGCCATAATGAGTAGTCTGATTGCGGAGTTGCATCAAGTTCCTTAAGATATGTTTGCAGAGAAGCTGTTTTTTGAGTCTGTAGTAACTTTCTTAGCCTTTTTGTACAATCTTTTAATAAACTCTTTAGTTGAGGGGATCTGTGCAATTGCCACTCTCTTCGAACTCTTCTTTTTTCAGAAAGGAGACGCTCAACATCTGTGGAATAAATTTTAATATTTTTAGTTTTTTTTGGGGTAATACTGGAATGTTGCACAGCTAGCTTCAGAAAACTGTCAAAATTAAGAATAGCGCGATCTACATATTCCGGTGTACTTAGCAGAATATTTTCTGTGCAATGGGTGCTGAGATATTTTTTATATTTTAGCCAATTGATTTGTGTAGCTGGCGTCGCTAAGTAACCAGTTGGAGATACAATTCTATTGGGGTTCATTAAAGTAACAATTGTTGGTGTGTGGTCAGAAGATAATTCTAAGGAAGCTTCAACATAAATCGTTTCTAAGGGAATGTTTTTAACAACGCCAAAATCGATGACATCTGGTATTTTTTGCTGATCAGTAGGCCAATATGTTGGTTGTCCACTCGCTATCACATTCAAATCCATTTTAGAAATAGTATTAAATAGTACACGACCCTTTGGTGTTATAAGTCGGGACCCCCAGAAGGTATGTTTAGCGTTATAATCGCCAGCGGCCAGGAAACAAGGTCCTAATGATTTAAAATAATTATTATATTGGCCTTCTGATATTGAATATCTAGGTGGGGAGTATAACGATGAGATTACTACGTTTCTATTTAATTCTTCAACGCAAATGTTTGTTGCTTGGAGGTAATCTTCACGATGATCACACATTAGGTAGTGTTTGACTCTTGTTTTTATCAAAATGGCAGAACCTCCACAAGCTCTATCTCGAGGGTCCTTGGTATCATATAGTATATAACCATTAATTTTAAACGTATTTCTTGAGGTCAAGTGAGTTTCAGAAACCATCATGACATCAATTTGTTTACTTTTAAGAAAATATTCTAATTCATTTTTATGTTGGCGGATGCCGTTTGCGTTCCAAAAACAAATTTTTAAACAGTTCATGGTTTATTAAGTACAGCTTGCAATAACATCGATTGCATTCTAAGAATCTCCTGCATCATATTACCCATTGTGTTTGTAAAATTATTTACTGTTTGCACTAATGTTTCCATGGTTTTTTCTAAGCGACTTAAATTAGAAACTGGAGTTTCGTCATTACTTGGCGAGGCCCCTTGCATTTGCACATGGTTTGATTTTAGGACGTTAGCGTAAGAGGTCCTGTTATTACCAGGCTGGGGGGCTTGAATTGCATTTGTGTTTACTTGGTTTGCAACCTGCATTTGAGGGGTATTTGTTTTCGGTCCAACCGTTTGCTTAACGATATTATATACAGGGCATCCTCTATAATTGGCAGTGTGATTGCCGCCGCAGTTGCTACATTTTTTTACGTTGGGGTCGGTTTTAGACTTATCGCAAGAAACTGTACCGTGTAGTTCACCACATACTACGCAAACAGGGGGTAAGTAGCAGTATGCCTTGGTATGGCCAAATTCTTGGCAGTTTAAGCACTGAACAGGTCCATTTTTTTTGTGCGGCTCCTCAATTGTGATTTTTCTGTATAGAATATATTTTAAACTATAAATGGGATGCGTTTCGTTTTTTTTTAACTTAATGTCGCCGGGCTCTAATTCTACACGAAAAAGTGGTTGAGGATTTTTTTCCCTATTTCTAATATTTACCACATGTTTTATCTTGAAACCTTTTTCTTCCAAGAATGTTTTAATTTCCTCTGGGTCTACGCATGAATCAATTCCTTTAATCACCACCTGCAGACCTTTACTGCTCTTGAGTTGGTATGTATAAAAACTTTTTTTAAGTGCCTCAAATTTGTTCACTATTTTGCGAAAATCATTTTCATTATTTACTTGAATTTTCGTTTCATTAATACTACCTCGCTTTATTGCGGCTACATAAAAAGAGTTTTCACCAATCAACGAAATTAAACTCTTTATTAGATCATTTGAGTTATGCTCCCTAAGATATATCGGGGGAGGCTTGGACGATTTTATTACGTTTGGTGCTTCAGAGGATTCATCCTCCAGAATTGCAAAGCGATTTTGGGAATTTATTTTATCAAAAAATGGCACTTTTGAGGCCGAAGCAACAGCTGAAGATGTAGGGCTGCGACCCCGTTTAAGGACTGTTATATACCTGTCCATACCAACTTGGACTTGAGGCTTTTGACAACTTTTTACAGGGGGGTTTTCCATTGCATTTGTGTTTAAGTGCATGGTATCATTTCCCACTAAATTTGTTTTTGACGTCGCGGCAATACTTTCTGGCCTGGCAACACTTGTCACCAGGTCTAGTTTTAGTTTTTTTAATGAGTCGCTATCCACCGTTTGTGTAAATACCGAGGGTGAGAGGGAACGTGTACGAATAATTGGCTTAGCCGTTAGGTAGTTGATATTGTTTTGTTTTGTTTTATTTATTTCATTATTTTCATTTGCATGAACTGTTACATAGCAATTTCTCTCGTTGAGTTTTATTGTTGTCTCATTGTTTTTGTTCATACAAAATATTGTTTTTGTTTTTCACCGTAACTTTGTGCTTTCAATATTTTTGTTATTTTTTTTTATTATTTTGTTCTTTAGAAAATTAAAATGTTTTTGCAAGATTATGTATACCTACATACATACATAAGTATGTATGTATGTACATATATTCACTTATATTTTTTATTTATCTTATTAATTTTTCGTTTTTATTAATTGATCACTTTTATGCTAAATAATTTATTTAAAAATTATTTATGTATTTTGCGTTCATTCGCGGAATGTTTATTTTAAATAAAAAAAATAATCAAATTTAATTAATTCAAATAGTATGCGGGTTTAATAATACACGTCTGTATCACAACAAAGCACAAACTGAACTAGAAGCAGAAAATGAATTAAAAAGGACACAGCGAGCAGAGAAAGCAAACAGCAAAGAATAAAAAATTAAATGAAATCATTTTTGAAAAAGTTAAATCATACACCAGTGAATTCAATTCAGGTAAAGAAGTGTTTTTTCAACTTGCTGTATAAAATTGAGTTTTTATTGAAAAATAATGAAAATTTTGTGGTTTTTATTAATATCGAGTCTGGTATTGTGGGTTTGTGCTCAAGAGGAATCACTGGTCGAAAGAACTTTGGACGAATTTCATAACTTACTGCCGGTAGACTTGAAAAAAGAAGAGCCCACTGTCGTGGTGACTCTAATGGTGCGTAACAAGGCCCATGTTTTGCCTTTGTTTTTGAGCTACTTTGAAAGGCAGGATTATCCTAAAAATCGTATATCTTTATGGTAAGTTTGTTTTAGATTAGTAAAGAAATTTGGTTTTAAAGAACTTTTTTGACTATTTTAGGATTTACTCGGACTACAACACAGATAATAGTATTGAAATAATTAATGAATGGCTTTTAAATGCGGAGCCATTGTATCATGGTGTCAAAAAAGTATTAGATGCTACAACGGAACGTCATCAAAATGAAAGTTCGCCATTTGACTGGCCGAGTTCGCGTTTTGAACATATTATCGCACTTAAAGAGCAGGCTTTGCACGATGCTAAACAAATTTCGGCAGACTACATTTTTGTAAGTGTTATGGTTTCATATATTATTATCTACGATCGCTCATATGCTCGTTTTTTCTTTTACACTTTCTTAAAAATTATACTTTTCTTACTTTAGTATCTAGATGCTGATGTCTTACTTACCGAGGCCCATACACTCACACATTTGGTGGAATTGCATTTACCCATAGTGGCCCCTTTGCTACTTTCCGAAAGCTTTTATTCCAATTTTTATTGTGGCACAACGTCGGATTCTTACTACTTGCTCTCAGATTTATATGACGAGATTTATAATGCCGATCGTAAGGGAATTTTCCAAGTATCCGTTATTCATAGTGCCGTATTAGTTAGTCTAAGTTTTAAAGGTTCTAACTATCTCACTTTTGATCGTAATAAGTTGCTGGCTCAACAGAAAAATGATTCGGACTGTATGGCTACTTTGGGTCCACAGTGTCTTCTGAATGATGTCCCGGTTGATGATATTATTGTGTTTGCTTTTTCGGCCAATTGCTCAAGGATTCCTTTGTTCATTACTAATGAAATTTCTTTTGGTTATATTCTGCAACCTTTGTATCCAAATGATAATGTAGATCAAGATTATAAGCAATTAATTAATATTCAAACGAATATTATAAACGATATAGGGGCTTTAGTGGATGTCAATGAGCATTTGAAAAAATTTGAAAGGAAGCAGAAAAAGTAAGTATGAAAAATTAAAAAAAGTTTTTATTTTAAAGAATAGTTAAGACCAAAAAAATCTACAAAAAACTTATTTTTTCTAGAAATATTTAACAAAAGAATGTCTTCAACCCAATAAAAAAGTCAATAGCGGAATTTAGCATAAGTCTTGCAAAAGTGCCAGTACAAGATATCGTAGTGTAGTTCTTTTGTTAAATCCAACATCAAAATACACAGAGTTTCTTTTGCAAGCGTAATATTGAACGCCCCTAATATTTTTTTAAAACATTGTCCCACAATTTGTTTACCAACATTCTTTCTTATTAAGTAACTAGTTTACGAAAAAATCGACTTTTACAATAATTTTCAATCAAAATCTGTTTTAGAAAAAATTTTGATAAAAACTGGTTTTGCAAACAACTTTCCTAAAAATTTCTTTTTTTCAAATTTTTTGCTAAAAAATTTTTAAAACTTTAAATTTAGTTTTAGTAATCATTTTTACTTAGACCAGTTTGTAGCGAAAATTTTAACTGAATCAAAAAGTTTTATTAAGTGATGTTTTTCGGTAAAACCAACTCAAAGTGAAATTTGTTATTAAAAACCGGCATCAGGGAAGAGGTTTGCTTAAAACTGATTTCAACAAAAAATATCACTAAGAAAAAATTTACCAAAAATCAACGAAACTTTTGTTTAAATAAGTGTTTGCACCGAATTTTCGTCTAAATTTCGTTTAACCGGAATTATTGCATTAAACTTATTTTTGTTGTTTTTTTTTATTTTAAATTTGCTTTGCCGAAATTTTGCTATTTTTTAAAGCAAAAATTGTGTTTCATTGATTTTTTTCTTTAAAAATTATGTTTCATAAAAATTTTTTGCTAACAATTTTTAAGCTGAAATTTAAAGTAAAAATTGTATTCCACCGAAGTTTTGCACAAAAAAAATTGATTATACCGAAAATTTTCAAAAAAAAATTTACTTTGCTCAAATGTAAAAATTCTTTTTAACTTTTTAAATATACTTTATTTTAGACATAAACTTTTTCTAGATCACATTTACATGATCAATTTGGAACGTCGGCCAGAACGCCGTGTGAAAATGGAAAATCTTTTTGATGTCTTAGGCTTGGATGTGGAACATTTCCCAGCTGTTGATGGAAAGTAAGTTCTTAAATCTAATTCTGAAATATACTATTGAACTATGCTAATGGATTTTATAATTCTAAACAGAAAGCTTAATAACAGTTTATTAAAAGAAATGGGAGTTAAATTACTTTTCGGATATGAAGATTCCTCCCATAGCCAATTGACTATGGGTGAAATTGGTTGTTTCCTTAGTCACTATAAAATTTGGGAAAAAGTTGTAGAGAAGCAACAAGAGCAGGTTTTAGTCCTAGAAGATGATTTAATGTTTGAGAATTATTTTAAAGAAAAGGCAGAGTCTGTGATGGAGCAGACACGCAACATTAAAGAATATGATTTGTTGTAAGTGTTCTTCATTATTTTTTTTTAAATATCTGTATTAAAATTTTATAATTTTTTGTATAGGTACTTCGGCCGCTCACCTATTGGGGCAGATTCTGAAACCTTGGTGGCTAATACTCAGAACTTAGTTAATGTTAGCCATTCCTATGATACTACTGGTTATGTTCTTTCCTTAAAAGGGGCCCAGAAATTGTTAGATGCCAAACCTTTAGAAAATCTTTTACCGGTAGATGAATTTTTGCCTATTATGTTTAATAGAAATCCCAATAAAATCTGGACTAATGCTTTTCCTAAGCGAGATCTTTTGGCTTTGAGTGCAAATCCTTTGCTTTTATATCAAAACAGTCACATTTCCGATACTGCAGACTCAGAAGCAATAAAAGATTATCAATTGCAAAGTGATTGGGAGGAGACTTTTAGAGAACCACGTTTAGATGCTCCTCTAATAGAATCAAAAGACCAACAATTTCAGGCAGCTATTAACGTTAAAACTCATGAAGAATTGTAATTTTATTTAAGGGAGTAAATCGAAACATTTAAAATAAAGTTTCCTTTTAACAATTTTTTGTAATCTACATACATATGTACATATCTGTGGCATTTTGACAAAACATCTTAATTCAAATCATGGTCCAATTAGTAGGTCTGCTTGAAACGCCTGCTGATTTTTTGCAGACCTTCTATTTAATTGGGCCATGATTCAAATTTAAAAAGTTGAAATACATGTTGTTAATCAGACAAATTTTTATTCAAAAAACATTTTTGTTTACGTTTTTAAAATTTTGTATTATAAACAAAATTTTTCTTTAATTTTGGTTTATTTTATTATTTGTTAAAAATTATTTTTCACCAAGTTTTTTTTAACTCTTTCTGCTATCTTATCTCGACTTAAGATGTTTTGTCGAAATGCCACAGATATGTTCTCTGTATTTGAAATTGTCTCTTAAAAAATAATGTTTCTTATTACCTTGAAAAAAAAACAATGCTTTTTTCATTTATAATTTTATCAAATTTTAATAATAACGACTTCTTTAAGGCGAATTTATTACAGTTGGTCTTAAAAGCCCTGCTTTAAAAAATTTGGACGTCAACATTTTGTTTTGTTGACTTTGCAAATACAAATTGCTTGTTGTGTTTGTACGTGTTGTACTTATTAGGTGCGTTTGAGTACTTTTGCAGTAAAATGCAGTAAATGAGTAAATTGAAAAATTTGCTCTCACAAAAAGCTGTTGTGCAAAAAAGTACGCGAACGCAAAATTTGTAAAAATTCGTAAAATAATGGCAACAGCTGATGGCAAATAATTGAAGTGTTGAAAAATGTTTACACTTTTGACTACTTAAATCGTTTTCTTATCGGTACTCGATTAAAAACTTTTTATAACACGAAAGTTTTTGGAAAATACAAACAAAATATTTTATTTAATCTTTCATATTTGTTTGTTTTTAATTTTATTTGATTTTACTAATTTGTAGCGGGTTAAATTATTTAAAAGAACATCAATAATTTTTTTGCTATTGATTACTTAAGTCCCCAAGTACTTCACACTTTTACAACTCTAAAAAATTAACTTAACAAAAAAAATTTCAAAAGTTTGTATTTAGCCAAATAAATGCTTCACAAACAAGATTAATTTATTAATAGTTATCCACTTTTTGTTTTGGTTTAATTTTTATTTCAACTTTTTTCTTTTATTTAACAATTTTTTCACAATTCATATGCATTTTATTTGTTACTTTTGTTTGTTTACCTTTTAAAACATATGTTTTTTTGATTTACTAAATTTTACTACTGCAAAAATTTCTGCAGTAAAAATTTGTAAATACTCAGACAAGAACTGTCACTTTACGCTCTCAATTTGTGTTCTCATTTACTGTATTTTGTGTACTCGAACGCAATTTCGTAAAATGCAGTAAAGTTCAATAAAAAATAGTAAAAACTTTTGTGTTCTCGAACGCAGCTATTGTAGTACCGAGTTTACCTGTAATGAATAAGCCTTGGGCTAATGAACAGCAATGCCACAACGAAAATTATTTTGTATCCAAAATGGTAAAATAAAATAACAAAAAGCGTATTATTTTATTCGCACTTCAGTTTAAAAATATGTCTTAAGAAATGGTTTTTTTTAATCTTGTAGGCTCATAAGCCTCTGGGCCGATTTTTAATAAAGTTTTGATCGAAGGTCTGGAAAGAACAATAGGCTATATAATTTTTCAAAATTTTTAGTGGCGGTGGCACCTCCTATACAAAGTTAACACTTATTTTCGTTATTTTAAAAAGCTTTATGAGCTAGAGCTTTCAACGTTTTTATATATAAAGAGCTCTTACAAGTAAGACTTTTAAGGTCTTGCTGTGTGTTATAGTATCTGCGAAATTGAGCTAAATTATGCGGTAGATCTTTTATACATACATAAATCCCCGGTGGAAATATAATAATAGAAAACGTGGTGGGATCGGAAGGCTCTTTGACCTTATCGATTATCTAGAAAAGTGTTTCAGTTAGACCTATGAAGCATTAAGAGTAGCAGATAATGGCCATCTACACTTCAAAGTATATAACTTATATGGTTAACTTAATATTCTGTTAAAGTTCAAGCTTCTAAAAAATAATTTTTAAGTATATGTACTTACAGATGAAAAAGTATTGGTTTTAGATGCACATACGCACCACACGCAATTTTTCAGGGCCAAAAAAGCGGAGCGTGAAGTTCTTGTTTCAAAAAAAAAATTTGGTTACTTTTGTTTTGAAAAAAGTAACCAAAATCGAAAAAGTACTCAAATACACATTGGAAACAAAGTAACCAATTTTTGTTAAATGTAACCAAATCGGCAACGCTGCTTATAAAAGCAATCAGTTGAAGAGCCATTGCTTAATAACAAAAACTGTTCTGCATTGTATTGCCACTAACTGCCCGTCTATACCAGAGATAATTATTGCGACATATATTGCAGTAAATGTCAAAATTATGTTATCTTTAATGTAGTGTCAAAAATCGGCAAACGTCAATTTTTTTGTTCAGTTTTCGTAACTTTTTTTTTTAATTAAATTTTGCATACAAAAAAGCTAGTACAATATTTCAGTCAAAAATCGCCAAAAAAAGTTTGTTCAGTTTCTGTAATTTTTTATATAACTTAAAATGGAGATCATATATTCAGTTAAAAAAACCAAAATTAAGTACACAAGTACTTAAAAAATGCAACAAAAGTCGCCAGTCGCCAAATGAAAAATCCCATCGCCAAACACGTTTCAAAAGCGCTACGTTTGGCAAGAAATCGCCATATCTGACAGCCCTGATTTGACTACGAATTCCAGATTTCACGTTTTATCGACATTTTGACGATTTTTAGAGTGAACATATTTACTATTTACGATTTGGCAATTTATGACCTAAAATTTTACGATTTTTCAAATGACAAAATTTTTACAAAAGATTTAATATAACTACATGTTTTTCTTTAGCTTCTTAGATATTTTCATTCATTTAATTGGCTATTATTTATATATCTTAGTCAATTTCCATATCCATATCTTGGAAAATTACTTATTTTTTGTCATTGCAAAAATTTAATTTTTCTACATTATGATTTATATACATACATATGTAAGTGTTTTCAATTATTAGCATTAAGGTTGTAGTACTTTTGAGCTGCAGCATAAACTTTGGGAAATTGCTTGAATGTTTTGAAATAAGTCAAATTGGATAAAAAAAAACGTTTTAAGTTGTGACTTTGAAACATTTTTTGTGTTAGTGCTGGTTCACGCTCTTGAAGTTTTTCTTGAGTTTGTAGGAGGGAGAGAGGAAAAATGGCATTCTCTTTTCCCTTCTTCCATTAAAGCTCAAGACTTGACGGCTAAAATTTAAACAGTGTGAACCAGCACTTTAATTTTTTTTAATTTTGACTTAAAACAGGTGTTCGAAAATAAACAGTACATTACTAAGCGTTCGGCTCACACACCCAAGAACGATATCTATTTTGTTAGTGATTGTGAAGACGAATACAACCTTTGATACCGTTCGTAACTATTTTCAAGAAAGAGCCGAACAGTATATTGTGTTCTGTTCTTCGTTAAAAAAATACAACAATTGTAGTTATACTGTAGAAAAACATTATATTTTAATGTTCTATAATGTTTCTTTTTTCACATTGATAAAGACATGAACAAACAAAAAATTTTAGCAACGACCGCACCACGAACAGCTTGTGTGTGTATTGTGTATGTGTTTTGTTTGGGTTAAATTATTTTGCTGGTTTTTTTCGTATATAGAATTTGTTTTTGTAAAAAATGTTTGGTTTTTTTACCTGCCAAAAGGGGCGGGCATTAATGAGCCGAACCGAACACAATGAAGTTTGTGGATTTAAAAAAAAACCGAACGGAATTAAATGTTCTCATCAATTGTTGAGTTTGATAAAAACAGTATTAGATTTTCTACACAGACTGTTAGCGTTTATGTTTTCCACAAATCTACCGAACCGAACACTAAAGAGCGATATTTAACAAAACATGTTTTGGAGATATGCGTATTGCATTAAATGGAATATATTGATCCTTATGGTATAATAGAGATATATGCACCGGCTTTTTATCTTGTGTTTTTGTATTTTGGGTTCAAAAATATGGCAAACGTATTTAAAGCCCTTTTTGGCTATCATGGAGACGTGTGGCTTTTTAAAAATTGGCATCCCTGGCATTTCGATTTTTGTGTTTTGTTTACATTTTGTGTTTAGTTTGCAATGGTGATAAGAAACTTTCATAAATACTACAAAAACAATAGCCCCAAAATAAAGTCAAACAAAAACATTAAAACAGCAACGAAAAGCAGCATTAAAAACACTACACATATGTAGTGCACAGATGTAGTAATCAACCCAGTAAAACATAATAATCAAGTTAATAAAAAAAATTTAAATAGATTGTATACACACAATGATGAAATATGTATGTACATCATTCATTAAAGTAATTAAAACATAAACTGGACACAGCGAGCAGAGAAACTAAACAGAAAAGAATAGAATAAAAAAGAAGTAAAAAAAATAATGAAAAACGAAATCATACACTAGTGCATCCGGTTTGAGTAAAGAAGTGATTTTTCTACTTGCTGCATTAAATAAAGTTTTTATTAAAAAAATTTTTTTAACAATGAAAATATTGTGGTTTTTTTTAATATCGAGATTGGTACTGTGGGCTTATGCCCAAGAGGAATCTCCGGTCGAAAAAACTTTGGAGGATTTACATAAATTACTGCCGGTAGACTTGAACAATGAAGAGCCCACTGTAATGGTGGCCCTAATGGTGCGTAACAAGGCTCATATTTTGCCACTGTTTTTGAGCTACTTTGAAAGGCAGGATTATCCTAAAAATCGTTTATCTTTATGGTAAGTTTGTTTTAGATTTGAAAAGAAATTTGGTTTTAAAGAATTTCTTTGGCTATTTTAGGATTTACTCGGACTACAATACAGATAATAGCATTGAAATCTTAAATGCATGGCTTTTAAATGCGGAACCATTGTATCATAGTGTCCAAAAAGTATTAGACGCTACAACGCAACGTCATCAAAATGAAAGTTCACCATTTGACTGGCCGCGTGCTCGTTATGAACATCTTATCGCACTTAAAGAGCAGGCTTTGCGAGATGCTAAACAAATCTGGGCCGACTACATATTTGTAAGTATTATGCGTCATGAATTCTTATCAACCATCATGTTTTTTAATCTTTCACTCTTTTTTTTAAATCATTCTTTTTTATTAATTAAAAATATTAAACAAATGACCTCTTTCTTAAAGAAACATTCCCTAATCTCTTAATGTTTCTCCCCCCATAGTACCTAGATGCTGATGTCTTACTAACCGAGGCCCATACTCTCACACATTTGGTGGAATTACGTTTGCCCATAGTGGCCCCAATGCTACTATCAGAAGGCTTGTATTCCAATTTTTGGTGTGGCATGTCGTCGGACTATTACTATTTGCGCACAGATCTATATAAAGATATTTATAATGTCAATCGTGAGGGCATTTTCCAAGTACCCATGATTCATAGTGCCGTATTAGTTAGTCTTAATTATAAAGGTTCTCACTATCTCACTTTTGATCGTGATCAGATGCTGGCTCAACAGAAAAATAATTTAGACCTTATGGCCACTTTGGGTCCACAGTGTCGTCTGTATGATGGCCCGGTTGATGATGTTATTGTATTTGCTATTTCAGCCAACTGCTCACAGATTCCTTTGTTCATCACTAATGAAATTCCTTTTGGTTATATTCTGCAACCTTTGGATCCGAGTGATAATGTAGAACAGGATTATAAGCAATTAACCAATATTCAAGCGAATATTATACACGATTTAGGGGGTTTAGTGGAGGTCAATAAGCATTTGAAGAAATTTGTAAGGGAGCAGAAAAAGTGAGTATAATAAAAAAAGAATAATTTTCAAAATATATTATTTTTGTCGAGAAATATGTGTTTAGCGCAATTTTATGAAATTATGTTGTTATGAATATTTTAGCACAATTTGCTTACCAAAAAATTTTTATTATTTATTTTTTTTTTTATTCTCTAAAAATTTTTCCCTAAAGTGTTTTTACTGACGTTATTGAAAATTTTTGCTAAAAATGTATTTAAGTAAAAGTTCGGTATCGGGTTCGGTTTGAAAAATATACTTTTGTTTTACTAACAAACTATTAAGAGAAAATATATCCCTAAACATTTGTTTCAGTAAAAACTTTCGCAAAAGAATCTTTTAAGAGAAGTCTGAACCCATTTATAATAATAAGCTTGTGTAATTTATTTTAGACACAAGGCATTTTTCGATCACATTTACATGATCAATTTGGAACGACGTGCAGAACGCCGAAGGAAAATGGAAAATCTTTTTGAGGTCTTAGGCTTGGATGTTGAACATTTCCCAGCTGTTGATGGAAAGTAAGTTCTAAAATTAAATTCTGAAATATCCTATTGAACTATACTAATGGATTTAATAATTCTAAACAGAAAACTTAATCACAGTTTATTAAAAGAAATGGGTATTGAATTCCTTCCCGGTTACGAAGATCCCTATCATCATCGCCAAATGACTATGGGTGAAATTGGTTGTTTTCTTAGCCACTATAAAATCTGGGAGAAAATTGTAGAGAAGCAACAAGAGCAGGTTTTAGTCATAGAAGATGACATAAGATTTGAGCCTTATTTTAAGGATAAGGCGAAGTCAGTTATGGAACAGATACGCAATGTTATAGAATATGATTTGGTGTAAGTGTTCAGAGGAAATTTTTTTATTATCTGAATGATTTTTTTTTTTAATTTTTTTTTAGGTATTTTGGTCGCAAACGTTTAAAGGAAGAGTCTGAACCCTGGGTGGCTAATACTGAGAATTTAGTACATGTTGGCTATTCCTATTGGACTTTAGGTTATGCTATTTCTTTAAAAGGCGCCCAGAAATTATTAGATGCCAAACCATTAGAAAAACTTTTACCTGTGGATGAATATTTGCCTATTATGTTTAATAGGCATCCCAATAAGACCTGGGCTAATGCTTTTCCTAAACGAGATCTTTTGGCTTTTAGTGCAAGTCCTTTACTTTTATATCCCACACATTATACTGGTGATTATGGCTATATATCCGATACTGAGGATTCTGTGGTAATAAAAAATGATCAAGTTAGTCCCACACCAGTTGATGGTTGGGCTCAATTGAAAAGTGATCGTGAGAAGGAGTATTTAAGAGAGCCACGATTAGATTCTTCTCCCATTGAATTAAAAGATCCTCAATTCGAGGCAGCTGGCAATGTTAAAACTCATGAGGAATTGTAATTTGATAAAAGGGAGTTGATCAAAATGGCTTAAAAATTATAGCTGATACCAAAAATATGAAACAGTTTACATATATTACAAATTAAGTTATCACTAACACTCGATTTCTCTTCCTTAATAGTTGATAATAATCAAATAAAAAATAAGTTAATTTTTTTTTTAATTAAGCGATATACTCCATGACATTTTAAATGTGCCTTAATAGATAGTTGTTTTAAAAATAACATTCGTATAATCTTAACAATTATATCTTTATAAACATTATCAATTATTTTAACAAATTTTTTCCTATTATTTTTTAATAGTCTGCCATTATTTATGTAATTTTTACATACATATGTATGTATAATAAGAATCTCATTTGTCATACAAAAAGATGTTTAAATTTATTTTAATCTTAAAAATGTTAATAAAAAATACAAACAAGCATTTATTCAAAAATACAACCTAAAACTTTTTCTTCATATTTCTACTTTTAAGAGTATATTTAATTTGTTTAAATTATTTACTTTTGCTATTTAATTATAGTAATAATTACTATTTTTATTTAGGTACAATATTAGCATTTTATAGCAAGTGTGCTACAATAATAAATAACACTGTGCTCGAAATTGACACACTTGGCGTTTGAACATAATTCGGGTACGCTGAATCCAATGGTGTTAACCGTTTTTTAAGGTTAGCTCTTGTTTTCGAGATATACCGTTATTTCGAAAATGGAGGAGGTTGCACAACATATATTCGCGTAACTAAAAAACTGTTTAATTTATTGAAATAACTAAACAGAACCGAAGAAACATTATTTATTTTATCAAAATTTCGAAATTTTTGTTTTTTAATAATAAATTCATAAAAAATTGGATAACGCAGCTACTAATTTTTTGCAGACATAAAAAAACTAGCCATAAATGGTAAAAATCTATTAGCAACTTTTGATTTTTATCACAAAAGTCTTAAAATTTTAATTAACTTAAGAATTTCATACAACGCATTATTTGTATGGGAGCCCCCCCTAAGAAGTGTTGATAAGGGGCAAGTATGTCTCGAGAAAATGTTAAGGACAAAAAATTAATTGAGGTCATACATTATATCTCATTAGGGGCTCACTCACTCCTGGGCATTTATTTACTTAAAATAAGATAAATCAACGATATGACAACACTGCCTATAATAAATGAAAACAAACAAACGCACATACATGATAAGAACCATTACTAAACTTAGAGTAACTTACCTAACAGAATTAAATGGGATGTCGCCTTTTTACACGCAAATAGAAAAATTCTTCATATGTGAAATTGACTTCAGTGACAAAATTCAATTGTATGTAGCGACTCAAAGCAGATTTAACCAATTTTTTAAAAGCGACGCAAATCGAAATGGCGGAAATCGGAGCTCTAGTGTATATCTTTTGCAGTATCGTTGGCAATCATATAATTGTAGAATTCGAATTACTAATGCTTCTAAGTGCCGGTTCACACACACCTGGTTTGTTATGGGGAAAGAATTTTTTTTTTTAATTTAATTTCCAATAATTTTTGTATTTCGAAAAATTGATTGCTACTTTTTGAACTGTTCTCAATTTAATTGTCAATATTTCTTGTAGGTGTTTTATTAGGGCCATAACTTTTTCACACTTTTTGCGAATATCAAAAACGTTATTAATAAAACATATTATATAATTTTTTCGGATTGTTAAAAAAATTCACGCAGGGATCGGGTTGAACTTTATAAAACAACAATTTTTATCCCACGAAAATTTTAAAAAAATATAAACCTGATATTTGTATATATTCCTGTGCGTATCACTTAAATGCTATTTTGGAATTTATCCAGTGCTTTAGATTTAAAAATTTTGCTACGGTTTACGATTCATCGCGGTTCAAAATTTCTTGGAAGGGTTTAGAAATTTGCTTCCCTGTGTGAGGTTTTTTTCGCAAAACGACGAAAGACTGGTGTTTTCATTACTTAAACATTCCTGGCCACTACGTGGTACTATGCCAAAAATATGGTTATTGCCCTAGTGTTTTATTGATGCCAAAAAATCGTCATTAGACTATTACTTTAAGTAAAAAATCGTCATTTTATTGTATTTTCTCAAAAAAAATCGTCAAAATGACGAAACCCCGTTATATCTAACAGCACTGTTCACAACTCAAATCAATTGATTAGTAATTTCTGTATTTTTGTTTTATGGTTTGCAACTTTGCTATATTACGGTGAATAAAACCATCAAAAAAATTTACAACTCACCACAACCAATTGTTTTAATTGCAACTCAACTGAGTTGAGTTAAACGGGCCATATTTTATTTTTATAATGTTCAAACCACAGAATACTAACAGAACTGTAAAAAGCGACGCGTGAAAAGGGCCCAAATCAGTTGCTAAGGCAGCCTTCGAAGAAAAAGACAGAAATCTTTTTTTGGTAGTGAAGTGGAAATGTTTACAAACAGGCCGCAACAATCAACACAAATGCCGTGATCAAAACAAAAATAACAAAACACAAACCACGTTAAACAAATGCATTAGTTCAACAAACGTTTGTTTTGTGCAGAAAAAATTTATTAAGTAATATTGCTTTGTTTTATAATGTTATTTACTTACTTAAATATTATTTACTCGTGTTGTGGTAAACTTAAAAGTTAATTTTTACAACAGCTTTGCAAATAAATCTCAACTTAATAAATTTGTGTCCATTGTATTGCGGCATAAAAGATGATGCAAAGAGAAATGCAAAAGGGCAGCTTTCTTAGAAAGATAAAAAAAACGCAAAATCTTCCGTCTCGTGACAGTTCTGTTAGTATTCTGTGGTTCAAACCAGCGTTTAAAAAGCTGCAGTTGAGATAGTAAAAGTCATAAGATTGTGCTGCAACTTCGACATCTTCATTTGTCATTGGACATTGGCTTTTGCCTTCACTACGACTGTTTTCATTTAATGAATCAGAAGTAAAGGCGATGGTTTATTTTCGTCCAATGAAAAATCAGAAAGTGGAAGAAAAAGCAATTTTTTTATTTTGACTGCACCTTTTTAAACCCTGGTTCAAACAACGTTCTTTTGTGGTTCAGTTGTCTAGGGTTTGCTAAAATTAGAAACTGTGAGTCCCCTGGTTCGAATCTTAGTTTTTCCAAGAAATTTTTTTTTTAATTTTTATGTTTTAAAAAAAATATTTACCAGTTTTCGCTTTTAAATTAAATTTATAATGAAGTTTTTAGTATTTTAAATATGTATGTATACATACATATGTAAAAAATTCCCTAGTTTTTGTCTAGTTGCTCTGTATTCTTCTCGTACAATGGTGAAGGGTATATAAGATTCGGCACAGCTGAATATACCACTCTTTCTTGTTTTTATCTGCTAAAGACTTTTTTATAAGTACCTGAATAATGTAGTTAATGCACTCCTACTAAATGCTAAGCAGGTAGATTTTTGTGTTTTGTTTAGTTCAAGATCTATTTGGACCCTGATTTAATTTGTAATGGTAGTAAATTATACAAAAACAACAAAAAGGACATCATTTGACAATTAATAAATGCATATGTGCCTATGTATGTAGTGTATAATCCATTCTTATGACAACAGGTGGTCGCAATACTACAAGAATAAACTTGTTGTTACTTTTGCTGGGTGAACATTTTAAAACGCTTACAAGCAAAGCATGTATTTTGAAAGTTGTAGTAAGAATGTAAATTAAACAAGTCCTATATTCGGCTGTGCCGAATCTTTGATACTCTCCACCGAAAGTTCGGAGTTAAGGAGTGGAATCTATGTATATGATACAGTACTTTTCGATTGTAGTCCATTCCGCTTAAAGGCCAAAAATGGATTAAAACCAAAACTGTTTCATAGAAATTATTTGTTCTAAGGTCCATTTCGCTTGTAGTCCATTCTCGTTTAAAAGCCACATTTTCTTGGCATGCATTTATAATTCTTTATGCTAAAATTTTCGCTTATAGTCCACTCTGCTTTTTATATTTGTTTAATCAACTGGCAACATGTTTTTAATCACATTTCTCGTAACAATTATAAATGCCAAATTTCGCAATTAATATTTCATAGCCTGATGTCTTCATCTGACAATTTTTGGTCATAATAAACGTCAAACTTCATACACAAAAAAAAACGCTGACCTAAATAGTTATTAGAGTTTTTTTTTATATAGACGGTGAAGACCACATGTAAAGAACCAATGAAATTGATATTTATGTTGTGTTTGCTTCCGTCATCCAAAGAATTAAAATGAATCTCATTCATACTTAATGCTTACGAAGCGTTTAAATTATTTACATTTTTGTTTTTATTGTAAGCTTTTAAAGCATTTGAATTAATTAATAAAAAAGATTTTTGTTTTAACTAATTATTGAAATTAAATCAGTATTTGGTAATGTTTTAAATACACTTTTCTTTTGTTTAAAAAGAGGGATTTTATTTAAGAAAATAATTTTTATATAGTCGAAAATGTGGATTACATGTACTAGGTTTCACTTATTATTCATAAAATGGCTTATAAAAAAAATCGGTTATAGTCCACATTCGCTTATAGTCTACAAAAGTTGTGCAACTATAGTAGTGGACTATAAGCGAAAAGTACGTATCTATTTCTTATTTTTTATCTTTATAAAAATAGACGTCAGCATTTACATTGGTTGCGGCTTAGACCGACAGGGGGTAAAGCCTACCCTATGTTACTACTATGATGTGATACGGGAGAAATTCCGGGATGACGGTAACCGGTCCTGGAGGGGCAGAGTGGATTGCAGGGTGTCTAGGGCACTATGACCCAGATTGGACGCGGGGGCAACCAGGGTTCTACTGGGATTGGACAGGGGTGGTCTTAGGACGCTTATAGGGTTCTTGACGGCTCACTGTCCCGTTTGGGCTTTTACGGGCAGATGGGACAACACCATACCGGACTTCTGCAGATTGTGCGAGGATTCAGAGGAGCTACAGACGATCGTGCATGTACTGTGCCATTGCCCTAGGATGCAGGGTCTCAGACAGAAGTGGCTAGGAGATAGGTTTCACAACGAACTGGGGTGCATCGCTGGATGTAATCCATCTACTGGGGTTTGTCAGGGATATAGTGCGGCTGCTTCTTTGAGCGGACAGACGAGAGGGAATTTGTTCTTCGTAGTACCTACTAACTTTCTTATTTTCTGGACTCTATCCACCTCATACTTCTATTCTTAACCTTTCTCTTTTTCTATTTTCTTCATTTATTTTTCTATATGTTGAAGGGATTCACAATTGACCGTGGTGGTCTCCGAGTGGAATTGTGCCCTTGGGCAAATAACCCTTCTAAACCTAACCTAACCTAAAATAAATGATTTTCAGGAGGGGAATTTATATAGGAGCCATGGTAAGTTGGTCCATAACTTACCATAACTCATCCAAAAATTCTGCATAGTGATTTCTGGTATTAAAAAACATAAATTTCAATAGAGTGGTGAAATTAATTTTAGCGTTTACAGTGATATTCAGAAGTCTGCTAAATATGGGATCTAAAGTAAGCTATGCACCGTATGCATGTATGGGGCCCAGGGTAAATTATGGACGGATATTCACTAAATTTTACAGTGTGATTTCTAGTTCTATAAAACTGTGACGTAATGACAGCGTTATTTACTACGGTTTTAGGCCTTCTAAACAGTTTGGCGGGAGTAATGTTTATATGGGGCCCAGGGTAAATTATGGACGGATCTTCACGAAATTGTACAGTGTAATTTCCAGTCGAATAACACGAATTTTTGCAAAATCTCCTTAGGATAACTACAAGCAATTCGACACCAAGTTTTTTCAACAGACGGACATGGCTAAATCGACTTAGAATTATGCAAGGAGCAAGAATATATATAATTTATGGGGTCTTAGGTGCATAATAAAAAAGCTTCACACGGAATGACAATTAGTAAACCCTCATTCACCAATAGTGGTGGTGAAGGGTATAAAAAGCTATGAAGGCGATGACACCAGTTAAACAGCGGTAAAATTTTTTATATAAACAAAAATTTTCATTTAAAAAAAACGTCAGTACAAGGGAATTTCTAAAGAATTTTGTAATTTACTTTTAATATTGCCTGCGCAAAAAGGTTTTTAGACAATTCCTGCTTCTGAAGTTGTTGTTATTGTACAGTTTGCACTATCCTATAATAAATTCGCCTCGCCAGGTATGTGAACGGTTTGGAAAAGGAAACTTTAAAAATTGATTTTTTCCGATCAAATTTGTTTTAGCTTCTTTACATTAAATTTTCGTTTTCTGGAGAAGTTAAATACAGAATAAGTTACACTTTCGATCGGGATTGATTTCTGTGACATGCCTGTATAATTTAGAAATTAATTTTAAAATCTTTCGAAACTTATTTTACCAACAAATGATGCCTGTGATAACACCTTTTTGAAATAGATCGATTTTCATTACATTCCTACCTGTTAGATTGCATCCATACAAACACACCATCCCCTTATTTTAAAAGAAATTTTCATATGAAATCCGTTTCATAAACCTTTTGTAAACCTGTTTCATTTTTTATAAATAAGGCCGAATATCTTTGAGCAACTACCTAAATCATAAATTAAAATTTTTACTTAAACAAAGAAGCAGGCAATGAATTAAAAAGGACACAGCGAGCAGAGAAAGCAAACAGCAAAGAATAAAAAATTAAATGAAATAATTTTTGAAAAAGTTAAATCATACACCAGTGAATTCAATTCAGGCAAAGAAGTGTTTTTCCAGTTGCTGTATAAAATTGAGTTTTTATTAAAAAAATAATGAAAATTTTGCGGTTTTTATTAATATCGAGTCTGGTATTGTGGGTTTGTGCTCAAGAGGAATCACTGATCGAAAGAACTTTGGAGGAATTTCATAACTTACTGCCGGTAGACTTGACAAATGAAGAGGCCACTGTCGTGGTGACTCTAATGGTGCGTAACAAGGCCCATGTTTTGCCTTTGTTTTTGAGCTACTTTGAAAGGCAGGATTATCCTAAAAATCGTATATCTTTATGGTAAGTTTGTTTTAGATTTGTAAAGAAATTTGGTTTTAAAGAACTTCTTTGACTATTTTAGGATTTACTCGGACCACAATACAGATAATAGCATTGAAATCTTAAATGCATGGCTTTTAAATGCGGAGCCATTGTATCAAAGCGTTAAAAAAGTATTAGACGATACAACACGACGTCATCAAAATGAAAGTTCGCCATTTGACTGGCCGAGTTCGCGTTTTGAACATATTATCGCACTTAAAGAGCAGGCTTTGCGCGATGCTAAACAAATTTCGGCAGACTACATTTTTGTAAGTATTATGGGTTCATAAATTATTATCTACGATCGATTATCTGCTCGTTTTCTCTTTTACACTTTCTTAAAAATCATACTTTTCTTCCTTTAGTATCTAGATGCTGATGTCTTACTAACCGAAGCCCATACACTCACATATTTGGTGGAATTACGTTTGCCCATCGTGGCCCCAATGCTACTATCGGAAGGCTTGTATTCCAATTTTTGGTGTAGCATGTCGTCGGACTATTACTATTTGCGCACAGATCTATATAAATATATTTATAATGTCAATCGCGAGGGCATTTTCCAAGTACCCATGATTCATAGTGCCGTATTAGTTAGTCTTAGTTTTAAAGGTTCTAACTTTATCACCTTTGATCGTAATATATTGCTGGCTCAACAGACAAATAATTTAGACCTTATGGCCACTTTGGGTCCACAGTGTCGTCTGTATGATGGCCCGTTTGATGATGTTATTGTTTTTGCTATTTCAGCCAACTGCTCACACATTCCTTTGTTCATCACTAATGAAATTCGTTTTGGTTATATTCTGCAACCTTTGGATCCGAGTGATAATGTAGAACAGGATTATAAGCAATTAACCAATATTCAAGCGAATATTATACACGATTTAGGGGGTTTAGTGGAGGTCAATAAGCATTTGAAGAAATTTGTAAGGGAGCAGAAAAAGTGAGTATAATAAAAAAAATTATCGTTACTTTTATTTAAAAAAGATGTAGGTAACATGCAAAACTTTCTTAAGTTTGAGACATAAAACTTAAAAAAAAAATTAATACAAAAGCTTATCGCAATGAAGTGGATTTGAAATCGAACAAATTTTAAAAACGAGTCTGTAAAGAAAGTTCTTAAAAATATTCCTTATATACTTCATATTTTAAGTACCAATTATATTTATAAGAACAACTCTTAAAAACAGGAAAATCTACAGTAGTTTTGTAAATAATTAAAATCAAAATCTCGTTCGATTTTAAATCCACTTCATTTCGATTTGTAGAACATGCCCGTATAATTTTCATATTGGTCGAATGTGTTTTCTAAGTCAAATTACATTTTTTAAAAGCTTTTATACCTTAATGGTCTTATGCCCGTTTTCACAACTTACCGATAGCTAAAAAACTGGCCTTTAAAAAAGTGTTCAATTATTATATCTTTACTTTAACCTAAAGTGAGCGATAAAGTTAATTAAGGTTCATCCTACCTGGTAGGTTTATGTAAAGTTGTAATTACCCATCGTTAAGTTGTGAAATTTTCGTTTGTATATTTTATATTATAAAGATTACTCACCATGCGAAATAAATTACCTTATTCTATTTGCTTATAAATATTTTTAGAACTATAAGAAATGTAGCAGCTTTTCTTTAAATCTTAAAGTTCCAAAGCTTTACTTAAGCTTTTTTATATGAGTTTACTTATTAACACCTCTAAGTTAAAAAAAAACTAAGGCCCTTATTCTGTAAATCGCAACCGCAACGCCAAAAATTACATTGAAAGCAAAAACAAACAAAAAATATTTCATTATTTTGTTGCTGTTTTCCACGGAAATTTATATTGAATTTTTAAATTTCAAACGCTGCATCTCTTGTGGCGTTGAAAATTTTAAAAACGCAGTATGAATTTCTATAGAAAGCAACAACAAAATTATGACAAATTTTTGGCATTATTTTGGTTTTAAATGTTATTTTTGGCGTTGCGGCTGCGTTTTACAGAATTAGGGACTTCATTTTAAGAAAAATTTAAGGATTTTTATAATTTAACCAGACATTGCGCGTAGATTGATAATGGCTTAGAGCGGGATTTAAAATTACCATATTTAGACATTGTGGTTATAAGTAAAGGTAACATATTAAAACCAGATTGGTATCAAAAATCAACAGCGTCGGGCAGGATTATTTGTATCTTCTCTAAACATCAGAAACGAATTATTATAAATACTGCCAACAATTTGATACAGAGAGTGTTTCAACTAAGTGATGTGGAATTTCTCAACAATAATAAGAGGATATACATACTTTTTGAAAACAATTTTCCAAACAAACTTATAAAAGACCATGACAAGGACAAGGAAAAGAGGACTTAAACAAGTAAAGAACCAAAAATATATATGTAAATCATTACAATATATTCCTGAATTGTACGAAAGATTTAAAAAATCCGAATTGTTTAATGAAGAAACCATAAAAATAGTGCAAATGTGGAAAAGCAAATGTCTATTGGTAATGCAACTGAAACGTGTAATACAGTGTATGTTGATACTTACCTCGAGCTCTAAATAAAAATCCGTTTTATTTTTAGTAACTGGTTTCGCTAAATTTTTTCCTAAAAATTATTTTTACTGGAGCCAATAACGGCATTCGATATCGACCGAAATAACAATACAAATTAAATGGGAATTTCGATCGATATCGAATGACGTAACCTGGCCCCTGGTTTTAGTGAACAAATTTACTAAAAACTGATTTAAGTAAAAGTTCGGTATCGGGTTCATTTTGCAAAATTTACGAAGTTCAGGCTCTGTTTGAAAAAAGTCTGATCAGACGGACAGTAGAAATTTGTGATAAAGTTTATTTTAAGCAAAATACTTTTGTTAAAGTAAATGTGAAGTAAAAATTATATGTACTAAAAATTTATTTAGAGAAAATATCTATAAAAATTTGTTTCAGAAAAAACTTTTGCAAAAAAAATTTTTTAGTGAATACTGAACTCATTCAAAATAATAAACTTTTCAATTTATATTAGACACAAGGTTTTTTCAGATCACATTTACATGATCAATTTGGAACGTCGTCCAGAACGCCGAAAGAAAATGGAAAATCTTTTTGAGGTCTTAGGCTTGGATGTTGAACATTTCCCAGCTGTTGATGGAAAGTAAGTTCTAAAATTAAATTCTGAAATATCCTATTGAACTATACTAATGGATTTAATAATTCTAAACAGAAAACTTAATCACAGTTTATTAAAAGAAATGGGTATTGAATTCCTTCCCGGTTACGAAGATCCCTATCATCATCGCCAAATGACTATGGGTGAAATTGGTTGTTTTCTTAGCCACTATAAAATCTGGGAGAAAATTGTAGAGAAGCAACAAGAGCAGGTTTTAGTCATAGAAGATGACATAAGATTTGAGCCTTATTTTAAGGATAAGGCGAAGTCAGTTATGGAACAGATACGCAATGTTATAGAATATGATTTGGTGTAAGTGTTCAGAGGAAATTTTTTTATTATCTGAATGATTTTTTTTTTTTAATTTTTTTTAGGTATTTTGGTCGCAAACGTTTAAAGGAAGAGTCTGAACCCTGGGTGGCTAATACTGAGAATTTAGTACATGTTGGCTATTCCTATTGGACTTTAGGTTATGCTATTTCTTTAAAAGGCGCCCAGAAATTATTAGATGCCAAACCATTAGAAAAACTTTTACCTGTGGATGAATATTTGCCTATTATGTTTATTAGGCATCCCAATAAGACCTGGGCTAATGCTTTTCCTAAACGAGATCTTTTGGCTTTTAGTGCAAATCCTTTACTTTTATATCCCACACATTATACTAAAGATTATGGCTATATTTCCGATACTGAGGACTCTGTGGTGATAGAAAATTATCAAACTAGTCCCTCACCAGTTGATGGTTGGGCTCAACTGAGAAGTGATCTTGAAAAGGAGTATTTAAGAGAACCACGTTTAGATTCTTCTACCTTTGAATTAAAAGATCCTCAATTCGAGGCAGCTGGCAATGTTAAAACGTATGAAGAATTGTAATTTTATCAAATAAAGTAGAGACGAAATTAAAAAAAATTTTGACCGATACCAAAAACATTAATGGATTTAAATATGTATATTAAAATTTAGAATTCACTGACACTCTATTCCTCTTTCTAAATAGTTTATAATAATTAATAAAAAAAAACCTGTCCGTAAAAAGCTAGATTCGACTCCCACTTCAGTCAGGAATGAAAAATTATCCATACATTTTAATTAATTTCAGGTTGTAAAATTCCTTTCTTAAAAAAAATACTTTAATGAAAATTAAATTCAATGAACTTTAGCCTGATTAAAATATCAAAATTTGGATTAAAAGCCATAAACAGTTTAATAAAATAATCACAATACAAATCATAATAAAATTGTTTTTAATTATTTATTTATTTATTTATTTATTTCATTCACAGTAATATATAAAAGCCTCCTAGGCCAATTAACATATATTACAAAGATATATTCCTGAATACAAATACAACTTAATCTTAATAGATAGTTATAAACATATTTTCACTTATAACTAATAAAAATCTCATCCAATGGCTCCCCAGCCAAAACAAAAAAAAAAAAGTTATAAAAAAAAGATCATATGGAAATGTAGTCCAATAAGAAGTAGTAAGACCAATTGTTTTATCTTAATATAACAAATAAGAAAAGTAAGAAGTATTCTATAAAAATGACAAGTGTCTAAGAAGCTTTAAACGAAAAACATTGTTCGTATGTGAAAACAGACGAAGTTCAAGAGGTAAGACATTCCAAAAACGCGCAATTCTTACAACAAATGACCGTTCAAATACAGAGTATCTAATCCTAGGAATAATAATTTGAGGATTTCTACTGGAATGAGAAAATATAAATTCAGATCGAAGTTGCACAGGCAAACCACTTCTAATAACCTTGTAGAAATTCAATAGATTACGATACAAAATAAAACTCTTGAAAGAACAACCCAAGAAGCATCGAACATAATCTGATATATGCATTCTACTTCGAACATTATACACATAACGCACTATCATGTTCATAATACGTTTCAATCTAGAAACAAAATAAGCCACCGTACCAGATATAACCTCAAGCCCATACATTACATGAGGCATCAAAATCGTATGTGCAATAGTGTTCCTTATGTGAACTGGTAAAAAAACTCCAATTGAATAAAGCCTACGTAAAATACTAATTACTTTGAAACTTAGACGATCAATATGATATTCGAAGTTAAGACACCTATCAATAGAAACTCCTAAACATTGCAATCTATCAACAAAATCAATAATAGAATCACCAATAGAAACAGTCAACTCTGGTAAATTAAAACTTCCAAATAAAATCGCTTTAGTTTTAGAAGAGTTTACCAACAGATTATTAGGAGTAGACCATTGCAGGAAACGACGAAGGGCATAGTCCATATTAGATTGTAAAATATCACTATTATCTGCACCAGTTCGAAACAAAAGCATGATATCATCTGCAAATAAAAACGATTTACAAATGGGCGTATCAATACAATCTGGAAGATCATTGACGTATAATATAAAAAGAAGCGGACCCAAAACGGAACCCTGAGGAACACCAGACGAGAGAGGTAGTAAGCTTGAGTATGCTCCACCAATATCTACAAACTGAAATCTATCACATAAGTACGACAAAATAAGCCTACAGGCCGAACTCGAAAATTTAAACAAGTTTTTCAACTTACCAATTAGAACACAAAAATCTACTGAGTTAAACGCCTTAGACAAATCAAGAGATAACATAGCTGTCAAATTGCCCTCATTCAAACCACAACGAATATCATCAGTTAGGTTAAGTAGTAAAGAAGTAGTACTATGACCACGACGGAAAGCATATTGGGATGGAGAAATCTGATTCCGCACATACAAAAGAATTTGATCCTTCATTATATGCTCAAGAATCTTCGATATGGAAGGAAGTATAGATATAGGTCTAAGATCATCAACACTATGGATAGCTTTAGACTTAGGAATCGGCACAACACGTGCAGTCTTCCAAGCAGAAGGAAAAATAGATGTAGTAAGAATTTGGTTTATATGCCACGTAAGAGCACGTGAAATATACGGGAAAATAACCTTAAGAAATCGTATAGGGATTCCATCAGTGCCGACTGATTTTGACCTAACCCGATACATAGCTTCTAATACTTCAAGTTCACTTACGCAATGAAAAGAAAATGATTCATTCATATTAACAAAAGAACCAAAGTCAACCAATTCATGATTATCAGAGATAGAAGCATTTACAAAAAAATTATTGACATCATCCACATTAAAATCAGGAATACATTCATTATCACTAGTAACACCACACCCCTTCAAAAGCTTCCACATACCAGAATTATCTACGCCCGAAAATAACTTAGAATAAAATGTCCTTCTAACTTTTCGAATAACATTTTTTGCCCTATTTCTATACCGACAGTAAATTCGCCAATTCTCAAAAGATCTAGCGGATCGAAAAGCTGAATAGGCTAAGTCCCTTAAAGAAGTAGAAAGTAAAATTTCACTAGATTTCATCCAAGAACTGTTATCGATGCATACTCTTCTTCTTACTTCCGGAACAAATCCAAACAAAGTGTCAATTAATGAGCTGATAAATGAGCTTTGAAGTTCAATATCTCCCAAACCATAAAATAATGCAAAATCAAATGTACCTAATGAAGCAATCAATCCATCCCAATCAATACTGTTAAAGTCCCTATATGTTAAATAATTGTAAGATTGTCCCACTTCAAAATCAAAAGCTGCAAAAATCAAAGCATGATAAGATATCATTGGGCACTGAACCTGATCAGAAAATTTCATAAATGAGGAATTACTCACCAGCCAAATATCTAACAAAGACGTCGTATCATGGGCAATATCAAGGTAGGTAGGTCTGCTATTATGTGAAACATACAAATTACATCTTACACACAGAGAACGCAACCGGGCTGCCTTTCTAACATCAAACATATTACAATTAAAGTCTCCAACAATAATAATATCCTTGTGCCTAGAAAGCAATTCATAATGTGAAGTCTCAAATAACTCCAAATCACCATACGGCAAATACACAACTCCAAACAAGATTTTAAAAACACCAAATTTAAGTTCAACAAGAATTGACTCACAACCAGGAAGAGAGACCTTAGAAAGAACAGTAAAGGTAATTTGATCTGAAACAAAAATAGCAACACCGCCACCCCTGGCAAACAATCGATCATTTCTTATTATATTATACCCAGAAATTCTAATAGACTTAGTAGAAACATACGGTTTCAACCATGTCTCAGAAACCGCAATCAAATTAAAGGTTTTATCCATAACATTCCGAAACTCATCAAATTTACAAGAGTTTGAAGAAGGGCGAATGCTTTGACAATTTATATGAGATATTTTTAAAACATTTGAGAAGCTCCGCAAACTCGTCTTAAGATAAGAACTACTACTAGCTATTGGACCAATATTATCACTATTCATAGACATTAAATATTATCAAAAAGAGAATGGCGGGGAACCAAGTGAATGGAATTATCAAACTTAAATTCATTAATTCAATTTTCAAAATAAAACAGAATAACACCAATCCTTACAAATTTCAGCCATCATAACATGAACAGAGAATAATTGTAAAAGCACTTAAAAGTGTATAAAATAAATATCATAAGAACTGTTTATTAACCTAATAGTTCCAAAAGGTAAATGCAGAATTAAAGCTTTGTATTAAAAATGGAATCTTATAGGTAACCACAAAGAGATCAGTAAAAAAGGTAAGCAATTTGATTCAAAAACTTATAGTAAAGAAAAAACAAAATTGACAAAACCACCAAGATGCCTTCAGTCTATACAGTACATAATAAGATTCATACATTATAATTAAAAAAAAAACAAGCTAGAGTAAAAGCATCTTGAGTAGAGAAAAAAAAAAATACAATTAAAAGTTTAAAATCAAATTTACCAAATAATATTATATAAAATACAGCAAAAAATCAGCTTCCAGCATTCTCACTCAACAGATCAGCACATTCATTAACAGTGTATTCAACCTCCTTACCATCACACAGTGTTAGCTTTGCTTTCAACCGATCCGCATTTATAATTCTAAATTTCAAAATTAATTTTTGACGAAGCATTTTGCGACAAAGACCATTTAAATTGGAAGCAGCAGGTGAAAAGTGATCATTTAAATATACACGGCTATCAATTTCTCCTCCAATAATATTTTTTACAGTAAGCGACCGCATTTTAAAATACTCCTTCATTATCCTATCCCTTAATGCAACATTGTTAAATTTAACAAGTATATTTCGTCTGTTGTTCATGTAGCAAACATGATTAATATCATAGCTACATACGTTTATATTATAAAATGAACATAAAGAAACAATTGCAGAGTTTAAATCATTAATACCAGTTGGAAGCCCATTTATCACAAAATCACCACGGTAAAGTCTACGATGAAGAATGTTGTTCTCAGTCTCCAAAGCAGAAATTTTTAAGTTGGTAGAGGAATCAATATGTTTAATCATCTCATTACAACTAAGAATGTCAGATCTCAAATCCTTAATGGCAGTCGGCGTTTCCTTCTTAAAATCCGACAAAATCTGAGCCATAGTGTTTTTAAATGCATCATGATCTTGCTGGCTTGTTTTAATAAAACTTTCAAACGTATTTTTCATCGATAGCATTTCCTCACGAAATGAACGGTCACCATCTGACTTACTCGAACAGTTAACACATTTGAAAAAGAAAGAGGCTGATTTTTCCCTAAGTAACGAGAGGTGTTTTTCCGCCACATTGGCACATTTCAAATGAAGCCACAACTCACAAGACGTACATTGAATGCTGCCCTGTGTCTTGCAAATACTATCAGAGCATATGCCACATTTATTATTCTTAGCCGGCATATTGAAACGAGTTTTTTTTTCCAATTTTAACATAATGTCGAAACAAATTCAGCAAGTAATAACAATAGCAAGAACCAACAACAGCAACAACCTCAAGTAACAGCAGCAACCAGGCCAATAATTCTTCAAAACAGCTTAATTCCACAATTGATCAAAAATTTTATGAAATTTAATTATTTACTGTCGAATTAGCAACAAATCAACAAAATAGTATTAATTTATACAAATAAAGTGCTTTTTTTTGTTAAATTTTATGACAGCTGAAATTTACACGCGTCTATTCAGGCATAGCGTTGCGATATACTCCTTTTTTTAATTTCCTAAGCTAATCCCGCGAAGCTCTACGCTTGTCTGCAGAAAAGAAACCAGAGTCTCTGGCGGGAATCGAACCCGAACCCTTAATAGAAGTGGTTTTAAAAATAACATTCGTTCAATCTTTACATTTATAACTTGATAAACATTATCAGTTAGTGCCCATTCACATTATACGATTTTTGTCGTTGCGATTCTTACTTTATAGGCAATAAGGGTGAGAGGAATTAAAAGGGGTACACACAGCGATGCCAGAAGTGCAGATTTATCTGCATTTTGAAGATTTTATCCCCAAAATTGTCAAAATGCAGATTTGGTTTAACATTGCAGATTTTTTTAGCTCGGTGGAAACTTCTTTACATTGTCATGATAAATATAGTATATCAACCATTCATGGAAGAACCGTGTGGAAATACATTCATTGGTAGACATTTTATTCACAAAAGATTACTTAAAAATTAAAAATTCGCATTGTCTTGACACATTAATATCGCCGGGCATATGTCATTTGATTGTACACAAAATATTATGCATATGTACGTATAAAGTTGCAATATTTGATCTCTTGTAAATTTTCAATAAGACCCTTGATAATTTAAATAACATGTCAAACTATTAACCTTTAATTTGTTTTTTAAAATAACAAAGATTAATTACTCAGCCTGAGTAATTAAATTTGGATAGTTATTTTTAATGTAAAAATATCCAAAAGTTATTAGTCATGTTCTTAAAATCGAACAAATTTTTAAAACTTTTCTGTGTTGAAAGTTTAAAAAAATAATACCTTTTTTATACCTCATACTTCAACCAGAACCAGAACGATTTTTAAAACTACCATCGATTTTAACTTCGGGAACATATTTTGAAATTAATTGTAATATCTTTTTCTAAATAAACTACATAAAAAATGTAATACATTTTTTTTTAAGTTTTTTGAAGATTTTTAAAACTTTGACGCAGATTTTGCAGATTTTTTGACGAAAAATTATGGTTTTTTGCTGATTTTTCCTCTAAAAGTTCTGGCAACACTGGGCACACAAGCGAGTGTACTCATCGATTCGTTTTGTTCGCTCATTCGTTCTCTCATTTAACGAAAAATGTATTGAAGTTCGGTTGCACAGAAAAAGTTGTAACGACAAAAATCGTACAATGTAAACATCAGACCGTCTTCAAAGAGGAATCGACAATAATCGCAACGACAAAAATCGTATAATGTGAATTGGGACTTACTTTAACAAATTTGTTTCCTATTATGTAGGTATTTTTTAATTTATAATTATTTTAAGTAATTTTTACATATGTATAATAATGTTTCAATTAGGGATGGCGACTGAACTGAAGTTGAGTTGCCAGCAGCGAAATCAGGCAACGCCACTCATGTTAAAATATCAAATAAAAATTTTGTTTGTATATTTTAACATGAGCGGCGTTGCCTAATTTCGCTGCTGGCAACTCCACTTCAGTTGTGTTGCTATCCATAATCGACTCATAAGAATCTCATTTGCCATACACAAAGATGCTTAAATTTATTTTAATCTAAAAAATTTTAATACAAAAAAAATATAAACTAGCATTTATGCAAACAATTACATAACTAAAAAATTTTTCTTGTTGCTCCTACTTTTAAGACATACATATCGTTAACTAAAATGCAAAAAGGCGTATCTAACAAAAAATTCAAAATCGAGTTTTTGATCGATTATAATGGATGCCATTAAACTACATGTCTTGACAAAAACAAAGGGTCGTAACTACAAGTGTGTTAATTTGGTATGTATATGCAAAACGACGTAATTACACATTTTTTTCTAACGAAATATAATGAAACGGGGTTCCTTCAAAATTGTGTAAAGAATTCCATGGACAACTTATCAATGCATGTTTTTCTGACAGGTTTATAGTTTTCACTTTTCAAAGTTGTTTGCTTCTCCTGTAAAATTATATTTTTGTTGGTTACGCCTTTTTGCATTTTAGCTAGCGATTTTTTGAAATTACTTACTTTAGCTATTTCATTATAGTAATAACTCCTATATTAAACATTTTATAGGAAGTGTGACTTAAAGGCCGGTATTCACTAACCTACACAATCGTACGATACATTCACACGAAAATCTGATTGGATTCTATCCGACATAAAAAATTTCTTCAAACTCTGTTGTCAATGCCACACTATTCCTCACAAATGATGCCAACTCCAATGACTCAGCTACTTTACAAGAAAATGCAACTCTGATCGCATAGAAACTATCATTTTATCATAAACGTTTGCAAGTCGGACAGACTTATCACAAAAGTCTATCACTTAATTCATTTTTAAGCCACACCATCCTACTTTATGAGCACACACGATTATTTTGACAAATTGTACGACTGAAAAGGATTGTGTATCGCCGGCTTAACAGATTGTATTGGCCTATTGAAAACGTGGTACAATTATAAGTTACAGTACAGCTTAAAAAAATGTTCGCTAAAAATTGGTTTCATAAAATTTTTTTTTTTACTTAAAAACAGTTTGAATTCAAGTTTCTTTTTTCGCACTTTTTGTATTCCCGGGAAAGTGCGAAATAAATATCGCATTCCCGGGATCCCGGGACTCCAGCCCTCCTGCGCGACCTCTGGAGCCGGCCCTTAGGGGGTATACTGATGGTTCTAAAAGGGGCGGCAGGGTAGATGAAGGTTTCCTCATTGGGAAACTGGGCATAAAGTTCTCTTTTAGGGACTGTATTGCAGGCGGAAATCTCCGAAATCTTCGCCGCGGCCTTAGGTATTGTCATAAATCAAGAGATATATGCATATTTACGGACAGAAAGGCTGCTATTTCAGCTCTGGCTGGTGTCTTCACGACATCTAGGTTAACTGTGGAATGCTGGTGGTCTCTAAATGAGATTGCGGAACAGTCCAGGGTACCAGGGCACAGTCGGTGCCCGGGGAACCAAACTGCAGATGGTCTAGCCTAACAGGCTGTCTCGTCGAATGCCTGATAGGCATTTCAATGGCTATCTGTAAAACTCTTATCATACGTGTGGCGTACAGAAAGCCTCAGGAGAGATGGCAGGGTGAGAATACCAGCTTGATTGTTAGGACTCTATGGTCTGGCTAAGATAAGAACAGTGATGTCAACGAAAATGGGTCTGGGAGCATGGGGCTAAATATTGAATAACAAATGAAATTTAAAGTCGAAGTTAAAGTTTAAGAAAACCGTTTAAATTAAGGGTGATCCAACCATACGATGTTAATTGCGAGTCCCACCTTAACGTCAAGTTTTTCGCCAAACTTAAATTGACATTTCTTTGTTTCAGTGTTTGACCAATTCAACCAGGGAGAGAATCACAATTGAGCAGCGCGTTAAGATTGTTGAAGTCTTTTATGAAAATGGGCGTTCAAATCAAAATGCATTTTGTGCACTTCGTGATTTTTTTGGTCAGCATAATCGACCAAATCTGTCCACAATCTGAAGAATTGTTTGCAAATTTCTGCAAATCGGGTCTGTAGGAAATGTGAAACACCTGTTTGGTACGGCTTATGAACGTCATCGAGACGCACTTCTTCGAAAACGAGGTCGGCCAAGCAGTTACCGTGAATGGTGTTCGCTATAGCGAGATGATAACGGACTTCTTTTGTCCAGAAATTGAGAATATAATGTCACTTGCCACACAGCCAACAAAACAATGGCTCCTTTGCGCGAGAAATTCAATGGCCGTGTTATCTCATGTTGTGGCGATGTTAATTGAGATTTGGCACGTTTACGTCAATAAGCCAAGAACAATTCAAGAACTAAAAAATAATTCGACACATTAACGATATTGAACCTCAATTATGTCTTAGAGTCATTGAAAATATGAACCATCGGATAGAGGTTTGCCACCGAAGCCGTGGCGAACATTTCTATAATAATAAAAAATATTAAAATAATTCTCTGAATATTTTTTGTTTTATTTACAATTAACATCTAGCGTTTTGGTTCGACCACCCTTTATATATTTGGAAACTAAAACAGATTTTAGCGATATTTTTTTTAGTTTAAACTAAACTGGATTTTATGTGGACAAATTGTAATATGGCGCTTATTTTGATGTAAAAAAGAATTTGCAGACTTGAATTTTTTTACTTTTACCTTTTGTAACCCTGTGTATTTTTAAAATTCCAATTAATTTTATGTAGTTACAATTGCAAATTATTATTATTTGTTTAAACTACCTGAACAAGTCATTTAAATGCCTTAAACAGCACCAATAATAGCGATGAAAATATCGAAACACTTAAATATTATCTAATATTTTCATATAAAAAATCTCACAGTTATTTGTATGTAAAATTAAAGTTACATATTTTCTGTGAAACGTGCTAACATTTCGTTTTCGAAACACGTTTTTATCTCAGTTGGCATACAATATAAAAAAAAAAACATAGTAAGAAAGTACAGTCTGTCTGACGTTTCCATATGACACCCTATAGCACAGTATTTACAGGATCTATGGCCAATCATGCACCTTCCGAAACAAAATTATATTATGGGGTTAAGATTGATATATGAGTTCTTTGTGCCGAATACATATTACCTAGCTATACATTCCTATATGAGATACCTATTCACGTCTAAAGTGAATTTGGGGCGAAGGGAACATGACATGAAATCCCCCATAAATGTGACCACTTGCCTATTTGAAGGGTCAACAATACAGACATTTACTAAGCGATTTAAGTAGTCGTTTTTTTTATCTTGCACGACTTTTTTACAACAATAAGTTTGTCCAGCACGAATTGTCTTTTCAAATTCTATTTAAAAAATTCCGTAATTTTTCCAATAAGTTTGCTTTTAAAGTATTTTTTTCCTTCGTATTTTAAAAGAACCCCAGACTACATTTAACACTTTTTGCAACATTTCAGTTTAAATCATGTTCAAAGTCAAGGTTATGTGGCATTACAAAGTTATTTGTTTTCTTTTTATATTTTTTTTTATATCTTTAAGTTTTTTTTTGCAATTTTTACTTGTGTGCAAAAGGCTTGTGTGCAATAAAATTTTACAAAAGGTAAAACAAAACTGGTTTGTGTTAATACATACCAACTTTAAAAATATGACTGCAATTAAAACTTATGACGACAAACCACAACGAAAGAGAAAGCGACGCACTTTGTAAGCACGTAGTGTATTTGTGGGCAATAATAGGAAGCGTGCTTCGATGTGAACTTAATTTTGCACAGAGATGTAATCCATAAGCATTCACGCCTCCTCCACATACAGAGGAATTTGGAGACTCCTTTCCTGCTCCAATGATTTCGGGAGATGACATGCCTTTATATAAAGAGACAAAATCCCCCTACAAGGGGGCGTCTAAGTGCTGGTTCACACTCTTCGAGTTTGAGCCGGCAAGTCTTGAGCTTTCAGAAAAGAAGGGAAAAGAGAATGCCATTTATTTGTCTCTCTTCTAAAAACTCAAGACTTGGCGGTTTAAACTTGAAGAGTGTGAGCCATCATAAATTTCGCAAGTTTTTCAAAGTTAATGATAAACAAAAACCAAAAAAAAGTTTTCCTAAAGTTTACTTATCAAACGTTTACGTCCACAGAAGACTTTCGATAAGGCTCATAATTTGTGTGATTCATAAGAATATTAAGAAGTACAAATTTAAATATTGAATAAAAACACATTCTTTTAATACCAACATATATTTAGCAAATAAAATTTTAACAACTTTTTAATTATTTGTGGTAGCAATTGTAATCATTTTAAAATTTAATTTTTTATTTGTACTTATAAATCAACTACTTTCTTAAAAAAAACTATGCCATTACTTCTTAATTAGTATTCACATGTGCCTAGTTTTTTTTAGCAGAGACGGTAAACAAATGTTTAAAATTAATTTAAACAAAAAAAAAATTCATTTATAATAATACTATTTTCTTGTAAGCCATATAATTCTGCACACGTTTTGCATAATTTTTTATGTATAATAAATATAAATAAATGTACATTAGATCGACTCACCTAATATGGGTTATAAAAAGTGTAAGTTGTACCCCCCTGAAAATTAACTTTAATATGTTTTGTGAAGATTTCCAAAATACTTTGAATCTAGCGATAACCTCCCGTGAGCTAAACCGTGTCAAAAAACGGCTCCAATAATGGTATTTTTCATGAATAAAAAGTTCGCAAAATTTTTTTTGTCTCCAAATATAATAGAAATTAAGAAATCCTTTTATTCTGTATTGAAACATTATAAAATTCTCACCACAGGCTCGAGATAGCGAGATGTTTATGTCAGTTTTTTTTTTTTGATAATTTTCAATTCGATTTTAATGAAAATTAAAATAACAACCATTTTTTGTCCGATTTTTTTTTAACCCTTTATGTACTGCCTATCTTACTTGTTTATAACATTCATTAAAACATCACTATAAAACCTATTTTATATTCACAAAAAGTATATATTTGTAAAGGAAGCACATGTTATATTACATATGTATATGTTAAACTACTATTGAATTAACCCGTTTAAGACCAAAATTATTAAGAGGACATTTAAAATAAATTTTAAAAAACATTTAAGTCCTAAGACTTGCATAAAATAAACAAAACTGACAAATACATATTTGAAATTTCAACAAATTTTTTAAATTTATTTCCACCGCCGAAAGCATATTTGTTTGCGTTCAAAAACTCGATGCACAACGAAATTTTTTACAGTGCTGTCAACTCATAATACAAAATGTATTTACATTTGATAGTCGATGTTCGATAGCCAGTTAAAATTGTTTGTCGAATGTAACTTATACTAGGAGCCAGTATTTTCATCATTTTAGCGATTTTATCTGCAATTCTAAAATTTTTGTAAAGCTGTTCTTGAATCCTAAAATTTAGCAACGCTTCCGACATCTATTAATTTTCTCTCTTTCTTTCCGCTTAAAGCGGCCATATTATTTCCATGTTGTCCTATATTATGCAATAAGTCGCACAAAGGTTTCATTTATTCAATAAGAAAGTAAACATAACCTATAGGAATAACATAAACAGCATTGTGCTATGTTGCCAACACATTTCACTTTCTTTTCGTTGTGCAATAAAAATCAAAAGTCTTTTGATTGTTGCCAATATATTGTGATACCTTCGAATATCACATACACATTGGCGATATAATTGTACAATACGTTAAATTGAACAATTTTATTGCAAGTGTATGAGCCGCTTTAAAAATTGTCATGTCGTCTTCTTTGCTGATCATATCGTTATTAATAATTGTTTACGACAAAATGCCACGCGCTATTTACTTTAACTTTTATGTACATTTTATGTACAATTACTGCCCATTATTATAATTGTATGGCCTTTAATTTTTTCCCACATTTGTATTTAATTAAAAATAATCTCTTCGATTTCATTAGATATGATTGATCATCAGCACGTGCGGAGCTTTTTAAAGACAAAAGTTGTTAATGGGAATTTAATTAACAGCAATTTTGAATCGACTAATATGTCAAGACAGATATTGCTTTTAGCACTTAGTAATTGAAAAAAAAATATAATACAACGTATTAAAACTAATATATTAAAAATAACTACCCTTTAATAAAAAAGTTATTTTATTTAATTATTAAAATTTAACCTGACACATTTTATACTAAAATAGTGCAATAAATTATTTAATTTAAACTAATTTCGAATACAAACATTTGTTTTAAGTATCGCTGAACTTTATAAAAAATAAACAACTTTAACTGGTATTTTAATGAAAGTTTGCAAAAGCCACTACATATTAATTTTTTTTATATTTGTTTTTATGGTTCAATTAAATTTTTGTATTAAAACTTAATATGTACATATGTATGTATATTATTGAGATTGGTTGTAGTACAAGTTAATTAAAATTTTAATTTTGAAAATTAAATTAGTTAAGGTTAAATAGACCAACAGTTCCTAAATGAGGTTCTGTGTTTTTTTTGCGGCGTCCACGAAGGAGAGAGTTTTGTGGTGTTAAACAATTTGAAACTGCTCTCAAACAAGAAAGCAAAAAACGTTTAAGAGGGAGGCGAAAAACTGAAGATCAAGATCATTTTAAATCTGAGAAAATCTTGTAGAATCATTAGAATTAATGCGACTAGTCTTTATTCTCTACAAAAAACATTTAAAAATAGGTCCCATACAGTTAATATCATCACGTCTGATTGCAACAATCCAAAGTGCTAATCGAAATAATATAAAAATTTAGCAAAATTACAACCTGTACAGGAATCCTCGCTTTAGTGTGGATGTTAAATTACGCAGGTTTTTACACATTTCAGCGAAACCTCGAATAAATGCGCAATTGACGCATTTTCTTAGCCGCAGATAAATGCGCAAATGTTGCATTTAGAAAATTTAGAATTTAGAAAATTCATAAACAAAATGATTTAATCTTTATACAAACATATGTATATTAATGAAAAATGTTTGTCTGTTTGTTTGTATTTTGGCTTATAGACTCCTAAGCTACTGAGCCCTAAAAATAAAATATGATTTTTTTGTTTTCGATAGGGCAGGGGAATTGGTACCCCCCATAGGATGCCAATATTAAATATCGCATATCTTAAGAGCCGTAGCACGCATTTTGTTGAACTTTTGGCAGTAAGAACTTCTGAGCCACAAAATTTAAATACCTCCCATAGGATGCATATAACGGGTCAACCATCTAACGTTTTTTTTCAACTAGTGCTTATTTCGTGAATGGTTACGAACATGTTAAATATCGCATATCATAAGAACTGTTATAGTGAGAATATTCAAACTTGGTAGGAGTTACTCTTATAGTCAACTTCACATTTGAAAATAACAATCAAGGGGGAAGACGCAGCTGGAGCAAAACCCCCATAGGATGTATATATTAAATATCGCGTAACTGAAGAACTATCTATGCTAGAGTCTTCAAACGTTATTAAAGCCACTATTGTTGTGATCCATAAATGTTTAAATACTATCGGAGGGGTAGAAGAAGGAAGATCAGTACCTCCCATAGAACGGAATTATTAAATTCCGAATATCTGAAGACAAATGTCTTCAAGCTTTATGGTATCCACTCTTATGGTAAACTACACCTTTCAAAATAAAAATTAAGGGGTTAGGTGCAGGAGGAGCAATCAATAATATATACATAGCCGATTTTCCCAAAATTTTTACAGTAATTTTCTGATAGCCCTGCTCTTAACATAGGCAATTAATATTTTATAATTTTTAGTGGGGGTGGTACCTCTCATACAATGACAATAAAGATTTCTGCATATTTGGAGTACTGTTACATTGAAGGTGTTCCAATTTTTTACAAATGGCTTAGATAATAATACACAACATTTTCCAAAAGTAGGTTCAATAGGAAAAGTAGTAATGGCACCTCCCATACGAACACATGAGATTTCTGTATACATATCAGTTGAACGGGTACTGTAAAAGCAATAAAATTTGGTACATCAATACACGAGATATTTTTTAAAATATTTTTACTAATTGTATTTCGGTGGGGTAGCAAAGCGCACCGGGTTGTCTTATATGCAGTGTTCCCACCAGCAAAATTCAAAATTACACTTGAGATGTAGCAATATTACCCGATTTAAATGAAATTACACCTGATATAAAATTAAAGTTTTATTGAATAAAAAGACATTTAAAAAGAAAGATCAATATTAGCCAAACTTTTATGATTCTTATTGTAATTTTAAATAAATTAACAAAAATAACATTAAAGACTTTAAAAACAATTAATACCACATAAAATAAAACACCTAAAATAATGCGTTTAACTTTCACATTTGGTTGTATATATCTAGGGAAGGTTCAAAATACTCGTTGCCATTCCTTTATAATGGGTGTTTTTAGAGCTTACGAAAGGTTAGCTGTCATGATGATTTTTGCTCAGACACATCATCATGAATAGATTCATGCTTGAATAACGCCACTAAATTATACAAATTTACTTTGAAAATCAGCCATAGATTTTCGCAACTTATTTTTTTACAAATGAAGGCGATGTGTAGATTTAGAGAAAATAAACACTCAATCAGACTTTAAGGCCGTGTGATGTGACACCTCTTGATTGTTTTTCGTAGGGTTGTGAAGTCACTGGTGAATTCGTGACATTCTGCCAGCAATGCTCGAAAAAATAGTACAAAATTGGACGTGCCCATTTGTTTTAAATCGGTTTCAAAAGAAAATGCCGTGTATTAATCTGCGATTAAAATTTAATTTTTTTTTGTGTTGTCTACCATTTTATTTTAAGTTTCATGGTTTAAAAAAATACACTTAATTTCTTATTTATTAAACAAAATGCTTGCAGGGTTTTATAAACTTGCCCTATCGCAATTCAGTTTTACAACTGTTAAGGGCATTAAATATTCTTCAAACTAAAGCATTTAAAAGTTGCCAGATGAGAACAAAATTAATTATATGTTGGAATATGTCCTCCCACAGGATAGTTTTTAGTCTCAATAACTTCTTTCAATCGAGTTTAGGTTCTAAATCATTATTATAGTCATCTTTATCCAAATCTAAGAGTCCATCTTGCGACATTCATAACTTTTTAAAATATGTATTAAATGATCGAATCTTGATATTATTTGTGTATCTGAAGGAAGAATTTCAAATAACACCTGAATTACACCTAAGAGAAATTACCCACGCTCTACCCACGACAGTAAAAATTATACCAAATTCGGGTAATTACCCACAAAGTGGCAACACTGCTTATATGTACATATATAAATACGGGAAACAATTTTTTTGGTTGATTTTTAATTATCTTATCATCCACCGATATTAATGAAACATACAATATCGTTTTTTTATTTAGTTATGCACAAGTTAAATTTGCTTTCTAAATTTCCAGGATTAAAGGGTTTAAAAAGCGTTTTAAATTTGCTTGAAAACACACGCACATACATGTATAAATAGTAGTTGAGTTTTTTGTTATTCTCCCAAAATGTTGTTCTCCCATAATATTTTTGTTTTCATTTTGTACTTGTACTTGCATGTACAAGGCCCATTAAGTAGATGGGTCTTGCGCATGTATAAACTTATTAGGACAGGGGTACTGTTAGAAATTTTGAAAAATAAAGTCGCGAAAAAACGTCGTTTAAAAAAATAAAAGTCGGAAACCTATTTTAATAAATTTTAACGAAGATCTGTGGTTCTATTTTTTACTTTGATAACACTTCATGAAAATCCTATAAATTATATATGTACATATGTACCTATGCACAATATATATTTTTTCTAATTTTTTGGAATTTGTGTTTGAAATAGAGCTGCAAAACTATCGATAGTCGCACCATCGATAGTTTCGATAGTTTTAAAATGAACTATCGATACTATCGAATTTTTTTTAACATACATACATATGTATGTATTTTGTAGTAGATTAAAAAAATCAGAGTAGCATTACCAATTTCTTTTATATGTATTTACACTGGATTCTCTTATTGTAATTTACTTGCTCTTATTTTACATTAAGTAAATGCAAACATAATATTTTTAAAGACAAATTAGAAAATACATACAAAAATTTACCGGCAGCGAAAAGCCTATGTTGAGTAAGTATGCTTTTAAAATTTTCCGATAGTATCGCTGTCGATAGTCGCACCATCGATAGTCAGCCAAAAATAAAACTATATATACTATCGATAGTACTATCGATTGTTTTGCAGCTCTAGTTTGAAAGGCGTTTTAATATACTAACCCCAATTTTTATTTTATAGATTGTTAGCTATTTTCGAAAAATAAAATTTTATTTATTCCATTTTTTCAATTATTATTTATTTAAATTTTTGTATATGTTCCCAAATGGGATCATTGGGCGCTAATGAGTTAATATGTGTACGTTTTTATTGTATACGGCACAGGTTCCCTCGAAAGTATATTTAAAATTCTTTTAATTTACTATAAATAATATACAGATAGAATGGGGGAATTATATTGTTTTTTTCTGATGTGCTGTTTGCACAACACAAGCGATTGAACGTGTAGTAAAATTTATATAAAAAGCACACAGATTTTTGAGTGCTTTGCTTTTTTTTGCGTGCAAAACTCATGTTTTGCAATAATTTTGCTCATTTAATTACCCTGTATTACAATTTTTCTGTAAATTTTGTAAATAAATAAACCTTTTATAAGCCTCTTTAATTTTTTTATAAATAACGGGTTAGTTTTTTTCCCGATTTTTAAAATTTGATGCGCATGTATGCAAAATTACTCGCCAGTGTTACATAAATCAGAATAATTACTGTTGAAAACCAGCGTTTAAAAAACTGCAATAAAAGTAGAAAAACTGGCATTGCTTCCACATCTTCATTTGTCATTGGCCAAAAAAAACTGTTGCTTTTACTTCAGTTACAACAAGGCGAATTCAACTATAGGTGGTTTCGGAACTACAACAATCCAAAAACAACAGAAACAACATAGGGGTTTTTGCAGTGCATTGTTAGTGCAATTAGCTCGAAATGTTAACAATTATTAGCAAGGCGGATTCATAACAGGTAAGTGCAACTCTATAACTACAAAAAGCCCCATGTATTTTATTTTTGCAATTTAATTGATAGCTGTCAAAATTTTTTTATTGCAAATTAAAATTCATTACATATCACTTTTTTATAAAAGAAATTATTAAATTCACTTTAATCATTCGCAGTTTTGAAATTTTTTTATTATAAAAATAATATTTTTAGCACTTTTGTATCAACTTCTTCTCAAAACAAAATTACATTTTGACGTTTCTCAATTTTTTTTTTAATTCGCCGTGGAGACAGCTGATGTACTGCTGACGAGATGAGTTTACCTGTTTGAATTCGCCTTGATTATTAGCAAACCACCAACAAAAACAAATTAGCTCGAACTGTCAAAATCAGATGCCGTTTCGACACCACCTGTAATTAATTCGCCTTGAGTTACAATTAATGTTTACAGTCGCTGTCAAACCAACTCGAAAAGCGAAAAGTTGTACATAAAATATAAACAGTTGCTGTCAAACCAGTTTTTGGTTTCGACTGCAGTTTTTTAAACTCTGTTGAAAACTTAGAAATTAATTAATTAAACCAAAAAGCACCATTTGCCATCCTATTGTCATAGTATGAAAAACAATTTAAAAATCTAATCATAAATTAATTCGATTATTCCTATAGGTATAACACAATTTTACTTACATGGCAGCACTTAACAATTTAGCAAATAGGTACCACAAATTTATTACAAATAATCATTTAATTTGATTTAATGATGATGTTTTCATTTGCAATTAACTTATTTTCTATTTTTTTTACTTTGCATCGCACGCAAGCCGTTAACAACTATTTTATAAAAAAAAAACACCATCTCTTAAACAATTTTGTCACACTTTTATTAATTAAAAGTTTTGCTAGTAGGTATAATTATAATTTTTTACTTTGCATCGCACGCAAGCCGTTAACAACTTTTTTACAAAAAAAAATCACCATCTCTTAAACAATTTTGTCACACTTTTAATAATTAATTTTTGCTAGTATAATTATCCGCCGCGCACATTACAAATATGGCTAAATACTGACAATTTGTAAGTCACAAAGCAAGACAAACAAAAACGGAAAATTAAAATAAGATAAAGCACAATTAAAGAGAGTTATGTTAATGAGGGACTAACAGTAATTAAAATGTAAACAAATCCGTAAGCTAATATGAGTACATTAAGCCTCGATTTACGCATTCTATTGGGACTGAACAAAGTAGGTGTAAATAAAATTCGGGAAAATTATTAAAAATCGGATTAAGTCAAAAACACATCGCACTTGATCATATAGGGTATTTACTCAAAATTTTTATATTTTTACTTCTTGAAAAAAAAAACGACTCATTAATTAATAATTATTTTTTTTATTTTTTTTTTATCACGTAGTGGTGTCCGTTTATGATTATATTTCCATGACTTATAAAATAACACACAGTGTAATCATATCCACGAGCTGTAAACACGTCGTTTACTTTTTAGTAATAAAACGCTTAGTTTAAAATTTATTTTCATATGCCTTCAATATAAAATTTAAAATTGTCTCGTAAAAAGCCCGTAATTAAAAAAAATTTTACTTTTATTGGTCCGTGTATGGAAATCGCGTAAATCGAGGTTTAGCTGTTAACTAAAACTTGTGAATAGTAATGAGAGATTTTTTCTGTTGTTTTTGTTTATGTTTGCATTTGTTTTAATGTAATTAATGATATTAAAAATTATGTAAAGTTTTATGTTAAAATGTCGTTTATGAAATTAAATAATTTATTTTAAATAAAAACTGTTCTTATATTTTTACTATTTGTATTAGACTAAATTTTTTTATCACAGTTGTAGAAAAACTAAGAATTTTTTTTTAATTATGTATTAATTAAATTTTAAAATCTTCTCGACTATTTACACGTGTCATAAAATAAGGGCGCTCCTCTGTTGGACACAAAAATTTCGAATACAATTTCGGTGAAAATGATGACTTTTCATTGGGCCTTTCGAACAAATTAATCCAATAGGAATTTGTGCCTGTTGGATAAAAATTTATATAAATTGGTAAAAAAAAAAGTCAAATAAACTTAAAAAATAAAATTATAATATTAATATTAAAATATTTTGATAAATTAATAATTTAAAAAAAAGACTAACAATTTTTTTAAGTTCAGACTTTTGAAAATTGAAGCAAACATTTTCCTAAAAATCAAAAATACATAAAGACCTTTCACAATGGTCTAGCAGAACTGTAAAAATCTGCATTTGTTTGCAGTTATACACACACATATTAATATATTTTTTTCTTTTATAGAATTAAAATTTAATTTTATATTAATGCCGAAAAAAAATTTAAATTTATTACAAACCATACGGCGCTGAATCTGTCAAAAGAGCAAATGCAAAATATCGTAGCTATTTTATTAAATCCAAAAACAAACTACACGGAGTTTCAGTTATATTTCATGGAAGTGCTACGATATTTTGCATTTGCTCCGCTATTGTTATTAAGGGTAATCACGATGGTCATTGTGCAAATTTGCAATGTGTATATTTGCAGTGCATATTATGATTGATCGTGAGCACACCACTTTTATTTTTTGTGCAAATGTGCTATTTTTCTAAAAATTTATTCTGGCAACACTAAAAACTTCTGGCAGCACTGCAAAAAATCTGCATTTGTTAACAATTATACACAAGCAAATTAAAATAAATTTTTTCTTTTTAATTAACTTTAATTTAATTCTCTATTTTATAATAAGACCTACGAAAGTGTTGAAGTTATATGTTTTCTTATGTCAAATGTTATTGTTTACATTTGTTTGCAGCGTAGCAAATATGCACTACTAATCTTGCTCATGGTTTTTTTAGTTCAAACGAAGTAAAATAGAGCAAATTGCATATACGAACATTTTGTTGTTGTGTTGTGCAAATGTGTGTATTTGCACGCATTTGCATCGTTTGCACACTTTGCACTACCCATCGTGATTTCCCTTATTATTTGTTTACAACTGAGAAGTAAGTAGTCCTGGGTCTACACTAAAGATAAATATCTCAGCAAGTTGGCAATAACGTCGGCAGAACAACAGATCAATATTTCTTATTGCTCAGCTTATGTTAAAGGCATGGGAAAACGTATTTATGTTAACTCATAATTTAAAAAAATATCAAGGAAGAAGGAGCAGTGTAAAAACTGGCGCAATCTTGCAAAAATTATTTTTATTAATATAATTTCTTTCTTGTTTGACTTTATTATTAAAATGTTTATTAATTTGTTAAAGCTTGAGGTATTTTTTATATAAAAATATTAATTTTATTAAATTTTTTTTTGTTAGAGTAAAATTAATATTTTTATATAAAACAGAACTCAAACTTAATAAGAAATCAGAATAAGAAAAAAATTATATTTATAAAAATAATTTTTGTAATTTTATTTTAGTGTTTATTAAATTCTTTAATATAATTCTTTTAGTACAATTATAATTAGCTACCATTTCACAAACTTAATTTCTTCCCCACACAATTTGCTTCTATTTTTTGTTTGGTTTTTTTATTCTTTTTTCAACTGACAACAAAATTTGACGTTTTATGTTAGCAATTATTGTCAACTAAAATGGACTAAAAATTATTGCAACGTAAATTGCCGGCAATAAATATGAACAAAAAATTGCTGTCTACATTAAAGATAATGGCCCATATTCATAGTCAAAAATAAAGTCGACTTTTTTTAAAGTATATTTTAAAACAATGGTGTTCACATGCATTTAAAACCGGTTTTTATTTAAAGTCGACTTTATTTTTGACTATGAATATGGGCCAATATAATTTTGACATTTACTATGTCGCAATAATTATCTTTCGTATAGACGGGCAGTAAATTCTTTTTGCTCAAGGTTTTCTTTTAGTGCAAACGAAGTAAAATGAAGCAAATTGCAAATATGTTCATTTTGTTGTTGTGTTGAGCCTATGTACATGTGTATTTTTGCACACTTTGAAACCCCTTAATGTTTTTATTTTCTTAACATTTTGCAACTTATCAGCAAATCTTTACAATGATCAACCTTAAAAATTGTTATTTTCTTTATAAAAGCCTGTTCACACTACAACGTTTTTGACTAGATTTCCCATACAAAACAAAATCTACTTCGTGACGGGATTTTGACGAAACCTACCTACTCAAAAACGAGTATTACTTAGAGTGACGCAACTATGGTTTCTTCCATATTGAACTACAAAATACTCTCCTGCACAAAAAAACTTTAAAAAAAAGCCATCAAGTTTTTAGCTTTCTGGAAAGAAGGGAAAAGAGAAAGCCATTTCTTTTCCTCTCTCTCTCTTCTAAAAACACAAGACTTGACGGCTTAAACTTGAGGAATGCGAACAGCACTAATTTTTTATACATAAGAACAGAAGAATAATTGCGGCTTATTAAAATGTTAAAAATATTCAAAACATTTAAGAAAAAAATCAAACAAAAAGAATAGATTAACAGTACTGATAAAATAAATGAAGTTTATTATAAAATTTGTAAATTCATATTTCTATAAATCAGTCAGCTGTTTTTGTTTAAAAAACAAAATCTCAAAAAGATTTTGAAAAAGATTTCAATGGAAATTTACTAGATTTCGTTGTAATGTAAACGGCCTATAGGAAAAATTTAAGAGCATACTATTTTTTTTAAATCTAATCATTTTCTTCGCAATCTTTTTTTTTGGAAAATGTAAACTCTTTTCAAAATTCTAAAAGTTTCTTTAAAATTTTAAATGTTTCATAGAAGCATATTCGAAAATATGACTTATATAAAAAAAATAATTTATGAAAAAGAAATAATTCTGTTTCAAAAAAAAAATGTAAAAGCTAAAAAAAGTGTTAAACAAATTTTTTTATTTTTTTTTAACTTACTTGCTGCATGTCCTCTTTGGCTAATATGAAAACAATCTTCTGAGGTATAGGAGATATCAGTATTGCCATTGGGCAAAGTAGGATATACGAAATTCTTGGTAAAATGTTGTATATTAATAGTAAAAGTCTGTATGAAACAAAATTTTATTAATTAAAACAAGAAACGATTTTAAAACGATTACACCAAAACCCACCTCCGTATTAAACTCCTCCCGATTGGCAATTTCTATATCCTTCTCTACCCATTTTTCCATTAATTTACCCAAATATTCCATTTGTTTCTTCGATTTACCAATTATACAAGGACATTCAATTCTAAGGGTTGCATAGCAATGGGGCGGCAAACCTTTTAGACGTGTTAACAACAACAAATTAGGAGCGGGCACTACATTCAACATTAAACGTGGCACGTTATCTCTCAAATATCTATAAGTCCTTAGCATATTTTGTTCGTGCCATTCTATAGCTTTCATTGGATTAGGGTGAAAACAGACATCAGAGCAGAAATCATTATTGCCTATTAATAAAGTCACAAGTTTCCAATGGTGAGTCATATTGACGTGGGGATCATGTTTCAAACGTTTGACTAAAATTTTGGCCATATAAGGCATGTCACGGGACATGGCACCCAATTCGGCTACATTGAATCTAGAATAAAAATAGTTAAGACATTTCTCAGATTTTAACTATCTATTTTCTGACTCACCTTGATGTCCTTTCTGTACTTAAACCATCTTTTAAGGCATAACCATATAAATTTGGATTAAATTCTTTCAAAATGTTGGGCAAAGTCAAATATTGTTGCCAATTTCCTTGGCCTCCTATAGACCAACTAGCTCCACGATTTTCCTGTACAGTATGTAATAAATTATTAGCAAAAATTCCATTACCAGCCGTTAAAGAGTCCCCCATGGCCCCTATAACATCAATATCTCCTGGACGCAACCTATGTACTGATGTCGGACGCAAGACACTGCGTTTTCCCGGACCATTTATAACATCACAAAATTTCATTAAGGATCTTGATACTCTATCCATTTTTTGGGTTTTCTGCAAATTAATATAAAAAAAATTTCCGGTTTTTTGTTGAAAGCTTTAAAACAAAAACTTACTCCTCGCTTATGAGACATTGCCAAATTATTGGGATCATCGCCTGATCTACCCATGACATTAAGAAAAGTGGCGCGAAGTGTATGTAAATTGTTGCGCAACAACGAATCCAAAAAAGTTCGCTGAGCTTTGGCATTTTGTTTAGATATAAACAAAAGCAAAAGTAAAATTTGGCAAATACAAACCAAACGCATGTTTGAAATATCTGAAATGGAAAACAAAATTAATACATATGCACATTGATATGTATGTATGTATGTGACTTATGTAAATGTTTTTTTATTAATCACATTCTTAATACCCAGCCAGCGGTAACAAGAATAAGTAAAAATTAAGCAAACACAAGTCCTCCTCGCCGCATTCCATACTAATTTTTTTTTCAACACAGGTTGTCATTGGGAGCAAGCCCTTCAGCACTCCCTATAATAACAACTTCGTTCCCTTCCCAGAGACTTCCTTTCTCCCTTCTTAAAGAAGGGAGTAGCGAATGTGTACTGAATATTTTGGAAGATCTTTCAAAAAGAAATGTATAAATTTTAGAAGGCATACTTCTGAGGGCAGGATCTTAGGCGAATCTTAAGAAAGGAGTGTAGAGGCATTTAAAACGACCTGCAACTTGCGGTCCTTCCAATATCAACCGCTGGGTATTATTTTAAATTATTTTAAATACATGCTATCAAACACATACATATCTGTGGCATTTTGACAAAACATCTTAAGTCGAGATAAGATAGCAAAAAAGTTTTAAAAAAAAACTCGGTGACAAAATTATTTTTATTAAAAAATAAAATAAATCAAAATTACTGAAAAATTTCGTTTATAATACAAAATTTTAAAAATGTAAACAAAAATGTTTTTTTAATGAAAATTTGTACGATTAACAACATTTTTCTCAACTTTTAAAATTTGACTTAGGATGTTTTGTCAAAATGCCACAGATATGTATACTAAGGATGTGATTAATCAAAATTAATTAAAATGTTTAATCAAAAAATTTTAACATTTCCACCTGTTGATTGATCACATGTTTAATATTGCTTGTTTTCTAAAGGCTTCCTTATCTTTTAGATTATGACTTGGTCCTATACGTATGGACCAGAGTCTATTTCTTTGTCAATTTGTGTAATAAAAATGGGAAGTGTGGGGGCAGTTACATGCAGCTAGTGTGCAAAAAACGCAACAAGCGCATTGTAAAAATTGACGATGGTTTTAAAGGGTTTAAAATTACAGTGCATTTGCTTTGCATTGTTGTAAAGATATTTTTTTCCGAGAATTCCCGGAATATTCAATTGTTTTCAGTTACCGCTTTTCCGGGAATTAAATGCGGGATTTCCTAGAAATTTTGAACAAAATTGTTTTTTAACATTGGTAAATTTATTTGGAACTTTATTTTTTAAGGACTTAAAGCAATGCTTTCGGTTTTAAACTGTTTCTTTTTCAAAATCGTTTTCTCATACCAGTACTGAAATTCTGTAACTTTTTAACGATAAAGAAATGTCGTTAAGTAGTAGTCAAAATTCGTTAGCTAACGAAAACTGTCGTTAAGAGCTATTCTGTAATGAAATTTTGACATATTTTATCGACAAACAATGTCGGTAGCTAACGACACAAAAAAAGTTCTTGTTAAAAAATAACGACAATAAATGTACTGTTAACAGATTAAAAATATAGAGTAAAGATGCCAATTTTAAACACAAATAAGGTAAGAAAGTATAGTCGGTCAAACCGGGCTCTCGCCAAAAAGAAAATGTTGTGAGGCTAAGATTCACGTAAGAGATTTTTGCGCCATATATTATCTAAATATCTACTACTATAACTATGATTACTACTACGAGATTACAAAGAAGCTATTATTAAGGTAACTTATTATAAGTGTAATGATATGGGAGCTGTGGTCAATTATGGACTCATTCTAATAACAATTGTTCTGCTGATTAATTTAGGTTGCAACAGAATACGTTAGGTCCTAATTAAACCCAAATGTCTATAAAACAAGATGGTTAATGGGCACAAAACCCTGTTTCGGAAAGAAGTTTGCATGTGGGCTATGAAAAATAAATAACCGCTTCCCCGCTTTTAAAAAGGTTTCGACCTTGTGAAAAAAAGGCATATGTGCCAAATTTGATAAAATTATTTCCAAAATTGCGACCTGTAATTTGCGCATAAGGTTATCTTGGACAGACAGCCAGCCAGCCTATTAGAAGGACGGACCTTGTTAGATGGCTTCTGAAATTGATTCTGTGTCAATCTGTATACTAAAAAAATATTTTACAAGCAAATTTATTTTATATTTCTTACTGAGCTACCTTAACAAGAGCGGCAAGCGTTTTTTTAAACATGAAAATTCTATTGCGAATACATTTTCAATAAAATAAAATGACCAAGCGATCTATCAAATAAGATTTTCCAGCCGTGTAGTGTTAAATTTCGCATAAACTGTGTGAAAATGAAAAGTTTTGACATAAAACAGACGCTTGCCGCTTTTGTTTAGGTAGCTCAGTTATTAATTTTAAAAAATTTCAACTTTGACGTTTTTATATTATTTGTTATGTTATAATATTTGTTAATTTCAAATAGAGAATAACAAATTCGTTAAAGTAACCGAAATTTCTTGTTGCTTGACGATATCGGTAGTTAAATCCAAAAAGTTACTGAATTGAGGTACAGATACATAATTTATAAATTTTTATTTGAATAAAATTATTCAAACTAGATTATTCAAAACATCAATTATATTTTTAATTAATCAAAGTTCAGATTAATCAGAAATGTTTATTCATTTATTATTCAATCTTTTGACTGGCCGATTATTCGCCCATCCCTAATAAACATAAACCACATTTAAATTAATAACAACATTTTTTAAAACCATTAACACCAAACAGTCTTCCGTTACTAGTTTAAAAAAAAAACATGTTTCGATTTGTTTACTTTAAAATTCTTAAAACCTTCCGTTACTAATAAAAAAAAATCATACATATTTACTAGTTTTATTTATTTGAAAATTGATTTTGTTTAGGTCAATCAACTTTAATGTTTTCGTTTTATTTTCTTGACATTTCAGCAGATAATTTTTAAGTGAATTATGTTGATTTGTACTACGTCCTGTATACTTGGGTTTGAAAGATTAAATTTTGCAAATTTTAAATAATTTGCAAGCACCTCTGAGGAGATCGAGTGGTAGCGATCGAAACAGGTCGGGGTAACCAGCCGCCTGGGTTCGAATCTCAGGTCAGTCAGGAATGAATGATTATCTATAACAATTTTAACTAATTTTCATGTTGTAAAAATTCCGTTCTTCATAAAAATAATTGAATGACAATTAAAATGATTAAAAAATATATTTAATTTAATTTATTTGAACAAATAGCATTATCTGGGATCAATTAAATACGTTCATAAATGCATTCAACTTTCTCAAACTTTTGTGGCAAAAAGGGAAAAAGTGCTTAATGGCACCTAAGATCTTTATGGACAAATTTTCAATTATTTTGTATGATTTTTGGAAAAGTTATAGCAAAATTATTTTTTGGTTATCTTTTTTCAATGTGTAAACTTAAAAAACTATAAACGCAGAGAACTAATGATTATATTAAATTCAGATAAAATTTTCAAAAGCCGCCTTTAAAGTTTTTAATTATTCTCTTATAAAATTAAACAAATAGACTTAAGCGCTTATTGCCGCATTATTAATTCAAAGCCAACATCATTTAAATAAAACCAAAGAAAGTTAAGTAATTTAAACAAATTATTTCTTTTAAAATACGATTTTTGTTCCCAATAAGCATTTACAGAATCGTTTGAAAGTCTATTTCTGATTTTTATCAAGAAGATTTCAATGAAAAAATACGTTTCCTTTCTATGGATGTTTGCCTTTAAAGTCAAAGGAACATTATATAAGATCTAGAAACTTTCAGTTTTCTTAGCACTTCCTTTAAAACTTGTAATTCCTTAAGACAATTTTCAAGCAAATAATTAAACCGTTACCTGAAACACAAAAGGCCCTAACTAACGAAAAATGTAAAAAAAGGGCCTTTTGCGTATTAGGTAACCAAATATGAAAGACAATATATTAAAGTTTGGGAAAAAGAATGCTGGGCTATTATGCATCGAAGTATTAAATAAATGACGGATATATGTATTTTTATTGTTGATTTCAAGGATGGCTAAAACCGACTGAACAAGCTCCAAATTCTTATAAATTGGCCCATATGTCTTCATAAACAGCATGATGTTCTGCTTGTAATTCCTCACTGGAATCGCATAAAAAGGATTTAAAAAACATGCCGAAACCAGTCGCTACAAACAAAATAAAATGATTTTTTTACTAAAAAATTTCATTTTGGGATTTTTGGAGATTTCTAATTAAAAAGTTTCTTACTATTTTTAAAAAAATTGAAAATTTGTATTTAGCAAGATTCAAAATTTGGCCAGAAAAAAAATATTAACTTTTTAAGGTTTTGATTTTAAGTGTGGGGATTTTTTTAAATTTTTTGGGGACAAGAAAAAAGTACCTGGCAGCCCTGACTAGGTCTTTAAATAAATTAAAAATTCGGCACATTTTTACTCCTCTTCTTTTGAAATTTCAGAGCATTAAACATTGTCTTACTTATCGGATATAAATTGACATCTCTTTGACGTTTGGCAAAACTGTCTTGGATCAAAAACTATAGTTTTTCGTAGTGTTAAATTGGAAAATATTTATTTGGTGTATTGCATTGACTTTTTTCCTAAGAGCAGATGCGAACGATTAGAAGCAGTTGTGCTAGACTAAAGTGATTAAGGCCAATCAAAAACTCGAAATGCTTTTTTTTTACTTAAGACCTGTTTGCCTAACGGCTAAGATCAATTTAATGACACAACTTTTTTACAATTATATCAGCAGTAAAGTTGTAATAATTATATTTAAAAAATCCCGGGAATTCCCGCACAAATTTCCCGGGAGTTTTTTTCCCCGAAAAATGTGCGGGATCCCGGGATGCGGTATGAAAAACACTACTAATATAAATGCACAGAAAGAAAAAACACGTACTAAATTAAAGTTTTTTCTACTCACTTTAGTACGAGTCGTACTTAAAAATTTAAGTACGAATTAGACCGAAAAGCACTTAAAACAATCCAAAGTGGGATAACTTTTGGAAACTAATATGCGTACATACACGTGTGTACGTAAAGGTTTTTTTGTAGAAACAACAACAACACTTCAAAATAAGGTAAAAACGATTTAATTGAAACAACAACAACACAATGTTAAAAAAGTAAAATAAAAACCGTAAAAATGTAAAACCGCGGTTTCGGTTTCAAAATGATTAAAACCAGTCGGTTTATGTTCGGTTTTCGGTTTTAAAAATGTTAAAGTTAAACTTCATACATAAACAAATATATTTTTTTGTATGTAATAAAATTTTTTTATTTGTTTCAAAACAGGTACATACTTTTATTAACCCTTATGCCAGGCCTATAGCCAGGCCCTGCCCTATTATTGCAGTAAATAATATCAAAATGAAACGTTTCAAAAAGCATACACAAAACATAAGAATTCAATCTTTATTGTTTTGTCGAAGAATTATTCGATTTCCCGACAAAATGTTCCTGCTATAGCCATAAAACTCCATACATATAAAAGAAGTTCCAGCCTTGTCCAAGGGTTCGTTGGGGTGAGTTTTTTCTAAAGCCACAAAAACTTCATACAAAATACTAGTGGTCCCAGCCAGGCACAGGTGGTAGTTTGTGACACACAAATTAGGTGTCCACTTAAGAGTTAAAAGGTAACATTTGTTCTACTTTGAATTTTAAGAATTTAAAAATTACCTTGCCATTATTGCAGGCTGTTATGTATAAAGTATTTGTATATGAACTTCGAGTATTATGTATAATTTGCAATTTCTTTAAGAATAAATAGGCTCCACGAAAAGCCCCCCAATGAAATAACACCCAAACGAGAAATGAAATATGCCCCTAATTTTTTTCATACATTTTTAGGTGTTATTTCATATGAAATAACACCCAATTTTTTGGGCCCTTTTACATTTTTTTTGGGAAATATTTCATTCCTCATTGGGGTTTTCAAATTATGAAATAATCTCCAATGAAATAACATCCAACAAATTTTTAAAATTCGGGGCTTGTTTCATAGCGTGTATAATTTGGGTGTTATTTCATTTTTTATTCGGGGGTTATTTCATTTTTAAAGCTGTTGGTTTTTGGGGTGGGTGAAACTGACTCTTTTATGAATTTTGGGCATAATTTCATTTTTGTTGCTGATGGGGTTTATTTCATTGGGGTTATTTTATTTTCATCATTGGGTGTTATTTCATATGAAATAACTCCCAAATATTGGGGGTTGTTTCGTTTTCGCTTTGGGGTTTATTTCATTTATTTTTCGATGTTATTTCATTCACTGTTTTTGGGTGTTATTTCCTATTTTTTGGGATTTATTTCATTGGGGGTTATTTCCTGGGCGTTATTTCATTGGGGGGCTTTTCGTGGAGCCAATAAATATATTGATAAATTAAAAGCTAAAACCGAGGTTTTTTGTCGGTTTTCGGTTTCGGTTTTTAGGCATTTAAAACCGCGGTTTCGATTTCGGTTAAAACCGAACAGCAAGCGCTACTATTTAGTAACATTATCTAGTTAAATTCATCAAATTTTTAAAGCAGAATAATTACGAAAACCATAAAGGGCATGCACTAGTGCCTTACAATTGTGTTAACAAAGGGCGGAATACAACAAAAGTGAAATAAACCTGTATAACGAGAAAGTAAAATAATAATCTTCTTTCTGGTTCTCTGGGATAAGTGTTTAGGTTAGAATCCATCTAATCTTACTTGAGATTAAATCATCTTAAAAATTCTTGAATCAAGCACAGTTTGAGATTAACTTTATCGCGCTTTTAATTAAGTCAATACTATTTTCGGATTAATTTAAGTACGGCGCACTTGAATAATCCGTACTTGAATCAAACACTCTGTACTTGATTGAGGGAAATTCGTACTTACTGTACTATTGACACCGCTTGGTACGGATGGATTGAATTGTCTTTTAAGTATAACAACATAGACCCATCATGTGTGGGCGCTCTGAAGACGGATATCGTTTTATCAACTTCGCTACATTTATGGACCTAGAATATATATTTATATATTTTTATGGTCTATGTATTATCAATATTGTTGAATATACAAACGGAATATATGTATATGTACTGCGGTGAAGGGTATTTAAAACTAACCAATTATTATAAAAATAAAATTGATGTGATTTTAAATACAATAAAAAGCGAACACTAAAGCAGGAAAGAAAAATGTTAGACCATGATAATAAATAAGTTAAATTTAATTGTTTAATTTAAAACTTTAATATTAGCAAATATAATTTTATTTAAATTTTAAATAAAATAAACACGTCATTAATCGCAATCATAAAAGCCAACATATTTAAAAACTTTTTAAGAAATATTTACAATAACACCTACCTACGTTAGGGCACAATCGACTAATTAATTATTAAAAAAATAAAAACAAATAATAAAAACTTTGTTGAATTCTAAAAACGCTACCAAAAATTAACGAAAAATAAGTTTTTGTTGAACTATAAAAAAAAAAACATATTTTCTTTCAATAAAATTTTTTATTACTCTATTAAAAATATTAAAACAATTAAACTATTACGGAAACATTTAACCTAACTGAAATTTTAAATAAACAGTAACAATAAAACAACTTAAGACACAAAGCAAACATTTTTCCAAATGAACTAAAAAAATTTTTAAAAATTTCCTTTAATGATTTACAAAAAGCAACAATTACAAAACAAATTTTAGAACAAAAGGTTTATTTATAACGGGTGTTTTTTTAGACGTATTAAACATCCTATAGGTATAACTCTAAAACTAGCCAAAATTCGCACTCTGTGGACTTATGTAACTTATAGAGCCATCCTCAAGCTTATGGTGCGCATAATCGCCCTTCTGAGCGGCTAATGCGCAATACTATAAATCTATTCATGACCATATTTACTCTTTTAGATAATATTCATCCAAATCGAGCCTATCCAGTGCGTACAGAAGAAGTAATCGCCTTTGTAGACGTGATCGTGTCAGAAGACTCGCATATATATTGATCCGACGCCGTTCTCAGCAACTCGGTTTCTGCCCGTCCGCTACTTTGAAAATTGCGCGGTAGGATATTGGCCTAAATCCATATAAGATCTAGCTTGTGCAAGAATTGAAGCCAATGGACCATCAATTGCGTCGTGGGTCCGGTGAATGGGCTAAAAATCAACTGGAAGTTGAACCAGATTTTTATCGTCAATTCATCTTCAGCGATGAGGCTAGTTTTTTGATTAACGGTTATGTTAACAAGCAAAATTTTCATTTATGGAGAGAGCACAATTACATCCTGAAAGAATTACTGTTTAATGCGGTTTACATACCGACGCCCTATGTTCACACTGAACTTTATTTAAGTGTTTATGGTATTCAGTAATTGTAATTCTATTTATATTTAGATAAATAAAGGACATATATATATATATATACATACCGAAGGCGTTATCGGGTCATTTATCTTTAAATCAGAAACCGGTGCCAACATTACCGTGAATGACGAATGCTACAGGCAAATGATTCGTGATTATTTTTTTGTTCCTAATATCATTACAAATCATTTGGAAAACAGCGCAACATGCCATACAGCGCGTTAAACCGTCACTTTGTTGAGCCAAACGTTTGCTGACCTAATGATCTCACCTTTGGACCACTTTTTGCGTACGTAAGTCAAATCTCTATTCTATGCTTTTAAAACAGCAACTATTGATCATTTAGCAGCCAACATATGACGCACTTTTGACGAAATAAGACCAGATGTGCCCGAAAAAGTGTTGCATTTTCGACCGGTCATGTGCCGGAAATTATATTTTAATATTAAATGCCATGAAATTTCTGAACTATTAATGCCCGTAATGTCTACATAAAAAATGTTGATTAGTTCATTGTGTTTGTTGTGTTTTATTTAAAAAAAAGTTCTATGACTCTAAAAAAAAAACACCCCTGACAAGGTAAATGCAGCACAGGAGGTTTTAAAAATGTTATTCTAATTCTTAAAAAATTCGTTTTATGTATAAGTTTAAATCATGTACAGTTTAAATCGTATAGCAGAAACGTTATCTGCGCGAAGTTCTAAAAAAAATTACCCAAGAACCCATGGGTCTGTGATCAAATACTATCCTGCGCAAATCGACCTAAAGATTTTCTGCTTCCATTATAATATATAGATGTATATAACTGACTTAAAGAAGTTAGCATTACAGTACATTGGCAGATAGACTTACATAATGTAAGTTACTAAAACGATTTTGAATTCTAAAACGGCATTTGAAAGCACGTTACTCGGTCTTTCCAAATATTTCTTTATATTCTTAAAAAAAAATGATATACATACATATATGAAAATATTAGGAGAATTTTTCAATAATATTTAAAATTTGCTATTTTTTAACTCTTTATTTTCTAATAGGAAGAAACCATCATATTCTTAAAAAAGGGATTTTCTGAGTAAAATGGTACTTCATTTGTTAAAATAGGTCAAAAGTTGACAAAGTTATGGTACTTTTTATACATATACAGACCAGATTCTACAGTACCCATTCAAATCTTTATGAGGATTTGCGCAGAATGGGATTTTATTTTAGACCAATAGTTTCTTCTGAAAAGTTTCGTAGAATTTACTGTAGATTTTATTTTTAATATACGACTTTTCAGTTATTTTCATCCATACAATTTGACCCAAAAAGGCGATATCCCTTGGAAAAGTGAGGAATTAATTCAGTTGAAAGCTAAGCGATGTTAACAGTAATTTCGTATAACAAAATACGTTACTTGGTAAGAGAAGTTTTTGCTAGGTATTTTTAATTATTTCCCCTACAACGTAAATAAAAAAGACCTAAGCAACAAACTTCTACATAAAAGGTAAATAGAAAAGACTTAAGAAGCAAACTTGCATTTTAAAATATGTATGTATGTAAACGGTAAAGACTTAAGACACGAACTATAAAATTACCTTCCGATTAAAAATTAAGAACTGTTAAATAAAAAAAGACCTGAGCAACAAACGTTCCTGGCGAAACTAGTAGTTAAGCCCCTTTTAAACTATCCTTAAGATATCTGTTCTCACAAAATCTAAAGATTTGTGGTCAAAAAATTAAGTAGAAAATCTCTTTCATTACATTTAGCGTTTACACTATCACACTTTTTAAGTGATGTCAAAATGAATGTTATAAAAAAGTAAGATAGGCAGTTAAGGGTTATTTGTGCCTAAGATCTCAAGCAGTGGTCAACACCATTTTAACGACGTATTGTAAATGAAAATCGGACAAAAATTGGTTGTTATTTAAATTTTTATTAAAATCGAATTGAAAAGCATAAAAACTGACATACACATTTCGCTATATCGAGTCTGGGATTAGATTTTTAAAACGTTTTAATGCAGAATCAAAAAATTCCTAAATTTCATGACTCTGGTCAGAGCTTTTTCCATGCATTTTGAATGAAAAAATATACGTAACACGGAGGGTTAAGAACAATTTCATTTGTTTTTATTTTATTCTCTTTTGTGCTTTTCGTTTTTTTTAACATTTTGTAGACAGAGATGTTACAAAAATACAGCTGTTTACTATCGTTAAAAAAATACAGAATCACACTATTGTTACTGCAAGCGAATATATATGTCGATAAATATAACGATTGCCGGTTCGTTAATAGTTAGTGAATAGCACCATTGGTCCTTCATTGGACAAAAAACAAATGTAGCGAACTTTTTGTTCATGAAAAAAAAACATTCTTGAACCCTTTTTACGCTAGAGCCAAAATATTTTGGAAATCTTCATATAACATGTCAAAGTTAATTTTCAGGGGGTACAACTTTAACTTTTTTTTACCATATAAGGGGAGTCAGTCTAATGTACATACGTACATACATGTGTACGTATACAAATTATTTTAAAAAAATAATTCTAAAAAAAGGAAACTGCAAATTCCCTGCAATAATTAAAAAACAATTTAATATTTTATTAGTTTATGAAAACGACAATTAAGTGCCATTTAAGCACACTCTTTCCAGTCTGAACAATATTTTTCTTTTAATTACACAATAATTTAAACAAATAGGTGTAAATTATAATATAAAGAAATTAATTTAAAAAAAAAAACTTTTGAATAAAATATTACAAAACTATGTCAATAAAGTAAAGAGGTTATTACATTTCTGCTTGTTCAGTAGAGGCTTAAAAATTAGAACTCTGAGTTGTAAGAATTCTCTAAAAATTAGAATATTTGGTTTAAATGATGAAACTCTCTGAAATTATAAATAAAAATCTTATTTGTGAGAAATCAAAAGTATTTAACATAATTGGCTTGTATTTTTAACTTTTATTAACATTAATTTAAATTTAGTTTTTTGATTGAAAAATTAACATATGTAAATATTTGATGTAACTGAACTGAATTGTTATATTTTGCTATGGTTATTAAATAAAATAAAACAAAACCAAAAACGTGATTCTCTACTAATGTTTATGGTCAGATTTACTTTTATTTTTATTAACAAAATGAGTAATTTTAAAAAAAAAAAGTCGTTTTTAATTTTACAAAGCTCACCTTTTCTTATGACTGTCAAAAGCAAAATTAGCACTTCTATGTTAATTTTATTATATTTACTAAAATTTTTTTAGTTTTGAAACAAAATACTGACAACTTATGTCATCAATTGAAAAAAAAAAATATAAGAAATAATAATTTCTAAATTTTCAGTTTTATTAACTTGGATTTTTAAATATTTTTTTGTGAATGTTCTTCATCTTTTAGCAAAAACTTAAAGTGAGCAGAAAAAGAACAGCTTTACTACAATTAAAGCACAATAAAAGTTGAAGAAAAATTAATTCGGGAATTTTTCCCTGATAGTGTTAATGGATGTGTGATGAAAATGACAATTATTATGAAAAAAAGTTTGACATCGCATACGACTTCTAAGCAAGACATAAATTGTTCCTTAATGCTAAGTATGTAATTAATAAAAAAAATTATTTTTTAAATTAAAGAAATTCTATTTTAACTGAACAAATTGTACTGAAGAACTGGAGAGGATGTACATCCGATTTTTTTTAACCATATAACTTGTATTTGCTGGGTATAAGCAGTAATTTTTAAATAAATTTAAATTTTTTTCTCGCTCTACCAGCAACTTTTAGCTGGTTTTCATTGTTTTAGCCCAAAATATATGAATTTTATTTCTTTAACTATTTTTGAAGCATTTTAAAGAGCAGTTTTTGTTTAAGCTTGATTTAAAGTTAAGTGCTAAATTTTTCACGTTCAAACCCATGGTGCAAAATTGAATTAAATTTAAATTGATGTATACTATTCAAAATATTAAATATTTCTAGAAATAGTGCCAAATTAATTTATCTGACCTGTTCTGAAAATCACTTTTTGTCAAAGTGATTTCAAAACACGCAACCGGTGTTTTGCTTACAACAAATTATAAAATAACGTGATTTTTAGGCGGTCAGCTAAATGACTGATGATGTTAAACCACTTGGCTATTTTGTCTATGTATTTTATAGAGAATTCAATAAAAAAGTTTTTATGTACATACACATTAAATATGTACACAAGTGTTTGCCTAATGGTCGAAATTCGGCCATATTTTTTTTATATGAAGAAATTATAGTATATCTCAGTGTACATATATAAATTTACATGTTTCAAGCATTCATTTTTTCCTTCTTAGTAGATCGATTTGGCGACGGACCAACCTCCGGTTCATATGTTATGTTCAACGTGAGTGGTTGACAAACAATGTCTGTTTGCCGTATTATATGTAAGATTTATATAGTCGAAATATTCGAAAACCGGTTTCTTGAAAATGTTGACCACCCTATTTTTTTATTATTCGATAAAAGGAAAAAACCATAAAGAAAATAAAATTGAAATATTATTGTTCTAAAGGTCAGTTTGGGTTCTATTAACTGCCGCAATTAAGGTTAGCTCGTGTGGTTCCAGAAATTAGTTGCCGTTGTGTTAGCATGTGTCATTTTCTCAAAGACGTTCTTTATTTCTTGGCCGCCATCATAATTTTTAAGCCAACCGGTCGACTTAACGGAGGAATGAATTTTAAATAAATCAGTTTAAGAAAGACTGGTTTTGTCTCGAAGGTTTCTTTGGCCAAGCCATTTGATTGATAACTCTTCGAATGCCGGATAATGACAGCGGAAATATTCTGTTGATTCTTCTTCGTCATTGCAACTTCTAAAAAGTTCATTGTGAAGGAGCTATACCCTCTGTACTTCTTTTCCAATAGGGGAATTAGCTGTCTAAGGTGAAGTCTATACAACTTTAAAGCTCGTTTGGTCCTTTTCTTATCTATAATGGCTCAAATTTTTCTGGTGACCCCTCATGTAATTTCATCGAACCTTCTTTGACTACTGAGGGAATTAAATTTATGTGCGTTAACTTGCATAGTCTTGGTTCACATTGCGACAGTTTTCTTTCAGAGTCTTCTCTCTCCTTAATTGGTGAAAGGAGAAAATAACATGCTATTCTTCTCTCTCCTTTAATGTGCGTTTAGCTCGAGGTCCATATCACGCGTTTTCGCCTCCACGGAGTGCATGCTTTTCTCACCTTACTTGCTTTCTACGTTTCAAGTTACATGCAACCCTTTTTATGCAGCAGAAGGACAAGTAAAAATAAAATTTAATTTGTCAAAATCAGCTGATTAGTTCGAACGCTGCTTGTGACGCTTACAAAAGTAGAAAGTAAACCTACTTTTCGCCTCAAGGCATCTACGCTTTTGTGCATGTAACTTACTACGAATAACTATACAGATTCTACTTTTTTGACAAAGCGAGTAACGCGTGGTGTGGACCTCCAGCTTTAACTTGCTGAAAGGCTCAGTTAGCCGGGAGTAACAGTAACGTTGCAAATCAGCTGATTCATTTTGTTGTATGTTAAGCAATTAGAACGATTATAGTTAGCAGTAAGATGTTACCTCTCAATCTGTAAGAAATAGATTGGCCTTACTTTTTTACGGTAAGGTTACTGTTACTCACGGCTAAAGGCAGAATTAGTCTTTACTTTCTGTTCTGTTACGAATCAGCTGATTTTTTTTTTGTTATTCAAAAACCTGTGTATTGATTAGTTTTTCTGTTCTGTTACGGTCCAATCTGTAATATTAAAAACTTGTTAAGTAATTGTAAGTGGCAGCAACGGAAACCGAACGTAAAGACTAACTGAGCCTTAACTGAGCCTTCATTCTTGATTCACACTGTGACAGTTTTCTTTCAGAAGGTTGAGTTAATTGGTGAGAGGGGAACATAACATGCAAGGCGAATTCAACTACAGGTGGTGTCGCAACTACAACAATCCAAAAACAACAGAAACAACATAGGGGGTTTTGCATTGCATTGTTAGTGTTTACGGCTCGAAATGTCAACCATTCTTAGCAAAACACTAACAAATCAAAACAAATAGGCCCGAACTGTCAAAATCAGAAGGCGGTTCGACACCACCTGTAGTTAATTCGCCTTGATAACATGTTATTTTTCTCTCTGCTCTGCATTAATTGGCGAGAGGAGAAGATAACATGCTATTCTTGTCCGTCTTCTCACCTTCAGACCTTCTATCATATTTCAAATCTGGTGCGAAATTCTCCGCAAGGTTTAACTCTATTCAGTTCTGTAATGAGTGTTTCGTTCCTAAGGTATCGGTAATAAGCTCAAGCCAATGGCTCCAAAAGTTAATGGCAGTTCACTTACTAAACCTAAAATTAATTTTGAATTGTCTCTTTTGACTTGGTTCGCTTCAGCTCTGAGCCCTGCACTACTTCTACTAATATTTTTCATATTGGTTGAAAATTAAAATTTTTATTTAGACTTATTTATTAAAAATTTAAGGTTTCTTTAAAAATATTGTTTTCACATTTTTTTAAATACTGAAAATCTTTTAATATTTTTTTTTTTTACTTTTTAATTAAATAGAATGTTACAATTTTCATTTATTTTCGGTTATCGGCAGCCACTTTTTTTCATACACTTTTAAAGATATTAAAAAAAAATTTAACACTCGCGTTGTGATTTCTTTTCTAAATCTAAAGCACGACTTAGAGAGCAACTACAACAGCACGTTTTATTATTTTAGAATCAACGGCAACGACAGATGATAGTCGACTAAAATATTCTGATTGTGATTATTACTTTTTTATATGAAAATTCTAAAGCATATATAATAAGCTAACAACAACGTTCTTAATAAAGAATTTTGTTTTTGCTTGTGTTTTTGTTTTTTTTTTTTTCATTAATCTGGACATACCTCTTTTTTTAGGAGAATCGGCAAATTTGTTGTTTTATTTTTGCTCCTTTTTATTATAAGAGAACAAGAAATAGAAGTTTAATAGACAAACAACCAAACAAGTTGAAACAAAGCAGTACATAAAAAGCATTTTAGTATAATGATTAGGTATACCAATTACTTACACACTCAATCGAACGAGGAGTATTTTTCTTATTATTGGTGATTATTATAAACAAGAAGCAGCATGAGAGTATTTTTATCACATGATATTGATATTGAAAAGAAAAAAAAATTGTTTTTATTGTTATGCCGGCTTCTTTACAAAAACAAAAAGGAACAAACCCATAATGAAAGCGTAAGTATACTCGTCATTATGATGTTGGTAATTCAGCTACAATAAACAAACAATATGGCGGAATATTATGATTTCATTATTTTGTTTGTAACAGAAGGAACTTTTTTTAATAAAAATACCTACTTACATATATACATATACATATGTATGTGTTAATAATAAATATTTAGTAGTAAAAATCCTATTGTTTTAGTATTATAAAACAAAAATATTGTAACTTAAACTATGTATGTAGGTATGTACATTTAATCCAAATTTTGATATGAATGTATGTATGTATGTATGTACATTAAATTGATTAGTTAAAAATTAGTTTAAAAAAATCTGCAGCTTACCAAACTTTGCACCAAATTGAACAAAAATAATGTGGTTGACTTAAAAGAGTGCCAGGTGTGAAAATTGACCGAAGAAAAATTTTTGGTTTCGCTGTTCACAAAACCAAATACCTAATTATGTACATACATATGTACATATATTAAAAAATAATAGCGAAATACATATGTTATTCCGGAACACCAGCAGTCAAAGTATGTACACTCATAGAAAAATGCATCTTCATATTGATGATGCCCTAACATCAGAATTGTGACATCAATGTTATTGCAAATGACATCAATGAGACAAAAATCCAATGACGAACTTCATAATAAATTTTTGTAATATGTACTATGGTATGACTACAGTGACAACAATTCGATGCCACATTTTGTGTATTAATTACAAAAATGCCCATATTCTATTTGTTTAAATTATTTAGTTTAATACGTCAAACTTTTAAAAGTAGAATGATTACGAAACCCATATCGGGCATGCTGCTGCTGTCTTATGATTGAGAGTTATTCTGTGAAACAAACATGTGTAAAGCGTCTATTATACGGTCATATTTGGTATGACATACTTGGTATGTTGAGAGGGAGTACTTTGATATCAGACTATCATACAAAGTATGTCATACATCATTAAAACTAAAAAAAAATTCGAGGTTTTGGGTGAAATGTACCTCTGTGGTAAAAATAGACCTCATCGCTCATTATTCGATGTGATCTTTCCGTTTAAGTAATTGAATGCTCACTTTCAAATTCAAATTAAACAACTTTGGTTTTCTCTCCAAAGTTTTTCAAAGGCAAATTTTTTTTGGATGTGTACGCTTGTATCACAGAGAGGGATATAACTCTTTTGTTATTTTTTTTTTTTTTTTGAAGAGTCGAGAAAATTATGTAACATTTTCACCGGGCAGGGTAATGGGCTTTTTACGTAGCCTGAACTGGATGATCCTCTGGGTCGTAGTGCTCATGGCTGTCACGTATAATACAATACAATATATCATTTTTACAGTGGTTATACCTAAGAACTGTCTATCATTTTTCTGCAAAATATAAAACATTTTGAATTGACTCCATCTATACCCCCCAATGCGATATACATACATATAAACATATAAAAAATAGGCAAACATTTTTATAAGCCAAACCAAAAATTAATTTTCCATGTACTTTAAGAGTAACTTTAATTCGTTTTAACCGAATTAAATAACATTCTGTATTTTTGCATTTTTTTTAAACAAATTAATGAGTAAAAAAAATACTGCAAATTGTTTAATATTTAACAAGCGTTTCATAGTTCGTATGTTACCCGTATAATAAGTTTCAGTTTTAAAACTACACATTACTGTTTATAAATAATGCATAATCATTCTTTAAAAATCAGTTAATTATGCCGTGTTTTTTTTATTGTTTGTCTATAAAGAAAACATTTTACAAAACTGTTTAAAGAATTTCAATTGAATTAAACAGACAAACGAACGACTAAAATGCTTTTTTAGAGATTCATAAGAATTAACACACAATAAAACTTCCTTCAAAAGATGGAAAACAATTTAGAATGAATTACTAGAACAACTTTTTTTAGAAAAAAAAGGGAAAGAACTACATTTTTAATGGCAGGCAGAAAGTGTCAAATGGTTTACAAACCTGACACTATAGACGACAGTTTTATAAATAGAGAAAAAACTACTGTTTTCTATTTAATTAATTTTTACTCGAAATGAATTATACATTTTAATAAAAGGCATTTTAATTTAATACTAATTTTCATTTAGATTCTTAATAATACATACATATAACTGATATGCAGAAAATAGTGTGGTGCACACTATAAAAGTTTTCTTTCAGAAAGTCTGAGTTTATTGGAGAGAAGTTCTCTTAGATTTTATGTTATTCGTAAATATCAACTTGAAGTTGGCTGTCTTTTTATACGTTTTTTTTTTAATTTTTCATATATTTTTTCTTGAAAGCTTTTCCTAAATCACCTTGTTTTTTGTTTCATAATGTTAAAAACAAAAACATTTGATAATTAAACTTTTAAAAAATACAGCTTCTTTGAAAAAAAATGTTGATGTGTAAGCAGTAATGAAAGTTTAAAAGAGAGTTAAAGTAAATTTCAGAAAGAAAACTTTTATAATGTGAACCCATCCATATAAAAAATCATAATTGGAAGTATTAACACAACAACTATGTAAATGGCGTTACGAAATTTTTTTTGCTTTTATGCAGATAAAGTTCAATCTAGTACAGATCTAGTTTAGCTCTAGTACAGTTCTAGTTCAGATCTAGTTCAGTTCTAGTTCAGTTCTAGTTTAGTTCTTGTTCAGTTCTAGGTTCGTTCTAAGACTGTTATATTTCAGTTCTAGTTCAGTTTTAGTTCAGTTTTAGTTCAGTTTTAGTTCAGTTCAGTTCTTCTGTAGTTCATTTCTAGTGTATTTCTACTTCAGTTCTAGTACAAATCTTCATTTGAAGTACAAACGCAATTAAAGCAATCGGAGTTGTGCGGCAGTTTTTCATATCTCTTTAAATTAAAAACAACAGATTATTTTTTACAGTAATTCAAAATGGTTAGCTAATTTGTTTAGATCAATTGTTGCTGAATGTTTCAACTGCCTTTAATACATTCAGTTTGCAAATTCCATCTTTAACAATTAAATCTTGTAAAAGTATCTTAATTTTTTTTCTCAATTGCAAATTCGATACACTATTTTTTATACAATATTTATATTGTATTCACTTTTGATTTGCCAAAAATCTGTTATGACCAAGGCCCGGATTTTTATGCAAATGCAGATAACCATATAAAAAATATCTTTGCGACTCAAGAAATTTGCAGCAAAATGGTATGGATTTGTTGTGCGTATTTTGCTTTGAATGCATATTTTTGCATATATTTCTGATATTGCATATTTTTGTTGCATATTTTGAAAAAACTTGTTTTAATTGCTTTAGAAGGGGTAAAAGACAACTTCGATGATATTTATTTATTGATTTCCTATGGAAAAACTATTTTTTAAAGCACCTTCGCGTGTTGCCGCATACATATAAAAAGAATTATCCGGATTAATTTCTTCCTCTACAGCCTATAACAACAAGATGGGGGACGTGGTTTAAATCAATTATGTATTATGCGGAAAACTTTTGCCAATTCAAAGAAGTGGTAAAAGGATTCAACAGTGATACATTTAAGTTAATTGATATTGCAATAAAGAGATGTATTTTTGGACGGTAACTTAAGTTTACAAATCCGTAGCAAGCTTTATAAAGTTTAAACAAAAATTATGGATTTAAATTTATTGTTTTAAATCCTTAACTTAAATTGAATTGTTTTCGAAAACAGCGTAGTGAAAATGAATATACCACAGAGCAACTATCAGCATTTAATCATGCACCTACAGGCAGTAAACTTTTATTTTGATGAAATGTAGGGACAAATAGTTATGTATGTATATCTCTTAAGACATTTTTAAAAACCAATTCAATAAACATTTGATTCGTACTTTTGTGGTTATTGTGCCTTACTTACGTTTATCAGACTGAATTTTAACGATCTTCGTGCTGTTTTGTTTCTCTTGTTATTTTTATGTTTTTTTTTATCACTAATAAAAAAAATTTAAGATAATTTTAACTGCATATTTTTTAAAGTTTTAGCGCATATATTTCTTTTTATTTTGCATTTTTTATGCGCATAAAACGCGATTTTAACTGCATAAAAGTCCGGGCCCGGGTGGTTATGACTGAGCAAAATTTCATTTAACTCTTCCGCTTCCTCTTGTACAATAAAAAAAAATTAAAATAGAAAAAAATTATTTAATTGTTAATAAAGGAATTCAATAAGTTAATGAAAGGTACATAACAGAAAAAAATAATGTGTATAAAATGTAATTTTTAGAGTACAAGTACAAGTATTTGAGAAGATTCTTAATTAAACAAAAAACATAAAATGTAGCGGTATTCAGTGTTTGGTGCGTTTGAGGTTGCAACTGTTTGTTATTGCAATAACTTTGTCATTGACAGTGAGCGTTATTAAAAGCAACTTTGCAATGCTAAATTCAAAATTAAATTTTACTTTAAAAAAAGTAGAAAGCAACAACAAAATTACTAAATATTTATGACTTTGTTTTTGACTTCAATGTGATTCTTTTGCATTGCGTTGCGATTTATATAATTAGGGCCTTAATTCTTAAATAGACACATAATTTGTGTGGCGCAAACCGTCACGTGGTCCTGGCTGGGACTACTTTTATTTGTGGAGCTTAAAGGATATAACTGGCCCAGGTGGATATAATATGCACAAAATTTTCATTTGGACAATTGCCACGCCCACGGTGTTTATATTTACTCTTTTTCTTGCTTTCTTGTAAAAAAACCCACTTTGATTAAGAAATACATTAATAATTATATAAAAAGAACTGGAAAAAATTCAAAAAATGCCTGGCCAGGCCCAGGTAACACTTAAGGGTTAATAAAGATGATTGAGTTTTTAACTTAAAGGAAGTTAATACTTTTACTAACAGCAAAGTTGGTAAATTTTTGGTTCAAACATAATTTTTTGGAATATTAATGAAAGAGGAATGGAGTATAAAAAAAACAAAAATCTGGAATATTATCATAAATATTTTTAACCCTATTCTACATTTCGAGGACTTAGCCGCATTCAGTTACTAAAGCGAAAGATAAAGAAGCTGACAAGAGTATATATATTTAAATCAGCTGTTTTGCTATGAACCATATGAAATCGAAACAAAAAATAAAGCTGTTTTGCTATGAACCATATGAAATCGAAACAAAAAATAAGTCAAGTCATTTTGTAAACATTTTAATTAAAAAAAAATAAAATTTAGTGCACGAAACAGTTGTAATTGCATTAAATAAATATTAAATAATAGTTGCGAAAACATTAATAAAAATAACCACATAACCTGATTACGGATAGACAAAAATAAGCCAGATCATAATTAAGATATACATACATTATTTTTTTTTACTAAATTGCAATAAAATGTTATTTTACAAAAACAAAAACCGGATTTTTTACAATTATGCAGTCACATATCTGTGGCATTTTGACAAAACATCTTAAGTCGAGATACGATAGCAAAAAGTTAAAAAAAAAACTCGATGATAAAATCAGATTAATCAAATAATTAGATAATATATAATACAAAATTTTAAAAACGTCAACAAAAATGTTTTTTGAATGAAAATTCGTATGATTAACAAACAACATTTTTTCAACTTTTTAAATTTCTCAATGATGTTTTCTCAAAATGACGCATATATATTTTTTTTAAACTTTTATTTTTTTCCACAAGCAATATTCAAGTGCACGGTCAAATTAGCAAAACGTCAACTAACCGGCTTTTTGTGCCAGTTTAAATTTAAAAAAAATTAAATAAAGTTAAAAAAATTGCAAGTTACTACGTCATGGTGTTTTAAAACCAACAGACGATGAAAACATGATAATTTCACAAAAAAAAAAACTTGACTGTGCATGTCAAAAAAATATTTTATCACAAATTTTCAAGACATAACTGTAATGTGTGTAATTTTTTTTTTTTTAATAAAAAAAATAACAAAATAATGACAAGTCACAAGGCGGGCTTGTCTGATTTTGACCTTTAAGTACAGCTTTAAACAGTTTCAAGGACAATGAAAAATTAACTGGCAGGAGTTATGGTTGAAGTTACAGTACATACTTAGGAAAATTTATAACTTTTAAAAATTTCTAACTAGTATGTATAAGCTTTTTAAGCTGATTAACTGCATATTTCCGATATGCGATAAAATTCTTTCTTTTGTACAACTACAAAAACAAAGTTTTCAAAATTTAGTTTTTGTTTTAAATGTTATTGTTCAAAAGAAACGTAAATAGAATTAAACAAGTAAGAGTGCTATATTCGGCTATGCCGCATCTTATATACCCTTCACCATGGTTGGGAAAGAACAGAAGTTTCCCTGCAAATAATATTGGACCACCTGATCTAATTTGATTAAATGAACTACTCCTTGGACTGGTCCGATGTCATGCAAGCATGGACCATGTAATTGTTAAAAAGTGTTTGTAGTGAGACGACATGTCGTCGTTTTTTAACGACGTGCTTTCGTTTTTAAACGACTTCAAAACTTATCCTCTTGAGTATACCATGGAGTAGTTTTAAAACTACTCCTTTGTAGTCCAAAGCTGGGTTATATGGTCGCGCCCTAGGACATCGTAATGTTAAATAGACCGTGTTTTTCCCATACGTTTGGGTTACTTTTGGACTAGTCCTAGTCCCTTGTGGGCTACTCTACTCGCGCGTAAGTGTTTGAACTGGTCCTATTATTTGCAGGGAAGCAACAGCCGAACGTACATTGTCACAGACCAAACGTAGAAGTTTATAGTGTACATGGGTCGACGTCACACCATCAGAAGCAGAATTTTTATTCCTATGCACGCAAAAGTGCCCTTCACTGATCATATACATACATATATTTATATATGTATGTCGTTAGCATAATTCGCAAAGACGATAAGTCGACTTTTTCCAAAATTGTTAAGAGATGTAGCTGTAAAGAAAATACTGTTTTTAAGTGCACATCGATCTCTGAGGAAAATAGGAGAAAAATATTTAACGATTTTTGGAAAATTAGTTCGAACGAAAAAAAAAACTGTATGTAAATACGATGATTCAAGTTCATCAAATTAAAAGGCCCAGCAATAGAAAAGAGGAAAATAAATCTAAGCACTGCAATATTATTTTATTTTTTTAAAGTAGGTAACAAAAATATAAGGGTTTGTAAAACATTTTTTTTAAACACGTTGGGAAATGGTCGACAAACTGTTACTAAATTGATAATAATTTTGATCCTATAGACTTTGAAAATTTGCAGCAACTTTATGAAAAAAAATAGAAAAATTACTGCAAGAAAGTATGAAGACTTACAATTTCTCAAATAAACCTTTAAGTTTTACAATAAGAATTCAAATGAGCTTAAAACTGTATATACATATGTAGTTATATTTTTGTATCTTTTAAATAGCAATGTACTGAGTTAGTCTTAAGTTTCTGTTTTTTTTTTTATTAAAATTTTATTGAAAATTAAAACTGATTGTAGGAAAATGTGCTAGGTCCACAATAAAACGAATAAGTTTACGTAGAAAAAATGCTAAGTCCAAAAAGTGCGAATTTCCCTCTTAAGATTTTGTGGAAATGGATTTTTGATCTAGGTTATTTAAAATTGCGCTGAAAAAGTTAACGAATTTTAAAAACTGAAAAAGCTACAACGTTTTTTATGTCTCCTGTAAAGTTCGAAAAAAGGGACTTAACACATTTGCGAATTAGACTAACGATGTAGTATTAATTGCATTTAATTATTTGCACATGTTTGCGTGGTATTAAATATATTAGGAACCAACTTAGTTATAAAAAAGAGTAATTTTTTTTTGATTTCAATATTTTGGTTATAACTCAGCCATTTTTTAACCGATTTGACAGATTTGTACACCACCGTGTTTAAGAAGACATTTACCATTTACTTGGGTTGGTTGGACTCGGAAAGATCTATGGTTCCCGATAATGGGTATTTAAAAAAAATGTTGATTCATAACTTTTTTGTACCTGACAGTCGTGATCGAATAATTCTTCGATTCGAGAGGAATTTATTATATAATTCTTTGAATCGATACCGAACGAATCGAAATAATTTTTTCAGTGTTTTGAAACTAAAACAAATGCTTTACAACACTGAAAAAATAATTTCGATTCGTTCAGTATTGACTGAAAGAATCAGATATTAAATTGCGTTCGAATGGAGAAAGAACTCGACCACGACTGCCAGAATTAGGCCCCAGGTATGTTATAGAAATCGATTTTTAAAACGCAACGATTAAGACCGAAAATTTTGTTTTTTGTATCTTTAAATATTAATTTTTAATTAATGTTTCTTTAAATTGCTGTCTATGCTGTTTTAAATTTTATGTTATATAAGCTAGTCTAACTAGTTTTAAGTAAATAACCTTGAGTTATGTTATTCTAAACTTCCGTTTTGCCTGTAAAATTTTTATTCATAACTTATTTGCACCTGAACCGATTTTTCGAGTTTTTCAGAAAATATTTTCTACTAAAGATTTCCGATCTTTTGATATATAAGGAATAACCATAGGTCATATTCAGGGTTGCAAAATTCAGGTTTTTATACAATTTTTGCTATTTTTGTACAAACAAAAGGGATTTTTGGGTCTAAAATCAATATTGTTGAAATTACAAACGGAATGACAAAGTTATATTTACCTTTTCACCTTCAGTGAAAGGTATATGAAATGTTCAATATATTGCACACTTAATCATAAACAGGCACAACTCAAAATTCAAAAATGTTCACAGAAAAAAATGTTTAATTAACCTGATTAAATATTTAATTAAAACTGATTTAATTTTTGATTAATTCTTTTACTGGCGCAACAATTTTTTTCTGTGTTTAAAAGAGGTAGAAAACTGGCTTCAAAAACATGGTTGCAATAATTGAATGAACTTTAGTTTCACAAATGTCAAAGAAGGCAGTGACGCAAACGAAATTTCGTGTTCGCTATACAATTAATTTTTAAATGGTTTATGAAAAACGAAACGACTTTGATAAATTTTAAAATGTGCCTGTTTATTATTTAGTGTGCGACATGTACCTACATATCGTTAGCTAAAATGCCAAAAGGCGTAACTTACAAAAAATTCAACATTAAGTTTTTGATTAATTATTATGAATGAATGCCATTTAACTAGATGTCTTGACAAAATTTTACACTTCTACTACTGCAATATAATGAAATGGTTTTCTTTGAAAATTGATTGAAGAATTCCATGGACGACTTATTAATGCATGTTTTTCTGACATGTTTATAGTTTTAATTTTACAAAGTTTTTTTTCCTGCTCCTGTAAAATTATATACATACATGTAATATTTCTCACCAATAAGATTTTTGTTTTTCTGTCTACATTGCTAGTGTAGCTGTAAACTAAGAAAAAAAGATATTAAACAAACTAACCCGAAAAAACCTCGTGCCTCAAAATTGCTAAAAAAAAAAAAAATACAAAAAAAAAATTTATTTTTTAGAACTTTCTTTGACGGTCTTGGATCCATAGCTGCCAAACTGTGGAAAATTCTGTAAATCTTTAGACAATATATTTCTTATAATATAGTTCGTAATAATTTAGAAAGTCGAAAGTGTCCTCTTATAGTTTCTCAATCACTCTGGACTCTGCATGTTGTATTTTATGTTTCTAGGTTCATAATTAATAAAAATTCAAGAAGTACTAGTTAAAGATCTAAAAAGTACCAAACAGATCCCTCCCTACAATTATTTTGTTTCTGTTAACATCCTTAAAATTTGAATTTCGTATATGTTGCTTTAATATTTAATAAATGTTTATTTATTTGTAATGTTGTTAGTCTTCTTTTTCCTTAAGTTTTTTTAATTCATGTAAATTCTTGCAAAACATTTGAATTTATGTATGTATTTAAAATAAGTTGAAAATTAAAATATATCTTCGACAATTATTTTTTATTCTAATTAAAAACGTTTTAAGCATTTCCGATTTATTTATTTCCGGTAGGGCTGTATTTTTCTTTTATAACAGCTCTGTGTTACTATTGTAACTTAAACAGTACTTGCAGCGCTTTTATTGACGCTTTTAAAATCGCAAAAACTAAAAGCGTTTTTGAAACAAAACTTTTTTTAATTGTTTTGATCTGTTTGAGCAATTTGTGATTCAATGATTATACGTACGCGACATGCTAAGCGGCCCATACATTCGCCATATTATTTCCGTTTTGTCCTATATTATGCAATAAGTGGCACAATGGTTTCATTTATTCAATAAAGGTGAACATAACCTATAGGAATAACATACACAGCATTGTGCAATGTTGCCAACACATTTCACTTAATTTTCGTTGTGCAATAAATATCAAAAGTCTTTTGATATCACATACACATTGGCGATATAATTGTACAACACGTAAAATTGAACAATTTTATTGCAAGTGTATGAGCCGCTTAATCTACATAGCATAAATGTGATGTGTTTTTTAAATATTTAAAGTTATGTGTTAAGCTATTTAAATGTTTTTGAAATATGCTCTAACATTTTTACAATGTGTCAAAAAATGGTAAAAACTTTATATAAAATTGGAATTATTTCTTGCTTAATATGGATTATATAGCAACTTAAGTTATTAGCGCCTTCAACGCCTTATCAATTTGGGGTTTAAAATGTTGAGAAAAGCTATTCCAAGCTTTTGACGCAGTTTTATCAATCGGTTTTCAAATCGATATTTATACGATAATCGGTTTTTCCAAAATGATTATTTGTGGAATGTCGAATAGTTCGCATAGTTTTTACTTAATTAAAAAACCGGCTCTGACAAATGTTTCCTATTAATTTTCCTTTTAATTAATTTTTCTATTAAAATATGAAATTAACTGAGCAACCTAAATAAGATAATACAGCGTTTTTATTTTTATGTCAAAACTTCTGATTTTCATACAGTTTATGCGAAACAATCAGAAACAACGCGAATTTAACACCACTCGGCTGAAAAATCTTTGGAAATGTAATGGTAATAGAATTTTCATGTTTTTGTTTACAATGACATCGGCGTTTTAATTTTGTTAGTCCTGGTGAGGAAACCCATCTAACTTTGTGGTAGGGACATAAACGGCGAATGCACTATTTCGCGCACAAGCGATTTTAACTAGCCTCCACTTTACTGGATTTGACATGGTGATATTTGATAGAAGAGTAAACATATGTACATATGTATGAGCACAAGCCAATAATCATACCCAACTAAAAACCAACATTCGATATAAAATCATGGCCATTACGACCGAAATTTTGCGAAAAGTTATGAAAAATATGGGCAAATCCCAGAAACAGTCCACTAACCAAAAATTTTTCAAAATAATTTTTTTAATGGAATATAAGATTTGATGTTTAATTTCAGTTTCATATTAAAAAATATGTATTTCGATTATCATTAATGCAATAATTGTTACCAAATCCTACCCCACTCTTGATCTCTTAATGTTATACATGAATTTAACATTATTTTAGGTGCTTAATATATCACTTACGGCACACTCATCAAAATAAAAATTTCATTAAAAAAATTGAAATTCATTCATGCATTCATTAATAAACACAAAATTAGTTTAAGAATTGCAATTCATAAAAATATAATTTATTTTACAACGTTTCGTATAAATGTTCTAAATTCCCATTTCATAGTATTGATAAACTGAAATTCATTGTTGGTGGGATACCTTTTCTAAAATCTTTGGATGAAGTTTCCTGACGATCTGGCCTAAGCAACCAGTGAATTGCGCATAGGAATAGCTTATCCCATCAACAATAAATTTCAGTTTATCAATAGTATGAAGTTGGAATTTGGCACATTTAAAGAAAACCTTGTTGATTAATTTGTGAATCCCAAGAAAAACTTTGATAATTAAAATATAATGTTTGTCTACAGTAACACTAAAATTGTTCTGTTTTTTAACGAAGTACAGAACATTATATAATGTTCGGTTATTTCTTGAAAATAGTTAGTGCCGGTTCACACAAGTCAAGTCAAGTCAAGTCAAGTCAAGTCTTGAGTTTTTAGGAGAGAAGGGAAAAGAGAATGCCATTTCTTTTCCCCTCTCTCCTAAAAACTCAAGACTTGACGAGTCAAACTTGACTTGTGTGAACCGGCACTTACGAACGGTATTAAGGGTTGTGTTCGTCTTCATAATCACTAAAAAATAGATATCGTTATTGGGTGTGTGAGCCGAACACTTAATAATGTACTGTTTATTTTCAAACACTGATTTTAATTAGCGGTTTTTTAAATACCGCTAAAACCTAAACATGTTTAAAAGTTTTATATAAATCTATATAAAATATGCTTTCTCAAAAGTATATGATTCTCAAATACGTTACATACTAGGTTTTCAAACTTTTGTTTAGTTAGAATTAGTTAAAATAAGTTAGAGAGATGAATTGGGCTGTGCCGAATCCTTGACACCCTCCACCTACAGTTCGAATATTTCTGGAGTAATTTTTATATGGGGCCTATGGTAAATTATTGGCCGATCTTCACGAAATTTAAACAAGTAATTTATAGTGTTATAAAGCTGACTGAATTTTATTATAATAGAACACAGATTGAGAGCGTTGCGGTTTTACGCTTACAAAAGTTTTTTCCCGAGAGTAGACTTTGTGGGCCAATGGTAAGTTATGGACCGATCTGCACGAAAGTTGACAGTGTAATTTCTAGTCATATAAAACTATGACAGACCAAAATTTATTACAATGGCAATATTTGTTATGGTTCTAGGCGTACTAAAGATTCATAAGTATGATTTTTAGTCATATAAAACGAATTTGTGCAAAATCTAATATCAATATGTGCATTCCGCCACTAGTTATGCTAGTTTTTTTTAACAAAATGATAAATTTTTTGGGTGGTTGTTCCACATTTTAATTCATAAATATTTTCCTACTGAACCAATTTTGATGGATTTCAATCCCAAACTGCTTAGGGAACCTTGACACAATTTGATACCAATATTTATTTTCTTTTGAGTCTTGAAAGTGAGAGTGATTTCAATAGACGGATAGACGGCATTGCCTAAATCGACTTAGAATGCCTGAAGGACCTAGAAAATATACGGAATGTGATTCCTATATAAAAACGCAAAAAAGTTTAGAACATTTGAGCTATTTTTAGCAAGTATTTGCCGTTTTAAGCACTTAGATAAAATTCGTTAGATGAAAGTTTTATATCAATACCGTATTTTTTGTTTTAAATTTTTTAGCTAGCTTAAAGTTGTGAATTGTCACATACAACCCTAACAAAATACTAACTAGAAATCGAAAAAAACTGTCACGTACAATCCTTAGTTAACTAAAACTGCAAAAGTAAGTACAACCGTGAACATAAACAAGTAGTTTTTAACTAGAAAAGCAAAAAACTTAATAAGAAATAGTATAAAATCTGTAAATTAAAATATTGAAAAATGTTTTTGTAGCGGAAATGAGCCGCTGAGAGATATTTCAAAAACTCTAGATTTCCCGCTCACCGCTAAAACGTATTTTTTCCGCGATTGACATTTTAAAAACGCTAGATTTAGCGGGAAAATCTCTAAATTAGCAACAGTGCGACCAACCAACCGAACTAGGGCTGCCAGGCAGCCTGGAATGGCCTGGATTGTCCAGTTTTTTGGGTGTTGTCCAGGTTCCAGCTAAAATGCAATGTATCCAGTTAAAAAAATTTATTTAATTTTGAAGAATTACTTTTTTATTAATTTTATTTTTTATGATTAAATTATTAAGGGTTTTCATGATATCGCTTAAAATTCTCGCAATCTGTGCATTTTTACGCCCTCGCAAATGAACTGTCAAGAATTGTATGAGAATTCATTCATTTGCCAACAATTTTGACTCGTAAACTTGCGCTGTTCAATTGTGCAGTGATACAAACAAATTTTTTTTAATGCTTACCGACAGACCTTCCAATTAATAAAATACGATCCAGATTTTTAAAAATGCGATAAAAAAAACGTACAAAATTTAAATAAAATGGACCAACTAGCAATACTTTTTGTGCAAGGACTTATGTATTTCTAGTAATCTTTACACACAAGAATTCATTCCTTTATGACCGAATAATGGCTACAATTTAAAAACACTAAATTTTGATAAAAGTAGCAAAATGTTTCAAGTAATTTTGCAATTATTCAATTCTTTAAATAGCAATACAAAAAAAAATATATGTGTCTAAACAAATAGTTATCAGCCATGTTCTGCAAATCGAATTCGAGTGTAATCAAAATCAAACAGACTTTGAAAACGATACAGTGTTTAAAGTTCATTAAAAAATTTTGTTTTATTAACTTCATACTATGAGTACAGCTTTTCTTCATTAAAACTTATCTTGAAATAAAAAAAAAACGAAGGCAATTTAAACAAAAATTTAACTGAAAACCTCCATTGATTTCAGTTTCACTCGATTTTCTTAACAACAGATGTTTTTTGCATTGAATTATTAGTGGTTAGGGTTCGAAATGTCAACTAATTTTAAATAAAACATGAAATCAAGACAAATTGGTTAGAAGTGTCAAAGTCAGCTGGCTTTTCGCTGCGACTTGTAGTGAATTCGTCCTGATTAAAATTATGTAATATAATACTGAATTTAAAGTGTTACGTGTCCTTGCTTTTTTATTGCAAAATAAAATCTGAAGTTAAGTGCATTTTCAAATTGTCCAGTTATTTTTTCAAATTCCATGTGAATTTTTTCAATTGTCCAGTTTTTGACTTTTGGTATCTGGCAACCCTTAACCAGACAGACAGCCATCTAGCCGGTTTGTTTGTACAAGTTTCTTTTTTTCGCCTACATTCAATTCTTCTTTGTTAATTATTAATAATTTTTTGTTTTATTGGTTTCTGGTAAAACTTAACAATAACGATTTTAAACAAATGAGTGTTATCAGTAAAACTAAATAAGAGGTACAAGGAAGTTAATAAAAAAATCAGTGTGCAAAAATGACTCTATTAAAATACATGTCTTTAATAACCACTTTCTCGGTATTTGCGGCTTTAATATCGATTGTCTGGCAAGCATTTCTATCGTTGAAACAATTGAATAAAATTACTCAAATTTTAACTGGTTTATTGGCGATTGAGAGTCAATTGAAACGACCTTGGAATGACACAAAACCTAAAGTTGCTTTAGGCTATGGAGCTTGCAGTGATTTGTTAATTAGAGCAACAGAATTTCTTAATTATTCAGCTGAAATAATACCAGACAATGTGGGGTCAGAGTTTACCGTGGATGAGGTGAATGATGAGGCCGAATTGTTACAAACATTTGGTTATTATTTTCGCAATGGTGCCGCAGCAGAGTAAGTGGGTCCTGCTGCTATCAGTCTTAATTGATAAGACGATTTTTTTCTTTTAGGAGAGTTATGTCCAACACATCTCTATTTAGACAATTAATTCAAATTGCTAAAAAACACCATCGCGAATCGATACAATGGTTTATTGGCGGCAATGCCCCTTTAATGGGAATACGTTTTGACAAGGAGGGTTGGGAGGTCTTATTGGGTGCTAGAATGTCTCATAAGTGAGTATGTACTGAGAAGTAATCAAGGAATATTCTCAATGAAATGGGTACAGGCAAAAAGGAAGTTTAGAATAACATAACTCAAGGTTATTTACTAAAAACTAGTTAGACTATAATCAATATGAAATAAAAAGTTGGGTATGTGATACAATCAGCTTATATAACATAAAATTTAAAAGAGTATAGACAGCAATTAAAAGAAACATTTATTAAAAATTAATATTTAAAGATACAAAAAACAAAATTTTCGGTCATAGTCGTTGCGTTTTAAAAATCGATTTCTATTACATACCTGATTTTTAAATGCCCAGAAACGTCAAAGTCGACAATTCTTTTTCACCAAGGATTTATAAATACCTATAATGATTTAAAAGAACAAAATAACTAGAAAGTTAGAAAAATTACATTTCGAAAGTTTAATACTTAAAAAACAATTATTTTAAGTAAATATTGTCAAAAGCTTTGTAATAAAATTTGCATACAAAATTTCCTATTTCACACATTAGCAATTTCGTTCAGTATTTAAAGGATTTTATACACCGAACTTTAGCATGAGAAAATACTTTAATTCTGAAACCTGATCAAAAGTGAGCACAAACATTACAGATATAAAACATAAATAAAACTTTTTAACTACAAATAGTCAAATTGTGTACAAAGTTTGAAATATTTTAGGTGTCATGAATTTTAAAAGTGGAATGTGTGCAAAAATTTTATTTGAAAATATTTGTTTTTCGCTTAAACTTGTTAGACTTAGATTATTCTTTTCTTCTTTGAGTTTACATGTTTTACGCTTTTTAACATTATCAGTTCAACTTTCATCATTCTAAATATGATTAGGTAACATGTTGCTTACACCCAAATTGTCCTATTTGAAGAACTTGTGGGACTACCCTATCCAAAACTAAAATTCGATTTAATTACAGACTGTTCATCGATTTCGAACGTTAACGTTCGCATAGAAAATTACATTTAAAACAAAAACTAATTTTAGAATTTTGTTTTAAAAATAGTTTTCTAAGCGAACGGTGACGTTCGAAATCGTTAAACAATCAGTTAAAACTGTTAATTTTATTTGCAAATTTAATTTCTAAAGAATATTTCAGTTTTAAAAAAGTTTTTTTAATCAAATTTTCCTTTAAACATAGTTTTAGACAAGGCCCATTGAAAAGGTCTGCGCAAGAAGCCTGATGATCATTGTTTATGTTCTTTTTAGTTGTCAAAAGTTGTTTATATTTTGCTTACATGTGCATGTATACGTTTGTTTTCGTTTATGGTATGCCACACATACACGTTTTTTCCTTTTGCTTTGTATATGTGGTAGTAAATTGTTGACAACTAAAAAGAATCGTTTTTTGTTTTTGAGACCTGATAGATGGGCCTTGGTTTTAGAGACCTTTTATAAACCTGAAATATATTTTTTGAATAAGGCCATACATTTTGTTTCCTTCGAGTCAATCTGACATGGTTTTTCTCAACCTTCTCTTCCTACAGATTACGCCGCTTAGTCCCCGAAGCTATAAAAATAGCTGGCGATGTTATTGAAGAAGATGATATACATTTAATATTAGAATATAAGGCTGGTGAAACTTGGGGCCCCTTTACAGCCCCCAGAGCTAACCGCTATATATTACATAACGATCACAATAATCCACATCTAAATGCGCTAGAACATTTAGAAAAAGCTATCCAGAGTTTTAACCCCGATCTATTTATAATCAGTGGCATACAAATGATGGATAGTTATAAGTTTGATGAGAATATAAGGGAATCTCGTTTACTTAAAGTTAATCAACAAATAAATTCCTTGAGTAAACACACTTTAATACACTTCGAAATGGCTTCTTATGTAGAAATTGAGTTACTGCAACAATTGCAAAGATATATATTACCTTATGTTGACTCATTGGGTATGAATGAACAGGAATTGGATAATTTGAAACAAGTTTTAGAAAATGGGCGCACAACTTTGGCCTCTGACTGGAATCCAAGAGTGGCTACTACTTTAGAACAAATGCGCAAAGTATTTACTATTTTGTCTAAAGATTATTACAAAAATATTACTGGCGTTAATAATACTAAAAGAAGAATGGTCAGCAGAATACATTTACATACCTTGGCCTACCAGGCTTTATTAACGGTTAAGGATTCTAAATGGAAAAATACCAAATTCGGAGCAGCCAAGGCAGCTTTGATAGCTCATCGTTATGTTTGTCAAACACAAGTGGTATTAGATTTTATAGTACTTACATATTTCAAGTACTTTTTTAAATTTTAATTATATTCCAGATAAATCCAGAGTCCGCTTCTTTAGTTTTGGACGACAGTTTCTCTACCTTTTTAGATCAATCTAAAGCACAACGCATAACTTTTGATCCCCAAAATCCAGTACCTTGCTGGTTTGAAACTCTCGAAATAACTGCACAAAAATCTGTGAATATTGAAATTTGTGTAGCCCCTGTTTTAGTCTGTCGTATGGCTAAAAAGACGGCTGGAGCTGGGGATAATATATCAGCAGCTGGTTTATCACAACAAATATAAAATTGAATTTACGTTATTATTTTATACTTAACAAAGCCATAACTACTTAATGAGACTGCTCTGCTAATTTATAAACACTGAGGGAAAGTAAGATCTTAATTGGCCTTATTGTTATGGTGGTTTCGTTAACGCCTGATTTGTTTTTTTTTTAATAGATAGTAAAACACAAGCTGTGTTCTTTAATCTGTTAAAAAAAAAACAACTTAGGCGTTAACGACAACGCCTTACACAATGCCGAATCTCTTTTTTTTAATCATATATATTTTTGGAAACCTATTGATCCTTGACATCTTTATACTAAAAAACATTCCTTTTGCAAGAGGTTTATAATTACAAGGTTAAATTGAAAAAAAAAGTTAAGTATTTTGGAAAACCTCAGCTTGTATTTGTAAGAAACTTTTCATTAAAAGTTTTAGTTTAGGTCTCTCTACGCGTTCCTAAATTTAGTCTGGAAATTTCGATGTCTTTAATTGATTAATCAAAAAATTCAAAATAAAAGTAAGTCTTCTTAGTTAGAAAATTAAAAAGAAAAAATCAAAAACTAAGATTATAAAGCAGTGCCCAAAGCTATTTTCAATCGTAACCCAATAAATAATAAACTTCTTTTAATATTATTTTGGTTTTTAAAACTATGTGTTCATGTCAATCGCTTTAAATATTTGTTTATAACAATTGTATATTTTTAAATTTGCTTAATTTTATATCCTATTATGTTCATATTGTAGCTAGTAATGTTGGAACTACAAAATTTGTTAAAATTATATTTTAAGATTTATTATTGCGTATTAAACTTATACGTTTTCTTTTTTTATTAATGACCTGTACGAAAAAGTTACCTTAAGCAATTTTTGCATTCCCCTTTTTAAAATTGTATTGAATGTTGTATAAAATATTTTATAACTCGTAAATACAAAAAAAATCTAATCTAAGAAAAAAGTAATTTAAAAAAAATAAATCAAAATGTGGTAAAATAAAGACTTTTTTCTTTCATTTTAACCTTTTATTTTATTTTATTTTATTTTATTTTATTTTAAAACCTAAATAATCGAAATTTTCTTTTCCACTTACAGTCCCGGCATAACATATGCTATATTATCTAATGTAGTAGCCAAATTTGCCTTTAGCTCAGGTTTCTTATCCAAACCTGGTAGGCATGTTGTCAAACAAAGCAATGGGCCCAAGGAGCATAGTAAACTGTCCAGCAGTACTGATAAACTACCAGAAACGGCAATTTGACCTTCATGATCCTTAAGACGATCTCCAATAATACTAAGACTTTCACCCAACAATTTTAGATGGGCCGCAGCATCAATGGGTTCTATGGTGGGTAAGGGGGTTTTTATATTATTCAAAGCCACAGATTTATTAGAATTGTTGTAAATGTTAGTAGAACCATTAGTGGCTATAAACAGGGGAGTAGAGTTATTATTTGTGGAAGTTGAGTTTGTAAGATTCCTCCTATAAGAATTGTTGCGTGGTCTTTTTGGTGTAGTACAAGAAAGTGTAGAGGGTTTAGCTATAGCCAATTCCTCTTTTGCTTTTTGTTTTTCTTCGGCCAATTTTCTAGTGCGACTTGTGGTAGGTCTATTAATAAAAATGGAGTTTGGTGTACTTTGATTGCCTTCTTCAGGCATGGTTTTGTTCGCATGATTTACACCATTCTTCTCTCTTTGCTTAACTCTGCTAGAATGCATTTTAGCTTTTCGCTTCCAGGCATTTTTTTCTTTATTGGAAACATTTGACCACAGCTCATGTAAGCGCCTTGCCGCCTGCTGATCCATTTCCGAGTTTTTACCAAATTTTGCTGTTTTACGATGTTCCCTAGCCCACATATTATAGGCTGTATAACGAGTCTTACCTTTATCTTTACGTTCAACTCTATTTTCTTTTAATTTCTTATTATTTTTCTCAGTCATATACAATGATTGTCTAAAAGGAGACTTATGATTGGCCACAGAGCCTTCCAAATTTGCTCCTTCGCTGCCAACCAAATCAGCTACCAATTCACCAAAACCATCATCATCTGATTCGCTTACTGCCGTAAAGCCACTAGTATTATGTAAAACATCATTTATATCATCTTCATCTTCTTCCTCCTCCTCGTCGTCATCCTCATCACCGGTTTCCTTAGAGAGATTATCTACATCCATGTAATCTTTATCTTTTTGATCCTCTTCGGGTTCCTCATCATCAGCTGCCATATCATTTTCTTCATCGGGGCCTGTGCGTTCAGCTTTACGGGCCTTTAATGCTGCCAAACTAGGTCGACCACGGCCTGAATGTTTCACGACTGTAGTTTTTGGTGAATGAGTACTGGCCGTAGCCCTTTTATACATTTTTCTTTCCAATTCATCAGGGGATTGAAAATCTAAAAGTTTAGATGACTTTTTACGTACTCTTCCACTGCGTGAAACACCAGTAACTTCAAATTCTGGAGAAATAATACGAAATATAATAATTTGTTAAACAGTTTATTTTAAACTTTTACCTTTTGTATTTGGTGTGGTCTGCGGTATTTCCATGTTATTTTTTACAGATTTCTTAATACTTTTGCAAAAGTTTGTTTTTATAACAATTTTTCTTGCATAAACAAGAAGAAAAATGAGAAATTGGAAGATAGATATTATTCATAAACTTGGTAGCACAGCACTTGTAAGTGTTGCCACAAGATTTGTTATTAAAATTACGCCAAAAGAGTATTAAAAACAATCCAAAAAATTTCTGAATACTCCAATCCGATTTGCGTCGTTTTCGAATTTGTGTTTTTTTTTTAAATTTCTGTAATATCAAAGTTGCGCCGTTTTTGTTTTAGTTTGCGTCGCATGGCTTCGAAGTTACGTCGCTAGTGCTACGATTTGCGATTCGGTTTGCTTCGTTTTCGACATTGCGTCTTTTTAAAATGTCTGTGATTTCAAAGTTGCGCCGTTTTTGTTTTACGTTGCGTCGCATGGCTTCGAAGTTGCGTCGCTAGTGCTTCGATTAGCGTTGTTAATATAAAAATGTTTGTCTAATGCAAATATATGTGTATATTTAGGTTGTCTGCTGATTGCAACTGTTATCAAATTACATTGGCTGAGGTAAAGTTAAATTTAAATATTTTGCAGCAACGAGTTAAAAAAAAGCAAATAAGCTTCAAACAAAAACTTAGTATTTTGACGCGTTCTAAATCAGGGGAATAGGCTGTTGAAATTTGTTGAAACAAGAACATCGTTACAACATAAACAGATTACAAAAATGAGGCAAAATGAAGCCATAAATTAATTTATACTTTACTTGAAAAAAAAAATCTTACTATTTGGATTGAAGATAAAAAAAAAAAATTAAAACAAAAGGTTGTTCAAAAATAAACCTTTAACCTTAATTGAAGATCTAAAATGATAGGAAAAAATGACCGAGAACTTGATTTCGGTCATTTCTTTCTATCATTTTCTTAACACCAAAATGAAAAATGTGATTACTCGCTCATTCATTTCTTGTAGGGAAGTGATGTTTCAAAAATGGCCAGACCAAGGCGAATTCAAACAGGTAAACTCATCTCTACAACTACAAAAAGCCCCATGTATTTTGTTTATACAATTTTCTGGTTGGTTGTCAAAATTTTTTTATTGCAAATTAAAATTATCACTTTTTTATAAAAGAAATTAATAAATTCACTTCAATCATTCGCAGTTTTGAAATTTTTTTATTATAAAAATAATATTTTTAACACTTTTCATTCAACTTCTTCTCAAAACAAAATCATATTTTGACGTTTGGCCATATTTTTTAATTCGCCGTGGAAACAGCTTATCAACGGCTGACGAGATGAGTTTACCTGTTTGAATTCGCCTTGGGCCAGACTAATGTCTCCAATGCAAACCACAAATAACCTTGTTTGTTTCTTTTAGCGACAAGAAAGCCCTTAATTAGGGGTCAAAAGGTAAAAATGGCAACCCTGCTCTAAACGTCAAAAAAATTACAACAAAAAACTACTTGCACTCTCATGCTCATTTTTCCACACATAATTTTCCGGCAATTTTCATTGAAGCAAGACGTGTTCCTTGCAAAAAAAAAAGAATTTAAATAAACAAAATTTTTTACCTGTTTTGTAAATATACAAATTTTCAATTATGAACGAAATTTGTAGCGGCATAAATTACTTAGTGTAGTGTTGAAATAAATGATTTAATTTATATAAGCATTTACAAGAGAATTAGTTCTATCGGAAAGAAAACAACCACATACATATATACATAGCAGGGTAGTGGTTGCGCAACTCCACCTCCCCTTCAAGTAAAAAAAAAAATTATTTTCTTTAAAGAACTAAGTGGTTTTTTAATATCAAATTTTAATTACTAAAAAAGTGAAGTGAAAATAATTAAGGACATGAAGAAACGTTCAAATTCTCGTGGTAGTCCTGAGACTGTCAATAATACCAATACGTCTTCAACACTGCATGCACCTGCCACCGTCAAATCTGGGGCCAGCAGTGCACCCACTACACCAACCAAAGCACGTGGAGGCAATAATGGCAGCAGCAAACCCAAACCAGAAGAAATTGCCGAAACCTTTTTGGTTGTCAATGAACGTCCCGTCGATGACATTTCCTTGGATTTCTTTTATAAACCGCATACCATAACCTTGTTAGCCGTATCGGTTTTGGCTGTTATGTACTTTGCATTTGTCAGGTAATTTCAGTGTATTTTTCTTTCAAAGAACATTTTTCTACTTTTTGTAAAATGTAAATGATTCATATTTTTCTGTTTGAGTTTATTAAGGTTTTAAGAAACATCTGATTAAAATTTGGAAATGCAATTATTAACAGGAATTATTATGAATTATGATCAAAACAAATATGGTAATAAAACATGCACTCAATCTTTTTCCCTTTAAATAAGGGAGAACAAATCTCGACATTGCGCAAATGATGGTTTAGTTAAAGAGATTTAACCCTAAAATGCCCAAGCACACCGATTTTGATAAAAACGGGTAAGAGTCCTATATTTGGATATGCCGAATTTTTCTTCACAGAAAGTTACATAAATACCGTTCTTTAGATGTAAATAATTCTTTTTTGTGCTACGCCCACTTCCCAAATTAAAACCAAGATGCTGGTACCTAATTTGGAAACTTTGACTCTTGACCTTATCCAGGTACACACTTCTTTAACCTTGCCCACATTTTGTCGGATATTGTATATTGACAACTTAGATATTTGTAGCTAATTTGGAAACTGGCTTTCGCCGTTCCCCAGATATAGGAACATAACAAATTTTAAAATTTCGCTTCCTTATGACCATAATATACATATGTAAATACTTTATAGGGCCTTAGACCAATAGGAATAACAAACATACCTTCGTTAAGGGTATAAAAATAATTGCTTCGCATATACATACTTCTGGTTTTTATAAACGCATATTAGATCTTACTAAGCTATCCACTTTGGGACCTGGTTATTATTGTTATTTTTTATTACTAATATTGTATTAGGCTGGGGAGCCAACTCGTAAATAATTGTTATATTGTACGTTATTTATTTTTTTTTATTAACTGTGCTTTAATGCAGAATTAGAATTTACAATTGTAATATATAATTTTTGGCCTCCTAGGCTTTTTATATTACTTGGATTGAAATAAATAAATAAATGGTCAAGTAATAGGTATAATTTTGTCAAAAAATTAAAGTTATTTAGAAAATAGTGGTTGTATCTTAAAAGGTACACTGATCAATCTACCGTCAGATCTTTTCATAGAAAAGTACATACATTTTTTAAGTGTTAATTTTTAAAGTTTTTTTTCAGTAGGTTAGGTTAAAAAGGCTGGTGCGACACCCTAACCCAGAGACGAATATGGTCCATTGTAAATCCCTTGACCTTAGGGGGGTTTTTTAAGTAGGTATAATTTGATCCATTCCAGAATATTTAATTGATACTCTAATTGTATGTTCTACTAAGTGGTATGAACATAAATGCCAACAAACTTTTGTTTTCTTGCTGAAGACCATTATCTCCCTGAAATAGGACCTGGTGTTCACAAAGCTGGAGATTGTTTTTCCTCCAGAAAATTCTTTCAAAAGAGTTCGGATTTACCAAATTTCGTGGCAAAAGTTTCTGAAAAAGAAGAAGATGGTGCTGAATTTTAGAGTTGCATGCTGGGGTTTATCAGCATTTATCATTTTTAGAGTGCCCCGGTAGGCTGGATGGTAGTGAGCTAGGCTATCAGTGCATTGGTTTCGGGTTCAATTCCCGCCAGAGACTCTGGTTTCCTGCAAACAAGCGTAGTGCTTACAAGCTGCTAGGCTTAATCGGTATTCTAGTTAGTAGCTCGTTGTACGTAGTGTAAAAACTGTTGCTAACTTTTTGTTATGATTAACGCTGATTATCTTTAAGCCATGCTTACATTGGTTTTTAATTTGGCCAGTAGTTTCAAAGATATCTTTGAAGTTTTGAAAAAAATTGATAAAAGTCATGTACGGAAGCATCAAGGTCAATTTCATCTCCAGCAAGTTTGCAAAACATCTTCATCAATTGGTTCGATATTAGAAGCTTCCTGAAAGGTCCTTAATTTCTTAGTTCTAAAACTATACATATGTATGCTTTTTAAAGCATTCTTCTTTATCATGTCTCAAACTTAAAAAATTTTATATGCTAGTAGTGAAATTAAACAAAATCGGTATATAAATGACCAAATTATAGGCATTAATACCGATAACAAATTTTTCTTCTTCCTAAAATAATGGTTTTCGTTAATAGCGCGCATACCATTAGAGTATGTATATTAAAAATACAGATTCGACATAGCCGAATATGACACTTTCACTTATTATTATCTCGTTCTATATTAAATTGAAGTCATAGGGCTATACATGATTAATGAAGTAATATTTAACAATAAATGAGCAATATTATAAAATAACAATTTTTGTGCTTTTAAAAATGTTATGTTTCTTCCCCTTCCAAACACACCTCTGCTTTCAAATATTTTGTCATACTACCCTTATTTCCTTAACAATAAAAACTGCAGTTTTCTTTCTACTTTCTTGTGACATGTATTGAGCAAAAAATTAACAAAATTCGTGTCATATTTTTAGTTAGTTTAACGTAAAGGCCAAATAATTTTGCAAATTAAAAAAAAACAGAGATTTTTTTTGTTATAAACAAATGTTACTAAGTTTAATACTATGGTTACTAAATATAATAAAAGAAGATAAATTTATTTTTTAATAAAAAAAAAACAAATCAAAAATATTAAGTAAAAATAATGTAGAAAAGAAAATTATAAATTAAACTTAGCAAATGCTCTTAAATACATTTAAGGAATATCTAAAATGGATGCGTAAGTTGTATTTTTACTTCCTTAAAAAACTAAATTTAGTAGTCAAGAGCAATTTTTTATTTTTAGAAAAATTAATTTTTTTTTTTGTTAAAAAACTTAAATCAAAAAAAAAAACACTGAAATTAACCTTCATTTATTTATTGATTGGAATATTATAGAGAGCATAAAGTGAGTGTAGTTTCTGCTTTGTATGTAGTTATTTTAATAGACATAGCAGTTTATAGTGGATTTTATTTCGCTTTTGCACCTCTAGGTTTTTTAAATTAAAACTTAATTTTGTTGTTACTCTGCTTGTATTTGTGGTTTTTAGCATTATTCTTACCTTTAAAACATGTGCTCACTTACATTTCTGATAATTAAATGATATAGTACAGAGAGATAAATACATATGGTCATTTCCATTTTGACGTGTCGTGATATTTGTACCATAAATTGTAAAAAAAATTGAATTAAGAAGTCAAATTTGTAAAAACGGTTTTCATATATACAAAGTAATGAAGTAGCACTATATTCAGAAAAAAAATTACGCTAAGGATTTGCAGATACATATAAGCAAAAATCTGCGCTGGCGTGACGTTAAAAAAACGGAAGTGGATTTTGACTTGCATTACAAAACTGACTAAGACTGCGTATTGAGCAAGATGTTTTGTATAAAACCTTTTTTAGTAAACTTTGGCCTAATACATATTTATTTTTCAAGCTATAAAATTTATAAGTCTTTGCTCGTTTTAAGGTAAATATGGGCATTTTCAGCGAAAAGTCTATTATTTTAATGTAACGCCAGATTGTAAATAAAGTTGTACTTTCGGACCATGATTTTCAATCGTTATCCCTTTTGTTACTAAATGTAGAGCTAGTTGCGCTTCACACCAAAATATAAAAAAGTAAACTATACGGATACAATTTTTTGAGAAACAATTTTAAAATACTTCTGGCGTTACGTTACAAAAAGTAGACTTTTCGCTGGAAATGCCCATATATAAAATGAAAAATAAATTGTTTCTCAACTCAAAATTTTAAACTCAATTCGAGGGTTAAATGCCCAACTATAATATGCATAAGCTTGCTTAAGCTTCTGTCAAAAATTAACAAAACGTCTCTCAAAACCATTAAAAAAATTAAAATAAAAAATATTTGATTTCTTACGGAAGTGCGATCTGTTTCGTACTTTAAGCAAATGACCAAGGCGAATTCATGTAAACGGTGGTGTCGATACTACACCAAGTAACAACACAAAAAACAACAATTTATTTTTGTGTCGCTTTCGTTGGCCGATATGCCAAAAACACAACTAACTTTTGACATTCCTCTCTCTAATTAAGAAAAAAAGTAGCACAGCTGTGCTTTCAACGCCACCTGAAAAATGAATTCGGCTTGCAAATGACAGTTTCATAAAATTTAACAAAAAGTTTTCTTAAGTTCAATTTGGTTCTACACAAGGTATATTTACACAAGGTAAACTCGTTGGCCCATATGTTTGTCAGCTATTTACCTAAGTTGGAACACCAATGTCAAATTCCGTGTATATGAGCCAAAATTGGTACATGTGTGCGTTAAATTTATATGAAAACAATTTTGACAATTCCGTTCCACTCGGTTATTTTTATAGAGCAGCATGTCTACACTCCCAAATGAGTCTACCTTGTGTAAATATACCTTGGTTCTACATATATGAATCGTGTATTCGCACAATTGCTTAAGCCAACATAAGCTTTTATAGTTGGGCCTTAAGTTTTTGGGTTTAAAATTTCATCAACGCATTTATAGGAACAATAAACTTACACCTTTTTTAAAAAACAAGAAGCTCTAAAGATTTTTCAAAAAATAATTTACAATAGAAAATAATAATGAATAATTTTAACAACTTCATTAACTGAGACACCTGTCTCAATTCGTCAACTCATTATGTGATAGATATTAAACTAAGGCCCGTTTTTACAACTTACCGATAGCTAAAAGTAGGATTATATCGGCCGTATAAAAAGTGTTCCGTTATTACAACTTTACTTTTATCTACCAGGTAGGATTAAGCTTAATTTACTTTTTACGGCGAACAAAAACAATACAACTCACAACAACCAGTTGTTTATTTACAACTCACCAGAGTTGAGTTGTGAACCGTAATAGGGACCTTAATCGCGCTGTATGCCAAGTTAATGTTTAGCAGCGTTATGTATAATGAAAAATTGGCAAGAAGTTAGCACAGAGTTGAATTATAATACACTTACAGACTGTGGATAGCAAACTGCTAAACTCTGACTAGTGAGTTGCCAAATATCTGCTAATTTGGAAAAAACAGCTGTATGAAAACAGTATGAAATGTCAAAATCAGGGATGATTTCAGCAAAAATAATGTTTTTTTTTTTAATACAGTATGGCATCGTTATATATCAGAGTTGATTTATTAAAAATTTTCACCAGTGAAAAAGTATATTATACATGAACATTTTGCTAACAAGCTGCTAAGCTTAATCGGTATTCTAGTTGGCAGCTCGTTGTACGTAGTGTATAAACTGTGGCTAACTTTTCATTATACATACCGCTGTAGATGATTAACTTTTGGAAACAAAAATTCACTCAGCATGGCTCCACACTCATTTCGAAAGAAATAATGAACGATGGTGCCGCCAGCGTGTAAACAGCCAATTTTAATGGTCGTAATGGTGATTCATTAACGGCTTGAGAATTGTCTTCGGCCCAAATACGATGTATGCATGTATGTATGTTCTGGGCATGAAAATACAGTGTGATATTCGTTGGAACCAACATGTTTTTCAAGTGTCGAAAGAAGCATTCAAGTGCCTTGGTTTCTTAAACCGTTGTAAGAACTACTACACTCCGTCTGACCTCCTCACTATTTATACAGCCTATATCCGACCGAAAATTGGATATAACTGCCATATCTGGGCAGGTGCTTCAGGGTCTATCTGGTCTGGATCGGGTGCAAAGGAGTGCGTTGAAGCTCATCAATGACAGAAGGGTATCCAGCTCAATTCACTCATTGGAGCATTGTCGAAATGTGAGCTGTGCGTCATTGTTCTATCGATATTACCACGGTAAGTATTCAGCTGAAATGGACGAACTCATCCCTGAGATGCTGGTGCATGCCCGTAGTACTCGGCTTCTCAAAGATCTTCGCTGGTATGAGAGTGAAGTCCAACAACACCTGGACTCTATGACAGACCACACCTCATACAGGGCAGCTCTGAATGCAGTTCATAGGAAGTCGGTGGAGAATGCGATGAACAGCCACCGAGACAATATCGTGTTTTTTTTTTAATTCCCTAAGCTAGTCCCGCGAAGCTCTACGCTTGTCTACAGGAAAGAAACCAGAGTCTCTGGCGGGGTTGCGGGCCCAGCGCTGATAGACTAGCTCACTACCAGCTAGCCTACCGGGGCACTCCACCACCAGGTGCAAACGAATAGCGGGACTTACCACGACGGACGAGGGTGACATTGACGCAATTGAGAAAGGGATGGTGCGCATGTTTAAACTCGTACTGTAAGCAAACGATTAACACAATATAAAAAGAAAAATAAATAAAAATGGCTTTTCTGTTCGAAGGACGAAATTATGGTCGAACGTATGTAAACTTTTGTCGTTCACTGTACATACATAAAAAAAACAACTCCCTAAAAAGTTCGTTGTACCCTCAAAAGTTTATAAAGAGATAAAGCAATACAAACATTGATAATTTGAGACAAAACTTTTTAAGTGTGGCGTCACTTTGAATATTAATGAAGTCAAAAAAGGGATTGGTTGTTCTTTTTTTAAGTTAAGTATATTAAGTGCTTTGTTTAAAAATTTAATGATCAAACTTTAAAATTTTATAAATTTTAATATTATTCGGATGTGTATTCTAAGTCAAATTACAATCCTCAAAAGCTTTTATACTTTAATAGTCTTATTCCTTTAATATTTTCCAGGAATATTTTGTATGCACTATCAGAATTTTTCTTTTGTATTGTATTTTTTAGTAAATTATCAGCTGTTTTTTTATTATTTCTTATCAGTTGAATAATTTCTTAAATCTGCTTACTTTATAGTATTTATAGTATTTTTTGCGTTTATTAACAAAAATATCCGGTTTGAGTGATTGTTTGAATGCTATGTTTTTTTTTTAAATACCCTGGTTGGTCATAAGACATGTCGTCATTTCTTTAGCAACATAACAAAAGAAGTGTTCGACCCACCACAAATGCATACTATTTAAAATACTACGTATTCTTAGTCGTAGTCATATTTCCCTATGATGCTACACTTTGCATTCTTAGGAAAAAATCGTACGATATGACGTTTTAATTACGTACAAGCTTTTCTCTATATTTTTTCTTTAGTATATTTATTTTCCCATTATTATCACTTATAATAAAGTTTGTGTACACACAGCTTCAAAAGTGAGGTAATACCAGCGTTACATTTATATGTACTTCTTTTTACTACAGTAAACTTGTTATCACAAGAATTATTAAAATAATGGCGCCTTTAATCACAGTTTAATGGGAATCAACTCAATTTTTGGCTTGAATTGTAAGAAAATTATAATAGTAATAAATTTATTGTAATAAAAGAAAATATAAAGTTTTTACCGATGTTGACATACTTTTGAAGCTCATTGTAGTTAAATTCTATTACATAAATGTTACTAAATTAAGTGGTTTTGAATTGTTGCCAAGTTTAGGGTTCTCAAAGCGATATATATTTTTTTTAAAGTAGCACGTGTATTTATAAAAGATTTCGTTTATTTTTAAGCATTTTTGAATAAATAATTTACTTTTTTAAAAGAAAATATGTAATAGCAAAAATGTTTTAGCAAATACAAATACATTAAGAAACCACTAATAGGATATTTTTGTGGTTTTCATGGCTAACCGGGTATGTCTATTTTTTCGACCTTGACACGTTAATGCTGTATTGCTTAATTTTGAACGCTCTTTACGTGGTTCTTAACAATCTGATTTTTTAACGTATTGACCAATTTCAAAAAGTTCAATAGCTAGTCCATAGTTTGATCTAGAATGATTTTTCGGCTCTTCATACATAGGCGGTTACCCATGAAAACCACAGATTTACGTTAACAAATACTTTCGGAACTATTAGCAGAAAAATTCTGAAATATATTTCCAAACAAATGTTGCTAACATAACATTTTTAAGCAAGGGGAAATTTGTACTTAAAATAAAAAAATCGATAAGCTTTTAATAGAATACATATTGAAAATGTGGATAACATTTTATAGAAAATTGTAAAAACATACATAAGTTTTTTATAGAAAATTTAGTGAAAACTTAATTTTTCTTAAAAACATTATTCGATAACATAAGTTTTCCTTAGAAACTTTTTCGATAACATATATTTTTTAGAAAATTTATTGATAACATGTTGTTTTCTCGAAAATTTCTCGAAAGCATGAATTGTCTCTTGCAAATTTATCGATAACATAAAATTTATCAACAAATCATCGAAAACAACAATTGTCTTTAGAAAATGTATCTATAACATAAATAGTATCTAGAAAATTTATCGATAACATACATATACATATGTATATTCCGGTGTGTGATGAAATTCGATTCGTTTTCAAAAACGATTATCTGGCCATGTCCTGACAATAGCACGATTTAAAATCGCAAAACGCTCGTGCTTTTTGATTGCGATCTGCCATAGTTTTTGAAAATATTTTGGTTTACTTGAGCATAGATTTGCAATTTAAAGTCGCCAAACTTCTTACGGTTGCGATTTACAGAACACTTCTTATGCGACTTCAAGTTAAAAACTTAAATGTTAAGCGTTTTGCGATTGTCACAACACGCCCGAATATCGTTTTCAGTATATTTTAAAAATGATTTCTAATAGATTTTCTTCTTATTTTTTGTTTACATATTTTCTTTTATATTGTATTTTTACATATACATTAATTGAACTGTATTTTAAACCAAAAATTAAGAATTTAATTCTGAAATGGATTTTAAAATTGCTTAAAATTAATCGAATTTAAGCACATACAGTCATACCTGATTCTTTAAAAAAATTATCAATAACATGAATTTTTTCTACAAAATTTATCGATAAAATGAATTGTCTCTTGAAAATTGATCGATAACACAACTTCACTTGTGTTTCCATCCGCAATCGACCCACAAAAATACCGACAATTAAAAATATTGAAATTTCTGCTTTTCTCTAAACTAACTTCTCACCAATTTTTTTTTCCAATCACAGGGACGAAGGCAATTTTGAGGAGAACATTTGGGCTGGTATACTATGCGTGGTATTCTTTTTCCTAATTATATCAGTATTAGCATTTCCTAATGGTCCATTTACCAGGCCGCATCCGGCAGTGTGGCGTATATTATTTGGTTGTTCGGTGTTGTACTTAATGGCTTTGCAATTTCTAATGTTTCAAAATCACAAAACTATTATGAATATTTTCTATTGGCTGGATCCAAAATTGAAAGATTTTCACATCAATATGGATAAGGTAAGAAAAATTAAACAAGCGGTTCCTTAAGAAGCTTAAATAACAATTTTTTTTCTTTTCTAATAGGAATATGGTGTCAACTGTTCGGATGTTTCATTTGAACGTGTCAAAAGTCATTTAGACGTTTTCGCTTGGGGCCACTTTTTAGGCTGGGCATTTAAGGCCGTCCTTATACGTCATATGGGCATTTTATGGGCCATTTCTATAATGTGGGAAATTACTGAAATCACATTTGCCCATTTACTGCCAAATTTCATTGAATGTTGGTGGGATGCTTTGATTTTGGATGTTTTGATTTGTAATGGTTTAGGCATTTGGGTTGGTCTAAAAATCTGTAAAATTTTGGAAATGCGTGAATACAAATGGGCCAGTATTAAGGATATTTCTTCGACTAGTGGTAAAATTAAGCGTGCCATGTTGCAATTTACACCAGAAAGTTGGACTGCTATTAGATGGTTGGATCCTAAATCGACTGCTATGCGATTTGCTGCTGTTATACAATTGGTGATATTTTGGCAGGTAAGAAGAGATAATGTTAAGCATCCCGGCGCTGCTTGGGATTTTCTAAATAAAAAAAAATAAAATACTGGCGAATTTTGTTAATAACTTGACCCCAGCGATATCTACCATTAATAAAAAATTTTTAATATCACGGCAACAGCGCCACCTATCGGGAATTTTTTTGTAAACCATCACTGAAAGTAGACCTTTCCAACGCATGTACTCGTTTGAAAATCGGTTAAATGGTTCTAGAGTTATAAAATCACGAACATAGGACAACTTTTTTTTATATAAGTATATACATAGGTACCCAGGCAGAAATTACGACTCTTCAAACTATTTTGTACCGCCACAACCCTGTAAATACAAAGTTGTGACTCTACCAATAATATGGTACCATCACAACATTGTAGATACAAACTTACAACCTTAGTTTTTAAATACCGTTTTAAAAAAGATTCAACACCGGTACAACACCCTAAATACAAATATACGACCTTAGTTTTTTAAAGTCGTATTTACCAAAAAACTATACCGCTACAACACTGTATATACAAGAATTAAACATTTAATTCCTAATACCGTGTTAACAATAATTCTATACCGCTACAACGCTGTATATACAAAATTTCAGTCTTAATTTAATACTGTCGTATTAAAATGAAAACACAAAAACTATTTTAGGTAAGAAAATATACAAATTTTTGCTTGTTTATTTAGCGAATTTATGTAGTTACATTATATTTAATTATTAATGTAAAATAGTAATAGCTATTATTTCATCAGAAAATTTAGTAAGAATACATTTTTGTTCAACTGTATGTATGTATATTAAACTCGATAATATTTTTGTCAAGTTTTTTTGACGTTATGCAATCCAATTTCTTTTGATGAAAGCAGATATTCAAAAAATTCTTTGATTTCAAGAAAAAATTGTACCTTTTAAAAAAATTTCATTAGGTTTGATTTGGGAAAATTGTTTACCCACAATTTCTGTGACTATTAGTATATCGTTAGTATAATTCGCAAAGACTCTAAGTCCACTTTTTCCAAAATTGATATTTTAATGCAAAACGGTAAAACGATACAAAATACATATTTTACGACAACAAAAAATATTAATTTGTTCAATTGAATTTGGCTTTTATGTTCTATTTTTTTCTAAAGTGGAGTTCTAAAAAGAACAAATAATATAAAAAAGGTTAATATTTAGATATTAGTTTTTATTTAAAAAAAAATAATCATAATTAGCAATATGCCAAAATCCACTTTTTGCGAAAAAGAACTTTTTTATTGTTAAAAATGGTTCTTTAGGGTATCAGAAGCAACTTTTGTTCCGCGACTTTTTTATAATTCCGTTATTTACAAAATTACCGTTATTTTTAGGTTCTTGAAGAAAATCAAAATTTTGACCGTTAAATTTCCAGAATTCGACCAAATAATGTTCGGGAACTTTGTACAAAACCATATGGCGAGTACTTTTGCAGAACATATGAACTCAAAATATTTACAGGGTTTTGATTGTAGGAAAATGTGCTTAGTCCACAATAAAACGAATAAGTTAACAAAGCAAAAATGCTAAGTCCAAAAAGTGTAAATTTCCCTCCCAAAATTTTGTGGAAATGGATTTTTGATCAAGGTCATTTAAAGAGAGCTATTTTGTTAAAATAATTGCGTTGAAAAAGTTTACAAATTTTAAAAAGTAAAAAAAAGATACATTGTTTTTTGTGTCTCCTGTAAAATTTGAAAAAAGGGACTTAACACATTTGCGAATTAGACTAACGATATGTCCAATTTGTAGTAAACATATATTATCAGGATGGGTGGTTGTAATTTTAAACCCACAAATATTTACAAAATAAAAACAAGCTCTTGATTCCGGAATTTTGGAAGAAAAAGTAGGAATTAGTTTGCTAAATATATATGTACATATTATATTAACCTGAATTCCATTTCCTTCTTTTGGCTTTCTTTTATAAATGCTTTTTTTTTAAGTAGAACAATAAATTTTTATAATAACATTTTCAATATATAAATCAAACTTAATTTTTAAAACCTTTTCTTATTTAAGAGGTATTGCATGGGTACAAAAATTGCAAATTTGCAACATTGTATGGGAACGTTATTTGCAGTTTATAAACATCAGTACACTGTTGTAAACGGCTTTATAACAATATTGAAAATAAGAATCGGAATACGGTTATGACTACGTTGTAAATTCATGAATCCAACATTGCAAATTTAAATTTACAGTACTGTGACAACACTAAAAAGAAGAGTCGGAAGACGCACATTTGGCGTTATCATTTCAATATTGTGACAACATTGTAAATTTGGTAAACAGTACGTTGTATTGGTGTTGATAGTATCCCCTGCAACGTCGGCACAGCGTCGTGGTGATTGTCTTTTTCTGCCTGGGTAGCTATAGTTTTGTTTTATGTATCTTTACAAATTGATTTCTAATACAAATGTTTAAAATATTTTTACGATATTGGAACAAATTATGTTGAATAACAAATTATGTTGAAAACTAAACCCTGTCTTAATAAATTAATACAATCCGGGACTTTAAATTGCCATCCATTATTTTATAAGCCATTGATAAACTAACAATTAGTGACATATAGTATAATTTAAATTTTGTGACAAGAATATAAAATCGTTAGTAAAAAGGGAACCAGTTTTTCCTAGAAACTGAAAATTGTTAAAAATGGAATTTTTTTTAATAAAACTGCCTAGACATTAAGCCCTAACCTCGGGTAATAATATATAGACAATAGTTCCAAGTATGGGATGCCCATATGCATTTTTATTCAACATAAACCTGATGAACCAATATCCTGTAATGACACCGATTGTGATTCTCAAGCTTCTTCTTTTCATACCCAGATACAAGTTAGAGTTTACTGCGTCTACATTAGGCCAGGGTTCCCTAGGTATCTGACAGTCAATCCTACTACACTACTTGCCCTTTAGAAAATGTAGTTATTTATTTATTTTTACCAAGTAATATAAAAACCCTAATTAGGCCAATAAATTTACATTATAAAAAAGAATAAAAAATTACAATTGGCTAACCAGCCCAAAAAATGAAAGTAACAAAATTAGTCCATTTCCAAGAAATTTAAAATATATGAAAAATAAAGAAAAAACATCGCAATAAGCCAACTAAACTCTTAAAAATAATAATTCATAAAGAATTAATTAATCTCAATACACAACACACACCTTCCCCCGTGCCAACATCAGAAAATATAAAATTTATTTAATTTTTTTTTTATGAATACTATTTTTTTTTATTTTACTTCCAGGTTACTGAACTGAACACATTCTTCCTTAAACACATCTTTGAAATGCCACCCGATCATTATGTTGTTATTGGTCGTTTAATATTCATCGGTCTTTTTGTGGCGCCTTCAGTTAGGTATGTTTTGCTCTTATCAAGATTTCAAACGCAAACTTTATACACATTATTTTATTTTTTTCTGTTTTTTCAGACAATATTACACTTATGTGACGGATACACGCTGCAAACGCGTTGGTACCCAATGTTGGGTATATGGTGCCATAATGGTGTCAGAAGCAATTTTATGCATTAAAAATGGCAAAGAATTATTCGAACGCACGCAAGCTATAAACATTGTTATTTGGTTAACAGTACAAGTTATAATATCGATAGCATTCGTTTATGGTTGTATATTATGGCAGGTAAGTTTCTATTGCTTCCAATAGGATAAATGTGTTTTTATATAGAAGGTTGTTTTATAATTTGTAGCGCATGATGGATAAACGTAAACTCAATAAGCAATTTCAGCAATCACCCTCAAAAAAAGTAAAAAGCTTGGAAAAACAGCAATCAAAAGGTAAATAATAATTGTTAAAATTTTTTTAAAATCATTTTTAGATTTTTTTTTATTTTTAAGGATTTAAGAAAATTTTGTTAGATTTTTTTTATTTAAATTAAATGTTTTATTTAAATTTTAGCCATCCTTTCTTTTTTACAACTAAAAAAAATTGGATCTTTTGCCAAATTGGTACAATTATGGTTTGAATTATTCCTTGTGTTTTTATAGTTTTATTAAGAAACTCAAAATTTTTAAAGCACTTTCTATAATACCTATCATGTGTCTTTGTATATGTGTCGCTTTTTTGTTTGAACTAATAAATTGCAAATTGTTTCTAAACTCCATTTAATATTTTGTTTTTTGTGGTGTTTCCTTATTACACTAAATAGTGTTTTTTTTTATAAACCAAAATCTGTGTAGTTCGGAAACCTACATTTTAATATATAATTAAAAATTTGAGTCTATTATGTGTGTGTAATTTCATGCTATCCTTTCCTTTCATTTTACTTTTATAAAAAAAAAAAACAAAAATATATAAATCTCTCAACTGGCCAGGTCCCATTTACTATGTACATCCTAGAATCATAGAACATGCACGGGGAAAGTTAAATAAAACCATTAGCAAACATGTTGATATTGAAAGCACTCCTTATGATATTAAAATTAAAATTGTTTAATTATTATATTAACTTAAATACATTTGGGGCCATAATTAGAACATGAAGTCAGTTTGAGGTAGGATTTTATGGGACGTTGAAAAGTTTTTAATTTTTAAAACTTTTACTTTGCTTTAAGTTAAAAGCAATTTCATCCTACCTGATAAGTTAAAGTAAAGTTGTAATGATGAAAAACTATACATCCGGTAAAATCCTACCTTTAATTTAGCAACGTTGTAAAAATGGCCTTAAATTATATGTTTATTTTCTTTTTATACAAAAAAAAAAAAAAAAAAAAAATACAAGAAATTGACAATATTAAAAATAGTTGTTATACAGTGATCAAAATAATAATCGTAAAAGTTAAAACTTACTGCCAGGCCCACGATGTCGACAAGAACATTTATATTGAAAACAATAATAAAAAACTAAAATTTGTTTTTGTTTTCAATACAAATATACGAAAGTAATGTTCTTGTCGACATCGTGGACCTGGGCCTTAATTAATTAAATTTAAATAAAAAAAATTTATTAATTTCTTAATAAAAAATTAAAGTAATCGATAATTTTCTATACAACATTTTTTAAGTTGATGCCTTTTATTTTCTTTATTAAATTTTTCGATATGATTAATTTTTAATCAAAAATTTATCGATTTTTTTAATTTTCTTAAGAACATTTTGTTGATATTTAATTTTCTATATTAAGTTTTTGATATCCTTATTTTATATCGATATCGATAAATTTTCTATCTATAAATTAAAGTAATCGATAATTTTCTATGGAAAATTTTTGATGCATCTTATTTTCTTTTTTCAATTTTTCGATATCTTTGAATTTTAATAGAAAATTTATCGATATCTTTAATTTTTATTCAGAAAGTTTTTAATTTTCTAAAGAAACTTGAATTTTCTTATAGAAAATTGTTGTAATTGTGAAATTTTCCATAGAATTTGTGGCAAAATTATTTTATCGTTAAATTATCTAATTTAACTTTTTTATTTAAATTTTTTTTTATTTTATTAAATTGTATTCCTTTTGCGATTAAAGTCACTGTATAATTATTAAGAACTTTATGTTAGATTTAAAATAAGTCAAAAAACGCTTAGCAAAACTTAAATAAATTTTTTTTAGTTTTATCGTTTTTATACTTTTTCACTATTTTAAATTTATTATTTTGATTTATTTTTTTTTATATACATATTGTGTTTCTTTTAAATCTCTTTTTTAGGCAAAATATCACCAAAAAATTCCCCAAAACGCAACGACAAGAAGATTGAATAAAATATTTATGAATTTTTATAACAAAATTAGTTAAATATACATATGAATCTGTAACCTTATTATGCTGTTTTACAGCCATGTTTTGATAACCGAATTCGAGTAAAATTGAAATCTTACAAATTTTGAAAAGGTTTCTGTTTTAACAGTTCATAAAAATACTTTGTTTTATATACACACATACATACTTCATACTTTAACTGCCGTATTCATAAATAATTAAAATGGATTTGAAATGCATTTTAAGAAAAATTTGTATGAAAATTTTGCCTTATAACAGATTTCAAACTTATTTTATTTTTTATGAATACGGCTGTAAGACTAAGTACCATTAATCTTCACCAGAATTTCTCTTAATATCAGGAAAAACGACGGTCCTTTGAAAAAGGTTGAACTAAAACTCCCCATCGATTTCGATTTTCAGAACATGGTCGATAATATAATTTTTTTTTTGTTTTAACTAAATTACTCATCGTCCTAACTCACCACTAAAGAGAAAAAGATTTATATTTCGTTTAAGCTTTAAAGAACGAAACTTCCCAATCTTATTAAATAAGTTTGCTTTAAAGAAATCAAATCATTTTTATTTAACTTTAAAAAGAAATATTTTTTTAAACATAATTAAACAAAAAACAAATACATATAATTATTTATAATCCTTTAAAACCTTCACCATTTACTAAATAATTCAAAAAATGTCCCTTTAAAATAAAATGCCTCAAGAAAACATTAACAAATTATATGTAAAACAAAAACAATATTCGAAAATTTGTTTTTGTTTTAAATGTAGTTTTCTATGCGAACGTTGACGTTATCATAACGTATAAAAGCTAAAGCTTAAAAACATTTCTAAACCACCAAATAAAAGTTTAAAAAAATATATATCATCAAAGTCGTTATAAAAAAATAGGAATTATACATTTAACAATTAGTTAATAACTTAATAAAATCTTTTTTAAAAAGACACGAATGTTTAAATGTTAAACAATTTTTATTTAGCTTTATTTAAATTTCTGTTCAGTTTAAATATACAAATTTTTCAACTAGCCTTTAGCTATAATAATTATTATTTTTTTTATTGAATAATTTAGTTTTAAAACGTACGAGTACAAGGCCATAATTGTGTATATTTCGTATATTATGAAATAATTCTTAGGGGTCTGATTTTTTTTTTAACCAAACAAATATATTTAAATAAAGAATATAAAATACTGTTAAGCAAAAAAAAAAAAAAAAAAATTTAATAAAACAATTCTAGTGGATAAATAAAAATAATTAAAAGAAAGCCTTTAATAACTAATTTTCAACTTAAGCTTTTTACTTGTAAAATAATGAATCAGATCATTTTTAGAGTGTGTGTGTATATTATTTGGTTAACAAGGCTTAAGTTTATTAATTTTTTAAGTTATTTTTATTAGAAGAAAAATAAAAACTAAGTAAATGTTAAAAAGAACAAATTGCTGGTATATATATTTTAAATAAATGATATATTTTTTGTTAATTTTTTGGAATAAGTTAAAAAATAATAAAAACAAAGAGATTTGAAAACAAACAAAAACAGCGGCGTTTTATTTGAATGTTTGGCAAGATTATGAACTTAGAAGTACTTTCTATAATCGTTTACAAAAAAAAAGTTCTAAGTAAAATATTGTAGATTGTTTAAAGAACAAACATTTTTAACCTCACAATCTTTTCATTAAAACTTTAAATCGAAGATTTAAAAACAAAACAGATTTTCTTTCAAGCTAAAAAAAAGTTAGTATTTAAAAGGCAAAAAAAATTAATTCTGTAAATCTTCAAAGAAAAAAACTTAGAATTTCAAAAATGGTTTGGTGCAAACAGTTTTCTAATTCTCTAAGAAAAAATCGTTTGTATTAAACTTATTTCGGATCGCAATAGAGAGTAGCCTCCCTGGTTGTGATCGGTTGTAATTTTTGTTGTTTTTGTACACCGCAATATAGCAAAGTTTTAAACCATAATACCATTGGTTCAAACAATGATGTTTGACTTTAGACTGGCATAGCGGCGCAAACGGTAGAACTGCAAATAATTCTGATGATGGGAATGTAGTTATTCTCGAAACAAGCAAATTTGAGCCCTTATCACTGGGTACTGTGATCTTAAATACCATCAGATTATTGTAGGCAATGCTTTTACTAAGCTATGCAGATTCTGCGTAATGGATGATCAGACATCTGAACATCTGCTTAGAGATTCACAGACAGACATTTCTTGGGAAACACATTATGGATTAAACTTAAATAAATACTCGCTCACCTGGTAAGATATTTGGCTGTATACATTCGGCCTTGTTGTGTAAGAACGCATCTTGTGTTACTTTAATATATAACTTAAAACACAATAAGGCCGATTAACTCTTACATCTATCTATAATATTTATTTATCTTTTATTTCTTTTTATTGGTTTTGTATTTAGGTATTACCTTGATTATAAGCTTTTAAATAAGTATGTAAATTTTTTCTTTTTATTTCTTTAATCTTGTTTAAGCTTTGGAATAATAATTAAAAAATTATGTTCTTAATATTTTATTTTTTTTAATATACTAATGTGTGAAATTTTTGAAAATTGTAGATTAAAATGTAAATACAATTTAAATGTTAAACTGTGTGTTTTTTTAATAAAGTAAAATTTTGGAAGAATAATTTTTGAAACTGAAAACAGAAATACTAAAGTAAACAATCGAAACCAACAAAAATTTCCAGTAAAGTGTTAAGCTTTGTTCACAATCAGAGAAACAATTTCATTTCTTATTCTATAATATAAAAATGAAAAATGTTTGTATGTTTGTTGGCTTATAGACTCCTAAACTACTGAACCGATTTTCTTGAAATTTTTACAGTAACATCACGTTAGCCCTAAAAATAAAATAGGCTTCTTATTTGTTCGATAGGAGCAGGGGAATTGTAACCCCCAATAGAATGCTAATATTAAATATCGCATATCTTAAGAGCCGCTGCACGCATTTTGTTGAACTTTTGGTAGTAGGATCTTCTCAGCCCCAAAATTGAAATAAAATAGCAGCGGGGTAAGTGGTACCCCCATAGGACGCCAATGTTTAATATCGCATATCTTAAGAACTGTTATAGTGAGAATGTTCAAACTTTGTAGAAGTCACTCTTATGGTATACTACACTTTTGAAAATAAAAATAAAGCGGGTAGGCGCAGGGGGGGAAATACCTCCCATAGGATGCATATATTAAATATCGCTCAGTTTAAGAACTATTAAAGGGAGCGTATTCAAACGTGGTTAAAGCTACTATTATGGTAAACTATAATTTTCAATATAAAAATGGGTGGGGTAAACAGAGTAGGAGCATTTTTTTCGATTAGGGCTGGGGATGAGGAACCCACCATAAGATGCCAATATTAAGTATTGCATATGTTAAGAGCCGCTGCACCCATTTTCTTGAATTTTTTTTTTCAGTAGCATCTTCTGAGCTTTGAAATTGAAATAAGATAGCAGCAGGGGAAGTGGTGCCCCCATAGGACGCTAATGTTAAATATCGCATATCTTAAGAACTGTTTTAGTGAGAATGTTCAAACTTGGTAGGAGTCACTCTTTTAGTAAACTACACATTTGAAAATAAAAATTAAGGGGTTAGGTGCAGGAGGAGCAATCAATAATATATAAGTGAAAAAGCGTATGAAATTTAGTTGCCTATAGACTTCTAACCCGGCTCTTAACATAGGCAATTAATATTTTATAATTTTTAAGTGCGGGTGGTACCTATCATACAATGACAACAATGATTTCTTCATAGTTGGAGTACTGTTACAGTGAAGGTGTTCCAATTTTTTACAAATAGCTTATATAGAAATACACAACATCTTCCAAAAGTAGATTCAATAGGAAAAGTAGTCATGGCACCTCCCATACGAACACATGCGATTTGTGTATACATATCAGTAGAGCGGGTTCTGTAAAAGCAATAAAATTTGGTACAAGATGCTTTGTTATCAATGCACGAGATCTGTTTTAAAAAAATTTTTACTAATTGTATTTCGATGGGGTAGCACAGGGCACCGGGTTAAGCTAGTTTCATATATTTTCCTTTCATTTTATAAACAAACATGTAACCAAGGCGAATTCATGTAAACGGTGGTGTCGATACTACAACAAGTAACAACACCAAAAACACAACAATGTATTTTTTTTGTTGCTTTCGTTGACCGATATGTCAAAAACACAAGTAACTTTTGACGTTCCTCTCTCTAATTAAGAAAAAAAAGTAGCACAGCTGTGTTTTCAACGCCACCTGAAAGTCAATTCGCCTTGCATGTAACTAAAGTTTTTTTTTAAAAAGTTGAGTCAACTAGATCTTCAGCAACAATTTGTATGAACTTTGTTAAAATTTTTATTCAAAACTGAATAAAATTATTATAAACGTCATAAAAAATTTCATACAAATTGTTGCTGAAGTAGAAGTTGACTCAACTTTTTAACAAAACTTAAGTTACATTTTTGCTAGAAAAATTAAATACTGCGGGAAGAAATGAGATAGAAGACCAAAAGAAATTGTTGCACTAATTGTAAACAAAGCTTTAAAGGTAAATTAAGTACATATGATCATTACTTTTAAACAAATGCAAATAGATGTACAAAAAAGATTGTTTGTGCAATTAAAATGGCTTTGATGTTGTTATAAAAATATGAATTTGTGCAAAAAGAAATACTTTAATATACAATCCAAAAAAAAAATAACTTAAACATCTAAACAAGCTGAAACAGTCTTTCTAACGGCATCTCTGGCATAAGGAATATATGATAAAGAATACCAAGTCATAGCTAATGATTGTATAATAATAAAAATTAAAGTTAAACCAGGTTTATGCAACTAAAATAAAAACAATATTAATAACGCAAAATGTTTTAAAATAAACAAAATGAAAACATACCGCAATGGCCGCTATTAAAGTCATGATAAGGGAAAACATAACAATGCATGTGGCAATTAAACGCGTATCAGAAAACATTTTTTTTAATTGATTTACAGGACCCATTAGGAAACATGTACTTCAAAATAAAAATGTTGATTTTTAGCAAGCGTTATAATTTAATAAAATATAGCATTAATAATTTCTATTACCTGGTCATTGATATAATATTACCCAAAGTATAAAAAACAGCAAATACGACTATGCCACGATTTAAAAATAGAGCTATAGAACCCAATAGGGCCAAAACTATGCCCAAAATAAAACATATGCAAAAACCTTTAATGCGAGTAGACCAACTCAACGTTGACATATCATTGATCTAAAATTTTGAAACATAAAAATATGAAAAAACAATAATTTTTTGGATGAAAATAAAAAGAGAAAATTTTTGTAGGGAACAAATTTGTTAAAAAAAATAAAGTGTGTTAAACATTTTGTTAGGATGATCATGATGTGATTGAAATTAATGCCACATTTCTACAACATTATAGTTAATACCACGGTAGAATAAGTACAAGGTGTAGTCATTAAAAATTTTGTTCTCAATTTCAAAACCCATTTAACGTCAAACAAAAGAAAATATGGAAAAAATTAAAACAAGCGTAAAAATTAAAATAAATTAATTTGACATTACATGGGTAAATAATGACAACTCTCCCTAATGAACATATCTGGAACTTATTATAGGTACTATGGTTAATACTATTTGTACAATTTACATTGTACACATTTGTATTAATAACTGAATTTTTTCTATTTTATTTATACCTATTTATTGAATTAAATTAATTTGAAATACTTGTGCTTAAAGTTTTATTCTTGAATAATTTTTGTAAACAAAAAAGTTTTGTAGTAAACGACTATTGATTGTAATGTTCAATAAGTTCAAAAATATTTGTTAAATATTTATTGTCTAAAAAACCTTTTAAAATAAAAATTGTGGTATATTAAATCTGGTGGATTGGTTTTCAAACTATAAAGATAAATAAATGTATTACAGAATTGAAAAATTTTTAATGGGGGTTACCCCCATACTTATAAAAACTATTTTTGATCTATAAAAGGTTTATTAAACGAATTTTCATACGAATTTTTTTAAATAAAACTTAAATAATTCAAAAATATTTTTTATGAATATGGGGGTATGTAATTTTTAAAAATATCTTTAAGGTACCGTGACTCACTCCCGTATCAAAAAAGTCTAAAATAGTTAGTTCATTTTATTTACTTAGCAGATACATAAAAAAAGTTATAAAATGCAGAACATTTTGCAAAACAAAAATATATATATAACGCAAATTAAGAGAACATTTATGTTATAATGAAAATGGTCTGCTTGAAATATCAAATAATAAATAAGGTAGTAAAACCAAATTTTTATTTTTTGTGGGATGACCTTTCTGTTTAATAACAGATTTGAATGGCTTTGGTATATATTCTACAAGTTTTTTTTGTGTTTCTGGGGTATTTTACTCGACTCTTTCAAAAGATCCCTTTTATGCTCAATTTTGGTTTTAAATCTGATGTTTTCTTATTTCAGTTTCCAGTTTTTGACACAAGTTTTCTATTACAATCAAGACTGGTGATTGGAGTGGCGTACTAGAGGACAATAATACAATAGCTATTCCTTAAGAACACCAGAAATATGTTTTGGGTCGTTGTCCTGATACAGATGAAAAATATCTATTTTTCCAAGTTTTTTTGCACAATGCTTGAAGATATATTTTAATATTCGTCTCTTATTTCAATAACGATTAATAAAATTTGCTATTCGTTTTTTAATTTTTGAAATTACTCTATGATTTTTTCCTTCATTTTTAATCCAGAATAGAACAACTCATAGTAAAATAATTCATCATAGAACAGCTGAAATTAAGGACTTTCCATTCGATTCCGAGGCACCTTTAAAGTTAGTGTTTTTTATAACTTGATTTTTAAATGTGCTTTAAGTTTCAAAATGGATAATAAAAATTTTTGATCTTCAATTCAAAGTTGAAATACAAATTTTTCCACATAATTTAAAAAATATGTAAAAACATGTCCATAAGTATGTACATAGGTACCTATGTCCTTTTTGAATTTAAAATCAAATAATTAAATTTCTGGCTAAAAATTATGTTTAAGATTATATTGTAAAATGTTTGTATTTCCTAATACCTCCAAGTATTAAAAGTTTTACTGGGCTGCTTTTTAAATTTACTTTTAAAACTTTTATAAAGCTATGTATTTGAAAATGGTAAAATTTATTCTTAAAATATTTTTCCGCAAAGCCACATACACATACATGGCTTACCTTATTAGGTTTACATACCTTCAGTACTAACTGACTAATCTCCTACATACCTATAAGGTTTTATAATCACAGCTTCACTTTTAAACAAGATAATCGTTTGAAATAGGTATCTGACTCATTTGACAAAGTTTCTAACCTCTGCCCCTAAACAAGCTAAAGCCACATCCCCCCATAAACAAGTTTTGATCAAATTTTTTCATAATTTTTTTTAAGGTTTGCTAAAAACTCCCCCAATTTTTCTTGTTGCGAACAGTGGTCTCGAGAATTGTTTTTGCTGGATTTCTTTAATTTACCTGATTTATTATGCTGCTTTCTTCTTCGGGTGTGCGATCATCACCACTTAATACTCTGCGCAGTTTATCCATGTTGTTGTTTTATTTTTTTTCGATTACAAGATACTCAAGGTTTATTCGGGCTAATTAACACTTTAACCAGGCGAAACAAATTAACAATAATAGTTATTTTTAATAAATTTAAAATTGGGAAAAATAAAGAAAACACAATTTTTGCAAAAATATCAACAAAGGTGCTATTTAAAAACTGAGTTGTTAAAGCGACAGCAATAGGGTTTGCATTAAAAAGAAGTTGCCAGATTAAAAATGTAAAAACTGTTAATTTTTTAAGTTTTTCCCCCTTGACTGTGTATACTATGAAAATGTACCATGGAAAACCCTTTTGCAAAAAGAAATAATGCAATTATTAAAAAACAATAGTATTGTAAGCAGTTGAAAACGGCTAAAATGAGTTCTTAAAAATATCAAATTCGATAGTCGTAGTAATATATCGATATTTGGGTATTTTAAATATCGGCGATATAGTAAATCGATTATTTTTTGTTTAAATATCGATATTATGATATATCGATATATCATAATGTATGCGATAATTAATATGCATACATATATTTTTAAATATATTACGTCACTTGGTGTCACTTTGTACACTGCACCTTCTGCGTTGATTTTTTTCAAATAATGAGTTAAAATAAATACGTTTTTCCATGCCCTTAACATAAGATGAGCAATTAGAAATATTATTCTGTTATTCTGCCGACGTTATTTCCAAATTGCTGAGATATTTATCTTTGGTCTAGACGGGGGACAAAGCAACAAAAAATGTATTAGTTTTCAAGAACTTTTGTAACTTATACATATTTAAAATGAAATGGGTACCCGGATACTCAGTCATTGACATAAGGGATTAGATGCAATCGGCCATGTTCTAAAAATCGAATTCGAGTAAAATGAAATCGAAGTAAATTTTCAGTTATTTACAGTAACTCTAATAAAAAATAAGTGGTATTAATGTATTACGTAATATGTAAAACGGAATATTTTTATGAACTTTTAAAACAGGATCGTTTTGAAAATTTTTGTTGAATTTCAATTTCACTCGACTTCGATTTCCAGAACATGGCCGAATAGTAAAAAAATTCCGCTAATTCTTAAGAGTTTGGTTTAAACCCAATAAGCACTCAAAAATAAAATTTCAAGTACTTTTTAACTGAAAATAAAATTGAGTTCAAACGTATTTTTGAATGCTATTCAAGTTTCAAAATATTTGACTAATATTCACTTCATTTCAAATTCCCATTTTACTGGAGCATGCTATTGAAATAAAGAGTAACAAAAGTATATCTCAAACCTTGAAATTCGAACTTGAATGCCAATTGTTTTGCACATGATTTCCAACAAAATAGCTAATTGCGAAATCAGATAAAACTAATACATATAGAGATTTGATCTGTATTTAAAAAATATCTTTATTTGTAAGATGCTACTGCACATGAATTTTGTATTTTGTATATTATTATGAATGTATTAAAAAAGAAATTTATTTTTAATTACAATTAATCGAAACCTGGTTTCGTTACAAATTATATGTATGTATATACACTCACATATGATTTATGAAATGTATTTAGAATGGTTTAAATTTTAAACTATATCTTTAAAAATAAAGAAACACTAAAAATGTATGATTAAAATAAAATTTACATAAATTTGTTATTAGGCATGTATGTAAAAAAACTAAAAACTATTTTAACAAAGTCAACAAAAACTAATTGCAAATTAATATTTTAGAGAAAATAAAATTAAAACAAAATCTCACTCATTGGAATCGGCAGGATTGGATTTTTCATCTGAAGTCTTTGAAGAAGAGTCTGAAGAATGAGCAATATCCACTAAGTCTACAGTATCACCCACAGAGGCGGTGTTAGCAGCTTCTACGACAGAATAACCAATATCAGATGGTGTTCCTTCGGGATAACCTAGATAATAATCTGCAATACGTCCAGCTTCACGTAGACCACTTAAAAATGCACCGTGCACTGTGGCCGGATAATTGCGTATAGTATGCTCACCAGCAAAAAATAGTCTAGGCAGTTCGTCTAATTCTTGATTAGGATTGAGATTGTTGGGATTTGGTGGAATAACAGGAGCAGCTAGCAGGTCATAATCACTTCCCGATGAACCCACTGAAACAAAACTGTAGGAACCTCTGGCCCAAGGATCTGCACGCCAACGTGTTACCACTGTTTCTTTAGGCTGGGGTACAGCACCATTACCAAAAATACCCTTTAGAACAGCTATACATCTGCCCACTATTACATCATCGGAAACATTTTCCATAATTGCGGCTGATTGTCCTGCCACCAAAGCCAATAGCACTGGGGAAGATGAAATACTCCAAAATAGAAACAATTCACCACGACTGGCGGTGGTACTGCCAACATGACCGAATAAATTCGTATTTGGATCCCAGAAGATACGATCAAAGCACAAAATAACTTTATTTAAATTACCAAAACCCAAACGTTGTATGGCCTGTTGTTTCCAATCCGGTAGGGGAGGTTCAAACTTAACCGTATTTGCCTGTTGAGATTGCACTTTAGCGGTGGATATTTTAAGCACACCCAGTGTTAAGGTACATAGTACCAAGTCTGCTTTATAGGTAACTGATGAGTTATTGGTTTTTAAATTTTCCACTACAATTTCCACCCCTGTAGGAAAATATTTTATTGTTTTAACTGCAGTATTAACCCGTATATCGAGTCCTTCTGTTAAGGCAATGGGAACACAGGAGTAACCATTACGTACTGTGGTATGATTGCCAATAAATTCGAAATCATCATCTTGATCCCAATGTTTAAGCGATAGGTTGCTTAATGGTGTGGCATTTGCAAATTCTAGATTTGCAAAATGCCAGTCTAATATTTGGCGGTCTTTTGAGGATAAATAAACATCACTGTAATAATAGCAATCAAAGATGACGGGGAAAAATAATTAAAAAAAATAAGTAAATGAAAGAATTAAGACTTAAAAATAAAATAAGACTGATTGGATATTTGGTAAATTTTACTTTTAGCCGAATTTATCTCAATTATGTTTCTTTACCACTAATTTCCTCTTAAATTCTTTCGTATTTATAAAACGATGAAAATAGATGATAACTTTTATTCTACATCAGAAATAAGTATTACAAAATGTATGTATGTACATAGCTGGCGTATTTTAAAAAGAAAACGAACATTGAATTTATTTAAAAAAGTAGAGGCCGTACAGCGAAAGAAAAAACTTGTGATCACTTTAATTTTCGCCTAATAACTTCTCTTCTCGAAAAATTATTTTTTACCATGAACATTTCATTTTTTACTATGAACATTTTATTAAATAATTTTCCACTTTAAATAAAATTTATTTTCTTACACACTTACCTTGGCGGGTTAGATTCAACCTCCTTCAATTTATTTTTCAAAACTTCATCTTCTTTTATAAGTTCCTCATATAATTTACCAGCCTTGGTCCATTCATAGTAAGTTGAACGTGTCTCAAACTCATGCTCTATATAACTATTGTCGGCTTCACCGTTTCTATTGGGACGTGTGCGTAGTAATTTTGAATGCATTTGTTTTAAGTGCTTAACACGTGCTAAAACTTCCGCAATTTTTGTTTGATTTTCTATAATGCCCCTTTGTGCTTCAGACAGATGTGTTAAATGTTGAACTTGTTTCTCCTTAACAGATTTTTCCTGCAACTTTATAATCCACTCTAAAGCTTGGCCCAAAGAGACAGGATTGTTGCCAGCATAATTAAAATCTAATTGATGGGACAGATAACTGGCTGATTCCAACAGACGATTAAATTCTCTCTCCACCATGTCATCCTTATGTTTGGGCACCGGCTTTCCACCGGCACCATATAAAGGACAGGCTTGTCTTATAGGAACCATTTCCATGCCTACTTGCTTACTTAATATAGTCATGGGATTGCCCCAAACCCCTGTAACAACCATGGCACCTAAATCGGCTATATAATTATGTTTACGAAAGGTTGCTATGCGACCTCCAACACGATCTCTAGCCTCTAAAACAATAACATCCATGCCAAATTGTTGTAGTTGTTGGGCAGCCGCCAAACCAGAAATACCGGCTCCTATGACAATGACTTTGCCCAGCTTTTTAGTAGGGATGGCTCTTAAGCGTTTAAAGATTCCAAAATTAATAAAACCATGGCGTTCTAAAAATGAATGTATACGCTTAACTAAATTTGGATCGCTATCAAAAGGTGGTTCCATGTCTTTAATTGCATTTTCTAAAATTAACTGTTGCTTGGGATTTTCAATCCACATTTGTAATAGACGATTACGTATATTAAGGAACACTCTTTGGGCTACTAGCCCAGTTTTGGTGATATCTGGGAAACAGGCTGCCTCATTGGAGGTCATTTTATCGAAAGGCAACCGCGACTGAAAGGCTGCTCCCTCTAAGCCTGTTAAAATTTCTTTATATGCCTCAGCCGCTGCTGCTGCGGCTTCACGGGGATCAGTTATATCTTTGGCAAAGGGACTTTTTAAAGAATCAGTTTTCCGATTCTTTGATTCCGATTTAGTAGATGAACCCAATACAGCATGACCCAAACTACCCGAGGGTGTTGAAGGTTTTTCATCGCTTGTATTATTAGCATTTTGTTTATTGGTGTAATCAACGCGAGGTTTATTACGTCTACTAGTACGTCTTTCCTCAGCAGTCCGATGAGCATCATTAGAATCCTCATCCCCTGTGCCTTTTTTAATACCACTATTATTTAGACTGCCTCCTCCCCCACCAAAGCCCGGTTTACGTTTTGGGGAAGGTTCCGTATCAGAATCATCACTTATTAAGGTCACACATTCGATTGGTTCAATATTACTGATGTTTAATTTTCCTTTAGACGTTGCGGGTTCAGCTGATGTCGCGGCAGCGCTGGAAAGTGGTGTACCTTCATTCAGACTCTGGTTCATATCATTGGAAAGAAAGGTATCACCCGTATCGGTATTACTGTTAGACATAATGTATGTCTAATATCTTACTATTATAACACGAATTAATAATTTTTTACTTTAATTAATTGTAAAATTAAATTTTCACACAAAAATTTTCGCTATTTTTTCTACATAAGCTTTGTTTATTTTCTGCTCCTTATTATTTCCTATAACTCATAGAGAAATGATAACAAAATATAGTTTAATGAGATGTCGGATAAGATATCTAAGTTAAAGCTATAAAATCTGACGCCGTTATTAACTAACGGGCGCTGTCAAATATACATTGCTACAAAATAATTAAATAAACACTAAAATTAAATTGCAAAAATTTTTTTTTTGTTAATATAATTTTTTTCTTATTCGATTTATATTAATTTGTTCAAGCTTGAGTTTTCTTTTATACAAAAATATTAATTTTACTTAGCCAAAAATTTATTTAATTTAATAAAATTAATATTTTTATATAAGAAAAGACCTCAAGTTTATACAAATTAATATACAAACTTTTAAATAATAAAGTCGAATAAGAAGTAATTTATATTAATAAAAATAATTTTTGGCAAGATAGCGTCTGTTTTTACCAGGGCTGTGAAGTCGGATTTGAGGATTTTGTACGATTCACTTATCAGACATTTTCAAAACTATCTCTTTGCATTTTCTGTAACAAAACTCACTGGTTCACTGTTTTTACGGTTCTGTTTAAAATGCGCCATGGTATTTTTGATGAAATAGAGTCGAATTAGGGAATTTAAAATGCAAATTTTTAAACAAGTTCGCTTGGATATACATTGTTTTTTATAAATCTTATATTGAAAAATGTTTTTGTAGCGATGTTGATATACATATATGATTGGAAATCTGCTGTAGCTTCTGTGGCAAAAACACTAAATGAACTAGATTTTTAATTACAACTTTTAAAGTGATAGAAATAAAAGGAACTCGGAAAAACACATAAAATTGTTCTAGATATAATTTCCATATATGTGGGGGTTAACCCGAAAAATTGTTAGAGAATAATTTTATCTTCTCACTTTGGGAAAAATTGGAGAGAAAATAATGACGTGTAATATTATATTTTGGTCTTGGACAATAATAATATTGATTAACTATGGGACGAAAAAAACTATGGCGAGTACACTAAAGAAAAAAGATTTATTTTTTTTTGTTTAAAAATTCATATTTTTTTTTAACTCTATAGGTGGGAGATAAACTACACCAAGCAACAATTTGAAAACTTTAGAGCAGACCGCAAAAACATATTGAAAATCACAAATACTTCTATTTCTGTATTAAAAATGTTCCTTTGTTCGAACATTTTACTTATGTACATACATATATGTATATGACTCTAATATGTTTTTATGTCGATGATATCCATAACATAATTACGTCATATAAGACAACATACCTTTACTTATTAAATTGGACTTGGTGTTCTTTACCTCCCATGATGGTATTGCTACTGTTCAATCCCTTGAGACAAACTGTACTAATTTCAACAACAAAAGGTCGGATATTTCCCAAAAAAATTACAAGGCTTAGAACAATTTCTTTTACCTTAATATTCTCTTCGAAATGTGTTATACACATTATTCAAGTAAAAACTTAAGGCGCATCTGCATGTTCAAATAAAAATTGTATACAAATTCAGTCGTAAACCACACTAAATAAATTTGATGCAATTTACGTCCAAGCAAGTTCGACTTGGTGTTGTTTTCTACTTTTCTATCTCGAAAACTACATAAGATAAGACTTATGGGAATTTACACATCCATAGAGGACAAATTCTGATTCCAACAGTATAAAAACCGTTTTTTGAAGAAGATGTGATTTATCCCTCCTCTACAGAACTATTGTTACATTTTATAGCACTGTTTGCAAAATAAAAAAGGTTATCAAGATTAAATTTTTAAAGGTGATACTAATAGTGACTATGAAGAATATGATGCATAACATGAAAATTGTAAAAAACAGGCTGACAATTAATAAACTCTTGTAAAAATGTGCCGTGAGGCATACCAGAAACCACCCGACAATGTATGGAACAAGAGAGGGTGCTTTTGAAATAATTTCTTAAATATAAATTGTGACTTTAATGTTCGCTGTTTACAAAATAGCTTTAAAACATTCTTACATTTTTCAAAAAATTTTAAAAGCAAAATAATTAAACAATTAGCCAAGAACAAAATACTTACCTTTTCCGTGTTAATTTTGCATTTTTTATATTTTTTCTGTGTTAAAATTGTTTCTTACCTAGTTTTTATGTGTGAGTTTATTTGACAGTTCAAAGCGGAAACTTTCTCACAAATATTATTTGGCCAAGGCAAATTCAACTACAGGTGGTGTCGAAACGCCATCTAATTTGACAGTTCGAACCTATTTGTTTTGCCAAGAATGGTTGACATTTCGAACCGTAAATACTAACAATGCAATGCAAAAATCTCTATGTTGTTTCTGTTGTCTTTGGATTGTTGTAGTTCCGACACCAGCTGTACTTGAATTCGCCTTGAACCCAGCTAGCATTTAGGTAATAATTTTTGTAAAAATCACCTAAGTCTTTTAAGATCACTTTTAAGGATTAAAAAATGTTTCATCACTTGAGCGATTAAAAAAAGGATTCATATATGATTCATTCATATGTTCAAATAATGATTTCTTAGTGTGTTGAATTTAAAACTGATTTATCACTAGCGCGATTGAAGAAGGATTCACATATGATTCATTCATAAGATCAAATCAGAAAATTTTATCACAAATGATTCGTTTAGGTGATTCATCGGCAGAGTACCATTTCCTTACAACGAGATTATCATTTGTGATCGAAAATTGAGCTCATATGCGGTTGTTTTTCTCTTGCAGCTAATTTTTAAAAGATTCGATGATGATACATAAGTATTCTTGCCAATGATTTATTATAATTTTCTCTACATATGTTGAGTTAGGGCAGAGATCCTTCTGTTTGTTTTTTAATATCGCTAAAAAATGTTCTACTATATACCATGTATATTTTTCATTAATTTTTACTACAGTAGAATCGCGAAAAAGTTTACTCTCGGAAAAGTTAATCTCGCGGATAAGTTAGCCAAATTTAAGCGTGCCTGCGTCGCTATAAAAAGTTAACTTTTCTGAAAGTTTTGATAAAAAACATCGGAAATGAGAAGAAAGTAGAGAATTGAACAAAATTAATAAAAAATATTCAGGGAAAAGAAATAGCGTTGGATTATTGATCTCAAAATTAGAAAAAAAATGTTTGAAATTCTCGAAGCTGTGGCGAATAAATATGAAAAATCTGAGTTTCTTTTTTGTTATTATGAAAACTAAGCCATTGGAATAAGTTTAGTGTGTTATTTCTGAAAGATCCATGTTTATTATTTGGGGGATTCACAAGGTGTGCTATCCAGTCATATCGTCATAATGTCCTAAATAATATTTTACAATTGTTTAAAATAAATGTTGTTGTATTTTAAACAAAATAAAAATGTTAATGCTGTGTTTATTGATTCGTTATAACTGTACAGTAGAAATCTTAATTAAGCGGTAGCCCACAGCTGTGCTATATATTTCTTGTAATTATTTTAGGACATATGACTTTACAACTTTATGACTACCTTGTGAATCCCCCAATTGTATATTTTCAAATTTAAGCCCGCTTAGAAAATTTAATAGTTCGAAAAAGTTAAAAACCCTTGGGACATTTTGGGTAGCTTTTTCGCGATTCTACTGTATTTTGTTTGTTTGATCAATATTTTTCTTTCTCCTTCATAACTTTGTTGCTTCTTTTCTCTCGATTACTTCATGGCAAAGCAGTCCATGTTTGGTTCCTCCGCCTCTGATTAAAATATATAAAACTTTATTTTTTACTCGTTCTCATATTGTTCCATTATTATCTTTACGTGAAGTTTGTATGCTATTTATTTAAAATAAACAAGTGTATTTTAATGTAATTCTAATAATAAAACAAGTAAAAAAAATATTTTTTGGGGCTTAATTAAGTACATTTTTGAAATTTTTTAATTTTTGATCCCTGGTTCACACTATGAAAGTTTTCTTTCAGAAAATCCATGTTTATTAGTAAGAAGGGAAGCGAACAACATGATATTCTTCTCTCCCCTCTTACCAATGAACTTACGAGTTTTGGAAGGAAAACTTGACTAGAGTGAACGCAGCCATTGGAAACAATTTTAAAAATAATAAAAATCTTTTTTTTTAATAATCATAAATAATTTTAAATCATATGATTTCTTCTTAATAATAATTTAAATTTAAAGAACAAATTCAACATTTTTTTCTCAAATGTATAACAAAAAAAAATTTTTGTTTAAATTGTCTTTTATTTAAATATAAACAAAAAAAATTCGAAAGGTAAAAAATACAACTGTATGTACTTAAACAAATTTACATACAACTTAAAGTTCATTGACTTACCTTTATAATAGTTGCATGAGTTTTAGAAATATAAAACAAACAATTTTGACCCACTTTTGTAATTTCAATAAAAAATTTATTTTCTTATGACCAACTAACCAAAAGACCCACTGAAAGCCAAAATACGTCAGAAATTGGAGAGAAAAAAGAAAACAGAAGTTCAATGGATTTTTGATAAACCAAGGTTTATGTAATAGCTTATTGAGCTAAAAGTATGTATGTATATAAAACTTCAAAAAGTACAATAAAACTTAAGAAAAAATTAACTTTAAAAGTGAAAGTGTCATTTAAGTGTGAGTACGTGATAACATATTTGGCTATAAACGTGATTTGAAATATTTTTTGGAGTACTAAAGTTTATTGAACCTTTTTTTCGAAATAATTTGCAAAAAAAAAATTTACATACTTATAAAAAATATATTTCTAAAGATGTATTCTGTAATTTGAAACCATTTACTTTATTATAATAATAATAATATAACGATTTCTATAAAGTAAACAATAGTGGTTTAAAAGATAAAAGTAACATTTTCAATTTTGTATATATGAACGTACAGAGGGTGTCGTTCTCCATAAAAAAAAAAGTTGCGCCAGTCACCCCCTGGAATTAAACATATGCCAACAAAGATTCTAAAACAGTAAAAAAATTTTGGCCACGCCACCAAACACAGCTCTTTTGGTTTTTATATATAGCGCCACCATTTAAAGTCCGAAAAGATTCCAAATTTATTTCGATTTTGTCTAAAGATGAGTTAAAGAAATGGAAGTCATTTGGTTTGGTTGTATCAAGCTTTTTTTAGAATTTCAGGAGCCCAAACGATGAAGACATAATTCAAGATTTGTGAAAAAGCTTTGACGGATCGGGAAGAATATGTATTATCCCTGGTACTTTAAAGTACCTTTGGGTCAATAGCTAATATAATAGCCAATATATTTATAATATAATATAGTAAAGCTACAATGCAGTAACAAAAAAGAGATCATGTGAAAAATAAAAGATTACAAAGATTAGCATGGTACACAGTGAAACAACATTTTTTTTGCAATGCAAAAAAACACCTCACCGTCATCCTGCCTACCAATATCGTCGTTTTCAAAATCCTCGACGCCATCAGTCTCTATATCAGGGTCCCTACCATAATCTTGAAAAATTTCTTCCAACATGGACATAATTTTATTAGTATTAAAAAATTAACGACGAATTCCTGATAAACTTTTCCTAAAACACAAACAATTTTTATAGAATACAGTTACTCTAATCATGTGCGTTAATGGACCAACGGTACTTATAAGTCCACGGTAAATATTTAAACATAAATAGAAATTATAAAGTAATATTGGAACAAATAAATATAATTTTTATAAATAAAAAGACCTCAAGCTTAAATAATTAAAAGTAATTAACTATAAGAGTTTGTATAGGTACCTAATTGAATGTATATTTAGCGATCTAAGAACTTAAAATGGACACTTTTAAAATTTTTTATAAAAATTTCTTTAACTCGAAAATTCGCGCTCTGCAAGCACCTGTAAACACTAGCCCCCGTGTTTATAAAAAATTTTAAATTTAATAAAGGTTTACAAAACAAATTTTGTATGAAAATTTGTCTTAAGAAACGTTTGTTAAATTTAATAATCGTTTATAAATACGGGGGTAAAACTGTTGGGGAAAATTAATGTTTTTAGAAATAATGATCAAAAGAGCATACAATTTTTATTCCAAATAGAAGAAAATATGGTATTTTAGAGAACTAATGGTCATACAATGCAAAAATATGTATGCCTAATATGTTGGGCATGAAAATAAGAAAGGGTACTTATAAGTACCGTCCGGCGGCAATATACACCTTATACACTTAAATTTCTTCCCAAATAACTTTGGCGATGAAAGTGACGAGCATGGCGAGCTTTTTCACCAACAAGTACAAGAAATGGAACGTCGGTGTCAAGGAGTGTATGATGTGGCGATGTTGGGCGACTATTGTTAGTTCCTGCGAGAGGCAAAAAATAATAACAATAGGCAAAGCCATTCAACAGTTTCAAAGCATTTTTAATATGTATGTATGTATTGTTTCTAACATTTGGCTTTGTATATTACTAGGTATTTAACATTTTTTTTAAAAATTTCTTTTTAAAATATCACTGTCATGGTCATTATGCAATACCAACGTTTTCAATTGCTAACAAAATCTATAAACAATATTTTGATAAAAAAAAAAACCTAAAAAAATTAAGAATAACGCAGAAAAGTGTATTTATTAGAAGAAGTCATTAACCCAATTCAAGGACAAATACATACATACATGCATACATACTTAAGTACTTTTTAGCTTTTTTATGCATTATGATAACTAAGTTAAAAAAGTATTTCTATTGGCGCCAAATCAATAAATAAACTCTAAACCTATGCAATTGAATACCAATAAACAGAAAAAAGCTTAACAAATAGAGTATAAAGATCACAACTCAATAAAAAAGCTTGATACTACACGTGGTCTAGACAAAATAAAAACAAAAAAATCTAAAGAGTGTGGTCAATGCACTAACTCAAGGACAAAATTCTAAACATAGCACAACACTAAATGCGTTCGGTACCGACAGATACCTAGGTAAATACATACATATGTATCTACATACATATCTATATGTTAAAAAAATATGAGTATATTAACACACAAACTTATTGAAAGCTGCTTTTTTGTACGGTAAACTTTTTAAATTGTTAGCAAGAGATAACTAACAGTGACTGCATTAAAAAAAAACAAAAAATGATTGCTACACAGTGATTCTTAAACGATTTTCTTTTGGAGAAATTATAAACATATGTACATTAGAGCGACTCAAGTTGTATGGAAGCAAAATTCGTGCTCGATGTACCCTCCTAAAAATGAACTTTGGACTTAAAGATACCATTTTAAATATTTCGGCTCCAGCTTTGACCTCTCGTGAGCTGGACCATTTTGAAAAAGGGTCTATTTTTGCATGTTTTGTTAATTTGAGAATCTGTTTCCTTACCAACTTATACAAATTGGGTAACATAAGAAAGTTTTTTTAAGGCGCGTCCAACTGTATATACAATATGTCCAAGGACGGTCATCCATGTCCTCTTTTTTAAGGATTTTCTGTAAAAAAAACGGTTTTTGAATTTTTTGTTCGGGGTTGTTTGTAATAAAAATGCCAAATTAACATATTTTAATCTCTAGTCGATTTAATTAAATACGTGTTTCCGCTTTTTTGGAAATTCGTGCTAGTTCGCGTTTTGACAAAAAATCAATGGGGTGGCAACCCTTCGTTTTAAATAGAGCAATATGGGTATACAATTTTTTCTTTTGCCAAGTACATCATCTTTGTATGTAAATAATTTAGATTTTTGCAAATTAGATGCATTTTACACGGTGCTCTAGAATATATGTATATGTATAAATGCAATTTTGTAGTAACTCTAATATGATAGCGGATTTAGTTTCTAGGTCATGTATGGATGAAAATAGAACTAAAGAAAGAAAAAAAGAAATGATTCGCTAGATCTAAGGGCCGAAATAGAACTTAAGTTACTAATGGCCACCTTCACCAATTTATTTAAATATAAATTCATATTTTAGGCCCCTATTCCGGTTTACAACTCAACTCAGTTGAGTTGTAATTTCTTAATTTTTGTATTATGGTTTACAACTTTGTTATATTGCGGTGAACAAAAACATAACACAAATTACCACTGATCACAACAAGTTGTTTTAATTACAACTCAACAAAACCGTAATAGGGGCCTTAGTTTTTTTTATATATAATTTCGTTTTTGTTTTACATAAAAAAGAAATTTTAAACATAAATTGATATTTCAATAGAATATGTGAAAGAAATGTGTTTATTTTTCATCTAATAAAACAAGCTTAATTAGTTCATAAATGGCATCAAATTTTATTTTAAAAGAAATTTTGAATAAACCATTGTATATAGTCGAGGAATGTGCCCCGTCAAATGCCGAACCTACCTCGGTATGGGCACCTTCAGAGAAAATAATTTTTTTTTACTAATTCTAATTACAAATACTCAGTATTTATCAAATTTTAAAACAATATGTATTATATTATTTAATATCCAAGGACAACAACAAGTGTTACAATTATTAAATCTGTTGCATACCTTCTAAAGTTCAGAGCTTCAAAAAAAGTGCCGAAGCTGCCACAGTCTCCCCTACATAAAATTTAAAAAGGTTCAGCTATTAGGTATAAACAGTTTACTGGTTTTTCAAAAGCTTCGAAAACCGTTATGGAATCACTGACCGCTATTTATAACAAACGTTTAGAACTAAAATGTTGTTTACGTCATTTAAGCACCTATGTGTTACCCTCTAAGGTGGGGGTGTGCATGTGTTATATTTCGCTCTTAAAGGTAAATGCACTTTTTCTACGCTCATCAACCAAAATAATTGTCTCTTGCACAAAAATGGATCATTTTGAAAAAAAGTTCAATGCACTTTCAATAATATCCCCAATAATAAAAAATTAAATAAATAAAAGTTTTGTTATAATTGGCAATAATGTCATGTTTTGATTAGATATCTAGTTATAATACCTGCATTTTAAAATAAAAAATACAATATTTCATGATTTATTGTTGTATTGCGGTTGTTGTGATCTCGACAAATCAATTTGATTGTTAAGTTCAATAACTTTTTTCCTATGCCAAGGTGAAAAATGCATCACAGAAAATATGTAACATACTGTGGGCAAATTTACTGAATGATAGATGTTAGAGCTCATTAAATGGATTTTGGCATTATTTTGATGAACTTTTTATAGAAAATTTAATGATATTATAACAAAACGTTATTTTTTGCTGTTATTACAGTCTATCCAGGTATAATAAGAAAATTTGTCAATTCTCAAATATCACATTCTTATATATGCAACTCCATAAGATACATAATTTACTTTTCTTAGTAAATATATCTTTTTAAAGTGTCTTATTTCTTCTGGAACTGATTTTATTGAAATATTAGTTTTTCTCACATACATACATATGTATGAATATACAACAAGGCATTTTAAATTTAATGAAAAGTTTTGGATGGATATTTTTCAGGTACATAAAAAGCCTTTTCATTTTAAATTACACGGAAAGATGTTTATTTTCTAATGAAATCAATTTCGTTTCTTAAAACAAGAAAATCGGAAATCTTAAAATAATGTTTTGATTTTAACTTATTTTGTTCGTATTTAGTAAAATTTTCTTAAATAAAGAAACATTTTGCTTGAACCAAGTAATTTTTGGCTTGGAAAAGAATCATGCAAAATTTTCTTGGTTCAAGCCATAGTTTTCCCTATGCTTTAGCTTCCTATGTCATTAGGGGGCTTTTATATAAGCTTTAATATAAGTGTTTTACTAATTTTTTTACTAACAATTAACAAAAATATCATACATATTTATCAATTTTACTTAGTGAAGTTAATGAAGAGCTTGTCCACTGGTCGCTTTAGGAATTTGAATAATCATGTTGAAAAAACATAGTTCGCAGCACAATCGTTTTGATTAGTATCTGCAAAATACTTTCCTCAATTACACTAACTGTTATTCTCAGTGGTAATTTCACTGAATACTGCTGGGGCATGTTCAGCACAGAAGAATAAGGTGCTACAAATTACTATATAGATTCACTATTGTCCACCATGTGTCGTATTTCTTGGGATTTAAAGATTTATCAATTAAGGATAACTAAAAACGAATTATGTAACTCTTCGCTGCTTTCAATTTTATTTAGGAGCTGCCGAATAAATACTTGGAAACTAAACGAATTCACAGTGGAAAGTTATTTCCTTTCCTTTAAAGGTAAACAGCGTGAATTTACAGTAAGGGTTAAACAAATAATGCAAAGCAAAAGGCATTAAAACTTCTTATTCACTTTTAGAGTAGTTACAAAAAATTTTCCTATTTTAAATAGTTCGCTCTCAAAAAATAAAAAAAAAATGAGTCGATTGAGTATCCAAGAGGTTGGTTGTTATAAAAAAATCATGATAAGCTTTTTTGTTTTAAATTGAATATTTGAATTCACAGAACAACAACTATTAAATAACTATAAAAACATCAACACAAAAGTGCAAAACACAACAGTTTGCTAGAAAGCCTCGACCCGTTAACAACTAAAAAATTTATAAACCAAATTTCGACGGGTAAATTGTACTCTGTACCTAGAAAACCAATACTAACTGTGATTTAAAATTAATAAAAAAAACACCCTTTAATTAAAAAATGGCCGATACTAATAATAATAATAATTTATATCAAACTAATACTGTGACCATAACCGGTAATAGTGATATTTTGACGAAATTCTCACCGAAAATATTCGAAACTTATAAAAAATTAGCTTTCGAGAAAGGCATAAAATCGTATGAGATAAGCGCTCGGCCGGTATCGAGTGTGGGTGAAAATTCGTATGGTTTTATAATGCAAGTGTGTTTGAAAACTCCTCACATTTCTGCAACCAGGGAGGAAACGGAAAATGTTTCGCTGCCAAAAAAATTTACAACAATTTTAAAAATTTCTCCCAAAAATCCAGCTTTCCGGGCACATAGTCGTATAGTAGATCTATACAAACGTGAAGTATTTATGTATGAAAAAGTTTTCAAAGAATTCAAAATTTTAGAGCAACAAAGACTATGGGAATTAAAAAAATTCAATATTGGTAATTGTGATAAAGCGACAAATTTAACATTTGATATAGTACCTGAAATTCTGTATGCCAATTTAGATTTAGAAGATGAATTCATTATTTGTGAAGATTTAACTTTAAGTGACTATAAACAAAATTCCCGTACAAATATGCCAACTTATGACTTGGTATGTGAAACCTTCCATTCAATAGCTAAAATGCATGCCATGTCTTTTGTTTTACAATATCGCAAGCCGGAGCTGTTTAAGGCTTTAGTCGAACAAATGAGTGACAATTTATTTACCAAAGATATGGAGCCTTTAACGGTAGAATTTGGTAAAAAGTATATCAGACGTACTAGAGTAATGTTGGAACAAGAAGCGAAGCCTTCGCATAAACAAATAGAAGCTTTGGATGATTTGGAAAACAATTTCAAAGAAATTTGTTTAAAATGTGTAGAAGGGAAAGCTGTGGCTCCATATGCGGTTATATGTCATGGAGATTTTTGGAATAATAATATACTTTATAAATATGATGTAAGTACATAAAAAGTAGGGACCGAAAATAACAGCTATGTATATTGAAATGTATAAACAAAAAAAGCATATGGAAGTAAATTGTATTGGCAAACTGATTCAAGTATACCATATTAATCCTTATGAACTTGTCTACAATAAAATATATTGATTTTTAAAATTTTAAATCTAATTTTTTTGATCAAAATAAGAAAACGTTTAAGTGACATCGTGAAATAGGCAGTAACAGTTATTTTTTTGATTTTTATTTTTGATGAACAAAAATAACAGTTATTTTTTTTTTTTATCAAAAATACAGTTATTATTTGATTTATATGTGTGATCATCATTGGGATTTCTTATACACATTAAAAAAAATATTTAAAGTCAACTAAATTATTATTACACGTTCATTTCTTTAGAGAATAACTTGTATTGTTGTTCACAAATAATAATAAAAACATAACTGTTATTTTTGTTCAAAAAGATACAAATCAAAAAATAACTGTTATTTTTGTTCAAAGAAATAGAAATAAAAAAAATAACTGAAAGAAAAGATAAACTCACAGTTTATTGTTGTTGTTTTTGTTTAAGCTTTGATTTTGTTACAAGTAAAACTGAGGTTTATAATTCTTATTCGCTTAACAGTTTTATTTCTATAATATCTTTAGCTTTTCTAAAATCTTTGGATGAAGTTTCCTGACGATCTGGCCTAAGCAACGAGTGAAATGCGCAAAGGAATAGCTTATCCCTTCAACAAACCTTGAAAAAATAAGTGTTATTTTTGGTCAATAAAATAAAAATCAGAAAATAACTTTTTTCATCTGACTTCTATGACAAAAGGAATATCTGTTACGGTTCCTGGTAAAAAGCAACTATTATACGTTTAAAATAAAGTTGTTTTCAAAACCGTTTCTAAGATAAAAAAATATTATAATAAATATTAATAAAATGTTCCAAAACATTTAAAACAGTTCAACAATTAAGTTAAGATCTTATAACTGTTATACTGGTAAAACAAATAACTTCAAATTGTTTGTATAAGGGTTAAAATTAAATATTTTAAACCTCTTATTGAGATCAAGATTTGGTTTTTTATACAATTTTTCCCTAAATTTTGGCTTTTATAACTAACAGTTTAAGGTAACTTTTTTAAATTTTAATTTGTGTACCCTTCAACCACATACAGGTTACTTACTCATTTTGTTGTTTTAACATTATTGATCTTAGACCCTATAAGGTATATACATACATATTCTGGATCCTTATAAGTAGCGGAGTCGATCTAACGATGTCCATCTGTCCGTCCGTCGTTTTGTCAGTTCATGTGTATGTTGAAATGGGGTTTTCGAAGACCCCTGATATGTCAGAGACTAGGTTTGCTATTAAAATTTAACCAGATCGGACCACAAAAGATATGAGTAAAACCACGACTATCTAAATTTGAAGCCACAAGTCGCTTATTTTTTCCCATTACATACCCCTTTTTCTTTGAAGTCTTCTTATAATTTAAGAATTTTAATTTTCCAATTCACATAAAACAAATTTAGTAAAACAGTAAAAATTAATAAAATCGGTCCACATAAATGGTCTAGTTAGAGACAAATGACTACCTTTTTCTTTCAGAAATAATGGTTGTGGTTCAGAAACGTCCATACCATATGAGATATGATGACCAAATTTGACTTTTGTATGTATATAAATAATATGTTTAATATTATGGTGAAATGAATAAAAGATTCGACAAAGCGGATTTTTTTTTAACCAGCGTTTAAAAAACTGCAGTCAAAGTGGAAAAACTGTCATTTCTTCCACTTCTTCATTTCTCATTATCCAAAAAGACTGTTGATTTTACTTCTAATTCATTATATGTAAACATTCGCTGTCAAACCAACTTAAAAAGCCATAAGTTGTACACAAATTTTCGTTTTTTGTTTGACAGGTTTTGGTTTCGACTGCAGCTTTTTAAACCATGGCTTTAACTGTTTCAAAATTCGTTATAAATTTAAAGAAATATAAGAGTTTCCATAAAACTTGTTTACTACTAAAAGTAGTCACATTTTGCAGCTTTTACAAGCAAATTTTTATATTAAACAATTTTTTATCAATTTTTTTCGATATACATAATATGTATGTAGAACATTTTAACTGGCATAAAACTTCTATACTCTTTCAGCCCAATTATGAATTAAAATTCATTAGGCATCTGCTACCTTTCTCTTATCCTACAATTTTTATTGGTTGTTATACTTATAAAAGTGAAATATGATTAATTTATGTAATCGCCTGAACAACCAATGATTACTTGCATGATTAACGAACATGTATACATATGTATAGAATTCGAAACACTTAGTCAGCAGTTTAAATTTTGCTTGCACTGTTTTTTGCATATGCATATTAATTTTTTTGGAATCATGGGAAAATAGAAATATTATGTTTCAATGGTACTACATATGTATTGCTTTTTTGCGATTGTGCGAAAATATTTTGGATTTAATTTTTTTGTGCAAATAATATTAAATTCATTTTTAGTTTAGTAGTTTGCGTTTATTTTTTTTTTTTTATAAAACACAAAATTTTGAGTACACAATAAAATGAAAATATAAATTGTTATTTAAGGCTTTTCTGCGTGGAGAAAACAGATAGGGCTTTAAAATGTTTTATAACGAAGGCTGTTGCAGGGCATGAAGGGTAAATAAGCCTTTCTACACCCTTCACCAACAAAATTAAAAATTATGTGTACTTACCAAACAAAAAAGTCAAAGGAATTTTAGTCTACCTTCTAAGCCAGCCCAGTAAACCAGACCAGTAGCTAACGTATTTGTCTGAAACTTAGACCTTCCAAAAAGTATAAATGAACTTTTCTGTATTTTAAACATAATCCTCTCAACTTTTTTTCTCTCTCTCTCTCTCTTTTTTTTAGATCCAAAATCAAGCCTCTTCTGCGAAATTGATCGATTTCCAACTATCCCGCTATGCTTCCCCCATTCTTGATCTCGTGCACTATCTTTATTCCTGCACTGAAAGAGATTTGCGTAATAAACATTTTATTGAATTTATGGATATTTACCATCAAACCTTAACCCAGCATATTCAAAACTATGGCCACAATATTAACGAAATCTATCCTAAGTCGATATTTCTACAACATTTATGTGATTTTGGAATTTACGGATTTTGTATGGCAGCTTTTTCTATACCCTTTTTCATATCAAATAGCAGTGAATTGCCCGATTTAGATGAAGTTGCAAGTGCTATACGAGATATATCATCTTCAGAGAACTCAGATGAAGAAGTAGAGACAAATGACCAGGTTAATGCTAATAATGCTACAAGCAAGAGATTAGAATTATTGGAGGAATATGATTTATTATCCGAACGTACCTTGCCCATATTTAGGAGACGTATGTGTGGTATTGTTAAGGATTTGGAAAAGTATCGAATGATTTAGATACGAAAGACTTTGCACAGTTAAAGCCTGTTTGTAATTACAGTATTTTTTTATCTTAAATTTTATACATAATTTTTGTATATTTTGTTTTCTTGTTTCTTTTATTATTAATTATTTAAAGTATATTTTATTTTTATATTTATATATGTATATATTTCACTTTACTATAAATAAATTACAAAAAACACAATTTCTTTAAAATTATTATGGAAAAAGAAGTATTGATATAATAATTAAAATAAAATATTGTAACGCGCCAAAGTTTATGTATTGATAAAATTGATAACACAATATTTAATAAAATATTTAAAAAAAAAAACCTTTTTTTTCTTGGATTTAATATTTTACTTTTCTAACCTCTCTTTACAGATCAAGAATATTATACTCTTTTAAGTTAAAAAAAAAGATTAAAATTTTAATTATTAGACAAAATCTTTACCCAAGTTGCTTACTTGTTAATTAAATTAATGTTCTAAATATATATATATGTGTGTGTGTATGTATATGAAACAGTGGTGGTCAAATAATTAGCAAAATCTTTTAAGAAGTGCAATAATAAAGTTTATTTATAATCATTAAAAAAATTTGTTTGATTATTAGCAAAGATCCAAATTGGGGTTTTAAAGGATCTCGATAAAAGATTTTAAATAAGCCTATTTAAAAGCTGATATAAATCTTCAAAGCCGATTAAGTGGTGAAAAAAATGTTACAACAGAAAACAAATTTAACACGTTACGTAACGTATTGACGATTCATTGTTTTGTGTGCAAAAGAAAAAACGTTGGCAGAATAATTCAAGTTCATGTTTTTTGATGTAGGAAAAGCTTATGGCACGACAACCCATATAAAAAGCATTGATATCATTGGAGTTTATTTATATGGCAATAATGCAGTGATGTTCACGTCTTCACGCGATGGCTAGTGAAGACAGTGAACATAATACATAATCAGAAATGTAATATTCTCTGTTCTCCCGATATTTTTAATCAATATGTATTTTGATAAAAATTAACTTGTTTCATTAAAATTTTGGGTTTGCATTTAGATGCTAAACAAACTTATTGCCTTATTGGGCCACAAAAAAATCATTTATTTTATTGATTTTATCTTAATTTCCCTTTTAACACATTCCTAACTTTACGTTAGTATAATATTAAAACTAAATTTTGAAGCCTTTGCATGGCTATTTGTTTTTACAATAAGTTCACATAAGTTGCTAAAAGCGATTCCAAAAAATCTTTCAAAGACTAAAAAGTAAATATTATTCAATTTAAAATGGCAATGTTATAAATCGGGGGGATTTTACTGAAATATTAAAGCCGAGAAATTGAGCTACTTTAACAGAGTTAGTCCACAAATAAAAAAACCCTTAGTGAGATAGGTTAGGCCGGATATTTGAATATATGGGGGATGTCAAAGGCGACCATAATCTGGGCATACAAAAGTGACATCAGAATCTATGAGAATCCAGTATACATTAAATATATTGCTCCCCCTCAAACTTTGTGGTGCCAGAAGCAGTCTTATTTTCCGCTGTAGACCCTTTCGTTGTCTGTACTAGACGGTGCTCTGTCTTCAAAGGCCTGACTGCATTTATCTTTATTTGCTCTCCTTGTCTTTACCAACTGAGTGAAGTAGAAGTTTGGATGACCTCTTCGATGAAATTCCAGCAAGCATTTCTTATTAAGCAATTGATTGTGATCCTTAACCGGAAGAACCTTCGTTTCCTCATGTAGATGGTGTGTTGAGGTGACTTTTATGCAGCCTGTGACGTATCTAAATACCACATTACTCGAAACAAGGGTAAGTTTAATTAACTACTGACAGACCACGATGAAAAATACTACAATCAGCTAATTAAATGGTACCAACTTACATACATATATCATCATAATACTTATTTTCTTTCTCTTCTTCCTCTTTAAGCCCCTCTAATATCATTATGAGTCTTCTTCTATATGCCCTCAATATAAAATAAAATTTTTATAACTAAAATATATACATATATGACTATTTAAATTAAATTTTTATTGCAAATAAAATGTTAAAGTTTTATGAATTCAATGTGCTAATTTGATATTTGATTTTTAAAGTTTTAAAACATAATTTTGCAACATAATTGTTGATTGTTTGCAAAACCAATACATTAAAATAAACGAATTAATATAATTTTTATTAAAAAATATGTATTCATACATAAACATAAAACATTTCTTAAAAGAAACCTAAGCTAATTCACTGACCATTTTTTAATATGGGTCATTCCGTAATAAAACGAAAACTATTCCTTTTTATATAAACTAAAATCAACTTAGTTTTTAATATAATCAGCTGGCAGTGTTAAAAAAGCTATAATTGCTACCGGTTTCTTTGCTTTAATAAGCAGTAGCAATATCATTAAAAAGTCTTGTTATTTAGTTTTTATTACAGAATGTAATATAAGCAATAATATATATGTGTTCCTCTAACTCCCATTGGAGCATAGGGCGCCAAGTAAAACGAAAACAACCAATAGAACTGTAGTTTAAAAATCAACTCATTTGTTAATTTTTATTAGTAGTTTATTTTTTGATCTATACTTCTAAAATTTTAAGTAGTTGTTCTGGTAGCAATAAAAGAAGTTTTAGAAGCAGAATAAAATAGTCAAAAAAAAAATAATCGTGTTTCCTAATACGATTGCGATGAATATACCCTTTTAATGTTTTTCTACTAGTAGATCAAAGAACACATTCTTTGTGATACTGTAATCTATTACCAAAAACGACATAGTCCTATACGACAACGACAACCACAGAAGGCTGAATATCTATGAAGTTAGCCAAAAACGGCGGTCTAAGTCAGAAACTTTAGTTTTTCGTAATGTTAAATTAAAAATGATTTAATTGCTTTATTGAATTGATTTATTTCCTAAAGATAAATGATTACGATTAGAAGCAGTTGTGCTAGATTTAAGTTATTGATACGAAAAATTAAAGAAAATTGAGTTAAGCCTAATCAGAAACTCAGTGATTTTTTTTTGTATAACGTTAAAGATATGTTACTTTAATTTAACATCATATGCTACTTTATTGCTACTTTTGAAACTACCTTACTTGCTTCTTTACTGCTGTATCTTTTGCCATTTTAACTGTTGTTTGTGTTAGTAATAGGCTTTAAACTTAATATTTTGAAAACATCAACTGCTTTTTAATTTTAAATACAGCAGTAGCAAACGAAATTAAACAACTCTGCTACTCTTAAATTTGTATTTATTTTCTTGTTACGACAACAACTATTGCTAAGAAAATGTTAAGTTGGCAGTAGTAGTACAGCCCAATTATGGATTTAAATTCCCCGGGAGTTTTCTACCTTCTCCCATGTTCCCTTTGTAAATTCAATGTAGCAATGGGAAAAGGGAAAAAAACTCCCGGGGAATTTGTATTCATTATTGACCTGGTAGAGAAAATATGAATCCAAGTTTTTGACATTTTTAAAATTAGTTTTGTTTAACCTTGCTAGCTTGACTTTGGAAAAAAAAATTTAATAAAATATTTTAAAATTTCATGAAGTGTATAACCTTATATAACCTTACCTAGTAGTTTTCATACAAATTTTTAAAAAACTTTTTCATTTGTTTTCCTGAATTAAGACCATTCAATTCCGTTTAGTTCAAATAACCTGTTTTATAAATATAATTTTGTTTTAAACAACTATTATGAAACTAAAAACCATCTTTAAAAGTGCCACTTTTCAGAGTGTGTAAAAAAATTTTAGTTTCAACTTTTAAAAATTTTAAACTACTGCGTAACTGTATAACCTATCTAGTAGTTTTCAGAAAAATATTTAAGAAGTTTTGGTCCGTAATTCGAACTACGAAAATGTAAATCAAAGGGTTATTTATATTCAATATTAAAAACTTTTTCTTTCCAAAATTTTTATTGCAATATGGAATGACCCATATTTTGTATTTAACTGTGAATATACTATATATCGCACTTGATAAAGAGGATATCAACTCAATTTTCCGTAGAAGCAAAAAATTTTGAATTAAATGTTAAGGGAATATAAAAACGAATTTTCAAACCAAAGCAGACAATGTAGAAAGATATTTTTACAGGGAGTAAATATGAATATTACATACGTACTTTTTCCAAGAAGAGAAAAAATAACAATTTTGAATTAATACCCTTTTAATGATCAAGTGCAATATGTATGTTTTGATGTAATTATGTATTTGATGCTTTTGTATTTATAAGTAAATTAATTTTGTTTCTCTGTTGTACATATTTTGAAATGTGTACGTATGTATTTATTATTTTACTTTTTATATTTTATACAAAAATCATGTAATAAGTTTTGTTTTCTTATTTTTTTTTAATATTATTTTAGAAAAAAAACCTAACTTTATACAACTAAAGAAAAAAATATGAACTTTTTAAAAAAATAACGTAATAATGTAATAAAAGAATAAAAAAAATTGTTTGATTTTTGTTGAATTGAATCATTTTTCAAGCATATGAATTCAAAATTAATTATAAATGTATGTATGCATATTTGTAGACTACACATTTAGTATTAAAATGATTCTTTCTTTTTTTTTAATTAGACGAAACAAAAATTTTTAATTTTTGCATACTTAATTTTTAAATATAATTATTTATTATTAACTGTTTTTTTTTTTTTTTAATTTTCATTTAATAGTAAAGTTTAAGTGTTAATGTGTAATTTTTCAATGTTAATCTTTCCATTTTCTCAATTTTATTTTAGCAAAAATAATTTGCTTGTGTTTAAATATATGTATTATATATAGAAGATGTATTCATATATATATATACACATATATTCATATATGTGTATACATATTTTACATTTATTTATGCATTTATGTTTTAGTTTATACATAAGTAGATATATTGTTGTTTGTATTATTTAAATAAAACTTATCTTTGTATAGTTTATTATTTCATTTTGTTGTGTTTTAACTTTAATTATTAATTATTTTTTCATTTTCAATTTGTATATTGCAAGGAATATGTAGCATAATCCACACACGACCGTTATGAGTATGTGTTAAATTATAGAAAGTAAAATTTGTTTTGTTATTTTTAGGTTTTTTTTACCTTCTTTTTAAAATGTTTGCCAACTTATTGTGAGACTTCTCTAAAGCGTTTTTGTCTTTCAAGACTCTCAACTTCTGCCCAAGAATTACGCATATTGCGGAAAAGCTAGAACAAAGGAGAAAAATTAATATAAAAAATTTTCATTTTTAAATTTAGAAGTATAAAAAATAAAAAAAATAGCATTGTTAAAATTGAAAAAAGATTTTTGAAGTTGACTGCAAGTGTTATGTGTTCAGGAACTCGTCCATAATTTTATCGGTCGATTATGTATTGGAACCGAACTTAAGTAGAGTTTTCAGTTGCCGAAAATATATTACAGATGGCTACTGATGTTGGTTTCAGTTGCCAAATAGTAAATATTTATACAACCGTAAAGTTTCAATATATCTTATTTTGGTTAACAAAATGGATAAAACCAAGGACCGAAAACAGCAGTACTAATGAAATTTTAAGACAAAAAAAAGCATATAGAAATAAATGTTGAAAAACTAATTCAAGTACAGTGCACTCGCGATAATATGAACTAATTAAAACAAAGCCAGTTCACTTTTGCAAGATTGTTCATATTGGCGAATGACATCTAATGTTCTAAAATTTCTGATTTTTCTTTTGAAAGTTCAAAACTTATGTTTTTTTAAATTCATATCTTAGAACTTTACACGTTAAAATTATATTTAAAGATGTTAATAGAATTTCATGTTAATGTGAGCACTAACTAAAACGTGCATGTAATACATTTTGATTAACAACTGAAGACAATTTTAAAGCAGATAGCTAGGGAAATCCCCAAGTTATTATGCAGTTGAGTCAAAATTGATTTTACCACTGTGTAGGTAGATAAAAACTGTTAAAAATTCAATTATAAGTTGTTCATATTTTAAAGTTTTGAACAAGTTCATATTTTAAAGTAGTAAATGGAAGAAAATAAGTGTTCATATTTTAAAGTAGTAAATGGAAGAAAATAAGTGTTCATATTTTGGGGTGTTCATATATTAGGGTGTTTTTATTATCGCGAGTGCACTGCATACCATATTGATCCTTATTAACTAGGCCCTGCTTCTCAAAACTACAAGTTACAAATCTAAAAGTAAAATACATTTGAAACAAAAATTGTAAAATTGTTGCTTTATTTAATGTTTTTTTCATGCAGATTTGTAACTTGTAGTTTTGAGAAACAGGACGGACCCTGGTCTATGATAAAATATATTGATTTTCAAAATTTTGATTTTTATTTTTTCGATCAAAATTAACATTTATTTTTGATTTAAATAAAAGTTATTTTTATTTTTTTAATAAAAAAAACCAGTTATTTTTTTTCAAGCAAAAATAAAAGTTATTATCTAAAGAAATATGCACATTAAAATAAATGTTTAAAGTCAACATAGGCCGGGTTTTTGAGATGTTTTGTTTAAACTTAGTTACAAATCAAAAAAAACTTATTTTTGTTTTAAGAAAAAACAGCAAAAAATAACTTATATTTTTGCTCAAAAAAATTAAAAATCAAAAAATAACTGTTTTCATATGACTTTTATGTAAAAAGAAATAAATGTTATGGTCCCTGGACTACAACGGGACTATGATTTGACTTAGTAGTCAAACAAATGAGATTGAATCCAATTTGTGTTCATCCTTTATAGTTTCTACTAATAAAGTCAAAGCGTCTTTGAGAAGAGGAAAATATGCCTTAACGCAAGAACATTTTTTTGTTGGTATAGACGGTGATTCTAGCGGATAAGGATTGTCTCTCAAGTCCCGCCCAACAGATGATACGTTCACCCCTTCTCCTCATATTTCGGGTTTTTTTTATATTAAATTTTTGCAGTTACATTGCTTTTTGACAACGCAATTGTAGTTTGGTTGCCATACATAATCGACTTATTAAATAAATATTTATACAATCTACTTTTAAATATTTCACTATCTCAATCCCCCATATCACTCTCAAACTGTTTTACACAATACATACATGCATACAATTTTAAGATAATTTCAAAAATCTTACTTCATCTATCCAATTATGTTCGGCCAGTAAATCATTAAGAATTTCTGTAGATGTTTTGCTGGGATTCTCCTGTTGTAACTCAGTAACACGACGAGAACAATTAATATATAAATTATATTTCTCATGAGCAATTTTATGGAATATATCAGCACGAGCAGCACAAATGCGACAAAGTAAAATGTCCTAAAATGTAAATAACCAGATATGTTTTGTTTATAACAAGACATTTTTATGTATGTATAAGCATTTTATACCTTTTCATAAGTTATTCGTGCATCTGTGGGTATTGATTGCATAGTATTCGAATTGTACGTGTGGCCAAACAAAAGGAAACGCACCGATATGCCCGGTTGATGACAACCGGCACAATTCTTTTGTGTCAAATTATTCTGACCCCATTCAGTAAAGACATGACACTTCGGCCAGGTTTCAATCGAAGCGATAATGCTGCGTGTCCACGGTGTAATCGATAACAATTTACGCTTACAATTATCCATAATTGTGTCAATGGCACGTACACTGCCAAGAAAATATTCATCTGAAAAGGCTTTAAATTAATTTAAAGTTGGCCAACATTCAAATGATTACATACCTTTCTCTCGAGTTATTTCCGAGAAGAAACTTGGATCTAAAACTTGTGATATCATAGTTTGTATATAGATTTCGAAATGATCACGATACGACAGATATTCTTCCATAATTTTTTCAATAAACTGCTCAGTATCATCGGCCAATAGTTCGGAGCGTAGAAACTCAACAATAGTTTCGGTATGGGATTGAACTTGTATGCGTACGGGAGCTTTTAAATATAGTTTTTTAGTTTCCAAATTCCAGGAAGCATACTAAAAGAGTCAAGGGAATACATTGGTTAGGTAAAAGTCCTTTTTTGGGAACTAAAATAATTACCTTAGACATATTGCGATAAAACATTTTACCATTTTGATAGAAAGGTTCATATTTTTGTAAAATACATTTTGAGTCTACTTGCCAAATGGTGGGCCAATCATTAACTAAATCTGAACGTAAAACTATAAAGTCACCGGTCTAGAAAATACGTGTTAATGACAATAAAATTGATAAAATCTAAATATTCTTAAGCTAAATTACCTTAAAATTATCAGAAGCGGCGCCAGCGCCTGATGAATTTGTATAACTCGCCGAAGTGCTAGCAATATCGTGATTTAGGGTATAACCATCATTGGTAACAATGGCATTTGATTGCTGCTGCTGTTGTGGCTGTTGTTGTTGGGGTTGGGGTTGAAGTTGCTGTTGTTGTTGTTGTTGTTGCTGCTGCTGTTGTTGCGGCTGTTGTTGCGGCTGTTGTTGTTGTTGTTGCTGCTGCTGAGCTTGTTGCTGCTGCTGTGGTTGATTATAATGTTTACGTGGTGAACTTTTTGTACGTCTAGCTATTTTACGCTTAAATCCTTTGCTATCTTCGCTCTTTTATGTTCGTATTGTATTGTTTAAAAGTATTTGTTATTGTAGTTGTTGTTTGGTTTTTGAATTTTGAAATCAAACAATTGTGATGTGAACAAATTGTTTTTTGGGTTTTTTGTTTTCTATAGTCTTAAAATAATCTTACTTACATCATCTTCTTGTGGTGTCCAAACGGGATCTGTGTCAGAGTCTGCAAATTCATCAGGTTCTGCCATGGCATCCTCGGTTGCAACAGCGGTGGTGGTATTGCCCAATACAGCAATGCTATTTGTTTTAGCTTTGCGCAAACATTGTTCACGCCTAGGTGGTAAATTTAATGGATCTAAAATAACAATAAGTTTTTAAGTAAAACTAACAATTAAATGGGGACTTCACATGTGTAGCTATTAATATTTTTTGTTTTGTGGGGGGGAAATCATCTAGCTCATCTACAAAGTTGTGTGAAGTCTCGATTAATTTTTAAGGCGTAGGGAAGAAGTGATTTTTTTTTGTTTTTATGTTTTCTTTATACTGAAATAAAATAAAACATTGTTTTGAAAATGTCGCAAGTTTTCTATATCTAGATTTAAATATAGAATGAATTTTATGCTAAATTAAAATCTTTTAAAAAAATTATATTTATAAGGGGTCTATTATGTATATACATTAGGGTTTCTTATCGGGGAAAAAACCTCCGGAATTTTAAGACGTAAAATTTTGGGAATTTCTTCCCAAAGTTTTTAACTGAAATATAAGTTGTTGTGATATTAAATGGCTATAATTTTGAGGCACTGAGTTCTAAAATTTTAAAAAGAAAATCTTAAAGTTATGTATTTTAATAAGAGTTAAAAAAAACACTTAGGTTCATGACACTGAAGTCTATAATTTTAAAAAGAAAATCTAAAAGTTATTAATTTTAGCAAGTAAAAAACACCAACGTTCGGCATGTTAGTGAACAAATTTTGCCATGACGGTACAAATACACATCCTATACAAAAATACAAAATAAAAAAAATACGAGAACAAATACTTAAATAAGGTAAATATCTTGTTTGAGCTCAAGTGTAATGTTCTTTTAGCAAACGCGTTCTGTATTTTCACATGGAATAACATTCAAGAAAAAACTCAAATGCAACACACATATGGTCAACAAAATAAGTACATTAAAATTCAGTAAAAAATACAGAACACGTGCGCAAGATCAGGGGTGTTACCGCGTATTTCGATTCGAAAGAAATCATTCGAACAATTTGTACTGTGTATTACGATTTTCGAAATATTTGTTTCGAATAAACGGACGTTTTTTTTACAAAAAATCCCTTTCTTAACTGCCACTCTCTAATACGAACAAAAAGTGTTCTTCAAATATCCCATTTTTTAAAAAAATACAACATCTGTCATCGTTTCGAACGATTGCGAAAATTGTATTACACAGTACAAATTGTTCGAACTCGTAAATTATTTCTTTCGAATCGAAATACGCAGTAACCCCCCAGTACGGTATTTTAGTATTTGTATTCGTCAAATAACAATCGTTGTGTATCATATTTTGTTTGTGTGCAAAAAAAAGTAGTTTTAGGGTTTGTATTTTAAAAAACTAATTACTTTAGTGTAAGGTTTTTCCGAACTCTGATTTTACCGACTTTGTGGCGAGGACATCATTGACTTTTTGTACGATAGAACGTTTATAACATGTTTAACAATATAAAGCAGGAATATCTAATCATCTTATTTCAAGCAAATGCTAGAAGGTATCAGCTCGAATGTTTCTCTAAATAAATTGAAATCATTTTTTCACGATTTGCTTTCTGAAATTTGTTCGGCGACTTCTTTTAAACTTTAGTGTCTAAAATATATGCTAAACAATTAAGCACGTTTTATTGCATAAAAGTGCGATTAAATGTCAATAATTGATTACATTTTATAAATTTTTTCATACGGTTCTTTTAAGGAATTAAGTAGCTTAAAACTCCTAGAATTGTTCTAATAATAAATAATTTTGTATCCCTAATTATTTTTTTTAGAAAGATCCAAAAATTAACAACTAACAGTAATTTAAAGAAACTACGATCCTTATATGTTCCTTAAGTTAGCATCGAAAATTTTTCATTAGCTCCCACTGGATCTTATCAATTTCGAATCGCCAAAAATTTAAGTTATTAAATTAAACTTAACTTGAAATTAAACTCGAGAATTGTTTTCAAAATTTTTGGTAATTTTGTTTGCCGCTTTCTCATTAGAATATCATTTTTCCCCAGCAAAAAACTGCAGTTTGGTTAACCAGGCATCCACTGTGCCCTGGTACATATTTCTGCGTTACACTGGAATGTTCCGCGATCTCATTTAGAGACATCCGACATTCCACTGTTAACATGGATGTCGTGAATATATGCACATACATATATCTCTCGATAGTACCTCAGCCAGTTTGCCGCCCGCTTTATGACAGAGATTTCCGCCCGCAGCACACTACTGCAGTCTGGCAGCCTAGAAGAGACCCTAATGCCCAATTCCGCAATTTCTATATCTGCTGTAATTTAGGCGTATTTAATTAATTTACCAGAGTGGGCTTTATTTGGGGCCTATAGTGAATTATGGGCCGATCATCACGAAATTTATTAGTGTGATTTGTAGTCCAATAAAATTGTGACGTGAATTCTATTATGATAGCATTATTTATTACGGCTGTAGGCGTACTAAACTGTTTTCCGGGAGTAGGGTTTATATGGGGCCTAGGGTAAATTATTGACCGAACTTCACGAAATTTTACAGTGTGAGTACCTTTCCAGTAGAATAAAACGAACTGTTGCAAAATCTTATATCATTCCGTTCAACGTGCCACCATTTATGTTAGTTTTTGTAACAAAATTAAACATTTTTGAGGCTGGTGGTTCCACATTTTGATTCATAGCTCTGATCATACTGAACCGATTTTGCTGGATTTCAATCCCAAACTGCTTAGGATAACTACAGCAGTTTGACACCAAGTTTGTTCTTTATTTCTTTTGAGTTTTTCGAAAGTGATCGTGTTTTCAACAGACGGACGGACATGGCTAAATCGTGTTAAGAGTTACTCAAGGAGCCAGAATATATATACTTTAAGGGGTCTGAGATAAACTGCCTATTTCACGATATCACTCGAACGCTTTCGTTCGCATTAAATAACTTGTAAAACAAAAACAATTTCTCAAATTTATTCAAAATTTGTTTTTGTTTTATATGTAATTTGTGCGAACGAAAGCGTTCGAGTGACATCGAGAAATAGGCAGTTAGTATGCCCTCTTCACAACTAATTGTGTTTAAATTTTTTTTTAATTTGTAGTTTTTCTGTTCATATTTGAGAAAGTAAAATTACTTTTTAACTAATGTCCATAAACACAATGGATGAGTCAACTGATATTTCGCCCTTTAAATGGGCGTGTTTATAAATACTATTCATGTTCGTTATTTTGCCCTAATCACATGTACTTGTAATTCCCTACATTTGTCCTGCTCCAAGCTTCAAAATATATTCCTTTAATTAATAAATATTGGGGTCAGGGCTGCCAGATAAATTTGTGAGCAAATCAAAAATTACCTGAGAAAAAATAAAAAAATGTCTTTCTCGTTTCGAAAAGTCGTCAAAATTCGGACAACTTAAAATTTAGTTTGTTTTTTTTAACAACTTTTGTTCGATTTAAAAAAATCAAACAAAAAAAATAATTACTTCATACCCAACTAGCATTTTCAATCGTGTAAGAGATACTGAAAGTATCATGAAGAGCGTATTTGATCGTCAATGACCGCAATTTTTAATAGTAGAAACGGGAAAAACTGTAACACGACTGAGATTCTTCCATAGCACAACGACAGACGCTCCTTCGATCGTTGTGGGAATCGTTTAAGACGTAGGCAAATATTATCTAACGTTTCCTTCATGTCAAGTATCGTATGAGACTCATGTAGATATTATCTTACAACTCGTGATATGTTCGCCATATAATTGTTGAATAAATGATTTATACAGAGAATCGTAAAAGGTTCATTCGATGATGGTTTGACGAACGATAAGCAAAGTGTAACATTGTTGTGTTGGTACTCTGAAAATAAACATTGAAAGATTTTCTTAAGACTGGCATATTGCAGCCGTACCTAAACAAAAGCGGCACGCATTTCCTAGTTTTTGAATAGAGTGGCCTCAACGCTTTGCGATTGGAAAAACCTAGTTTGACAGCTCGTTTAATAGTGAAGTTTGCCGCTATCGTTAATACATAACGGCAATTTAGCTATTTTTTGGTCAATCTAGAGTTTTTGTTTTTGTTTCCCTTTTTATTTATAATTTGTGGGTTTTATGAAACAAGAAAGCTATCGCTACCTTTCGAACACGACTTTGATGCTCTTTCAGGCATGACATATCAGCGTAAAAGCTAAACAAAAAAAAAACGTTCCGCCTTCCGCTATTTTTAAGGTACGGCTGTTAAACATTCCAAGATTAAAAAACTAACGTGTCAAAAGTTAAAACGGCAGTTTCAAAGTAGTGTCAACAGAATACGTAGTTGAAGTAGTCTTTGCAGTAGAAGCGTAAAATGCGAAATTTTGAACTTTGTTGCGATACAAAGCATTTGTCAGTTTCAGCTACTATTACTTCTACAACTACTTTCTTCTGTTCCAGGCCTAACTGACTGTTTAACGATTTCGAACCTCAACGTTCGCATAGAAAATTATATTTGAAACAGAAACAGAAACAAAATTCTAAAATTCGTTTTTGTTTTCAATGTTCGAAATCCATGAACAAGCTGTTACTCCCGTATTCACAAACGATTATTAAATTTAACAAACGTTTATTAAGGATAATTTTCATAGTAAATTTGTTCTTTAAACCTTTATTAAATTTTAAAAATGTTTGTGAATACAAGCATTAGTCTTTTGTTTCAACATATTTTAACCAGCAGTTATTATTCACAAATTAATATTTTTTCTTTTCCCTAACCCTTTCGCTGAAACTGATGTATAAGACGTAAAAACAAAGGGATGCAATGGCAGCCTTGCTATCAGTAAATATTCATAAATATATCCATCGATATGCGATGATAATATAGCTCTTCCAAATAGCAGAAATTTCCGCCTGAAGGACACTATTGTAAGCCGGCAGACGAAAGGGAACCTTTGTATCCTGTTTCCCTATGAAGGAACCCCCGCAAACTCTACTTCCTTTCCTCGAACCGTCAGTATAGACCTTTAGGGTCAGTTCACGGATGGCATCTCAACAGACAGCACATTCCCGTATGCTGTATGTGCTGCGTATCTCACACCGAAGAAAGGTTTCGGAGTGTAGTATCTCCATAGCCACGAGACTTTTTTACTGAAATATGCATCGTTAGGTAGGTATAAGGAATATATTTTTTTAATACCCTCTTTCTAAACCCAAAACAGTTTTGCGAAATTTTTTATGGTTTCTGAGCATTAATTTTGCTCCAATATCAACTATTTTAAAGTTTTAAACTGTTTTGCTCTACACGCCACTATTTGGTATAAAACAAATTTCACTCTTGCTTTGCTTCATAGTTTAAGCAGTTAAATGCAATTTTTTTTTGATATCTTCATCTTGATATACACAAACAAAGTGCGTGTTGTTTTTTAATTGTTGTATTTCTGCAAATAACTGGACCATAAGCATAAGCAAAATAAAATGACAACAAGAAAAAAAAAGTTTTATAAAATAAACACTTGTTAATAAATAGTAAAAATTTCTACAATTTTTTAAAAATATAAAAATGGAACTGTTTTTGTAAAATAAAAGATAAAATCAACAATGCCGACTTTTATTTGATTGTTAATATATACATAAACTTTCATTTCAGCAAGTTACTCAATGCATAGCATAGGCAAAAAGCCCTAATACGTATACTTACGTATTAGGGCGGGTCGATTTTTTTTTAAAAATCGTATAGCAAAAATGTAATCTACATAAAATTCTCCGAAGAAACCATGGGTCTAAAACAAAATCCTAATCCGCGCCTCTCGACTTGAAAATTTGGCTGCCCGCCTTGGAAAAAAAATTTTTTTTTAAAAAAATAGCTTTTTCCAAAAAGAAATTGAATTTTTTTAATAAAATGGTTAAGTAAGGTTATTCTTTTGCACTTTATATTTTTTTACAATCAAAATTTTTTTTACATTGAAAAAATTTTCAACCAAGTAAAAAAATTTTCAAGTCGAGAGACGCGGACTAGGATTTTGTTTTAGACCCATGGTTTCTTCGGAGAATTTTCGCAGAATTTTATGTAGATTACGTTTTTGCTATACGATTTTTAATTTTTTTTTCATCCATACAAATCGACCCGCCCTAATACGTATGCTGCACAAAAAGCTACATTTTAAAAATATTTTTAGAAAAGTGGCGATTGCGGCACAAAATATTAATTTTCACTCTCAATATAATACTATTAACCTCTAACTTTATTCATTAAAGTTGACAAAAATTTACATTTTTCTTCAAAACATACATATTCCGGGAGCAGCGGAGAAAATATAAAAATATTCTATCGTATACATTTTGAAAAATCTTCAAGTAAACCTTCTTTGTCGTTTTTCTCTACTCCGACTTTTTGGCATATGCGCCAAACCAATAATGAGCTGACAGTATGTGTTTTATTTTCGAAAACCTAACAATTTTTATTTACGCCTATGACCAAGTTTTGCATGGAAAACCCTTTTACATTTCAGATCCCCTTTATTATGGAAAACGTTTGACATTGTTGTACAGTATCATTTTGTAATCTTTGAGACGAATGAAAAACCTATCAACACCATTTCAGCATTACGAATTCCGATGCTTCTGCCGTTTATCTGAATTAGGCTTTTCGGTGTAATGGTGGGGTCTAATCACCGCATACGATGTCGAGCAAAATTCATCGAAATTATTTATTTTGGTATCTTGAAACTCGATATCGAATGAAATGTATTGAATTTGAAATAATAGCATTCGACATCGAGTAACTCGACATTACATTTATCGAGTTTTCATTCGATACGCCAGTGTCTATCCTATGCAAAAAAATTTAATAGTTTATTCGATACGATAGTATTAGATACGATAGATAGACCCCTGAGTATAGAAGTTACTAAATATTGTACTAAACGTAGCATGTGTTGTAGAATGGTTTTAAGATACATTTAACTACGAATATATTTATTTATTTGGAAGAAAAAAAAAATAAACGAAATACATTTCAATAAAGTTTAAATAACCTTACTAACATAAAGCGAGTTTTAAAAACTAGTGCAAACATATTGATTCATGAACATTTTTACGGAGAAAACAAAAGATCAGCTAACACTGTTCACTTCTCAACTAAATTATCAAAAAAACGGATCACGTGGCTCAGTGGCGACATTTTGAATTCTGAAATTCTCTGCTATAAATATATAATTTTTAGACGTGCTGATTTGTTATGTTATTCAACAAAATAAATAATTTCATCGAAACCACGTTTCGGATTTATGTCTCTTTTTAAATAAATGGGAGTATTAATTGATTCTAAGAAACTTCATAAATAAACCTTGATTCGTAATCATCCTATCACTAAGCCTGAATATCGTCATCACCCTACTATTGCATTTAAATGTAATTATCAATTTTCTGCTGAACCAAATAAAAACTTAATAAAATAAAAGATTACTGTTTTAAGAAGACTAACTATAGCGATTAAATCGATGATTGTGTTTCTAAATATTAATTTCTATATAAGTCTGGTCCTCCATGGTATTCAAAACCTCTATCGAGATTGAAAAATTAAGGGTGGTACAACCATAATGCACGATGTTAACTGTGAGTCAAACTTAACGTTAAGCTTTTTGTCCAACTTAATTTGACATTTGTGGATAAATAAATTACACTATTAAAATAATAAAGTCGAATCGATGGCTTATTTTTAAAGGATAATTTGGTAGCGTTGTTTAAGCACTTTTTCCAAGTGAGATCAGAATGACAGTTCATTTAACAGCTAACCTTTCGTTAGTTCCATCGGGCTTAAAATATATCCATTCTAAGGAACGGCAATTAACATCTTGAACTTTCTCTAGATACAACCAAATGTGGAAGTTGAACACATTATTTTAGGATTTTTATTGGGATCTTTAATGTCATTTTTGTAAATTTATTTTGAATGTTTTTTTGGGTGTTTTCTTTTTTGTAAATGTTGTTTATTAAATAAAACGTTCATTTTATATCGGGGCCATGTTTCTAAAAACTACAAGTTACAAATCTACAAGTAAAATACATTTTAACCCTTATGTGTGTGGAAAAAAAACACCTTCTATAGGGTGGATAGGTACCTGGGTACCTTCATGCAAATTGTATGAGAAATCTAATTTTTTGTCTTGTATTGTACAAAAAATCGATGGTTAATGATATAATATTAGAATTTTACTCTGATTTTCCACTTTTCATATATTTTTTAAAATCCTACACCCAAAAAAAAAATTGTAATATCAGCAACTTTTTGCACCCTTAATAGGGTGAATAGGTACCTGGGTACCTGTATACGTTTTATATGGAGCAACTTGGAGGATCTTTGCAGAAAAAGTTTCTAACATTAGCAAAAAAATTGATAAATCAGCAAGTTTTTTGCTGAATTTAGCAATTTTTGGTGAATTTCGCAACTTTTTCTGCAAAGATCCTCCAAGTTGCTCCATATAAAACGTATACAGGTACCAAGGTACCTATTCACCCTATTAAAGGTGCAAAAAGCAAATTGATATGCCACGCCCCCCCCCCCCGCCAACTGATATTGTATATAAACACCTATGCAAATATAATAATAACAAAAAGTTAGGAGTTCTCATGAAATTGTAGAATTGTAGACTTAAACCTTATATAAAAAATTTCGATTTGAAAACGCAATAGGTACACAGGTACCTGTCCACACACATAAGGGTTAAACAAAAATAAATATTGTAAAATTGTTCCTTTATCTAACGTTACTTGTAGATTTGTAACTTTTAGTTTTGAGAAACAGGGCAAAGGTGTAATTTCATTTGAATCGGGTAATTCTCAAGTGTAGTTTTGGATTATGCTGGTGGTAGCACTGCTACTTATGTAGAATTTTGTGCAGAGTACTTTAAGTTACTCTACTTGAACTTTTTTTAAATTAATACGTGAAATCACCGCCTTTGGCCCCTACGTGCTTTGTGCCGATGTTAATTGGCCGTAACGATCATGTTATTTGACACCTCTTTAATTAAACATATAAATAGGTTTACTTATAAAGTTAAAGGTGTACTTGGTTTTATTAAACCATGGTCAAAGGAATTCTCTGATTCTTCTAAAACAAAACAGTTGTACATATGTAGCACTTGTAAGACCTATAATCGAATACGGATCAATAATTTGGGACCCATATTACAACGTCCGAAGTGATGTTTTGAGTCGATCCAAAAATAATTTTTGCTCTTGATTTTACGGAACTCTTAACCAACTCCTTATATCTATCTTTCCAATATAGAACCAGGATAGTATTACTCAATTTACCTCCTTTTAAAAGCCGTCAAACAATGTTAAACGCGATACACCTTAACAAACTGATTAAGGGCAATATTTGCTCGGAGAACCCATTAAACAGTTAATATTTTGTTAATGTTTCCCAACGACCTACACGTTATTACCAGCCGTTGACAATTCGATATTTTCAAAGAAATTAAGATAATGCTGACTCTTTTCGTCGAATATGTATGTGATCTGCATAAAATGTACAATCGATGCAAATTTCGATTTATCCCAAAAAATCGATATTATTGGAGGACTATTATATGCCGTCACCTAAAATGTAAAAAGGGCGTCACAACAAAAAAAAATCGTAATACGCATTTTTTATTGATTTTTGTTCGTTTTTTTTTTGCTTCTCCTGTATAAAAAATAAAAAGTTTTGTTACGCCCTTTTGCATTTTAGGCGACGATGTGTATGTGTCGACAATATTAAGATTATTAAATTGTTTGTTACGGCTGCTATAGTGTAAAAATCAGTGTTCGAAAATAAACAGAACATTATTTAGTGTTCGGCTTACACACCCAGGAACTAGAGTTGTCAAAACCGATTTTTAGCAGCACTAAAAAATAGTTGTAAGCCATAATTCAAAAACTGCAAAATATCAACTGAATTAGAGTCAAGTTGTTAACCGAATTAAAAGAACCGCAAACTCAACGATTAGTGAACGTTTTTTTTAGTATTGTCCTCTATAAAAACTAAGTTGAGAAATCGAATGCCACAAATTATTTGAGACGATTAATGTTGCAATAAAATATTTTTGAGTCAACTTTAATCTAATTACCAACATAATAAGATAGTTTATGGGCACAAAGACTATTTCGGAAAAAGTTTGTATGGGAGCTTTATCAACTTATGGACCGATTCTCACCATTTTCGATAGGATTCGTCCTTGTGACAATGAAACATATGTATTAAATTTTATCAACATTTTGACCTGTATTTTATATGGACAAACAACCAGCCGATCGGCATACTAAGAGTTGGGTCTAGGACCAATATTTTTTAGAGTTACACACATCAGAACAAATAATTTTTTTATAAATTAAACTAATCTCTATTTACATCTCACTCACATTTTATGTAGTAATATACATAACATGTACATTTTATAAGTTTTAGTTCTGAAGTACATACGTACAAATTGTTTGTTTTGTTTTACTGTTTTATAAAATAAATAATTTAAGAAAAACCGAAAACCCGGTTATTCGAAACCGGTTTTTTGTTACAAAACCGAAAACCCGATTTTTTCAGAAGTCGGTTTTTTGGAAGTATACGAAAAACGGTTTTTAAAATATATGAATATTTGACAACTCTACCCAGGAACAATATATATTTTTTAGTGTTCGTGTAGACGAACACAACCCTTGATACCGCTCGTAACTATTTTCAAGAAAGAGCCGAACATTTATAAAGTGTTCTGTTCTTCGTTAAAAAACAGACCAATTATAGTGGTACTGTAGACAAACATTATATTTTAATGTTCTATAATGTTACTTTTTTTACATTGATGAAGAAATGAACGACCACAGCACGAATAGCTTTTGTGTGTATTATGCAGATGTTTTGTTTGTGCAGAATTTTTTGTGGGCTTTTTGTTTTCTTTTCGTACATGTATTTTTTTTAACCGAACGGAATTTAATGTTCTCATCTTTTTGTTGAGTTGGACAAGAACAGTATTATTTTTGTGCTCGAAGATGACAACAGGGAAACTTTATTTTTTTTAATGATTTACTACGCAAACACTATTAGCGTTTGTGTTTTTACAAATCTACCGAACCGAACACAAAGGATCGATATATAATGTTTATTTTCGAACACTGGTAAAAATTATACTTTCTGGAAAATATTTGTAAGGAGCATCAGATAAATATAGAAACTATTTGGCAAATTTTTGTATGTACTGTTAAAACAATATGCACAAATATTTTTCCGTCAAAATTTCTCCTAGTAATTTTCGTGTTGGAGACCTCTCTTCTTAACGGAAAAAAAGATAAAATATATATTCCTATTTATCAATCTTTGTCGGAAATTTGTACTATCAAGCTATTTCATACCCTCCAACACTAGTGGTGAATGATGGTATACTAAGTTTTTCATTTCGTGGGAAACTTTGTTTTAATAATCTAATAATCATCCAACACCCATAAAGTATATATTCTAGGGCCTCGATTAAGCCATTTGAACTACTCAAAACCAAAGAACAATATTGGTATCAAATTCTTTCTACAAGTTATCCTAAGCAGTTTAAGATTGAAAAATAGCATAATCGATTCGGTATGAAAAACAGTTATGAATCCAAATGTGGAACAACCTCCCTAAAAAACTAATAATGTGGGTACAAAAACTAACATTTACGAAGACAGAATGCACAAATTGACATTAAATTTTGCACAAACTTGTTTTATATGACTAGAAATCGTACTATTAAGTTTCGTGATGATCGGTACATAATTTACCATATGACCCATATAGAGCCCGTTCTCGGAAACACTATTGTAACCCTAAAGAATAATGTTTTTGTAGTAAAATATGTTCTGTCATAGTTTCATAAGTATTTGAAAAGATTAGTCTGTAATACCTCAGGCCCCATAAAAAGCTCACTCCTAAAATATTCTAACTCGTTGGAAAATATCAAAGATCCCGCCAAGCCAAATATAGCACTTTCTTGTTTGAAGTTAATAGAGTATATAGGGACTACAAAAAATGCGTTTTGTGTTTAAAAGTTTGGGTGATTGTTTTTTTTAGCTCGTATCTCAGACATTTATGGACCGATTTGGCTGAACTTAGAAAGCAATCTACTTCATACTATATGTGATATTAACATATAGCAACATAGGTTTCATCATATCTCTTTGGTCTAATCACGAGCTAAATTTATCGAAATTTTTTATATTTTAGTATCATGACATTCGATATCGAACGATATACATATATCGTCATTTGAGATTACAGCATTTGATATTGGGTAACCAAACACATCAAATCTCTCGAGCTTTCATTCAATACGTCAATGTTCGTATGCAGAAAATTACTCGATATCGAGACCCCTGGTCTTCGAAAAGTTTATTCAGCATCAAAGAAGCAAGCCTTCGGATTGAAATTGAAAATATAACAAACAAGATTCCAATCGATTTTTCAACAAAAAATGCTTGTTCAACTCGTATTTTTAATTTACGATACCTTCCAAAAAATTTTCAACTATTCATTACAAGGACTTCAGACTTCAATTATATACAAAATTTAGGATATTTTGGAACAACTCTATTAATATGTTTTGGTTATAAAACTTGATCTAGCTAAAAAAAAGAGTTTAATCGTTAATAAATATATATGAAAAAATTATATAAATAAAAAAAATATTTTAATTGTTTTATGTATAATTAATAAAAATATATAAAAATTATAAACAATACTCCATAAACCAGCAACAAAATTCCAATATTCCGCATAAATTCCTTAATAGCCACTAATATATCACCATCATTTTCTTAAATTTACAAATGTTATACTCATCATCATCACTATGCTCCGGCTGAAAGGGAAGAATTCGTTTCCATCCATTTATACAATAAAAACAACATTTACATAGAAGAGTTTTATTATTTTTGATTGCTTTTTTAAATATAAGTTTTTACGCTTGTTTTTTTTAGTAATTTACTTGACTATAAATTATTTTCATTTAGTGAAAATTTAAAAAATACTTTTTGTCCAACGTTTTTTTTTTTTTTGTTTAATTTTTTGTTATTTTATGCGTTTTTTTTCTTTTAACAATTAATTAAAATTTAATTTAATATTTTTTTTTTTGTACAAAAAAAATAAAAAAAATTGGAAAAAAATGAAACGAAAAAAAAAAAAAAAATATAGATAATTACTTTGTACACAAACTTTATCAAACGAGTAATTGATTGGATTATATTGTATAAGAGATTTGAAAGAAACATCATTCATGGTTTTGTTTTAAATTAATCTTCTCTAATATTGTATATTATTTGTTTTTGTTTTGTGTTTGGAACTCTTTTAAAGAGATATATTGATGCTCTGGGATTATTTAGATAATGAGAGCATTGTTTTTTAAGGAGCAAGAGAGATATTTATAAGAGAGTGAGGACGTTTTTTTATATATGTATATGGAGAGAGATGAGAGAAAGAGAAAACGAAAAGCGGACGCATCATTTCGAGTATGTTTAGCTAAATATTTGTTTCTATCTCTTCTTGTCTCTTAACAATTGTTTCAACGCCAGGACCAGAGAAAATTTAGAAAATGATGATGATTGTTGTGTGGTACACTAGTGGCGGCGGAAGAGGAATTATGATGTGGAGCTGTAGTAGAGTTGTTGAAAGCATTTAGTGAACTACGGCTAGTAGAATTTTGTTGGTCAAGTAGCAACATACCTTGACTGGAGCCAGCAGCTACCGCAGAAGAGCCAAAGCCTAATTGTGCACAATATTGTTGTTGTTGTTGTTGTTGCTGCTGCTGTTGTTGTTGTTGTTGATGATGCTGTTGCTGTTGATGATGCTGTTGTTGTTGCTGCTGCTGTTGATGTTGTCCATACGGACGGAATGATTGCTCATGTTGTTGCTGCTGCTGTTGTTGTTGCTGCTGTTGTTGGTGTTCCGTGTGCTGAGGATGCTGTTGAATTACCGACGTACCTGTATGTGAATTTGAGCCGGACGATGAAGATTGGGCTGCAGCTGCCGCTGCGGCAGCAGCTTGCATTTGTGCATGTGGCCTTTTTTTGGGTAAAATTTGTGTCTGTGATAAGATCTTGATTTGATGGCCATCATCTCCGGTTAGCATTTGTCCAGCTTGTGCACCTTGCCCATCCATAGCAGCAATATGAGCAGCTGCTATGGCAGCCTCCTCCGCTGTTGGTTGTGTTTGTTGTTGCTTACGTTTTCCGCCACCTCCACCACCACCTCCTCCACCTCCTCCTCCTCCTCCACCACCACCACCGCTGGCACCACCTGACGATTTCTGATAATTATTTTTGCGTCCGCCTTTCGCCGTTGATGCCGTATCCTCCTCCCTATCACCTTGCAAGAACTTCAAATAACTGTCCATAAACTGGGTCTTCTTCTCGCCAATCGATGTGCCCACCACTGGCTTCTTTTCCGGAGGCACATACGTTGCTGAAGAAGAGCCCGCATTCGCTGTCCCCCCAGCTGCTGTAGCACCAGCACTACTATGATTAGCCGCACTTGAATTTGTACCAGCACCTCCGGCAGCTGTTGCATTGGACTTTGTGCCGCCTTTCGAAGCAGCAACATCACCGCCTGTACTATTGGGATTGTAAATGCCAATATTGGTAGGCTTTACAGAGGAAGTCACATTACGATTTGCGGTTGCTGTATCACTGGCACTAGCATAGCCCTGTTTGGGTGTTGTGTCTGACAGGAATTCCAATTCCTCCTCAATATTCGGTACAATCACTTTATTGGAGGCGGCTTCCTGAGCGGTCTGCTGTTGTTGTTCCTCCTGCTGTTGTTGCTGCTGCTGTTGTTGCTGTTGGTGAGTTGCAGCGGTCGATGAAGCCGTCGCAGCAGCTGTCTGCTGTTGCTGCTGATTGAGATTGTAGAGAGTGTGCTGTATAGCTCCGGCTGCGGCAGCTGTTTGTTGCATACAAGCTGTGTATTGTGAGGCAATTTGTTGTGTGAAATTTGGATAATACGATGTCAGATTAGTCAAGTGTGATTGGGCCTGTGATGACTGCATGTGAGCTGGCTGTGGTACTTGCTGCTGTTGTTGCTGTTGATGTGCCACCGTTTGTTGTTGCTGCTGTTGTTGCTGCTGTTGTTGTTGCTGTTGTTGTTGCTGCTGTTGTTGTTGCTGCTGTTGCTGTTGCTGCTGGGCATGTTGTTGCGTATGAGGATTTACGTATGTTGGTATATTTATAGCTGGCACTTGTACCGCTGGTGTTGTTGTATTATTTTCTGTTTTCAATACCGTGGTATTCCATTTATTATTAAAATCATAGTAAGTAGATTGTTGTTGCTGCTGTTGTTGTTGTTGCTGCTGCTGCTGTTGTTGCACATGCTGTTGCTGCTGCTGTTGGTGATGACTTGCCGTTGAAGTTTCTTGCTGCTGCTGTTGCTGTTGGGGACTTTGTTCCGATTCATAATCGTTTGTTATAAGCGTCTTTTTTGGCTGTCTCTTGCGTGGTGTTTTTGTGGATTTCGTTACCACTAACTGTTGCTGCTGTTGTTGATGTTTTTCTTCTTGAGCCTGCAATAAATAGAAATATGTATCAATAATTTTGTTTTTAATAGAAAAAACTTTAATGACTTTAGTTTTTTTTTTTTATTTAAAAGTTGTTTTTAAATATTTAAATATTTATTTATATGATTTTTTAATTTTTCTTACGCTCATCTTCCTCAACATCGCATACTTTTTTACATAAGTTTTTAATTTTTTTGGAAACGTCACAGGTTCAAATAAGTTTTTTCTATACATATTTTCTTGTTTTAATTAATTAAATTTATATTAAACATATAGTTAAAAGTTAATAATGTTTAGTAATAATTAAGAAAAAAAAGACAGGTTAGTTTTTTTAAAGAAGAAATTAAATTACAACAACCAACAAAACCAACAACAGAATAAGAAAATAAAAGTAGTATTAGAATTGTATTAAAGTGTAATTTTATAAATTTGTTAGGTATTTATAACTAAAATTAAATTTAAGTGTTTTATTTTGTTGTACTTTATAAAAGAAAATATATTTTTTCAAATATTAAAAAAAAAAATTTTTAATAGTCAAAAAACCGTAACCCTTTTTATGTTAAAATTCGGTAGAAAAAAATTAAAATTAATTTTATTTTTATCAATAAATTAACCAAAAAACAATTTTAACACACATAATAGAGGAAGATGATTGTATATGTGAAAAAAATCTTTAAATAAATTTAAATATTTTTAATAATTTATGTTATTTTTCATTTAATTTTTTCTTTAATTTTTGTATTTTGATTTTAAATTTAAGGAACTATTCAAGGCGAATTGACTTTCAGGTGGCGTTGAAAACACAGCTGTGCTACTTTTTTTTCTTAATTAGGGAGAGGAATGTCAAAAGTTACTTGTGTTTTTGACATATCGGCCAACGAAAGCAACAAAAAAATACATTGTTGTGTTTTTGGTGTTGTTACTTGTTGTAGTATCGACACCACCGTTTACATGAATTCGCCTTGGAACTATTTATATACAAGCATACTAAACACTAAAATTGCGCTCATTTAAATGAGAAAGACAGTGAAAAATATTGTTCAATAATAAGAAAACAAAAATATATGTATTATAATACTGGCAGTGAAAAGATCTTAGGATTTTCTTAAGAGATTTGTTTTTTTTAATTTATTGAAATAAAGCTCCGTTTAATTTATAAAAAAAGTTCAAAATTTTAGCATTTAGAACTTGTAAGATTTGGAAAAGTTTTTCAATATTTGTTGATCATCTACATTTTAACGTTCATTAGCTAAAATTAATTAAGAATGAAATTGTAAAAATTTTTATTGACCGCAAATCATTGATGGGCAACACACCATTAAGATGTATGATATTTCCGAGAGCAGAAAATTTTCTTTAAAGATATAATAAAAAAAAACTTTCTTTTAATTTTTTGCTTTTGTTCAGTTTTATTTTAACTTTATACCATTGCAAAGCGAAATCCAAGCAAATTGTCAACAGAAAAGCAAAAGTTTAAATTAATATGCTGTTGCTTTGAAGTCAAAGTTTTTTGTTAAAAAATTAAACTCTTGCTATCGCCTCTACTGTGAAAATAAATATCAACTGTTGAAATGTTGACTTTGCGTTCGTAAAGTTTTGGTTTTGTTTCTTACTATAGACAAGTAAAATAAAAGAAACAGTTTGTAACTCTGGGTATCCACTATGCAATGCATATACGCAATAGCAAATTAAACTCATTTTCATTCATTCGAGATTTCATCAACATCAAAACGTTTTGATATTTTGAGATTGCATTGATGTAGATTGCACTGTCTGTACACAGCATAAAAGAAAGATCATAAAATAACGTGACGATGTTTGTTGTAAAAAGAACAACAGTATAAAATAATGTACATAACGATTTACTGGTTTGTTGCAGGAACAACAACAAAATTTTTTCTGTTTTTTTCACTTAACTTTTTACTATTGCTGTGACGACTTCGCAGCTTCCTATGGTATGTTCAGACCTAACAAATATTTGACGAAAAAATCCAAAAAAAAGCGTAACCAATAAGTTGATCAAACTTTAGCTTTATTTTTAAGAATTATTATTGATTTACTCAATTTTATTTGTTAGAAGATAATTGTATAATGTAATTTAGAAACTGTATAATGACGATTGATCAGATCAAGCAAACGTTTTGCAACAGCAAATTTTTTTTTTTGTGAAACTTGGGTTACTTTTTGGACGTAAAATATTAGAAAATTATTTTATTTCGAATACATACTTTTTTCTTACGACTTTGTGACTATTACGACTTACGACAGACGTGACTATTAATTTTTGTAGGCGAATAGAAAGGCATGCGAGATTATATAGTTTTCTACACACTTCAACTACAAAATTCAAAGTTGAACCTGCATCCGTATTCTGTAATTCGATACAAAATTTAAACATTTTAGCAATGACATTGATGCTAAAATTGCGGCTTATTTAATTTGTATGGGATTGCCAAATTTAGCAATGCACGTTACAGAATTGCATTCGAAGCCAGAAATCGCTAAATTAACGTAAGAGATTATTAGCGATAGAGCTTAAGAAACTTTCAGAATACGTCTGCTGTTTTACCAAGCAAAAATGTTGTAAGTAATGATATCCCAATAATGTATTTTTTGCATCATTAAAAAATTTCTGCAATTTTGGTATTAAAAATAATACATTTTACAGAGTTCGAAAATTCTAATATAATTTTAATAAAATGTTTGAGGCAGGTCTAAAAGAGAGACGAAGATTGTTAAAATTGATATGTACCAGAAATTTTAATAGAATTATGAACTATCTTGAATATACATAAGTACATAAAGTATGTATTTAAAACAAACAAACTTGATTTTTTAGATTTACAAAAATGTTTAGTTAGTATAAATCAAAAAAATAGGGATCAACAAGGAGCTTTATTTCCTATAACAAAGAGCGCATTTTACTAAAAATATATTAAAGTGTTTAATTTTGTGCTTTAACTATCAAATTATACACAATTTATCAAAAGTATTCTTGCTCAAGTATCTCATACATAAGGGCTAGAGAAGAAATGAGAATGAAAACGGGGTTCATTTTAATTTCTCTCTTTAATTTCCTATATTTGCACAAGAAAACTTTCGACTTGGCAAGTTAGGGCAAAGATATCTATCCCAAGCAATTTTTACAAAATTTCATGTAACATTTTTAAAAATGAAATTTGTTTTTTATAAAGAAATTTTATAATTAAATGAAAAATGATGTAGCCAAATAATAATTTAAGAAGATAAAATATTTAAAACCAAAAAAATTTGTGTAGTTAAAAAAAAATAAAACAATTTTGTATTGTTTTTCATGAAAAAAAAAAAAAAAAAAAAAAAAAATTAAAATAAAATACAAACCTTAGAATTTATTTGAATCTGTGACGTTGTGGCCGAAGAATGGTGATGATGGGAAGACGACGAAGATGTATTAGACGAAGTGTTATTATTTGAATTATTGTTCGTAGCATTGGTGGTGTTGTTGTGGTTGGTGGTGTGAGAAGGAGACATTAACATGTTGGCTATCATATGCTGGCGACGTTTATTATCTGGTTGTTGTTGTTGTTGCTGCAACTTTTGTTCATTGTATAAATGTTGTTGCTGTTGCTGAGCTAACAACTGTTGTTGTTGATGTTGCTGCTGTGTATGTTGTAAAACAGTGGGTGAATGCTGTGCATTATTGTTATTACAAACATTTATACCCGTTTGCTTGATTTCCAAGCCGGGTGGTAAATTAAATATCAAATTATCACTCATAACAACATTGCCGCTACCAACAATTCCCACTTGTGTATGATAATCCATATTTTGATGCTCTTGTTTAACCTGTAATTGTAAAACATTCTTAACATCTTCTTCCTGATTGCCAGCATCTTCGATTTTCCATAAATTCAATTGATGCTGGTGCTGCTGCTGTTGTTGCTGCTGCTGGTGTTGGTGCTGCAATTGCTGTTGCTGCAAAGTACTTTGTATCACAGAGGAATAGGCAACTGTATTTGAAGATGTTGCAGGCGAACCAGCGTTTGCAACATGACTTGTACGACGTATAGGCGACTCGGCGGACGCTGCAGTAGTTGTTTTATAAACAATTACTTGCGGTGGGGTGGTAGCATTATTAACATTAGCATTGTGTAAGGCTGGAGATGAATTGCCAGTCGAACTTAAAGCTGGACTGGCATAAACGGGATATTGTTGTTGGGTGGTGGTCGAAGAAGCTGGACTAGGATGTTGTTGTTCTATTTGCAACACTTGCTGTTGTTGTTGTGGTTGTATTTGTTGCTGAGATTTACGTACAATTTTATAATGTTTACCATCTATGGTATAATATGTCGTTTCCTCTTCCTCCTGTTGTTGCTGTTGCTGTTGATGTTGCTGCTGCTGTTGTTGCTGTTGTTGTAATTGTGTGAGGTATAACAAATCATTGTAGGCTTTTACTTCAGCCTTTGTACATTGTGTATTTTCTTGTTTGATTTGCTACTCAATGGATTTTTTTGTTTTTTTTTATATAAAGTTTGGTTTGTTTAATATTTTCATATTTTTTGTTTTTTTTTAACAAAAAGGAGGAGAAGATTTTTTGCGTTTTTAAGTTGAGTTTGAGGAAGAGGTGTGTAAAGAGATTTGTTTTTGTGTTTAGAGTTTTTGTTTTAAGATATTTTTGCAAGAAATTTATTTATTTTGTTTTTGTTATTTTTTAATAAAAAATTTTTATATAAAAAGTAAAAAACAAAAGTAATAAATATATATTGAAAAATATATACAATTAAATGTATATGGTTAAAATATGTATGTAACTGTATTTATGTACGAGTATATAATTGTATGTATGTATATAAATAAATATATGTAATGTAAAGTAATGTTAAAGATATATTGTAAATGCTACGTATGTTACAAACCATAGTTGCCAGATAAAACTAATTAAAAATCCTTACAACGGCTGTTTGTCTTATTTTCGTAGATAATTAGATATTTTCAGTGCTAAAAATGTTAAATTTTTTATATGTTTTCTTAAAAAGAACGACAAAATCAGACCATTAAAGTTTTTTATTTTTTAAATTTTAAATTAAGTTCGAAAATTTAAAATTCAGGTACTCTACTGGCCATTTTCTCAATGTATCGGCAAACTGTCTGTAACTTAATGTCAACATAAATTTATTCTCAATAGTATGAAATGGGAATTTAGCACATTTGAAAGAAACCTTGTTAATTAATTTTTGAATCCCAAGTAAACCTTTGATAACTAATATGCATCTGGCAGAGTAAATAAACTGAACTGGCAAAATAAAATAAAGTAATTTGTTTTTATTTTTGTTTTTTCTTTATCCACTTACAACTACATTTAGAGTTGACAAAAAATCAACCAATTGTAGTCGAGATTGTAAGAAAAGATAAACTCACTGTTTATTGTTGTTGGTTTTGTTAAAGCTTTGATATTGTTACAGGTAAAACTGAAGTTTATAATTCTTATTCGCTTAACAGTTTTATTTGTTAAATATCTGTAGATTTTCTAAAATCTTTGGATGAAGTTTCCTGACGATCTGGCCTAAGCAACCAGTGAAATGCGCATAGGAATAGCTTATCCCCTCAACAATAAACTTCAGTTTCTCAATAGTATGAAATGGGAATTTAGCACATTTGAAAGAAACCATGTTAATAAATTTATTAGACCGATAAACTGTCCGTTAACGATTTTGGGTTTCTCAATTACCGACAAAATACATTGTTTTCAGTTGGCAAAACCTCTCAAAATACATGAACATTTTGGGAGTCGGCTGATTGAATTTATCTGCACGGCAAATAAAAGTAAAATAAATAATTGGAGGATGAGTGCTAGTTATCTTTGCGGCAGAATCTAAGCAGATGAAACATTGAGAAAACCAAATTTCTTTAATGTGCAATATATAATCGTAAAATGAGGAAACGGCCATACATATGTATACAAATATTTACAACAAAATTTTAAATATTTTAAATAAATTGGTAAAAAAATCTATTTTTATATAGATTTCTAATTTCAAATACTGGAAATTAAAAAAAAAATAAAATAAAGTGCATTTTATCTTTCCTGATTTTATTAAAAGAATATTTGTGTTAAAAATTAAAAACAGAGATAAACTTTACATTAAGAATTTTTAATAAATTCAAAAATTTTTTTAAACTTATCATTAATTGAAATTAATTGGATTGTTCACGAAAGGCAATTTATCAGGGTATATGGTTGTGTAGCTTTATTAAAAGCATCAAAATATCTATAAAAAAATATATATATTTTGTTATTATTAATATAAATAAATAACCTGATAGCCAGCATTCCGTGGTTGTTTTGAAAATGTTTTAAAATAGTAAACATTTTTTTGGGTAATTAATATTTAAAATAACAACAGATTTATAAGTGATGTTACAAATATAAATCTGCACCAATATTTTATCGACTCGTAAGATGTCATATTATTTGGGTTAAAGCAAAGGTTTTTTTTTAAAAAATGAATAGTTTTTGTTTCGTTTTATGTATTTTTTACATTTTTTTTTTTAAACGTATTAGCAAAATATTCGAACGAATGTCATGAAATAGGCGATTATTTAGCAATATGAATATACGTAACATTACTTACTATTATTTATTAAAAATAGTAAATTTCAAAAATTGTAAATTTTCAAAACTGTTTAGAAAATGAAAAACGTTCTTAAACAATTATAAAAGGAACTAAGTTCACGTTCTCTTTAATCTATTACTAAACAGTCGCAGGCGTATTTTAAATTTGCCAACCACGATAAGGATGAATAACAAAGCCAAAATATGTATTTTCAACAAAAATATCGACCCCTTTGCGCGAAATCATCGCATATGCCAATTTTTTTGAAATTGAGTTTTTGATGCAATCTTGTTTTACATTCTTTGTTGCTCCAAAAAATTAATGTATATTTTCATTTTGATATTGCAAGCGAAAGCAGAGAAAAGTTGAAAAATGGCTGTCCAGTAAAATTTGGTTTTTGTAACATACGATAATTTCGCGCAAAGGGGTCGACATAATTTCTAAGATTTTTCTCGAACTTTCGAACATTTTTCTAATCCTTAAGAATTTCTGTTTTCGAAACTTTTGGTAAAAAATTGGAGGATATTCGAAACTGTTTGAAAATTTTGGTAGAATTGAAAGAAAATTCGAAATACTGTTTTAATTTTTTAATATAAAAGCAAGATAAATTATTTTGCAACTTCAAAAATAATAGCGAATTATTGAAATCTGTTAAGAAAAAATTTCAAATAGAAATTAAGTTTTCGAATTTATGTTCGCTAAAAAGTGGTTATTGCCGATACTTATTGGAAATAAGTGCAAAAAAATATATTTTTGCATTATCCCAGAAAACTGTGAATTACAATATTGAAAACTAATAAAAATGTATGAATTTTTAAAAATTTTGTTATATCATTAAATTTCCGAACCTAATTCTAACTGCCTGTTTAACGATTTCGAATGTCAACGTTCGCATAGAAAACTACATTTTAAACAAAAAAACGAAAGTTAACGTTCGAAATCGATGAACAGGCTGTAAATACGTTTTTAAGTTTGCATCTAGTCAAATTTGAGTAAAAAAGCGTAAATAGTTGATTTTTGTATTGGAAAAATGCTCATAATATCTATAAATTGTAAAAAAAATCTGGCAACAATGGCTATGTTATGAATGAATGCGTGTGTTTATTTGAAAGTGTTTTTTGATATATGTTTATACATACATATGTATGCGTGGTGTTTGCAAAATGCGTGTGTATGCACGTGAAAATTGTTAGAGAACAGTAAAGGAATAGAATTTTGTAACGAACAATATATATTCTATGTTCATATACAAGTAATATAACAAATACAATAGTTTGTATATAACGCAGACAATACAAAGAACACATGTATGTATATTAATATGTGTTATGTTATCCTATCCCCCACCCTTCTAACCACCCCCAAATACTTTACTACTCCTGTGTCGTCTTGTTCATCTGCTATTTCTTTCAATTTATTTAATTTTGTTGTTGTTATTGTACTCTATGGTTTATTGTCATGAATGCTAAATTATAATTCCAAGTGTATTCTTCTTTTGGTATTACTTTAGATAACAATGTGATATATGTTGGTTGTTTGATTGTTTGATACACATTCGTATCGTATGTGTTGTATGTATGGTGGTCATGCAGTATGTATACTGCCAACAAATGTTTTAATTTGATATACATATGTACACATAAAAATACATATGTAGGTAAAAACGCAATATGTACTTAGGATACCAATAGGATTTTATGGTAAAAATTTTGCTTAATTTAATTTAGTAGCAAAGAGTTAAAGAAGTTTCCAAACTTTGTTAAAGCTCTCGGATTAAATTTATAAAGCGATCCTTAATACATAATTTAAAATTAAACATAAACGCAATATTTTATACGATAAAATAAGATTTATAAAAACCCTTTCTTAAACTTAAATGATTTTAATATGAAAGTAAATCATTGAGCAAACAAACCCCTTAAACAATTATGAATAATGTTTTTGTAGGACATTTTTGTAAAGTCCAGGATTTTGTAAAAAAAAATGAATTTAGTTTTGTAATGAAAATTTAAAGGGCTTAAGAAACATTATTTAAAACTAGGATCTGATTTAAATGAAAGAAGATCAAACCCAGACCCTGCTCGAAAATGCATCACTGCGCTGCATCAGAAAAGCAAACTTTTTTTAATGCCGATTTTTGTGGAGTACATTTATTTATTTATTTATTTATGTATGATATACTTTACAAATAAATTCATAAAATATATATAAAAAAGGCGCCGGTAACCAGACCATAAGCGCTCGTATTATCATTACAAATAGCGAAAAATACATACTATGTTACAAATATATAGCTATGTACAGAAGTATGAAAGAAAAACAAAAAATTACATAACTAGTTTCATTATCCGTGAATTAAAAAATTAATTTTAAACAAAGAAAAGAAAGAATTTGTGAAAATAAAGTTTTTGATGATAAAACTAAACATCCTGGATATCGTGTTGCTTTAGACATCTTATTATCCTCTGTATGTTGTCAGATCTTGTACAGTCAATTATATCCTCCAGTGGGTCATCCATTTTTGAAACAGGGCATACAGTTAAAATATGTGTGGTAGTAAGCGTTTCATAACAATTGGTACATTTTGGCGGATCAGTTTTTTCAAAGTAGTGTTTGGAGTTAAACAAGCATTTTCCCACTCTTAGGCGGGCCAGCATAATACACTGAGATCGTGTCAACTTTACATTATAATTTAATCTGCTGGTAACCGGATTTTGTTGTCTTCGAATTGTTTTAAATGGGTTGCTTATAGTCCTGGGGAAACATGGAACTTCCGTAACTTGATGTAGCGCCAAAGCTCTTTTAGCACCGCAGTCCGCACTTTCATTTCCCTGAATTCCAATATGGGAGGGAATCCATAGTATCAGAATTTTTTGTGTTTCATCTTGCAGCCGTAACATATCGTCATAGATGCCGTTTTGATTCTTAATTAACGCCCGAGTTGCACTCAGGCTATCAGTGCAAATTAAAGCCTTTGTACCCTGTTCGATGGCAAGATAAATTGCTGTCCTAATAGCAGCAAGTTCTGCCGTGAAAATGCCTGAGTGGTCGGGAAGTCTGGCTTCCCTTACAGTTAAAAAATGTGTACTCGAAATTTGTTTGGCTATAGAATAAGACGTCAACCCGTTTTGGTAAGATCCGTCTGTATAGAAAATTTCATCTGGAGAAAAATCTAAAGTTTTTTGGCAGAACATTCTCTTAAAACATGTGGGATCTGTGCTATTTTTGGCTAGGCAACTCAGGCCAACATCTACCTTTACAAACGTATTACCCCATTTAGGAGTAGGTTTTTGTGGTATTGAGATATTATATTTTTTCAGAATTGCAATTACATTGCTTGTAGCCGACGGCGGTTGAACAGTTGTAGAGGTCAGATGTTTCCACAGTGACTCATGTAAACCATCGGACGAGATAGTAATGGATCTGGATGCCATATTAACGGCAGTCTTCTCCAATAAGTTTAGAAAGTCCGCAAATTTGGACTCACTTCTCAAGCTGTCCAGCGGTGTTGTCCGGAGTAGACCAGAGGCGGTTCTAAAGCAGTTGTTTAAGGAGGTGTTGATTTTATTGATATTTTTCTTTGACGTCCAGCCGTATATAGTAATACCATGTAAGATTGTTCCCATTACTAGGGAGCGACAGATGTTTAATGCCGTTTCAATATGGGGTCCCTTGTTACGACAGCAAATTAGTTTTAGAATGTTGTTGATTTTACTTAATTTATGGGACAATTGTCTTACGTGGTAGTTCCATAGAAGATTTTTGGTAAAATATAAACCCAAAATTCTCATCTTATCGAGAAATTCAAGATCCACATTTTCTATGCGAACCATATGATCAACGCAAGTCCTCTTTCTGCACACATGTAGAACTTCGGATTTATGAGCTGGTAAAACAGCACCTCTGCTTTCCGCCCATAACTGTATTTCGGTGGCCAAAACGTTTAAATTTATATTCACTGTTTCCTGATTTCCGGACGCAACAGCAAAAATATTGTCCGCATAAATACCAACAAAATCGATTCCGGGTAGGTTTTCGACAGCTTTCGCCAGAGAATTCGCATATACAGTATACAAAACCACAGAAAGTGGGGAACCTTGGGGAACTCCATTGTCCAAAGCGTACGTCGTAGAATAATAACCGTCAATTTTCACTGATATTCTACGGTTGTGAAGGAATGATTTTAAAATTTTTAAAATTTGACCTGGGATACCCCATTCATTTAATTCGATTAATATATACGTTGATATTACTCTGTCATAAGCCTTTTCTATATCCTTTGACAGTACTAGGCTGTGTTTGCCATTTTTAAGGTTTTGACGTAATGTTTCTTCGAGCTGGTGGCAAATTGTATGGACTCCACGTCTAGGCATAAAAGCATGTTGCAATTTTGACAAGTTATTTCTAGTATACTTCCAGAAACGTTTTGCCAAAATCTTTTCAAAGATTTTGGATAATACTGGCAGTAGTGAAATTGGTCTGTAGCCTTCCAAACTATTTGCGTTTTTCCCCGGCTTCGGTATCGGTGACAATATTGCGCCTTTCCAATCATGTGGGTAGATACCAACGGCTAAGATGTTGTTATAAAGTTCGCAGAGCCGGAATTTGAGATCATTTGATGCGTTTTTAACCATGTTGTATGTTATTTTGTCTCGTGCTGGAGTGGATCCTCTCAGAGATTTAATCGTTTCGTCCAGTTCTGAAACCAAAATTTTTTGTGTTACTACTGAAAAATTAACGTATGCCTGTTGTGTATTGTTGTGTTGTTCAATATTTAGCATATTTTTCTCGCTTATGATTTCGGAATCGAAAGCTTCATCAGAACTAAGGGATGACCAAAAAGAAGCAAAACTCTCCGCAATCTCAGAGGGATGTGTTATATTGTTGTCATTTAAGTAAATGGTTGGAAAGTTCCTGATCCGATTTGCTCTTAAGTCATTAACCTTGCTCCAAAGCATACGAACATCCATGGATGGATTCAGGGTATTTAGAAAATTTTCCCATGTATTTCTTTTTGCTGTCCTGCATTCTTTTTTTATTTTCGCACAGATTTTTTTGTATTTGACCATATTTGTGATATTAAGTGTTCTTTTAAACCACTTCCATGCCTCATGTTTTAGGCTAATTAATTTTGATATTTCAGAATTGAACCAAATTGGGCTATTCTTCACTCTGGGTTTACAGCTCATTTGAATTGATTCGTTTGCCGATTTTCTGAAGATGCGTTTTAATTGGGCTGCTTCTCTGTTAATATTTGAGGACTTTTCAAATTGAACGGACGCTAGATCTGCCTTCTTTTTAAAAAGAGACCAGTCAGCGCCTCTTTCTATAAAACGAGGGGAAAATTTTCTTGTGATCACATCAACATCATTTGTAATTCTAATGGGAAAGTGATCAGCAACTTCCGGCGTAGGCAAACAGGTCCATTTTAGATGTGGAGCAAAGTTTGTGGAGGACATGGTGACATCAACAGCAGTTAATGTATTTCTGGTGTTGAGTAATGTAGGAGAACCATCGTTTAGAATAACAAGGTTGTTATCGTTTGCAAAGTCCTCAAATATTCTACCGTTTTGTGAGTTAGAGGAAGAACCCCATAAAATATTTTGCGAATTAAAATCTCCTAATAATAAGTGGTGTTCATTTACACCAATTGGTATTTCATTCACCATTAAATTTGTTAAATTTATGTGTCCCTCCTTGTATACATTTGTTATATAGAGATCTTCGTTTGCACTAATTACTATTGTTTGGAATAGTAAGCTACATCATACATATTTACATATTTGATAATTTTTTGGTCCACATCTACTTCACTGATAAATATTTAAGCTTTCGTCATCACTGATGCAGCGCAGTGATACATTTCCGAACATGCCCCCAATCTTTAAAATAGTTTTGCACAATTGATTCTAAATTACTATCTTATTCTTTAAAATTAAATTAATTCTTTATACACCTGCACCACATTAGGAGTTATTATGCGTTTGTGCTGATGTGATTTGACGAAATTTGGTATGTGCATAAGGACCAAGCCTATTAAAAACTGCCAACTAGCAGCTTTTTACTTCAGTTGCCATATTTTTAGCATATTGGTAACCACAAACTTGTAGTTGCTACTAATATTTTTTAAAGTAAAGAAGACGGCAAAACAAATAAGTATATTTTGTTTAAATGATTGTTTTTTAAGTTTATGGTTATATCTCTTTAATTTCAGGTTTAAAAATTGTAAAAATAACAAATAGAAAACAGTTTGAACTTTTGGATAATAGTAGTCAATTACTTGGAAAAAAAGCCAGCACTAAAGCTACAGGGAAGCGTATCGCAGAAAAACTTGGCAACGAGTGTTGGTACGTTTAAAGGCTCAATTAAAGAAAAAAATGTCGCACAATTAAAAATGTATACAGTACCCAGATTAAATAGGCTGCAGCCGAGCTTTTACAGATGGGAACTAAGCTGATGTTTTCGAACAAAAGACCGAACTGCAAAATACTTACGAGTGGCAACAACAAACTGTAGAGGTTTTCATAAATCTCTTATATAGCGTCTTATAGATACCACGTTTACCGCATCGTCTTTATCAAAAGAACCAGTCAGATTTTTTAATTTTGTTTTATTTAGCATTTTATTCACTTTGAATCACTTTTTTGTTCGTTTATTTTTAATTTATTATATTTATTTTTAGTTGACAAACTGTCAAAAATAACATTATCGATAACTTTTTGGGAACTAAACAATGTTGCCGTACCTAATCCGAATTTTAATGTCAGAAGTTGTGTTGCCATCCGTAGTCGGCCCATAAATCATCTTATCAAATTTTTTTGGAATCGGTCTATAACTTTCTTTAAAATGTTGGTATGGATATAAAATTTGGCGACAATAATTTCTATAAAAGCTTTTTCGTGTTTGTAAATCCAGAATTTACCATAGGTCCCATATAAATTACTCCCTAAAATCACTTAAAGACGATCAAATTCCGTAAAGATGTAGATACTATTCGGCAGAAAGAACTCCTTTATGAGCCTTAATCTTATTTCATAATTTTGTTTTGGTGGGTGTAGAGTTTGATATGGTCTGGCTTGACCGACTGACATACAAATTTATACATATTAGGTAAGGCAACATTTGGCAGTTGCCATGTTGACAGATGGCAACCGAAAATATGTAAGCAACTATGGCAAATAAATTAAAGTGTTGGCTGTTCTTCTGAACTTGTAGTGAACAATTCATTATATTTGACTAATAACGTAATCTTGCTTATATATTTTGGGATCAATTGTCTCTTAATATTTTCTTCCCTTGTATATATGTACATATTAATATGTACATTGTTTATGTGTAAATAAATATACATATATAAATTGATATATATTTCGGTTTGGGACTTAGAGATTTAAGTTAAATTCTAAATTTAGACATTTTTAGTATTAATTCAGGCTTACCTGCAATAAATTGAAATTGAAATTTAATAAAAAAAAAAGAAATACATGATTAGTTCTGAACATTTATTTTTTAGATCACCAAGAAGGAGAGAAACGTGGCATCTGTAGGGCGACTATTGAGATACAATTGTATACCCCTAGAATCAACGTCTGTACTTATAAACAAATTATTGTTACTCATTGTTTTTTGTTTTTGTCGTGTTATCCTTATATTCTGTCACAATAATAAAATAAATTTATTTGTACTAGTGTTCGCCTAATTGTCAAAATTCGACCATACATTTTTATGTACATACATATGTATGAAGAAAACATAGTGCATCGAGGTATATATGAACTGTGCATTAAGTTGTTGACATTTTATTTTGCTTTTGCTTTAAATAATTTTTTTCTTACGGCAATGTAGCGAACAAGGCGAATTCGCCTTGGTAGCGAAGCAAGAATAAAATTTATTTTTTTGTTGTCATTTTATTGTTTTTACTTTAAATTATTTTTTTAACGACAGAGAAGCAAAGCAAGAGTGAAATTTATTTTGTTCGTTTTTGTATGAGAAATTTGCTGCACTTGCCAAACAGTGCCGTGTAGACCAAAACAATTATTAATAAACTTTAAAATAGTTTATATGGAGCAAAACTAATGCTTAATATTTCAGATGCCATAAAAAGTTTCGTGATAAAGGTTTTATAATCAGAAATGGGGGAATTAAAAATATATTTACCCCAAACCTTACTAATTTTTTTTAAATGGTCGGTAGGCCAAACCAATAAGGAGCTGACGATCTGTACTTTATTTATTTAACGAAATTTAATTAAAAAATTTAACTAAGTGATTTTTGCGAGCGCATTTTATACCGGGCATATTGAGAAATTTTTAAATTGCCACCACACGATTTTGTTGTACATAATACAAAAGCTATGCAGGGGTGTTCTAGAAATAGAAAACGCAAGAAGGTTGAAGTGGTTTTTAATACGCTTTTAATCAAACTTTTATAATTTTTGTCATAAAATGCTTTTATTACAAAAATTTTATTAAAAAACGACGTTTCAAATTCTTGCGTTTTACGTTTTCGATTTTCAGAACACCTCTGATGGTCATACTTAATGTGGTTTTACATGTTCTTTATTTTACTTTGTACTTGTCAAATTCCCTACGGCAAAATATATAAATAAATAAATATATGCACATATGAGGTGTAAAAGCTAAAAAGGAATTTTCTATTTATATATAACGATGGCTAAATATAAAAAAGGCGTAACTCGATTTTTTGTGTTTACAAGGAAAGGAAAAAACTAATTAAAATCCATAAAATTTTTGATTAATAAAAAGTTTTAAAGTAATAAATAATAAAAAGATTCAACAAATTTTTTATAATATATCTCCCGAAACCTTAAAGCAAGTCGCGTTTGGTATTAATCTACCAGAACAAACGAAAACTCTTTTTTTGAATGAAATTGACTTACGCCTTTTTTATATTAAGCCATCGATAAACTGTTTTTGTTACAGGCACAGTGTTCACCGGTTATAATAAATTTCATTGGGACTATATAAAATTGTTTCTTAAAATTGGTTCTAGGACTTGTTTACAGGAATTTTATTGAAGGACTAGCATTGTAGTAAGTTACACTAAACACGTTCATTGAGAATCGATGTGAAAATTGCGGTTCCTACGAAGCAGGTTTGTAAGGGAGAAATGTAAAATTTTCGCTTATCATATCGCTTACGGAAGATATGAATTTTATATGACGAATTTCCACTTTGAAGCAACACATATTTGACACAGAAAGCGCTTAATTCAGCGCATATCTTAGAATGTTTAATAATTTAGTAAATATATTTAATAATACGCTTTATTCGTATGTTTGTAAGACATCCTAATGCATTATGTATATACAAAATCACATACTTCTGTACTTTTTGAAAATTTTACTTTAAGAACATATTTGTTACTTTCCTTTAACTTTTTTTTTCTTGATACTAAAATCTATCTACTATACATAATTTTAAGTCATTTTTGTATACTAAATACTTTGTATTTATATATATTTACATGTATGTTTATTCTTTTGTTTTGTTAAGAAATTCCCTATTCCCGATTAATCGATTTCAAAATCGGTTAAGAAAAATTTGCAATCAAAAAGGGGAATAAAACTTATTTATTTTATTTTTGCCAATTACTAGATATACCTATTTAACTAATATTTTTACAGTGGAAAGATATGAACAGTTTGTCATTTCCCTGCAAAAAGAGAAACTATTTTAATTTTGAGTTGACTCTGTTTAGAGAAACCAGTGCGATTTTCAATATTGCAAATTAGCCAATGTACGGATAGTATTTCGAAGGATCGTGACAAAAGTTTCTTTGCTAAGTTGTTATTATGTATGCTTTAGAATACAATTGATGAGAAGGATGCAGAGATATACCCTTGTAATTTTGTATTTGTTAGAATAAATTACTCTTTTTCCTCTCTGCTAAAAAATAGATTTAAATATCGATCAAACACTGGTCTGATTAATGTTAGCTCAATTCCACAGGAATGCCATGGTTTGATTCACCTGTTGTGTTTTTATAATATGTTGATTTTCACAAAGCTCACTTTCCGTGTTTATTTCGATACGAAACGTTTAGGACTCCTGTTCACTGTCCATCAATGACTTTAATTTCTGAAGGACAATTTAACCTACATATATTCCCATTAACTAGCACTTTATTTTTTTTTCTTTATGTAAAGTAATGTCAAAGCTTATTATCAGTGCTTAAGTCTTAAATAGCTGTTTTTTTAAGATCTCAGGATTTGCTTGAAATCGGACATTTGTTGTAACAAACACCATTATGAATAACATTTCGAAACAAAAAAATTAAATACAGAATAAAAATGTTTTTTTTTTTATAAAATTTTAAATAAAATAGTATCCTATGGATAATGTCAAACAAAATATGTACTTCTTGTGAGGAATAACTTCAAATTTGTTTGGTTTACGATTGTGCTACTATTGCTGTGTTAGCATGCTGTGAAACTGTTTCAGTTTTCTATAATTTTAGAGTATCTAGATATTATCTCGCCGAATGTATGTACAAACTGTGTCATCTTCCAACTCGTGCATAGTCGCAAAAAACTAATAATTTTACATAACCCCAGAGACAATTAAAAAAAGCCGGCAAGCCAGGCTGAGTTTGAAGCCATTTGTTAATTGACCATTGAAATTGTTTGAAACGTTTTTCACATAATACCGGCGCTTTCAAAGCATGCTTTTAGTAGGCATCTCATTGAAATTATTACGTTAATGATAAAAAAAAACATGGCTTGACACCATCATATTTAAAGGATGAAAATTCCAATGGCTACAAAAGCAAACCAAACAATCACCCTTATCTTGGTTGGCGAATTTAAAATACGCCTGCGACTGTTTGGTAATAGATTAAATAGAACGTGAACTTATTTCCTTTAATCTATTACCAAACAGTCGCAGGAGTATTTAAAATTCGCTAACCACGATACGGGTGAATCTTGGTTGGCGAATTTAAAATACGCCTGCGACTGTTTGGTAATAGATTAAATAGAACGTGAACTTATTTCCTTTAATCTATTACCAAACAGTCGCAGGAGTATTTTAAATTCGCTAACCACGATACGGGTGAATAGTTATTTGTGGACAAAATAAAACTTTTACAAAGTTTATTTTAACCACGTTGGCAGTTTTTCAAGCTTACAGACCTAAAAAAGATCCCACCAATGAGCATTGCGAAAAATTTTTCGTAATGTTAAAGGTTAGTCTATAAAACGTTAAACCAAACTCTTTAATTATTTAAAGTTTTTATTTACGAAGTTATATTAGGAAATATTAGAAAATATGTATGTTTGTACATTATATCTTGTACATACATACATTTTTTCTTAAAATTCTAAATTCTATACTCTACTGTTCTCTATTTAAGATGTTTTATTAAAGACAATTGTTTTGGATATGATCAATGGTTTGAAAATAAAAATAGTTGAGTGAAATTGTAAGAAAATAAATAAAATATCATAAAGAATGGATGAAGTGATACGAAGACGTTTTGAATTTTTGTTTAAAAGTATATGAGTTAATATATAGGTAGGTATATTTCTTAAGATGGAATTTGTTCATAAACGATTTTGTGTTTAACTTAAACTCTGACTACATACTACTACTCACCACCTTATCCGCAGCTAGATTAAGCTGTTGCTGTTGCTGATGCTGCTGTTGCTGTTGGCTTTGTTGTTGCTGTTGCTGAGCTTGTTGTTGCTGCTGTTGTTGTTGTTGCATGGCCAAGAAAGTATTTGATATCATGGTTGGAGTATTCCAACTTAAGGTGGTCGGCGTTATGGTTGATGTTGTGGGCGAGGGTGAAGCACCACTTGATGATGAATTCTCACCATAATAATTTGTCGCGGCTGCAGCATTATTGACTACAGCAGCAGCGGCCGAAGAAACCGCTGCAATAGCAGCTTGATTTTGGAATGAGGTCAATTGTTTATCCAATGTGGCGGGTATTTGTAATTGGCGATGTGGTGTATTAACAGCCGACGAGGCATAATGGGCAGGTTTTGGTTGTACAGCACTGGCAGCGGCCGCATGATGATAAATTTGTTGAAAAACTGGATTGTAGCCACTAATGGGTGATGGGGATACAAAACTTCCGCCACCGGCTGCAATATTAGCCGCAATATTAGAATGAGCCGCCTGTAGTAATAAAGATTGGGCACTGGAGGCCAAATGTGGATGTTGAAAGTCTTCCGCTGATGTTGTACTACTTGCCGTTGGTACTATACGATTGTAGGCATAAGGCCAGGGACTCGAATTTGGGTCCATGGTGACTCACGCTTTCTTAACAAAAAATATATACACAGTACACTCAGAAGAACTAAAAACAAAAAACATAAAAAACACAACATAGAATAAGAAAAAATTTCATCATTACATAAAATTATAGAAAAAAATTTTCTGGACTCACCTATTTTAATATTTTTTTAAATATTGCCACCCAAATTTTACAATAAAAATAAGATATTAGATATTTTAACAATGACCTGCCCGCCGTCTTGGCTCTTATTTTTTTTTTGTAAATTTTTTCTTACTATTAAACTTTTTTTTGACGTTTTTCTTCTACTACATAAATGAAAATTGTACTTGTCCTCCTCTTTTTCGTTTAGTTTTTTTATTTGGGGTCTTTTTTTTATATTGTAGGTGTTTGTGTATGTATGTGTATCGCGTTCTTGTTAAATTGTCTATCATCAATCACGTCTATCACTTTTAATTGTCATTTTTTGCTATTGAAATTTCCATATTAAATCATAATTTTTGTTAGATTTTTTCATTCTTATATATTAAATATTATTTACACTTGACAATTATGTAAATATTTTTTTATTTTATTTGCAATTTCGTTGTTATTTTTTTAAAAATTTATGCACTATTTTTTACTTCGTCTTGTATCAAAGCGCCATTTTAGAAAAATATGGCAGTCACAGAAAAAAAGGAAGATATTAGAAGAAGAAGGTGAAAGAAAAAATTTGTGTATTGTCAGTAATGATAGGTGTAAAAACGACCTTAAAACTATTTTATTGATTTTCGAAGAAACCATGAAAGAAATCTTATAAAATGTTGAAAATTTTTAAAATAAATTAATCTTTATTTAATTAGTAATCATTAATGTCACTTATTTTCTTTTGTTAAGCACAGATTTCGGTAAACACAATAAATGGGCATCACTTTTTCAGGTCAATAAATGTTAAAAAGGGATGCCACATTGTTTTTTATGTTGTCATAGCATTTAGCTTTTATATGAGTTTGTTAATAATGATGTTATTTCAGCAAAGTTTATATTATATATTATAACACATTTTATATGGTACACATTTAACAAAACAAATACAAAATTAACCTTTATTAGGTTAAATTATTTATTATTAGTTTGATTTGAAGAAAAACAAGTTTTTATTTTAATATTCAACACTTCCTTTTTCCAAAGGCAATTATTGAAAATTGGCGTTTAAATAACTAAGTGTATTCAATTTTGTGATTGGCAAATTTAATTTCGATATAATTAGCTTTTATAATTGTAAGTATGACAATTCAAATTTTTAAAAACGTGTATAAACATATATTAACAATCCGATTAATCGTATATAAAACAACATTTTGTTACGAATTATATAATTTTTTGGTTTTATTAATGTTTTCATCATTTTTATATGCATCTAATTGTAGAAATTAGAGTAATACATTCTTAAAAAAAAATATTTAAAGTAGAAAAATTGAAAAACCTTTTGTTTAATAACATGTGCCCGTTTGTTTTGGTTTTTATCTTAAGCCGTTTTTACACATTGCAGTGATGCTATATACGTTTTTAAAAAGCCCGAAAAAATCTGTTTTTCTAAGGCGACCAGATTTTGAAAATAAAAATAGAGGACAAAAAGAAAAAAAGTTAAAAATTTAAGATTTTTTTTACATATTTTACTGACAAATTTGCATTCCCACATTCACATATGTTAAGTAAATTAAAAAAAAATAACATATCCCTTAAAATGCAAACCTGTTAAATCCAATTTTTGAGTAAATGGAGATTTTGATGCCGTGTGGTAGAGAAAGATATTCCTCGTCGACCACCATGTAGTTTTCCTTTAATTTGAGTCTTGAAGTGTGTCAAATCAACTATATTTTTGGTTTTCCTTTCAAGCAGCAAATTGGGAAAAAAAGTTTTCCTGTAAAATTTGTTGAAAGGGACTTAGTAGGTTTGCTTGCATATTCAGCCAGCGATATTTACACATTTACGTTTACTTATAAATAAGTAAAATTACTAAAAAAAAAATAACGAAAATTAAAATGCATTGCACTAACTTATTCAAAATTGTATACTGTAAGTGAATAAGAGTTCAGTAGAAGTATGAAAAGATAAGCACGGCACGACATTTTCCATACGATTTGACAGGAAAAAACCGGCGATCGCCGTGAAATAAAATTTATTTTAGTTTATAAAAATAAAAACAAATATTGATTATGCATTTAAAAATAAAGAGGACAAAGATGACAGATTATGAAAAAAAGATGATAAAAGAGGACACAAATTTTATAGATGACAGCCAGTTAAAATAGATGATTGTCCTCTAAAAAAGAGTACGTATGGTCACCTTAGTTTTTCCCTACGCGTTAAAAAAATAGTTCCTACAAAAATCCATACAACTTTTAAAGGATTTTAGAGCAATGTAAATAAAAACATTTGTATTATTGTATTTAAATTTATTTAAAATTTGTTTTACATGCATAAATTTATACAAATATGTATATATTATTCATACATACATATATTTGAAAATCAAAATGTCATAAAGCAAACAAGTAAAACATTTATTTGACTTAAATTTTTTACATATTTTACAGACAAATTTACATTCACATATTTTATATGTAAAATTATTAAAAAAAAAAACATACATATATAAAAATTTACATTTACTTATAAATATGTAAAATTAGCCAAAAAAAATTTACAAAACTTAAAAATTCATTGCACTAGCTTATTCAAAATTGCATATCTTATATAATTAGCTTATTGTACTTTCAAGATATGTGAACTCTTCTTAAAATAGCGTCTTTTAATTCATAGTATTTTGCAAATTCTGCACAATTTTTGTAAGTGTTGCACTTGATTGTCATTATTCACATTTTATAATTTCCATCATATGGGTTGATATAGTTTCGGGTGTTTCACCTTTTATTGTCGATCAATTTAAAAGTTTAACTTACACACGATATTTAGAATTGCTATTGGATACAGTGCCAGCTCGCTAATTCGAATTAATGATTGCAGACCCTGATTCGGATAAACGAGATATTCGGATTACTGGATGTGCTGTTATTATGTATTATAATTCACTATATCCGAAAATAAAACACAGGCTAGTATTTTAAAACAAATTTATTTTATTTTTATTAATCAAAAATTAAAAAATTAAGTTTTGCATTCTAAAAAAATGATTTAGATATCAAATCAAGGCGAATTTACCTTATCTTGCTACGTAAGCAACAGCTGATAACTAACCTTGTGTCAAAATGGTATACCGTTCTGGTGGTTCTGGGGAATCTTTACTAAATCCTATAATTATCGATTAAAATTATGAAATTTATATTTCAAAACACACAATTTAAAATTAAAAACAAAATGAAATATTTGTTTGAATATTTGACACAACGTTAAAATATTATACAGTGTTGTAAACGTTTTCAAAATAAGACCACCTTGTAAGAATTTGCCTTGTATCAAACGTATTTTCAAACAAAATTTCTATAAAAATTTTTCTGAAAATATATTTCAAGACCAATTTAGTTTTTAATGAATACGGCAGTAAAGCTTTTTTTAAATGTTATGTATTTTTAACATAAAATAAAATGGACACAAAATGAATTTCATTCAGTTCGGCAAATAATTTTTCTTTCAAAGCCGGAAACAAAACATTTTAAATAATAGCGTTAAATTTGGACCGTGCACGCTATATTTTAAAATATAAAAGAAAACAAATGCTTTAAAAAAAAAAGATGACAAAAAGTCAGATTATAAAAAAAGATGACAAAATAGTTTACAAATTTTATAGAGGATAGCCAGTTAAAATAGATGATTGTCCTCTAAAAAAGAGAACGTATCACCTTATATATTTATATATATGTATGTATAAATTAACAAATTAATATATATTTAAATAATAAAATCGAAGAAGAATGAATTGATATGAATAAAAATAATTTTTGCAAGATGGCGTCGGTTTTTACACTGTACCTTCTTCCTTGATTTTTTCAAATTATGGGTTAACATAAATAGTGTTCCCATGCCTTTAACAAAAGTGACGTTATGGCCAACTAGCTGAGATATTTATCATTAGTGTAGAGCTGGGGTTAGGGTCCCAAAAACATGTTGTGGACTTTGGAATCCTATTTCTTTGCATCTTAAAAAACCTACATGTGTGGATTTTGCACTATTTTTGGCACCACTGATGACAAAACAGCGCAAGCTGCTTCTCCGACCACAGCAGTTTTAACAAAGAGATCCGTGCTTTACATGCAGTCTACAACTGACATAAAATGCTTTACTTTAACACTAATATGATGTAAGTGTTAAGTATAGACTCACCATGTTAGAAGTTTTCTCATGTTATAACATGGTAGTTAATGCAAATGCTTACATGTAGTCTACAACAGACATGAAATGCTTAACATTAACACTAATATGATGTTAGTGTTAAGTATAGACTCATCATGTTAGAGTTTTTCTCATGTTTTAACACGGCTGTTAAGCCATGTGTTTTAACACCGAGTCTACAACTGACATGAAATGCTGTTAAAACATGATGTTAAGACTCCATGTTGAATTTTTAATATGTTAATGGTGGAGTATAGTACTCATGTTAATGTTAAGAAATTTCATTATTTTTTGATTGCCGTCGAAGCATATTCCAAACAATAGTGTGTGTGAAATGAAAAAAAGCAACAAAATGACTTCTGTCAAGCTTAAACGTCATTTTATGTTATAAAAGAGTTTTTAAAACACATGGCTTAACAGCCGTGTTAAAACATGAGAAAAACTCTAACATGATTAGTCTATACTTAACACTAACATCATGTTAGTGTTAATGTTAAGCATTTCATGTCTGTTGTAGACTACATGTAACAACTCTTTTATAACATAAAATGACGTTTAAGCTTGACAGAAGTAATTTTGTTGCTTTTTTTCATTTCACACACACTATTGTTTGGAATATGCTTCGACGACAATAAAAAAATAATGAAATTTCTTAACATTAACATGAGTACTATACTCCACCATTAACATATTAAAAATTCAACATGGAGTCTTACCATCATGTTTTAACAGCATTTCATGTCAGTTGTAGACTCGGTGTTACACAACGCTTTTATAACTTCAAGATAAAAGTTGTAGACGGGCAGTTAATATTATGTAAAATTTATCAAAAGTTACTTTAAACAGACGCCGTTAAGAAAACTGATCGACGCAGGTCTATGTGGTAACACTTTTTTTTGTTGTTTACTATTTGGCTTTGGCCGTCATCACACGACATTGGCATAATAAAAACGCCTACCAAAAAATAACTTAAAAAACCGACATCTACTACTAGCGTTGTCAACTTTAAAATTTCAAAACGCACCAAAATTGATAAAATCGCGACATTTAAAAAAAAGCAACAAGTTTGGAATTTCTTATTTTTGTAAATATTTATTAAACTTATTTTGCATGAAACCTTAGTTCTTTTCGTTGTACAGATATACATAAATCTATAATGTCTTTGTATAGGAGGTGCCCCGCCCACTTAAAATTTCCAAAAAATATAAGGGCCCTAATTATGTAAAACGCAACAGAAATGAATGTACCGTTTTAAAATTTTCAACGCCACAAGTTTTGAGGCGTTTGAAATGTAATTCTTTGGCGTTGCGTTGAGTTTTTTAATTAGGTCCATAACCTACAGCACCTCCCAAATCATCATGAATATACTGCAGAAGTTTCATGAAGATCGGTGCGACGGTTACGGAGATTACCTCCTAAAACAAACAAACAAACAAACAAAAAAACAAACATTACCTCTATAATATACATATGTACATAAGTATAGATATACAAAACTTTTTTAAAAACGAAATCAAGTATTTAAAGTAAGGATAACAAATTAATAATACAAATTACAATATAGTTAGTTGAAAAAAACAAAACAAATTTGTACAAACATAGATTGTATGTACATATATTTGCATTCATTTATATAAGATACATTTTTGTAAAAATAAAAACCATTCCAAATTAATAAAGCTACAACATTTCAAAATTTGTTTTTGTTTCGTTCTAAAACAGACAGTTACACTATCAGGAAGTTGGCAAGTTACACAAAAATAATGTTTCCGTTATAATCCATTTTTTAATTTTAAGAAATGCATTAACAACATTTAAGCTTCGTTCACAATCACAGTTACATTTTCACTTGGTGTTCATAATAAAGCAACAATTTCTTTTGCAACCACATACATTTTGCATTAAAAAACCGTATGCAAATTTTAGCCACAACAATATTATGCATTTATTATTATTTTTTAAAACATTAAGTTAAAATTTTCATTCAAAACTAAATAAAATTATTTTAAACGTCAGAAACAATTTTATACAAATTGTTGCTGAAGTTCGAGTTGACTCAACTTTAGTTACTTTTTTTAAAAATATTTAGTTAAATTTTTTTCTAAAAATGAAAGGAAAATACATATATGAAATACTTTGGGAATAAAAAAGATAGAAGATAAAATTAAATTGTTTCTCTGATTGTGAACAAAGCTTTAAGGATATGCGATTACTTATATTTGATATAAACAAATTCATTGAACTGAAAACTAGTTCAACTTCTGCATTTGAATCTGGAAGTGACAAAATTTTAAACGCGATTTATTTGATAATTTTTCAAAATGGGATTCAAATTGTACTGCTAGTGCCATGCTAACTCTTTTGCAATGGGATAAAACATTTTTTACAAATATAAAAATGTATTTTTTGGTACAATTAAAAAGTAGAAAGTTTCTTCAACTATTTTCTCTTGTGAATTTACAAGTGCTTGACATCTCTTTCTTTGCTTCATTGCAAGGCGAATTTAAAAAGGTAAACTCATCTCGTCAGCCGTTCATCAGCTGTCTGCACGGCGAATTAAAAAAATTGAGAAACGTCAAAATATAATTTTGTTTTGAGAAGAAGTTAATTGAAAAGTGCTAAAAATATTATTTTTATAATAAAACAATTTCAAAACTGCGAATGATTAAAGTGAATTTAATAATTTTTTTTATACAAAAGTGATAATTTTAATTTTCAATAAATTAAATTGCAAAAACAAAATACATGGGGTTTTTTGTAGTTGTAGTGCTGCACTTACCTGTTATGAATTCGCCTTGCTTCATTGCTTATTTTTTTTCTCACACTGAAAAAAAAGTTGTGTTAACTTTGCCTTGTTGCCACCAAAAATTAAAAGCCGCACCGATATTAAAAAAAAACGCACGGCGAACCAGGTAAGAAATTTTTGAAATAAAATTTAAAAAAGCACCAAAATGGTGCGAATCGCACCGAGTTGACAACGCTGTCTACTACATATCTGCAAAAAAGAGACTAAAAAAAAACCAAGCAGTTGATAATAAAAACACGAAAACTATAAGAAAACAGGCTGAGAAGTTATTAAATATAAAAAAATCCTGTGAAGTAAATAAGGAAAATTAATTAAAAGTTGGTAAGTAGTGATAAAACAATTTTCTAATGAAATTTTTGAAAATTATTAAAACGCCCCTTTTTTTTATTTTCTGTTGATGCAATTTCACACAATATGATGTGTCATCTCTTGTTTTCTAATCAAAAATTTGATTAGTTTTTTGTAAAATATGGATTTCGGAGATGATTTCGTTGCTGCCCCTTCTACCGCCAGCGAAGAGGTAGATCCTGCAGCTGAATTTTTGGCCCAAGAAAAATCTATTTTAGGTGATTTAGAAGCTGAAATTAATGCTGGCTCTAGCGTTAAGCCAGCAGCTGCATCAGATGATGCTGGTTTGTTGGGTGGTGATATTAATGAACTAGCTGCTGCCAGCAGTGGTGGGTTGGAATCTTCTACTGGCTCCTTTGAAATGATTGGAGGTGATAATAATGATGTTAATCCGATTTCCGGACCACCACCTTCACGAGTTGAACCCGAGAAGATAAGAAAATGGCGTGAAGAACAACAACAACGTTTGGAAGAGAAAGATCGTGAAGAGGAACGCAAAAAAGAAGAGTTACGTGCCCAGGCTAAAAAAGAATTGGAAGATTGGTTAAGACAAACCGAAGAATCTATTGCTAAAACCAAATCTGCAGCCCGTAGTGCTGAAAAACAGGCAGCTGCCTTAGAAAATGGCGGAGCCATGGAACCAGGAACTGAATGGGAACGCATAGCCAAATTATGTGACTTTAATCCCAAAGTCAATAAGTCCGGTAAAGATGTATCACGCATGCGTTCCATTTATTTGCATCTCAAGCAAAACCCCATACCTATAAGAGCCCAAAAGGCCTAAAATAATTAAAATCTTATTGAATTAAATCTATATTAACCTACATACATACATTATATTTGAATTCAAATGGATTTATTTTTATTATAACCGTTATTTAATGTTTCTTTTTAAACAAAAACAGAAAAATTCCATATACATAATTTCAAAAATTAATTATATATTTACTAACTTGCAAGAAATTCTTATAAATAAAAACTACAAAAAATTACTTAAATAAATAGAGTTTAGAGTCTTAAAAACAAAAGAGTTTGAAAGTTTTTGACTGCAAAAGGTTAATTTTTTTTTATCAAAATTTATAAATTTTTATATTTAAAGCGTTACAAACTAAGATTTAAGGTCGGTCGGGTTCGCACTTCGACATTTTATAAAAACATTATTGCTGGGAATTTTAAATAAAAAATATAAATTTTGAATCAACGATAAAGAAAAGCAAGATTTAAGCAAACAAATTACATTATGACAATTTCAGGCTGAGCCGCAAGATTTTTTTTCTAAAAATTGCAAAGCCGTCGCAGAATGGGGCCAAAAGACTTGATTTTTCACTTTGAAATGTACAAATATTTCAATCACATTAGGGTCATCAAAACGGCAGGGAAATGCCGGTTTTTTATTCGAACGGTTTGTTTTCTGTTAAAAGAATCCGATACTATTGTTAACCAAATAAACAGAAGGCGAAAAAGCACAACATATTGGAAAGTTTTAGATCGGCAGAACAGTATTATTAAAATTTTTTCTTCAAATTTCCAATTAAATTAAATTGTGTGCTATTTTCACTTTATGTTTTGAAAACTTGAATGAGCAAGTTTTTAAAAATTTAACTTTTTTATCAGCCCAATTATGAATACAATATCCCCGGGGTTTTTTCCCCTTCTCCCATTTTTACAATAGAAGAAATGGGAGAAAGGAGAAAACTTCCGGGGAATTTTTATTTATAATTGGGCTGTATATGTTTTATAATACCGAAATTAAAAAAATGAAAAAATTTCCTTACAACATTAATTAATGAATTTTTCTTTACTTTTCAGCCGTTTTTTGCAAAAGTCCTCTACCATGTCATCCACCGCCAATATCCCCATAAAAATGAGCCCCATACTTAATAGCAAACGGCAGGACTACTTACAATGGGATGATTATTTCATGGCCACTGCGGTATTGTCCGCACAACGCAGTAAAGACCCAGTAACACAAGTAGGTGCTGTTATTGTCAATGAAGATAATCGAATTGTCGGCATTGGTTACAATGGCTTTCCCAGCAAATGTGAAGATGACGATTTTCCCTGGTACAAAGCCAGCGATATTAAAGACTTAGTACAACATTCTGATCCTATACACGACAAGAAGATGTTTGTCGTGCATGCCGAAGCCAATGCCATTCTAAATAGAAATTGTGCAAATCTTAAGAATACAAGACTCTATACCACACTTTTTCCCTGCAATGAATGTACCAAGTTAATAGTACAATCGGCAATTTCGAAAATTTACTACATGTCTGATAAGTATGCAGATAAACCGAAATATAGGGCATCTCGTTTAATGCTTGCAAAAGCTGGAATTGAATGTTGTCGCTATAAACCGATGAAACAAAAAATTGTTATAAATTTTCAGGAAATAATTGATGATGAGTTGGATGTGACACATGAAATGGAAAACGTTAAGTTATAGATTAATGGGAAAATATTGACTCTGGTAATTTCAAAAGTTAATCATTATTAGTACTTATTGTTTGGGTTTTATTTATTTAATTTTAAGTTAAAAATAATTCGTAATATTTGTGTTATGTATGTTTGTATTCTAAATATTTTTTAATGCCTTTTAATTATGATATGACAAAATAAAGATAAATTATGTTCAAATTACCAACAAAAAATAAAGAAAGTTAATTTTTTATATACAAATTTTATGATTTCTTTTATCAGAAATTATTTTAATTCATTATATATGTAGGTCTAGCAATAGAATCTTGTAGGGAACTTAAAAAAAATACATGTATGTATGTATGTACTTGTGTCGGCGTTTTGAAAGATGACATCGGAATTTTATTTTTAGCCTGTTCGTGCAGCAAAAATGTATGTACGACTATGTGTTCTTTATCTGAGGTATACGATTTGTTGAGCAACTTTGTAGAAAATGATATGTCAAATATTTTTGTGGAACATATGCACCCTCTAAGTCCCCTTTGTAACGTTAATTGTTGGCCCTACTTTGTTTGGCTTTTTTGTTGCTTGAGTTTAACCCTTGTTTCCACATGCTAGTACAAGTTCGAAAAACTCAATAGACTCACACATTTTCACTAACATTCACACAATTTTTTTACTTTCAGCCAATCGGCAAATACCTATGTTTCACAAAAACTTTAACCGTAACATTTTCTGCACATACCAAAAAAGGAACACTTTAATCCCCTTAAAAAACCCGATGTGATCTTAAAAAATTCCGACAAAATCTCATTTTGTTCCCTTTTACAGGTTTCGAGTTTTTTTTAGTGTCATAACTAAAAATATTGCAGCAATTTTTATTATTATTGTGGCAGCACAGACAAAATGGCCGTTTTTTGAAAGCAAAGTTACTATCAAGGCCCATCTATCAGGTCTGCTTGTACAAAAACAAAAAACGATTCTTTTTAGTTGTCAAAAATTTACTACCACATATACAAAGCTAAAGGAAAAAACGTGTATGTGTGGCATACCATAAACGTATACATGCACATGTAAGCAAAATGTAAACAACTTTTGACAACTAAAAAGAACATAAACAATGATCATCAGGCTTCTTGCACAGACCTTTTCAATGGGCCTTGGTTACTATTTGGCAAGTTTTTACTTTATTTGAGTCTTTTTTTCTTTAATATTTTTATATTGAACAAAATGAATTCCAAATATATTTTGGTGTGTACTTTTCTGTGAGCCCATGTTTTACATTTTCAAAGTCTTCCATGCAATCCTCTGAAATGAACGCAAGTGTACATACAAAGAGTATAAATATGTTGAACATTTTTAATTTTAAGCCCTATGTATTTCTTATGGGAAAATTTCAACATCTTCGCAAATTGATGGTGGATATAAAGTGCCGGTACACTCACGTCAAGTTTGACTCTTCAAGTAACGTTCTTTTTGGAGAGAAGGGAGAAGAGAATGCCATTTCTTTTCCCCTCTCAAAAACTCAAGACTGGACGAGAAAGCTTGACGTATGTGAACCGCCACTAAATGTCGACAAGTGTAAAAATCAGTGTTCCCATCTCATGTATAATTACACGTATCATGTATAATTTTGTTTTTCATATGTAGTGCATGTGTAAGTTAAACTTTTTAGGTTTTGTTAATTTTTTATCAAAAGATGTAAAAAGGTTTAATTATCTTGGCAAAACTTAAAAATTGAATTCAAATAATGTAAGCGTTAAGAGAGCTGAACTATAAAGGTTGGATCATTAAGTACTAACCATTTGGCATTAAGATAGCTTTTGTCACAATTTATTACCTACATATAACGACGAAACATCCCGGATACATTGTTCTTTTTTTTTTTATTTCAAATGAGTGGACTATGACTGCAAAAGAAATGTTGAAGTTGTTAAAAGACGATATTATATAGTTATATGTTCCCGTCGATCCTTTAAGGAGCATAGGGCCGATATTGCCTTGATAAAATGCTCGTGCCAACTAATAAAAGATGCACTCTTACTTTTTCAAAAAGCTTTATTAATTTGGAGGCAGAATATTATTGGAAAAACGTTTTTGAAATAAAAAATTCCTTGCGAGACAGATTATTTTAAATATTTACATATTTTTATTATACAAATTTTCACATTATTCGAATGTTTATTCTAAGTCAAATTACAAGCCTCAAAAGCTTTTATACTTTAATAGTTTATTTTTATTTTAATCCTTTCAAATGCTGCTGCGGAAAGAATATTGAGTTATTTAAGCAATTGTATGACACATTCAAAAAGGAATACATAGAAATGGTGGAACAAGCTTTGAACCTATTCCAACCATTAAAATCAAAAATCAAAAAAAAATTCTCTCAATGTAAATGTGATGTATTTTACTTTGGTTAAAAATAACCATAAACATATAAATTACTATAAAAAATAATATGATTTTTTGTTTTGAACCGTTATTTTTTAACGATGACTAGTTAATTAAAAAAAAACGCAATCGTTATTTTTTTATTTTAACTAAATGAAAAGTTTATACATACATATTATGAAATTCAAAACAAAACTCGTTAGTTTGCAAATAAAAGATCGATAGCATGTGTTATTTTTTTTTCATGGGTAATTTCGTTGTGGCAGCACTGGTAAAAATTAAATTATTCTTCCTCTTCTGACACTATCAGTCTCTTTTACTCCCACACTCTAGTTTTACCAATAGGTCTTTTTAAATTCCCTTTTTCTTAATTTCCTTTTCCTCTTCTTTTTAGTTTCTAAAAATTTACAAATTGCGTGAACGTCTTAAAAAATACTCCCTAAAATCGATTTAAAGTAAAAAATGTTAAAACATTTGTAATTTTTATAAATAAATAAAATTAAAACACCATTATATAATATTATTACAAAATTGAAGCAAAAAGTTGAACGCAACTTATTAGAAAAGGTGATATAAACTTTTTTCATAAAAAGCAGAGCTAACGACAGCGCAGTCTCTGTCGGTCTTAAGTTGTTAAAGACGCCACGGCTGCAAGTTTGCTTGTGTAAATTAAAACTCGAAAAGTTTTTTATTTAAAAAAAATTTATTTTTGTTTGGAGTTACCTCCAGGCCGAAAGAATATTTAGAACTAAAATTAAAATTAACAATTTTCATTTCTTATATTCTACTTGCACAATTCCATCTATTCCATCGCATGATTTATTTCCCGGAATTTGGTTGGTAATTGGATCATTTGATTTTGCAACTAGCGGATGTTCTCACAGTGTGCTGCAATTTAGTAGACATGGTGTCAGCATTTATTATTTTATTGCTGTTAACAAATGCAGCGTTAACTCCTCCCCTCTTAAGAACAATTGCCCACAATTGTTTTATTAAAAATATGGGATATTATTTATCCGATAACTTGATGTACGCATATTGTTTGTAGGTTGAATATTAGTTAAGGTAATTCCTGTTTCAGATGGTGGAGCTGCATTTTCTGCATTTAGATGGACCACATTTACTCTTCGCGAATTTTTATACAGATGAAGAATCAAGGAACCAATAGCTACAAAGGCCAGTAAGAAAACCATAGTTGAACCTCCATTGATAATAGTTCCCAAGGCTAATGTTTTGATTCTGCGAATATTACTGATGTGTAAATCATTTAGGCTTTCGAGAGTCAGGATATTTTCTAAACTTTTTTCTGAGGGTGTATGTTGTAAAACAGCGGGAACAGGTTCTATCTGTGGGGCTTCGAAGTTACGATATATTTTATCTTGTGCCACTATTGTTGTATTTGAGAATTTTATCAGGTAAGTGCCAAACAGATGGTGTTTAACTTCATCAATTAGTATAGTACCGTTGTAATCATTAAGCAGGATCACTCCAGGAAGTATATTCTCGATTGACGGGATATGTTGACTGTTGGTGTAAGTGCAATATGATGGTAAACTATTTATGATGTTTGTGGAACATGTATTATTACTTAAATTTATTAATTGGTCGTTCTTACAAATTCTAACAGAATTATATTTTTGACAATTACTTTTTATACCAAAGATTTCTTTTGAATTCTTTATGATTTTATTGAAAGATAATTTTATAATTTTTTCATTTTTTTTTACAGGATATAATAATAAATTTTCATATATTTCTTCATTTGTCAATGGAATTTTTATTACATACAATATCATTGAATTTTTATATATAATATTTACTTTGGCGTATTCCATTGCCTCTTCATTAGATGCGAATGGCATCCTTTCTGTGTTTAATTTTTCTAATGCTAATTTAATTTCTAATTTATTCAAAATAATGGAGTTTATCACTCCACTTTTAGCCCATTGAATGGCATAGTGTATATTAATCAATTGTTCTTTTATTAATCTTATTCGACTTTGCAAACTTAAAGCTATTTCATTATTTAAATAATCATTTTTGCCTATGGCATTTGACATTTCATTTATTATTTTTGTTACATTATTTAATCTGTCATCTAACATCTGATTAATAACAATCTGTTTATTATTACTTTCATTTAATTCATTTATATTGAAATCTAACATTTCGAAGTCATCATGGTCTGGAGTGCCAGCGATGTACTTCCATGCAGTCCCGATAATGTTAAATGATCTTTTACTTCTTAAAAATTTACTTCCTTCATTTTTATTACTAGTATTATTATCTTTAGTACTATTATTGTTACTTTTTCTTTTATTATTATCAACGTTACTAAAAGGAACAATGCTTTGGATTAGGTCCAAAGCTTGTGTTATGTCTTCATTAAGGATAGAATAAAAGGGATTGGTTTTTGGGATATTCCGTTCAACAAAGGTTTTGGTCTCTTTTACAAAAGTGTCGTATTGATTAACGTCTATCGGATGGATAATTCTAAAAACTCCGTCTTGCACTTTACTTTGTCCATCATTAATGACTACGATGTGAGCGGACGTGTAGTCAACTATCTGGAATTCCGCTTTGCAAATTATTAGAATTGATCTGGAAAAGAAAAGATACCGAAATTTCAGGTTTTTATGCGATTTTTATGAACAGTCCTTCCCGATCTTGTTTTAACCGTAGAATTGCCGTTACTAGCTACTATTTCTTTTTTGTACCTTGCAGTAAGTTTATTACCGTGTCGCTTATTAATTCTTACGTATATAATGTCTCCGTCCGAGTACGTCTTCAGTGGATCTCTCGATCTATTGTGGTAACTAAGATCATGTATTTGTCTTTCCTGTATCCTACGCATTGTTTCCCTACGAGAATGTTCTAATTGCTCTGGGTCTCTGCTAATATTTCTGCCATATAAGACTTCCACAGGTTTCTTATTAGTCGTTGAATGAACTGATAAATTATACTCCTTTACTGATCTCTCTAGCAATTCCTCAAATGTACCATGAGCTCTCTCAGTCTTAAGACATCGCATGATCTCTTGCAGCGTCGAGTGGAATCGTTCCACTTGCCCGTTTGAACAACTGGTGTAAGGCGCTGTGCGATAAACTTTAATGCCTAATTCATTTTCTATCATATGGTTTATGGTAATTGAGTTAAAAGATTTTTCGTTATCAAAGATTATGGTCTCCGGAAGAAGAAAATAAAGTATGTCCCTTAAAGGTTGCCTGATATCTTCGGCAGCTCTGGATTTAATCACTTTTGCTACCGCAAACTTAGAAAATTTATCTATGGCCGTTAAAACTAAATGTTTATCTGTGATAAAGATGTCAAAGTGGACAATTTGCCCTGGAAATTGTGGAATGGGGGTTGGTTGAATCTCTGGTTTCGCTGGATGACGGTCATACTTGTTCTCTTTACAGACTATACAATTCTTTATTATTCTATTGATCTTATGGTTCATAGACGGAAAATAGTATTTCTCGATAATTTGAATTTTATTTTCGCGGGCGCTTCTGTGTGCACGATTATGTGTGCGCAGAATTAAATTTTCTTGCTCCTGCTCACTAATGACGTCTTCGACTTGTAATTGCGTAAACCTTACCTTATAAGCGCTAAAATGAAAAGGATATATCTCCTGAATTTTTCCCATAATGCGCTCATCGGCTTTAATGCAGTTAACGACAGATGGATTTAAGTAGCGCTTTAAAATTCTTATGAGATTTTCTGAATCGTAATATTGCTCCATAACTAGATGTCTATGATAAGTTGGAAAAATTATCTTAAATTCATATGACTGAGTTTGACCTTGCTCAAGAAAGATTTGATTTTTGAACACGTTAATAGGTACTTCTACAGAGTATATCAAATTTTGAGCGGAACTTTCTTCACTATGTTCGCTCGATGTGAGTGTGTTTATTTCAGGTGGAATTCTTGACAAAGCATCGGCGACGACATTTATTTTCCCTGGTTTATAGTGCAGTTGATAGTTATATTCTTCTAAAATAGCCTTCCAACGCTTCATCTTAGTGTTATTATTTTTATTACTTAACGCATAAGTAAGGGGCTGATGGTCAGTATAAATATTTATTTTAGCAGTACCATATAGGTAATTTCTTAAACAATTCAATGCCCATATAATTGCTAACAGTTCTTTTTCATTAGCGGCATAACTTTCCTCGGTCTTGTTTAGCGTTCTAGATATGAAGATGATCGGTTTATCTTCTTGCGAAAGAACGGCACCAAGGGCAAAATTTGATGCGTCAGTAGTTAGTGTGAATTCCTTGCTAAAGTCCGGATATGCCAACATTACATCTCCAGAAACAAGAGTTGATTTTATTTTATTGAAAGCTGCAATAGCATCTGAATTAAGGCTTATTTTAATTTTTGAAGATTGATTTTTAGACGCATGTCCTTCCTCCCCCCTTAAAAGGGATGTCAGAGGTTTAGCGAGTTTCGCATAATCTTGAATGAAACGGCGATAATACCCTGACAGACCTAGAAATGATCTTAACTCTTTTAGTGTTTTGGGCGGCGGAATCTTAGATATGGCTTCTATTCTGTTTGGATTTGCTGTAATTCCTTCAGAAGAAATTATAAAACCTAGAAATTCAACTGTTTTTTTAAAAAAATGACATTTGTCCAATTGGACTTTCATATTCGCACTTTCAAGAATTTTGAAAACTTTTTCTAAATCGCGGGCATGATTGTCCTCGTTTTGACTGAAAACAATGATATCATCGATATAAACGAAACAACATACTCCGATACATTCACGTAATATATCGTCAAGCGCCCTTTGAAATATAGACGGGGCATTTTTTAAGCCAAAAGGTAATCTCGTGTACTCATATTTTCCATTGTTAATGGAGAAAGCTGTTTTTTCTATATCAGATTCTTTTAGCGGGATCTGATGAAATCCGCTCTTTAAATCGAGTACCGAAAAAAATTTATTGTTCCCTAATTGCGCAAGAACTTCATTAATATCCGGAATTGGATATCTATCCGCTATAGTGTCTGCGTTAAGCTTCCTATAATCTGTTACTATTCTGTACTGCTTATTTCCTGCTGAGTCCGGTTTTTTTGGAACAATCCATACTGGTGAGTTGTATGGAGAACGTGATGGCCTTATGATGCCATCATTAAGCATTGCTTGAATCTGGTTTTCTACCTCAGCTTTTAAAGCCATGGGGTAAGGATAGTATCTAGTATATACTGGCGTATCATTTCTTGTTCGAATTTCTCCTATAACCTTGGTGGTATATGTTAACTTCATATCTGGTTCAGCAAATAAATTTGGCACTTTCCTTGTCAATTCGGTAATAATATTGCTTTGTTTATTTGTCATATGTTCATCCCTTATTTTGATCATATTGATAGATTCTGACTTTCTTTGATGAATTTTAATTTTGGTTCCGTTTTCAAGCAACAAGTAACTATCTCTGGTGTAAATAACTGCTCCTAAGTGTTTCAAACTATCGTTTCCTAAAATGCCATGAAAAGATTTTAAGCTAGGAAGGATGTAAAATTTAAACTTTTTGTCCCTTATATTGAAAAGATTAATAAACGTATGACTACTAATTTCGATGTCACCGGCTACTGATCTTGTATAAAAATTTTTTTGATTTTGTATAATTGTTTTCGAAAGAGATGGCTGTATGTAGTTTTTTGTAGACCCTGTGTCTATTAAAATATTGAGAATTTCTCCAGTTTCTGTTTTACATCGTACATAAGGCAACGATGAATCTGTTAACCTAAAAAATGAAGGTCGCTAACATCAACTGGTTGCTCCTCTTGATATTCTACTGTGTTTTCGTTAATTTCCCGAGGATAATCGTGCAAATAACTTAAATCGTTATTTTCCGAGTTGCTATAGACTTCACTTTCTTCCTGAGGGTAGTCTTGATAATATGCTCCATCTGGTACAGCATTAGAAGCGTCTAAATGGAAGTTTCTCTGTACTTTATTTGCTGGGGCATGAAATGGTGCCTGTGGTGGTCTTTTACCATAAAAATCATTCTGTCTTGGTCGATTCATGTAATTCACCCTTTTTGATTGCATACTTTGGTCAACTTCCATAGGCTCTTGCCTAGGCTGTGGTTTAGGTGCTACCGGACGTTGAGGAGGAAAATACATGTTTTGATGGTTATTCCTATTATCATGAAAATTCGGATTTTGAAACGGTACTTGATTATAAGTGTTAGTTTGAGGACGCGGTATGTATGCAATTTGAGGATAAAATTGTTGCTGGTTTGGATGGTTCTTTTGTTGGAACCTCGGTTTTGATTTTTGAATCGGTTGACTAAAAATTCCATTAGAAAAATTTCGACTTCGCTGGGCATAATCAGAACGAAAATTCTGATTTTCCAGTTTGAGGCATAGGTGAAGAGCCTGTGGCAGATCCACGGGTTCCTTCATGCCTAGAAGACGCGATAAATCACCATTAAGTCCTCGAACGAAAGTATCGAGTGCCTTATCCCGATATGATTGAGTAAAAAGCTGTAAAGGCTCATTCGCTAGATCCATACAGGCAATCTTGTTCAAGATAAGTGATAATTGGTTATATACCTGACCGTAGAATTCCTGAACCGTCCGATTTCCTTGCACCAAGGATATCATTTGATATTCTAGCGTGCGTATATCTCTTTTGTCCGCATAATGTAACGTCAGACATTTGGATATCGCTTGCCAATTTAACGGCGTGTTGTACGATTCAAGGGCAGCGTCCGCCTTATCAATAATTTTATTACGAATAACGGTTAAGATGCCATAATATCTGGGGGTGCCTCTAATAGGTTCGTAGATCTGAAGAATTCGATCCACGCTTTTTTTCCAGGAGCTAAACTCCATTGGATTCCCAGAAAAATTACGCAAACATTTCACTACGTCGGGAACCTTGTCTAAGTCCGAAAGATTATTATCAGGGGATGAATCGATCGTCTGATCCGAGAAATTAGTAGAGTCCGAATTTATTTGTGAGTTTGTCCGTAATAGACCCTGAAATTGTGTTTCTAATACGTTCTGTACCATGCTCGCTATTAGAGCAGGATTCACGTTCTGTCCATGCTGCACGGAAGGTGCGGGATTTGGGGTTGTATTGGGATTGGAGGGATTTATTATTGCAGGTCGGATAAGGTTATTTGGATTCGACATATTTAAAGGAAAACGTTTCTTTTTCTTTAAGCAAAAAAGTTATATTTTCTTTTATTCAAAAAATTTTATTACCGCGATCCCTGATTTACTTAACTTAATGCTAATATAAATTTTGTAAATAAAAAAATAATGTTCTTACAATAATGTTGTTGTCTGGAACATGATGATCTAATGCTGATGTTGCTTCTTTAATTTTGTAGGTTGTTGTCGCTGTTTTTGCCTTTGTAATAACGTTGTTGTTGTTGTTTTTTCTTATCTTGGATTAATTTTTCATCTTTATTTTTATTGTTATTTTTATATTATTTACTTGTTTCTTAATTTGTTTAAGTTTTTTTTCTTAATCTGATATTTGGACACCTAGTTCTATTTTTTTCTTCAATTTTTATTTCCTTAACTAGTTCTTTTTTCTTGCAATTTTTACTTCTTAATTGTGTTGAATTTCTTTTCTTAGCTTTTACTAAATGGTTCTTTTGTTTTTCAATTCTTATTTCTGTATTATATTTATGTTCAAGCTTTTGTTGGCTTTTATTTTTATTTTAATAAATCATTTAGCACTTAAAACCAATTTATATCAATAGGAGAGTAATTTTGTCCACATTTATTCCTGTGCAAAATTTCTCTTTAGATTTATTTAAATATTTAAAAGTTTTAAGATTTATTTTTCAACAGTCTAAAAAAAGATTTTTTCCTTTTTTAATTTTAATTTTCACTTATTGTTCACTTTCACTTATTTTTAATTTTCACTTATTATTAACTTAAACTTATACCACTTTAAATGTCCAGTGAAGCGGCTGGTGTGCAACACCGTCCCTTTTTCTATTTAAGATACTTGGGGGCCTCGTTCTTCACAATCTTCGCGGGAGTTCCGACCGCGGGGACACTTGGGAAACCGAAAAGGATAATATAGCACACGTACGATTACTCAAGACACTCTGGGTTGTCTTGGTATGTTTTTTATTGTGTTTTTTTTTTCTTATTTTTCGGGTCCCTGCTCGGGCGCCAATTAAAACTCGAAAAGTTTTTTATTTAAAAAAAATTTATTTTTGTTTGGAGTTACCTCCAGGCCGAAAGAATATTTAGAACTAAAATTAAAATTAACAATTTTCATTTCTTATATTCTACTTGCACAATTCCATCTATTCCATCGCATGATTTATTTCCCGGAATTTGGTTGGTAATTGGATCATTTGATTTTGCAACTAGCGGATGTTCTCACAGTGTGCTGCAATTTAGTAGACATGGTGTCAGCATTTATTATTTTATTGCTGTTAACAAATGCAGCGTTAACTTGTAGTATATTAGGAAATAAAAGCAGTCAATAAGAAGAAGAAAAGTGTCTTAGCTAAAAGCAAAGTAAATGAAAGATAAAATTGGTTGTTTCGGTTTTTTTTGTTAGTAAATTAAATTAAATTAAGTAAATAATAAAAGATGGTAAATTTCCACAAAATATGGCCTGTTTTTATTAAAAATGTGCAAAAGTGAAATAAATTTAAAAGTAAGTTTAAATGACATAAAAGAAATATAGAAAAATAAATTACGATTTAATAAAACCTTAAGGAATTTTTAAGCATTTTAAAGGAAAGTTATGGATTTTTATAAGGTAAGGTTTTTAATATGTATCTACAAAAATTTTAAAGACTTAAGGCCAAGTTCACTTATAATTAACTATCAGTTATTACTGTCAAGATCATATTATTTACTGAAAGCTATAATATGTAATACCTAGTTAGTTTTATGCCCGTAATTTCTAAAAATAGATATCTAGCTGTGTATAGATATCTATGGTGTAACGAATTTTTCATAATTTTAACATGTATGTATGTCTTAACTTCTGGTTAAACTGTAGTGTATTTTACACCATCGATTTTTGACAGTTAATTAATATTTTAAAAGAAAACTATAATTGTAGTAAAAGAATTAAATTAAAGAATTTAATAAACACTAAAAAAAAAATAACAAATTATTTTTATTAATATAATTTATATAATAACAATTTAATTTATTATAATAACAAACATTGCAACATAAACTGCCGGCAAAAAATATGTACACAAAATTGCTGTCTACATTAAAGATAACATAATTTTGACATTTCCTGCAATATACATATGTCGCAATATTAATCTCTGGTATAGACGGGCAGTTATTCCATTTTCGTTGACAATTATTGCTAACATAAAACGTCAAATTTGGTTGCCAATTGAATAAAAGAAGCAAAAAAAAAATAGAAGCAAATTGTATGAGAAAGAAATTAAATTTGTGAAATAGTAGCAAAACAAATATCGTTTATCAGCAGCTTAACTGATTAATTTTTGGCGCAGCTTAACCAGAACTAAGCTTCGTGTAATGGACGAAGTGCTCTATGAACTTCGCGAGTATTTTTTTTATATTTTTTCTCAAAATAAATTTCCAAAATTTGGTGCATTATTCAAGCGTTAAACGAAAAACTCCCGATATAAACTGCTAAGGCATATAATAAATTAAATAAATAAAAATATCTTAAAAGCTAAAATAAAACGTGAAATTATAATTAAAACTTTTATAAATTTGTAAAAAATTTGTCGGATGAAAAATCGTCAAATATTGGGTCCATTTATCCAGTTAACTGAAAAATTATCAAATCTGGCAGCCGTGATTACAATTGTTTTTAACTTAACATAGTATATCTTTGAAGTTCGGCAAAAAGGTCTTAAGTCAGAAACTATAATTTTTTGTAATGTTGATTTGAAAATTATTTAATTGATTTATTTCCTTAAAAGCAAATTATTATGATTGGAAGCAGTTGTGCTAGACACTTATGTTGTTTGATACCAAAGGAAAGAGAACAACAATGGAGCTTAACCCAATAAAAAACTCAAAATGAAAATTTTCAACTTAAGACCTTTGTACCGAACTTCCTATTATTTTAACATAACAATGTTATACAGCAGCCATTTAATATTTACATTAACATTACAATCTCTCTCTAATATATTCTCCTTAAACAGACTTGCCAGATTAGGGGAATCTTATATTGAAAGCAAGGATCTAAGATTTTATTTGGGATTTCTTTTTTTTTATAAATTATACCATTTTTAAGGCCACAAAAGCAATGTTTGTACAATTTTGTTTGACAAATCATTCAATAAATAAAATCATTTAAGGTTATTTGAACAGGTAGTTTAATTTGAAAAAAGGTAAATTTTTTATAGAAACTTAAAAGTTTACTGCAACAAATGTTTAAGCGTTTCGCAACAATCCAAAAATATAATAAGGGTTTGCATGATATCGCTTAAAATTGCCATTTGTGCAAATGGGCAAACTTGCGAGACTCGTTTCACGAAGATCCTTTTTAAATTTTGTGTAATTTTAAACAAATAATGTCAGTTTCTAAGAAACGTCGATTCAAAAAAAAATTTAGAAAAAAAATAAAAAATATAAAAATAAAAGTTGAGATTTCTGATTAAAATGTGAAATTTGTTTTTAAAAATGCATAAAGAAAGCCAGAAGACTAATTTGTTCAAATTATTGCAAGAATTTATTATTTATGATTTATAAACACTTGAATTTTTGATCGAAAACTACGGTAAGCATTAAAAAAATCTGTTTGTATAAATGCACAATTGCATGGCGCAATTTTACGAGACATAATTGTTGGGCAAATTTACGAAGTTTGTGTAAACAAATTCTCATATAATTTGTGAATGTTCATTTGCGATGGCGTAAAAATGCAACGTTTACACAGTTTGCGATACTTTTAAGCGATATCATGAAAACCCCTAATGTTTTTTTTTGTTTTGTTCAATATTTATTTTGAAAATTATGAGAAATTCATTTAAAGTACAAAGTAATTGTGTTGGTAGAGACAAGGTATGAATCAATTTTGACTCGTAAACTTGCGCTTGGAGAGGAACGATGTACTATCATCTCCAATTTTGATAACAATTATCGTTAGTTTATCTGAACTAGCGCTCCAAAAAACCAAAACAAAGAAACAAAATTTAATGTTAAATAAAATAAGGTGAAAATTATAAAGTAATTATACATATTAATAAAAGTATTTAAGAATATATTTTTAAGTTTAACTTGATTTGTTTATCAATTTTTAATAAAATAACACAAGCAACACAAAATAAATGTCAAAATGAAACATGAATGGATCGTATGAACAGCATGTTTGGCAAACTAATTTCAGAGAGCGAAACGAGTGGTTTATATCGTCGTATGAACATAGCATTAAAGTATTTAGTGGGTATTTTTGGGTATGAAAAAATTAATTTTTGGGGATAACATTTAAAGAACATCTGACAGCCCTGGTTACTGCTTGGTTTTTTGTTTTTGTCAAAACAAAAATCATCTGTTTACTAAGAATTTGTTTTGGCTTTTTTAGGCTTTAATTTAGTCCTGTTATGTATTTGTTTACTATAGCGGTTGTCTAAAATGTTGCTGTTGTTTGTATTGGCAAGAAGCAGAATTTTATATTAAAAGTGATGCCATGTTTTAACTGTTGTTTTTGTTGTGTTTTATAAAGATTTCGTGTGTATGCAGTCGCGTATTGGTTTGCTGATTGACTAAAACCAAAAGAATTTTTAGTTTTCCATGAAACGTTAAAGTAAACGGTTGTTATTGTTGGATGGATTTTTCAAAGAACTAACGGTAATTTGTTTTCTTTGAGAGTGTGTGTGATTAAAAAATAAAAAGAAAAAACAAATAAAAACAATAATATTGATGTGTTATTTTAAGTGACACTCACTTGTCGGTTTATTTTTTTTTATAAATAAACAACGTGTTATTTTATATTTTATGGAGAAATTGTTGTGTTTTTTTAAATTAATTTCTTTTATACCTATAGATATATATGTATTCATAAATTCATACTATATAAAAGTTCTGTTCAGAATAGAGTTTGTATATATGTATGTATGTAATAGATATACCTAGTATTAATTAAAAAAAAACATAAACATGTATTGCTGTCTTTGAAAGAATTTTAGTTTTGCCGGATGGTCAGTGGCTCTTTTTATTCAAAATAGTTTTTTTTAAATTGCAAAAAAATAAAAATAAATCATTTTTTCAATTTATTGAATTTAGCTTATTTTGAAAAATTTTCATTTAAAATTTATTTGTTTTATGTTTAAACTGATATGCTATTGTAATGTAATTAAATTTCGTCATTGTTTTTGTTTATGTTAACACTTAATGACATGATTAAACATGCTTGTGTAATTAAAGATGGTGTTTTAAAAATTAGTACCTACCTATGTATTATAATAATTAATAATAATTTACATTTATTAAAATATTAATAGAAGTTGCCAAGTATTAAAGCAAACAAAAGTTTATTAATAAAAATGTGTGGCCAACAAACAAAATAAATAATAATAAAAATAAGAAAAATTTTAAACAAAATAATACATACAAATAAAAAAATTCATGCAAATGTTTTTGCTTCTTTGCAAATTATGGTTTATTTAAATGTTTGTTGTTTGAATGTGTGACTGAATAAACCACCCACTCATTAAACAAAAATTAAAGATTTGGCAGAAATTTTTTCAAAGGTGTTTGGTTTAAGTAATTTATAAAACAAAGAGTAAGTAAATATTTAGAATAACGTAGTGCCTTAGAACACTCACCCACTAACACACTTTATCAAACAAAATTAAAAAATGTGTTGAGTTGATTTTTTCTTTTAAAACTCATTTCTCTATCAAAGTTATTTTTGAGAAAACAAAATTTATTATTAATAAGATTTCTCTATGCAATACATCAGATTTAGGGAAAAAAGGCGATATTTTGTTAGTTAGTTTCTACCTTCGGAGATGGGTATACAAATTCTTTAAATGCATATAAAACCGACATACACTGCAAATAAACTTAAACTCAAAATGTTTTAATTAACTGCCAGTTTATCTATTTGCGAACTAAGATTTCGATTGCTTAACTAACATTTAAAACAAAAACAAATAATAAAATTTGGGGTTTGTTTTAGATGTAAGTTAAGCTTCGTATGAAATTGATGAACAGGCCATTAAACCCAAACTCATTTCCAAATTTCTTTAATTCTGTTAATGTTTTTTTCAAGTTTTATAAAACACTAACAGCCAATTTCACAAAGTTCAGTTAAAACTTACTATTACTTTGACTTTTAGTTAACAGTTTGATTTGACAGTTATAACTTACAGTTAATTATAACTGAATTTGGTGAAATTTGCCGTGAAACAGAAATTATTAAATTTTATTAAATTTAAAATTTGAAACTATTTTTTTTTTAACATTTTCTAACTTTAAAAGGAAGTTTCACAATGTCATTTGTGTATTATTTAAAACCTTTACTGAGGTCTTCATCAGACAATTTTTTGTCATTTAAACGTCAAATTTCATATAAAAAAAAAACGCTGACAAACATATTAGGTTTGTTTTCATATAGACTTTGCCGTTTGGTATATCAAAAAATTGTCAGGTAAAGACCCAATGTATAGGCTTAAAATATCGAAAATTTTGATAGATAAAATAACAATATCGACATTGTTATTATTGATTATACTGCTATGAAAACAACAACAGTGTTAACCAAAGGTTGGCTTATGCAAAACGTATGTGAAATATTGAGGGAATAAAACTATTTTAAAAAAGCTTTTTAAATTGAAATTCAACTCATCGAATCTCATTAGAAAAAAATGGTTAATATAATTAAAATAATTTTTGAAAAAGAAATGATATTTTTGTTCAACCGTTTAAGTATTTACTTATTGTCTTGGATAAAATTTAATGGGTATGGGTTTCTTTTCAAATACATAAATCTTATTTAAAATTATTTAAAATAAATCGTTTATTTTTTAACCCACATGCCCGATATGTATATTGCTTTTTTTCGTTGTTCTATTCAGATATTGAAATTAATTTTAGTTGTTATAAAAATGTAATACTCTTAAAAAGGAAAAAAAATATTTTTTAACTGACACCAGCAAAATTTTCAAAAACTAAACATCATAAACGACATCATTTTAAATTTTCGTTTTTTTTTAATAAATGACTTTATTGGCAACACTTGCATCAACTCCTTAAGTTTCATGGTAACATAAGGTACCATCATGAATTTATAGCAAGAATAATTTTATCGTAATATCATACAAAATTTCTATTAAATAAAATAAAAAACTCTCTCCTGTAAAATTTGATTTTTGGCGCTTACGTTATTTTCGCGGTTAGAGGTCGATGTGAACTGTCAATGAAGTGATAAAAACAACGAACTGTAGCCTAATAAAAAATTAGGTAAAGCTTTCCTCCTCATGTGCAAACATTCAACCGATAGTAATATCGATAATGAAATCTGAACCAGCGAAAAATATCGATAGTAGAAAATATCTTACATCTTTCATCACAAAAATGTGTATGAGCGAAAACAATCTTAACAATTAACATTGATATCCTGGTCTTTAGTGTTTTTCTTTTTAACAAATTATTTGGTTTTTATAGGGATGTCACTAAAATAATTGAAAGATGTTGAATGAAACAACATGAGGTAGGAACATATTTTAAAGATGAAGAAAGATGTTGATGTTGATGTTTTTCCCTGTACAATTCTTAAGGGAAGATGTTAGCATCTTTGCGATAGGATGAAAGATGTAAGATGTAAGTGTAAAAAGCCAACTATCGCAAAGATAATAACATTTTCCCATGAGAATTGTACAGGGCTAAAAACCAACATCTTCATCTTTAAAAGAAGTTCCTATCGTATGTTGTTTCATTTAACATCTTTCGGTTATTTGAGTTTCATCACAAAAAAAAACAAATATTTTGTTTAAAAGTATATACCACCATTAGAAAAAAATACAAAAGAGCAGGACAGCAACATCATTTATTTAGTTTTTATTCTCTCTTATACGTGAAAATAAAAATTTTTATGATTAAAGATGTTACAAATGTGAAAAAGTTTTTTTCGTTTTCAACATCTTCCATGCATTCCTCTAAGATGTGCTCATGTGAAAATAGGCTATTCCATTGCATTTCAGTTTTTAAAAATATATAAAAAATTGTCAATATAAATAAAATTAAGTTTTATGTTAAACCTTTTTTCACTTTTCCGGTGACGTTGAAAACACAGCTGAGCTACTTTTTTTCCTTTCTTAAAGTGAGAGAGAAACGTCGAAAGTTGTTGTATTATCGACTAACTAAACCAATAATAAAAATACAATGTTGTTTTTTTTGAACATGTCATAGTATTGCCACCACCGGATACATTAACTGGCCTTGCCATTTATGTACAATGTATTTGAGTGCTATAAATTTGCTTATGTTCCCAAATGTTTTGTATCGAAATTTTTATTTGTAAAGTTTACCACTATTAACTAACTTTGTTTTATTTAGAGCAATAATTAAGTATGTAAAGAGTTTATGATGATTGAAGGCCTTAAAAAGTTTTCTTACATTCATGAAAATCATTTTTGAAGCTCTGTAGTTTTTGTTGTGTTTGAAATAGACTTTATTTAAATATTTTCTAAAGCTCTATTAACAGTGCTTTAGTAAATTATTTATGTTTTAAAGCTGAAAACAAACTCCGTATCCATAAAGTTCATATCTATCGCTCTGCAGAGCAGATCTTCTTGTTCACAATATTGCGAAAGCTTTTTGTTTAGATTGGAATAAACGTTTAATTGCAAATTTACTGAACTTAAAAGCCTCTGGGCATGTATAAATATTTGAGATGACCAAATATGTCTTGATTTCGCTTTGTATTTCACTTTAATTAAACTTTGAACTTCTTATATATTGAAAGTTAAACTTCTTCTTTTTTGGTAAACCAACTTTGGTTTTAATAACAAGAATATTGTTCGGAAAATGTTATTAACATTACTGTAACTTTGAAAAAGGCTTGAGAATTGAAGGCGTATACTTTATTCGTTTTCACTAACTAGCTAAAACTACTAATAAGCCCCCTTTAAGGATTTTCTAAAAAATTTCTTGCATTTTTGCTACTTTTATGCCCACACCAGAATATGCCAGTTTGTGCTGATGTTTGTAACACCTTAAAATGTTGGTCCTACACTATCCGTTTAGTACAGCGATCAACTTAGAATTAATATTTAAATCGATCTAAAAAATTAAGGCCGTCCGTCTGGCTGGCTGGATTTCCATATAAACCTTGTGCACAAAGTACGGGTCGCAAATTGGGATGCAATCGGCATTATATGGTTCTCGATCTCGTAAACGACAAAGTAGTAATAAGGCTTATTGTGATGAAACTTGATACATACATAGGTTTCAGTTGCCACAAGGAGAATCAGTTCATAATTTCACATAGCCCCCCCAACAAGCGGCTTTCCAGAATAGTCTTTCAGCCAATTCACACGAGGACTTTCACGAAGCCGCTTTTCCGACGATTTAGAGAAGAAAGATTGGTGAACAAAAATACTCGGTTTGTGTTTTTCATGTCGTTTTGTTATATTTCTTCTAAACTAGTTTCTTTTCTTCTTGTAACGCTTTATTCTTATTCTGAAGTGTCAGGCTAAAAATACAGTGATGTCTCGATTATTAATTTACAATTTTGAGCGGTTTTTTGTGTATTTCTTATTCAATTATAAATGAATATTTTTGTATCTACATACATATTTAAAAAAATAACAAAATTATTCAATGATTTTATGTACAGTCTTACGTACGTGTGAACATGTTCAGATAAAATATATTTAATATTTTGGTGTAGGGTATCATAATGTCGAGCTTGAGCGACTATACTTTCTTACTTGTTTTTATTTCCTTTTTTAAAGGCCATTTTAAAAAACAGCTTGAAATTTTGAATTCCTTTACAAATGTTGTTAATAAATATGACAAGAAACCTTTAAAACAAGCAAAGGCAAACAGAAATAGAATAATCTATTGATTTTCATTACTGTTAATATGCGTTTCGTTAGCCTTAATAGAGAAAAAATAATGATTATATTTTTCTTTTTTGTTAAAGAAATTAACACTTTTTAAACAATTGAAATTTTTTTTTGGAATGTTTAACAAAAAGTTGTAAAACAACAAATATTTCCTTTTATTGTCCCAAAGGGTGAATGAAAAAACAACAACTTAAAAAAAAAACAGATGAGACTTCCTTTATTAACCTTAAGTATATTGTGCAATTCCTTTGTATCATAGTTGCCAGAAAATTTATAAGGACTTTCGTAATATTAAAACAAAAAACTGGTCAAAGCATCAATGCCAAATTGACACGAAAATTATCGGAATTTGAAATGTTTTGGATATATTTTTTTTTACAATACTTTAAGGGCCCAACAATAAAGCTGGTGATATATGTGACAAACTATATTGAACTCGAGGAACTTTTTGTTTAGTTTTATCAAACTGGTATTTAAGCCAAGTGCGAAGCTGATCGTACATTTCGTACGAAATCAAAAAAAATATTAAATAAAACATTGATCATAAAACAAAAATATAAATGTTTTTTATTTTGTTTTATTGTTTTTTAAGTGCTTTTGCAAGACTTTTTGTAATTTTTGACAGTAGCTGAAGTTAGCTCATGCATATTATAATTTTCTGATTTTTTTTCTACGAAAACCTAAATTTATTTTGATTCACCATAAACATATAATGGGTGGTCCAAAAAGCACGATGTTAATCGTAAAAAATACCAAAATGGTTTTCAGAGAATTATCTTAATATTTTTTTTATCATGATAGAAAGATCTCTGACAATTATGCGTGAAACAAAATATCGTTCAAATGCTCGCCGGCTTCGGTGGCATACCTCTTCCGAGGTTAAATGGCGTAAATGTGCCAAATTATCTCATCCTTTATCTATTGAATTGTTTTGACATATTAACGTACACTTTTTCTTTTAAATATTTCCAAAGAAAGAAGTCCAACGGCGTCAAATCATATAAATGTAGGATCGTGGTAGCCAATTAACATCGCCACCACGTAAGATAACACGGCCATTCTCGCGCAAAAGAGCCATTGTTTCGTTGGCTGTGTGGCAAGTAACACCATGTCGTCCAGGTCCATATAGTCAATTTCTGGCTAAAAAAAGTTCGTTATAATCTTTACTTCTCATAGCAATTTAAAATAAACATGAAAAGTTTTAATTTTAATGATTTTTAATAAAAAAATTTTCATATTATTCGAATGTGTATTCTAAGTCAAATTACAATTTTTAAAAGCTTTTTTATACTTTAGTAGTGTTCTTCCTTCAATATTTTGCAGGATAAATCAATTCCCAGATTCTATTTGATAAAATTAAAAATTATATTTTCAATAAATTCGTTTTTTGTTTTGTTTCTTGCCAAAAAATTGTCCTTTTCAATTTGCAAACCATAACGTGGATTAAAAAAAAAAAAAAAATTTCAAAAAATACAGTACAATCTGGCAACACTATTTATGATATTAATTTTCTTTTCCATTTCTAAAATAAACATTGAGAAAATGTCTTAAACTCACGCATTTGTAAGAGAAAAAAAGCAATAACAACAAAAAAACGAACATATTTGACACACAAATTTAAAACCTACAAAACAACAGTTTTTCTAGTAAAAACAATAACAAAGAAAACACAACAAACAAAAAAGCAAAAAATGCGTTTGCCATTGTTCAAGGCCATTTAAAAGAAAAAAAACACTCTTCCTCGCTCACACACTCGGCCAAACAAAAATGTAAACAGAAAATTTTGGGTATATAAATGAAACTATTGAAAATAGTCCAAATCAGTAGTGATGTAAGATTAGATTCCCAAGATTCCCAACTGGGAATTTTATTTTGAAAAGGGGGATAACAAACTTGATTTGGGGATTGGAGATTTTTTAATTTTGATGATTTTTTCTTATTTTTTCATTGCACTTTTGTTGTCATTTTTTTTTATTAAGCAACAAATACAATCTTTCACTCAGTAGGTACATTGTTCATGTTGAGTATATTTATTGAAGACGTAACAAAAATAATTAAAGCAGAAGAAAAAGACTTATCATACTTATAATGGCTAATAAATCAGTTAATGTTTAAACGTTGTTTAAGTTGAACTTAACTTAAATTTATATATTGTTTAAACTTAACAGTTGTAAAAATCAATGCCCCATAGACATATTATATGTAGTGCAAAAATAATAATATGTCAGTACTACGCAGTGTTGCCAAAACTTGGAGACCAAAAATGGGCTAAAAAATGGCTAAAAGCTTTTTTTAAATAAAAACACATTCAAATTCAATAACACAACAGAAATAATTCATTTAAAGTTGTTTACGATGAAATTGTTAGTTAAGATCAATTTCTTAAATAAGAATAAACGTTATTTAATATTCTGAAAGATATTTAAAAAATAAAATCATCGATAAATTTTATGTCGTTATTGTTCATCTCATAGGAATCACTCGTGCCTATTAGTTTTAAATAATTTGAAGGTAAATAGTAATCACGACAACATTTACCCAACCTTTTGATTCCAGATCAACAATAAAAAACAAGTAAGAAAATATAGTCGGTCAACCCCGACTATATGATACCCTACACCTCATTAGAACCTGTGTACCAAATTTTATTAAATGATCAGCAAATTTGCGATATGCACTTTACGCACAAGGTTTACATGGACGGCCAGCCAGCCGGACAAACATCAGAAAGTGGTTCTGAGTCAATCGGTTTACGAAAAGGTGGGCTTCGGAACAATATTTTAAGGTGTTACAAACATCAGCACAAACGTATAGTACCCTATCCACTATTGTGGTGTTGGTATAAATATTTCATTGATAAAATCGAATTAACGTTTGCTAAATGTAACCAATTTCTGAAATTACTTTAAAAGATGTTTACTTCAGCATTAGACCATGGAAGTGAGAGCAACTTTATAGTAATATCTGAATCATCGTTTATAGCGATTTTCAACATTTGTAAAAGTTGTGATTTAAATTAAAGCCGTTTTAATTATTTAAAATGTTCATTTTGCTTTTATATATTTTTTTTATTAAAATAAAAATTATTCTTTTAAAAGAAAAACGGCAAGAAAAATTTTATGGCTAAACCAGTTGAAAAATGGCTTAAAAAAATGGCTAATGGCTAAATGCATTTTTTAATGGCTAAACAGGGTGGAAAATGGCTAAATCTAGCCACTAAATGGCTAAATTGGCAACACTGGTACTACGGTAAATGTTGTCAAATTAATATAGTTTGTATTGGTAGTTTAAACGCCTAATTTTATGAGCTTAGAGATGGTTTAAATGTTTACGTAATTATAGATTTGCTGGTTAAAAAACATTTTTAACCAAAAAAAGAGTTTAACTTGCACTGATTTATTAGTCCTTAGCATTAGATTCAATGTGCTTAGGCTACAATTTTGTCATTAAAATAAAATAGATATGTTTTTTAAAAATATCTAAAAAGTTTAAAGTTCAAATGTTTAAGCGTTCTCCAACAAATCGAATTTATTTTTTTTTAACTTACAAACATTTCGCTCCAAATAAATGCTGGAACTAGAGTTTCTTTTTTCCCGCACTTTTTGGATTCCTGGGAAAGCGAGATTCCGGGATTTTATTTTTTTATTTACTTAATTCTCCAATGAAACTACATACTAATATTTCTTACCGCCACGTGTGCTTCTAATAATTAAATCTAGTATCTATTATGTAACAAAATTTAAAGAAATTAAAATTCCAGTTATTTTAAGAAACTTAAGAGGTTATTTTGATGCCAAAAGGATCAGAGAAATCAATTTACCCATAAAGATTTTTAAATTCAGAGCTCATTTTGCAGATAGAATCAACATTTACATAATTAGACTAAAAGTGTTTAAGTCTTAGTGGAATATATTTTCTGGAAGGTCGAATTAGAAAAAAAAATTACCGTCTTATTTCAAATTCAACTTGCCATATTTAATAACATATTTGTTTACAGTTTTATTCCCCTAATCAGCAGTGGTCCACCAGCACAACCTAACCTAACCTAAATGTTAATCTTTTTAAATATATTCTTCTAAGACCTTTTAAAGTATATATCGCTCAGTGAAATTTTGGAGTAAGTAATGCAGAATGGTTCGCTATGTCTTTCTTTTTATATTATGTATAAAATTTATCCTTTTATCATTTATACTTTCCCGGTTTGAAGAGAATGTGTCGGTCGATATCTCGAAATATGGGGGGTTTGGGTATGACGCTGTGGAAGTAAATGAGCGATATATTTTGGGTTCTTCAGTAATTAAGACTCTATTTAGCCATTTGTGTCTTAAATGGTTTCTAGTTTTCCTTTGAAAATTTATTGATTTAAGAATTGATAGATTGATTTTGATTCGGAAGCGGAATCGGTTTAGTAGGAAAATAGTTTTCAAGCAAATGTGGAGGAACCATCCTAAAAAATTTACAAAAACTAACCTAAATTAATGGCGGAATGCGCCGATTCTCATTAAATTTCAACAAAATCATTTTATATGTCACAAAATTACGTACAATGTTTGTTCATAATTTATTCACGGCCCCATATTAAGACCACTCTCGGAAATCCTGTTAGTATGTCTAAAAGCGTAACTAATAATGCTTTTGTGGTGAAATTAACCTTATCTACTTCCATAAGACTCCAAATAACATCACTAGATTTTTTGAAGATCGATTCTTAATTAATAATGCACCCCATATAAAACACAATCTCGAAAAACACTTTAACAGCAAAACTTTATAAAATTGTTGAAAAATTAAGACCTCTACAATTTGCTTAGGCAAGAACTAAAATGTCGTGAAGATAGGTTTAAAATTTACCATAGGCCATATCGACATAATTAAAACTATCATAAACGACAGATACTATCAGTTGCATGCTCTTGAAAACTATCAAATCGCCGTTATAATTTAAAAAAAAAATAATTACTTCATATGAAACCGATAAAGCGCTGCACTACTTAAGATAAAAAAATAAAACCCTGCTCCTGTAAAATTTGCCTTTTGTCGCTTTCTAAAATATCTCCTTAATAAGCCTTAATTTTAATATTGTGGTGAGATTTAATTGGATAAAAAACTAAAGACAATAGTCCCATACAGATTTACTAAAGTTTAAGATAAAGTTTTTCTTCAAAATTTTCCAGGAATCCCCGGAATTATTTGCCGGGAAAGCAGGAATTGGGAACAATTAAAAATCCCGGATTTCCCGGCACGTTTCAAACATCCCCTGAAATGATAAAGCTGTTTAATTCAAAAAATATGACCTACAAAGAGCAGGACGATAAAATTAATTGTGAACTTTTTGACTTTCTTAATCAAATTAACATGAAAAAAACAAAATGTTCAATTGAAATGCAATACAAATAATATGGGGATAAAAATTAGCCATTTGGGGATAACATTTGCAAAACATGTGATAACCCTGGTCCAGGTGTATGAGTGCCTAAGTATGTGTATTAACATATTTGTGTAGGTTTTTTCAATGTAATAAAAACAATAATTGGTGCGAGTTTGTTTCATTTGTTCTAAAAATGTGACTTTTATGAAAAATAACTTAAGCGCTGAAAAAACGAAAAAAAATTAAAAGAAAACCAAACAAAATATTTTATTGCGAACATTTTATGACATTTTACTTAACATTTTTTGTTATTTCAATCAAACACATTAACACACATTTTCCCATAAGTTTTCGAATTTACAATAATTTCTGCCCTCGTATGCAATTATTTATTTAATTGTCTGTTTTCTAGAGAGGGAAATAAGTGTAAAATGGAAGGAAAAGATGACAACAAAACGCATTACGATTTTTGCAAAAAGGTTCCTAAATATTCATTTATATTAATAGAGAAGATGGGATATACATACATACATACACACAAAGTTTTTAAATAGGTGAGATATTCAAGAAGAAAATATATTCAAGAAAAAATAAATATTCTTTAAAAAAAAAAATGTAATAGAACAACAATCAGTTGTTCTATGCAAAATCTAGCCAAATTATTGTAAAATTCGTGCTTATTTATTTTTTAACTAGCATTTAACCTGATATTCCGTAAGCGTTTCTCTTTCGTTTGTGGACATATGAAGAAGCCAAAGTTTATGTTTCTAGATTTTAACAAAAAAAATTCCAACATTCTTCAGCTTATAGGTTCTTATTCAATCAGGGCCCTACACCTATAATTTTATGTTTCTTAGAGTAGTATACATGTTTTTACACTGAAAAAACAAATCAATTCATCCCTACTCAAATCAAGACAAAGCGGTATCAATAAAGTGCAGAACGCTTGATTCAACTACGGATTATTCAAGTGCGAATTAATTAACTAATCTATATTTAATCCCGAATTCGTATTTAAAATAATCCCAAAACAGGATTGACTTAATTAAAAGTGATAAAAAATTAATCGCATACTGTGCTTTTGATTCAAGAATTTCTAGGACGGTTTAATCTCGATTCGTACTTGTAATAAACCGAAAGTGAGATTAGATTGATTCTTACCTAAACACTTACACTGCAGAATCAGAGGGAATATAATTATTTTACTTACCTGTTACACATGTTTATTTCACTTTTGTTATAGACCGCCCTTGTTTACAGAAGAATTCTCAATTATATGACACCAGCAGCATGTACAGTATGGGCTTTGTAATCATTTAGCTTTAAAAATTTGATGTTTTAACTAAATAATTTTAACAAAAAGAATATGGGAATTATTGCTTCTTATTTTACTTTTAAAAAAATGAAAATAATCTATATATTTAGTTTTGTAGTTTTGTTGTTGGTTTTACAACAAACTTTTACAAACACGCGCGTATGCACGAATGGTTAAGTGTTATCCGAAGTTAAATTTTTGCGTACGATTCGTACTAAAGCGAGAAGAAAAAATCTTAAATTTAGTACGAGCTTTTCTCTCTGTGTAAACTCAATGTCATGGAAAATTCAAAAAGTACCACATGATGCCTTCCAATTGAAGTGTCCAAAATTTGAATATTAAAGTGGGAGCTCATAATTTAAAACGTATATGCCAATAAATTAAGAAAAATGTTTGGAAAACAGTACGAAAAATTTGTACGATATTCAATCCTTTCACGCTCGAATTTTGAAAAAGTACCAAATTTATTATTGATTTGTTTAGAAAATTCTAAATCGGGCTTATAAAGGTTATGTATTCTATGCAAATAAAAGATTATTTTATAATTTATTTTTCCGACGTTTCGTTGGAGATTCCCCACATCATCAGGGATATTTTATTAGATATATAATCTTTCGTCAATAGTTCTGGATTTTGAATATTTAACACACATTCTGTTTTACATAAACACAAAATAAAACATAAATTTAATTAAACAAAACAAATGCAAAAATATAATTAAAAAAAAAAAAAATATCACAGTATAATTAAATTGTATTAAACTAAGTATCACAGAAGCAGAATCAAACTCCAATTTATATTTGTATTTAAGTTCAGTTCTAGGTCAATTCTAGTTCTAGTTCAGTTCTAGTTTAGTTCTAGTTCAGTTCTTGTTAAGCTCTAGTTCAGTTAAGTTTTTCTTCAGTTTTAGTTTAGTTCTAGGTTAGTTCTACTTTAGTTCTTGTTCAGTTCTAGTTATTTTTAAGTTCTAGTTCAATTTGACTTTTAGTTTAATTTTAGTTCAATTCTATAAATAGTGCAAAAGAAAGTTGAACGAGTTGTTATATGAACAACACTTTAATTTTTATTTTAAAACAAACAACTCAAAAGAAAAACAACAAAACATCTAGCTCTTGTGTCACTTTCAAAATGATTAGTTAACTGCAGAACAACAACAACAAAAAATATTAAATACAAGGAAACTAAAATACGGAAAATAAAACAAATAAACAAACAAACTAAAAAATATAAAGTTTTCCAAAGGACACGCACAACGTGTTGGTATGAATTTGTTGTAATAGTTAGAAAAGTGAAGAAATAAAGGAAACGGATAAGTAAATAAAACACACATACATCCACACTCGACCACTCACAAATTCTTTAACATGAAACAAACGCACAGACATGCCGGCATAAATTAGAATTATTTAAAGAATAATTCTATTCAAACGTTTAAGTTAAACTGCTGTAAATGTTGTCGTTGTGTGGCTTAAATGCCAGTCGATCAGAAAACGTGTAAAATTAAGTTTTCTTTTCATAGAAAAAAGTTACGGTTTAAATTCTTCTACACACAAACAGTAGCACTCAACACAAAATGTGTTAAACATTCGAAGAACAAGAGTAGTTTGGTAGAGTTATGAAAGGAGTAAGAGCCATAAAGAAGAAGCAGAAATATGGTTTAAGTCTTGTACGTGCTTAAATGCTATTTTGTTTTGGATATTGTATATGCACATGCTTCTTTGTATTGCCTGTTTGCACTAATACCCATAAACTACAGTGTACGCATATAAAACACTTATACGTTTCTGCCTGAAACGCTCACTTTTATAATTTCAAGACTATAGATAGAGATTATATTCAGTTTTGAGATAAATAAATAAAAGCATTTACCTATTTTTATATTCAGAAATATTAAAAGGCTTCTAAGCATTTATCTTCACAATCTTTAAATACGGAAACGTTTCCTTGTCGATTTTCCCTGGGTGCTTTGAATTTAAGTCTTTGAAATCTTTATAAACAATACTGATACACAATCTTCGTTTACACCCAGTAATTATTCTAAATTCCCTTAAGAAATATCAAGAACATAAATTTGAAACAAATCAACATTAAATTCCTGCCAAAATATTTGCTGGTTTATAAATTGAAATGAAATAAAATAAAAATATCTTTGAATATTTGGCATCCATTTAAAAGAGACAGAAAAACATATTTATTGATTTAAAATTGTACACCAAGACGGTGTTAAAGAAATTAACGAATTTCAATAGAATTTATTAATTCAAAGGAAATATCTTTTAAAAAATCAGGAAGATATTTTTTTTTTGCTAATGAGGAATCTATACAAACAGTTGAGCACGAAAGAAAAGTTTAAATAAAAAGAAGCCAAATAGAACTGAAATAAATAAAAACTGAAAAAGAATTAAAGTCCCAGAATATAAACAGTACTAGAAACTAAATTAAGAACCAAACCAGTATTAAAATTGATCTAAACTGAAACAAAAATTTTTGTTTTTACATTTAATTTAGTCGTATTTTTTTATTTAAAGAAAATTTCTTCATGTAGAAAATATGAACAAACAACAAATTTTTAACCCAAAAAAATTAAAAAAAAAAAATACAAAAATTAAATCAAAATTATAAAAAATAAATTAAAAAAAGACGGAAAATCGTATTTTTCAAACTTCAGGTTCAAACTCAATAAACCAAGGGTTATAACTTCAAAGTTAAACAAAGGTTGGCTTAAGCAAAAAGTATGTGAAATATTAAAGGAATAGGACTATTTCAAAAAAACGTTAAAAATTAAAATTTGATTCATTGAACACATGCGAAAAATAAAAATGATAAACATTTATTTTAAACATATCGCCCATTTGCTGCAACATTGTCATAACTCAAAAATATTAGTTTAATAAAGGTTGGTCCAACCGTAATGCACAATGGTAATTGTGAGTCATACCTTACCTGACATTTCTCTGTTTCACTGTTTGACAAATTCGACCGTGAAGAGGTACACAATTAAGCAGCGCGTTAAGATTGTTGAAGACTTTTACGAAAATGAGCGTTCACATCACAATGCATTTCGTGCACTTCGTAATTTTTGGGTCAGCATAATCGACTAAATGTGTCCACAATCGGGGAAATCATGCGCAAATTTTAGCAAACCGGGTCTTTAGGAAATGTTCGTTCTGCGGACATTATTGCTGTTATTCGAAAATGAGGTCGGCCTAGCAGTTGCTGTAAATGGTGTTCTCTACCGGACCTCTTGTGGCCAGACATGTTGGATATAGACTCAAACGATATGTGGTTCTAATAGGATGGTGCCACTTGCCACACAACTAATGAAACAATGGCTCTTTTGCGCCAGAATTTCAATGGCTGTGTTATCTCACGTCATGGCGATGTTAATGGGCCGTGACCGTCATGTGATTTGACAGCCTTGGACTCCTTTCTTTAGGGATATTTATAAGAAAAGTGTACGTCAATAAGCCAAGAACAATTTAAGAGCTAAATATTGAGATAATTCGGCACATTAACGACATTGAACCTCAATTATGTCTCAGAGTCATTGAAAATATGGACAAACGGATAGAGGTATGCCACCGAACCCTTGGCAAGCATGTGGCCGATATTTTGTTTTACCCATCATCAGGGCTGCCAGACTTGGGGATTTCATGCGAGCAAAAAGGACAACGAAAGTCTTTTGGGGATTTAAAAAAACCATTCGGGGATTTTTTTTGGGGATTTTACACCTTTTTAATATAGTTTCCCTTCTTTTATTATTTACGCTTTTTTTTCTTTGTTTCGTTTATAAAATATGAAAAAAGTAGCAAATCTTTTATCTTACTCTTATCAACAACTAAAACGGTGTAAAAGGTCCTAATTAGGATTGCCATTTTTGTTAAGTGTGTAAATTATTAATGAGTGAGTGTTTTAAAAAAGAAACTAAAGGGGTCTTTATACGGTCAAAACTCTTGACGTCACGGCGAAATTACTCGTGTAATTGTGCTGGATGTAATATTCGCGAACATATATACATTTTTTGGATTTCCATCCGACGATGTCACACATACAAACACATTTTCACTAGTAATACGCTTGATGAGAAATGCTTGACCGTGTACAGACCGTTGACAACACATACAATTTTTAATTTTTTTTTAAGACGATTTTCAAGCAAATATTTATGTCATCCCCAAAAATAAGTAAATATTAAACAAAGTTTGGGAAAAAGAATGCCGGATAAATGTATTTTTATTGTTGATTTTAAGGATGGCTAAAACCTATTAAACAAGCTTCTAATTATAATTCTTATAAATTGGCTCATTCGTCTTCAAAAACAGCATATTGCTTGTAATTCCTCACTGGAATCGCATAACAAGGATTTAAAAAACATTCCGAATCCAGTCGCTACAAACAAAATAAAATTATTTTTTTTACTAAAAATTTGTATTTGGGGATTTCTTATTAAAACTTTTCTTACTATTTTTTAAAAAAAATTTAAAATTTAGCTTGAAAACAAAAACAAAAAAAAAAATTAACTTTTTAAGGTTTTGTTTTTTAGTTTGGGAATTTTTTTTTAAATATTTTGGGGACAAGGAAAAAAAGTACATGGTAGCCCTGCACTTAATCTTTCTATCATAATAAAAAAATATTAAGATAATTCTCTGAACATCTTTTGTTTTATTTACCATTAACTTTGTGCGTTTTAGTTGGACCACCCTTTATAACAAAAGTAGAACTCAACTAGAACATCTGTTGTATAGCATTTTTTTTTATAAGATTAAAACCCCTTTCTGAATTTTTGTATTACTTTAATGAAGAAAAAACCTACAACTAGAGATATTTTTCTTCTTCTTGCAGCACTTCTTAAAGGCGAATTCAAAAAGCTTACCGCATCATTAGATTTGTGTTAGGGCTGTGTTAGCTATTCCTTTAAAAAAAATACAATTTTGTTTCTGTTTTTGTTTATAAAATATACACAATTGCTTTAGAAGGTAAATATTTTTCCTGTATTGCAAATTTATTGTGGCTCCACTTATTCCTTACGCCTTTTTAAATCCTTGTGTTTATATGTTCACTTTTTTTGTTTTATAAAATTTTAATATTTTTCTTTTTGAAGTGTTTAGATTTTTATTGCATTTTGAATTTTAACTAATGTAAACATACTCAAAAAATAAACAGATGACTGTCACCTGTATGAATTCGCCTTGAAACTGAATTTGAAATGTTACTAGAAAATAAACTAGAAATTTAATTAGAAACTGTACTTTTTGCTTAATTTAAAATCTGCTTTGGCAGTTGCTATTAGATACCTTTTATTTTCCATTTTTTGCACTTATTTCTACTAAATTATAAAACTAAGAGTAACAAGATATTTCAAACACTCTCCCCTTTTATGCTTTTCAGTTTGGTTTTGGCCAATAAATTTAAGGCAGCATTTCCCACTACAATAATTTTAAGGAGGCAGAAAAAAAATATTATTTAAATTTTTTCTTTCTTGTTTTAGCACAAGTCAAGTTTCAAGGGACGTCCCACCGACAGAGAAATTGAAATAGAATCACTTTAAGGCAAAGACTCTTAAGGAATTTAAGCAAGAGCTAGTCAAACTAGCTTTAAGTGATAAACAAGTAAAAGAAGAAAAAAGATTTTTTAAATTTTTTCCCCGTCTTTATTTTATGTATTGCTGAATGTTATAAAAAAAAGTAGCGTCAACGAAATTAGAGGAGATTATTTGTTTTTTTAAGGATTTAAATGAATGTGGAAACAATGTCATTTTAATAAAACACTTTTTGTTGCTGTTGTTGTTGTTGTTAGACAGCAGTATTAAAAAGTAGCAAAGAAACGTATTTAAATGTGCAAAATTATGTAAATAGTTTTAGAGCATTTAAAAGTATCAAAATGTAAATTCGTTCTGCCAGACTAAATAAACATTAAGATAAAAGAGAAAAACGGATGGATTTTTAATTAAAAAAAAATACATTTTTTTAATTTAAGGAAAATTGAAGAAAAAGTTTTAGGCCCGTTTTCGCAACTTACCAATAGCTAAAAGTAGGATTTTTTTTTAAAATTTAAAGAAAATTATAGAGAAAGTAAAAGTTTTAAGCCCGTTTTCACAACTTATCGATAGCTAAAGGTAGGATTTTATCGGCCGTATAAAAAGTGTTCCAATATTACAACTTTACTTTTACCTACCAGGTAGGATGAACCTTAATTAACTTTATCGTTCACTTTAGGTTAAAGTAAAGTTATACTAATGGAACACTTTTTAACTGGTCCGCCAGCTAACGTTTTTTTTCAACTAGTGCTTATTTCGTGAATGGTAAGTAACACTTAGCTCATGTCTAATTTGACAGATAATTAGTTTTATCCTTCCGCTGAACGAATATGGTTGTGTATACGCTTGAACAACGCCGGGAAATATGCGTTTTCGCTTCGCTAAGTGGGCCTGCGATCGACTTACAGAAGATGCCGATTTTGCCAAAAAAAATCATCTTTTCAGATGAAGCTTATTCTGATCTTGGCGAGTATGTAAACTAGCAAAATTGTCGCATTTGTGGCACAGAAAACCCGCACGCATACATTGAAAAGCCGATGCACCCAAAACGAGTCACTGTTTGGTGCGGATTTTGGTCCAGGACATAACTGGGCCATTTTTCTTCGAAAATACGCAAGGAGTTGTTGTTTAATTCCTTCAATTTTGTTTAAAGTTCTTGGTGTTTTAATAAATAAAACTGATTTATTTTCCTATATCGGCCTCGGCAATACAACAGGCTAATATTTCACCCAATGATTCATTTTTGGCAGCATATTTTAGTAAAGTATTATTTGCAGTCTCTTAAGAACTACTCGGAACAGGGTCGACTTTTACATGGTGTATATTTTTGACATTCTTCATAGAAAGTTTAAGTTTGCCCAATATTCAAATAGAAAAATACTTACTGCCACTTCAACGATTTCGAACGTTAACGTTCGTATAGAATTTTATAGGGAAAATATTTTTAAAACTGAGTGTTTTTCGTATAAAGTTTATATGCGAACGTTAACGTGCGAAATCGTTGAACATGCAGTTAAATTACGGCTACATTTATATCAAAAGTAAGGAAAACATATATAAATTACACATACTAAAATAGCCGCTTTATTTTACCAAAATAACCGTTTTCTTCGATATTCGGAAAAATTGACATTTTTATATTATTATAATTCTAAAATAACCGGTTAAAACCGGTCGAATACTAATCGTTCGTGTTGAATTATGGACCGATATTCATAATTTTAAATAGGGTTCGTCCTTATGACAATTGAAAAGTATATGCCGAATTTTATCAAACAATCTTTAACTTGTACTTTGCGCTCAAAGTTTTGATGAACAGCTAGCCAGCTTGCCAGGCGGACGGACGGACATCGTTAGATTAACTCAAAAAGTAATTTTAAGTCGATTAGTTTAGAAAAATGCAGATCTAGGATCAATATTTTAAGGTGTTACAAACATCAGCACAAACGCATAATATTCTCTCCACTATTTTGCAGATATAAAGACGTATGCGTGATATTTAAAAGAAAAAAAATTTATATTAAATATACGCCCGAGTATCTTTATGGGCTGAAAATTTGACATCAGAGTTTTGCAAAAATCCCATTTTTGCGCTCAAAGTTTTGATGAACAGCCAGCCAGCTTGCCAGGCGGACGGACGGACATCGTTAGATTAACTCAAAAAGTAATTTTAAGTCGATTAGTTTAGAAAAATGCAGATCTAGGATCAATATTTTAAGGTGTTACAAACATCAACACAAACGCATAATATTCTCTCCACTATTTTGCAGATATAAAGACGTATGCGTGATATTTAAAAGGAAAACAATTAATATCAAATATACACCCGAGTATCTTTATGGGCTGAAAATTTGACATCAGAGTTTTGCAAAAATCCCATTTTGCTTGATTTAATTGATTTAAAATCACTTTAAGATGAACAAATATTAATCGGATGAAGATATCTGGATAATATTTGGCAAAAATAACTCTAATATGAATCTTAACCTTTTAGCATAATTTTGTTTTGCAGGGTATATGATTGGACATGGTTCCCAAATAGAGGAAACCCACGAACATTGGTGTTCACTGTGGTTAGGGTATCAAATGTTTACACTTGACCATATTCTCTATTACTTGTTATTACTTAGAATTTTTTTTTTTCAAGTTCTGTATAACACTCATACTTTATGCAACTGTAATTCAAATCAGTTTCAAAAAAGTTTTCGTAATAAGAAAATATAATCCCCAGGTTTTGTATTACTCAGCATAAAATGAAGGCAAGACAAATATGCGTAGACAAAAACCATTTTGTACACTTCTGATGAAAGAAAAAAAAGGAAAATAAGATCCCTTATAATCGTAAAAAATTCTATTAGACATTCATATTAAATATTTATGCAAATGCTTTTCTACTCATAAATACATGTGCATACACTTAGGGAAAAAAACGTGCTTACATCAAGATTTTACGTCCAAAATCATTTTAATCTTAATAGTCTGCTAAATGAGAAAATTCTTAATTTAAAAATATATTCTTAGTTATTTAAGCTTGCATTCAGCTTTGGATGGAGGCAAGCCAGCCACCTTTTAAGACAGACATAAGCAAGCGGAAGTTGAGTTGAGTAGGTCACAATCTCCGTAAACCTGACGATGACATCGCCAATAAATTCAGAAGATTGGAAGTAAAGTTGAAATAATGGAACACTTTTTTTTTTCTTCGCTTGTCTGCAGGAAAGAAACCAGAGTCTCTGCCGGGAATCGAACCCGCAACCCTGGCGCTGAGAGACTAGCTCACTACCAGCCAGCCTAACGGGGCACTCAACGGCCAATAAAATCCTATCGTTAGCTATCGGTTAATTGTGAAAATGGGGGGTAATAATAAGTGTTCGAAAATAAAAAGGACATTATTCAGCGTTCGGCTCACACACCCAGGAACGATATCTATTTTTGTAGTGTTTGTGTAGACGAACACAACCCTTAATACCGTTCGTAACTATTTTCAAGAAAGTGCCGAACATTATATAGTGTTCTGTTCTTTGCTAAAAAAAAGAACAATTGTAGTCGTACTGTAGACAAACATTATATTTTAATGTTCTATAATGTTTATAAAATTTTTAGCAACGACCGCAGTACGAACAGCTTGTCAGGGGTGTGCTGGAAATCGCAAACGCAAAACGCAAGAATTTTAAACGTCGATTTTTAATAAGATTTCTGTAATAAAAGAATTTTATGACAAATATTAAACAAATATTTCCCTATAAAACAGTATTTTAAACCAAGAATTATAAGAATTAGGTTTAAAGTTTATTAAAAACAACTTTCAAATTCTTGCGTTTTGCGTTTGCGATTTCCAGCACAGGGGTGTGTATTGTATAAAATTATTTTGCTGGTTTTTTGTTTTTTTTTGTTTTTGTAAAAAAGTTTTGGTTTTTTTTAGCAGCCACAATGGCGCTACGCACAACAGAAACGAACGAAGATTAATGAGCTGAACCGAACACAATGAAGTTTGTGGTAAAAAAAACCGAACGAAATTAAATGTTGAGTTGGATAGAAACGGCATTATTTCTGTGTTTAAAAGATGACAGACACTGACACGTTATTTTTTCAACGATTTTCTACATAAAAACTATTAGCGTTTATGTTTTTCACAAATCTACCGAACCGAACACTAACGAGCGATATTTAGTGTTTATTTTCGAACATTGGTAATAATATTTTCTTTAATTCAAGAATACGATCTTTAAATAAAAATTTTCGATTTTTAGAATTTGTTATAAAGAAATCAAGAAATTATTCTTAAATTTCGGAACGTTGAAAGATTATAATACGCGGAATGTACAAAACCACATGCGCATGTAGCTTTGACATAATTTTTACGTCACTACAAAGCCACAATGACCATTTCTTGTTGTGTGATGACGTCAAAATTATGTCAGAACCACATGCGCTTTTTACATTCCGCGTACAATAGGCTTAAGATTGAAACTTAAAGATTTTTGCAATCTTCATTCAGAAATTTCTTTTAGTGTATATAATATTAAGAGACTCTGGTACATATTTTATTGGCCACTAATACATTTGCTGTTTTCCCATCTAAATAAAATTAAGCTATAATTGCCATTTATAGCTGTTATCATTGTTACCACGAATGTAATCATCTCTAACACCTGCCTCTTCAAAAAAAAAAAAAAAAAAAAAAAAAAATCGACTACAAACCCCAAAATAAGGAAACCTAACAGAATTCTTTTTTATAAAAATTTGCACATTTATAAGACTTTTTTTCTATATTCTTATTTTTTACTAACATGTACATGTGTATAATTTTGTTTAAGTGTTTGTGTACGTTCTAGTTGTGCTTATGTTCTCAAGCTTTCAATAAACAGTTATTTTCTCACTCAAACACACGTGTAAACGTATATGTCCTTTTTTGTTTGCTGGTATGATTAAATATGTGTCAAAGAGACATGTTAATGCAGGAGTGCCCCCTTAAAGATTTCAAAATATATGACAGATACTTCATATAAAATGCATATGACAATCTGTTGGAAAGTAAATTCGGTCAATGCCGACCATATGATACCGTATATCCCAGTAGTTGCAAAAAAATGTTTAAAGAGTGTACCCTATTTGCAAAAGGAGTGCATTAATCGAGCGGCCCTATGCTCCTTGCAGGAGTGAAGGGAATGATAGTTTCCAGTTTTTTAGCCATGCCCCAAAATACAGCCCTTTCGCATATCGCATATCGTTGTTCATGTTTTGACAGGGACTTCATTTTAGACTTTGGTCACTTTTTAATCCGACCTGAAATTCTAGGCGCCACTTATGGCATCTCGCATCCTTCCCTCAAATGTGGAATTTTTTTGAACGTGCCAAATAGTTCCTTCTAAAACTTAGTTTGTTTGCTTTTAATTTGTTCACTTTTATGACACGCCTCCAAATAAAGGCCATTTTTTTCTTTTTCACATGCATATTACATTAAACCAGTAGAAGCCAATACAAACCCAAAAATATTCATCAATCGCTACCCAGAATAAAAGGTATATTTATAAAGTTTTAAGAACTTAAAAAAATGTCAAATTTCATTGGATCGTATCGTACACAATTATTAATGGCTTGAATATTTCTGTACTTAATGCTTAAAATTTTAGATGACATTTATGAAATATCGGGTCCTTCCCATCAAATGTCCAATTTTTCACATGCCAAGAAATTCCTTCTAAAACTTAGTATATCAGATGGAGTCAAGACTGAAAAATTATCAATTAATTTTATTTGATTTTATGTTGTAAAATTGCTTTCTTCATAAAAATAATTTAATGAAACGTAACAGGAATGAATAAAAGCAAATAAGAGTTTAATATTCAGCTTTAATACCTTTCATCAAACCACTCACGCCCATACGAATATTGTAAAGTAACTCAAAAATTTGATATTTTCTAAGCTAAACACGAATATGGCAATCATTTATTTTTCTCAAGCAGCGTTTTCGAGATTTTTCTGCAGTTGTTTTTATCGGTTTTTTCGAAAAATCTCGAGAACTGTTTATCTGAATTTAAACTTTTGCATAGGTATCTCTTTTCTCTTTCAGCCCATATTTCAACTGTGTCGATCGGTTAAAGATTTACGAAGCTACAGGACTTTAAACTTGAATAAAATGCGATTTCAAAATTCACCATTTAAATTCGCTCCAGTAAGGCAAATGATATTTTGTAAAAAGTTAAGAAACAACGATATATTTGGTGAAAACATCTAAGTTTAGATTTGTATGGACAATTTTTTTTTTATCAATGCAAATATTATATGTTTGTACCTTATTGCGGTTTGAGTTAGTATGCTCTCACTTATTGGTCTATTACGAGATACTGTATGACTTCATATATGCAATATTGCAAAGAATCACTGAAAATTATTGCTTGGACAAAGCATAAGAAAATAAAAACAATCCACAAACTTTGCAGCCGTTGTGCAGTGAAGACGGTTACCATTCAATAATGAACTCAGGGCATTGCTTTTAGAAAAGTTGTCTATGAATTCGATGCCTTTTCTTGTTGATTTGCAACACCGAGTTTACGAAGTCAGCCACTGTCCCGCTTTTATTGTTCTATTTTTTTAACAACTATTGAAATTTCTAAAATACTTTGTACATTAAAATATGTAAATATTCACATGATAACTTTTAGTTTGTTATGCAAGAAAGTGTGCAAAGAAAGTTTACCAAAATCTTTTTGGAATCTTATACATTTTATTTTCGGTACTTAGCCAGATTTGGACTCGAAACGTATTTTACTCTACGTGTTTTGTAAAATTAACAAAATTTGGTCAGGGCATAGAGGAGTATTTGTCATTCGGTGAGCCAGTTTGATGGAGGTATAGAATTGATCATATGACCGATACCTGCATGACCAAAGTGCACAGCGGTAAAAATGGCTGTGTTATTTATCCGAATATAAATCAATGGATGTCCATTCCCAAAGCGAAAACCTTCAGCATTAAAAGTAACATCAGATAATGATACGGATATAAAACTTTGAGTCAAAGCGCACTTAATGATTTACATCATGTCCTAAACTTGTAAAAAAAGAGCTGGAAATTACCTGCGACATGTTTGAAAGAAAGCTGATTTTCGGACACGCATTTGTTTACTATCACAACCGCACCAAGATTTATGGAATTCTTTTCAGAAAGAAGCAAGTGTATTCCAAATAGGATGGAAGACTTTTAAGCCACAGGTGTATATAAAAAAAATTAGTATTATTTTTAGTCTAAATGGAGCACACTTGTCATTGAAAATGCGTTTTCTTTAACACTGGACTCGTTTTTTTTATGACGAACAGGGTGAAGGATTTCACTTTTTGGATGAAGTTTCCTGATGATCTGGCCTACGCAACCAGTGAAATACGCATACACAGAAACAATGTTTGCAAAAAATTATTCAATTAAATAATTAATTGATGTACATTAATTATTCAATAAATTTTTTGTTTGCTGTAATTAATATTTTTTATCAAAACCCATAAAATGAAATGTTTGTGTATATCTGGTGTATTTTTTTGTTTATGCAATTAATTTTTTAATTGACTAAATTTGTGTCCCATGACTCGTAAATACAAATCCGGTAATTGATATGATCAATTACTTTACAGGGGCAAAATTAGTAAAATATTTAATTGTCTGAACAAATTGTTTAATTAAAGTCGAGTTTCTATTTTTTCTGTGTAGGATTAGCTTATCCCATCAACAACAAATTTCAGTGCTTTTATCAAGAATAAAAAGTGGGAATTAAGCACGAATAACAAAATCATAGAAAAAATTAGTTCTCAAGATTTTTGGAAACAGCCTTATAAACTGCAAAAAATGGCTTTTCGCGTATATCTCGAATATGCTTCTTGAGAAAATTAAATGAATGCCGTATTCGTGTTCAGCAGCCCCGATTTATCTTAGAAAATATCTAATTTTTGAGGTTATGGTAAAAAGTTAGAAATTTGTGAACCAGTTTTATAGAACAGAATTTAAAAAAAAAAAATAATAAAAATTAAATATATTGAGTTAATTTTTTCGTTTAGAATACATTTCTCTACTTAAGTAGAAAATTATTGTATGTGTTACGTGTAAAAAAGGCAAAAAAGTCAACACATTAAAATAAAATAAAATAAATAAATAGGAGATTTTTTTTTTACAAAAATTAGTTTCAATCATGGGTTTTGCTTATTTTTTAGCCATTCATAAACTGATCAGGCTGAATTTTAATAGCTGACTATGTCGGACTATGTGTAACATAAATATCTAGCCATCTGTTCCCCATCATATTTGGGGTTTTTGAAAAACCCATTTCAACAGACACACGGACAGATGGACATCGTTAAATCAACTTCGCTACTCATAAAGTTCCAGAATATATATAAATACTTGATAGGGTATAAGACCAACATTTAAGAAATTACAAAAAGAAAGACAAACTTATATGTTTGTATATGGGAACTTCCACAGAAGTGTCACGTTACGCTACCAAGCAATTTATCTTGTATATTAGACCCATGATGTTAAAATTTGGTTCCTCTTTCACTAAATTGCGCTTTACAGCAAAGTACAAACAATTACATAATATAAATTATTCTTTGAGAAACAATTTAAAATGCTTGGTAGCGCAACGTGACAAAAGGAAGACTTTCCTGTGGAAATACCCATATGTATATCCTTTCCATCCAGGGTGAAGGGTATAAAATTGAAATTAAAAAATATCACAAAACAAAAATTAATTGTTGTCAAGCCCCGGCACGAGCTCTATAGGTTAACATTTGCCTTTCAAGTTGAGCGGAAAAAAGTTAATGAAAAATCAAAGACAAAAGAAAAACATAAAAATAAAAAAACGTACTTTGGAATTTAAGAAAAATTCTTGACAAAAGTGGGAAGAAACAAAAATAAGAAACATGTAAACAAAATTGAAAGTAAAAAATCGATTACAGAAAAATTCGATCCACCAAAACTACTTTTAGTTAAAGGATTAATGTTTGACTTAAGACGGACAGCTGTCGCTGTTTCGGTACAGGATAACATGCAAGAACTCTGATGATGAGATACGTGGTTGTTCGCGAAACAGTGTTGTCAGTTCGACCGAGTTCAATTCCCAGATCGGTCATGAATGAAAATTACAAATAAAATTTTAATTTTTTCATGTTCTTAAATTTCTTTCTTTAGCAGAATACATAATTTAAAGAAAATTTAATTTAAACTAACTTGTGCCTGATTAAAAAAGAAACATCTAATTTGAAGTAAAAACCATTAAGAGTTCATATGGGTGAAGTTGGCTCCGTCAGTAAGCCTCGTTTGGTGTCCTATAAAGTTTCCTGTACACTAGTTACAACTTGTGTTCTCATTCAAAAACTGTAAAGGCAACAGAATGGCTGTTTTTTTGAAAAAAAAAGAAAATTATTTCAGACCAAAAAAAAAAGAAGAGTAAAAATGGTAATTCAGAATAATTAATAAAACCAATATTTTTATTTTAAACAATTTGGACCGACAATTAGTTAAAATTAAACAATTAAGAAAGTACAGTTGGTTAAGCCCGACTATATGACACCCTACACCACAGCATTTTAAAACATATTTACGAGATTGCACTCCATTCGGGACCCATGGAGAATCATGATTATGTGTCCATATAAATATGGATCAATCTCTGTTTTAAATTTTATTAAAACCGGTTTGATAGTTTCTGAGAGGCAGAAATTGCCCCTATCTCCCCTTGTGGTAGCCAGACGTACATCGTTAGCTCGACTGAAAAAGTGATTCTGAGTCGATCGATATACTTTAAGGCGAGTCCAGAACCCATATTTTAAGGTGTTACACTAGGGAGGTTCTTAAAATTAGAAGTTGGATTTTATCAAGTCTCAAATCCCAACTCGGTGGTCAAGTAAAAAACTAAAAAAAAAATTGTTTAGGTACATAAGATAAGATTAAGGCGTGTCGCACGCCCACCTAAGTTTGAGAAAATACTTAATTTTTGGTTAAAATTTCAAAAATAAAATTATACTTTAATATATATTTTCTTCTTTATTCATAACAAATATTTCTGGTTTGCTAATGGCTTTTTGACATAACCTGCATAAAAATATCGTCACCCAAAAAGCAAAACGGCCTAACTAACAAAAATATCAATATTGATTTTTTTTATTTATTCGTAAAGAAGACTCGTTATTATTGGATTTTACATAAATTTAAATTCAACTTGTTTATTTTTATTTAACTAAATATTATAATTTTGTTTAATTTTTAAGAGAGTTTTCGTATTAGTTTTTTATTGATTTTTAAATACATCCGGGATATTTGCGTCTATAATCTTGGACAACTTGTAATGCATATTCTTTTTGCTCTTCATTTTTTGTCAGTAGTTAATTATATTCTTCCGTTAGCTTGACTCCCTGTTCCGCAGTGTCGTCGACCACCCTTAATTGACAATTATTTCTTTGTCTTTAACAAAAGAAGCAATCTTCAGAATTTGATTTTATGAATTCTTGATCTATGAAGAACCTTTCGAAAAAAAGTTTTGTTTGGACACAAATTGTTCAAATCCATTGTCAATGATTGTTGAAACATTTTGATTAGCAATTATGAGTCGCTTTATATTTTGATCAACGTCAGCAACATTCTTAAGGGCTTCAACCATTTTTGCTTTAGAGCTGTTCAATAAATGCTAGGGCAACGTTTTCAGGATTAAAATACTACAAATGGCTTAGGATTTTTTGAATGGCAACTCGCGACAAGTCTTTCTCAATACCTTTAAATTAGTGTGCGTTTTGCAAGAACACAAAATCATTATAGGAGGCATGAATTGGTAGGCTACATGAAAACCAAGCTTTGACGTATATTGTTACTATAAAAATGCAAATTTTTCGCAAGTCAATTTCTTCTTGTTTCGACAATTATGAAGGACATCCCGGCATTGGGGTTTTTTGATGTTTCCCCTAAAAATATAAAAGTGAGTTCTAGAAGTTCCTTATAATCGTCTCTTGGCCGTTTTTCTGTGAGCATTGTCTCATTGTGGAATGCTGTTTTGTCATCAATCCCAAAACGAAAGCTTTGTAAATAACATTTTTGCCGAAAATGACCACATTCAGACTTCCTTTTTTTTTTTTTTTTTTACAAATTTCTCTTCAAAAAACTCAGAATAATTTCATAGCTATGATGTCTACATGGTAACCATTAAAGTGATTTTTCTAAAAAAAATTCAATAGCTGCGTTCGAGAACACAAAAGTTTTTACTATTTTTTACTGAACTTTACTGCATTTTACTAAATTGCGTTCGCGTACACAAAATACAGTAAATGAGAACACAAATAGAAAGCGTAAAGTGACAGTTCTTGTCTGAGTATTTACAAATTTTTACTGCAGAAATTTTTGCAGTCAAATTTAGTAAAACAAGAAAACATATGTTTCAAAAGGTAAACAAACAAAAGTAACAAACAAAAAGTTTACAAATTGTGAAAAAATTGTTAAATAAAAGAAAAGTAAAAAAAAAAGATTACATAAAATAATTTGTTTGTATTTTCCAAAAATTTTCGTGTTATAAAAAGTTTTTAATCGAGTACCGATAAGAAAACGAGTTAAGAAGTCAAAAGTGTAAACATTTTTCAACACTTCGATTATTTGTCATCAGCTGTTGCCTTTATTTTACGAATTTTTACAAATTTTTCGTTCGAGTACTTTTTTGTACGACAGCTTTTTGTGAGAGCAAATTTTTCATTTTACTCATTTACACTGCTTTTTACTGTAAAAGTTCTCAAACGCACCTAATGATAGCACAGGTATCATTTAAACGACCGGTATTTTATTCAAACATTGGAGGGCGTGCGACATGCCTTAGTCTAAACTGATTCGTTTTTCCCCAATACCCATCGATTTGGAGTATAAACAAATTGTCGATATAGTTTATAACCACTAGAGTGTTACACATATCAGCACAAATGCATAATACCTCTCCACTATTGTGGTGTGGGTATAAAAAGACCAAATTTCAGAATCTGAAAATTAGTCAAAATTTATTAGGTGCTCTTATATGGACTGATATGGTGGAAAGCCTAGCGCTCTTATTGATTTCAAAACTATACAGATTATATTCAGAGTTTTTATAGATTTTTTGTATTCGAGCACAGCTGAAAGTGAAGTTATGTGATTTCTATTTAATAAAACAAAGTCCCACTTTCAGAATCCGAAAATGGGTCAAAATCCAAATGGTGCTTTAATATGGTATCTTCACTAATCTCAATTTTATATGAACAGCCCAATATGTTTATGAATGAAGTTGTTCATGCAGCCCTTTAATTTATACCCACCTTATGATTAATATTTAATTAAATAACAGCAAAAGGCTTTGTAGATTTTAACAAAAATTTTAAACCAAATAAATTTCATTAGTTTTTGCTTTACTTACAATAATCAGATTATTTATGCAATTTATATGAGAAATGAAAAAAAAATTGGACAAAACTTTCGTAATTTGCCAAAAGGAAAACCAAAACTTGTGGAAACATTTATTCTGTACAAATACAAAGTTTTAGTACCTCTATTAAAGGGAAAGAAAGTTTATATTTTTGTTATCGTAACTAAAGCACAAAATACAAAAAAAAAAAAAAAAAAGAATCTTATTACAACCACAAAGAAGAATTAAGAAAATTGCCAACCAAAAACAGACCGAAAAGTAACTGGCAGTGAACCTCTCCGTCGTTCAAATTTGTATTTTAATGATATAGTAAACCATAATTTTCTATATGTACATCTTTATTATTTTCTTATTTATTAAAGAAATACAAAATCAAAAAAGAACGAAAACTCATTTAAAATCCTTAATCATTATAAAAGTGTGTAAGCAAGAGAAATCGCATTTCGGTAAATGTATTTGTGTGTGCGTATGCATGCGAATGAGTGGAATAAAACGTTTGATGTAGGAAACGGTATTAAATCTGTATTTAATCTTATTTTTATAGCAAACTTTTAGATATAAACTTAACGAAAAGGCACTTGAGAAAATGTAAAGAAAGAACAAAAAAAAAAAAAACAAAATATCATAAAAACATATTTAATGCAAGAAAGCATAAAATAAAAGTAACGATTTTTCTCAAAACACGGGCAAACTGTATTACAGCTATTTAAATACATAAATTTTAATGTACTTTTTATATGTTCACAAGTAATCAGTTCTTTTTAATGACTGCCGCCAGTTTATGTTGTGCTTTAACAAGCCATTTTAAAATATGAAATTGGTGAACATGTAATAAAGTATAGTCGCGCAAGCCCGATCATATTAAACCCTATAGCCTGGAATAAAGAGAAAAATTGTCGTGATTGTACCCTGTTTGGGAGCCATGGGCAATCTTAAATCCGCCAAAACCACATTATGTAATGTAGTTAAGACTCTCATGTAAAAGTTCTATGTGCCGAATATTATTTAGATATTTTAATAAGATGTCTTTATGTTATGTTAAATTCTGGACCTGCCAAAACAAAACGAGTAAAAAGCTTTCGCCAAAGTCAATGTCGCCAAATATTATGTCAATATCTAAATTTATAAGGAAGTTATGAACCCAACCAACACGGGGCTTTGATTAAAAATTGAAAATGATTTGAAATCAAACGTTTTCTCAAACGACAAAAGTTTGATAATGATTTGAAAATCATTTGAAAATCATAGCATTCTCAACAAAAAGGGGGAATTACTTTCAAATTGAAAAATGTCTTTATTTTCCACTTGCTTTCAAACGTAATCCTCAAATGTTTTTCAAATGTGGATTATAACACAATGTGGAACATAAATAATAATATTTTATTTTTTTTAACTTAAATTTATTATTTATTTAAATAAACTGTGTGCTTTAAACATTCGGCTAAATGACGAAATTCTTGGCTCCCTTTTAATATGAGGATTGTAGCAGTGCGATCATACAACAAGCTTTAATTTCTTGACTTTCCGTTTTATTTTTTTTAATTCGTATTCTTAATCATTTTATTACTCACAAATAATTTTTATTTTTCGTAAGAAATAAATCGTTCACTTGTAAAACACGTTTAACCACGAAGTAAAAACTTAACTTTAATCGCAAGTTTTAAACTATTAACATTTATTTTTCCCTTTAGGAATGCCAAGTTAAGTTTTGATTTGAACTTAACATTTGATACCAATTTGACATAAATTTGGTGTCAAATGTTTTTTTTTTAAATCATTATCAATTTGAATTTAAATGTTAAAGTCAAACAATTCAAAGACGTTTGTAAAAATTGGCTTCTCTTAATTCATTTTTAATACAAAGGGGAATTCAACAATAGTGAAATATGGTGTAACAGTACTTATTCTGTAAATAAAGCAACTAGTTTTAAACTACTATAAAAATGCATTAAAATTAACAAGTTGTACTCCTTTGACAACCCAACGTTAAATACTATAGTTTGATATATGAAAAGAAAACGTTAAATACGATCGTTTGGTATATGAAAAACAAAATGAAAAGTGCAACTAGCTTAAAGTAAAAGCTAACCAGTATATTTCCTGCTAAATATTAGTTATTATGTCTGCAGGGTTATTCGTAAGTGTTTATATCTGTGGCATTTTGACAAAACATCTCAAGTCGAGATAAGATAGCAAAAAAAATGTTTAAGAAAACTGGGTAAAAAAATTATTTTTATCAAATAATAAAATAAATCGAAATTAAAGAAAAATGTTTATGTTTTAATTACAATTTATACAGGCCTGTTCTGCAAATCACTTTTACTCAAATCACGTGATTTCAAATCACACGTGTGATAATTTAGTGTCCCGTTTTTGTGTGTTTTGGTATGATCTTCAATTGCCGAAAGCACACCACAAAATCACACGAGTGATTTCAAAAACACGTAAGCAAAATGTTTTTTGAATGAAAATTCCTACGATTAAAAACATTTTTCTCAACTTTTTAAAATTGACTTAAGATGTTTTGTCAAAATGCCACAGATATGTATGTGTATTGACATTTTTATTTTATAATGTATTGATTTTTTAAAACAGTACAGACACTAGCATACTTTTTGTTAAATTAAAAAAGAAATATGTTCATTTATGAAGCCTAAACTTAGGAGTGATACAAATATTTATGGCATACAAATTAAGAGACTACTAAAAGGAACAATTCAAATATTTATGCAGCATATGTTAAGGGTTCATTGTAAGATGATTTATGTACGTATCTTATGATACTGAAAATCAATTGAGAAGGGCAATTATATGTAAAATTTTGGGGAAATAAAGAAAGATGAATGTTTTTTGTTTTTTTTTTGGTATTTATTGTGACATATTTTTGTGATATAAGTTTTGAAATTACTTTTTCAAAGCATACTTTAAGGTATAATAGATGTTACTATGTCAATTATCTACAATATAAGTTATATTATTTATTTGTAAGATATTGATATTTTAAATGTAGAATGTTATTTAAAAAAAAATTTAATAACATCTTAATTTAAATAAGGTTTTTAGTTGCTTTATATTGCGATTTTTAGGGAATTTTGTGGTTTTTCTTTTCAACTTCAAAGGCTTTTACTTTCTTCCTTTAAATTAATTTAAAATCTATAATAAGTTACAGACATGTATAAATATTAAATAAAAAATTAACATAACCTAAAAGTATGCTTTTGAATTGTGGCTATAAAAAAATTCTTAATAATTATTTTTAGACTTATATTTTATGCTGACTACGTGCATTTTTGTTGTTGTATTTTGTCCTAGATATTTATTCAAATGTCAATGTCAAAGTCACGAACTGTAAACAATACTTATTTTTTTTTTTTTGTAACTGGTATGAAAATGAAACTACAAAAATTATGTGTTTGCTGTAGAATGTATGGCAAAAGTGAAAGGGGCTGAGAAAGAGGAAATGAGCAAAAAATAATCTTTTTTATACTTTATTAAAATTTTTTTTGTATATTTTTATATTAAAGTGAATAGAGTTTTGCCTAAAAAGTTTTTGTGGTAGTGCCTAAAGGAAGTTTCTTTGTTAATGCGTGTAAAAATTATGATTGTTTATGTATTTTTTTTTATTGTTGGCTTAAGAAATATTATGTTAATTATGGTGTTGGTTGAAATAAGTTTTTCTTAGATTCCAGATAAGTTGCAAAGTATTTTCTTGTATTTTCCATTTTTATTTATTGAATCTTTATACATTAGAATATGTGTACTCAAAATAATTAATCAAATCCTTATCTTATAATTATGTTGACGTCCCGCCAATGCCGGTTTAAAGAACTTCTAATTGCGGTTTCTATTCAAATCAGTGCTAAGCGCTTTTCTGATCGGATAAGTGCTGCAGTATCTCTCCTCCTTAAGCGAATGTTGCCGCCATCATAGCAATTCACACCTCTTAATAAAGGTAATTGAATAGCAATTCACACCTTTTCAGTTATTTAATTGAATACTTGTGGGTCATGTTAAATAATGCTCATGTTAAATTATACAACAATTTTTTCTTATGTTTTATTTTTAAATGAGCGGTGTTGCCGTATTCCGCGGCTGGCAACTTAACTTCAGTGGATGTATCGGTGTTTAAGTTTAAAAAATTTATTGAGATAAATTGAATGTTTCTTTTAAACTGAAATAAAAACAATATTGCAATAAGTTTAACATTGGCAATGTCTTCGTTGAACTTTCCTTATACATGTATAGCCTACTATAGGGATGAAACAGTCATCCATCATTTTTGTTATTAATCAGCTTATGTTTCTTTATCCTGAAACCTTTTATAAAATTTGAAACGTTTATTAACATTTGACTTAAACATCTTATTTGTTGTATATTTTTTATATTTTAAATCAAAACGCAAACATTTATAACCTAAAAACTTTATGCTTCTAACCTAAATTATGTGGCCTAGCTTAAGGCTTATTATATTTTTTTCTTGTTTTCAATTTTTTTGTTATTAATTTAAAATCCTATTTAGAGGCTTAAAACTCCTAAAAATTCTTTCTTTGACTTTTTTTTATCTTTAAAGGAAGAAACCGTTTTTCTGTTTTTTTTATAAAAAAAACCTCAGGTTAACTTTAAAAAACTTTTGATGAATGTCATAATTAAAAAAAGAAAGATGGTTAAAAGTTCCCCTTAATGCTATTTACTGTCATACAAAAGTTTTTCTTATTATATTTTTTTAATTTGAATTCCAACAATGTTTTCATGTTACTTTTATTAACTCCTTTAACTATGCTAAATCAATTTTGTACACAATTGTTTACAAAAAAAAAAAAAAAATGTAACTAAGCGTTATAACTTATAAAAAAAAACAAAACAAAAAAGAAAAGAAAGTGGAAAAAAAAAAGAAAGAGAAAATCTAAGCAATTTAGATGTCTATATAACAAAAAATATGCAAGGGAGTCAGCTAAAGACAAGCCACAAAAATGCCTACAAAAGGCGTAACTCATAACGACAAATATATTAAAAACGTAAAATGGGCTAAAATGACAAATTTAAAGCAATGATAAGCCTAAAAGGCGATAAGAAACAACAAATTTAAAAATAGATTAAATTCTTTTATAATAATATTTGTTTATCTGTTGGGAATACTTTAAGCCGAATACTATCTGCATACTTAGAAGATTTAAAAAGTAAAACACTTTTAAAGCATAAAACTCCATTGAAAAAGACCTTAAAAGAACAATGTCTTGGCAATTAACCCAACAAATTCTAAAGATATTTGGCAAAAAATTCAGTTACAGAAACTGTTACTATGGCCTATTTTAAAAGTTGTAAGCTTTTTTTTTTTGTTGTACATTCTTCATCTTCAGTGTAGTTAATTAACTGCACTTAGTTGGCCAGCATTTTTTTAATTATCTTGTTTTTAAAGTGGCTGGCATTTTTTTGCACCAACAACACGTTTTCTTCCTTGTATTTATCTTTAATAATTTTACTAGTCTTAGGCACGTTTCCACAACCTACCGATAGTTAAAAGTAGACTTTAATCGGCCAGGATTTTATCGGCCGTATAAAAAGTTGTCCATTATAACAACTTTACTTTAACCTGCCAGGTAGGATCAGCCTTAATTTACTTTATCGCTCACTTTAGGTTAAAGTAAAGGAACCCTTTTTACATGGCCGGTTAAAGGCTACTTTAAGTTATAGGTGAGTTGTGAAAACGGACCTAAATATAGCATATCCATAGGCTGCTGTAGTTTGTTATTTTATTTTTCAGAAGACTACTTGAAGGCTTTTATACATGTATGTTTTTGCATTCTAATTCTTGGAATAAAGAACAAATAGACTTGTAGGAATTGCTAAACAAATTTAAACAACTACGTGTTGCATATATTTAGAAAGTCGGGAGTTTAACTGTTAAATTTAAGAGAAGAACACCTTTTATTTATAGTAAACAACAACAATTTTAAGAGCTTCAAATAATTTAATTTTAGTTATCGCACCAGCAGAACAACAACTGAACCATAGCAGAAACAGAACAGGCCTAAAATCATACTAGAATAAAACTAAATCTTAACTTTAACAGAAGTATAGTACAGAATTAGAATGAAACTAGAACAAAACTAAAACAGAACTAGAGCTGAACTAAAACTGAATTAGAACAGAACAAGAACAGAACTAGAACAGAACTAGAACAAAACTAGAACAGAACTAGAACAGAACTAGAACAGAACTAGAAAAGAACTAGAACAGAATTAGAACAGAACTAGAACAGAACTAGAACAGAACTAGAACAGAACTAGAACAGAACTAAAACAGAACTAGAACAGTAATAGAACAGAACTAGAACAGAGTTTGAACAGAACTAGAACAGAACTAGAACAGAACTAAAACAGAACTAGAACAGAACTAGAACAGAACTAGAACAGAACTAGAACAGAACTCAAACAGAACTAGAACAGTAATAGAACAGAACTAGAACAGAACTAAAACAGAACTAGAACAGAACTAGAACAGAACTAGAACAGAACTAGAACTGAACTAAAACAGAACTAGAACAGAACTAGAACAAAACTAGAACAAAACTAAAACAGAACTCAAACAGAACTAGAACAGTAATAGAACAGAACTAGAACAGAACTAAAACAGAACTAGAACAGAACTAGAACAGAACTAGAACAGAACTAGAACTGAACTAGAACAGAACTAGAACAGAACTAGAACTGAACTAGAACAGAACTAGAACAGAACTAGAACAGAAATAGAACAGCACTAGAAAAGAACTAGAAGTAGAATAAAACAGATCTGGAAAAGAAATAGAATTGAACATGACATAACAGAACTAGAACATATTTTTTTTATATTTGAATAGATCTAAAACAGATATAGAACAGATCAAAAACAGAACTAGAACATAACTGGAAACGATTAAGAGCAGAACTAGAACAGATATAAAACAGAACTGAAACAGAATAGAATTACAACTGAACTAAATTTAAATTGGACTAAATCACTAAAATTAGAAAACATTCCAGGTGAAAATATGTCAAACACTTAGGCCGAGTTTTTGAGTTGTGGATTAAGTTTAAACTTAGTTTAACGTAGTCTGAAAATGGGATTTTTCCAGCAGAATGTGATGTTTTTTATCATTTTATTAAAAACCAAAATTTTAAGCAAAACTAAGCTGTTCCGTCAAAATTTTGTAGACAAACTTGGTAATGGCGGATCAAATCTGCTTTAACTGAGATCTCAAAAACCCAGCCTTAGTGACTATCTAAGTAAAACAGAAAATGGTGTTTTCTCGAAATTAAAACTTGCCCTGAATTACTAAATTTTATATGCCAATGAAAGGCTAAAAGTCCTCTCATCTCAGCGTGCAGTCTGTATCACCTTAATAATTGTTCAATCTTTTATATTCGCAAATAGGAAAATGTTTCATTAGCAGAATCCTTTTGTATTTAAAACGTAATTGCTGCTTGTGGAAGGGCCAACTTAAGGGCTACACTTTTATAGTTTTTTTTGTGTCTGCTTTTAGGAGTAAATAACCATTAATCATAATTTTGTTGGCTGCTTATACATAATTCTTTATTTCAATCCTTTTTCTTAAGCTTAAGTTCTTATATACCTTTGACCTTAACTCTTTTTTTTATAATATAAAAAATACAATTTAATTTCAGGCCCTAAGATAATTAATAATTTTTTGTTTTCATGTTGTGGATTTTTAACTCTTATCCTGATATTATTTTATACTCATTTAATATGTGAAAACAAAAGTGAAAATCGTATAGCCAAAAATATACGTTTTTATGGAAAAAGTTTATACGATAATTTGGGCGATTTTTTAAAAGAAAAAAATACTATAATTTATAAAAGAACGTTATTCTGGCTGGCCGCAAAATGAAAAGCTTTGTTTAATTTAAGGTACTCTAATGAACAGTTATTAAAATTTAAAGTAAATAAAATAAAAAAATACATATAAATTATTTTAACATAATGATGAGAAAACTACAAAAATTTTAATCAACATTAAAACGTTGTTTTCTCAGTTGCTCCATAAGGTCATGGTGGCAGAGGATATATCCTACGCAACATTTATTTTTAATTTTCAATTTATTCACTCAAGCAATCTTACGTAGGTATTCCCATGAACAAGTAGTACGGAAGTACGTTTATTATAGTTCTGACATAATAAATTTTATTTTTTTTTAAAGAAGGTGGTCTTTTTATTGCCCTAAATACAATATTCCATTTAATCTATTTTCATCCCGTTCTAAATTTCACTTAAACTCTTTTGCCTTTAGCTTAAATAATGTCGCTAAAGCATGTCCCTAACATTATTTACATTTAAAAATATACGCTGTGGTGTTCTTTTTTATTCATACTTTAAGGATAAATAAAATTTGTATACCCTTCACCACAGGTGGAAGTTGTAAATATTTTGGAAATTTAGCAATACTGGCACGAAAAATTGAAGACGGCATATATTGACAGTAATGAAATGCGAAAATATATAAATTTTAAATATATATGTACGTAGTCCTTTAATTCCCTGTGTAACAATGGGACAATTTAAATTAAATAAATAGTGATGATTTGCGAAAATAAATAAATAAAAAGTTGCGAAAAACCAATGTTTGCGCATTCGTGATTTTGTCATTTGTGGTCGCAAATTTATATGAAAACTTTAACGTTACCGGTCGCTTACATTTTCGATCGGCTTGTCCTGCTGAATATTTTCAGTGGGCCACAAATCAGCTGTTTATCGTTGAAAATTCAAACGAACGGGCCAGGCTCAAAGATTCTTGTTTTAAGAAATTGAATCAAAAATTTAATTAGAAATTTATCTAGAAATTAAACTAGAAATTGTTCCAAAAGTTTTACTATTAATTCAAAAACTATTAAGCTAAAAACTAAAGCAGACACTAAAGCAACAATTTGTGCTTTCGATAGCGATTCAAATGTTAATGGCAACTTCGATTCTCATCCAATGCCGCCATTTGATCCCTAGCCTGGAAATTGTTTTAAAGGTTAAAAAAAATTTAAATGACTTTGTTATTCGTGCTTAATTCCAAATTTTAATTCTTGATAAAAACACTGAAATTTATTGTTGATGGGATAAGCTAATCCTATGCGCATTTCACTGGTTGCTTAGGCCAGATCATCATCAGGAAACTTCATCCAAAAAGGATGAGACTAAAAAAAAAACTAAACTAGAAACTAAATTAAAAACTTAACCCAATTTAAACAGAAGTGGGAACTGAATAATAAACAAAACTGAAAATTTATCTACAAAGTCAGGTATAAACTAAAAAAAAAACTGAATTAACAACTCAACCGAAACTGATAGAACTGAAATGGAAGGCTCCTTAATGTTAACTTAAAAAAATTTTCAAATAATTTTGCTGTTATTTTATAATTTATTTACCTGTCGTTAATAGCTTTAAAACATCCATAAATATCAATTATTTTACTATTATGGAAAAAATTTTCTTGCCACTTTTTCTGCAAATTGATTGATAACATTATTTGTAAAAAGAATATCTTTGTATATAATTTGTGTAATAAAGTACGTTTCTTCGCAACAAAAAATACTTAAATTGAAAATAAATTACAGTCAATTTAGTTGCAACAAAAGGACAAAACAATAAGGCAACAACAGCAACAAACACCATGATACTTAACACGCTCGCTCTCCGACACACATACACTCACTCACTCACTCACAAATACTCTCTGTTAAAATAAATAACATTTAACACGAATAAGAAATGCTTATTCGTTGTTTTATTCATTCTTCGCTCTCGTGCAAAAAAAAAAAAAAAAACAAAAGCCTCTTAAATAGTAAAACCTTCTTTCTGTATTTAAGAACACGATAAAACTGTTTGTCTGCTTCAAAATCCTTGTAAATTGACATTTAGCAAAAAATCTAATAAATTTGAAAAAAAATAACCAGCAATTATTTTACAAAATTGCCTTTAAGCGAAAACGCCAATGAAGGCAAATTTAGGAGAGAAAAAAAAAAACCTGTATTTAATGTAAAAAAATTAAATAAAAAATCGATGAAATAAATAATTTTTCGTTCTGCATAAAGTAAAAAAAAAAAAATAAAATAAAATGTAACAACTCAAACTGTCATCTGTCCTTTGAACATTCTTCAAGACAATCATTTTTTTTTTTTGTGATTATGGTGTTAAAACTGAGATGGAGATTTGAAAAGACATAAATGATATTTTTGACAACAAGATGTTGAATAATCGAAAAGGATGGATAAATTGTACGTTCTTGCATATCTTGGCTAAATGCTGGTGGTGCAAGAAAGGAAATGAAACAATGATTCTGTTGTCCATTATATGTATATTTAAATTTATTGTGTGAATTCAACAAAATTTCTGTCTCTGTCTCTTTTTCTTTTTAGAAACGAATTTAAAATTTTGAAACAGACATTATTTAAAAAACCATTAACCCTTAGTCTGTACTAAAAAAATAAAACGCATGTGGTATTTGTGGGTCAATTTTGCCCAATGTAGAAAGTTCATCATACATTTGATAATTCTGGGGTCTAATTACCGCATACGATATCGTGCAAAATTTATCGAAATTATTTATTTTGGTATCATGACTCTCGATATCGAATGAAATTGATTGAATTTGAAATAATAGCATTCGATATAAAGTAACTCAACATTACATTTCTCGAGTTTTCATTCGATACGTCAGTGTCTATCGTATGCAAACAAATTCTATAGTTTATTCGATACGACAATATCGAATGCGGTGATTAGACCCCTGTTTATTTTGTTTTAACATTTAATTGACTAAATTTTGTGTTGACTAAAGGTATGTTGATCTACTAAACTGTATTACTGAAAAAAATAAAACAAACGTTTAGTAAAAATAGTGGTGATGCGTGGGGCGTTTAATGTTTGCTAAATGTTACAATAGCTTGATATTGTTGTGCAGTTTTTACCCATGTTTACAAAATGCGTATCTTTTTTTGTACATACATTACGAAAAAGTCTTGAAATTAAATATTTTCTGAGTTGTACCGCATTTAGACAATGCAATAAACGCCGAGTTTTTTTTTCTATTTTCTTTTAAAGCAGTTGCTACGAAACTCTTTTCACATTTATATTTAAATTTTTTTCAAGCATTTTTTCAACTATTTCAATCCCGTTTTATTTCCTACACCTGCTGCTAACAAACAAAAAGTTGCAAGCGAAAGTTGCGGCGTTAATTGCATGGTGTAAATATGGTCTTCATAAAAAAAAAATAATAATAAAACGGGGTTATACAATGAGGCCCTATGCTCCTTATAGGATCGATGGGAACATATACATTAGGGCGACAATGAAATATATGGGAAAAAATTTTTTCCAGAATTTTAAACAAAAATGTGAAGATTCTTTTGCCACTTGGTCTAAAACTTACTTGCTGAAAATTTAAGCCAAATCGGATAACTCTATCCCGTGCACCTTTGAGGTCAAAGTTCAAATGATAAAAAAAAAATTCCCATACAAGCAAAAAAATTTTTTTTTCGATTTTTTTATTTTTTATTTTTTATTATTAGTAAGCTTTATTAGCTTATTAACAACAAAAAATTTCATTTCGATCGGACAAGATTTTCAGTTTCAAAAGTGACTCTGAAAAAAAATTTTCAGGCTTGTAAGGGGCTTACTCTAAAAAATTTTCAAAAATTTTTTTTTTTTAGTTTTGACAAGCATACATTAAAGATATTTTGTCGCTCTTAATAATAGGTTTTTTTTAAAAATTTTTTGTTACGTCGTAATTTTGTTTTTTAATAGGGACAAAAACTAAATTTTTGCAGCTTTGGCCCCAATTTAGAACAAAGCGATTTCGAAAAAAAATTTTTAAAAAAAATTTAAAAAACCTGGTATTAAGAGCAACAAAAAATCTTTAATGTTTGCTTATCAAAACTAAAAAAATTTTTTTTTACAAGCCTGAAAATTTTTTTTCAGAGTCACTTTTGAGACTGAAAATCTTGTCCGATCGAAATGAAATTTTTTGTTGTTAATAAGCTAATAAAGCTAACTAATATTAAAAAATAAAAAGAAAAAAAATCGAAAAACAATTTTTTGCTTGTATGGAAATTTTTTTTTTTTATCATTTCAACTTTGACCTTAAAGGTGCACGGGATAGAGTTATCCGATTTGGCTAAAATTTTCAGCAAGTAAGTTTTAGACCAAGTAGCAAAATAATCTTCACATTTATCATCAAAAATCCAAAGTTGATTTTTGATTGTCACCCTAATATACATATGTATATACATATATAAAATGTTTATGAAATGGATTTTCTATAAAAATTTGTTTAACAAACCTTTGATAAACATGTTTTTTTTTTTTATAAATAAGGGGATATACACATATTAATTAATATATGGGGGATTTCATGTCAAGTGACCCAACTTTTAAATCGATGTGTTCCGATTTGAATGAAATTTACACCAAGGTTAGTCCATTTGGATAGTAGTTTATGCACAAACTTTTAACAAGATCGGTCATCGATTAAAAATTGGGTCACTTGACATGAAATCCCTCTTATACTATTCAATAAAAAAATTCAATAATAAACCTGTTTGGGTCTGTTTCAATGTCAAACAAAGTTTCACTTAAGCCAAAAATATGTGAAATATTGAGGGAATACGACTATTGTTAATGGAAATTCAACTTATAGAAGAAGCACATTCGAAAAAATGGTTAATATAATTTTTTTGGAATTTATTTATTTATTATTCATTCAAATATTATTAGTTCTGGTTCAGTTCTAATTTGGTTTTTGTTAAATTTGAGTTTAGTGCAGTCCAGTAAGGCATTTGAAAAAGTAAATTCTTCAATATGTTTCAATACATTAAAATAAACTTTTTCTAAAACAGAGTTCTTTTCTTTCAATTATAACAAAATGGCAGTCAATTCAAATTCTGACAATACTTTTGCGCCACCTTGTACATCAGTTAATTTTTTTCATACATGTGTAAATTAATGATTTGTTTTCTTTTTTTTTTTAATCTGACATTATTTGATTTTATTTGAAACCCAAAATTTATGTTCATTCAACACTTTTTAAACGTGTTAATTGAAAATAAAATCCCATATTCCTTCGCCTTCTTATAAAAGCAACACGCAATGGAATTTAGAAGCCGTGTGAATTCATTTGTATGAAAATACAATTAAATTACTTTCTCAAAAAAAAAAAATCCTGCTATGAAAATCTGCAATCACAACCGAACACCATGTGTTTAATTACGTCTTTCCGTTTTAATTACTTTCACTTTCACACACGCACTTTACAAAAACGTCTGTAGCTTCACATACGGTAGCGGTTTCCATTCTCTTTGATACAATTAAAATATTTATGTATGTATATTTAAATCATAAAGGTGTTTTTATTTAAAAGGTTACACAACTCAACAATTTTAAATTTTACCTGAGGCCGCATTATCTGATTTTTATTCCTCCCCATTAATTTAATAAAAATACATGAATGAACACTTTCCCTCGCATCTCAATTTTCAGATACACATCCATATCTTTTATTACGAATTTATTACAATTTTCTTTATTAATTTGTTCATTAATTACCCCGTTTGAGTTAAAAGAGCATTTCCTGTTTTACTGCGACTGAATTCTTCGGGCTGTAGGAATGCACAATTCCCTCTGAACACACATTCAAAGCTCAATACTGTAGAGTGCCCGTCACAAACACCTATTGCTTGAACGATTTACTATACTGAAATTCAAATGAGAAACGGGTATAAAAAATACTCTAATAATTTAACAAGGGAAGGAAAAATAAACGCAGCAATGAGAGTTGGAATAAAAAATACACATAGCTTTTTTTTAATGTGAATTCGGGACATACACACATATTTTTGTATGTTAATTTCTTTGATAGTTATAGTTATTTGATAGCTTTTGTATGTGTACGGCACATACCTATGCGAATTCATTAAAAGGTGAGGTCAACTCTACATCAAACGCTGCTTGACAATTGGACCACAACAATTGTCAAAAATATTGCTAGAAAAAACCTTTTTTAAAAAAAAAACTGCAGTTTGTATACAAACTTTGACAAATTTACCATAAAAATAAACATATGTGACCTTCTCCGAGAAAAAGGACCTAGTGTGCCAAAAAAGGGTTTGGATTTAAGAGTGGATTCTGGTACCTTAAAGGGTGTTGAATAAGTTAAGATGCGTTTTTCTCAAAACTTAATTTTCACACAATAGGTCCCTTTTCTCGGAGAAGGTCACATATGTTGTCTTGACCCCCCCCCCCCACTAGTGAAATTGCCATGCCACATACGACACAGAATTAAACATCACAAATTCTTGCAAGCTGCCGAAGGGAATTTTCCAATACATACTAAGAGCTAATAAATAAGAGCAAGTTAAACTTTTTGGTTTAAAATATGATTAAACCAGCAAATCTATAATTCAGCAAACATTTAAACCATCTCTAAACGCATAAAGTTGGGAGTTTAAACTACCAATACAAACAATATGAATTTGACAACATTTATTGTAGTGCTGCCACATTATTATTTTTTGCACTACATACAATATATGGGCACTGATTTACAGCTGTTACTTTTTAACTATATATAAAAAAAAGTTTAGTTTAACTAAACCAACGTTATTCATTGATTTATTAGTCATAAGAGTATAGGCAATAATTGTTAACTGTATTGAATGGTTGTGAAAGAAACAAGTATTGTCTGGGGTGTATTTTTTTGATTTTTTGTACCCTCACAACACTTATTTATATAGTGCGACGAACAGCAACGTACATCATTATAGTTGTACACTAACGTTCTATTCACCAATTTGATTTGTGTTGTGTGTTTGACTTTCACATACATTTTTGCTGGTATTTTCTGCAAGCATAGCAGACCTTCAGGAAAAATATTTAAATACAAGTGAAGAAAATGCAATTTTATTAACAACTTGCATTCCATTTTACAGTAGAACCATTCAAATAAAACTGCTTTAAAATTTTTTTTATATAAAGTTATGAACCGGGTCAGATATTAACATCCACGCCAAAATAGTGGATAGGGTAATATGCGCGTATGCGGATGTGTGTAACACTAAAAAATTATGGTCTTAAGCCTTTTAGTAAACCGATCGACTCAGAGTCACTTTCTAATGCAATTTTGTGCATCGTTCCGTATTTGACTATAGCTCCCACACAAATACCATTCCCAAAAATAGCTTTTAATACTATAACCTTCTTATAAAGGTTACCACCTACTATGTCATAGGAAAATTTTGTACTGGATGGCCAAGAATCGACCCATATAAACCGTCTATCAAAAATAATTTTAAGACGCAAACAAAACGTTAGGATGACGATATTCGGCACAAACAACTCTTAGATAAATCTTAAACTCATAATATAATTTTGTTTTGCCGGGTCCATGATTGCCCATGATCCCAGATATGGTACATTCTCCAAAAATTTGTCTTTATATTGTGGTGTAGGCTATCAAATATTTGCGCTTGACGGACTATACTTTCTTACTTGTTTTATTTCAGTGTTAATTAGTGTTCTTTAAAAGAAACAGCAAAATGCTTAAAGCAAAAAAAAAATTTAAGTCAAATGAAAAACAAATAACATTTCCATTATAATTTACCACAACTTTTAGAAGTGCAGCAACTGCATTCCTAATTGGAAAATGTGCGGTTTTTATTAAAACAAAAAGTGCCTATGAAGTGCCTAAAATCAGCATTATTAATCGCTTTTTTGTTTAATTCGCCAGCTAATTGCTTTAAAAGTTTAGTTTTAAGCACTTTGACTTAAAATTCTATTTTACTTAACTCATCAAAAATACTTATATTGCTTAAAAGTTTTACTTTTCTCTATATATTGGTGGTTCATTAAAATCAAATTCTTTTACATTTTTATTTTATTGTTAAAACGCTTAAAAGTACTTAATGTGCCATTTCCTGTCAACAATTTTATTATCTACCTTGAAAAGAAAAACTCTCACAATCAATCAAGCCGGTAATTGAATTCAGAAACAAAAATTTTTTATAAATAAAAAAAAAACTTGATGGAAATAAAATAAATTTCATTTCCTTAAATTAATTACTGGATTTGAGACACAAGCATGGTGCAATTAATAAGGTAACCCTAGTTCTACAAAAAACGGCACAAGAAGGCAAAAACAATATGTGTTTTGTTGGTAGACAAAGCTGATGGATTGTCAAAAAAGATTTGTATTTCAAGCAACAATAAATATTCTTATTTGTAAACAAACGAAATTAAAAACCCATTGTAACCAAGGCGAATTCACCTTAGCTTGCTACGTAGGCAACAGCTAATTACTAATGTTACCATATGTGAAAATGGTGGTTCTGGGGAAACTTTTAAATTATTTTCACTTAGAATTATGAAATTAAAAAGGCTTCTAAATTATTCACACAATTTTAAATTTAAAACACTATGAAATGTGACATCATATCGCCCCTTTATTGCCATTAGACCACCTTGTATGAATTCGCCTTGATTGTGACATACTGAAAAATGTTCGTAAGCAATATTCAGCTGGGCTTCTTGGGTTACCTTATTAATTGTACCAAGGACACAAATATATAAACCAGTGTTGACGTTCTTTCATACGTTTCATTTTAGTGAGAAAATATCCTACTTGTAGGAATTTTTTCCTAATTCTGATAAGACTGCTATAAATATACATACATTTATACTCAATACATTTTATTAAATTTTCTTTTAAACTTTTATTTTGTTAACGTTTTTCTCTCTAATAGTTTAATGGCTTTTAATAGCAGAGTTAGAACCTTAAAAAGGCAACAAAAATCTTCTGCTCAAAACACGCATATGAAAAAAATTGAAGATGACTGATGAGATTGCGGTGATAAATGAGGGTGATTGTGTATCAGATTGTTAAAATAAATTTTGTTAAAAATAAATTTGCAATTAAATTTTTATCAATTTGAAAAGTTTGAAATTTCAAGTAGGGGGAATTACTCTAGGAATTTATATAAATTTGTCAGTTTTTATTTATATTTATAAGTATAAATTGACTGCTATTCGACCTTTATAAAATTTATTATTATTTTATTAAGCTTGAGGTCTCTTTTTTTTAAAAAAAAATATTAAATTTATTGAACCAATATTTCGGCACTCCGTTGTGTGCCTTCTTCAGGGTTTTTTTTCTTTAATTTTTGACAAATAATAACAATTTTAACAAATGAAATAAATTTAACAAAAAATCATAATAAGTTTTTATTTTGAAAATTTAAATAGAAAACTAGAATTAGACAAGAACAGAACTAAAACAGACGAAGTACAGGAATATCACTAAACTAAACTAGAAGTTGAACTGAACTAAAACTGGACTGGAACTGGAACTGAAATCAAACTCGACTTGAACTGAACTATAACTTTTAATTTGTTATTCAATTCATTTAATACTAGAACTGAACTAGAATTGAACTAGAACTGAACTAAAACTGAAATTAAACTAAACTAGAATGGAACGTGAACTCGAACTAAACTAAAATCTAATCATTTTCATTAAATTTTATTTACAATCTATTAACTAAAGAAAATAAGTATAATTTATGAATTTATTTATGTGCTACAAAAAGAGCAGGTTTTATGTATGAATTCATACCTCAAATCGCTTCAAACCTGCTGATAGGATGTCTGATTTTTGTATGGAGTGTTCCCGGTTTGGAGGACTATTTTCTGCTGATAATAAGCGTCATCGTTGTCAGCACTAAAAAAGCAGCTTTTTGTATACATATTTCATTCTTTATAATTTACTGCTTTATTAGAGCTCTCTTATTGAAGCGCTTGATAATGCGCTTTTTCTCTTAAGTGCTTCAAAAAACCGAAATTTTTTTTACTGGGTAGTGTTTAAATTGCATATACAATTGTATATACAAATTCATAGTGTCCTACTTTCAAGGACCATTCTAAATATATATAAATAAATATATTTTGTTGCACGCCCACTTCCCTATCCCGCCTCACATATTGTCGGATATGTTGTGTATTGATATCCAAGAATCTTGTACCTAATTTGGAAACTTTTGCTCCTGCCGTTTTGTAGATATACAGAATTCTATAAAGTACTTGTACGGGATGTGCCACGCACACTTCTCCAATCCCGGTTGCGTCCTAATAACCCAGCTATGTGTACTTAATTTGGCTAAAATTTCCCTTATAAAAAAATATACTGTACCACACCTGCTTCTCCAATCCCCCCCCCCCCCCCCACATTTTGTCGGGTGTTGTATATTGATAACCGAGATGTTTGTATCTTATTTGGAAACTTTTTATAATGTGTTTGTATAGAAAAAGCCACGCCTACTTCTGTAATCCCACCCATTTTTTGAAGAGGATGTGATTTAATAACCAAGAAGCTTGAACCTAATTTAGAAACCCTGTCAGAATATACATATACTTTATATTGTGAAAGTGACCAAACAGAATGACAAACTTTATACACCCTTTTACCTGTTGATGGGTATAAAAAGTCCCTACTCAAAAATCAAAAAAAAAAAATTTACAGCTGCTGTATGGTGCCAATACCGCAGACATGAAAAAAACTTTTTTATGAAGGCGGAATTTTTTTCACCGATTACATGCAAATAAAAAAGGAGGAGGTAAAATAATAACCCTGTAGCAGCATACAAAGAAAAACTTCAGATCACAGACTTAAAAAAAAGATCTCTTATCTCTATACCGAAAAATTTAATATTGGCCGTACCATTAATATAATCGTTGGTCGTGTCTTCTACATAGAAAAAATCTCGCCTTTTTTTTTTAATTAAACCATTAATCAAAACTAAAATCAGTTTTCATTAAAAATTTAATCAAGCGAATTAACGTTGATATATTTATATCTACAATGTTACTGCAGAACATATTAATATTAAAATAATAAAAAAAATATTTAATTGATACTATTAATTTGTTTACTTTAATTAATTTTTTAATTAATATCACAAATTTTTTAATTAAGATCAATTTTTATTTTTTTTTTGTGTTCTAATGTTAATTTGTGTTTTTTCCTTAACTGAAAGAAGATTTTATTTTGCGTAAAAGACAAAGGCTTTTGTTTTAATAAAATTTATTAAAAGTGAATTTTTTTTGGCCCATTTTTTGTATTTTTTTTATTATTTTGAACGTATTCGCAAAATATTCGCTTGAATTTGGCAATCTCGAATACGATTGTCATAAAATAGCCGAATACTCGGCATTTCGAATACGAATATTCGTAACATCACATTATTTTCCATAAGAAAGTATCTTCTTAATTTAAATGTAAATTAATGATAAATTTAATTAATTTTATGGCTTTTATCATCACTAATTGTTGACTGCTGTAAAAAAGAATCTATTTTAATTATTTAATGGAAGTTTTTTTGAAACATCTGTTTAATATTTGAAACACACCTTTGAGACTTAAAGTGCACAGAAATCCCAGACTACTGCAAAAAACGGCAAATATAAAAAACCGAAAATGGGTCTTAAAAGGAATTGCACTCATAAACAAACATATAAAAAGCTCTTAAAATAAATGTGTCTGTAAATTTATTTAAGAATCCAAATTAGTAGAGACGTGGGAATTAATCTAGAAACGAAATAATTTAGGACTTAAAGCTCGTTATTGTTAATGTTGTTGTTCTGTCAGGTTGCTACAAATTACAGCCAATGAAAATGTTTAACATGTGTTTGTGTGTGTGTGTGTGCCTGAAGATCTTTTTGACCTCTTATTTAATGTTTGCATTTGCTTGTCCCAATTCTTATAATTCTTATAATAATACAAAATCTAAATTCTTTTTGTAAATATCTTTCAGATAAAGTTTTTTTTTGTGTCTATGTACTTTTATTTTGTTTTTCTTGCTTTTATTTATGTCCTTAGGCAGCAATTCAACTTTATTACTGCTTCAAACACAATTTTTTTCTTTTTTGCAATTTCGTAAATTTTATTTCTTTTCTTTAAATTTTTTTACGAATTAACTTTTTCTGTTTTTTATGAAACAAATAAATAATAAAAAGCATGGCTGAGTAGATGGGGTTAATTGTGTGGTCTTTACTGTGGAGTGGCTTTTAACCTGTTTATTATAAATGAGTGGTGTGAAAATAAAAACTTTTTACATTTTCTTTTTATATATTTATTTTGTTTCTCCTCTGGCAAAGAAAAAGTTTAACAAGCAATAAACCAATGCATGTTCATTGAGATTGAACTGAAAAAGTTTTAGCTTAAAAATTTTTACCAGTTATTATTGGAGACTTGTTGGGCCGATTTTTTTTAAAGTTAAACAAGTCTATTTTGGTTAATTTTACTACACTAAAAACGAAAATCAACCCAGCCGTACTTAACCCTTTAATCATTCTTGTGTGAAAAACCACACAAAAAGGGTCATTTTTACACGATAAACCAAAAAATTGTTGAGGTACACTAAATAAACTTGTTGACTTTGTTAGCAATACCAATTAAATGCTATTTTACACTATTACACAATTCCTACGTATTTTGAGGAAAATTCAACCCTGTCCACACACGAGGGTAACTGACCTAAGTTTTTTTTGATGGTGATTTGAGGGTTTAATCAATCCAAAGCTGTGTCAATAGTACGCTAAATCAAGTTCAGAATCCTTTTTCGAAAACGGGATACACTTAAGTAGAAGATAATCTCGAAATTTGCTTGATTCAAGTAGTTTAAATGCTGAATTCGCACTTGAAAAAATCCGAAAGATAGATTGATTCTTACCTATACAATTACTCCACTTAAACTTGTTTGCATTCTGCCCGATATAGTTTTCGTGATTATTCTACTTTGAAATTTTGATGTGTTTAGCTATACCACAATACTAATAATAATGCCATCAGAATTAAATTTAAAACTCATAATTTCTAAATCTGTTATTCGAAACAAATGTTGCAAACGTCTTTGTTGTTTCAGCACATTAGTTTTTTTAAATGACTGGTTCTTTTGTTTTGTGTCTTGCAACTATGTTGCATTTTCACGCATACTAATGCAGAAAAAGTTTCAACACTTGCCACCAAATTATGCACATAATCAAACAGTTGTAACTACAAATCAGTAAACTGAAACAAAGAAACCGAATTTGTATCCTTGAAAAAGAAAACACAAAACTAATATAAATAAAAGTTAAAATTTGTAAAGTACATTGTTTTTTGAATAAATAAATAAAAAAAATAAATAAAAAATTAATAATTTTAAATGCTTTAAGTAATTTCAAATATAAGAAAAATTACTTAAAAACTCATTAAAATAATTAATGGCCAATAATGTGTTTAAAAAAAACAAGCAAACAAATATTTAAAAATATGACTGTTGGCACAATTTAGCTCCATTTTAGCAGTGATCTTAATACAAATTTTACAATGAGTGTCATTTGTTTAATAAAAAACAAAAAAAAAAAAATATTTTTTCAGTATTTCAAATTGCATTTATTTCTTTGCAAAATGTTTGACAAAATGTCCAATTTCGATTTTATTTTTTTTTGAAAAATTTTGCTTAAATTTTTTTTCGTTAAATGATTGCGGCGGGTAATAACCCAAATGTTGTAGACTGTGTGTGAGTCTTGATGTTTTCAAGAGGGCATAGTGCCAAAAAAAATTTTATATTTATTTATTGGATTTTATTGTGAATGAATAGAAGTTTTGTTTATTCCTTATACAAACATACACTAAATGATTTAGTAATTTAAGATGTTTTAAAATCGAAAATAGAAAAATATATAACAAGAAAAACTAATTTACGTATTCAAAAGAGATGAGTCAAGTTCACACACTTTCTGTCGTACGTAAAAAATCTTTAAAAGAAATTGAACGCAGCATACAATTTTAAAGAAGATTTAAAATCGCAACAGAAGTTCTATATAAATTTTTATATCGCGTTGGAATTTCTATTAAAATTCAAATATACAGGTATCCCTCGATTTCTTGATTTAACGCGGTTCAATAATAGCAACCATTTTTTTATATAACGCGTTTTTTTGTACGCGATTTTACTTTAACGCGATTTGAAAATAGTGGCAACCCTCGAATTGCGCGGTTTACAACACTAATTTTGTAAACATTATCAGCTGTTTGCTAAAAAGAACAGGTTAAATTTAATTTTCAGTAGAAAACAACTTTAAAGGTAGTAAAATAAACTATTTGCTGTCGTTTTGTGTTATTAATTTTATTATTTTAAAAATGCCACCAGTAAAATCAAATTTAAATCCAAAAAGGAAGGTTTTCTCATTGCTAGATAAAATAAATATTTTGGATCGTTTGCAGAAAGGAGAAAAGGTAGCATCCGTAGCAAAATCTCTAAGCTTGAATGAATCAACAGTAAGAACAATCCAAAAAAATGATAAAAAAATTTAAATTTCTTTTTCAAAGTTTGTTTAAAAGTAATCAGCCTTATTGTGGTTGTCGTTTTCGTAAACAAACGTGTCGTTTTTTGTAGTAGATTTAAGAACACATGGTGTGTATTACTTTAATCTATTACATAGTCGTATACGACAACGACAACCACAATAAGGCCGATTATTTTTACAAATAATATTTTCTTTTAAATACTGAGAAGTACAAATAAAGGTTTAATTTGCATTATATTATTAATATGCTTGTTTTACACGAATTTCCGGTCCCAAATTTGAATTTCGTATAAAGTTAGTGTTTCAATTTGTGCGGTTTATTATATTTCCGGTTCCAAAATAGAATTTTGTACTGATTTAGAACCTTTATTTACACGGATTTGAATTACGCGGTCTTTTCTCGGTCCCAACATACCGCGTAAATCGAGGGATACCTGTATCTTGAAAACTAATATGAAAAATTACATTTAAAATGTCTATAGATATTTCAATATCGCATATAAATTTCAATACAAAATTTCAATATCACATAGCAACTTTTCAATACCGCAGTAAATAACGGACGTTTTAATACCGAATGGAATTTTTTTTTACAGAAAATTCAATATCGCATTACATTTTCGAGACAAAATTAATTTTCTACATTTTCTATAAAAAATTTTCTATTAAAATTTTAATTTCGCGTGACATTTTTAAGAGAAAGTTCAATATCGGATTAAGTTTTCTATACAAAATTTAAAAATTTGATTAAATTTTCTATAGCATTTTTCAAATCGCATGCAATTTGTTTGACAAAAAATTCAATATCGCATTAAATTGGCTATACAAATTTTCATATCGCGTGGAGTTTTTTCTTGAAAATTCAAAACCGCATTACATTTTGTATTCAAGTTTTAATATCGCAAGGAATTTTTCTTAAAAAGTCAATATCGCATTATATTTTCAATAAAAATTAACCATTGCTGAATATTTTTTATTAAAATTTTAATATCGCATGAAATTTTTTAAAGAGAATTCAATGTCGCATTAAATTTTCTATAAAATATTCAATATCGCAATAAATATTCTATACGAAATTCATTATCGCATTAATTTCTCTATTAAAATTTTTATATCGCATGCAATGTTTTACAAAAAATTCAATATCGTATTCAATTTGCTATACACATTTCAATATCGCATGAAAGTTTTTACAGAAAATTCAATATCGAATTAAATTTTGTATGCAAGTTTTAATATCGCACGGCGTTTTTTCTTAAAAATTCAATATCGCATTTAATTTAAAAAAAAAATAATTAAATATTGCGTATAATTTTCTATTAAAATTTTAATATCGCATGGAATTTTATTACACAAATTTAAATATCGCATGGAATCTTTAACAGAAAATTCAACATAGCATTTAATTTAGTAAAGAAAATTAAATACAAAATCCATTATCGCATTGAATATTCTGTACGAAATTCAATATCGCAATAAATATGCTAGAGAAATTTTAATATTGCATGGAATTTTTTTACAAAATTTTAAATTTTTTATAATAAATTCAATATCGCATTAAATTTTTTAGAGAAATTTCAATATCGCATAAAATATTCTATACGAAATTCAATAACGAATTTAATAAAACTTTCTATAGAATACGATCGCACGAAAATTTAAATTTATTGAAAAGATATGAATATTTCAATATCGCATGAAAATTTCTATAGAAATTTTAAGATCGCATAATAATTGCTATACAAATTTAAATATCGCATGGAATTTTCTAAAGCAATTTAATATTAAATAAAAGTTTCTATTTATATTGGACAAAATTTTTTATTGAGAATTCAATATTGCATTGAAATTTTTTATACAAAATTCAATATCGCATAAAATTGCAATAGAAATCTTAATATCGCATAGAAATAATAACAGATCATTCAATATCGGTTTAAATTTTTTATACAAAATTCTATATCGCATACATTTTCTATAAGAAATTCAATATCGCATTAAATTTGCTAAACGAAATTCAATTTTGCATAACATTTTCAATAAAAATTGAATAAACCTGAAAAAATAAAATATCGCATTTTATTTCCTTTAGTAATTATCGCATGTAATTTTTAATAGAAAATTCGACATCGCATAGGATTTTCTAACAAAAACACAAAATCCCGTAGAACTTTTTAAACAAATGTTAACATCGCATGGAATTTTCTATAAAAATTTAAATATTGAATTTTCGATAGAAAATTAATTATCGCATTAAATTTTCAATAGAAAATTCAATATCGCATAGGATTTTCTTAAAGGAAGGCAATATCGAGTAAAACATTTCAAACAAATTTTTATATCGCATGAAATTTTCTAATAAGAACTATATATCGCGTAAGACTTTTTTTTAAGAAATTTTAATATCACATGAAATTTTCTCACTTTATTTTCGTAGAAAAAGTTGGTGCTGTATTAGATTTTTCACTAAAATTATCTTTAGTTAAGAATTTCTTAAGAAAAAAAATAAATTTCGCATAGAATTTTCAATTCCAATATAAAAAAATATCTCAAGTGTTCTTAAGAATATTAAATATCCCATATCATTTTTTAAAGAAAATTTAATATCGCACTAAATTTTTTATAAAAAAAAAAACGATTACCAAATTAAAACTTTTACAGGAAATTGAATATATTGAATGAAATTTTGTCTGACATTTTCTTTGTTTCTCCCTAAAAAATTAAACAATTGATTTGTAATATAAATTTTTGCTTAAACATTAAATCCGTTGCAGACCTTTTTTAATTTTTGTGCCAGTGAATGAAGAACTAAGAAAAATAAAATAATAAAACAAAAATATATCCTGCAGCGTTCACCAAATCCGTAGCAACCACAACAACCACATTCGTAAGAAAAACACAAACATGTTAAACGAACTGTAAATTAAAATGAACAAATGCTGAAATATGAATTGTAACAAAAAGAAAGGTGAACTTAATCAGTGGGAAAATCCTGTTATTCTATAAAACTCAACTACATCAAAAGTTAGTTACACGTATTAAAACAAACATTCAGTCGCCCACAAGCCAAAAGTTCTACAGGAATTTCTTTTTGTATCCTCTCACAGGCAGACAATGCTTCCTCTCTGACTACTTCACTGACCGAAAATTTATGTTTGCCTGGGTTTAGATTATTTACAGCTTCAAAACACAATGACTTTCTTTTATATTCCATAAAACAAAACAAAAAAAAAAAAATTTACTTAAACAATGACATGACATAAATCTTGGTTTACCAAAAGACATATAAATGTATGTACAATGTACATTGTACATATCTACGGATGTCTGCCTCTATTCGCATATCACATGTCAAATGTCATAATCTTTACAAAAGCTCCAAAAGAAAAACTCTTTCCCTAATGATTTCTTTTCGTGATGCATGGGGAAAATGCTCAAAGACACATGAACATTTATATAATTGAAATTAATGTCCTCACAAGATTACCAACCACCACTGACTGACCAATAATTGGCAGCAAATATTTCAAACTTAACTTCCATTGAGTGAAAGAGACTTGAATAAATTAAAGGAAATTGGACTAATCGAAAAGGAAGTGATTTAAAGAGGAAACTAAAATTGAGGAATAATGGAAGTTGGAGTTAATTGAATAGAGCTAAATAAGAAGGATAAGGAAATTACAAATAAAAGGAAGCCGAACTAAGACTAGAAATTAAAAAATAAATTAGACATTAAACTTAAAACAAAAATAGAAACTGAAATAGAATCTACTTAAACTTAAGACCTAGCAAGAAGCTAACATCAAAGTGGAACTAATGGACGTTCAAATCAAATCAATGTGGAAAAACCAGTGTATGCTCGCCCAGTTCGTACAGTACATAACGGACTTCTTGTGGCTATGGACTAGGACAATATGTGGTTCCCAAAAGGATGGTGCCACTTGAAAGGAAAGAGTCTACGTCAATAAGCCAAGACTAATTCAAGAGCGAGTGAATAAAGATAATCCGACACATTAACGACATTGAACCTCAATTATGTCTCAGAGTCATTAGATCATCAAAAACACCTTCAGAAATTTCTGACATAAAATATTTAAGGGATATTGTTTTTATATAACTTAACGCTTGCCCATGAATGAGTAGTGCCTTAACAACATGTTTGATTAATCTAAGATTTTAATGTAAAATGATCTCAATATTAAATTTTTCTTTTTGATAAAAACAACATATTTTACATTGTGAGAGCCAACTTCGTTATTGGTTCTTTTCGGCTATTTCAAAGGCAGAGATAGAAATTTCTTGTGTAAACACCTTGTTGACCTGTCAATAAAGCAACCAATTTCCAATAGTGCTTTTCATAACGTATATTTTTTAATAAATCGGTCATGGTTTCATAGGACTCCTTTATATTTACGGCGTGAGCGATGTGTAGCAAAACTGCCTTATAGATTACTTTGCTACTGTCGACAAATAGTCTCTATTCACTTGAGCCATATGTCTGCCGAAAATTTCTAGAAAGTCCACTTATGTCAAAACAAAACCATATATTTTCTTAGTTGTATAAAACAGGCATATGGCTTATGTCGGTTACGGTATACCAAAAATTCGTAAAATTTCTTTCCAAAAAATGTCTATCTTTTAAGAAAATGAATAAAATCACCATATCGAGGCATTACCGCAAAAAAGCTTAAGCTTAAACAACATTTTACAGGAGAAGTTTTTTTATTTAATATTAAAATTAATAAAAAATATTGTATGAAGGTTGTCGCTTAAGATAAAATTGTTATTGCTATAAAATCGTAACGGTACCTTATATGACCTTGATATTTTAGGAGATGATGCAAGTGCTGCCAATAAAATCATTTATTAAAAAAAACGAAAATTGAAAATGATGTTGCTTAAGTGTTTTTTGCGGTGTTGACTCAATTTGTCAATCGATTTTCGTAAAATATTAATTATGCACTTCATTTAAGGTATACTCACTTTCATGATCTAGTAATAAAAATATTAATTTTTTGCATTATATTATTTTTATGAATTTTTGAAAATTCAAAATTCCACAACATTTTTAATTTTGCACCAAAAACAAAAAAAAAAATTTTTTTTATTTTCTCATTTCGTAGAAAATAACTTGGAAACCTTTAAGCATATAAACAATAACGTTAAAGTAGCTTAAAGTTATTTCTAAAAAAATTGGAAAAATCTGTCTTAAGTTATAAAAAAACTCTCTACAAAATTAAATTTTTGCTACAATCAGGATATTTCACATCATTGTGTATAAAATCAACAATAACTTATCGATTTTCATAAAGTAAAGCTTGTTTTATTTGGAATATACTGAGTTTAAATAATGATTTAAAAATATTTAGTTTTTTTCGATTTTGATTTTTTTATAATTTAAAAAAAAAAATCCAATTTTGCAAAAACAAAAAAAAAATATTTTTCATTATTGCCGTCTGAAATATTTCGAAAATGTTGATTATATAAAAAATAAAATTAGCACGACTTAAAGGCAATTTTATTTCACGTTATCTAGAGTTTTCATCAAATTAAATTGTATAAACACTTCCTAAGTTATGATAAAATCGGTTAAACAGCCTATTTTTAAAACCCCAAATTTATAAAAAAAAAAATAAAAAACAAAATTTTATTTAAAGAATTTTAAATTTGATCATCTTATCAATAAACGCAGACTTTCTTAAAAAATAACTTTCATAGTGTGAACCCAGACTTAGGTGATCGTAATATATCAAAAAATATAGTTTAATTTTTTTTCAATTTTCCTTTTTGCATAGTGTTATAAACCGATATTGTTAAATTCACTACCAGCAATAAATGTGAAAGCTTAAAAATAAAGTAGACTTCAAAAAGTAAATGTTCATTTGTAAAAATTAGAGATTTATGGGTAATAATGAGAGAGAGAGAGAGAGAGAAAGACAGTCGTGGTATTTTGCTTATACATCGGCATATATAGACCGATCTAAATGAATTTAAATAGAATCTTATTCCAGCCTATATGTGATATTCAAATGTAACAACTTAGTCCTCATCATATTTGGGGTCTTCGTAAAACCTATTGCAACATACACACAGACAGACGTTCAGACATACATCGTTTAATTAACTTTGCTACTCATTAGGTTCCAGCGTCTGAGATCAATATTGTAAAAATTACAAATGGAATTACAAAATAAAAATAAAAGCAAGACCCAAAATTATTGCAAGATTGAATTGTCGCCATTGGTGCAGCAAAGTGTTGGCAATCCTTAAAAAAAATATCGAAAAAAATAAAATCTTGCTTCAATTTTAGGACACCCTTTCCAACTGTGGTGAAGGGTACAAAAAAAATGAAATTGAACTAGTAACTTAACTAAAAGCAGAGTTAGAAACTTAATCAGTACTGAATTAAAACTGATATAAAAACTCTACTAAAAATTGAACCAGAACCTAATAATGCTTTAAAATTTCTTTACACATTTTTCCTTAAAGACTAATATTTTGTGTTTGTCCATTTTTATTTGAGTACTTTTTCTTTTTATCCTTTAGTGTTTTTTAGATGATGCCTTAAGGGTATCGCTTATTATCTGTTTACAATCCTTTTGTGAATATTAATACCAATTGGTCGTGTTGGAAAATATTTTATGTAGGTACTATCAACAAAAATGTTATGATTAAGATTTTATCTGCCAAAAAGACAACAAAAGAAAATGTTTAAACAGCAAAAAGGGAACATTGATTTAATACGTAAAACAAAAAGTTCGTCAAGCCTAGTGAATCCCTACCCAAAAAAGTTTCCCCAGTTAGTGTATGTATTAAGAGAATATAATATATCGTGCATATAACAGTTTTTTTTTAAGTAGTAAAGTTAAAGGGTATACACTGTGTTGGTTGCGTTTAAGTGTCTCATAATCATTTTCTCCCTTTCTAAGTCATTTTTCCCTTCAAGCAATTGGTAGAGTTTTTTTCGATTGTGTAACGAAATTGGAACTACTTCGCCACAGTTGGTAGTTAAACCGTAGATTTTGCGGAATTTAACAGCAACAAAATATGGACCACGAAAGAGGTTGGGACAATTTCTGCCCCTACGAAACTATTTAGCAGATTTTTATGGAATTGAGTACATAGGTAGATCCCTCCTTATATGGAGACATTAGATATTTATTTATTTTTTTAAATAAGAAAATGTAGGGAGGTAGGGGGACATTTTACCTCTCCGAAACTATCTAGCAGATTCGAATGAAATTAAATACATAGATAAATCTTTACTTATATGGACACTTTTGCTATGTAATTTTTAAGAAATAGGATCACGAGGAAATGTTGGGGACAAATTCTCACTCTTCGAAACAATCTAACCGAATTTAACGAAATTTTAAACACAGAAAGATCCCTATTTATCAATTTTGAAAAATGAAATAGTCAAAGTAAGGATCCCGCAGGAACCCAATGTTATCGAAATGCATTCGCGTACTCAAAAGTTGTATAAATGAGAACTCAAAACAGCTTAAACTTATTCTTCGGGTATATTGGGTACATTTTTAATAACTTCCCATAAAGTGGAATTTAAAAAATATAAATTGATAATTGTCTTTTTTTAAAGAATATAAGTAACTTTTTGGAACTGTTTGTTAATTTAATAACTTTAAACATTTTTGTGTAAAATTAGTGTTTTTATTAAATTTTCTAGCGAAAATCAACATTATCAGTGAGACAATTTTTTAAAGATTAAAAAAAAAAATTTGCTAGTTATAATTTGATGAAACTTTTAAACAATGAGTGTTTGAATGAATTTGGTACTTTCTGTAATTCTTTAAAAAAAATTTGTCCACATTAGGTTTTTAACTTTAAAACATTAACAATTATTTTGGTTAAATGTGCTGCAAATTTTTTAATATTTGTAAAACATAAATCTTATTTATTTTTTAATGTACTCAAAGATACATAATAAAATGGTTCACACAAAAAAATTCTAGTAAATTTTTTATTTAAAAAATAAAACCAGTTTAAATTAAAAATTTAATCAATTGAATTAAATGTTTAATCAAGTGAATTAAACGTTTCATCACATGAATTAAGCGTTTAATCAAATTAAATAAACCTTTCTTTGATACTATTCATTTGTTTACTGGTGCAAATTTCGTTAATTTTATTTCACAAATTTTTTAATTGGAATCGGTGCACATTTTGTTATAAAGATATTTAAAAAAGGTACAGCCAATCCCACGATGTCACACGATAACGTTGGCATAGAGAATTACATTTAAAAAAAAACAATTTCTAAAATTTTTTCATGTTTTAAATGTTATTAACTAAGCGAACGTTAACGTGTGACATCGTGGGATTGGCTATTGAACTTTAAAAGGGCCAAAAGAGATACTTACAAATTTAACTGATATTCAATAAAAAAAGCGCTCTAATTCGTCAAAAAATATAGACACTAAGAAGACTTCTACTGTTTATATAACCATAGTTGGACACGTCTTCCTAAGGGGTGTACATATGTACCTACGGTGATAAGTGATAAGAATTGAATTGATTTTTACAAAATGGGAAAACAATTAAGATTATTTTTCGATCAAAATTGTTTGTAGGGATTGAATCGATTGATTTTTTTGCTTGTTTGATGTTTACGTTTGATTAAGTTTTATTGTTGCTGCTGTGTCGTTGTTTGGGGGCTCGATTTTTATACGTTAAGGCTTGTTTTTAATGGATTTTTTTTAGCTTAGAGCGCAGAGCCCTTAAACTGGATATGTGGAGTATTCTTTTGAAGGAAAAGTGTTTTTTTTAACAGAAAAAAATCCTTTTGTTTTTTTGTAATTCAGTTTATTATTTTTTATAAAATTTTGCTTTATTGGCTCTTAAATTGGTATTGTAAAGCAAAGAAGCTCTTAATGTATTTTTATGATATTTTTTATTGTTTGTTTAAACATCAAAATTACACTCCCCTCTTTGACATTTTCTTACACTCTTTTAATAATTTTCGTACCTACACACATACTCATGAATACCCACAAATACACCTTAATATTAAATTTATTTTTACAAGCACTTTGTTGATGGGTTAAACACATAATTCTTTCTTCGTAAGGGAAGTGGGGAGCTTATGACTTTCTGCTTGCTGTTAGAGCCTACGCACTTTTAACGTTTAAAAGCCTAAAGTGGCGAAGTATAAATTATTTTATAATAAAACTACTTATTTATATTGATAGAACCGCAAATTATAATTATTTGAGTTTACTTACTTAAGAATACGATGGTTTATAATGTTCGCCTAAACATACAAAAATATATAAAACCTTTAAGTGCAAAGTTCTGTAGATGCTTATAATCAAAAAGGAAAGGAAATAATTATTTAAAGGAAACAGACAAAAATGGCTGTAGTTTCTTAAATATGGCTCAAATTAAGAAAAGTTCGTTAATTGTTGCCCACCCCTTAATATCATCAAAAAAATTTTTTCATAATGAAAAGTAAATAAACTGTAAATAAAAGTAAATAGTGTCATTAAAAACTATGAAATCGATGCCTCGTCAAAAGTCAATTTTTTCATACTGAAAAGTAAAAAAAGAAAGCAAAAAAAGGTTTTTAGGTCATTAAATAACGTTCAAAACTTTTTTTCGTCCAAAATCTGATTTCGTCAAATTAATTATGTAAAAAACCTAAAATGTCTGTAGCGTAGCAACGCTTAAATCGAGAAAAAGGCTTTAATCTGTGATCACTACTATTTTTTTTTTTTGTTAAAAGTGTTCATTTAGAAGAGCAGCTTAAGTCTATATGCATAAGGCAAACTTAAGTAATTACAAGTTGACAAAAAATCTTTTATATTTACTAATATTTTTTAAAAGATTTACTTAAAGTCTTTTTAAAAGTTGTTTCTTATTCGACAATATACACACTAAAAGCAAAAAACTCCTCGAATAAAACTTCAACAAAATTTAAAATATCTGCAAATTACAATATTCGACATTCAAATAATATGCTATCGCTATCATTTAAAACCCGTTAATTCTTACGAAATTAAAAAAAAAACACAATTCAGGAAGCTGAGCTGAATATAAATGTTCCCCCTTTTTTGACGTTTTGAATATAGATCGATTTAAAATTTCTATAATTCGGCTACCTATTAAAACTGTGTACTAAATCATCAAAATAAGCAATTCAGCTAGCTGAATATAATTATTTCACAAGTTTAATTTATTTTAATTGGAATTAGTAAACATTTTTCCAATTCAGCTGGCTGAATTTAAATTTTAAAGTGTTTGCCAGAAAATTTTTCCTTATTAAACTAAATGACTTCCATGAGTAACTTTTCTTTACTTTTCCACTAGCTGTCTACATTTATTTTACGAACACTAAGTGAATAAAATTTAAATAATTAACAATTTTTTAAATATAGTAAGCTGAATATAAGCTTTTTTATTTTTAAATTGTGTAGAATTCATGAAACATTTTAATGAATCTTATAAAGGCTTTAAATGCAAGCTTAATTTTTAAAAGAATAAATAAAAAGTTAGCTGAATGTATATTTTTATACATATATTTTTTTACTTATTTTTATTATTAAAAATTTATTGAATTTCATTTACATTAAGCATTAAATTATATTTAATTTATTTGCGTTTTTTCCTTATTTGCAGTTACTACACTTATAAATATGAAGCAGAAAATAAGGCTTAAAACCGGAAAAGAAATTTAAAATAAATGTGAACAAATCTCTTCAAAATGTGTTTGAAAAAAACTTCAGCATTTAAGAATTTAAATCCAATTTTTTATTAAAAGAAATTGAAGAAAAAGCCGCCACTAAATAACAAAAAAAAAATGGTCTTCCCAACAAAAAATATTTACTACTGTGTGTTTAAATGTAATTAAAGATTTACTAATTTGTATTAAGGAGCAAAATTATCATTATTTACTAACCAAAATCAAAACAAACCAAACAAATTTAACAAATCAAAAAACATTAGCACGCACTTAACAGTACATATTGCGTATAGAAAGAGGTAAACAAACAAAAGTGCATTTTCAGTATTGCATCATCAACCAAAAACAACAAGCTTGTTTGAAAATACACGAACAAACACTTAAAAAAAATGTTACGCAATTGTGTGTGTTTTGGACACCGTGGCAATCACAAGCGTCGCAGTTCTTCGTTTGATACATCTTCATCGTGTCGTTCATCGGAAATTGAACGTGGCGGAAAAACGGCAACAACAACGACAGCTTTGGCAGCAGCGCACAATGATGGCAGCCAGCAGAATGTGGTGACGAATAGTCGTGTGGCTTCCAGTTTAATACAGTTGTTCCAATCGAAAGGTTGGTACCGTCATTGGCGTAAACCGACGAGGGGCATCAGTATGACGAAAATTGAAATAAGTAAGTGTAAAACATAATCTTAATAACAATAATAATACAAAATTTGCATTCAATATTTGAAACGTCTAACTAAAACATTTAAATTTAGACTGTAGAGCGATAATGATCTTTTTCTGTATTTTGTTAGCGACACAAAAGTGGTAATGATGTATAAAGTGCAAGAGTATGACAAAAATTTGAATATTTTACAACTTATTTTTAATGCATAAATATAAAAGTTATAAAAAAAATACTTAACGGGAAATAAGTGCTTCTTTTTGTTACTTTCATTTGCAAAATTACGTCATTTTTGTTTAAATCGCACAGTGGGCTTTGGATAGAAAAAGCAATAACTGCAAATAATTCTTTTCAAAAGCAAGCAAGCAAGCTTAAGTAATTTCACGATTATTTAAAATTTTTATTGTTAAATCAAAAAGTAATTTCAATTTTTGGGAATACAAAATTTAAATTTTCAAAAGATTTTGTTATTCGTGCTTAGTTCCCAGTTTTTATTATTGATAAAAACACTTGAAATTTATTGTTGATGGGATAAGCTATTCCTATGCGCATTTCACTGGTTGCTTAGGCCAAATCATCAGGAAACTTCATCCATAAAGATATTAGAAAAACTAAAGATATTAAACCAAATAAAACTGTTAAACGTATAAGAATTATATTGTTAAAAAAATAAAATTAAGAGACGATTTACAATTCAGCTAGCTGAATATAGATATTTCTAGCGATTTCATTACATTTTAACATAAAAGTTAATTACTCTTTTATGTGACACTAAAAATTGAATTCAGCTGGCTTATTTCTGATTTTTTTTAAATTTTATCATTTTAACAATAAAATGCAGCTAGCTAAATGTGAATTTTTACAACTTTACTTCAAAAAACCTTTAATTTGCTCATTTTTTTATAAATATGTTTATGTAACCCAACCTGCTGAAAGCCAATATTTTTTTTAAATTTTAAACCAAAACCAATTAAAACATTTGTAGTTCAGCTAAATAAATAACCAACTTTTTTCAAGAGAAATTATTACAAAATCACTATACAGCTAGCTGAATGTAAATAAGTTTTTTAATCTTGAGACTTAAAATTAATTTAATTAACTACAAAAATTAATTATAAATAGTATTTATATAAAATTCAGCTAGCTGAATATTCATATATTTTTAAATATTAAAAATTTAATCAAAAAATAATTTAAAAAATACAACTCATTCACAAAAATATTCATTAAAATAAAAAGTTTAAATATAATTTATGTTGCTTAATATCCATGTGAGCTAGTTTGTTTGTTTGGCAAAATTTAAAAGTTGTAATTAAAAAACAAACAAAATTAAAAGAATAACAACTCAGCTAACTAAATTTGAGTTTTTGCTAGAATTTTGTTATTTTAAAAACAAAAATTTAAGAAATGAATTAATAAATGATACTCCATCTTACCCATGTCTTTATATATTCAAAATTTAAATTAAAAACATTTTTAAAAAAATTCAGTTAGCTGAATTTTATTAATTCTATAACCTTTGTGTCTCATGGAATAAAGAATTTCTGTTACTAAATTTTTCAAAAAAATGTGAGTTTTTGCAGCTTAATTCCTTAAAGTCTTTCAAATTTTAATACAAAATATGTATCAAAATTATAATTCAGCTAGCTTAATTAGAAAATTTCTAAATTTTTTTTATAATTTAATTAAATACATAATTAGGAATTAAAAAATAAACCTTGAAATCGACAGCTTCTTAATAGTTCAGCTAGTTGAATTGTCTATTAAAATTATAATTCAGCTAGCTGAATTAGAAAATGTATAAAACTTTTCTAAATATTAATTAAGTCATTAGAAATTAAAAAATAAACCTTTTTAAGAATTCAGCTAGTTGAGTTGTCTTGCTTTTTAATCTTCGGAACTTGAATTTTTGGATTTCCAAATTTAAAATTTTCGATTTTTAAAATCTTTTGATTTTATTAACATATTTTTTTGAAAGTGTTGTTTTGAATTTATATTCTTTGCTATGTTTTTTTAGCATTTCCTTGTCCTCTTCTTGTTTAATATTTGTGTGTGTGTTTGGTTGCTTTTGTATCGTAAGCTAAAATGCAAAAAGGCGTAACTAACCAAAAATTCGAAATCGGGTTTTTGATTGATTATTATAAATGTTATTTAACAACATTTTACTCTTCCGCGGCCAAAAATTACGCTTTTATTAAGAAAAAACCAAGGGGCATAACTACAAATATGTTTATTTGATAGATTCAAAACGACGTATTTACACATTTTTTTTGTAATAAAATAGTTTTCTTTGAAAATTGCTTTAAGAATTCCATGGGAGACTTATAAATGCGTTTTTTTTTGGACAAGTTCCTTTTTTTAATTTTTCAAAGTTTTTTGATTGTCCTGTAAAATATTGTTTTTTTTAGTTACGCCTTTTTGCATTTAAGCTAACGATATATTAGTTTTGATTTTACTTTTGCTTAAATAATGAGGTAACTTTTTCATTATTTTTCTTTACAATTTCAATAAAACTTCATGTTGCTGCAGGAAAAATCATATTTTATTTTGTTATTTGGTTCCTTCCTTTTCTATTTATGGCCACTGTTTTTAAAATGTCAGTCATACTCATACTTGGCTATCACGTGTTTTAGTTTCTGTTACATTTTGATGTCATATTCTAGACTATACGTTGCTTGTTTGGACATGCTTCAAAGTCGATCAAAACACAATTTGTGTGCTGGAACAGACTTTTAATTGTTGTTGGGGGGATTTTTTTTTTTTTTGGCAAATTTGCTGTTCATATTTTTTTGTTGTTATTGTTTGAAGGTAAAATTTAAATTAATGAAAATTTTAATTAACCCCCTGGGCTGCGTAAGAGTAGAAGCACTGTTAAATTGTATTTTGTAGTTTGTGTAAAACAAAGTTTTTTGAAATAATTTTTTTTTAGAAAAATATTTTATTTGGTTGTATTTTTGAAATAAATGGGCGGACGTATGAAACTTATTTAATTAAATATTAATCATACGCCCATATAACTTATTAGTGTATGCTAAATACGCTTATATTAATACACTAATAAGTATTTAACATACACTAATAAGTTATAAAATAAAAGATTTAGGAAAATTGGCATAACTTTAAAAATAATTATCTTTTTGAAATTTGAGACATCGTTAGATAAAAAGTTAAGTTTTTATACTGTTATGTACAAGGCGAATTCATTTTTCAGGTTTTTTTTTTCTTAATTAGAGAGAGGAATGTCAAAAGTTACTTGTGTTTTTGACATATCGGCCAACGAAAGCAACAAAAAATACATTGTCGCCTTGGTTATGTAGTTAAAAAAAATAATAAAAACTTTAACTAAAAAAAGATTTGATATTTAAACAGAATTAAGGATTTTTAGAAACTTTTTACCAAAAAGGCTTTCAATAAAGGGATCTTAACTTTTAAACTAATGATACAAAATCTCTTAAATTTTTAAACGCTCTCAAATCTCAGAAGGGACACCTTATTAAATCAAAGCTTGTGAAAAGGCTGAGGGCACTCTGAATGTTGATAGCCGGGAAGCGCTAAAAATCTGAAAGAGTACTTTTAAAAAAATCTAGGCTAGTTATCGATTGTATTAGGTTACTCATGAATAAGTTTAGGGTGAGAACCTAATGAGCTCTGGGCCATTGCAACGGCATCGGTAATGAAACTGATAAATTGGCGCAATTGGCACTAGATAATTTAGCAGATGAATATGGATAAAGCACTGTTATGCTTCTTTAATTATGGAGTTGTTGCAGGGCAAAATTCATGCACGGAAGAGTAGAGAGAACTGTAGTGTTTTAATGGCCACATGTCCGGCACTAAGAAAAACAGACTCTACACTATATATTACCATGAACAGGATGAACCTTTGGATTATTAAAGAAATAATAACAGGAAATTGTCTACTAGTTTACGTTGCTCGAGCAGTTATGCTGAAGATAGTTAGCTCAATTGAGTCCTGCAATGTTCCCTTTATGATACCCAGCGCTAAAAACCCTTCCCATACAGCAGCTACTCAATGTGAATCACTTCATATTTTAACCAATTCGTTTTCCTAATGATAACACAGCGCAGTTAGTTACTTAGTTCTATTTAAGAGAGATAATCCAAGTATACAAACGGTGTTTATCAGTCCCGAATTCCAGGAAATTTTCACAGTTTACAGTGTTGCTTGTCGTGACAACTTCTACAGTTGTCACTGAATTATAACTGGATAGTGCCTATTGTAAATTTTATGTATTTAACTTAATTAACAAATAGAATCTGGGAATTTATTTCTCATGGTGAGTACATTTATAATATAAATTATAAAATACAAAGAATGCGGACGAAGGCAGTATTACATTCTGCTGGTATCTAATAGTTGTATAAATTTTCTTTACAATTGAATCGTTTATTTCAGAAACCCGTCAAGTGTGCCTATTTTTAATGAGAGTTGACGTGTTTCTGAAATAAACGATTCAATTTACTTCATTGCTAGCCAAAGGATAGCTAAAGTAAGCCCCATAACAGAAATATACAAACGAAAATTCTGATAGTGCATAGAAAATATTCATGGCAAATATTGAAGGAATAACACTATTAAAGTATAAAAGCTTTTGAGGATTGCAATGTGACTTTGAATACACATTCGAATAGTATGAAAATTTTTATAATAAATGTTACTCAACATGAGAAATAAATTACCAGATTCTATTTGTTAAAATATTTGTTTTTGATAAACAAAATTAATAATGTTAATTTTCCAACAGCTAATTACCAACAACTAGCGCTTTTTGTTTGAAAAATCTTTTCAAAAAACACAACAATATTAAACATTTTGATTTAGGACAACGTTTATAAAGCTTAAAAGATTATTATGGATATTTGTAGCAGACGAAAACAGTAATTAATAGCGAATAATTGTTTAAAAACATTATAGAATCTCCTACAGTTCCTAACGCACAGATTTATTATAAATTACACCCTCCCGCCTGCCAAACATTTAACTTTAATAGTCATAATTTTTTAACAAAATGATTATTAATGTTTTATGCATATTCCTACAGTCATCGTGCAGACTACCAATTTTTGTTGCAGCAATTCTTGAATTTATTGGTGAGAGAGGTGAGAAAGTATACTCAGTTTCTTGTACTCCGCAATTCTGTTTTGTTTTGTAACTCTCACACTTTTAAACTTGAAGATTTGTTAAAAAAAAGAAGAGGAACGACAAGGCAAGACCAGAATGTCCGTAAGTGTGTCAAAGTTCTTAAAAAACAAAATTCAAACTTTTTTAGAAATTGTAAAATGTTCTTAATTCGAACTTATTGAAAGTTATTTAATGATTATTTAATTGGCAATTATAGCTGTGAAAAAGATTTACATGGATACCATTCGTAGGGCCTACTCCATGTTGGATCTTAACCATTGAGATGGGGGGGAGGGGTTTGTTTGCGTTTAAAATGACCTTGAATTTTTTCGGAACATGTGGATATTTTGTTGAGTTTTCATTGCCTTCTTGAATCATAATTTATTTATCTTGTTTAGCCAATCATTTTCCCTAAATGGTTTTAATGGAACAGGAAAGTTATTGTTTGACTATGATAAATGTGTTTACTTAATTTTTGTTTTTTTTTTATTTTGTTGGCTTTTAATAAGAAAATCTATGGTGTTTTCTATCATTATTTATTTACTTTTGTATATGCGTACATTTATACAAAAGCCATTAGCAAAATTTTTATTTCCTGTTTAAGAAAAGCGAAAGATTTGTATTCGTAGTCAAGGTCTAATAGAAAGTTTAACAATTAATGAACTTTTGTTAGAAGTTTTCTACATACCCCTTTTTTATGTGAGGAAAGTGCTTTAAACTTTAGACATTTTCAAAAATATTTCCGTTTATGCTAATTTAGGCTTTTTATGAATATCTAATGTTTCCTATTTATCTTTGTTTAACATTTTAACTTCTTTAATCCATCGGGCGAAAATGAATAATCATTATTATAATTTGTATTCCGACTATAAACATAACATTTCATGCTCAACAGAATTTTTAAATTATTGCAGAAAGAAATTTTAGTATCACAATCAAAGGCAAAGTTAACCGAGTTGTGGCCATGAAAAAACGACTGGAGTAAAAACTTTCACAAAAGAATAAACAAAATTTAAATTTCGTCTATTTAAAAACTTACAGCTAGAGAAAAAACATTTTTCAATATGGTCACCTCTAACAAAACTATTTTTGACGAAAATTGCGAAAAACATAGTATGGCTAATTAACAAAGTCTCGCTTAAATGTGCTAAATTCCTATTTAATACTATTGATAAACTGAAATTTATTGTTGATGGGATAAGCTATTACAATGCGCATTTCACTGGTTGCTTAGGCCAGATCGTCAGGAAACTTCCTCCAACGATTTTTGATAAACTAAAGATATAAAAGAAATAAAAGTGTTAAGCGAATAAGTTAATTCATTTTTGAATCCCAAGAAAAACTTTTATATCGTATGGTTAATTTTACCATATTATTGTCACCGGCAACCAAATTATTACTGCTCCAATAAGCCAAAACCATATTATAGTTGCCTCCAAACATATTATGGTTAATATTAAAAAAAAATATGTTTAACACATATAACAGCATGATTGTTTTTCAACCATAGCGTGTTGCTCTTAGAAAAGAGGAAAAAACTTTTGTAAATTTAAAAACAAATTGTGGTCATATATAAGCATAACATGATTAGAGGCAACCATAATATGGCTGTGGCTTTCTTATAAGGGACAAAATTAAACATAATCTGGTGGCCGGTAACAATAATATATTTAAATCAACCATTATTGGTGGTGACTAGGGATGCCAATCCCGATCCCGAAATTGTTAACAAAATTTTTTTGTTTTACCTCTTTTTATAAAAATAAACTCATCATGACATTCCCCCTTGAGAGGATAGGGAACAAAATATTGATCTTTAATATTTATTTGATTAACTCTGTTAATACTATCATTGAAAACGAAAAAAAGTAAACTTTGTTATTCTCTTTAAGCGTGTCCAACAATTATGAGAAATTTTAACGAGAAGTGCAGAAAATAATTAAAGAAGAAAATAAATAAGAAAATGTCTTTTGAAATGCACAAGGCATTTCACTGGTGCACCAAATTCGAAACTGAAACTTTACTTTTCTTAGAGTTTAAATTATTAAAGTGTTTTACTGGAGTAGGCCAAGGAACAACGACAGTTTATGGAGCGATTTTAAGAAATAAAGAAATGTATTTTACACACTACATAATTCCTACCACTTGGTGGTGGGCAAAAAAATGTGTTGTTTTTGTTAAATTAAGATTTCTATGGTTAACTAAATAAATTGATTTTGATAATTAATTTTGAATTCAAATTTGAATTATTCATTCTTATTTACTTTATAAAAATTTTAGTAGAATCTTACATATAAATCAATTACAAGTTTGCTCTATTCAATTACAATATTAATTATTTTTTTTTATTTAGTTTGAATCAACTAAGGTAATTAAATAAAAAACTTACACATTGTTAGAAATCTTACGTTGTTTTTTTTATCATATTTTTAATTAAATTAATCATTAGTTATGAAAAAAATCACAATTTTCAATATTTGCAAATTTTAGTAATAAATATAACATTATATTTTACTTGAAAACAAAAATAAATTAATAATATAACTTTGCTTGTAAACCTCTTTTAAAGACTTTTTTTTTTTTAATAAATATCTATAAAAAGCATTAATCTTCTAATTTTCAAAAACCCCGAATCCCGAAAAATCCCGATATCCCGAAAAATCCCGGGATCCCGTAATATCCCGGGATTACGGGATTTGATTTTTTAAAATCTCGAATCCCGGGATTTGCGAAAACCAGTCCCGATTGGCATCCCTAGTGGTGATCATATTTAAAAATGTTATATTTTTGTTTATATTTTATGTTAAAAAGGTTTTGTTGGTGGTGATCATATTTAAAATTTTTTCTTTCTTTACGTGTAAACGAGCTAGAACTGTCAAAATTTCTAAGAATCACCCAAGGCGAATTTATTACAGGTAATCCCGGTACCACAACAAGTACAACTCGTTAAAAAAACAAGCAATTTGTTATTCTTAAATCATTGTACAAAGTCAAAAAACAAAACAGAAACAAAGATAATAAATAAAATTTTGACATGCAACAATTATTAAGCTGAAAACGTTTTTGGCTGGGCTTTTAAGACCACCTGTAATGAATTCGCCTTGATTAACACTATCAGGTTTCATGTTAACCCCTATCGGGGATAAGATTTAAAGTTTTTATTCCCATGAAATATTTCTTGCCCGTGAAGGGAGAATTACTATCATAAATTTCATGGAAACGTTTGCTCCTGCTATCAATACGAAGTGAGTGTAAAATAAGGAAGAAGATTATTCAAATACGGAATAAGGATATTAACGGCTTATAGTTCAAATAAAAATTAGTTAAATATTATAAGTTTTCGAAAAAATAATTGCAAACTAGAGGGGCAAAACAAAGTTTTTAAATGCAGTTTTTAATCGGCAGGGTACCATTTTCTCACAAAGAAAGTATCATTTATGATGAGCTCATATAAAGTTAATTTGCTCTTAAAGCTGATTCCTAAAAGATTTTATTATTATACAAAATGCTAGCTGGGAAACGATTAATCACCTAGAAGAAGCATTTGAAAAAGAATGAATCATATTCGAATACTTATTCAATCGCTTTAGTCTTAAATCAGTTTTAAATTGAAAACATTTACCCCGTCATCATAAACGATTATTTAATTTACCAAACGCTGATTAAGAAAAATGTTCATACAAAATTTGTTATTAAAATGAAAATATTTTTATTAATACAGGAATTAGAGATCATTATTTGAACATATAAATAAATCCTTTTTCAATCGCTCAAATGATAAACCAGTTTCTAATCACCAGAAGTACTCTCAGAAGACTTATTTATGATTTTTAAAAGAAATGCAAAATTAATAATTTTTTTGTTTGTTAACCAAAATTTTATATTTAAATGAATTAATGAATTAATTTATGAATTTCTGTTTCTTTTTTAACTTAACTTGTTAAATAAAAAATATGTTTTGTAAAAGTACCAAAATGTTGACTAAAGTACTCTTTTGCTTGGTGATCAGTATCATCTCAATTTTTCAATTTTCCATCACTGACATGTACTGCTTTACCTATTTTGTACTCTCTCTTTCGTCACGGAACTTGCAGCGACAAAATTCGCAGAAGATAAACGAGCACTTAGTTTATTAAACATTTAAAATATTTAATTTTGAGTATTTAAAAAAAACCAAGGACGTTAACCTGTAAACAAATTAACGAAATCCCAAACCACTTGGATTTATAAAAATAAGTAACGCCTTTTTGCACAAAAGCAAATATTCTCTTGTTACAACTTTGTGTCATTTACATTATTTCTCTATTATTTTTGTCTATTATTAGAATTGAACGACATGACTGTTTGTGCTGTTTATTTTTTTTTTAATTTTGTAAAAAAAAAACTTAAGCCCGTGCCAGAAAGAAAACCAAAAACCAACTGTTAATCTACTTAACAAGGATAATACTTGAAGTTGTCATAAAAATGTGTATAAATTTAAACGTTATTGAACTATTGCGGTATTTTTTACACCAAAAAAAAAAATTATTAAATTAATGTTAACAGCTTTTTTTCGATACTTTGAAAAAATTGCGGTAAAATAAATGGTATAATAATATATCTGTCTAAATGATAAGCAAGGCGAATTCATTACAGGTAATCTTGGTACTACAACAGGTATAACTCGTATAATCATTGTACAATGTCAAAAGCAGCAACATAAACCTAAAAACAAGTTATCAGTGTAATGAATTCGCCCTAACCACAAGCTTTTGTACCTCGGTGTGATCGCTATTGTACGAAAAATTGGCAAGTCAGCCATAATTTTTCGTACAATAGCAATCACACCATCAACATACTTTGCACTCAAAGTCAAAAATTTATCATGAAGTTGGCTTATTGTATACACATCGATAAATATTTTGGTCCTCAGATAAAATTTCAAATTCAAGACGTTTGCATTGTAGAATAATTACATTACAAATAACGTTTTGGAACTCATCCAATCTTTATTTTAGGAAGACAAAAGAGATTTCTGTTAATAACTTGGCGATTTATACAAGACATTTTTTAAATTTTCTCTCAATTGATTTCATTAAGCCTATTTAATGCAAAAACAAAATTCTTTTATTATATTAAATCGGAAATGTCCCCCGGTAAGTGTTGGGATTCTCTCAATGATATTTCAGCTTATGGACACTGGACGTTATGATATGCCACCATCATCGACAAATGCTTTTGCTTTAACTATATCGAGCCATAATAGCAAAAACCAACAACATTTTAGATTTTTGTTTTTTGATGAAAATCGATAATTTTTTATCATTTACATCATCTCTAAAAATCTCATATCTCTGGGAAGTACCGTAACGAAATAAGAGCAAAAGAAATTTCAAACGAAGATCTAGACTTCAAGCAAAGATATTTAAAAAAACCTTCTCCTGTAAAATTTTATTTTTTGTTCGTTACATAATTTTTGCAATAAGGGCTCGATATGTCCGCTACTAACAATCAACCTTAAGATATTGCGATATAGTGACTCTGAATGAAAGTATGATTAATATTATTACAAATAATTAAATATCAATTATACGCCCGCAAATTACTAGAGCGAATTTTGCTTTGCACATTTTCTTTTAACATTTACATAAATAATACCGCCCCGCCCCCCCCCCCCCCCCCTTCCTTAAAAAAACCACAAAAACATTAAACAACCATTAACTAAAATTATTTTAATGCGATTTAAAAAACAATAATTAAACAACCATAAAATTTTCCACAGTGGGGCTATATGAAGAAAATGAAGAAGAAACGAATCTAAAGTTTATAAAATAATGGTTTTTGTAGATATTGTATTTTTTTTAATTCCATATTATTGTTGTTTTTGCTTAAGCTTTGATATTGTTACAAGTAGAGCGGTAGCTTATAATTCCTATTCGCTTAACAGTTTTATTTGTTAAATATCTTTAGTTTTTCTAAAATCTTTGGATGAAGTTTCGGGACAATTTGGCCTAAGCAACCAGCGAAAGAATAATAAGAATAGTAACGAATGTGATATACATAATTTTTATTTCTATGCTGACTGGTTTAGAACAGAGTTAAACATTTCATAGTACAATTGTGCTAAAGCAATCACACGTACATAAGTATACTCGTACGCTCTTGTATTCAGCCGTCGTTTAGGTATTGATATGCGGATGCTTACGAATTTTTTTTCCAGATTTTTTCTTGTTTTTTCAGTAAACATTTTGAAGTCAGAATGATATGTGAAAGCTATTTCATGATAAATAATGCATTTAGTAACGCGCAATGTCTCATATGTTACCAAATGTTTAAAGAAAATATGAAATATGCGATTACGATTACGATTCTTTTCATAGTGACATGAAGAGTTTCGAAGGTAAGAAAAGAAAGGATCATTTAGATATGGTCAAATATTAAAAATAAAAGAATGGATATTTGCAGTTGATGAAAACAAAGCAAGGCCAGAAAACACAATTGAAATGATTCACTATGTGTTTGTTGGGTAGTTCCCTCTCACTAGAACAACCTCATTTTTAGTTTTGTTTACCCCTGGTTTAGAAGATAGATGGGGTGACAAAAAGGTTCAAAAGACAGATTTTACCTGTTTACTTCCCAAAAGGGCAGAGTTTCAAAAAAGTACCAAAACCTGACCGCTTATTTTTGTAATGAACAACGCTAAGTATTTTAATTTTTTCCTGTATCTTTTTTAGTTTAAGTGACATGAAGTGAGCGAATTTACACGTTTTTACCAATTTTTACCCCCTTAACATTCAAAGGGGGTTATCGATTGTAACACAGAAAAAAAATATTAAATTTTGTTTCAATTAAAAAATTTATGATATTAATTAAAACAATTGATTACATTTGCACCAGTAAAAAAGAAGAATAGTGTCAATTAAACTTTTAATTCACTTGATTAAACGTCTAAATCACTTGATTAAATTTTATTTTTAATTAGTGCTGAAAAATTGGTTTCTGTGCATATGGTACACATTTAAATTTAACCTTAAATTAAATTTAGTTTCGATTCAAAATTTGGTATGAAAGCCAAATATTAACTCAAAGTATCTTAAAGTTTTGACTCTGAAACTACCCAAGCCGCAAGCTAAGTTTTTACTGTATACAATTTAAACTAAATTTAAGTTTTGATACAAAGAAGATTTTAGCTTTAAATTAGAATTTGAGTCTTAAATAGCTAAAGATTCAAAATAAGTTTTGATTCCTTTAAGATCTAGAATTAAAGCTAAGTTACAACTTTAAACTTTTCAAAAATTAGGAATAAATTTTGGCTCTAAGAAGATTGGCGGCTCCATTTCAAAATGCATAATTTTTGGCAAATTTTTAGCTCTTATTCGTTGGTTTTAGAGTAAACACCAACAATTGTAGCATATAAATAACCAAATTTAGCTGATTCAATCTGTTCCGTGAACTCTTCTTCCAATTCAAACTCCTTTCAATGAAACACATGACGTTTGTTTAAGTGATTTTTGTATTGTCATCTCATTTTTGTAGATTTTTCGAAAAAAAAATAAACAACAAGACTAACATTCACATGAAAAAGCCTAAAAATATAAAAAAGGAAAACTTTTAAACAAAGATAAATTCAATAAGAGAAAAACCATAAATTTTTTTTTTTTTTTTTAAATGATAAAATGAGTGATGAAGGCTATAAAGGTTTTTCTTTGTGTAAAATATATGCCAACTCATTTCCCTTTTCATTCCAGGAAAAATGATAAGCCAGACAAATATTTGTTTAACAAAAAAAAAAAATACAAGAACAACTTTTTGTTATGGAAATATTTAAATTTTTATTTGTAAAATACAAAAAAATTCAATTTAAATCAACAAAAATTTTGTCAACTCTAAATTTTGCTAAAAAAAAAAAGATTGCCATAAAACCGTTTGCATAATTTACTAACAAAACTCCCAGATGTATGTATGTATGTATGTATGTATGTGTGTAAAAATAAAATGTCTGTTTAACAAAATCTATGACATTCGTGTTAAGATTTTATGTTGTCTGTTAACAGAATATTAAATTGTGCTAGACTGTGAAATTAAGTTTACTTTTCCCTTTCGTTTCTTTAAAGTTATAAAAAAGCTTTTTCATCCTAAGATTTAATTTTGGATGAGTACGATTATTTATAAAACTCCAGCATTTAAGATTAATTTATGCTAAATTTAAATAGGGGAAGTTTTATTAAAATAAAATGGAATGTATAATTTATTTGATTAAATTAAAATGCGTTGTTAACAGAATGTTTAGGAGAAGGAGAAATTTACAATTTTGATGACAAAAGAAATATGTTTGTAACTTATAAAATAACTATGTATATAGAAATATGTTTGTAATGCTGACAGAGGTTAATTTTAACTTTAAACATATCGTAGATGAGACGTAAGTTTTCTCTTTTTTCTAAGATTAGAAATTTTATTTTTAATTTAATTAAAGGCTAAGTCGTTAGATTTTGAAACGAACTTTCGTTTAAGCTAATTACGTATTTGCATTGCAACGAAATCTTTAAGATTTAATTTGAAATATTCCTTGAAATCAATATTGTTTACACCATTGTTTTCTTACACTTGGTAAGATTTTTTTCACAGAAGCTCTCCATATTTTTTTTTTAAGTAAGTGAGTTTGCTGTAAATAAGTTTTTTTTTTGTGTATTAATTAATGTATTTTTATCTATATTTTCATTAATTGCTTTTTAAAACTAATTTTCATATTCCCGCTGTTTACTTTTTTCTGCCATAAGGTGGATTCATCCATGCGTTAAATGCAGTGAATAATTTTTTTTACTGAGAAATTTGTCGGAAAATTTGTCTAAAAAACAAAGCTACCATATGGTTTACGGATGTAAACAATTATGCAAAATTTTAGCACAACTAGAAAACTTTTTATATTGAATTGTTCTCTAAATGTGTGTTTAAGATTATGGACGAATTAAGGAAGTTGATTTTATTATTTTTAATTTAAATTGTTTTTTTATTTATTCAGAAAAAAAACAATTGTCGTAACATAAATGCAAAAACACTATTAACAAATTGAAAAAAGTGGCATCTCTGTTCATTTTTTTTTCTAAACAAGAATTAAAATTAAACCAATTCAAGAAAAAACTTAACAAACAAAATAATTTCTCTCTATCTCAAAAGTAAGACATCAAACTAAATCAGTCCAATTATGAATAAAAATTCTCCGGGAGTTTTCTCCCCTCTCCCGTTTTTCTTATGTTAATTCAAAAGAAAAGAACAATTTTGGGGTCAAATTCACTTTAAGTACGAGTCGAACTCAAAAATTCAAGTACGAGTAACACTAAAACGTACTAAAAACAATCCTAAATGGGAATCACGTTTTATGAAATTCTTAAATTAATAAAAATTTTTTGACTTTTGTGAATAAAATCAAAAGTTGGTAACAGATTTTAATTATTTATGGCTTGTTCTGTTTCTAATTTACTTTTTTATACGTCTGGAAATATTTTTATGCATTTCAAAAAAAAAAAAAAAATTCGTAATTTTTATAAAAATACATATTTTTTTCCAAAGAAAAAATATTGTTTCTAAAACGACTGTGCATATTACTTTTTGCGTTTTTGAGTTCTGCGAACATATGTTGTGTAACTCCGCCATTTTCGAAATTTTTGTATGGGGACAACCCTAACGATTAAAGTTAGAGACAAGGTATGTTCCGAAAAATGCTCGGGTAGCAATAATATTGGGGGTCCGTCATATATTTGACTCCTCTAGGGGCACTCTGGGGCTAGTTAAATTTAGTATGGGAGCCCCCTTAAGGAGCACAGATAGGTGGTTAGTATGTTAACAAAAAATGAAGGGGGGGGGGAAATTTGAGTGGGAGTCAGTCTTCCATTTTACCCCTCTAGGAGCGACTCAGGGACTGTTGTGAAGCTTTTTTTAATTTTGGATAATTTTCCACTAGCTTTGACTCCGATGCGGAGCCATTCATCCCCATCCCACACCCCTAATTTTTTTGGCTCATGCGTTGTTTTTACAAACTTCACAAAATTGGGGGTTCTAGCGTATCGAAATCAAAAAGTCGTGCACTATTCAACCCCTACTATACACATTGAAAAAAGGTCTGGCCAGACTCACGAAGGGTTAAAAACTCTTGCATTCTCATTAAGTTTATATTTTTGGTTAAATAAGAACATACAATTTCTAAAGCATGATGTTGGTGTAAAACTGGTAGGTAATAATAATTTTTTCTTTCTAATTTCTTTTTTGGTTTCAACAAAATCAACTTTATAATACTTGAATCAAGCGCATTTTGAGATTGATTCAATCTTTGTTTTACTTAAATCAATCTCATTTTCGGATTATTTTAAGTTCGAAATGGTTATAACCGCAATTAGGTTTCTGAGGTGAAGTCTGGACAGACTTAATGCGCGCCATGTCATATTTTCATCAATGATTGGCTAGATTTTCCTGGTTACACAACATGTAGTTTCATCTAACCACCTCTGATTGGCAATGATATGAAATTTGTGTGCAGAAAGTTGCTAACTCCTTGGAAGCGAAACACCAATATAATGGGTTATCAAGGTGGTTCCTGCAAGGGCCAACGAGTCGGCCACACATTTTTGATGTATGCCACTGTGTCCAGTGACCCAATTAAGAATAACCACTCGATGTCCAGAGACATCTGGCATTCTCGGTCCGGCAATTTCGATGTGATAATCACACTCCAAGGATCTTATTGCCGGTTTAGTATCGGTAATAATGTGTATATTCCTGCCAGATATCTCACCATACCGAATGTGCCCCGCGACTGTGTAGGTGACCATTATCTCGGCCGGTTTCACTATGATAAGTTCTTTGTTTTTTGAAAATAGCTTTTTAAAATTTTATCATATACACTCAAAAGAAAAATCAATCCATCCGTACTCAAATCAATCCGAAGCGGTATTAATAGTACGGTGAGATCCTGATATTCTTGAATCAAGTAGAGAAAGATTGAAGTACGGATTTATCGCAAAATAATTTAACTATCCATATTCAATCCCGATTTTGTACTTGAAATAATCCGAAAATGAGATTGATTTAAGTAAAGCAAAGATTGAATCAATCTCGAGAATTCAAGAATTATAAAATAGTTTTAATCCAAATTCGTACTTCAAATAATCCGAAAATAAGATTGATTTTAGTAAAGCAAAGATAGAATCAATCTCAAAATGCGCTTGATTCAAGAATTTTAAAGTTGATTTGATCCCGAATTCGTGCTTGAAAAAAACAAAAAAGAATTTAGAAAGAAAAAATTATTATGATTGACCCCTTACAGAATGATAAAACACCAACATCTTGCCCATATTTAACCAAAAACTTTAACTAAATGAGAAGCAAGAGTTGAGATTTACTTTTTAACCTTTTTTCTAAGTGTACCGAAAATAAAAAAATGCGTAAGCCGAAGGGTTAAACAGAAAGAAAAGTTTAATATTTTTTTTTACTTGATTTAAGAATTTTATACTTATTTCAAGAACTTCCGGGATTGATTTAGGATTGTTTTGAGTACGTTTTAGTGTTATTCGTACCTAAATTTTTGAGTAAGACTCGTCATCATAAAAAACGTAATTTATCCCGGGTGTTTTTCTTTCTGTGTATCTAATTATTGGTTTTACGGCCAATTTCAACAAGTTCAGTTATAATTAACTATCAGTTAATTAATTCGTTATTATCGTTTTTTCCAAACCCCTTTTAATTCAACTTTCCCATAAATATTTCATTAGAAAATTGTAGCCCTTTTCTAAATGTTTTGTTATAAAGTTTCTTTAACAATTTATAGTTTATAACCCATGGGAACTTTTCAAATTGCAAGTATTAATTTCATAAACACTATTCATCACAACCAATTAATTTTAACACACACATTGCAATTTGCAATTAATTTATTATATAGAAACAATTACTCTTCAATTAAAGTTTATACATATTTCTAAGGAAAGCTTTTAAAAAATGAGAGAAAAAAACTATGTATATAATATAATAATTATATTGAATGTAGGAATTATTTATGTATGTACATATGTATGTATGCATGTATGTATGTATGTAAATGTTGGCGCTTTTGTAAACAAATTATTTATGCATCAAATGTCATTTCCATAAACAACTTGCCCAAATGAAAATAATAAAAAAATATGTGAATAATTAAATTGTAAATACTGGAATGTAGGAGTAGAAAATAAATTAAATAAAAGAAATAAACGGGTTTTTATTCATTTTTTTCAGCAATAAAGAAAAAAAAAATTTTATAGATTCAAAGAAAGAAAATAATATAATGACAATGAAGGTTTGTAGGAGGACAAGCGAACAAAAAAAAAAACATAATGAAACAAGTTAGAAAGTATAGTCGCTCAAGCCCGACCACTTGATATCCTACACTACAGCAATTAAGACAAATTTTCATTTGGGACCCATGTGAAGCTACGGATTCACCAGATAAAAATCATGTTATGAGGTTAACAAAGTGAACGCAGGAAAAAACATGTTTAAATATGGTCACCTCTAACAGAACTATTTTTAAAGAAAATTTTAAACATGTTATATTAAATATAACCATATAATTGTCTCCTACAACCATATTATGGTTGAACTAGTCCTCCATGAAGAAGCCACAACCATATTATGGTTGCCTCTAAACATGTTATGGTTAAATAAAACAATAATAAGTTTTAAAATTAACAATACTATTTTCCTCTTTTTGAAGAGCAACATGCTATGGTCGAAAACCAACCATGCTATTATGAGTGCTAAACATGTTTTTGTTATTTTTAACCATAACATGTTCGGAGGCAACCATAATATGGTTGTGGCTTCATGATGGAGGACTAATTCAACCATTTTATTGTTGCTGGTGAGAATTATATGGTTCAATGAAACACAAAACATATGTTTACAGTTTTCTTTAAAAATAGTTTTGTTTTTTCTCTGAGTGAAGCAACTCTCTCTGACAAGTATCAAAGTCAGTCTCATCCTACCTCATTATCCAGCCGGTGGTAAGCAAGAGAAAGCAACATAAATTTATTTTATACTTTTCCCATATACACTTTTTAATTTTTTTATATTCTACTTAATAAATTAACCATTGAATTAATTAATGAAACTAATTAAAACAAATAACTCTAGAAAAGTTATTGTCTCCAATTTGTATGTCAATACTAATATTTAAAAGGATGTCATGACATTAAGAGCTATTTTAAGGAGAAGTATTTGTATGTGAGCCATGCTCAAATATGGACCGATTTCAATAAAATTTGGTAAGATGATTAATATTGCAAAAGAATAAGTTTGTTCCGGAAAGAAGTTTGTATTAAGGCCATGTGAAATTATGAACCGATTCTCATAATTTGCAAAAGGTACTCTTAAAGGTACAATTAAAATGTATGTGCCAAGTTTCATAAAATTATTTTCAAAATTGGGACCTGTACTTTGCGCACCAGATAGCCTAGACAGACAACAAGCAAAGAATTCTTCTAATGGCCAATTTCAGCAATTTTTTTTAAAAACCAATTAATGCGTAAAATTCGTTTTTCATGTCAAATAAGTATACAATGATATGAAAAAGTATATTTAAATATATATTGATATTTAAATAGACTTATGGCATTTTCTTTTCTAAGTAAAATTCTGCATTTATTCCGGCTTTTAAATTTTTTTAAGATCTTTTCTTAAATACATGTGTTATTTTAAACTTTAAAATTAAAAAAATGCTACATGTTCAACACTCATTTTAACTAAACGGGGCATGAGTGCAGCACTAGATCAATGCGAATTCAATACAAGGTGGTGGCAAGTTTCGAGCCGTAAACACTAACAATGCAATAAAAAAACACCTGTTGTTTCTGTTGGCTTTGGATTGTTGTAGTTTTGCCACCACCTGTAATTGAATTTACCTTGCGCTAATTTTACTTTATTGTTTAATGCCGAAATTTGTGTTCTTTTGTAAACGTAAAATATGAAACACTTCTTAAAAATTAGGGAAGCATATCAAAATGTTACCAAATAACATGTAACACTTTTGCAACACTTTTTTTTTTAGCAAAGAAAACGCCATTAGTGAAAATGGCCATAATTCCATCGGAATACTAAAAGGTGGACCAATAATTTTTAGTGTTAACACACATCAGCACTTTTGTGTTGGGGGTATTAAAAATTTATACATTTCGTAAGTTTATGTATCAGGAAATAAAAAGGTAATTACCCTGCAAATAATATTGGACTACTTCATCCATTTTGATCAAATGGAATACTCCCTGGACTGGTCCAATGTAATGCAAGAATGGACAATGTCATAGTTGAAAAAGAGTTTGTAGTGAAACGACATGTCTTCGATTTTTAACGGCATGTTTTCGTTTTTGAAACAATTCAAAATTTCAAAACTATTCCTCTGGAGTATACCATGGAGAAGTTTTAAGACAACTCCTTTCTAATGCAAGCTGGGTTATATGGTTCTGCCCTAAGGCATCGCAATGTTAAAAAATCCATGTTTTTCCATTCAATGGGGTTACCTTTGGACTAGTCCTAGTCCCTTATGAGCGTGTATGGACTAGTCGCATTATTTGCAGGGTACAAGTAGAAAAAACTAAACAACAAAAACTTATGCACACAAAAACACACACACACAAAACAATAACAAACGTTAACAACAAACACAAAACAGTTAAATAACAACAATCAATCACAAGGGTGAACGTGATCAGTTTATGCTTATTTTATGTGTTTGTATGAATGCTTTATAACTTTTAAGTATGTAGTGGAAGAATATGAGACAGAGATGGATACTATAGTACAATTGTACTTGATAAAAAGGGAGTTTCAGCAATAACTTTATTTTCTAAAACAAAATAAAACAAAATATGTTGATGAAGATGGTTCAAATTTTTATTGTATTACGAAGATAAAAGTTCGGCAATTATGAATGAAAAACGATATCTGACAGCAAATGTCCACAACGAGCACGGTGACAGATGTCGATTCCCTTCTCAAAGGCAAAATGGCGGGTTTCAATCGATTCGATTGGCTCCGTATGGACTCTGTCCTTAACAAAGCCCAACAAAAAATAATCCAGAAGTGTTAAATCACACGATTTGGCTGGCCACTTAACAGCTGATGTTCGCGAAATTATGCGGTCGGGAAATTTGGATTGCAATAATTGATCGTTGCACTGGAAACCCCCGATATTTTGATATTCATTGGTAGCGTGGTACTACCTGCACTAATTTGGTACAATTGTTAAATTTTAAACTTTAAGGCCTACATTCCTTTCAAAAGAATGTAATTGTGTTTAATAAGCTAAACATTACGCTTCTTCAATACATTCTTTAGATAATCAATCTTTAAGTCAAAGTGATATAAATTTAAAAACACTTTCAATTTGAATGCCTTTTCAATTATGTAAATCGTCGCCTTAAATGCAGGCTTAACAAGATCAAAGTGTTCTTATCGTTTGAATGTTTTTTTAATAAATTCGACATTTTTGATCGTAGGGATCCAAAAATTTGCGTGAAAATTTACTTAAAAAAAAGCGAAGAAAAATCCATGAAAAACTCAAATATCGAGTTTTTTGTATAGTTACGTCCGTTTGTTTGATCAAAATTAAACTTAAAATATAAATTACATTAACGGTTTTATAAATTTTCCAGAATTTGTAATTAACAAACGGGTTTAATAGAACACAACAAATTAAGGACAACAAATATCTACTTACAATACACAACGAAAAAGCATATGTTTTTAGGTAAAGCTAAAATGTATCGAGTCATAACCGCAAAAGAAGCAAAAGCGATATCATATTCAATATTCGTTTTTTAATAAATGTCTTTATTATTGACACTTCATCATTATCTCCTAAAATATCATGGTCACATAAGTTACTTTAACGATTTAATAGCTTAAGCTTTTTATAAAATTGTAATCGTCATAGTCTTAAAAATCCGTTTTGTAAGTGAAAGTTTTTACAAAAACTGAAATCATATTTTCCATCCCTGGTATGAGAGCATTATGCCTAAGAGTACGTTGTTTATGTAGCATACTTAAAGGCTGCTTGAATACGTGTACTTGTATGTAAACAATATGGCATTTGTAGAACTGTTGTAGTATGAAATACGCAAATTTTAATAAATTTTTCCATGGATGTTGAATAGTTTCTGTTTTGTTTTTCAAGGGATTTTGTTTTCCAAGTTGAAGAGGTCGGGGGGTTGTTTTTGCAGTTTCATAAAAGTATAACAGTTATTTACTCAAGAAAAGTTTGAAAAAATTGCTTAAACTAAAGAAAAACTTTAACTTGTAAACAACTTCGTATTCATAAACGATTGTTAAATTTAACAAAGAAATATTTTCATATAAAATTTGTTTTGTAAGCCTTTATTAAATTTAAAATATTTTTATGATACATGCATTTCTAATGTTTAAGACTAAAGAGTGACTTTTAATTACATTTGCTTAAATCTAAATTTATACAGAACTTTTAATATCAATTTAACAGATCGAAGTGCATAGATAATTTGATGCCATAAATGCTTAAATATAATTTGGAAATTTGGTCGGTCGACACGGCTGACATGTACATTGTGCATTCCGAAAATCCAATTTGCGCCCCCTTATTTGCTGCCCTTTTTCGACAACAACTCTCTGACTGTTTATTTCCAGGTATTGAATTGTATCTGGTTTATTTGAGTAGACCAGTGACTTTAAAGAGTGATCTAAAGTAAATGTTCTAATACGATCAAATTTTACAACCTTATTTCTTTAAGTAAATAAATATAAGCGTGATCTGTGTGGCTTTCATGCCAGCAATATTGATTCCAGCTAATTGAAGTTAGCGGACATGTTTCTACGTTGGCTGTAATGTTCTAATTATCGTTATTTCTATAGAAATATAGATCAATGATTCCATCGGCCCATAAAGCTCAGCAACCATTGATTTTTTGGAGGGGATTTAACGGTGTTTTGCCAATGGCTTAAGATCATCCTGTTGGCCTGCAGAATATATGTATGTAGTTACTCTATTTATATTCCTTATTTCTTCTTGGAAATACACAGAAAAAAATAAAAATTGATTTCATTTAAAAAATTTGTGATATTAATTAAAAAATTAATTAATAGTATCGATTAAACGTTAAATTCATTTGATTAAAAGCTTAATTCACGTGATAAAATTTTTAATTAAAACCGATTTTATTTTTAATTAATGCTTTAATTGCTGTTGATTTCTTTTCCTTAAATAAAAAATTTCAAAATCACTTCAAAAGCTTAGATTTTGTTTCCTGGCGTAAAATTTATATAATTTGCAAGCTTTGCTTTGCCGTGAGTCTCACCATGATAAATTGTCAAACCAAACTCCTTTTAAAACATCTTAAAACTGTCAAATCAGCTGTCACAGAAGAAGGCCTGCCATTTTAATGTTCTTTGTCTTTAAAAAAAACTCCCGATATTTAACATCATCTATGTCCTAAAGTGAATTTTTCCTACAACTAAAGCTAATATTTGATTGTACAAAGACTAAGAGCTGATGTAAAGTTTAAACTCCAATCTGGTTTTGACTCTAAAAAACCATTAATGAAAGCTACATTTCACATGAAAAAGGCTTACGATTGCAAATAAAGGCTGTCTTTCGTAACGCAGCATCACAAATAAAAACAATGAAATAAAGCAGTGAATGCGGTTACCATGCAAAAGCGAAGAAATATGAAATTTTTGCAAAATTGTCATAAAGTTTTAAACTTTTTACAAAATTTCTAAGATTTTTGTTTTAAACTTTTACAAAATTTCCAACAAAAATTTAAGATTTCTGATAAAATCTCCTACAAACGGAAAATAAAATTATGCAACATATTTTCACAAAATTAAATATTTTTGTAAACATTTCCTTGAAAGTTTTAAATTTGATTGCAAAATTCGATGAAAATAGGATTTCTTTTCTTTTTGCCAAATTTCAACAATATTTTTTCCCACTCTAGAATAATAAGTGATATTAAATAATTGATGGTCATAATAATAATACGCCTACGTTATACGAATTTCATTGTTGGCCTATAAAGATGTATGGTTGATATTAACATGAACTATAAATATTAAGACAAGTTTTATGTTTTATTAAATCACATAAGATTTTTTTCTTTTTACTAACTAGTTTAAGGTTGTTGAAAAAAAATAAATTAAAAATAGAAATAGAAATAAATAAAACAAAACTTTCAAGAATAGAAAACAAATTCAAAAATATATGCAATTGCTAGAAGGTTTATAAAAACCTCCTACTAAAATAGAAACACGGCTACGTAGTTGTTACATGGAGGGCAGTTATTCGAGCAAGAGCAAAATACTTATACCCGATAGTTCTGAAGTTGATAAAAAAACCAATAACTCCAGAATTTTCAGACTCTAATGGCCCATTTCACCGATTCTATTTAAATATATAATTCGTATAATTTTAGTTTTATTTGACATTAAAAATAATTTTTTAATTTTAATATTTAAATAAATTGGTGAAATCGGCAATAGATGTTTTTCCTTTTAATAGTGCTGCACTATGTAATGAATTCTTTGTTCGTTCCCTCATTATCCATTGTCTCTATTTGACGTTATAAAGGAAACCCCTTGACTCATCTTTATATTAATTTGCAATTAGTTTGACCAGCTTTTCGTTTTTTATCTTTTTCTTATCTACTGATTAAACTGTAGTATATTTTACTCCATCGATTTTTGAAAGTTAATTCAAAAAATTAATAATTTAAAGGGAAAAACACGTATACAAATTTAACGTTGAAATTACCAAACTAGTTTTACCGGATAGGTAAAGATAATTGTTAGGTACGAACACGACTGTTTGTAGAAATTAGGGGCATTAGTAATTTTTAGGTTATCAAGTTTAAAACTTAGTTGAAGTGTTTTTTTTAACTGTGGGGTACTCTAAACAACATGTACCTCTAGAGTCTAGATAGTGCTTTTTAGAAAAAAGTAAGAGGTTTTAGCCTTTCTACAACTCAAAACCTCTAATGAAACAAAAAACTAAAAAACATTTCTTTTATATCACGTTAAAGGCGACTTATTGCATTTGGGAAATAGTTGTAAATATAAAACAAAAAGAAAGAAAAAAGAAAATCTATATAAAATATACAGTAGGGGACACAAGTATAAAGGTAGAAAAAATGTAATTTTTCCCAAAAAATTCGACTTGTTATTTAAAGGTTTCCTAAATAGAAATCGTTTAGACAATTTCTCAAGAAAGAGAAAATTATCCGAAAATTTCCTTAGGAAATAAGAAATATTTGAATAATATCCTATAAAAAGAACAACTTTGTAAGAGATATCCTAAAGATATAAAATATGATTTTTAAATTGAATATTACATTTTTTTTTTTGTGAAATTTCCAATAAAAATTTTAAATATTTTAAAAACTACGTATAAAAATTTTTCAAACATTCGAAAAAAATTCAAAATATTAGGAAAAATAGAAAACTTCCGATAAAAATTTAAAATATTAAAAAAATTCTTTCGGAAATTTCTTATAAAATTGAAAACATCCTATACAAACTAAACATTTTTTGAAAGCTTTCTAGAAAAATTAAGGCAATTTCTTATAAAATTGAAAAATTTATTGAATAAACTTTTTGTAAAACTTGCTATAAAAATTGAAACATTTCTAAAACTCTTTAAAATTAGGAAAAATTTAGAATATCATACAAAATTTTCTACAGAAATATAAAGGTTTAAGTAAATTTCCTATAAAAAAAAATTTTTTTTAAAATTCACAAAAATAAACATTTTTGTAAAATGTTTCCAGAAAAATAGGAAGTTTGTAAAAATTTTCCTATAAAAGTAAAATTTTTTAAAAAATATTCTATAAAACTAGAAAATATTAGTAAAATTTGCTATAAAATAGAAAATTTCAAAAATTTACCATTAAAAATAGAAAAAATTCTAAAAAAGTTCCTATAAAAATAGAACATTTTTATAAAAAACTGGAAACTTCCTATAAAAAAATTAAAATATTTTTGTAAAATGTCCTATAAAAATAGAAAATCTAGAAAATGTAATATAAAAATATAAAATCTTTAGAAACATTTTTATAAAAATAATATTTTTGTTAGAAATTTTCTACGAAAAATTAAGGGGGTAATTTTGTTGTTCACTTCACCTTGCGTTGAGAAAATTTTTATATAAAATTTTTTGAATTTTTGAAAGTAAAGTAAAATAAAGGAGTTTCTTAAATATTTTATTAAAAGACAAAATTTTAAAAAATATAAAATTTTTAGAAAATTTCGGATTAAAAAAATATGTTATAAGATTTTCTTGAAAAACTTATGGCGTTTTCTTTTCTGATTAATATTCTGCATATATTCTGCCTTTTACATTTCTTTATTTTTTTTTCTGAAACATGAGTTCTGTTTTAAAAGTGCAACGTGTTCTTTTCTGAAGATGTTCCCCATAAAAAGAAAAAATGGTACATGTTCAACACTCATTTTAATTTAAATGCCATCAATGTAGCACTAGATTAACAGCTGGTTTTGTTATTATATCAGTAAAAATAAATTATTTTTTTAGTTCGTCTCTCGTTTTTTTTTAACTTAGAAATTAGCGGTATAAAAAGCTCCAAATTTTAAACGATAATTGTACTTTATTGTTTTATGCCGAAACTTGTGTTCGTTTGTAAACGTAAAATATACAACACTTCTTAAAAATCAGGTTAACATTTAAAAATGTTGCCAGGTCCCATGTAACACTTATGGTACACATTTTTTTTAGAAAAGAAAACGCCAATAGATTTATTTATTTCTATAGAAAAAAGAAAATTTTACAAAGCTGTTGCTAAAAAAAAGAAAAGAGAATATAGCAACATTTTATGAAAAAAATAAAAAAGTAAGAAATAATTATCTATAAAAATTTAAAAAAATTTGCTTTGTTTGAAAAGAAGAAACATTTTGGAAAATTTGTTTTATTTGACTAAATATTATACTAAAATTTTACAAAAAATTTTTTTAACTTCCCATAAAAATAGGAGCCTTTTCAAAATGTCCTATAAAGGGGCCTATATACGATTAAAATGCTTACGGTCAAAGTCGTGCGATTAAAATTATTTATTCATACTATAAACTTGCTTGTTAAGCATTTTAATCGTGTATAGACCTCATAAAAATAGGTAACTTGTTTTGTGTTGACTGGTTTTGTTTGCTAAAATATCTAAAGCATATCTTAAGGATGAATAAAAAGTTTAATTGTTAGCAGTATTTTAAGGGATTTTTTTTTTGTTCTAAATAATTATTTGTGACTTCTAAAGGTTTCAGATGATGCCCTTAAAAAAATATTGGACACTGTCTTAATTTATTTATTATTAAAACGATTTTGTTTTGTATAGTATGAACACTTGTTAACCTAAAGTCTAATGACCACCACATAACAACTTTGAAAACAAAAATTATAGAATAATACAAAATAGAGGTGTATTTGAAAAAGTATTTAATACAAAACAGTTTACCGTTAAATGCGGAAAATAGTGGAAGTGTGTAAGAAACAATAAAACAAAATACCAGAAAAAATATTACAGTTCTGAAGAATAATATAAAAAATAAAAAAAAATTAAATTCTGAAAGTATTTTTGTTTTTTCCTGAAAATTAAAGGCTAGAAAACTTGAAATCAATAAAAAAAATTTAAGAATTTAAAAAAAAAATTAAAAATGATTAATAATTCTTTTCATGTGAAAGAATATGCAATTTAGTAAGAATTTTTAAGAAATTGTAATTTCTTTTAATCAAATTATTCGAAAGCAATTCAATTTGCTTAAGCGCTTAAAATTGTTCAAATAATTTTGAATAAAAAAGTCTTTGCCTCGTTAAAAAAATCGTTGGCAAAAAATCAATAAAATGTTAATAATAAATTAAAAAAAAGGATGTTTAAAGAAACGGGAAAACGTGTCAACACAAAACAAAAGTTTAAACAAATAAGATATTTACAAAAAAAAAATCCATTTCAAATGGCAGCACACGTTTGCAGTAATTTAAAAAATAAATGGGACAATATTTTTGAACTTAAATCACAAAAAAATCTAAATTTAGATGTAAAAAATGTTTTCTTTTATTTTTATTGCGACATCAATGCGTTTAGTCGCTGCATTTAAAAATGTTAGACGCCAATTTTGTCAATTGTTTTTAGCAAAAAACAAAAAATTTGAGACAAGAAAAAAAACCTTTGTTAATTTAGATAAAAATTTAAAGAAATCAACAAATTTTTAAATGATTTTTCTTTTCGTTTCCATTGTCAGTTAAGAGTTCGAGTCATTCTAATTGCAATAATTCCAACGTTTAGTATTTTTCGTTTTTTTTTCAATTTTTAATTGTTTAGTTCGTGGATTAATTAATTTAATTAGTGTCCAATAAAGTAAAAAAAAATATAATGAAAATGTCTTTGATCAGAAGTAAGTACATAGTTTATTATATACCAACAACATCATCAAAAAACTCCTGGATTTGGATAAAATACGATCAAAACTGATCCATTAAAGACAGATATACGAAAGAAAACATTAGCCCTGACCTCTTCGTTCCGAAATTTGTTTAAATTTAAAAAATTAAATTTGGACTACTCACGGAAAGCTTGTTATACGGTTGTTTTAGTTAGGTCCACAGCAAAATGTGAATCTTTGTTTGGGCTGTAAATGAAAGCGGAACAGATGAAACTCTTGTTGATGTGGTGAATACAAAATGTACAGGGCTGGATAATAGAGTTGCGGCAGTATTCTATGATTTTTGTAAAGCTTTTAATCTGGTGGATCACAAAATTTTGTAGGAAAAGTTGTCGTTATATGGTATCATTGGTTCAAAACTTAAACTAATTGAAAGTTTTTTAACAGAAAGATCGCAGTATATTGAAATTTAGGGAGAAAAGAGTGATAAATTTCCTGTAAATTGTGAAGTACTGCAGGAAAGTGTTTTGAGCAACATTGCTGTTTTTGAGACTTAATGGAAGAACTGTAACGTTTACTGATGACTAGGAATGCGTTTTTTATGCAAATGAATGATTTTTGTCGATAGTCTAAGAACGATGTCGACCAATAATCTTTCCGAATCATTAAATTTGCGTTGATATGACATCGATTTGTTTTTGCATATTTTTGCATATTTAGTTTTTAAATGCATATTTTTGCATATTTAGACATTTTTGAGTGATTTTTTTTTTAAATTTCCATATTATAAAAATATGTTCTAATTAAATTTTCAAAAACATAAAAACAAACCTTCCAAAAAAAATTTTAAAATTAATAAATAAATTCTTTTGGAGCTTTGCTGTAAATACAAGATTTCGACAAAAGATCCTTCTATTTTAAACCGATGCAGCACCTTACATGGTTAAGGCTTCCAGTGGGTTAAATTTTTAGTGCATTTAAATAAAAGCTTTTTAAAAGGGTTTTTAGTTTTAATACGGTGTAGAAACCAGTATTTTGATACGGTGCATCATAATCGATCCAAAGGTCGATTTTGAATTTTTTGTAATTTAGGGCTTTTGTGAAATCATATTACGAAATATAGCTTTTGCCCTTGGTTGTGGTATATAATTAAAGCTAACAAGAAAATTGGCTACCAAGGCAAAAATGTCGATAAATCAATCAATCGTACACAGCAGACTTGAGTATCTCGTAATTATTTTAAGTTACAAAAATACTTGTAAATTAAAATCGTTACAAGCATCTTAAAATAAAATACTAAAATGTGTATTTAATTTAAATGTTAGACACAATACATTATCATTATAATAAAATGATTTAATTTTTTTTTTATAAAGATTATGCTTAAACCATTCTGCCAATGAATGGTCTATATGTTGAATAAATTTTATATTCCGTTTACAAATCTATAAACAACATTGGATATCGAGAAATTCAGTTAAATTTCAGACAAAATAGTTTCAACACAGGAAGTGGTGCAAATCTTTGGATAGCTGGATATTGACTTGAGAAAACTAAGCAAAGAAAAACATATGCTGGTAGTTTAAAATTTAATAGTTTGCAGGAATACAATAAAAACTGCAGTCAGTTATCAGTTTTTACGAAAAGCTTAAAAAATTACATCACCATGCCAATTTAAGCGCGAGACAAACTTTACACTTACATACCACATTGAGTGGCGCGTTATGCGTTAGGCTTATACAAAAAGTATGAAGCAAACCCAAATAGCGCAGTGTCAATGCTTTTCGACTGGAAAATCCGGGTTTCACAGCGCTCTCAATAGTAAAGTTGATTGCTATTGTTAAAAAAGCAATGGCGATTAGGTATTTTTAGCGGTTTTATTTTGACTTTTATTATGTTTTTGTGGGTTTTGTTAAGTTAGATTAGTTACAACTACTGTAAATGACACAACGTTGACGCTCCTGTTTAGCTACGTAATTTTTGCATTGAAAACGTTATGCTTGATGAATTGGTCTTTTAAGTGAGGTACAGACTATCGAACATGAATGACAGTTTTGCTCAAACTTTCCCTTGTTTGATAGTGTGGCCTCTAATTTTTGTCAGTTAACTGTCAACCAAAAGGTGTTAATAGTTGATTGTTGGTCAAGGCACATTCATTACAGGTGGTCTTGAAAGCACTGCTGATACCTTTTTTCTTTTAGTTTTATAATTGTTGGATGTCAAAATTGTGTTTATTGTCAAACTAGATTGATGAGCCAATTTGATGTGTAGGCAAGACACTTTGTTTTAATATTACTTTTTCAATTCCCTTTTAAGCGGCATTGCCACACATCGAACTGGTTTATCATACCACACACACATTAAAATGTGAGTTTGATAAGCCAGTTTGATGTGTGGACATTGCGCTTTATTTTATTTTTTTTCAATTCCCTTTTAAAGCGGCATTACCATAAACAATTTGGCTCATCTAACTCAAACTTATAAAAATGTAAGTTGGATGAAACAGTTTAATGTGTGGTTATGTCGCTTAATTCGAAATAGAAACTTGCTGGAAAAAATGTGTTTCAAATTATAAAATCAAGTACTCAAAATTAATTAAAATCTAAAAAAAAGTTTTTAAATAAATAGAAAATTCCAATAAAAAAAAAAAACAAATAAATCTCAAAATTTAAACAAAAAACATTTTAAAAATTCCTTAAAAAACGTCAGCTAAATAAAACAAAACTATGAAGCAAATAAAAGAAACGATTCTTAATAAAAATAACAAAACAAACTCCAGGATGATTTATACAAATTTTTAAATAAATCAAAAAGAAAAACAAAGACATCTCTAAATAAAAAAAAACGAAGAAAAAACTAAAAGTGAAAAATAACTAAACATTCCCAAAAGTATAAAATAACTGCAATCCTTTTTCATTAAAAACACAAAAGCATGAAAAGGACACAAATAAATTATTTTTAGAAAACATAAAGCTGCTCCTTAGCAACTGGCACGTCTCAGTTTTAAAACGTGACAAGTCTTTCCAAGACAAGGGAAAAATAAAGAAAAAATTCTTAAAAAATATTCTTTTTAATCAAAATAAAAATTCCAAGAACACTTTAAAGTATTATGTATAACACATAAACAATAAAACTATTACTGAAATATTTCCTTTTGCTAAAAATTTTGATTCGGTTTTGAAGTTACGTGCCTACCTTTACTTAATGGATTCGAAAAATCAACAAACTTTATTACACAAATTGAAAAACAATTTTAAAATGATGGGTTGCTTGCAGTCAAAGGAACCAAAATCCCTCGATCCCATGCAAAGTACGTATATTTTGAATTGTTGATTTAAAAAAAAAACATTTAAAAAAAATAAAATCATGGATTTTCAATGGGGGATTACGAGAAATTGAATTTCTTTCTTCTACTTTTCCCCTTTACATGTGATACTTTTTGAATATTCTACAGGGTGGCCTAAAATAACGAAAGGGTTTGAATTCATTATAACTTTTTATTTAAGAAATAATTATTAATTTTTTTTTTTAATACAGTATATAAATGGGGAATATTTTTAGTTTAGTCAGAAAAAAAATATCTCGAAAATAGTGGCAATTTTCTGCTTCGCAAATACGTGCTCGTTCCAACACATTTTCCATAACCTTTCGCAAAACTTCAGGTGTTATGTTGCTTATTTCGTCGCGTAAATTGCTTTTTAATTGCTGGATGGTTTTAGGCTTATTAATGTAGACTTTTCCTTTCAAATAACTCCAAAGAAAACAGTCAGGGGTGGTTAACTAAAATCACTGAGTCACAATCACACTAAAGCTACGGTCACACTTATCAAATATTTGACGAACAAAACGGGACCACCAAGCAAACTAAATAATCATTTCCGTCAATTTCCATATTTATTTAGATTATAAAACCACATTTTACAAAAAACAATTTTATGCTCTGTCTGGTAGTATAATTAGTTTATTTTGTAATATTAAGAACATGTTAAATCTCAATAACTATTAACAAAAGTAGGGGTTACGCTTATTTGGTCATATATTTAATAAGTTTGACCGTAGCTTAAGTCAAAACAATGGATCGTGATGATTGAAAAATAAAGCTCAACAATTTTGGCACGTTGTTCAATTGAGTACTGCTCCATTTTAAATTCCCCAAGTCTTCTCTACAAAATACTTTCTTAGTTAACATGATTAAGAGCGAGCGATTCATTAGATTAGTTTTGCTTATAAATATGTCCACGAAAGAAAAGGAGAGGCGCTAGCAAAGTAGTGGCTTAAATGCTAGTTTTTGAATATTTCTTTAAAAAAAATTGTCAGTTTCTCGTTTAAAACATCCAAAATATTTTAATTTTTCAAAATGAGTGAATTGTGCTTCTTTAGAAAACTTTCAGTAAAAAATGTTGTCCAAGAACATGGCAAAATCCCTTTTAAATCTACTTTCACTTCAGCCACAATTTGTATGCAATTGTAAATGAGGTTTATAATGATTTTTAAAAGTCTTTAATGAACATTTTTAAAAAATTAATGAATACGAATCGTTATCGAATTAAATTGAGGCACAAATTTACATAATTGTTTTTTTGACTGAAATTGTTGCTTTCATTGTGAATACATACCTAGGGGAAATGTTGCTATCACTGTGAATCTGGCTATAGCCTTGGGTTTTTTTTTTTTTTTTTTTTGTAAAAATTTGTTACCATAATTGTTAAAAATAAATATTCACTATAATAAATATCCTTTATCCTTTTGCAAATGTTAACTGACATTGTAATAAATACCTTTAAAAACATATTAATCTTTTATTGAAAAAAACAAGAGCAACAATAAAAAAAATAATGCATAAATTTCAAATTAAATTATATGACTGTCACAAACATACGGCAATAAAATTTTTTATAAAAAAAATTTACTGTAAAAACAGAAAGGTTTTTCTGTTAATTCTATCAAATGGTCAACAAAAGCTACAAACTTTTTCTTGATGGGAAAAGTTAATAAAAATTAAAATTGACAAAAACAAAATTTTATATTTTTTGCCTTTAATTGAAAGGTAAAAATATAAAAACAGCAAAATGATTTTAGCTTAATAGAATTTATTGTGTAATGAGGAGTGAAATTATTTGAAATGTTTTTATTTGCAATATATGGAGAGCTGATAGTGATAGAAAATAGATACATATCGTCATCTTAAATGTAAAAGGCCATAAAAAGAAGGATTCCTATTGATGGTAAATTGAAGGAGTTCATTTTTAGTTGTAGTCCAGCTCTAACTTAGTTCTAGATCTGGGGCCTAGTTCTAAGTCGTTACTCGATCACTTAAATCGAATTAGAAATATGAACTGTGGCCTGATTCTGGCAGTCGTGATCGCGTAATTTCTCGATTTGAAAGCAATTTTATTTCATTGGATCGAAATTATTTCCTCAGTATTGTGAAACTCAAATTAATGCTTTATAGCACTGAAAAAATAATTCCGATTCGTTCAGTATTGACTGAAATAATTAGATAATAAATTGCTTTCGAATCGAGAAATAACTCGATCACGACTGCCAGAATCAGGCCCCAGTTCATATTTCTAATTCGATTTAAGTTTATTAAAAAAAAATACCAGTTGTAAAACCAAAAAGCTAAAGCAAAGTATCAAATTTCCCGTATTTCCTTTTTTGGGTACTATTTTTTCCCCCATTAAAGTATCAACAATTTAAGTATTGTAGTGGCAGCCCATAATTTAGTACGAATATGTCAATGAATGGAGAAAAATGTTTTGTAAAAAAAGTACCAAAAATAGTTACGATTTCGATGTTCGAATTTCGAAAAAGTACCAAATTCATATACGAATTTTTTTTAAAGTATACAATGTTTTTATTTACTTTGTTTCTATGTTTATTGGTTCAAAAGATGAATAGGGTGTCAAAAAAGTACCAAAATTCAGGTTTTACCCGTTTAATTATACATTTGTTTTGTATCTCTTTTAGTTTTGGAGATATAAGGTTATCGAATTTTCCCATTTTTACTCTTTTTTACCCCCTTAACATTCGAATTTCCAAAAAAAAACCCCGTCTTAGTGGATCGATTTGGAGAGTGACCAATCTCTGGTCCAAATTTCAAGTTATTAGCTGCAGGCGTTTAGGCTGTGCGATGATGAATCAGTCAGTAACGTTACAATTTTGTATATAATCTATATATATAAATCGTGCGTTTTGGTTGGAACAATTTTCCAATTTGAGAACAGATTTGGATTCAGCACGATAAAGTTAATTAAAACCACATAATAAAGTTTTTGCTCCCGACTTTTTTTTGCCGACCAGTGTTATTTTCAAAACAATTTCAACCAAAAAGACGAACATCTTTTATGTAAGAACTTATCACTCTTAATTAATTTCTTAATTGCTTATAAGTAAAACAATATTTGGAATTTTTAATACAAAATTTCTTGGAAATAAATTTGTATCACACGTGTGTAGTAATTTAATCCACGTCTTGTTTCTGCCGTTGGGTAAACCTATTTCAACCAACACATCGGATAACAAAAACGAAAAATAATTTGTAAATAAAAAGAAAAATTTGTATATTTAAAATTGCCTTTAAATAAATTTGTTTAAAATCTTAAGGGTATACTTTCTTTTTCTTCAAAAAAAATCAATAAAAAAGCTTTTTTCCGCTTATCAGCATAAATGAAAAATTTAGCAGACTAATTTTACTTGAAATTAAAAGTTTTATAATAATATTTTATCCTTTAAACCCATTAAGATTTACGTAACTTAAACATTCTAATTAGTTTAATGTATTTTTTTAGGTAGCAATAATGAGCAAAAAAAAATTATGCAAATTCTTATTAAATTTGCCATTTTAACATTATCCTTTATTTATTAAAAACAAAATAAATAAATTGCTTGGCCATTAATTTTTATATTCAATGGAAGAAGAAGCGCGTTTTTAATGCTGCTGTTTTCTTATTTATTTTCAGCCATGAAGGCTGCTTTACTCATACAACGTTGGTATCGGCGCCACAATGCACGCATGGAAATACGCAGACGTTACACCTGGTCTATATTTACAAATTTAGAATATGCCGGAGAACTGGATCAAGTGGAGGTAAGTCTGTCTTATTTATTTTTTTTTTTTCCTAAAAAACTTTAAAAGTAAAACGAAATTGTGGTTAACTAATTTTATATTTAAGAAAAATAGTAGACGAAAAAAAATTGTTTTTGCCTTTTCAAGCACTTTTAAAGCTTCATTAGTCGATATTTAAAACAGATGTGGTTAAGGTTGTAATAATATTATTTTAAAGAGGTTAAGGCATTTAGTTTAACAGGTAAACAATTTTTAGAGCAAAAAAAAATTTATAGGTTTTTTTAAAGTCTTAATCTTAATAGTTTTACATGATCTGAAAGAGAAGTAAAGTTCTAGTTCGGTCATTAGTCTGGATATGGGACGACAAATTATAAATTGGTATGATCCGGAAAAACCTCTTGACGTTGGGGATGGAAGTAAAGCTGATGTAAGTCACTTGTGATAATTAGAAATTGTCCCAAAGAGACGATGAAAATGTAAGAAATCGATCACATATTCGGCATGGAGCCCGAAAGCAAGAATCTCATCAATAAGGTACGCTTTCTACATGAGAAACCCAGCAAGGACTAGTCAGTCGCACAAGAAAGTTACCCCATATTGGCGAAACTTGTGAAGGCCAAGAAAGAAGGTAGAATCCCGACTCTTGAAGAAATTCCATTGGAGGATCCACTGGTGAAAGCGTATTAGGCACAGTGTATTTCACTGTCTTCGGATGGCTAATGGTTGCCTAAAACATACGTGGAAAGTTCTGATGGCGAATTGGCTAAAAACTTTATTGTAGCGCCTTCTTTAGAAGATAGAGGACATCTACGCGTTACGAAACCCGTAAAAGTTAAAAGAAGGCTCCTATTGGGTCGGTTGCAAGCAAGCCGTGATTGATTTGATGGAAGTAGAATACCGTTCCAGCAGTGCAACTTTGTAAGAGCAGAAAAAAGTGTTTTGAGAAAGGTGTTTTAATCGATCAAGTGACGAGATGAAAGCCAGATACAATCGAGTGGCAAATTCAGAAGGCTTTAAAGAAGGTCAGATGGTTTTTCCTTTTAATCTAAAACGAAAGAAAGGATTATCTCCCAAGCTGCAGACTCAATAAAATGGACCATATAAGGTGATAAAGAAATTTGAACGAATCCAGAAATATAAGAGGCCATAATCAAATGAAAGTGGTACATCTAGAAAGACTAGTTCATTATGGAAAAAGAGAATCTGAGCCTATTCAGGACGTATCCACCACTCCACCACTCGCCGCTATAATTCAGTGCCGAACCGGCAGTCAGCAACGTCGATAGCAACTGGCAAACCTCGCGCAAAGAAACAAAAAACCCAACGTCTGCTGCTAAATTATTATTTGAAAAAAAGATCCGAGTTCAATCAGTCAAGAATATAATTATCAAAAATTTTTAATTCATTCCATCTTGTGAGTTACTTTCTTCACTAAAAATAATTTAATGACAATTAAATTTAATGAACTTAAGCCTAATTAAAATATCAAAAACTTTAAAGGCCAGAACATCACGAGTGATCGTGATGTTCCAGCTGGTGCGTGTGAACGTGGAAATGGCAAATAACGACCCCATATAAAGGTGCTCTCTTGGTACACAGAAAAACATTTTGCACCAGTAAAAGCATTAATCAAAAATAAAATCAGTTTTAATTAAAATTTTTTTCAAGTGAATTACACATTTAATCAAGTTAATTAAACGTTTAATCAAGTGAATTCAACTTTTAATTGATATTATTAATTCACTTGATATACCTCGATCGATGCAGAAGCCTCTCTCTAGGGTAAGCTTCACATAAGAACACGTTATTCGCTTGATTGGTTCTTAACATTGAATCCGTATGTTGCCAGACAAATAAGCAAAGCTTAAAGCTAACGATGGCCAAACTGAACAAAAATTTTATTACACCAATATTTTGCAATAAACACTGGAAGTTTTTAAAGTTACAATATTTTAAACTATTTTTTTTTATCTAATTTAAAAAACACATGTTTGCAAAAATTTAATAACAAAAAGCATTTGCAAAGAAAAAAAATAATTACTAGCTTTTTTTTTACACAAAAATAATGTGAACATTTCATGAAATGTCAAAATGGTTTTAAGAAAAATAAAAACCATAAAATAGTTTTTTTTTTATTTTATTGCGACCTCGACATGCCAAGTATAAAAAGAATATTGTAGAGAAAAAAATCCAGACGAGTTGCGTGTAATTCCTAAAATTTCATACAAAAAAGGACCTTTTACCAAAAAAATATGTTCCACAAATGTTTTGCAGTAAATGAATTGTAAAGAATTACAATAAAAGTGTTGTAACAAATAAAGGGTGTTTTTTCAGGCAGAATTCACAAAAGGTTTAGCCGTCAAACGTACTGCAATATTGCGACCCCTTTTTTAAATTTATGATCAGTATACTCTGGCAAAGTATCATAAAGAGATACACATTTGAAAAACGCTTAAAAATGTCCAAATTTTCTTTGAAAATCATTCATTGATATTTTATCACAAAATTGTGTTCAGCAACGAGGCTAATTTTTGACTTCACGGGTTTTGTTAATACACAAAATTGGCGCATATGGAGTGAGATTAATACATAACAGACTCTACGGACGCCACTACATCCCGTAAAATGCATCGCTTGTTGCAGTTTACACGCTAGGGGCATCATCCCTTAGACCGTATTTCTTCAAAAATGCAGACGCGTTACGGCCAATAAAGATCGCTACAGCACCTTTTTTAATGATTTTTTATATGGAAATATGGATAGCATTGGACTGCGGGAGATGTGGTTTTTACAGTATGGCGCTACGTGCAATACGGCGACCACAACCATCGACTTAGAGAAACTAACATTTTAAGATAAGTCGACTTTGAGAAATGGACCTGTCAGTTCGCCTCTAAGATCGGACGATTTGCCACTCCGAACCAGTACTGCAAAAAAAACTTAAGCGACAAAAACTAAATTTTACAAGTGAAGGTTGTTTTTATTATACATATTTTGTAGAAATTTTTTATGAAGGTTGGCTACAATAGTTTTTGCTATAAAATCGCAACGGTATCTTATGTGACCATAATATTTAAGGAGATGATGCAGGTGCTGCCCATAAATGGATTTATTAAAATAAAAACGAAAATTTAAAATGATGGCGCTTAAGCTATTTTTGTTCGATTATTACCTGGGTGCTACGTCAAGTCGCTGGCTTCTGCTGATAAAATTGCAACAATTGATGCCTAAGAGTCGAACATTGTTTGCATTATTTGGGACATAAGCCAGCAACTCTTGAAAAATTGTACCAAAATTTAAGTCCAAAATGTCCTTCGAAGAGAATAGATGCCGTGTTCAAATGTTAACGGCATGTAAAAAGATTTTTTCGATTAAAATTCAGTTTTTTGTGTTATTTTTGATCAGTGTTCGAAATAAACAATTAATATCGTTTCTTTGTGTTCGGTTCGGTAGATTTGTGGAAAACGCAAACGCTTATAGTGTTTGTGTAGAAAATCATCAAAAAAATAACGTTTCCCTGTGTGCCATCTTTCGAACACAATACAATAATACTGTTCTTATCTAAATCAACAAAGAGATGTGAACATTTAATTCCGTTCGGGGTTTTTTTTAACCACAAAATTCATTGTGTTCGGTTCAGCTCTTTAATGTTTATTGATTTCTTTTGTGCCTAGCGCCTTTTTAGCTGGTTAAAAGAAAACCAAATATTTTTTACAAAAACAAAATACACATACGAAAAATAAACAAAAAGCCAGCAAAATAATTTTGAACAAACAAAACATCTACACAATACACACACAAGCTGTTCGTACTACGGTCGTAGCTAAATTTTTTCATATCTTTATCATTGTAAAAAAAGAAACATTATAGAACATTAAAATATAATGTTTGTATACAGTATCACTACAATTGCTCTGTTTGTTTTTAACGAAGAACAGAACACTATATAATGTTCGGCTCTTTGTTCTGTTTATTTTCGAACACCTTTTTTGGCAATTTCAAATTCTATCTTGCTAAAAAAACACCCTTTACATTTAGAGCACAAAAACTGGTGGTAAGGACAAGGGTAAGACACAAGACATTAAGCAAAGGACAAAATGGCTTCAGCAATTTCTTTTTTATAAATGTTCAGCAAAAAAGTGTTTGTGTTTTAAAATTTTTTACACAAAAATGTTTCGCATTAATTTTGTCTGCAGTTTTGTTAAAGTTTTTTGTTTTCTATGTCTTAAAAATACATTCATGACAAGGGTTCCCATCTTTTCTGTTGCAATTAAAGTACATTGATTATTAAAGGTTAAGAAAATATAGCACAGCAGTATAAATATAAAGTACAATTTATTTCACTTTATTGTTAAAGTTAATTTTTTTTTTTTTTTTGGAAAAATCGTCATGACATGGTCTTAAGAAAAAGTCGCCAATATAAAAAAAACGTCAACAAATGGCCCTGACTAATAGTTATAACCTGAATCTATTTTAAATTCTAGATAAATCTAATCATGCGAAATAAAGTATTTTCGTGTACTTTATTATTCTCATAAAGTATAGAGTTCAATTACTCGAAATAACGTACAATACATTATTATAAAGTACGGGTGACAAGCGTATTCATGACATGCCATTAAAAGGTTATAAATGTTACTCACCATGAGAAATAAATTTCAAGATTCGATCAAAATTTTTATTTAAATAAAACCAACCATACTATGAAACTAGAGATTATTGAAGCAGGAGCAGAACTTAAACTGAAACTAGTCTTTAAATTTAACTCTGAAAAGAACTAAAACTGATTTAGCAATTTTACTTTTAAGAGCAATGGCATCTCAACTACACACAGAGAAAAACCTTTTTCAATATGGTCACCTCCAACAAAACTATTTTTAATGAGAATTTTTAAACATATTATGATTAATTTCACCATATTATTGTCACCGTCCTACCGTATTATGGTTAAGTAAGTCCTCCATCGCGAAGCCACAATCATATTATGGTTGCCTCTAAACATGTCATGGTTAATAATAACAATAATATCGTACACCTAGTTCAAAAGTGACTCAAATCCAAAAAACCCTAATTTTTAATAAATCGAGAAATCCTTGTGTTTGACCTAAAAAAAATAGTTTCCAAAAATCTTTTTAGCAACAGTTAACAACAACAAAACATGCTGATGTTTAAGCATATAAACCCGAAAAATTAAAATTTTGGGTTGAGTCACTTTTTAGTTAGGTGTGCGATATGCTTATCACTCAAAACGTTGTAGCTGATTTTTTTAACCATAACATGCTGCTCTTGGAAAAGTATAGTTCAAGTTTAGTTCTCGTTCAGTTCGTTAAAAATAGTTTTGTTGGAAGTGAACATACGAGTAGAACTTAAGGAACAAAAGCGGTGAGTAGGGTACCCCATACAAAAAAATTAAACTCCAACATCAGGAAAGCTTCAAAAGGGACAGTCTCCAAATTTGTTGGAGCTGACTTTGAAAATAATTTGCGTTGTCAAGCATAAGGCGGAGGCAAGCACAAGTCTGGCGTACTATGGTTGGGGAGAAGAGTACTCCATTAGAAGAAAATTAGTTAAAACGAATTTTAATTCCGATTGCGATTAAACTTTTCCAACGTATTGCTTGCACTTTCTGAAGCTTTGGTCCCAAATGCTTTCATTGCAATAAAAATCAGTGTTAGAAAATAAACAGAACACCCAGGAACGAAATCTATTTTTTTTAGTGTTTGTGTAAATGAACACAACCCTTAATACCGTTCGTAAAGAAAGAACCGAACATTGTAAACAGCCCAATTATGAATAAAAATTTCCCAAGAGCTTTCTCCCTTCTCCCAGTTTTCCTATGTAAATTCAATTGCAAAAATGGGAAAAGGGAAAAACTCCCGCGGAGCTTGTATTCATAATTGGGCTGATATTGTTCTGTTCTTCATTAAAAAACAGAACAATTGTAGTGATACTGTAGACAAACATTATATTTTAATGTTCTATAATGTTTTTTTTTACAATGATAAAGAAATGAACAAATAAAAAATTTGAGTAACGACCGCAGTACGAACAGCATGTGTGTATTGTGTAATGTGTATTGTCTATATGTTTTGTTTGTTTAAAATTATTTTGCTGCCTTTTTGTTTTTTTTTTCGTATGTGTATTTTTGTTTTGTTAAATACGTTTGGTTTTTTTTACCAGCCAAAAGAGCGCTAAGCACAACAGAAACGAACGCACATAAATGAGCTGAAGAGAACGCAATGAAGTTTGTGGTTTTTAAAAAAACCGTAAATGATCTCATCTTTTTGTTGAGTTGGATAAGAACAGTATTATTTTTGAGTACGAAAGACGACAAACAGGGAAACGTTATTTTTTCTTAATGATTTTCTACACAAACACTAGAACCGTTTGTGATTTCCACAAATCTATCAAACCGAACAGTAAGGAGCGGTATTAAGTGTTTACTATAGAAACCTGATTAAAATCATCTTACCAAATTTTACGGGAATCGGTCCATATTTGACTTCCATACTAATACTTCTCCTGCAAAAAGCTTTAACTGCCATAACTTTCTTCTAAATGTTGATTAACATAAAAGTAGGCAATGATTTATTTTACGTCAGCTACTATGTCATGACAAAATTTTGTACTGGTAGGTCCAAAATTAAGTATAGGGCCCATATTAAACCCCATCCTTAAATCTCGTATAGATGAAGATATCTAAGCACAAGAACTTAACCTCATAAAATGTAGGGTATCATATGGGCGGGCTTAACTGACTTTCTTACTTGTCTAATAATATTTATACTTTTACTTATAAATGTTTATTTCATTTCGTTACGATGGCGGTTTTGAAACACATCTGGTGTATCTACATAGTTAGTTGTAAAAAAACATACTTAAATTCATATTGCACTTCTTTAATATTCAGCTAATTGGACTAATGTCAACACTCTTGTTTCTTAATAGTTTTCCTTTTCTCATTTCATTTTCTGTCCCATTAAATTAAATACCCATACCATTTAACAATGTACGTTCCCAGAGAGTTTTGGGGGGTTCGTTGGCATTTTAAACCAGCCAGCAGTTGTTGCATGAAATTGTTTGAGGTTGTTTCCATGTTTTATATTCTTTTTTTGCATTGTTTTAATACGTTCGGTTAGAGCAACGTAACTGCATATTTGCATGCACTTGAAGAATTTTGACCTTTTTAATAATTTGCAACACAATTAATATCTTTAAAGTCGAGTTTAATTAAAAAAAGAATTAGGGAATAAATTATATTTTTAAAGATCTTAAGCTAAAGTTTCATTAATATAGTTTTGTTATCTAAAATTGTATCTTATTTTGTGCTCTTTTTTTAGCTGTATAATTTCTTTAACGCTTTATTAACACACATTCCAAATGCAGCTGCCCAAAAAGGTGGTTCTCTTGCTCCATCTAGAGGATCTTCAATAGGTAAATGTTTTAAAATTTCAAAGAAGAAAATATTTGTAATTTGTCACATATAAAATTTAATTTCTTTTTTAGATCAATTTGATTCCAAATATTCCGATGAGTCTGATTATCATGAAGAATATGACAGTGTTTCCGGTGCCAGATATAAGGGACCACAAATCAAATTTCCATTAACTAAGAAAGATATTGATACTCTAATAGATTTATTTCGTAAGAAAAAGGCAAGTTAACAAAAAATTAGCTCCATTCAATAAAGACTTTTGCTACTTTTTTTTTTTTTTTTGCAGTCAAATCGTCTTCATGCTCGCTATGTGGGCGCTATTTTAAAAGAAGCTGCTATAAAGCTACGCACTTTGTCAAATTTAAATACGGCCTCTACAGCAATTTCCAAACAAATTACCATCTGTGGTGATTTACATGGCAAACTTGATGATCTCTTAGTGGTATTCTATAAGGTAGGTTTAAACGAACTCATAATTTGGACACTGGACCCCACTTCAAACTACTGCTTATGGATAAAAGTCTTTTAGGACCCCAATTTTGGTTCTTATTTCGAAAATAGTTCCATTAAGGGATTAATTAGCCCCCTAATGCCCAGCTTAAGAAAAAATGAAAAAATATTGTGTAAATAATTGTTTTAAAGTATTTTTGGACTTGTGAGTTCAAAAAATATTTGTAATTCCGTACAATCAGTCGTTTACCTTCCGTCGTTTACAAAAGGCTCAAGGCCATGAAAACTAACCCAACAAAAACCATGGATTTACTTTTGTTTATGATAATTGTTAATGGAAGGGTACGAATTTTTAAGTTTAAAAACATAAATCTGAACTATCACTAAGATCCCAATAGAAGTTTCTTGCAAGCACTTGAAACTTAAATAAAATTGTTCAATAGTAAAAACACAGGGGCCTGATTCGGGCTGTCGTGATCGAGTACTTTCTTACTTACTTTCGAAAGCCAATTAATATCTAATTGTTTCAGTCAATACTGAACGAATCGGAATTATTTTTTTTAGTGTTGTAAAGCATTAATTTGAGTTTCACAATACTGAAAAAATGATTTAAATTCGTTCCGTATCGACTGAAAGAATTAGAAATGAAATCGCTTTCGAATCGAGACGGTACTCGATCACGGCTGCCAGAATTTGGCCCCAGGTGTCACAAATCAACTCAGTTGAGTTGTAAATAAAACAACTGGTTGTGTTAAGTTGTAATATTTTTATGCTTTTGTTCGCCTCAACATAGCTACTTTGTAAACCATAATACTAAAATTAAAAAATTACAACTCGTACTCGCGTACGTGTGCTGGACGGCAATATTCGACGTCATATAAAAATTATTTTTTATTTTCCACCAAGCACCGTCGGTACAACTCATGCAAACACATTTTCACTAATACTACCAGCGGGCTTGATGAGAAATGCTAAATCTTTTAATTAGCAACTGTAAAAAAGATTGATTAATATAAAAAAAATATATATTGAGTGTAAGAACAATTTTTGTGAAGGGTGCCTTGAGACACTCATAGGCATTAGCGGGTTTAGTTCTATTTCAGCTCTAGTTAAGCTCTAGCTCAGTTCTAGTTCAAATCTAGCTCTGTTTTGTTAAAAAAAATCTGGTTAAGATCTAGTTATGTTTTAATTAAGTTCTTTTTCACTTCTAGTTCAGTTCTACTTCAGTCCTAGTTATGTTCTGTCCCACAACGAAAATATTAAAGTTCAGTTCAAGTTATTTTCTATTCTAAGCACAAAGTTTCAGTTCAGTTCAAGTTCAGTTATAGTTCTAGTTAAGTTCCAGTTCAGATCTCGTTTGGCTCTTGTTTAGTTTTAAAAGTTAATTTTTCCTCTTAATTTTCCTTTTCAGAATGGCCTTCCCTCATCCGAAAATCCCTACATTTTTAATGGTGACTTTGTGGATCGTGGTAAAAAGTGTTTGGAAGTATTTTTATTGCTTTTAGCCTGCTTTTTAGCTTTTCCCAATGGAGTTTTCTTAAATCGTGGCAATCATGAGGATTCTGTTATGAATGCACGTTACGGATTCATACGTGAAGTGCAACAAAAATACAAGGTAAACAACAGCAAAAAAAAAAAATTAATAAAAAATTTTTTTTAAAAAATTGCAAAAATAATTCATCCTTCCTTTTTTCCTCTTTTTCCCCTTTGGGCATTTCCATTTTCTTTTTACATTGACACTCTTGTGGATGCTAATGATGCGGATAATGATGATGTTGCTGTTTATTGTGTTTGTTTGCTGACTGCAGCGCAATTCATCGAAACTACTTAAACTTATTGATGAGGTGTATCGCTGGCTGCCACTGGGCACTATAATTAACAGTCGTGTATTGGTGGTGCACGGTGGGATATCTGATACAACCAATTTGGATTTAATTAAAAGTCTGGATCGTGGAAAGGTGAGTGAAAGATACAAAAGCAATTAAATACTCACACATTTACAGAATAAAATGCTGTAAACAGGCAAAAATAAGTGAATGAATGCGGGGGTTTATTTAAAAAAAATATTATTTATTTTGCCCTTTGCATTTTATGTTTGAGGATGTGTGGGTGTGTGTTGTTTGCAAACAAGGAGTTTATTTTAAAAAAACGCTCATATTGACGTTGCCAAGGAGAGTATTACAGTTTGTTTGGGTTCCTTTATAGAGGAACTGATTTTAAGGTTCCCATTCGGCCAAATAGCAAATAAACTTGGCCGTCTGGATGACAGATTTGTAGATATATTAGTTATCTTTTAACTATGTCACTCTAAGTCACTTCAAAAGCGCACAGTAGATATGGATTAGTGAATGTAATACGAAAAAATCCGGATTTTGGTGAAAACCCGACAATGGCCGGTTGCGATTAATACGAATGGAATGAGTCTGAAACTCAAAAACTACTGCAGAGGTTGTCATGACAAGAAAAAACGAAAAATTATTTATTTAATTATTTATTTATTTATTTCTTGTCTATGGATTAATCCTTACAGACAGTTGTTGTCCATTTGGATATTCTATCTAAAATAGAACTAAAACTGTTTCTTGTTTTCATTAGTAAAATTAATTCGTGGAAATATGCAGTGACATATGTACGATTGGCATTGATGTTGGGTATCCCAAGGGAACCACTGACGGACCTTTCTGAGCTGTCTTCTAGATGGCTGTCACCATTTTTCTATCTGTCTTTTAAATTTGCGTCCTTTTTTTTGTTTCTTTGTATAAATATAGATATTTAGAATTCCAATTTGTGTCATTTTCCACTTTGTAAGTAATGTCCTCATGTTGTCCTCTATACTCCTTTATTTTAGCACTTTATTCAAATAAATATATGTACATATTTTATCTATCCTGGCAGCAAGCAGCCATCCCATCCTTTCTGCTAAATTTTTACCACTCAATATTCATTTTCAGTTTGTTGAATTTGTTACAATTCATTGGTTTGTAAAATTCCAGTCATATTTTTCAATTTTATTCTTGTTTTTGTGGCTTGTCATAATATGGACAAAAAAAAGGGAAGAAATCATTTAATGTTTTAATTAATTAAGCTAAAGTTTATTTAAATTTATTAAGCTCAAACAAAAATTTATTTGTAATTTAACAAAAATAATTGGAAATTTTATTTCAAGTGACCTAAAATTATTGCCACTTTTCCATTTGAGCGATTTTACAGAAACGAGTGTCATTACAATGCTGTTGATGGAAAACCAGAGTTCGAAACAAAACTGTACACAAACGTGAACAAACTTAAAGATTTATTTTCGTGTTTTTGAATTTGTTCACAAACAAAATAAAGTACACAACGACTGTTAGCTGATGAACACAAATCACAAGATAACGTACCGATCTTGTTTAAGCGTACGTGTAGTGTTCTTTTAGCATTCAATTGTTTTTAGTGGATGCGTAGGAAACATTTAATGTACGTCTTATGCTGACCATACGCTTGCTGCATTTGGGTTTTTTGATAAATGATATTACATGTGTAAGAGGTCACATAAAAATGCAGAACTCGTACGCTTAAAGAATACTACACATATGCTTAAAAAGTTGGTCCGTTATCTTATTATTTGTGTTCACAATCGTTGTGTATCATATGTTGTTTATGTGCAAATTCACAAAAACTATTTTTTTTTTAATTTTTGTATAGATTGTGTATGTGTACTGTTGATGGCAAAATACGGTACGGTAGTGAGTGTCGTGTTATCATATTAAGACGGTCAAAAAGAGGCACACATCTTTGAATTGATAAAAGGTAACCAAAAATATAATTTTAAAATTTTTGGTGCAAGGATTCTCATCCTTCCCATACATTCAGCAGCGAAAAAACGCCATAGAATATAGAAAAAACTTTCAAGCGTTGGACCTTTCTATATTTATTGAATTTCACACTAAAAAGTTTGGCGAAGTCTTATCAAAATTGGAACTGGGATACGTCGAGCTAAAAAATGTCCTTATTCCAGAACTGAAAAAAAACAAAAAAATCGTAATGAAATGATATACACGAATCACACATAAATGTTTTACGATTCGGTAAAACTATATGACTATATTGTTTGTATATGGAAGGTGCCACGCCCATTTGTCCTGTCTAGTCCACTTTTTAGCAGATGTTGTGTATTGATAACCAAGTTATTTGTTTAAAATTTTAAGGTTATTCATATTGTCTTTGTACGTAAAGTACCACGACCAGTTCAAAATTCCCAAATATGTATTACTAACCTAATTTGCGTGCTTTAACCATTCCATTTTACTATTTTTGGCCGCCTCACAACAGTATACGGCATACTTACGTACTGTACCTTAGTGTTTTTTTTCGAACTCTGTGAAAATTTATAAACTGATTACATCAGATTTACTTTATTTTCCTGTATTAAAGCAGCATTTAAGAATTTTCAGCCAAAGTTTAATGTAGAAAAGCCATTTGGATTTTAAAATCTTAACTCAATTATTTAAATATTCTTCCTTTAAGTTTTAATTTTGTTTTCCTATTACAATTTTAGAACTTAATATTTTTCAATATGCTGTTTCATCCAAATAAGAGTTGCGAAATGGCAAAGTTTAAATGTGTTTGCCTTAAGTTGAACAGTTGTCTAGAGTTTCTATAAGTTAAGTTCTTTATAGTTTAAATATCCTCTTGTCATTATTGAGAATGGTAAAGTTTCTTATTTATTTTAACTTTGTTATGCTCTCTATATAAAAATTACATTTATATATACGAACAGTGCTACATGCATGACCTTCTAGATGGCTGATACTCTTACACTTCATTACATCGAATATTAGAGCTAATAGAAATTACAATGACAATATTTTTGGTAACAGGTTCGCCAACAGTTCAAGAAGTTGAAAGGATAAACATTTTAAATGTTTTAAAAAATAAACATTTTAAATATTTAAAAAAATGTTTATTAGTTAAATTTCTCTTTTTCTAATAACCTTTGGTTTCTTCTTAAGTTGACTTGCAATTTGTCAATAAACTTTTCAAGAGTTGCAATTATATTACACAATAGTCTTTAGCAAATGGTTTAAAGTCGTCCTTCTCCTTAAAAAGGGGGGAATTCCCTATCTTTCTCTACCTTTTTTGATTCGCTTTTACGTTCTTACTGTATTTCTCATAAGAAGTATTAGTGTGACACTCCCTTTATTGAGAATTGTCTGAAGCATACTTTTAGGTAAAGTAACTCATATTAAATAAGAACATTAATGTTATTTTCTTCTTCTATTTTTTGCTTCCTGTTTTGTTTACCGATTTTTATGGACTCCTTCATTTCGTGACTGGCTGTTGGTTGTTGGCTGTGTCTTGTGTATTGTAGTATGTTTCAATTTTACGACCACCCATTGAACAAACTGGCGGAGAGGGTATTGACAAGGTCGAATGGAAACAGGTAAGTGAAAGAGTAAACATAGATGAAATCTATATTTCAATTAAATGTTTTTAAAAACAAGTTTTGGGTAGGGGGTAAATTAAAAAGGTTATATAAATTAGATTTAAATGATTTTTAATAAATAATAAAAAAAAATAAGAACAATTTTCTATTGAAAAACATAACGAACTTATTTCTCAATTAAATTACATATTTAGAAAAAAAAGAGTATCTTGTTAAAACAAAATAGCTTTAAGGAAAAATCTAATTAAAATTACTTTTTAAATAAGTGAATGAAAAAAAGTACGTGCCCTAAAAGCAAGCAACTAAAAATGTCCCTTTTTAAATTTAAAAGTTGGAAAGGTAAAATGAGTTGTCATACTTTAAAAATATCTTGATTGTACGTAAGCGAATAATTGAGCTCGAGGCCTTTTATCAATTATTCGCTTACGTATTGAAAACAAAAAGGTCGAAAAAACATACATAATAATTAATATCTTGATTGTTTTAAACTTTCGAAATTTTTTCAAAAATTTTATGAAAAATAAGAGAAAATCAATTATTATTACATTATTGCTGTGCCTTATTTCTTGCAATAACTTTAAAATAACTTTATTACACGATTGTTTACACTATTTACATTTTGTCAAAAATTAAAAAAAAATGAATTTTCTTTAATAACACTGTTACAATCAAATAGACTATTAAAATTTATTTAAAATCATTATTTAAATCATTGCAAAAAAATAGGTATTTTAGATATTATTTACATTGTGTATAGAACTAAAAAAGTTATTCTTTTTTAAATTACTTGAAATTTTGTTTTTCTTTTCCTTAAAAATTGTAAAATTGTTGTTTATTATTGATTTTTTACATTTTTACACTTAATCTATCTTGCATAGCTAATTGTTTACATTATTTACCTTACGTCAAGAATAGATTTTCTTTTATTTCTTGATTATTAGCATGATTTTTTATTTTTTTTAATCATTATTTGCATTGTTTACCATATGTCATCAACTATGCAACTTATTCGCATATTTTATTTCCTTTTCAATTACATTATTGTCAAAATTCATTATTTTTTCTACATTATGACAAGAATTGTAAAAATGTAAATGTTTCTTTTTAAATCAATATTTACTTACTATTTAAGTGAAATAGCAATTTTACAAAATATTCACAATGTTTACACAGCGTACAAAATTGGCTAACTTACATACACATTTTACCGTATTTTGAACCGAATTTATAATAAATCGCCTTTTCACTTAATTTACTTTTAAATAACATTACTAATTTATTAAATAAGAGTTACAAATTATATTCCAACTTACATTACATTAAGTCGAAAATAGCAAAATTACTTATTTTCCCTTAGAATAATCGTAAGCATTAACTATTTAATTGTAAGCAATAGTTTTAACATTATTTTTATTTTTTACACAATGTAAAAAACAAACTTGATTTGTGAAATTATGAATTCAGTAAAGCCTTATTCGGCAAAAAAAAATTTAAAGTGGATTTGGTATTATTAACACCTTTTATATTGTTTACATTATGTAAACAATTGCTTAGCTCTTCGATTTCAAAGAGTTTTACACAAATTAAAATGTTAAATTTTAGATAATAAACTAATTTTCCGTGTGCAAAATTTTAATTTTCATTAAAAAAAAACAAAAGCTACATAATTTTTTACATTATTTACATAATTTACATTGTTTAAAATGGCTAAAAATTTTAAAGTTTTGATTTTTATTTTATCATAAAAAATATTTCTTAATATGTGTACATATAAAATTTTTAAACATTGTTTACCTAGTTTACATCATGTAAACAATTCAAACTCATTAAAGTTTAAAAGATTTTTGCACATTTTTGATATACATATAATATAGAAATTTTTTTATTATTTTTCAAATTTTAATTTTGAAATTATTAAAATATCTTGAAAGTATAAAAATTATTAAAATTTATTATAAATGTTTCTACCCTAATACACTTTTGTGCCTCTACTAGTTATTAAGTAATTTTTACTTGCCAATTAAGACCAGCAAATTAAATTAAATTTTGTTGGTCTTTCGTTTCCAATAAAAAAGGCAAGAGGCAGGCAGTAACAAATTTTTAGATTGAAAGCACCATGAAAAGATAAATTCCTTAAACCTAAGGACATAAATAAGATTAAAAAGGAAACAAATACTAAGAAAACTAAGTTTTTAATCCACAAAAAAACGAGGTTTTTTTTTAAAAATTCACTTAAGAATCTTTAAATACCATAAAATTTATAAAAATGTTTTAAATAAGTTCTAAAAGTTTATAAGTTTATATTTATTAGCAGACAAATAAACTTTTTTTCCTCTACCCTAAAAGAAAAAATGTAAAAACTCTGACCACTAACCGTATCACAGAGAGATTCCTTTATAGTGCCGGACTTGTTAACTAAACACGTGTAAATAATTTAGTGACCTTAATTTGCCTGACAACCTAAAATATATTCTGACAGCAACATGTCCTTCCAACACATCCTTTTGTTGATTTAATGCTTTTGTTATAACTTACACTCCCATGCTCTGTTTAACATTTTTTACCTAAAACGTTGAAATATTTTTGGAAGTAGAATAAGGAAAAAATTAGGGGATTCAATCAATGGGTATGCTATAAATACATATTGTTATAATATCCTAATGTTGACTATACATCTTAGTTAAAAAAATGTTTGATGTGTTTTAAACAAAAAGGTAATAAAATAATAACATCTTGTATGCCATTTTTATTGTGAACTCTGAGCCGAACGGCCGCAACTATTTAGTAGAAAATTATGCGCAATTGCTTACATCAGTGAGTTATTTTAAGACATGTTAAGACTTTATGCCTACCGTTTGAATTCGCCAATTGTTAATGAGTTTGGTTATATGCCATGGCTTTTCAGCCATACTTCCTTTAAGCAGCTTTTTCTTTTTTTTTTCTTATATGAGATGTTTCTACATATATTATATGTACGTTATTTATTAAATAAACTTTTAACACTATAAAGTTATAAAGTTTGAAAGTTATAAAATTTAAAGTTATAAAATCCCCGGCGCTGCTCCGGATTTTTCAAATTGCAATTTAATACTAGACAATTTTGTTAATAACTTGTACCCAGCGCTATTTACCGGATGAAAAATGTATCAGGAAACTAGTCATAAGCTTACAACGTTATAAATTTAGAAAGTTATCAGAGTTTATGAGAAGTTAAGTTTAGAGAAGAAACCCCGCATTGTTTTAATAATGGGAATACTGTTAAACTGTTTAAATAAAGTTTTATTTCTCCAAATTTAAATTTTTTTCTCGTTAAACCCTACGAAAAATTCAACAAAACAATAAATCTCAACAAATTTCCCCAAATAAATGTCTTAAAATTTTCATGATTTGATTGAGTTTAAAGGCAGTTAACAAAATGGCAGTCATTTTGAATGACTGACTGCTATCTAGTGTTTGACTAACCAACCTCCTGTTTAGAGCAAGTGGCAGAGTTTTGGAAGTGCATGCTAAACAATTGTTGCATGTGTTTCAAACCTCAACGCCAAGTGAACATGTTTTTCCCAAACGGAAGCTATAAATTTCATTTATTTTGTGCTTGAAAAGTTTCCATTTAGCTCTGTTATTGATTTTGAAGTAAAAAAAGAGCAGCAGAAGCAGCAACACAATGGGAACAAGTTTGAATGACATGCTTCAAAGTTATGGAAAATATAGTTGGCATTTAACTCGGTTTATATTGTTGTTATTGGCTGATATTTAATAAAGTTTAGCTAGAACCCTTCACCTTGCGGTTGAAATTTGTTTATATACATATTTTTTTTTTTTTTTTTGGTTTTGAAACTTTGCATGAAAATATTTTTCAAGTGTGATAAAGTTTGTTCGGAAATAAAGGGGCTAATTTAAGAAGAGTTGTAAAACCTAATTGTAGACTAAATTTCTTGTTTCTTGCTGACTGTTTTGTTGGCAATTTATTTACATCTGTATGTATTTTAACTTGTCATTTAATGCAAATCCCAAAAGCTTTTATTTATGTATGTAATATATATTTTTTTTTGAAAAAACTTCTTTTAAATGTCTCATTCATAATTTTTGCCACAAAATAAATGGCCACTAATACTTGGGCATCTGTCAGTTTGGAAAATAAAATTGCAAAACTTACAATTACATTTTGAAAAGTTTTTGCGCTTTCTTAAAAACAAATTCATTAGAGAATTAAGTTGAAAATTTTAAAACTTAAATTTTGAAAAAAAATCTTTCCCGGGCCTGACCTTTTGGGTTTTCTTTTATATTTAAAATTCGCTGGATGGAAATTTTGTTCCATTAACAACAACTGTATGCCACTATCTTTAACAAAATTGCCAAAAAAGGGATACAATCCTCCACAAAAAACTTTAAATTTGTAACTTTTTAACACATTAACCTTTTAACTTTAAAACTTTATAATTTTATAACTTTATTACTTTCTAAATTTAAGTTTATATCTTTATTACTTTATGAAATATAACTTTAAAAACTTATGACCTTATAACTTTATAATTCTTTAACTTCATAACCTTTCATCTTTATAACTCTATTACCTTTTAACGTTTTAACTTTAGAATGTTATGACTTTATAACGGTATAACTTTGTACTTATCTTTTAAACTTTATAACCTTATAATTTTATAACTTAAAGACCATATTACTTTATAACGTTATAACTTTATAACTTTATTATTTTATAACTTTAAACTTTATAACTTTATAACTTTGTTACTTTATAACTTTAGAATGTTATGACTTTAAAACTTTATTACTTTATAACTTTAAACTTTATAACGTTATAACTTTATAAATTTATGCTTTATAACTTTTTAACTATATACCCTTATAATTTTATAACTTAAAGACCGTATAACTTTATAACTTTTCCTTTATAATTTTATACTGTATAACTTTATAATTTATAACTTTATACCTTTATGCCCTTATAATTTTATAACTTAAAGACCGTATAACTTTATAACCTTTTCCTTTTTTACTTTATTACTTTTTAACTTTATACTTTTTATCTTTCTACTTTATAACTTTATACTTTATAACTTTATAACTTTAGAATGTTATGACTTTATAACTTTATAACGTTATAACTTTATAAATTTATACTTTATAACTTTATACCCTTATAATTTTATAACTTAAAGACCGTATAACTTTATAACCTTTTCTTTTATTACTTTATAACTTTATACTTTACAACTTTATACTTTATACTTTATACTTTATACTTTATAACTTTATACTTTATAACTTTGTTACTTTATAACTTTAGAATGTTATGACTTTATAACTTTATTACTTTATAACTTTAATCTGTATAACGTTATAACTTTATAAATTTATACTTTATAACTTTATACCCTTATAATTTAATAACTTAAAGACCGTATAACTTAATAACCTTTTCCTTTATTACTTTATAACTTATAACTTTGTAACTTCATAACTTTAGAATGTTGTGACTTTATAACGTTATAACTCTGTAAATAACTTTTAAATTGTATAACCTTATAATTTTATAACTTAAAGACCGTATAACTTTATTACCTTATAATTTTATAACTTAAAGACTGTATAACATTATATTTTTGTAACATTATAAATTTATACATTATAACTTAATACTTTATAACTTTATAACTTTAAAACTTTACAACTTTATAACTTTACAATTTTTCAACTTTATAACGTTATAACTTTATTAAAATCCATTTACTTTTCTTAGTCTTCTTTCCCTTCTTAACATTTAATTTTTCTTGTTTCAGGAGTACTTAGTTGGTTTAATTTTTTTGTAACACATTTTTTGAACACAATGGTTGTTCGTTAGCGCTTTTTCATTTTTCTTCAAAGTCCTTAACGTGTAAACAAACAAATTTAAATGCTGGCAGTTTTTTGAGTTTAAAATAATGTGTTAACATTAAAGGCAAATTTAAATATTTCATTGGGGTAACATTTTTAATGTATGACTTTGCTTAAAGACATAACAAAAATATAATAAAATTTTTAAATTATGCATAAGAATTTCTGCATTTTGTAACCTGGCAAACGTTATAAGAAAAAACCAAACCTATATGGAATTTTCTATTTTGGAAAACCTAAATTTAATTTTCCGGTAACTTGATTCACTTTAGTTTCTTATTTAAAAATTTCCATATTTATGCACGTATTGAAGTTAAGTTGTTTGCTTTTGACTGTTATAAATTAGGAGTCATTTACGTAAGTACTTAAGCACATACCCGCATAGAAACACGCAGAAAAACTTAGTTATACTCCTACAAAAGTAGTCTGTGCGTATGTTACATACTTTCATTTAATTAAGACTTTTATTTCCTTTAGCAATGCTTTCTACCTGAGATACTCTGTTCTTTAAATCGCAAAGTACATACATGTAATAAATTATTCTCATTTATTTCGTTGGTAAAATAAACAACCGAATGAAACCACGATTATAGGGGAGAATGCTAAAAATAGTTTTAAGTGGAAAAAGAAAAAATTTTACAGCCTGGAAGATGTTAAGTGATAAGGAAAATTGACAGAACCGATGAATGCTAATAAACAAATAACACTGGATCAGTTTTTAGTGGAATTCTAGTTCAGTTCTAGTTCAGCTGTAGTACATTTCAAAATTAGTTCTAGTTCAGTTCTAGTTTATTTATAGTTAAATTTAAGTTCAGTTCTTATTCAGTTCAAGAACAGTTCTAGTGCAGTTTAAGTTCAATTCTAGTTCTGTCACAAGTTTCTCTATCTTTTGAATGTTTTAACACAATTAAAACGTTTCAGCAAAATTTTAGCCAATTTTTATTTCAGTCGCTTACTTTGAACTTTTGTCCATTATCTCTAAAACAATTATAAAATAATTGAAGTAAATAAAAATGGCATTTTAGTGAAATATAAAAAACAAAAAAAAAAAGCAACTACGTGCTTAAAAAAATATTAACAATGTTGTTATATTTTGCTTGCGTGTTTGAAATTCATACACCTCTAAACGTCAGTTTCAATTTTACAAAATGTTGGTCTCCTTGTAATAAAAATTGACACCAGCAGAAAGACCAGGTCTTACCACTGTTGTAAAGTAGAAGCACAGTTACAATATAAAAATATGATGGCTTTTAAAGAATGTGTTTTTTTTTAAGAATAAAAGAAATAAGAATATAATTTTTTAACAAAAAAAAAAAAATGCAACGAAACGAAAAGAATAGTGACAACAACTTCTATTGCAAAACTTTATAATCGAAAGGTGAATACTTACGAGAGCTAAATCCCTTCATTTCGTTATGATTTACGTTGTTTTTTTTATCAAGTTTATATTATGATACTTTTATGCAACAGGGATAAGTAACAAAAAATAACAAACAAGATAAAAACAAGTAAGAGTGCTATATTCGGCTGTGCCGAATCTCCACCGACAGTTCGAATATTTCAAGAGTTATATCTGTATGATATCTATTTATTATTAGGTTTTCTTTATAAAAACAGACGTCAGCATTAGAATTGGTTGCGGTTTAGACCTTTATTAAATTATTGACCGACCATCAGAATTGCATGAAATTTTTTCTGGTCATATGAAACTAAGTTGGAAGAAATGTTACCACAATAAATATATCTGCTACGTTTTTAGGCGTATTTAATTAATTTACCAGAGTGGGCTTTATATGTGGCCTAGAGTTAATCATAGACCGATCTTCATTAAACTTCACAGTGTCATTTCTAGTCCTATAAAACTGTGACGTACCCAATGTTGTAATGATAGCATTATTTTTTACGGTTTTAGGCATACTAAACTGTTTTCCGGTAGAAGGGTTTAAATGGGGCCTAGGGTAAATTATGGGTGGATCTTTACGAAATTTTACAGCGTGATTTCCAACCGAATAAAATGAATTTGTGCAAAATCTGATATCATTCCGTGCATTGTTCCACCATTTATGTTAGGTTTTGTAACAATATTATTAATTTGTTTAAGGTAGTGGTTCTGATCCTACTGAACCGATTTTGCTGAATTTCAATGCCAAACTGCTTAGGACAACTAAAGGCAATTTGACACCAAGTTTGTTTATTTCTTTTGAGTTTTTAGAAAGTGAGCGTGTTTTCAACAGCCAGACAGACAGATGGACATGGCTAAATCGACTTAGAAATACTGAAAGAGCCAGAATTTATATACTTTTTGGGGTCTGAGATGAATAATAAAAAAGTTTCACACGGAAAGACAAACTTAGTATACCCTCGTCACAACTTATTGCGGTGGAGGGTATAGAAAATAATAATAAATGTACGCCAAAGAATAGAAAAAATAACCACACTGCGTATACGTGATTTAATTTCTGTGGAATTTTTCATGTCATTCATATGACAAGGTGTACCACACATTTATGTCTGTATCTTTAACTAGCATTTTCTAAGTTTTTACTGTTTTTTTTTAATAAGTAAACGCGACAGACACGAACATTTTCAAATAAATATTTAATACGTTAATGTTTTGAACAAAACACAGTTCTTGTTAAACGAATTTTTAATTACGTTGTAAATATGAAACAATAAAAAAAAATATTAAATAAATTGGAAAATTAAAAAGACAATTGTTTAATTGTATGTAGTAAAACCAGAACAAAAACCATTTAATTCAAAGAGTTATTTCTAATTAATTGGTATGTAATTGGTAATTTCTTTCACAAGAAAGTTAACTATCAGGCTTGTTCAGAAAATGACGTGATTTGAAATTACGGGCTTTTAAAATCACACTTGTGATTTAGTGGTGTTCTGAAAATCACACCGGTTTTGGGTTTTTCGGTGTTTTTTCGGCAATTGAAAATCAAAAACGGAATAGCACAGTTGGAAAAAGTGACGTATAAAGTACAAAGTACTCTATGAGACTCATTCTTTAAAGAATTGTTTTTTTCGATCACTTATTTGAAAATGGACAAGGCGAATTAACTACAGGGGGTGTCGAAACGCCTTCTGATTTTGACAGTTTGAGCCTATTTGTTTTGATTTGTTAGCGTTTTTCTAAGAATGGCTGACATTTCGAGCCGAAAACACTATAAACGCAATGCAAAACCCCCTATTATGTTGTTTTTGGATTGTTGTAGTTGCTACACCACCTCTAGTTGAATTCGTCTTGAAAATGAGTTGTTATTAATTTTCATACATATCGCTAATTTGCTGTAACATCGTCATGACTTAAAAATATTAGTTTTTTACATAAAATTTGTAAATTTTTCACTCAACGTTATGAAAAAATACAATTTTATTTTTCTATCAAGAGAATCTGCATAAGAATGTTTTGAATTATGACCTTGCTGCAGCAACTGAGCGATGTTTCAAGACGTTTTGTAATATAAGGAAAATATGAGTGATCTCTTTCTAGCTTTAACAATGTCAATACTAACTCATTGCTGACTATTTCTTTCTTATCTTTCAGCTCTTTGACATTATGTGGAGTGATCCCCAGCACAATGATGGCTGTCTGCCCAACAGTTTGCGTGGCGCCGGTACCTACTTTGGTCCTGATGTTACAAAAAATTTCCTTCAACAAAATAAACTTGACTATTTGGTGCGTTCCCATGAATGCAAACTGGACGGCTACGAATTCACGCATGACGATAAAGTCATAACAATATTTTCGGCTTCCAACTACTACGCCATCGGTTCGAATCGTGGGGCTTACATCAAACTAAATCCTCATCTAGAGCCACATTTTGTGCAATATATATCGGCTGCCTCAAAGACACGTCAATTAACATTCCGCCAACGAGTTGGTATAGTCGAGAGCTCAGCCATCAGGGAGTTGGGCGTCCGTTTAAGAGCAAGGCGGACAGAATTAGAGGATGAGTTTAAGAAAAATGATTTGAAAAATACTGGTGGGTTTCAAAATAAAAATTATGGTATAAAGACAAAGTTTTTTTTAATTATGATTTTATCGACAGGAAAAATTACCATTGCCAAGTGGTGTGAAGTCATGGAAAAGGCCACCAATTTGGGTTTGCCTTGGCGTTTGTTGCGTCCTCGGTTGGCTCCATCTGCTGATGATTGTCCTGGAACTGAGGTTAATTATTTGACTACTTTAGAGTTATTGGATACCGATACTATAGTAAGTCTTTAATTTCCTTATCTTTTATGAGATTTTTATTTTTTATTTTTTTAAACAGATTGAAGCCCAAGAACAGGAGACCAGTGTAGCAGATTCTTTATACAAAAATGTCAGCAGTTTGGAGGCTATATTCCATATATTAGATTCAGATCAGTCGGGTAGGTCAAAACAAATTTTATATTCTTCTTTAAGCTTTTGAGGTTATAGGAATTTTGTCCACGAAAATTTCTATAGAAATTTGTTTTATTTATCGTTACTTCGCGTCTACAACAGACATTATTTGCGGTTAAAACATAATGTTATAAAAGCGCTGTTAAACATTTGCATTAAAAACCCTGTTATAACATGAGAAAACCTCAAACTTGATGAGACTATACTAAACACTAACATCATATAAGTGTTAATGTTAAACATTTCATGTCTAACCCTACGTCTATACGCGCAATTTGTATTTGTTAACATAAGCAATAACGTCGGCAGAATGACGTCACAGAAATGTTCTATGTTTAATATTTTTTTTTTCGAGTGGAGTAAACGTATGTCTAAACACAAAACATGAATTTGTATGTACATTGAAACTTACATTTTGTTTGGCAGCCAATTTATTTTTAATTTTTTTTTTAATTATTAATTTGTAAATTTTATATTTAAATTTTATACGTTTTAAGTTTAAAATTTTTCTTTTTTGTTACTGATAATTGATTTTGACAGCTTGTGTTAAAAGATAATTGCTCAGCAATGTATTATAACATTTGTTGCTGAACATGTGTTCAAATACATATTTATGCAGTCCACACGTTAATAACTAGTGTTGGCAATAGAATTTGATAGTTGCTACAGCAATAATTGCCAAACAAATTGCTCGTCTAGACTTAGGGTAATGTAGACTGGGTGTTAAATATTTCTTTAGAAACATCAAGTTATCTTTACAAATTTCATAAAAAATTATTTTTAAATTATCGTTAAAGTTTTTAATAGACATTTGAAAATTTTTCAAAATTTTTCTGTAGAAATTTTTAATTACCGAAAAACTTATATAGAATTAGTTTTTCCATAGAAAAACTAATATTTTTCTTATTAATTTTTTTTGAAGGCTATATCACCCTAAACGAATTTAGTGATGCCTGCGAACTACTCGAAAAACATTTACCCGGCACAAATACTCGCGAAAAATTATTGGACATGTGTCGAATGATGGACCTAAATAAAGATGGTTTGGTTGATCTCAATGAATTCCTAGAAGCATTCCGTCTTTGTGAACAGGCCAAAAATGAACAGACATCTGGCAAGAAAATGCTGAATGATAGTGTAACAGGTGATGGAGAGGTTAAGACAGGAAAGAGTGGCAGAAGTAAGTTGAAAGCAAAATTGAAAAAAAAAATTTATTTTTCATTAAAACTTCACCTTCGTTTTACAGGATATAGTACTCCAGTGGCTTTAGCTGTGGCCCAATTGAAACCGCAACTTCAGGATGTGGATGAGGAGGGTGATGCTGATATTGATCCAAACGATAGCGAAACTAATACTCTCAAACGTTAGAAGGCGAAAGCGCAGAACTAAGAAATATACTATTTGCTTTATTTTAAGCTTCAAAATCACTTATTCGTGTAATAAATTACAAAAGAAACCAAAGATTTAAGATTTAGTATTTAAAATTAATTCTTACGAAAAAAAATTACTTATCATGAATCTCATATTTTTATTCAATATCTCCTTTCTGTTTTAAAGGAAAACTTTGTTTAATGTATGAAAAAAGGGGAACAAACGTTAATTCCTGTTTGTGTTCTTTTTCTTTAATTATTTTATTAAAAAAATTAAATTAAATTTAGCCTTTTTAGTCTTAATCGGGCATGTTCTAGAAATTGAAATGAAGTGGATTTGAAATCGACCCTGTACTGAAAGTTCATCAAAATATTCCATTTTATCGATATCATTTTTTGAGTACCAATTAGCTTTACAAGAACAACTCTTACAACCAGGAAAAACTATGGTCATTTCGTAAACAATTGAACTTAAAATCTTGTTCTATTTAAATTTAATTTCATTTCGATTTCTATAACATGCCCGAATACCATCTATATGAATATATCGTCGCCTTAAATGCAAAAGTGCGTAACCACACAAGAATTCATAATCGAGTTTTTGATTGATTATGGTTCATCTTTAAGAAAATTGTTTAACCCATGCCATCAAAAAATGGCGCCTTTATTTAAGATATTTAATTGCCAAGACTTAAAGCTCAGCTAGCCGGGAGTAACAGTAACGTTGCGAATCAGCTGCTTTATTTTGTTGCATGTAAAGCAATTAGAACGATTATGGTAAGCAGTAAGATGTTACGTCGTAATCTGTAAGAAATAGATTGGTCTTACTTTTTTACGGCAAGGTTAAGTTACTGTTACTCCCGGCTAACTGAGCCTTTAGTGTAGATACGTCCATTTGCATTTAAGGTAACGATATGCAGACAACGAAGTTTTAACATTAAATTCTCAATCCATCTTTCCGTCCATTTGTATGTTTTAGTTTTTTATATTTAGTTAGTTTAAAATTTTATAAAATAAATAACTTTGTAATAAAATAATTTTTATTAATGTTAATTACCTATTTGATATTCATCAGAAACTTACAAAAATATAATAATTTATTTAATCTCACAGCCTGGCCCACGATGTTGACTGCTATCGCTCGCTTGCATTTTCAACGACAAACAGCTGATTTCAACACAACAAGTCGATCGAAATTGCAAGCGAGCGATAATGTAATAGTTTCAATTCAAATTTTACGCCCCACTATGAAATATTCAGGTACATATGTGATGAAAAGAAGGTGCAATGAATTTCGACCGATTTTAAAATCCATTTCGGAAGTTGTCTTAATTTTTTGTTCAAAATACAATTCAATAAACATATTTAACAAATAATTTACAATAATATAAATACAGGAAAACAGAGGAAAATGTATTAGAACACAACACTACTTAATTTACATGTTTTGCCGATTTTTATTTTCAAACTAGCATTTAATTTGTCAAATAGTTTATGTGGTAATGCATTACGTTAGAAACGTTAAGCTGGAGGTTCACACCATGCGTTCTACGCTTTTTTACATCTTACCTAGCTGTCAAATAAGTAGCATTTGTGTAGTTTGTAGCGTAGGATGCCTTGACGCGTTAAATGCGAAAATTATCTTTACTTCAGGGTTTAAAAAACTGCAGTCGAAACCAAAAACGGTCGAGCAAAAAAAAAATTTGTGTACAACTTTTCGGTTTTTGAGTTGGTTTGACAGCGACTGTTTACATTAAATGAATCTAAAGAAAAAGCAACAGTTTTTTTTGCCAATGACAAATGAAGATGTAGAGGAAAGGGCAGTTTTTCTACTTGCAGTTTTTACTGGTTTACTTTTGACGTTGAACGCAAGTAAGGTGTGTTGACCTCCAGCTTAAAACCTGACATCCGACCGGTCGATAGTTAGTGGGTGTCGCTTATGAGAACGATAATGAGTGACTGGTTGTAGCCTGCTTAAGTTGTTGTCCAGGCTGTTACACTATTTGAGTTAAAGAAAATGTAGTGTTCCTAGTTCAGTTGTAGTTGATTTCTAGCATGGTTATGTATATGTAGTTCAGATAAGTTTATTTCTAGCTCAGTTCAAGTTCTTTAGTTCATATATATTTTGTTTAAATATGGTGGTCACCTCCAACAAAACTATTTTTAAAGAACATTTTAAACATATTATGTTTAATTTCACAATATTATTGTGACCGACAACCATATTATGGTTGAATTACACAACCATATTATGGTTGCCTCTTAACATGTTATGCTTAAATATGACAATAATTTTTCTCTTTTCCAAGAGCAATAAACTGTGGTTGAAAACCAACCATAATCGCCTGTTCATCGATTTCGATCGAAGACTTCGTTCGCTTAACTTACATGTAAAACAAAAACAATATTTTTTTAATAATTTGTTTTTGTATTAAGTGTAAGCTAAGCGAACAAAGTATTCGTTCGAAAATAGCTAAACAAGCAGTAAGTGTTAAACATGTGTTAGTTATTTTTAAACATAAGATGTTCGGAGGCAACCATAATATGGTTGTGGCCTCTTGATAGAGGTCTAATTCAATCATAATATGGTTGTCGGTGACAATTATATTGTTAAATTATTCATAATATGTTTAAAATTTTCTTTAAAAACAGTTTTATTGGAGGTGATCATATTTAAACATGTTTTTTTCTCCGGATGTAGCTCACTTTTTAGTTTAATTGTAGTTCAATTTTATTTGTTGTTCAGTTTTAGTTCAGTTCTAGTTAAATTTAAGGTCAGTTCTAATTCAAATCTTGGTCAGTTAGTGTTCAGTTCTAGATCAGAGGACAAATTATGGCATTCGACATCGATCGAAATTACAATACAATTTAAATGGAAATTTCGATGGATATGGAATGCCGCAATTTGCTTCAGTTATAGTTCAGTAATATTTCATTTTTTGTTCAGGTATTGTTCGGTTTTATATCAGGGGGCAATTTTGGTTGGAGTTTTTGATCAATATCGAATACCGTAATTTACCCCAGTTCAAGTTCTAATTCAGTTCAGGTGCTGTTCTAGTTCAGGTTCAGTTCAGAGGCCAAATTACGACATTCGATCGAAATTAAAATAGAGTTTTAATGAAAATATCGACCGATATCAAATGCCGTAATTTGGGCCCAGGTTTAGTTCTAATTCAGTTTTAGTTCAGTTCTTTCTCATTTCTTTAACTCATTTAATGTAAATTTATTTAAACAAAACTTTTACTTAAAAAGCGCTTACGAGTATTGCTTAAAAAACAAGCCAAATTAGTTAAAATATATACATTTTGTTTTTAAATTAAGAAATAAATAAAAAAAATTTAAGTCATTTATAAGTTGGTTTTTTTTATTAATTTAAGATTTAACAAAATATATATAAAATGTTATAAAATTAATCATATAAATTGTAGAATATTTTTACTTACTATTAAAAATAATCTCAAATATTTTCTCTATTGAATCTCTTAATTTAAGTTTAAATAAAATGAATTTTTAATTTAAAAACCAAAAACAAACAAAAAATTATAAAAAATTTTTATTGTTATCAAAATTTGTTAAATTAAATTTTAAAAAAAGTTTCAAAAAACATAAAAATTAAAAAAATGGGAACAATTCTCTTAGAATATTATGAGAAAACGTTAAATAAATATAAACTTAATCTAAAAAAATTTATAAAAATCAATGTTAACAAAAACCTAAACTAAAAATTCTAGAGTCATTAAGACTCGGATGTACCTTAAAAATTATACAAAATGATCCTTGAACCAAGCAAAAATTGCCAGTGTAATAAACCCGAATAAATTATTTTTTTAAATATTTCCTAATCTTAAAAAAAATGTAAAATGTTGAACAAAATAGAGCAGCTTTATTCCAAATGTTTTTAATAGAAAAACAAATTGGACAGTTTTTTTTTAATAAAGTAAAAAGAATAACAATATTTTTTAATGAAAAATTTTTAATTCTCAAGAAAAATGCCATGAAACTTAAGAAAGTTTATTTAAATCAAAATAAAATAAAAAATCGTGTTAAACAAAAAGAAAAGTAACTTTTTTCCGATACAGCAGATTTAGTTAAAATTCCCGTTTGTGGCCTCGTTACTCATTCGTCAATGTTGCGGATACGTAAACGTTGTGGTTGTTGTTGCAGCAGCGAGACCTGAAGAAAACGTGTTGCTGAGTTGACCATCATTGGTTGGTGTTCGTTGAAAACAAAGCAAAATATGAAGAAAAAAAGGAAAGTTCAGCCGCTTAACTTGTTTTTGTTTGAAAAGTTATGTAAAAGTAAAAGTGTTTATAATTCTTATTCGCTTTAGGATGTTATTTGTAAAATATTTTTGGCTTTTCTAAAATCTTTGGAAAAGGTTTCCTGATGAGCTGGCCTAAGCAACCAGTGAAATGCGCATAGAAGCTAGCTTTCCCTCAACAATAAATTTCAGTGTATTTATCAAATATGAAAAACTGGGAATTTAGCACGTCATACGGAAATCGTATTTATAATAAATTTTGTATTCCCGAAAATAACTATGATAATGTAAAAGTGATTATTTACAAAAAAAAACACAGCCGATTCCCAACGTTAACGTTTAAGCAGAAAAGACGAACCCTTAAATGTTAACTGCCGTATTCATAAACAATAATTTAGATTTCAAAGGTATTTTAAAACTAATTCCCCTATTGCGGTTCTCCATTCAACTCAGTTTGGTCGTGTGAAAGTCAACCCAACCAAACACATTTTAGTTATTGTGATACCCAACTGTTTTTAGTTGAGTTTGCTATAAAGTTGCCAACTTAAAATATCGATTTGACAAGTGAAAATTTTATAAAGTTAAATAATTTTTTAAACTAAAAGTATTTTTAATTGTTGTGTTGAATAAAATGTATTTATAATGGATATTAGTGTCGATTTATTTTATGATGATGAAAAGGAAAACTCTTCCATAGATGCGCTAAGTACAAGAAGACAAATTCGTGATGATTCCAACCCTCTTGAACTTCCCATTGCCAAGTAAGAACTAAGTAAGTAACGAAAATTTCTTGTGCCTGATGAGTTCTTCTTGTTGGGGTAGCTGTTGGCCAATCTGCTGGTTGGATTATTTGTTCAACTGACTCAGTAAAATTGTCACTTTTAAAAATAGCAAAAAAGTTATTACAAAAATGTATACATGCGATTTCTCCATTTTGTTTTCGATTTTCACCGAATTTAAAAAAAAATAAACTTTAACTGCCAATAACACAACTACTTTTTAGCAGTTGTCTGTATTTAACATTTTTGTCGACCCAACTTTTACAAATTTGAAAACGGCAATACCACGAAAAAACAGATACACAACTGAATAGGCAACTGGCTGCTGAATTGATAATGACAATGTGAATTTACCAAAGACAACCAAACTGTTAAAAAAGTAAAGAACCGCAATAGGGGCATAAATTGCAAGAAAAAAATTTTAAATTTTTGATAGATATTCTTTCGTTAATTTTCATTAAATAAGGAAGACACATGTTAATAAATTAAAAGTTGAAAATCCATTACAGCAAATTTTGATCCACCAATACCATTGGTTAATAGATTAAATGGCCTTTCTTAAGATAATGAGTTTTAGTTTTTTTCATAACATAATTGAGGTATTCACAAGGTGTCATAAAGTCATAAGTCTTAAAATAATAACATGAAAAATTTTGACTGTTGTGAACGAACAACCCTTCATACTTTAGTGTGCTATTTTGAATTTAAATCAGCTAATTTAAAACAAATATAAAAAATAAATATTTACGTAACATTAAAATAATTTTTAACTCTAATCCATGATTAAATTAGATATTTCCTGACTATTTTCCATTTTTTAGACGCAAATCACAAATAACTTTTATCTTGCTTGTTTACCAAGAATCAGTGTCCTAAGTCGATATAATTTGACGCCGCAAGTGCTTTGTGGCGAAAATTGCGAGCCGCAGGTTAAATTCGGATATTAGCCGGATAAAACTCTACCATCAACGGCGACGGCTACAAAAACTAATGCGGCTCGGCTCAGCCGCTCAGCGCAGGACTCTTCTGATTAATAACGACAGCAGAATTAACATAGCAGGCAAACTTCTATTAATTTAAGGCACTTTTTGTTCACAAAGCAACAACAAAATTTTTAAACCTTTGTAAAATTTTAGAACATCATGACAAAATAAAAATGATAGCACACCTTGTGAATGCCCCAAATATAAACCCACGAACCTGATCATCTGTACGCCAAACTTTGTGTTTCAGATATAAGCAGGGGAAAAAGAATTAGATCGTTTAGATACAAAAGCTTAATTTCGGAGTGGCAGTATCTCTCTGGAATTCTACACCCCATAGCTTTCAAATTTTAAGTAACGCACGAAAATTTAATGAAAATATTTTTAAACTGTCGTCAGCATAACAATTTGAAACATAAGTAATTATTTGAGATTTCAGTACATTATGATTTAATTATCCAAATTGTGTTTGATTTTAATTGGGTTTGCTTTATATATAAAATTGTAATTAGTAATTAAGTTGCTAATTGATTATTGATTTATAATTGTACACATTCTCAGTTCCATACTGCAAAATAGGACTCTAAGTCTTGTGTATGGAGCAATTCAATTAAATAAATAAATAAAAAATAAACCAGAAATTACTTTACTCTCTTAATAAATTCCTATTAGAAATTGATTTACTAATTCTTAAATTAAAAAAAACAATCTTAGTTTAAATTTAAAAAAAGGATCTAAATTAACAACCAAATTTATTTTTCAAAGCTTAAATTGTTCAAACTATCAATTACATAAACTTTAAGCCTGTTTTTCAATGGGTCTTTTAATTTTATAATACCTAATTTTTTTTCCTCAGAAGACAAAAATTGAAAACTCAAAAAAAAAATATATATAAAAAAAAATTTAATCCAATAAATGTTTGTTCTTAAAAATTAAGAAAAAAAAAGAGTTTTAATTTTTTCACCTCTAGTGTAACAAATTTCCCCAACACTTCACTCTCCTGAATTCAAAACAATGCTTCCAAATTTCTGCAAAAAATACAAAGATATAACAATACCCAAGACTAAAACCATCACTTAAGGGCCCTGCTGCCAACTTTTTTTGAAGACTTCCCGTCAAATCGCACTTCAAAAGTCGCTAGAAACCGCTAAATTTTTTATTTAGCTTGAAATTTTTTTAAAATATCGCTAAAATCTAAATATTATGTGAAATGTTTATACAAATCTAAATATAGGGTGCTTTTTTAAAATTGTAGTGTAAGGCTTTTAATTTCACTGACTCTTTTAATCCCGCTAAAGTACAAAATGTGGATAATCATATATAATTCAGGGATTTGTATTGCTTGAAATCTATACAGACATACGAGTTGAGTGCACTTAAACTAGTTTTGGTAATGATGTTAAAAATTTAAGACCAAGATTAAAAAAAATCGTAAAAGAAAAGAAGGAAGTAAATGCAAGACAACCGATTTGCAATGTTACACTATTTTAAATTTGGTACTTACATTTACTTTATGAGGGACATTAATTCAAAAAGGTTGAATAAACATATGTATGTATATATGGATAACATGGCAACTACTGCTTAATAACGCTTATAATTTTTAAAAGTTTTTGCTGCCGTTATTTCAAACATTCATGCTTGAAATATGTTTACAATCCTTACAAACGAATAGACAATTTTTGTTTCGCTCCGAAGACTTCGCTTAGATTTATACAAATTATTTTTCACTTTTTAAGAAAACTAGAAATAAGGTTTGTATCCGTTAACAAAATAAAAATAAAGAAGAATTTTCGCATAGCTAGTTACAAGCTTGCTTATACCAAACAACATACTTCTATGAACCCAGGCAAAGGCTTAAAATGGCGCTTTCTTGTTGTTTTTTAAAGCATCACAAACAGTATTTCTTGAATTCTCGAATTACAGTACGTTGTTTGGCATTAGGTTTGCCAACCGTGTGGAAGTTTTATCAAAGGGATAATAAAAAATACTTTTAATTTTTGGTTGCTTAAGTGCTTTAATATAAACATTGATTTGCTGTAGACAACACCCTTTTAACTTTAGCTTTGACTATAGATTATATTTTGATCGATAAAAGTTGATAACACAAATTGTTTTAAATAAATTCAAGTCCGTTCTCAGTTTTTTTTTACCACGTCTAGTTTTTTTTTTTGGGGGCTGGACAAATATTTCGCTCGAAATAAGGCGGTTATGTTAATACATTTCCATTTAACTTTCTAACAAGAAAATTTATAAAATCTGTTTAAAACGATGTAAAATTTTTTGTTGCGGAAACAAATTTAATTTCCACAAAAAAACAATTTTTTGTTATCACTTAATTACTTTAATTGAAAACAAATATTTTAAATCTCTTATTTTGATATAAAAATAGTAATAGAAATTTTACCCCGATGGACACGCAAAAACCGCTAGAATCGCGGTAAAACCGACAAATTGGCAACAGTGTATTTATGAGAGAAATGTATTCTTACTCTCATTTTCACGAACTGTACCCAAAAAGTAAAGAAACAGAGACAATATTTTAGACAAAAAGACTCCATGTAAATAAGGAAATAGTATTTAATAAAGATTGATCCTACTAGGAACCACAGGACATAATATATATAATATAACAAAGCTTGCAATTAAACTTTTATTCCGAAATACATGGTTGTGCTTGGGGAAAAAATGTTATGACCACAAATCGCCCCATCTAAAGGAACGTATGCTGGAACTTAATCAGGTTATAATAAAATTACTTTTATCGAAATAAAATATGTATGTTCTTAAAATTATAAGACTTTCTTACGAAAATCTGTTTAACACACAAAACCTTTAAACGACTTTATATTGAATATTTTTGTTAGTTGGTTTATAACTGGCAATATACCTATTACATATTTGCTTATGCTTTTAATTTAAAATTTTTTAATAGTTTTTTTATATTATCATAATTAAGGATTTTTTTATATTTATAAGAAACACTTTAGTTTATTTCCCTTTTTTTATTTAATTTTAGCAATTCTAACTACATACATAGTTAGCAATGATGTAGCTTATTTTTCTTTTTAATTAAAAGCTGTAGGCAGGTATTTTCTTTTGCTATTAATAAAAAAAATATTACTAGTGTTTTAAATTTCCTTAATAAAAGAATTTTCTTATATTTATCAGAAAAACTTTAGTTTATTGCCCTTTTTTTATTAATTTTAGCAAGTATAAATAATTAGCAATGATTCTTTTTTTAATTTGGTATCTAAAAATATCTTACTAAGTAATGAAATTCTAGTCAAATCCCAAAACAACTGTTAAAATGTGCAATTTAGGTACATATACTTATATGTAACAGCAACATAAATATTTTCTAATTAATAGTGAGAAATGTTGATAAGCACATAAGTCAACATGTTGATATTAATCATAGTATTTAATAATAAAAACAAATTCTTACCTGTAACACTACTAGACTGACACTAGTATACAACAACAGCAAAATTAACTTTTAATGCAGCAACAAAACACACAAACACATACACTTGTTCAAATTTACTCTTACTTTTGTATTGTTTTCTCAGTAAATGCAACTAACATGCTTCCCTTTTACAAAAACACAAACACTTTTTTTGACAAAACAACAACAAAAGCTAAAAAACGAAAATGGCTCACAATTTTTTTTTATTCTTCTTTAATTTGATACAATTGGAACAAATTTAATGATAATTTTAATTATTTACACCAATTTCACATGAATTTTTATACTTTTGGCAAAATAAACTTAACACTTTTCCTTCTAACACTTTAAATTTTACGCTTTTAACAAATTTATTTATATTTAGTAACAAAAACCTAATTAAATTTGCGTTTAAAATATAAATTTTTAATAAAACACGGAGACGACTTCTTGATTGCACTAAATAAAACCGCGAACTGATTGATGAATGATAAGAGCAAAAACTAAAAAGATTGACTAGGTAGTGTCAAATTGGGGTGACATCTATGTGTCATTGTCTAAATTGAATTGACTGGTAGAAAAATTTAATAACTATTCAAATGTGTTTTAAGAAAAACATTGCTAACACAAACCGCGTAGAAATATTTTTGAAAAATACTGAATAAAATACAATTACAAATAGAAAAAATCTTATTTTTTAATATTCGCAAAAAAAAAATATCAATTAAAAATTTTTTAAGATTTTTTAAAAAATTAGGATATATTTGCTATAATTTTATGCATTTCCAATTGAAAATTTTGAGTTTTTAATGAAGAGTGACTTTAAGAAATATCGAATTCGATAGTCGTATTTCAATATCGATACATCGGTATTTAAAATATCGGCGATATATATCGATTATATTTTTTTAAATATCGATATTTCGATATATCGTTTTTTTTGCCCATTCCTATTCGCCACAATATTTTTCAATGATACACAAAATATATCAAAAAGAACGATTTTGAAACAGTTATTTCAAGGCCCATTGAAAAGGTCTGCGCAAGAAGCCTGCTGATCATTATTTATGTTCTTTTTAGTTTTCAAAAGTTGTTTACATTTTGCTTACATGTGCATGTATACGTTTGTTAACGTTTATGGTATGCCACACATACACGTTTTTTCCTTTTGCTTTGTATATGTGGTAGTAAATTTTTGACAACTAAAAAGAATCGTTTTTTGTTTTTGTACAAGTAAGCAGACCTGATAGATGGGCCTTGAGTTATTTATAATAAGAATTATAAATTTTAAATAAAATTTACAATCAAGAGAGTTAAGTTTTTATAATATTTTAGATACATACATATGTATATGGAAATTGGAAAATATTTAAATAAAATGCATTTCGTATATCGCCAATCGTTTTCAATTTCGCCATATCGCCAAAGGAAAATTTCCATCGAAATTAAGAAATCGCCACATTTGACAGTCCTGCCAATAACAGCTAAAAAGCGGAAAACAATTTTCCATTATTGTTATTTATAACTGGCATATTAAAAAATATTCCATTATTATCTTTCAATATACTAGATTTTGTATTGAAATTTTACTGTTTTTTCACGAAAAAAGTCTCAAAAAATAAAAACTTTTAATTAAGTTTCTCGTTATTTTTTTAATATCTAAATGAATTCCATTTCATATTTGGTTTTTTGATTTATAATTATTATTTTACAAATAACCTTTGAATTGCAATGCAACTTAAAATAAATTTTAATGATTATCGCAATTAATAAAAGGCATTTTAAATTTGGTTATATTTTTTTTCATTTGGTAACTTTTTCAAAAATTTTGGTTGTAAAAATTGAATTGGTTGTGGCAGCACTGCTTAGATTTATACAAATTATTTTTCACTTTTTAGGAAAACTAGAAATAAGGTTCGTATCCGTTAACTAAATAAAAATAAAGAAGAATTTTCGTATATCTAGTTACAAGCTTGCTTATACCAAACAACATACTTATATGAACCCAGACAAAGGCTTAAAAATGCGCTTTCTTTTTGTTTTTAAAAGCATCACAAACAGTATTTCTTGAATTCTCAAATTACAGTACGTTGTTTGGCATAAGGTTTGACAACCGTGAGGAAGTTTTATCCAAGGGATAATAAAAAATACTTTTAATTTTTGGTTGCTTAAGTGCTTTAATATAAACATTGATTTGCTGTAGACAACACCCTTTTAACTTTAGCTTTGACTATAGATTATATTTTGACCGATAAAAGTTGATAACACAGATTGTTTTAAATAAATTCAAGTCCGTTCTCAGTTTTTTTTTCTATCACGTCTATTTTTTTTTTTGGGCTGGACAAATATTTCGCTCGAAATAAGGCGGTTTGTTAATACATTTCAATTTAACTTCCTAACAAGAAAATTTATAAAATCTGTTTAAAACGATGTAAAATTTTTTGATGCGGAAACAAATTTAATTTCCACAAAAAATAATTGTTTGTTATCACTTAATTGCTTTTATTGAAAACAAATATTTGAAATCTCTTATTTCGAGATAAAAATAGTAATTTGCAAATGCCTAGACCAAATATTATGAGAGAAGGGAAAAGAGAATGCCATTTCTTTTCCTCCCTCTCCTAAAAACTCAAGACTTGACGAGTCAAACTTGACGTGTGTGAACCGGCATTTACTCTCATTTTCACGAACTGTACCCAAAAAGTTAAGAAACAGAGACAATATTTGAGACAAAAAGACTCCATGTTAATTAGAAAATAGAATTTAATAAAGATTGATTTATAATATAACAAAGCTTGTAATTAAACTTTTATTCCGAAATACATGGTTGTGCTTGGGGAAAAAATGTTATGACCTTAAATCGCCCCATCTAAAGGAACGTATGCTGGAACTTAATCAGGTTATAATAAAATTACTTTTATCGAAATAAAATATGTATGTTCTTAAAATTATAAGACTTTCTTACGAAAATCTGTTTAACACACAAAACCTTTAAACGACTTTATATTGAATATTTTTGTTAGTTGGTTTATAACTGGCAATATACCTATTACATATTTGCTTATGCTTTTAATTTAAAATTTGTTAATAGTTTTTTTATATTATCATAATTAAGGATTTTTTTATATTTATAAGAAACGCTTTAGTTTATTTCCCTTTTTTTATTTAATTTTAGCAATTCTAACTACATACATAGTTAGCAATGATGTAGCTTATTTTTCTTTTTAATTTAAAGCTGTAGGCAGGTATTTTCTTTTGCTCTTAATAAAAAAAATATTACTAGTGTTTTAAATTTCCTTAATAAAAGAATTTTCTTATATTTATCAGAAATACTTTAGTTTATTTCCCTTTTTTTATTAATTTTAGCAATTATAAATAATTAGCAATGATTCTTTTTTTAATTTGGTATCTAAAAATATCTTACTAAGTAATGAAATTCTAGTCAAATCCCAAAACAACTGTTAAAATGTGCAATTTAGGTTCATATACTTATATGTAACAGCAACATAAATATTTTCTAATTAATAGTGAGAAATGTTGATAAGCACATAAGTCAACATGTTGATATTAATCATAGTATTTAATAATAAAAACAAATTCTTACCTGTAACACTACTAGGCTAACACTAGTATACAACAACAGCAAAATTAACTTTTAATGCAGCAACAAAACACACAAACACATACACTTGTTCAAATTTACTCTTACTTTTGTATTGTTTTCTCAGTAAATGCAACTAACATGCTTCCCTTTTACAAAAACACAAACACTTTTTTTGACAAAACAACAACAAAAGCTAAAAACCGAAAATGGCTCACAATTTTTTTTTATTCTTCTTTAATTTGATATAATTGGAACGAATTTTATGATAATTTTAATTGTTTACACTAATTTCACATGAATTTCTTTACTTTTTGCAAAATAAACTTAACACTTTTCATTCGAACACTTTAAATTTTACGCTTTTAACAAATTTATTTATATTAAGTAACAAAAACCTAATTAAATTTGCGTTTAAAATATAAATTTTTAATAAAACACGGAGACGACTTCTTGATTGCACTAAATAAAACCGCGAACTGAATTGATGAATATGAAAAGAGCAAAAACTAAAAAGATTGGCTAGGGAGTGTCAAATTGGGGTGACATCTATGTGTCATTGTCTAAATTGAATTGACTGGTAGAAAAATTTAATAACTATTCAAATGTGTTTTAAGAAAAACATTGCTAACACAAACCGCCTAGAAATATTTTTGAAAAAAGATTGAAAAATACTGAATAAAATAAAATTACAAATAGAAAAAATCTTATTTTTTAATGTTCGCAAAAAAAATAACAATTAAAAATTTTTTAAGATTTTTTAAAAAACTAGGATGTATTTGCTATAATTTTATGCATTTATGACATACTCACTGATTGACAATTTTGGCAAAACCCAGCAAAAACTTTGCTTACAAAATAAGCAGAAAAATAATGAGAACTTGATGAGCCGAGTAGAAAAAGTACTTATTTTTGTTTGCGATGTCCCAAAAGTAATCCCTTATAATTTGGCCAATTATAACCTAAAAAATAATATGTTTTTTTATACTTAAAAGTTTTATAAAAATATATAGTTACAAAAAGAGGACACAAATAAGTTATTGCAAATTAATTAAAAAAGGTTAAAACACACTAAATATGATTGCTCTTATATGCATGAAAGTGTACACAATAATAAATTTTTCAAAATGTAAGAACACATTTTATAAAGAGTGTTTTGGCTGCACAAAATCATTTATTGCTCTAACACTATAATATTAATGTGTGTAATGTAAATGTTATGTTGTTCAAAAAACATCGTTTACGTTAGATCGATATAACTACTAGTGTTCTAATAACAAGAATATACTGTGGGGGTATTTTTGGAACATTTTTATGTATGTATATAGTTACATAAATTTGATTGATTTTTGGATCTTTCATGGATTTCAAATCAAAATTATTGTTAACATTTTATAGTATTACCGAATGTCTAACAAATATTAACGGAATATATTATAAATTGATTTAAATAATTATTTAAAATCGTATAATAATAGCTTATTTACATCATTGTATTACATTTTTTTTTTTTGTAATGTATAATTATGACTTATTTAAGATATATGTAGTAATAAAGTTATTATTTAATATATAACTAATAATCCAAAAAGTGGCGAATAAAGCTACAAAGTAATGAATTCAGGAAGTCATTAAAAGTAGGATTGTAAGTAAAGTTTTTGCTGGGAAGAGCAATCATATTTAGTGTGTTTTAACCTTTTTTAATTAATTTGCAATAACTTATTTGTGTCCTCTTTTTGTAACTATATATTTTTATAAAACTTTTAAGTATAAAAAAAACATATTATTTTTTAGGTTATAATTGGCCAAATTATAAGGGATTACTTTTGGGGCATCGCGAACAAAAATAACTACTATTTCTAGTAGAAAAGTAAGTACTCGGCTAAACGAGTTCTCATTATTTTTCTGCTTATTTTGTAAGCAAAGTTTTTGCTGGGTTATATGCATGAAAGTGTACACAATAATAAATTTTTCAAAATGTAAGAACACATTTAATAAAGAGTGTTTTGGCTGCACAAAATCATTTATTGCTCTAACACTATAATATAAATGTGTGTAATGTAAATGTTATGTTGTTCAAAAAACATCGTTTACGTTAGATCGATATAACTACTAGTGTTCTAATAACAAAAATATACTGTGGGGGTATTTTTGGAACATTTTTATGTATATAGTTACATAAATTTGATTAATTTTTGGATCTTTCATGGATTTCAAATCAAAATTATTGTTAACATTTTATAGTATTACCGAATGTCTAACAAATATTAACGGAATATATTATAAATTGATTTAAATAATTATTTAAAATCGTATAATAATAGCTTATTTACATCATTGTATTACATTTTTTTTGTAATGTATAATTATGACTTATTTAAGATATATGTAGTAATAAAGTTATTATTTAATATATAACTAATAATCCAAAAAGTGGCGAATAAAGCTACAAAGTAATGAATTCAGGAAGTCATTAAAAGTAGGATTGTAAGTAAAGTTTTTTCTGGGTTAATTACTTTAATTGAAAACAAATATTTTAAATCTCTTATTTTGAGATAAAAAATAGTAATTTGCAAATGCCTAGAACAAAAATTGATTTTCTAATGATATAAAAAAAAAAACCGCTAGATTTCCCGCTTACCGCGATAACGGAAATTTTACCCCGATGGACACGCAAAAACCGCTAGAATCGCGGTAAACCCATCAAATTGGCAAAATGTATTTATGAGAGAAATTTATTCTTACTCTCATTTTCACGAACTGTACCCAAAAAGTAAAGAAACATAGACAATATTTGAGACAAAAAGACTCCATGTAAATTAGAAAATAGAATTTAATAAAGATTGATTTATAATATAACAAAGCTTGTAATTAAACTTTTATTCCGAAATACATGGTTGTGCTTGGGGGAAAAATGTTATGACCTTAAATCGCCTCATCTAAAGGAACGTATGCTGGAACTTAATCAGGTATGTAATAATAAAATTACTTTTATCGAAATGAAATATGTATATTCTTAAAATTATAAGACTTACTTACGAAAATCTGTTAAACACGCAAAAACCTTTAAAAGACTTTATATTAAATAATATTTTTGTTAGTTGGTTTATAACTGGCAATAAACCTATTACTTAAGCTGGGATCACACGATTGCCGCAATGCACCAATTTTCACACTTTTTAATACCTCAATCGTGTGACCGCACAACCAAATGGCTCATGTACCAATCGAGGACAATATTGTGATTACTTTTACCAATCAAATGCAACCCTGGTGCGGCAATCGTGTGACTGTTTGCTATGCAACCGCGCGACAATAAAAATTACAAAAATGCACCAATATCTATTGTGTTCTTGTGCGGCAATCAAACAACACAATACACGCCAATATTTGCCTTTTTTATTAGATTTACTTTTTTGTGTTTCTTTTTGTAGGTAATGAGAATTAATATGTATGTATTTATTTATTTTGCAATTAAATTTTTTTAAATAATTATTTTAAGTATGTATGTTCACAAGCATATTTAGCTGTTATGTGCGAATATTTTTATTAAAGATATTTCTATTCGAACCTAAACATACGAAATTGTTGAACTGACTGTTAATTTTTGGAATATCTTAAAAAATTAAATAAAACTATTCAACAATAATTTGTTTAAGTATGTATATGATTTGTATCATTTATCATTTAATTTTTTTCAATGAACAATCCAACAAGAACTTTCAAACAAATATAAAAGCTACCACAACAGCTGTTTTCGCAGTTAATATACATAAGTAAGAACAATCGTGTGACTGTTCTGCGGCAATTGTTGTAACCATTTCGCTTTGTACCAACTACCGGCAATTAAATTTGTATAAAACAGGCCAATCGTGTGATTTCAGAAAATTTGGTTGGGGCAATTTCATTATTGTGCGTCAATAAAGCACAATAATAATTGTGTCATATTGGTGCATTTGCGGCAATCGTGTGATCCCAGCTTTATGCTCTTAATTAAAAAATTTTTAATGGTAATAAAAATATTATCATAATTAAGGATTTTTTTACATTTATAAGAAATACTTTAGTTTATTTTCCTTGTTTATTTTATTTTAGCAATTCTAACTAGTAAGCAATGTTGTAGCTTATTTCCCTTTTTTATTAGGCAGGTATTGTCTTTTTCTTTTAATAAAAAAATATTACTAGAGTTTTAAATTTCCTTAATAAAAGAATTTTCTTTTATTTATCAGAAATACTTTAGTTTATTTCCCTTTTGTATTAATTTAAGTAATTATAAATAATTAGCAATGATTATTTTTTTAATTTGTTATCGAAAAATTTCTTACTAAGTAATGAAATTCTAGTCAAATCCAAAACAACTGTTAAAATGTGCAATTTAATATTTTCTAATTAATAGTGAGAAATGTTGATAAGCACATAAGTCAACATGTTGATATTTATCATAGTATTAAATAATAAAAACAAATTCTTACCTGTAACACTACTAGACTGACACTAGTATACAACAACAGCAAAATTAACTTTTAATGCAGCAACAAAACACACAAACACATACACTTGTTCAAATTTACTCTTACTTTTGTATTGTTTTCTCAATAAATGCAACTAACATGCTTCCCTTTTACAAAAACACAAACACTTTTTTTGGCAAAACAACAACAAAAGCTAAAAAACGAAAATGTCTCACAATTTTTTTTATTCTTCTTTAATTTGATACAATTGGAACAAATTTTATGATAATTTTAATTATTTACACTAATTTCACATGAATTTTTATACTTTTGGCAAAATAAACTTAACACTTTTCCTTCTAACACTTTAAATTTTACGCTTTTAACAAATTTATTTATATTTAGTAACAAAAACCTAATTAAATTTGCGTTTAAAATATAAATTTTTAATAAAACACGGAGACGACTTCTTGATTGCACTAAATAAAACCGCGAACTGAATTGAAGAATATGATAAGAGCAAAAACTAAAAAGATTGACTAGCGAGTGTCAAATTGGGGCGACATCTATATGTCATTGCCTAAATTGACTGGTAGAAAAATTTAATAACTATTCAAATGTGTTTTAAGAAAAACATTGCTAACACAAACCGTGTACAAATATTTTTGAAAAATACTGAATAAAATAAAATTACAAATATAAAAAATCTAATTTTTTAATATGTATTCGCAAAAAAAATAACAATTAAAAATTTTTTAAGATTTTTTAAAAAACTAGGATGTATTTGCTATAATTTTATGCATTTCCAATTAATCTGATATACTCACTGATTGACAATTTTGGCAAAAGGTTTGACAACCGTGTGGACGTTTTATCCGAGGGATAATAAAAAATATTTTAAATTTAACTTAACCTTTGACTACAGATTATATTTTGATCGATAAAAGTTGATAGCACTGTTCTGCCGTAAAAATTGTTTTAAATAAATTCAAGTGCGTTCCCAGTTTTTTTTTATCACGTCTAGTTTTGTTTTGGCTGGACAAATATTTCGCTCGAAATAATTTTAATTTAACTCCCTAATAAGAAAATATATAAAATCTGCTTAAAACGTTGTAAAATTTTTTATTGCGGAAACAAATTTAATTTCCACAAAAACAATTTTTTCTTATCACTTATTTACTTTAATTGGAAATACAAAATATTTTAAATCTCTTACTTTGAGATAAAAATTGTAATTTTCAAATGCCTAGAACTAAATTGTATTTTCTAGTGATATTAAAAACCCGCTAGATTTCCCGCTAACCGCCAAAGCGGAAATTTTAACCCGATTGACACGTAAATACCACTAGAATCGCGGTAAAACCGTCAAATTATCAACAGTGCTCAAGGCACAAAACAAAGTGCTGCCATATTAATTTGTATGTAAAAAAAATCACGAAAACTCTCCAAACTTTTAAACAGAAAACAAAACCAATTGTTTTATTTTACAGTAATAGCGAATTTGTTAACCATCACTGCCTAAAAGCAGTCAAGGCAACAACCATCACTACAAAAATATGTCATAGAATTGGACAAAAGAGGAATCGTAATAGCATTCGTTTGTTGTCTTCAAAAGGTTTATGCCCCAAATTTAACATTTAACATTTTAGAACCCTTTAGAAAATCATTTACAAGAATAGTGTTACTATCGCCCTAAGAAATTGTATTGTTATAAATAACAAAGGCGTGCGAAATTGTAGTTTTTAAAAAAAAATTTCTCAACTACAGATTATACGCCTGATTCGTTTTTTGTAGTAGATTAAAGAACACAGGTTGTCGTGTTACTTTAATCTACTAATAAGGCTGAATATTTGTGGTTTTGGTCGACAATTGTGAAATAGCGGTAAATTTGTGTTTTTCGACGAATACTACTCATTCAGGCGCCATTTCGATATTAGTTTCTGGTTCAGTTCCTAACTCAATATAGATTTCAGTTCACGTTCATATCTAGATCAGTTCTACTACAGCTGTCAAAGTGAACTAATTTGGCAACTAAACTTCCAAATAAGTTCTCGTTGAATTCAAGTTCAGTACTATGTACTTTAGTTCACTTCAAGTTCAGAAAGGCTACTCTATATTGCGACGCGAAAGCTCAATCTCAACTTGGTACTTTCTATCTATAAATTTCGGAAAAAATTTGCAAATGGAACAATACTGGTAAAAGAAATTAAAGATGTCGCAGAATAAAGTAATGAAATGTCAAAATATTTAAAAAAAAATTAAATTAAATATGTAATCTCTATTTATTTCTGCGAAAAGAATAAAAAAAAGATGCGAAAGGCAAATGTGCAAACGCACTCAAGAGTACCAATTTCTAGTGGATCGCTTACGGATGGTAACTGAACTTTAGTTGCGTTGCCAAAAGCGATATCAGGCACCACCAGTGCTTTTAAAATAAAAAATAAAATGAAAATTATGTTTTACCATCAGGCAACGCCGTTGTTTTCGTCTAAGTTGATACTGGCAACACAACTTCAGTTCAGTTGCCATCCGTAATAGACCAATTGATTTGCTTTTAAGCTTAATCTATAATTTTGGGCGATATGTGACGTTTTAACCTTTTTAGACCCGGTATTTATAAAATCTATACCAGATTTTCATCGTTTTTAAATTGTTTCCAGAGGCTTTTATCAACAAATTAAAGGCCATAATTGTGTAAAATGCAACGCAACGCCAAAATTAGCATTGAAAGCAAAAACAGTGTCAACAATTTTTCATAATTTTTTTGTTGTTTTCTGCAGGATTTTTTATTGCGTTTTAAAATTTTCAATGCCACAGGATATGCAGCGTTTAAAATTCAAAAATTCCATTTGAATTTCTGTAGCAAGCAACAACAAAACTATGAAATACATTTGACTTTGTAGTTGCTTGCAATGTAACTTTTGGCGTTGCGTTAGGGCCTAAGTTATTTTAAAGCAGAATTCAGAAATTCAGAAAACACTCACGTATGAGAAACGAAGTCTTAAGAAAAAACTTGCGAGTCCATGCTCTTGTCTTTTAAATTACTCGAAACGAAGTTGAAAAAAAAATGCACGCCAAATAAAGGTTGAATTTCAAAATGCAGAATAATAAACATTTCTTAAAAATAGCTACATGCCAAAAAAGACTTTTACACAACTTAAAAATGTATTTAATAATTGTTTTTGCTAAAACCCAAACGCCTTATTCTGTTTGTTTACAAAAATTGTTCTTTTTTTATTTAAGCTTTTATTGGCCCCTTTTTCGAAAAAATCCTTTTTGTTCCCCTTTTTGAAAAAATTCAACGGCAACACTGCTGCTAAATAACAAAAGCTTGTTTTATTTCTGTTTCTAACTCAGTTATATTGTTTTATTAAATATCTTTTATATGCATGTGAAATCATCCTTGTTCTGTATAATTTGTCTTTTATTATATGTTTTTTTGTTTCTATTTACATATTTTTTTTTAATAAATATTTAAACATTCACATTTCTTTAAAGTTATTTTAAATGTAGTTTTTCTTATATATTTTATATTCTTTGGAAAAAGTTCTTTCATTATAATACTTTTAAGAAGAACAGGGTGGCGCAGAATGATCTAAATGGTTTGAATTATTTCTAACCTTTATAAATTTATTTATTTATTTTTCCTATGTTTTTTTCAGCATTTTCCGAAGAAAACTTGGGGAATTTTTATATAGATAACTGTACAATCGAGCAACGAAGAAAAAAATTGAACTTTATTCTTCAAACCTACAATTAGGCTAATAGCCAATTCACAATCTTGTGCAAATGAAATTGCATCGTAGGATTTACAAAATGTTATAGTATTTTCCATAATCCCAAAAGTTTACTATACCATTTTGCAAATGCTAAATGAGTCTGTAAGAATAATTCCTGGTGCCGGGCGAGCACGTACCGTGCACACTGCTCAAAATATTGAACTTGTACGGGAGAGCATACAGCATAGTCCCTCAACATCGACAAGAAAGCTATCATTTTGAGTGCATTCGACTTTTGAGAGAATTAAGAGTTTATTAGCACATACTGCTGCTGTCACAATGGCTTTGGTAAGGGGCATATTTCTCGAACGCATTATTTCGCATACAAGCGATTTTAAGTGGTCTGGTCTCCACGTTCACCGGTTGTAAAATGCCTGTCAGATTTCTTTGGGGATATCTCTTAGAAATGGTATACATTAACAAGCCAAGACCCGTTCTCCAACTAAAAAATCAACATTCGAAATGAAATTATGGCCATTACAACCCAAATTTTGCGAAAAGTTATAGGAAAAGTGCTCGTATGTGTAAAGCAGGACTTACAAGATATCATTTTTCAAAGCTAATTAAAAAAATTTCCAATAGTAAATAAAAAATGTATAAGCCATTCAAACCATATTACTCATTCTGCACCACCCTTTAAAACATAGTATAATAAGTACCAGGAAGGTGTATAAGGGACAGTTGGCATTATTTATCCTTTTAATATCAAGTAAATTTATTTAAATTTTGACGCTTGTTTTACTTGTTTCCCCTTATTTTCTTTTGTGTGACCCATACAACGATTTAAGACTGAGAACAAAATTTCTAATGGCCATACCTTGTACTTATTCTGCCATGCTTTAAAATATTAATTATTTAAATTTTCCAAGAGTCTACTCTTTCATTTAAATAATACACAATAGGACAAAAGAACTTTTTCAATCGTTTTATTTCAATTGCAAACACTAAATTTTCTTAGCAAAAAAGGAATTAGTTGGTGGTGGTTGTTTTTCTTTTTTCAAAATTTTATTAAATAATATGGCAATTAGAGCATAAAATTATTAAAATTATTATTGCAATTTTTTTTTATCAAAAACTCCTATATTTTTTTCAAGTTTTTTGTTGTTTAAAATTAAAAAAAAAAGACTTAAAGTAAAATTGACTAGAATTTCGTTTGTAGAATTTAAAATTTAATTAAAAAGATAAATTAAATAAAAATTCACAAGGCCGCTAAAATTTCATTTTAACTAATTTTTTAATTTTGCTTATTAAAAAACTTATAAAAAAAATAATAATAAAAAAAAAAAATAATGCAAAACAAAATCTTCTGGAGGGTTGTTTTTAAAGTTTCAATAAAATAAGCGTAAAAATTTTTAAGCAAAAAAGTCTTGTTTTAAAATTATTTTCCCTTAAACTATTATTTTTAAATACATACTTTCTTTTAATATAAATAAATATTTTTCTTTAAATTTATAAAATTAAAAATGTAGTGTAGAGAAATAGTTTAGTATTTGGTTGAAGGAGGTACAGAGTTTTTCTTTTACGATATATTTTTTTTTTATTTTATTTTATTCTTCATCATCAAGATTTTTAAGGTTTTAGAAACTCAAAACTTTAACTGAATAAACAAACTCTACTTATAGAAAATCTAACCCGGATTTTCACTACTTTTTATGAAATAAATACTTAAACACTCACAGCTTTTACAAGTATTCTTCTTTTCAAACCTTTTCTCATTATTTTCTTAAATGTCTCAAGTTTTCTTAACTTTTATAAATACTCTTTATATATGTACATATACATTATAATCTATACTTAACAATTAATACTACTCGTTTTTTTTAACTTTAAATAAAGCCTCGTCCTCCTTTTAGCATCTGCGAAAAAAAAACTCTCTCAGAAAGCTTTTTTTTACTAATTTTTCTTCATTTTAATGAAAGCTTCTTACACCTGTGTTCTTTTAACAGTTTGTGCTTTACAGTGTGCTACCACTGTACTCACTCTTTTCATGTTTCTTAACAGCTTACACTCCTCTGTTAAAGCTTCTTTCTCCGACATTCTACGTTCTTGAGGCTTTAAGGCAGCCAATGAGGCATCGTGGTCACTTTCGCTTTCATCGGCAAATTGTATGTCATCAATAGAAAGATAATTTTGTAAATCACTGGGCGACTTAACCACAGATGTCTCTTTCTCAATATAAGAGCCATTCATAGAGTCTGTTTCCAATATAGTAGTCGACTCTCTAAAACTTTCACGGCGTCCCGCAGTCTGTACTAAATTACGGGCCGATCTGGTAACATTAAGATCATTTAGTGGAATGGTTTCCTTTTGATTGCCCAAAGATAAAGTTGATTTGGATTGTTGTTTTTGTTGTTTGCGCTGTTTACGCGTTAGATATGGTGTCGATTGTTTGGACGAGTGATTGGAATTGGACGATATGGCTTTTCTAATGAGACAATTTTTTAAATCTGTCTCACTGGGGGTAGTAGCTTTGGATTGAAGATGACTGCTTTGAGGTGAAGTATCCTCAGAAGTGGGGCTGGTATTGGTTGTGTTATTACTGGAATTTGTATTACTATGAGGTGACAAATAATGGCCATATTTGGGCATTTTTATTGCCTCATATATGGGTTGTGTTTCTTCGGCTTCCTGTGAAGGTTCAGGGGTTTTGTCTTCATCCCGTTCAGGAGAATCAGGTATATCATCGAAGGGTGGTATCCATATTAAATAGGCTGGGTCCATACCTAAATAAGAACCCGGAGCAGCTCCAGCATTTGTAACATTGTAATCATAATAATCCAGCTCAAAATCTTCTTGGGTTCCCAAAGAAAATTCAGAACCTGGTCGAGCCAAAAGCTTTTTACGATTTTGTTTTTCTTTACTTTCTTTAGGATTGGTGCTGCGTATGGTGGCAGAGCTTATGATACTAGAGGCAGGGGAATAGCAACCCTGTAAAAAAGTAAGAAAAAATTTATAAATTTCAGAACACTTCTCCTTAAATCTCTACTCACATTCGTTAAATTTACACTAGCACATCTGGATTTTCTTTTAGGAGCTATTGATCTTATTGATTCACAGTCTGTTTTTTCTTCCAAATAGGAATTGGTCATTTTGAGAGTCGAGGCATCAAAACGTTCGGAATATCTACTCGAACGTTTGGTATTCATAGGTGGACTGTTGCAGATAGAGGACATACCCGAAGAAATAATACTTTCGGTGTCCTTGCCACTATCTTTGCGTGTTAAAGTATTAGAGCTACGGGGATTAACATCATCAGTGTTGGATTCATTGGCAGTGCCGGATCTTACGTCCTCTGTAGATGGAGAACGACTCAAAGATTCGGTCGTAGGTGAAACAATTTCATTGCGTAGAGTTACTATAGAGCCATTGCTGCCGAACTCTTCGACACTAGAAGGGTGAGAAAAATTAAACTTAGAAATATTTTTACATAAATAAAGATGCAAATTTATGGGAAAGCTAAATCATTCTCATTTGAGTTTTACTCCAATCAAATTACTTAAGTAATAATTATAGTTTTGGCTTTTTTTAGTTTAAAATTCTGTTCTAGTTTCTCTTTTAGTTCCAGTCCTTGTAATAGCTCAAGTTCAGTTCTAGTTAAGTTCTAGTACTGCCCTAGTTCAGTGATAAATAGTTCAGTTGTGGTTCTGGTACTAAGCAGTTCAAGTTCAGTTCCATTTTGTTCTAGTTCAGTTCCATATAGTTGTAGTTCAGTTCTTGTTTCGTTTCTATGCCGCTCTTATTACAATTCTAGTATAGTTATAGTTGAGTTCCAGTTCAGTCCAAGTTTAGTTTTTGTTCCATTTCAGTTCGGTTTTATTTTACCTCTTAATACTTGAACAATCATAAAGCAATACCGACTCACCACTTAACCATCGGTTCCTTAACATTTGATTCGTCAATATCCGTTTCTCTTGCCAAATTCTCAGCGTCAATACTTTCTCTGAGAATCGAGTGTCTCAACTGGTGCTTGGGCCTCATTTTAACCATATATATAACCTCGGATATTAAAGTGGTAGTGCTTACAGCTCTGGAGGGAGGGCTTTGCAGAGAACTCATACTGGCATGGGGCGTATGCAAACGAGAGCCCTCATCACGACGACGAGTCACTGCTAAATGATATTTATGATAGCGTACCACATATTGGGCTCCTAATGATTTAAGAAAATACCATTTAATTATTTTTCTTTTTTAAAAGAATTTTGGCACCTTCTTACCCAATAAAGCACTTATTAATATAATAATACTGGCAAAAACTATAGCACTTAAATGCACCAAAGTAAATTTGGATTTTGCTTTGGGTTTTTGTAGAAAAGATCTACCCTTCACCGATAAACGTGTCGCCACCATTAATGTTTGTGATGGATCCGAAGAGTTTTTTACTAGCAATGCAAAAAAAAATATCAATATACATATAAATAAGCAGCAAATGAAGAAGTGGTATTATTAAGACTGTCATCATCACCACCAGACTCACATCCCCCCTAAGCAAAAAAACTTACCAATCTGTTCAACATTTGCTAAAAATCCTCCTGTACATATTAAACCTGTGTGTAGGTCTGTGTTATTTGTTATGCTGGCCTCTTCACCCGCATAGAATTCTAATAATAATTGCGCTCCACTGGATTCCAGTGAAACAGGTAAATTCCCACTTTGCGCATTAACACCTCCGCCGCTGCCACCGCCGCCAACGGCAGTGCCACCTTGCAATTCAATAAGCAGGGTTGAAGATAACGAAGGACCATCACGTATTTTGATATATTGCGTTGCACAAGGCAAACGTAAAAAATTCAACTGCAACGAAATCGTCTCCTCACCATCAACCTGCAACAAAAAAATTAAAGAGACAAAAAAAAAACACAGGGATTTTATCACACATGCTTTGGAATAAATGTAGATCAATTGAATGTTATTTACTGATTGGCATTGGGGACAACAAGAATTGAAAAGTTCTATACACGTTTTAAAAAAAAAAACATCCAGGAGAATGCTTCAAAACATTTGTTTTAGATGTAGAAAAATGCAATAATTTCCACACTTAATTCCAATAACGTCGACATTAACAGCATCATCGTCTTCATCATCAACATTTACTGTGAAGTGCGTAAATAGCAGCAGCAGGAGCAAAAAACAAAAAAAAAAAAAAAAAAAGTGGAAAATATTGACGATGCTTATTTTGTTTTTATACTCCTGGGATATTATGAATTTCAATTGTGTGACTGACACATATAAACTGCAATTATTTCAGTGCAATAGAGATTAATTTTGTAGTAGTTCGTTTGAGGACTGACAATATGGAGCAGATTTTATGCTGCCAACCGAAACTTATTATTGATAGAAAATACTGATTAAAATGGGAAATATTTATTGTAAAAACAAAACTTTAAACAAAAAACAAGAAGCACTAAAACAGAACTGAAGTAAAATTTAACTAGAACAAAAGTTAAACTGAACTAGAATTGAACTAATCTGGACTAGAACTTAACATCGCCTTAAGTAACACTGAACTATAACTAGAGTAGAGTTGGTTTAGAACTGAACTAATCTATAATATAAATAAACTAGAATTGCACTACAACTGAACTAGAACCGACCAAAAACTAGACTAGAACTGAACTAAACTATGTATGTATGTATAACCAAACTAAAACTAATGGCGTTTTCTTTTCTAAAAAAAAATGTTGCACAGGTGTTACATGTGACTTGGCAACATTTTTAAATGCTCCCCTAATTTTTAAGAAGTGTTTCATATTTTACGTTTACAAAAGAACACAAATTTTGGCATAACACAATAAAGTACAATTAGCGCAAGGTAAATTCAATTACAGGTGGTGGCAAGACTACAATAATCCCAAGGTCCATCTATCAGGTCTGCTTACTTGTACAAAAACAAAAAATGATTCTTTTTAGTTGTCAAAAATTTACTACCACATATACAAAGCAAAAGTAAAAAACGTGTATGTGTGGCATACCATAAACGTATACATGCACATGTAAGCAAAATGTAAACAACTTTTGACAACTAAAAAGAACATAAACAATGATCATCAGGCTTCTTGCGCAGACCTTTTCAATGGGCCTTGAATAATCCAAAGCCAACAGAAACAACAGATGTTTTTGTATCGCATTGTTAGTGTTTACGGCTCGAATCTTGCCACCACCTTGTATTGAATTCGCCTTGATCTAGTGCTGCACTCATGCCCCTTTAATTAAAATGAGTGTTGAACATGTAGCATTTTTTTAATTTTAAATTGAACATCATCAGAAAAGAATGCTTTACACTTTTAAAATAACGCATGTTTTTCAGAAAAGAACATAAAAAAATGTAAAAGGCAGAAAAAATGCAGAATTTTACTCAGAAAAGAAAACGCCATAAGCTAAACTTCGTAAGCTATTTACTTGTATGTTGCAGTAGCAACAACAACACTAAAAAAAATATGTAAAAAACGATTTACATGTTTATTGAAGAAATAACAACAAGTAAGAGCGCTATATTCGCTCATGCCGAATCTTATATACCCTTCACCAAGGTGCTATTAGAACAGAAAGATACGTTAATACTAATCTTGAAATATAAATAAATCTATTTTGTGCCACACCCACTTCTCCAGTCCCAGCCACATTTTGTCGGATGTTGTGAATTGATAACCAAGATGTTTGTAGCTACTTTGGCGCTTGTCGTTCTCCAGATATACAGAAATCAATGATGTATTTGTACGGGATTTGCCACGCTCACTTCTCTAATCTCGCCCATTTTTTTGAAAGAGGTTGTGTTTTGATAACCCAGCTATGTGTACCAAATTTTCGACAATTTTTCTCCTACCATTCTTTAGATATCAAAAAATAAATCTATTTTGTGTCACGTCTATTTCTCCACTTCTGCCCACATTTTGTCTAATGATACTTGTACCTAATTGGGAAACTTTGACTCTTGCCGTTCTCCAGATATACATAAAAAATATAAAAAACAGCAAAAACAAAGGATTTCTTGGTATAATTAGCGGCAGTCGTCGCTTTTTGCTATTTGTGGACCGATATGGCTGAATTTCAATAGCATACAATTCCAGCATATATGTGACATAAATGTATAACTACTGTGTCCCCATCATATCAGGGGTCTTCGGAAGCTCCATTTCAACGGACACACGGACAGACGGACATAGTGATTTGAACTTCTCAATCAATCAATTTTTTGGTCTTCCAATGGCTCACTGTATGTCACTTATCAACACGCCAGTCTTATAGAGTTGCGCAGTTGCGGTTGACATGTGAGTCCACCTGCTCGATATTCAGGCTACTATGGCCTTGGGTTCAACAGGGACCAGATTAGGACAGTGATATCGGCTTTGACTGGGCACTGGCCGGTGGGCACTGGCATGCTGGAAGAATGGGTCTGGAATTTAACGACTACTGCAGAGGTTGTCAGGACGAGGAAGAAGGAGAGACTGTGCTTCACTTTCTCTGTCAATGCCCTGGGTTGCGGGGCATTACGGAAAAATACCTGGGAAACCCGTGTTTGCCTGTCTAGGGGATATATTCAGGATAGAACTGAGACCGCTTCTTCTCTTCATTAGGAAAACGAATGGGTTGGATTCTGCAGTGACGCCATCTGAGTAACTGCTTTATAGGATGGGCATTGGCGCTGGGTATCACAAAGGGACCAATAAAGGACCCAACATATGGGTTCTAGGATCAATATTGTAGAAATTACAAACGGAGTTACAAAGTTATATATACCTTTTACCTCCACTGAAGGGTATTAAATATACAATTTTGGTTGGTTCCTGAGTTGAATTTTTTTTCGAAAGTTTTCAATTTAAAATGTTAAACAAAAAGTTATCATTTCTGTATTTTGGCAACGTTATTTTTATGATTAAAATAAAATAATTTATACCAAATAAAGAAAAATTCCCCATTTCTATTTTCTTAATTTGTTTAGTTAAATATATCAAATTTTCAAAATAGAAGATGAAGAAAGGCATATCGTGTCATTTTGCGATGTCTGTAATTGAGAGTTATTCCTTCACAAAAAAACCTCAGGAAAAGTAAAACATGTGTGTGTAACATTAAGATGGATAATTTTATTTCTTTCTCTCTCTCTCTCTCTCTCTCTCTCCCTCTCTCTGGTGCAAGAGAAAAGCCCCAACCATAATGTGCAAGAGCTGGCTTAAGCAACCGTGCGATACACATGCTAATCATATGTGTTAAACCATATTGAACTTAAGACAAGGAAGTGCTTTAAAGAGCTAAATTCTTTACGAACACTCTGTTTTAATTTATATGGCATATCAACAAAAATTTGCTTACTTATATAATATTTAATAACTTTTTTTTAAATTGTGCACTCTTTAAAACACTTCACTATTCGAACAAAACACAAAGACTGAAAACTTTAACTAATAATACAAAATTAAGGCACGCGTCAAAAAACGAGACATCATTCTCAAAAACACTTACAAAACTATTGCGAGAATAAGTCATTTGCAATCATATTGGTTGTCATGTTGAAGGAAATCTCTTATGATACTTCTTATTCTAAAACTCATTTACATTTTGCTCTGTTCTGGTCTGTTGGGTAACTTTACCCACATAACTTTTGTAAGTATGTGTGTGTGTTTGGGTTTGTGTTTTTGCATAACGACAAAATACCTTGACTTTTTTAAATATTGAGAGATTAACCAGGTACATAATTTATATACTCTCTCTCTGATGTATTATTTAGTTAGTAAAATAAGGGCATGGTTTTGTTCAAGTTGAACTGATATTTAATGTGTGAGTTGCTTTAAATGTACATTGACTTTATAACATTGTAAGGGAAAAATATCCTGTTAAGTAGGCGTGTAAGAGTGTGTGAATACGAGTGTCTAAACGCAGAAGAATATATAAAAAATGTTAAGGTTTTCTTTTAAAAATTACAATTGAATGTCCTTTTTTGGATTTCCCAGAATAACATACAAGTTCAATATTTAGTATTAGAAAAAAGTTTAAAGTGCCTGTTTGGAAGTGTAAGTATCTTTCTATATATGTAAAGCATTGTTGTATAAGAGTATTGAACTAGAGATTGAATAAAACGCTAGAGAAATATAAGTTCTATGAAAATGACTGCAACGAAAGTAATTTAATTTGAAGTAAATTTTTGTCGTTTACACAATGTAAATCCATTTTAATAGAATTGAACGTATTACATCGACTTCTTCATAAGAACTTACACAAACACACACACAGTATCATAGACTTCCATACAGTTTTTTTTTTTTTTTTTTTTTTTTTTTGTTGTCTCAGATGAGAGAAAAGCATAAGGACCATTGACAAGCATTTTTTGTCAATTTTCTTTTATAAAATTTATACTATAAAAAAAAACTATAAAATATAGACTACAAAGAGGAAAAATAGAAAAGGACTTTTTAAAATTTTATGGCTTAGAATACGAGGATGGAGAGAAAGTATTTAGATAAACTAAACAGAACAGAATCAAAACGGAACAAAACAAACAAGCCAAACAGATGCTGAACATCTTAAATCGAAATAGGGCAGCAGAACTGGAACGTATTTTAACCAAAACTATGTATGTAAATAAAACAGAGCTAGAATAGAATTACAACAATACTAGAACTAGAAATGGACTGAACTAGAGCTTAACTAGATAAGAATAGAACAGTATTGCAGCAGAGCTAAACTACAACACAACTAGAACTAAACTAAAACAAAACAAGAACAAAACTAGACAAGATATGGAACAGGGATCTAAACACCGCATTCGATATCGAGTAAACTGTTGTATCGAACGAAAACTCGAGAGATGTTATGTCTTTGGTTGCTATCATCTCAAGTGGGACGCAAATTTGTATGAAAACTTTTACTTTATCGGTCGCTTGAATTGTCGATCGACTTTGTCGTTGAAAATGCAAGCGATCGATAGCGGTCGACATCGTGGGCCTGGCTGTTAGCTTTAGGTAAGCGAATTACGGAATATGGGTGCTGATCAGCTGACTACTTAAAAGGAAAAGTAAATCACATAAAATGTAAAAAAAACTAAAACAGCGTCCGCAAAAATACAGCGTCTTCCTAAATGTTTAAATTTAAGGTTAATTTTACACAGAAGTAAAAAACACAATTAATTTTATTGCTAAAACAAAAAAAGAACAAATTATTTAAAGTGTATGTGATAATTTAATTATAAATTCGCCATGCTGGCCGACTTTAAATCACGGAACTTTAAAGATTTTTGTGCGCGCAATACAATTTAAGTGATCTTAAATCACTTTACGAAAAAGTGATTTTCCAATCTTTTCAAACCACCCTTCTAGTATATTCTGTAAAAAAAATAACCCGAAGAACAATAAAGAAACATCTTCTCGTATGTTTGCTTGTAAACTTGGTCTAAATACGCAAGCAACAAAAAAAATATATTTTCTATATAAAAAATCTTCGTCCTTGTTCTCCTGCCTTTGTTCTTTTATGCTCCAAACAAAAGGAATTAAAATAAGAGTAGAATTTTTACTTAAATTTAATAAAGTGTATACTTGAAATTCTTATTCGTCTAATCTATTAATATTTCTTTTTATAAATTTTTTTGGGGGTCTTAGTGTATCCTGTTGTGTTGTACTGTTCTACAGTTGTTGTCCTGACTTTGTTTTTGTCATCTTGTATAAAATATGAAATATTTGCAGCTTGTGCATATGTGGTTTATTGGTTATTTTTCCAGCTCAGTATCCTTTTCAAAAGCTACGGGCTATTTGTTGTAGTTTTTTTTTTTTTTATTATTTATTATAGATTTTTTGTTTGTTTTAGAATGGTATCCCATTCTTTTATAAAGTCATATTGTGTATGGCCGAAGCCATCACCACTACCAGTTTGTTACACTCCAGGGATCAATAGTTTATTAATGGCTACGGGTTAGTTTATTTTAGTTTTTTTTTCTTAAATTTTGATAGATTATTCAGGATTAATGTAAAGGAATGTAAATGAAATAGTTTGGAAACATTTCAATACTTGTTGTATATTACATTTTCTTGATGCTTTACTTACTTGTATCAGCCAAAATGATCTGCCTGGACAGCTTTGAGTAGCTCCTGCCAAAATACGTTTCGGTTTTGAAGTACCCAAATGTACAATGCAACCGCATCGACATCCAGGACCAATTTCTTGACTGACATCGGTACGATTTAGTTTGTTGAACACAGAGCCACTGGTCTCATAAATACAATCCCAGGTATCGCTTATTGTTTTACCGCATTTTTCGGTCTGGACTGAATTACCCTGAAAATATAGCAAAAAATAAAATATGTCTTAATAAAAATTACATGGATTATTTTTAAAACAGTTCTACCGTTGTTAATACTTCTAAAACACCGTTTAAAATTGAGTACCGGTAATAATGCCTACTTACAACGAAACTGCAATCAGAAAATACAATTCAGTTGCTAATAAACATGTTTTCTTCTCTGCAAAAAAATCTTTTTTTTTTACTAAATATATACATTTTTTTCAAAGATAATACAATTTTAACAATAGCCCTCTTCACAATCTGCTCCAGCCCATACCACAATTGTTGTAATTAATTACACACAATCTTCACATGCATTCTTACACTCTTTTATTTAGTCTACGAGAGTACTCAATTCAGTCGTCAATTATCAAGCGACGAGTGCAAATGCGGCGGATGCTTACATATTTGATATATTTTTTTAAGAATACTTGTCTCTCTATTCACCAACACTAATATGAAGCAATACAACAACAGTTTACATTTTGGGCCTCACTGCTGTACACCAAAAAAATATACACCAATGCACTTGCTACGCTTAATTGCAAACCGACAGCTCACACTTAGTGAACCAATAATCAATCAACTGTGAATTCTGTGATTTCCAACAGGCATTGTAAACTAAACCAAGGAGGTCATTTACAATTAATAGAAAATAATGCGCTAGATTTTTAATAGGGTTAATATTTAAGAGAAAAATCCTATTGATAATTGCCACCTTGTAAGCCATACGAAACGATCTGCAATGATGAAATTCGTCTTCTTTATAAGGAAACTTTGGTTGACACAATAAATGAGCCAAATCAAACAAGTCCTAATACAAATGACCCCTACGAAATATGGCGTTTTTGACGAAAATTATCAGATATCAGTGCGAGAGTTGCGGGTTCGATTTTCTCCAGAGACTCTTATCCCCTGCAGACAACCGTAGAGCTTCGAGGGATTAGCTTAGGAAAAACAAGAAGAGAGTGCTTACATTTTGTTCAGATATTTTTTTCCGTTGTATAGATTATATAGTAGTAACGATGGGTCAAATAGATTTAGTTTTTCAACAAGTCTATCAATTTTTCTGAACAAATTGGCCGTACGACTTTCCGTTATTCATCTAAGACCCCATAAATCCTTTTAGTCATGTTCGTCTGTCGCTATGCTAAGAACATACCCTTTCGAAAGACTCAACAGAAAAGAAAAATTTTGGTGACAAAATGTTTCTAGCAGCAGTTTGGGATTGATCACTTTAGTAGGAATTGAATTGTGGAAACACGTTAGTACGTCTTAATGTGTAACGAATAATGCTACTGAATTAAAATATATTCTTTCATAGTTTCATCAGATAAAAAATCGCATTGCAAAATTTCGTGAAGATCGGTCCACAATTTACCATATAAATCCCTTATAAAGACCACTCTGGAAAACCATTTAAATGCGCCTGAAACCGTAACAGACAAAGATAACGTCGTCAAATTTGGTCCAATTTAGATTTACCATAATTAACCAGCTTTCCTAAAAGCACTCTAAGGCGAATAAAATTCTAAAAATTTGCATTTAGGTGTGGTAAGTACTATTTTTTAATACTAAAATCACTTTACACTACACTTATGTACTGTACTGTACTGTACTGTACTGTACTGTACTGTACTGTACTGTACTGTAATGTACTGTTCTACACTGCACTGTACTGTACTGTACTGTACTGTGCTGTACTGTTCTACACTGCACTGTACTGTACTGTACTACGATTCATAAGTAGTTCAGATTAGTCCAATAAAAAATCCATTAAGTTTTACTTTTTTAAGTAGACTTTATTTAACACAAAAAAATCCAAAAATGTTTAACTTAAAAAATTGCTTTTATTGTACAGTGGTAAAAGGGTTTTCAAGATTTGGCAAGCCGAATATACCAATCTGCCTAGTTTTTATCTAAAGTATCCGGTTTTCAAAAAATAGTACAAGAAAACTTAAAGAGCAGAACAAACTATTCTTCACTAACACAAAAATATTTTTAATATCTAAAATTTTATTCAATATAAAATATATGTATTTTTTGCATAATAAACAAAAAGCAATTTCAATACAAAACATTTATTGAGAATTCATCCGTATCAATGACCGGCAAACTTTTCATTCTGGACATACGCGATACACGAGATGCTCTTAACATTGCGTCAGTGTCCTGAGATCGTTTACCAACCTCTCCGGACTGCTCTGAAGCCTCATCTCCTTCGTGTTTGCTAGAAACGGTTTTTCTAGAATCATCTACAGTTGAGGCCAAATTACGCTCGGTAGTATCGGCCGGACCAGAAGTAAAATCACTACTTGAACCTTCCTCTCCCAAGTCTTCCGGTTCATCGTCCATTTGTGTCACTTCTAGTTCCTCATGTGAAGACGAAACTATAAGAGCAGAACCCATTTCCACATCGATTATAGAGCCAGCCTCACTAGCACGCTCTTTGGGTATAAAGTGACTGTCTTTTTCTTCTGCTTGTAATATGGGCGGTACGACTTCTGTAGAGGTCAGCTTTTGAGCTTCACGTTTAAAAATATTCATTAGTGAGGAAGCAGTGCGAGGCAAAAACCCCATTTTACCAGGCCGGTAGAGAGATGATTGGGAAATTGAAATAGTTTCTATGGTTGGAGTATCAGGCCCTATTTCAGAATGATTGCTTAGGATTTCCATTAGTTCGGTTAGCAAATTGTTACGTTTTAGTTGTTTTAAGGCAGATTCATCCACATCCGAGTATTCTTTAGTTTCTGAGGGTAGGGGTTCTTTTATGGCCTTAATGGCTATTTCAACGGTTAATTTGATTTGTTGTATTACTCCCCTTAAACGCATAGTTTCAGCTTCATGCTGCTCTTGAAAGGCCACCATACGATTCTTTTCCAATTTCAAAGCTTCAATACGTTGACCCAATACTCTTAACTTTTTGGTCATTTCATTATAAGTAAAGTGGTCACAGACATCCCTTTTCATAATGCTTTCATAAAGAGCTCGAAATTTAACCACTTCGGTGTATTTGATTTTTAAACGTTCATAATTGTCAGTCAGCTTTTCTATGATGCGGATTTTGTTTTGAGAGCTTTTTATTAGCTGAGTCTTTTGTTGTTCTACTGTGACAAACTGTTCGGTGATTTCCTTGTTCTTTTGCACATGATCGTTAAAATCCTGCTGCATTTTTATTTGGGACAAGACCAGAAGGTCTATTTCCTTTTGCAGGGCTATATTTTCGCGAATTAAGCGCCGGGTATAGCCTGCATTGCGTATTTCACTAGAGCGCGTGAAATCCTCAGAGACCTGCAGAAGTTTTGCCTCTACTTCTTTCTTAAGGGCATCCTTTTCTACCACAGCTTTTTGCTCCATATTGTAAATGGTTTCCTGGTGAGCACGATCTTTTTCCTTTAGCTCCGCGTCCTGATCATCGAATTTAGCCAGCAAAACATCACGCTGTATACGAAACTCATCCAGGGAATTAAGTTTGCCATTTAGCAGCTTTATTTCCGAGGTCAGTTGATCATGCATGGATTTGTATTTGGCCTCGAGGTCTTTGATATGATCCTCAGCCTGAACTTTTTCATTATTGCGCACTTTGGTAATTTCCACCAGACGCTCTTCAAGCTCTTTAATAGTATCATTACGCTCGGCCAAGGTCTTCTCCAAATGTGCAGCCACATCCGTGCGGTCTTCCTCTAGGCTTCTTAATTTCTCTTTCAAGTTGTTATTCGTATCATCCAGAGTGGCCAAATGACTTCTTAGACGGGCCAATTTTTGATTTAAGTCAGTAATGGTCAGCTCATAAAAAGTTCTATCCACTTGAGTCAATTTATTGGGATCTGTTTTCTTGCCTTTTTTACCTTTGCCCTTGCCGCCTTTTTTACCTTTAGCTTCTTTATCTTCCGAACTCATTTTTTAGAATAAACAATTCTTGTGATTTCAAAATAAAATATTTTGCCAAAATATTGATTTAATAAGTTCAAGCAAAATTTTCTTTTATTAGTTGTCATTAACAACAGGTTGTTGTTTTTTCTTTCTCAAATATTAATTCACATAGTTGCCACATACTCTTTTTTTTATCGCAGACACACTTTATTCGTTTTTGAAATTTCCTGTTAATCTTTTCCCACAAAACTCTTATGCTCTACATGCATATCTTTGGGATTTCTTTTACCTTTTTTTCTCGTTGCACTTTAGGGTTTTTAAGAAAACTTTTTTTTCGCGCCTGAAGTCTTTCAGAAAATCATAATAAAAATTCCTTTTAAGTATCACTTCTTTCCTCCACTCCCAACAGCATTTTGCACATAAATTCATTATTTCAACCATTGTCTTGAGCGTAAATAGTTTTCCTGGATTTTACCGTAAGGAAAGAAAACAATATATGAAATTAAAAAGTTTTTGTTTTTAGTTTTTCCCATTTACTCTTGCCATGAAGTCAAATCTATGTAAGTGTATTCTTTTCGCCACAGTTTTTAGCGTTTCTTACGAGAAACTGCACTTGGTTTAAAGCAGAGATGGGAGTAAAGGACAGTTAAAAATGGGAGAAACCTAACAAAGCCACATTCTCATATTTTAATTAAATGACATAAAGCTTTTCAACAAAAGTTTCACCTCAAAAAGCTTAAAATTTTAAAACATTAACAGATTTTTATTTATTATTACAAAAAATTAGAAAATTTTCTTTTTAAGCTATTTTTCTAGAAAGCTGTATACTAAATATTTCTTAAAGCTTTAGCAAGGCCTTGAACTTTTCTTAAAAATTATTTAAAATATAATTTGTATCATCAAAGTCATTTTTATATTAAGTTTTCTTTTTTATTAAGATGGTAATAAAGCTTTTGTACGCACTTTAATAAAAAAAATCATTTGCAAAATAACTTTTTACTCACTCATAAAAAAAAATGACATAAAACATCTAATTTTATAATCTTTTAAAAACACAAACAATATAAAAGCAAAGATCATATAGATTTTTCGAGTATCGAACAAAAGCTTTAAAATATTAAAATTTTAGAAATTTTTTTATAATTTCATCTATTTTAAAAAAGTTTTAAAAATTAATACAGTTTTGCAAGTTATTAAAAAGAAAGCTTACAATATTTAACTTATTATTTTAAAGCTTTTGTAAATGGCTTTTTCTTAAAAATTAAATAAAAATAAAAGCTTTTTTAAAGTAGAGAATAATAAAAAAAGTGTTGCTGTTTCCGTACAAGATAAATATGTAACATGAAATATGATCCAGATTTTATGAAAAAAATGACCGATGAGGCGCAACTATTTTCTTTGTTTAAAGCTTCTGAATTTTTTTAATAATTAAAATAAAAGCTTTTTATTAGTTATCACGCAAAAGCTTTCAAAATTAATAGCTTTACTAAAGATTTGATAAAATCTAAAAGATGTATGTATGTTAAATGCTTTAAAAACCCAATGTTTTTTTTTATTATTTATAGAGCTTTTATAACTTTTTTGGATAACAGATTTCTTGTGTTACTTATTATTTACATTCTTGTCTCAGTAATGTCAAACTGACAGTTATAAAGATTTTTTAGTATTTAGAGAAGATAGATTATTAGTTGATGAAAAGCTTTTATATATTCTTTATTATTAACGTTTATGCGTAAATTTTGCTCTCCATATGATTTTTAAGCAAAATGATTTTTTGGTTTACTTTTCAAAAAGATCAAAACCAATTGTTTTTTTTAAATCCATATTGACATAAAGCTTTTTATTTATTTTTATTGATAATTCATTGGGCTTTTTCCAAAAAAAAAAAAAGCTTTTTAAATTTAATTAAAACCTCAAGATTGCGTTAGTTTTAGCATTTAAAATTATTTTTTATTAGATTTGCTTAAAGCTTTATGTAAAAAAGTTTAGTACATAAAGCTTTTTATAGAATTTACAATTAAAGTTTTTAAAATTTTTCTTCAATCTTGTTTTGTTCAGAGCTTCAGTAAAAAGCTTTTTAAAAGCTTGAAAATTATTCAGAACATCTTAAGTTAGAAGCAAAGGCTTTTCACTTGTTAAGTTTTTTTTTCAAAAGGCTTTCCTGTAAAGTCATTATCGTTTCTACACTTTATTCTAACTACTCTCCTGCTTTTTTGTAAAGTTTATGCTGCAGTCTTTTTTAATCTATATAGCCTTACGCATATCCTTGCAATTATGTGTACATATGTATGTGTGTATCTTTGTCATAATAGCTGCGAGTGTGTGGATAAATGGATGAGTGAATGTAAACAGATACAATAGCTCAGCGTATATACACTTTACTTTGGGTGCACGACAATGTGGCATTACAACAAAAACAAAAAACAATTTGCCAGTTGCTTAAAAGTTTTCCCATTTACCAAATTGCCATTATGTTTTATGAATACGTGGCAGGCGAACGAATGAGTGAATGAATACTGCAAGCAAAACAAATTTTCTTTCACTGTTCTGTTCTTCTCTGAATGAAATGGAATTGTTAGTTTTAAAGATTGGGTAGAATGTTGGAAATTGCAAAAAAAAAATTAGAGCCAAAATATTTACTTTACTTACAAAAAATATACAAAAATCAACACATACCTCACAAAATTTCGCTCCATAACGGGGTGGCGGTGAATCGCAAAAACGATAACGATTGCGCGTACCACCAAGACAATTTGTTGAACAAGGCGTCCATTCACTCCAGGGACCCCAACCACCCGTATCGGATTCTGTAATGAAAACAATTGAAATTTTTTAAAGTGTTTTAGCATAACATTAAATGAAAAGAAAAAAAATTAAATACAAACTACATTTCGGAAATTAAAATGTTTTTATACTACGAGTATTTTAGAGCCAGTTCAAAAATATTTTTGCAAATAGAAAATAGTATTTTTAAAAATGTTTTTTAAAGCAATATTGCCAACCATAAAAATAAATATTTGAAATTAAATAAATTATTTAGAATTATGTATGTGTAAAGAACTGACAAATTAGAACAATTTCAAAAGAATATGGCCCCAAACTTTCCTAAGCTTTTAAGATACATATATGTATTAATAATTTAAAGCTTTAAGACACAAATTCTATTAATTTTGTTCGTTAAAAATTAATATTTCATTGAACTACATACATTTTGCCTTAAAATTTGTTTAAGCTATGAATCCAAATAATTAAAAGCTTTTAAAAAAGTTGTACTCATAGACAAGAACAAAAAGCTTTTACATATATACAAATTGCTATAAAATTGAACTTTAACTTTCAAGGGTTAAATATAAAAGCTTTAGGCAGCTTTTGTCATACATTTTTTAACCTTGCTTAATTGTTTTGAATTTTGTTATCAAGACTCCTTTAAGGGGTCTGTATATTGTCAAAATGCTTTTCATGCCGGCAAATTTTCGTGCGCTGGACGCAATATTCGCCGTCATATCTAAATTTTTTGATTTTCCATCCAGCATCGTCGTTGTGACACGAAAAAACACATTTTCACTAATACTACCATAGCCTTTGATGAGAAATACTTGACCGTGTAGTACAGATCCCTTTACACAGCATAAAGCTCTACAGTTTTTTTTTTTTATAAATTACTATGCATTGCATAACTTTTAACAAAGTATTTTAAAGAAGCGAACATTATACACACCTAGAAACGATATCTATTTTGTAAAGTTTGTGTATTAGAACACAAACTTTAATACCGTTTCAGTTTAATTCAAAATATTTTAAGAAAATCAAGATTTGTTATAGTTTTAAACTTAAAAGTTTCTACAAAAAGCTTTAAAAATTTCAGCTTTTTTTTATAAAAGGAAGGAAAAACATTTCAAAAACCTTTAAGATTTTAAATGTTTGGTGGATTTTATTAGAAACTTTTGAGAAAAGCTTTAGGCAATTTAAAATTTAAACAAAATTGTTGAAATTTTTTATTTATTATACTTATGTTACAAGTACTTTTAACGTTGACTTTTAACCCGTGGTAATAAGAGCTTATTTTTTCCAAAAGCTTTAAAATAATTTAAACATATCTCTCTGGATCATAAAGAGGGCATTAACTCAAAATTTAAACGTTTTCAGAAGAAGCAAAACACTTTTTAATTTAATAAAAAAGACATATGGAAAAGAATTTTGAAACCCGCTATTTCGCTACCAAAAATTACGATATTTTAAAATATATTTGATTTGGATAAGGAAACCATTTTGTAATTTTTTTCTAATTGTTATTTCCGACTTAAGTAAGAAAAACCCGTTAAAAGCTTTTGTCAAAAATTTCTAATTTTTCCAATCAAAAGCTTATGATAAAATGATTTTATGTTAAGGACAGTCCTTAACATAAAATCATTTTATCATAAGCTTTTGATTGGAAAAATTAAAAAGGTAGCGAAATAGCGGGTTTCCAAATTCTTTTCCATATGTCTTTTTTATTAAATTAATAAAAGTGTTTTGCTTCTTCTGAAAATGTTTAAATTTTGAGTAAATACCCTCTTTATGATCAAGAGAGAAATGTTAAAATTATTTTAAAGCTTTTGGAAAACTCTGCTCTCTTATAAATTTTTGCGATTGATGAAAAATACACACAGCGTGAAATAAAGAACAATAAAAAAAGCAAACAATGCTAAATGTAACACTTAATACATGACAAAACGTATGGGATGTTGACTTTACATGTTGTCGTTGACGTCGTCATTTTCGTTTTCATTGCACAAAACAAGCAACAATACATGACGCAGCAGCAGCAACATGAGATTGATGCAAACGTACAAAAAGCATATCCGGCATTCTTTAAACGCATTAAAACATGCAAAGAGCCATAACAAGTGAATGAGTGCAGAACCAGCCAGCCAGCCAGCAAAAAAAAACTATTGAAATCATCTCGTGAATTGTTTGTAAAATTTGCAATAAAACGATTCAGAGTCAGTAAGACAAACACAATGTTGTTAAGTGCTGTATTGATATAAATTCAGTACTTGCGAGATGCAATCGCTGTAATTCAAGTAGGACTAAAAAATGCAGGGGCAAAAAAGGCTACAGGATATTAGAGGCTATAAAAAAACTTGTTTTAGGATATGACATAAAACTATGATGACGACAGCAACAATACGGCAACAATGCGAATATTTAATAATGACGAATGACTATTTAAAGATTTTGGCACACAAGCACGTATTCACTTAAATTAGTATAACGAGTGACACAAGCTTTAATGGCACAACTGATATGTGCGTAAGCTTTGAAGAATTATTGCTTATTAAAAGCTTTAAGGGTAAAGACACTATTTAAATTATTTTCTTTCTGCTGAAATGTTTTTAAATTTTGTGTTAAGCAATTCTTTATAACCAAAGTCGTACTTACTAGCTTAAAATCTAGATAATAAAATGCTATTAAAAGAGCTTTTAGCTGTAGAAATATGTAAAGCAAAATTTTTTTAACTTACCTCTAACCGGCAAAGTGGGTACGCAGTCCATTCTCACATCGGCCACTGCTCCCGATATCGCTTGGCTTACATATACAAAGCAATACTCCACAAATTTTTCCGTATATAAATCACAATTAAAATACAATGAATATTGGTTTTTTACCACTCTCTGCTCTGCTATATAATGTAGGGTTGTAGGAGGTTTCAAGGAAGCCACGTCTGCTCTTAACTTGGCATAGACTCTTACCCGATCTCCCTGCTCCAGAATGCAAGAGGGATACTCATATAAAACCCCTATACCAGTATGAGGATCACAGGGAAATATACTGCGAGCATATACATTAAACACATACTTCTCACTCCAGTCCACGGAGAGAAAGCGCCTGGTAATGGGCACATTGAGCAAGGGGATCATGGGTCTCAGTTGGACGGCATAATTGCCAGCCAAACCAAAAAGATCACAAGAAAGTTTGAAGGATTTCTGTTTCGGATAGCCCCTCACTTGCTCGGCAAACAAAATGCTGGATTTAGTAACATTCTGAGGACGCACTTGCGAACAGGAACGCTCCTTACCACAGTAAATGAGTTCCAACCAAAATTCCGGCAAATCTTCACGTTTCCAGGCGTTATCACAATTTACCTCAGGGAAACGCAAAGTAACCTCCACGGGCGTATCAGGATATGTACGTAAGCGTACCGGACTTACAATCATTTCAGCACTTGGCCATCGTACATCCAAAGTTTGTCTTAAGCGTTCATCGAAAACCGGTATTAAAGTCGTTGTTGTGGTAGTCATTGTGGGCAAGGGTACATTGTGTTTTTTACCAGACGATGATGGGGAGGTGGTGTTGCTTTTTATGGTTTGTTTGTTGGTTGTCTTTAAATTCGTAACCACCTGCATTTCGTATAAGCCACCCTGTATAAAAGTCTGACAGGGCACTGCAACTTGGGTAACATTGTGGCGCGGATCTGGGTAAAGTAAAATATTTTCAATAATTTCTTTACGCTGTCGTTGTAAAACTAACGAATCGTTTTGAGAGTTGTTAGCCGAAGTTAAAGGCTTGTCAGACTCTTCTCCTTTTCCAATTGCCTCTGGTGTCTCATCAATGTATTTACTAATGACCAAAGTACTTGTTATTATATTCTCAACTTGTAGGACCTGCTGAGTCACATTTCTTCTTGATGTCTTGCTTAGCGTGCGTGATGTTGTTGAAGTTTGTGTTAAATCTTTGCCCACTCCTTCGGCTAGTGTGCCATCTTTTTTTTCTCCTTCACCTGTTCTTTGCACTGCATTTTGTTGTGTGGTTTTTGTAGTCGTTGTGGCTGATGTGGTTGCCTTTATGATGTCGTTTTCTATATCTTCTGGTGAAAATTGTATCTGCACATGTAGATCTCCGCTTAAAGCCGTAAATGTGCTTGGAGTCATAAGACGACCCTTTCGTATTGCCAACACGTGACCTTTTTTTAATGTGGTTATTGCAGTCATTGTTAATGATTTCAGTCAGTCAGCCAGCCAGCCAGCCAGTCAACCATCCATACACAATCACAATCACATTTAATTTCATTCCATTCATAATTTCAATTTATTAAATACAAATTATGGTGGTTGTTTTTTGTTGCAGGGCAAAATAAAAGTAGAAAAGAAAAAAAACAAAGAAAGACACAAATTATAGAATCTTTTAAAAAAGAATAAAAATTGTTTAAAATCTTTGCTTTTCAAACGAGCCAAGGATTAAAGTAATAAAAATCATAAATTTCCTTAATAAACTAAAAGGATTTAAACTTTTTTTTTCTTCAAAGGTAATTGAGATAAAGTTGTGGTCCTGAAAGTGAAATCTAATACATTAATTATAACTTGGTTAGGGAAAAATCTTTGAACAATTACAAAATGTTCCTTTTTTTTGTGATCGAAAAATAAAGGATAAGGCAAGTTTCAAACTGTTAAATCACTGCTGAGCACATTAAGATTAAGGACATGCTGATAAACAGACCACAGAAAAGTGAATGTTTTAAATATGATAAATGCATGAACAAGTTTAAAACAACCTTCTTTTGTTGCTCTTTAAAAGAATAAACTAGAAAGAAAAAGAAGCAAACACATAAAGCAAAAAATCAAATGTTTTTGGTTTTGTTTTTGTGTTTAAATGCATTTGAGAGAATTTTTGTTAATTTTTGACAGAAGCTTATGCATATTAAAGTTGGGCCTTAAATCTCTTTAAATTGCATTGAAATTTTTTTCAAATAAATATATTTTAATATCGAAAAATGTTATGGATTATTTTTTAAGTGATGTGCAGCGCTTTAAGGAGTAAAATCAATTTAATGATTATGCATTTAAATTTAATTTTCCACTCGATTTTTCAATGCCTCAAAAAGTCCTCAACGTTTGTAAGTATATAATCATTTAAAAATTACTACCACAAAATCCTACAGTCCTTTAACAAATCAATCAATTTCTACTTAATAATAATCTCTCAAATGTGATAGCTGTCAACCACAGAAGAAAACAAAGAAAAACGCTTGATTTTGTATGTTTTGTGAGGGAATACAGAGGAGAGACAAACAAACTTGATAAATTAAGATAAATTTTTGAGTGACTTACAATTCAACCTAATTGCTGGTTTATTAAAACCAAAAATAATTAAATTAAATGGAAATTAAAGGAAATAAAAAAAATCATAATGATATTCAATGAAATAATATTAATTTCATTAACTACTCTGTTTAGGGCTAAGAGTTTAAAAAAAATCAAGAAGAAGAAATAAAAAGAAATATGGCTATTACTTAACTTGTTTTATTGAATAATACTTACTTGTAAAACATTGCAATAATATAATTATTGCTAGCAAAATTCGAATTTGCCAGTTGTTATACAATTTGCTCCAATTTGTTCTTCTGTTGTAAAGAAAATCATTTTGATAACGAGACAATTTTTTGCCAAGACAATTGCAAAATAATGAGTCTTTTTTTGTTGAGAATGGAGTTAAAAATATGGTTTTTGTTGGTTTTATTGAAGATGATGGTGATGATAATGAGGTTTTTGTTGTTGTTGCTGACGATTTTATTGTTGTTGTTGTTGTTGTTGGTAATAATAAAAAGCTTTTGATATTGCGGTTAATGCTGCCATTGTTAAGCATATAGCCGCACATTGCAAAAATTCAAGAGCATATATTCAATATACTCTTAGCCTACAGTTTGCTGCCTTAAATTTATAACGGTTTTCTTCTTAATCCACTTAAGTCGCACTCCCTTTTGCAAACACACGAACACATAAGCTTACTCCCACTCAGTAGAAGAAAGCAAATGTAAACAAAAATGTAGCCTGTCTCCCTCTCGCTGTAGGTATGTGTGCTGGTGTATGCATATACACCCACTCATATTTTTACACAATCTTAATGCACTTGTTGTAAACGCATAATGTTTGTGTGATTTTTTATTTGCTTGTAGCAAATTTTAGCAATTGTTGTTGCTTATGGGCTATTGATGATTGTTATTTAAAGCTCTTTACTCTTTTACTTCCACTCTGACTTACTTTATAATTTGTGTTTTTTTTTATATTTACTCACACATGCTTTTTGTTAAATAAAATGTCAATACTTAACAGTTATCATTGGAAAAGGAACAGCACCAATAACAATAATAAAGTGGAACTCATATGGATTATAGATGTATACGAGACGTATACGTAACAGTAGAATAATAATTTGTAAAGAGTTCCGTTATTTTAGCCATCATTCGTTTTATTTTCTGCTGTTTTTGTTCTCCTTTAAAATGTTGAATTTTCTTATTCTCATCTTTATTTTATTAAATTTTTTTGGTGGCAGCGGAAATTAATGGCAAAAAAAAATCGTAAAAACACAAATACCAGATAAATTTTAAACTTAATTTAATGTAACAACAACTGCTTTTTGTATTCTGTTACAATTTAATAAAAAGATTCAAGTTTTTTTTTAGGTTTTGCTAGTATTTATCCAACTGTTTTTTTAAATTACTGTCTTTCAGCCTCTAGATAACATCTGTAAAGATAAAGAAAATTATACAAAAAAAAAATCAGTAACTGTAAAAGAATTGCATATTTTTACAAAAAAAAAATATTTTTAATTAATATTCTTTGTAAATGTATGTAGCAAAATTCCTCGTGCCACAATTTTTTTAATAAAAATTTTTTTCTTTAATATTTGAGAATAATCCCTTAAATTGATATTAGATGAGATTTTTTTTTTGTAAGGAAAAAATATCATTTGTTAAGACCAGTATGGCTTAAGCAATACATTTTTATTTGGTATCTGTGTGATAAAGCCTTAAAAAATGTTGTGTAAAATCTTTCTTTTTCAATCATTCTGCAACACTTTTTGTTAATTTCATTTCCGTTTTTATGGATTTTTCAATTTTGGGATACATTTTTACATGTAACGTACACATACGACTAGAACACATAGAGAAATTTAGTAAAAAAAAAAAAAACTTACCGCAGAAAGGATTTCAAAGAAACAATGCACGGTTTTTCATCAAATCTAGCAAAATAATTTGTTTTATATGACTAGAAATTACACTACCAAAATTATGTAAAGGATGTTCCACAATTTAGCATGGATCTTATATTAAGCGTAAATTTGAAAAAGGCTTTCAAGTGTCTTTAATAGTGTGACTTCAGGTTTTACAAAGATTATTTCATTATTTATCCTATATAAAGTCCACTCCTTCCATAGCACAGCCGAATATAAAACTTGAACCTGTTTGACTTTTAAGACCATGATTTTTTCCATACACATACATACATATAATATAATAGTTTACAATGATTGATTATTTGAGCTCTTGTCATTTTAATTTTACCGTAAAGAAGAGCTAGTTAAAAATGGCAAAACTAAGAACAATTTTAAAATTGCTACTGCATAAAAAAGCAGACAAAGAAAATACTTCCCTGGCTGGTAAAAACTTTTTTTGGCTCAAGAAAACGAAGAGTACACATAAACTACACAAAAAGGTGGTTATAGGAGCCAAAGTACGTGCTAAAAGAAGCCGAAGTACCTGGTTATAGCCGCCGAAGTGTATGCTAATAAATTGTGACATTGATTTGATTCTTAAGCTGTATGGAAAAAAGATAAACCTTTGTTGTTTTTGGTTTGCATAAGAAAACAAATTTTTGTTTTTGATGCCATTGCCTATTTTTTTGTTTTTGTTCAACATACAAAATAAATAAATAAATTTATAATTCTTCCTGCGGCTTGAGCTTCGCTTTGGTTTTATTGCGGCTTTTGTATTTGGCGGTTTATAGAAGCTGTTTTTTTCATTATTTTTCCTACATGTTGTTTCCTTAAGTATAAAAATGATTGCTGCAGCTTTTTTATTTCTTGCAATTAAGAAATTTTTGCTATTGTTAAAATAAAAAAGTTGGCAGGAACCAGTGCTCTTCAAAAAGATACCTTTCAAACGCGGTGCGTTTATTTTGCTAATGATTTTGAAAAGTGTAAGCTTGTTTTAGTTTTATCACTTGTTAGTTTTTGGGCTTTGATTTTAATTTTAGCTACGGAAAATGCAAAATTTTTCTGCTTGTGCTGAAATGGCGATAACATTTTGAACGATGACTTTTTTCTTCTTTTTTTTTAAGTTAAATTTTTCATTTTATTTTTATTTTAACTCCCATTTTTCTCTCATTGTATGCATTTTTTTTTTGTATTTACCCCAAACATTTCAAGCTTTAACCAAAAAAATTTAATTTAAGCCTTCAACTTTATCTTTCAGCTATTTTTTGCTTGAGCTACTGCTGGTTTCTGCTATTGCTGCCTCCTCCTCCTCCTCTTCTTCTTCCTGTTTGAGACTTTAGAATTCTTATAAGTGTTACGTACTTGACTTTGGCATTAATTTTTGTTTCACATTTGAAGTGGCGTAAATTAAAAAAAAATAAAAAAATCATTTATTTCATAAAGCTCTGGCTGGTTGGCTTCCCAGCAAAGCAGATAGGCAAACACACTAACAAACTTACGCACACAAATTGGAATCCAAACAAACCAAAAATAACTGAAAGTCTTCTTAGTATGCATGTTTAGGTTTAGGTTAAGTATCATTTTGAATTTTATTTTTTTCACTTTAATACTCTGAATCTTTCTCCTGCTTTTGCTCTTTTGTAACTGTAAACTTTAAAGAAATTGTTGGTGTGTGTGTTTTAGTGTATTTGCATTTTAACAGAAATGTATTAAATTTCTGTCAAAATATTGCCTGTTATTCAGTTTTGTTTTTAAGTTTTTGATACCTATTTTGTTGTTGTTGTTGTTATTGGTATTTTGTTGATTTCAAAGAAGTTTCAGTTGCATTTCATAATTATTTTTTAATTCAATTAAGTTTGAAATTTAATGAAATCCTATAAGACTCGATATTTTCCCCTACCAAAAAAAAAATTGTACTCAAACAAGGTGTTGTAAGTGCATGGGTAAATGAAATAAAATTCAATTACAGGAGCCCAAAAAAAAGGGCAAATTACAATAGCAGATTAAGGAATAATGAAAGTGTATGTAAAAACACTTACAAAATTGGAAGATACGAACGAGTAAGTGACATAATATTGTTAATTAAATAAGGAAACAAATTTTCTAGAAGGGAAGGACTAGTTAAGTCTGTTAATATTTTAATTAGAAAATGACACAAGGAAGAGACAGAGGATTTTTAAAAATCTTGATAAATAAGAGAATTACAAGAAAATTATTTTAGACGGATTAAGAAGGTGGGTGGAATGTCTTAACTTTAGACTCTTAAGGCAGATTTAATGAAGTCACTTGTCACAGAGCTGTTCGTAAAACAAGTCCCACACTAAATTTTTTTAAAAGCTTAAGAGAAATAATTAAACTCTTATAATCAAAATAAAATCACTAGTACTAAGAAATTCTTGAAAAAATAGCCTAAATCTTAGAAATTACTTGAAATTATGAACTTAAATCTTAATGACAAAAAAACGAGTCAAAATTTCAGAAGACTTAACAAAACAACATAAATCTAAAATTAAAAAAAAATCTTTAACTAGAAAAAAATTTTTGTTAAAAAAAGCATATAAATTTAAATAGAAAATTAAAAATTACCAAAATTTTAGAAAAATCAGCATAATTATTGAATTAAAGATCGCCCATGTCTTAAAAAATCGTTTAAAAATAAGAAAAAATAATATTTTCAATAAATAAATCTCGAAAATTTGTAAAAAAAAAAACGCCAAAAGTAAAAATATGAAATTAAGAAGAAACGTCAAAATTAAAACTGTGAAATAAAAAATAGTCAAAATCAAAATGTTTTAACAAAGTGACCTCAGTACTACAACAATGAAACAATAGAAAAAACAACAGGCATTTTGTTGCAAGAATTGAGACGGCAAATGTCAAAATGCCTTTATAAAAAATGTAAATAAAAAAAAAGACGACAAACCTCACACACGAAGAAAATTACCGTGCTTGTGACGTCACTTTATTAGTACATTCTGGTCAAAATTTAAAAAAAAATACAAAAAAGTAGCCTTGATCTAAAATAAGATATCAAAAAACCCTTTAATAAAAAATAACATAAACCGCTAGAAACAAAATAAAATTCACTTAAATCTTTAAAGAAACTAATTAATTTAAAACAGCAATTGCAAATAATAAAAAAAAGTTTCATTTATAAAAAGGAATTATTTTAGCATAATGCCCATCCCTAATCATTGAAAAAAAAATAAAAATAAATAAAATAAAATAAAAAATCCTTAAAAGTTAAAAAAGAAATAAAAAAACACAAAAACTTGAAAATTAATTAACATATGCATTGAATAAAAAATAATACTAAAATTAAATAAAAAATACTTAACAATTATGATGTTTCAAAATTGCTAAACCACTAAAATTAAAAATAAGATATTAATGCCTGTATTAAAAAAAATTTTTAAATTTAATAAAGATTTAAAAAACAAATTTGCTATGAAAGTTATCCTTAATAAACGTTTGTTAAATTTAAAAATCGTTTATGAATACGGGGGTAAAAATTCACCAAAAATTTCAAACAGAAAATAAAATAATATAAAATTTTTTTAGAAAAATAGACCATTGAAAGAAATCGTCTAGATTATAAACAAAAAAATCTAAATCTACAAAACTCACTTTTTGAATTAATAAATGAAAATTATCTAAAACAAAGTCAATTAAATTGAAAATCGCTGATTTCAAAAAAAAATTAACCATCGAAAAATTACAGCAAAAATTTTTAATTAAAAAGTAAAAAAAAATAATATTGAAAAATCGTCAAAAAACTAAAAATCACCAAAGTGTGGGGTCTAATTACCGCACACGGTATCAAGCAAAATTAATTAACATTACACTCGATATCGTAATTTGAGATGATAGCATTCGATATCGAGTAACCAAAGACATTACATGTCTCGAGTTTTCATTCGATACCCCAACAAAAAATTGTGCTTCAAACGAAGCAGGTTTGTAAGGGAGAAATGTAAGAGTTTCGCTTACCATCCCGCTTACGGAAGACATGGATTTTATATGGCGAGTTCCCACTTTGAAGCAATAAATGTTTGACACAAAAAGCTCTTTTTTCATCGCATATAAAAACTGGTGAACGTTGATATCAGCTTTACACACTGAATGATTTTTGCAGTTATTTTTGATGTGTTCCCTTACAAACCTGCTTTGTAGTAAGGGAATGCGGTGGCACTTGAAATATTATTATTTTTTAATGAAACTTGTTAAGAGCTACTTCAATTACTTTACTGCATCGCTGTATGTCTTATTGCGTAGCGTATAGTTGTGCGCTAAAATTTTTAAATGTACCATTAGTACTTCGCAAAATGATCAAATTTTTTATTGGGACGTTATTGTATCGTATGCGATAGTTTACTTGATACGATAGCTTACTCGATATCGCATGCGGTGATTAGAACCCTGGATGGAAGGCCTTGATTAAAAATTCCCTTAATATATCTTTGAAAAATTCAATAAATTATTTGAAACCAGGGAAAAGTTTCTAATTATTTGTTATAACCAAAGAACCAATCGTGGCTATTCTAAAATACGCTTCGAAGGAGTGAACATTTACATGAAAACAAAAACAAAATTTACGAAAATTGTTTTTGTTATCTATACTCTTCTAAAATCAAATTAACGTGAGAGTTATTTTTGAAAATTTGGTTTTGGTTTTTTTCCAAGAATATAAAAAAAAGTAATTCGTTTTTTTTAAAAAAAGAGACCTCAAGCTTAATAAAATAATAATAATAATGAATTTTGTAAAGGTCGAATAAAAGTAAATTTATAAAATAATAATAATAATAAATTTTGTAAAGGTCGAATAAAAGTCAATTTATTATTCACAAACTATTTAAATTATTAATTTTATGAAGATGTTTGCATTTAGAACTTTCTATTTAAAATATTAATAATTGTCCTTTAATTAACATTTTTTTTTAAATATCTGTTCTATCAGTATCTCAAATATAAATTTGTTTTCTATTCTTAATTTCCATTTTTCTTTATAACAATTGTTCTTTTTAGGTTAAAAACTTATACAAAATAACCTGACATTATGAAAATAATAAATAAATAAAAAACCCCAACAATGGCTCTTAACTATTTATTAGTGTTCTTCTCTTTCTCTAACACGGTATTGCGATTTTAATCTTTCTTTTGTTTTCTTGTCCTTAAAAAAGGTATTGTGTCCTTTTCTGTACTTGTTAAAAGAAATTTGTTGTTATCTTGCCATTTACTTTGTTGTAGCTTTATTATTTTCTTCTTCTGTTTGTTAGGAAAATTATACGGATGAATGTTTTACGAAATTTATACCTTGTTGACAACACTTTTTTATGCTCCTTTAAAAGCGGAAACAAAGAACACTACGCCATTTATTACAATAATACAATAGTAGCAACAAACACTATACTATTTACCAGTTTTGTTGATGTTTTTCCATTTGAATGTGAAAGTGGCAAAAAAAACTATTTTTCTTACTTCGCGTTAATTTGTTTTTTTACTGTTTTTTGCAGGCCATGTTTTTTCAAGTTTTTTTTATAAAGTTTTTCTGTTTTTGGTCCTCTCTCAATTAATGCTGTAGTCAGTACAGTGTAGTGTTATTTTTTTCTTTTTTATTTTCTTGTTGTTAAAAATTCTTTGTTTACATTTTAACATATTTTCTGTTCTCCAGGATATGTGTGAGCAGGGTTACCGTTAGAATTCAATAAAACGTAACACAAAACGTCGTTTTAAAAAAACAGAGTCGCAAAAAAAGTCGTTTAAAAAATAAGAATCGCAAAACATTTTTTTAAAGATTTTTATTTATAAAAAACATTTCATTTAACATAACAAACATAAAAACGAATCAAAAAAAAAACATGAAGCGTTATTTTCATATTTTCCGACACAATTGAAAAATTGTTTACCGTAATTTTTGAAGTTTTTAAATAACTTTTTTGAAAAAATATTAGACTTGTATTTCTATTTGTAGAAATTTTGTAAAGAGCTTTCTAATATTATTTCCATGCCAATAAGTCAAAAAATATAAAGGGTGATTTTGCAGTATGTTTGATATGTGGCAATTAAAGGGGTGAAATTACGACTTTAGCCGACGAGCGCTTACCCTGTATATGAATGTTGTTATTTTTGCGTTCTACTCTCGAATGATTGTTGTGGTTGTGATTTTCATCTTGTACCTACTTGTTTGTTTTGTTTTTGTAGTTATTGCTGTTTTTATGCTGGTGCTGAGTATTTTGTTGTGTTGTTTTTTTTTCTCTTTATTTGTTGTTTTCGTTTTCTTTTGTAGTTGTAAATTGTAAAATGATTGCTTTGTTAACAAAACCAAGTTTTTTTTTTTGAAGATAAGTTGGGGAAGAAATGTTTCTGTTCTTTCGTTTTATGTTTTGCTTTTTTTTATTTTAATAAATATTTTTTGTTTTTTTATTTTTTGGGGAAAAACGTTTGCTTTACAGCACTCTGCTACGTTTTACTCTTTTTCTTTCCCAACATCATCATTTTTTTGCGATTATTTTTTTTTATTTTTTTTTTTATTTTTTTTTTTTTGGTTGGCTGTGTTAGTTTTGTAAAAAAAAAAGTTTTTTTCTTTTTTTGCTATTTATTATTTGAAAATCGTTAATTTTCGTTAACATGAAGTTGTAAAATAAATGGCAAAAGGGTGACATAATAATAACTGTTATTTAAAATCGAAAATTTTCCAGTTCTAGAAAAAAAATTGTGCCGTCTTAAAATTTTCTTAATTTGTGTTTTACAAATATTTTTTTTATCCAATTTAAAACAAAAATAATTAGGTTCTTAAGTTTATATAAAATTTCCGAACAAAATTTAAAAAATTTTAAAAATTTCAGACTTGGAAAAATGTTGTTTTGAAATTTATTAACAAGAAACTCTATTTAAAAGTCAAACAAACCAATATTTTTGCTTAACAAATATGTATACTTTAATTTATATTTTCTAGTTTTAAATTTACAAATTTAAATTAAGCTTTTTAAAATTTCCAAAATAGAAAAAAAAATTTAATTATTATTTGGAAATAAATAAATTTGGATTTACATATAAAATTTTATTTTTAACGTATTTTTATAAATTTTCCCTAAATTCCCAAAAAATATCCCGGGATTTAATTAATATTTAGATTTTGCCTGAGTTTTTAAAAAAATTTAACCCTTTTTTGATTTTCGTGTTTGTATTTTTAAAAATCCCAAAAAAAATCTTAAATAATTCGCAATACCGTAAAAAATTTAGTTTTTAAAACAAAATTTGTTGCATCCCCCAACACTTTAAAGGCATTTTAAAAATTTTTAAAATCAAATTTGTTTTGTTTCTTGTTTTAAATTCTTCCTCCTTTTCCCCACCCTTTTCCATTTTATTAATAAATAAAATCCATTTCACTGATGATGACAATTGGTTGTACGAGTAGTAAAACAAATTGCAGAATACAATAAAAATCACGTTCGCAAGATTTTTACTAATGACGATTTCTTCTTTGGGGGTTGAACAAATTTCTTTACTTTTGTTTCTTTTATTTTATTTGTTTAATAACAAACAGCCAATTCCATTATTTTACTACTTGTGAACAAAAAAGTTTGATTTTTATACCTGGATTGCCACACGTTTGCAATAATTGCTGATTAACTGGCCAGTGCAATCAATCAACGTAAAATTTGTTGAAAAATTGTTGAGGACTGTTTTCTGCTTAAGCAAAGAACACAAATCTTACTAAAGTTAAAAAATATATAGTTTGGGTTACAAGAATTTTTAAATCAACTTAATTTCTTAAATATTTTTAAGCCCGTAATTCAAATTTTTTTATAGCCAGACTTTTGGAAATTTGAAAAAAATTTTTTGAATTAGTTTCACTTTTTAGAAAAAGATGTTGTTTTATCTTTAATTAATTTTAAAAATATTATAAATCTCGCCCAAAGTTTTTAATATAAAGCCAAAAATTTTACATCTGGGATTTTGGAAATTTTTGCCAATATTTTTAGGAACTTAAATTATTGCTTTACCTATAAGAAAAAAAATGAAAACATTTCTTTAAAATTGAGTTTAAAAAATAAGATTTTAAAATAATTTTTTACATACATATGTAAATTTTATATATGTAACTGGGATTTTGAAAATATTTCCAAACATTTTTTGTAATTAGTTTATTTGAAATACATTTTTTTGCCGATAAAGCGGGGAGGTCTCCCGTAATAGCGACAGGTAGCGCGACCAGGTTAGATCTATTGTACCCACTCCCCTTTAGTTGTCCAAAAGACCCTCTGCTTCCCAGAGGAACCCAACCAGGTATTTTGCCGATATAGCACCGATTTGGGACGCACCCACTGTGCTATGTCCAAAATGCCTCCTTCTGGCCCATGCCAGCGCCGGGCAGTCACACAGTATGTGCTTCGTCGACTCGAAAAACATAAAAAAATGTAAAAAAATTTGAAAGCACATAATATTTAGATAAGAAAAATAAATAAAAATTAGAATTTTGCATTTTGGTATTTTGGAAATTTTTGAACTATTTTTTAGGAATTTAAGGCTAATCTTTGTTTTTGAAAATTTGTTAGCTGCATTAGTTTTTATTTATAAAAAATACTTTAAATTTTTGAAAAAAAAACTTACAATGTACTTATCCAGGATTTCGGAAATATTTAAGAACTATTTTGGGAACTGAATAAAATTTTATTAAAATAACCTAACATTTGGCGTGAAATTAAAAAAAATGAGTGGCAAATTTGTCCTGAAATTTGATATGCTATAAAAAAATGTTTTAAATTGTAATTTTTAAAACTCGTATGTTTGGGAATGTATTTTAGTTATCATAAAATGAGCAACTTTGACCGAAATGTATATCTTTTTTAACTTCAATCCATATATTCAAGATGGTGTTTTGATTTCACGCAATGAATATACATTTGTTGGAAACTTAATTATGTGTTTTGTTAAAAAAAAATTAAATTAAAAATTAAAACGTTAGCACATGAGCTCATATTTATGTAAGCATATTTTAATTACAAACTGTCATACTTTATTCCTTCTACTTTAAATCTCTCTTCACAGTAACAATAAATAGCTGATTTAAGAGTGTTGCCACATTATTACCTGCTAAAACATTCATTATTTATTGATATTGTCTCGTCTATGTTGCTGAAGTTGTTTTTGTGGTTGTTGTTACATGAAACATGTGGTTTAACTAAAACAAGAACAGAAACAAAAAAACAACAAGTGTTAAACAATGTTATTTCGGTTACATGGAAAACATGTAATTAAAACTTTAAAACACACACGCAAAGTCTGGTACTTTTGCTGTGGTTTTTGGTACGAAAATATAAAAATGTCTGCTAAATTATATCCAGACTAAGTTGTAATTAATGGGATATTGATTAAATTTTACTTTTCAGTGGTTTTTGTAAACAAAAAAAGGAGAAAACAGAAAGTTATAGGGAAAAGGAGTAGCAGGGATACATGTTTAAACATGCAATAAGCTTGAAGTGGAACTATTGTATAAGATTTATTAAGTAATTTTTAACGCAAAATCTTAAAAATTGCGAAAAATTCGCTTAATACACAATTTTATACTTCCTGTTTTGAGGATTATGTAAAATTTCTTAAAAAATTTAATTTTAAAACAAACAAACTTGTTAAAGTTCTTTTGTAAAAATCAAAAACTTTTGGGATTACTTGGATTTTAAAAAATATTTTTGGAATTTTTTTCAATTATAAAAACAATAAACATTGGTGTTTGGGGCTATGGCAAATTCAAAATTCTTATTAAATATATGAAAATTAAAGCTTTGATAAGCAAAACATAAAATTTGTGTGACAGAAATTATGGGGATGTTTTAACACTTTTTTAAGAATTAATTTTTTTATTTTTTACAATTCCATTTCAGCTTATGTTATAGTAAAATAAATTGTATGCCTGGGATTATAGAAATTTTATAAAATGTTTTTTTGAATTAAAAAAATTTATAGAAATACGATAATTTGGGCTAGCAGTTATCTAAGCTTAGATAACATTTGAGAAATAAATGAAATTATTTTCCATTAGAAAAACCCTAAACTTTGCTTGTAAAATTATAATCATTTTGAAACCCATTTTTGGGAATATAAAATTTTGTAAATATTTCAGAAATTTGTTAAGAAATGTAAATCTTAGTCAAAATTTAAAATGTAACACATTCTGTTAATATACAAAACAAAATTTTATTAAAAGTTTTTTTTTAATTTTTTTGGTTTGAATTTTTTTTGGTATTTTTGAAAATTTTTCTGGGGAATTAAAAATTTTTACCTTATTTAAAAAAAATTCTAGGAAATTATAATTTTACAACACACTTTATTCAACAAGTTTCCTTTGGTTATTAAAATTTATGTTTTTTATTAATGGGATTTTGGGAATTATTTGCAAAATATTGGAATTTTTAGAATATTTTGATTTTTTAAAATCATTTTTAGAAAAAATATACAAAACACTTAAAATCATTCTTACTTTTAAGGCTAAAACTTAAATTAGTAATGCCTGGCATTTTGGGAAATTTCGAACTTTTTTCGGAATTTTTAAAGAGAATGAAAATAAAAAATGTATAACCAAACGTTTAACAATTTCTTATTTAAATTAAAAAAAAAATAATTTTTTTATCGTCTGGAATTTTAGAGATCCTTAAAATATTTTTAGGAATTTAAAACAAATTATTTAAAAGATTATTAATACTTAAAGATTTTAAAACTCAATTTATTGTTTTAGAGCTACAGATTTTAGGGTGATTAAAATTTCTTTTTTCTTTTTTTTTAATATTAACAATTTTTGTGTAATAAAAATAATTTTAGGAATAAAAATTTTAAAATGGTTTTTTTTAGTATATTAATTTTTGTACTAGAATTTGGGAATTTAATAAATTTTAGTTAAAACTATTTAAAAATTAGTTTTAATAGAATTGCTATTTTGTTAGAATAAATGCTTTTTCTATTTTATTATTGCCTGGGAAATTGGGGCATTTTGATTTTTGTTTAATAAAAGCAAAACTCTTTTTTTAATTAAAAATAATAAATTTAAGACAAAAATTTTTTAATTTTTAAAGCATAAAACTTCGCATATTATGGTTGTGGATTTTGGAAATTTTATCAAGAATTTCTGGGAATTTAAAAAACGAACACGAGTTTTACTGTATTTAAAAAAAATAACAATTGAAAAGATATATTACTTTAGTTGTGAATTGAACTTATTATGGTCTGGGATTTAAGGGATTTTTTAAATATTTATGGGAATTTAAAAATTCAAAGTTTAAACTTTATTTAATAATTGTTTAAATAAAATTTTCTAATTTTTAAGGTAAAACAAGTTTTTTTCTAGAAAAGACCATTCTTTATTTTCTTCCCCTTTTTAAATAAATTTCAAAAAAATTTCTAAATATTTTTTATTTTTAATGTTAAGTGTGGTGAAATATTAAAAGCCCTTAAAATGAGTTATAATATATACATTAACTTTTATCAAGCATCTAAATATTTAAATAAACCATATTTCCCCTAAATATTTTACCGAAAATCTTTGTTTGACATCAAAAAAATTTGATTTCAAGTCTGTTATTCAAAAACCATTATAAAGCATTTTAAAAATTGACTTTATTCGACAAACAACTGAAACATGGCCCAATAAAAAATGTTCTTTGGAAATTTTCTAATGTTTCCCATATCAAGCAGTTCAAGCTTAAAGATTTTGAAAATCTGTAATAAAGTTAAAATAAATAAAATAAAATTTAATGTGTTGAGGAAAGAAATAAATAAAACAAACACAATTTCCTGTTACACAATTCCATTTGTAAATGACAAACACGCATGCAAACTGACTGATGGTTACCCAACAAACACAAAATCAAACCTTTGAAATGAAATGACTGTATCATTTGACATCAAACACAATTCTCAAACCTTTTTCAATTGTTTGATTTTTAAATTAGAATTCAATTTGAGATAATGATTTGAATGTTAATATTTGACATACAATGATTTATCAATTTGATATCAAATTGTTATCAAATGTTATTCTAAAATCAAAAATAAACCTGGCAACAACACTAAAGCGAAAAATTAATATAAACGTTAAAAAAATTGCGATTAAAGTCGAATGTGAAAATCCTTAAAATAAAAAGAAGCCAAGTATTTCGTCATTCCAAGATTTTAAGAACAGAAAGAACACTATTTCAGCATTTAACTATGTTGCCGAATGTTTAGCTGACAGTTTATTTGAATAAATAATGAATTTAAATTAAAAAAAAAATTTCACTTATTTTCAAAATTCTATTAAAATCCACGTTTGAAAACATTTGAGAATTTGAGATTTTCGAAAGCAAGTTGAAAATAAATATATTTCTCAATTTGAAAGTAATTTTCCCTTTTTTGTTAAGAATACTCAGCCCAATTATGAATACAAATTCCCCGGGAGTTTTTCCCTTTTGCCATTTTGGCAATTGAATTTACATAGGAGAAAACTCCCGGGGAATTTTTATTCATAATTGGGCTGATTATGATTTCCAAACTTTTATCAAACGTCTGTCGTTTGAAAAAAGGTTTAAATTCAAATAATTTTCAATTTTAAATCAAATCTCCTATTAAAATCAAGATTTGAAAAGCTTTTGAGGATAACGTTTCAAAGCAAGTTAAACATAAAAAGAAATCTCAATTTAAAAAAAATTTTCCCCTTTTTGTTAAAAATGATTTTCTCATACATATTTATCAAACGGTTGTCGTTTGAGAAAAGGTTTGATTTCAAATTATTTTCAATTTTAAATCAAGGCTCCGTGTTTGTTGGGTACATACAACCATTTCAACACTTACACATCACATCCGGATTGTTTTAGTAAAAGGAATAACATTTTTAAATGTTGTTGAAATATAAAAAGAAGAGAAATAGAACAGACATAGGACAGAACTAAAACAAAACTAGAATATAACTAGAACAAGTACAGAACAAAATAAGAACAGAATTAGACCAGGCCTGGAACAGGACTAGAGCAGAACTAGAAAAGATCTAGAACAGAACTCGGACTATAGCAGAACTAGAAAAGAATAAAACCTGAACTAAAATTAAATTTAAATCTAAAACCTGAATTAAAACTTCATTTTGAACTAGAAATAAAATTGCAACTATAAGTTGATTTAGAACTAAGCAAAAATTAAACGAAAACTGCAAGCCCAAAAACTGATTAAATAGAACTGCATTCGAATCTGAACTATAAACGGAACCAGAAATTAATTTTTTTACATTCTGAACTAACGACTAGTTCTAAAAACTAAAGTTTAATAAGGTTAGGTAGAAATGGCTGTAAATATCCATCTGACAAACTAAGACCCACTGGTGGACAGAGAAGGTGTTCTATGTCGTTCTCATTTTCCTCATCACATTGTGTCTGGCTCCTAGACGCTGTGCATGACGGTGTACCATGACAATAAATACCAAAAGTCATACGTCCCTCTTGGTCAGCGAAAGTAGGGAGGCATGGTTCGCCCGTCATCTATTCAGTATTCGCGGCCCATCTGTCAATGGCATTATCAATAGTCGGCCGAAGTTCTAGTTTAATTAAAAGTAGATGAAACATTTAACTAAGTCGAGTAAAGGAAAATTACTAATTTTTTAAACAAATTCTTAGATTTTCGAAATTCTTAGTTTAGTTGCTTGATGCAATCCAATTTCTGACTTTTAAACTCCTTTTAATTGCCAATTTAGGTATCGGGTGTAATTGAAGTTATCAATATAAATCAATCAATTTCACAATAGACACACGTTACATTTACAAACCCAATTACAGTCAAGATTTAGTAAGAGTTGGCTGGCAGGCTGGTGTTTACGTAGCACAAAGTCCTTAACAACCATCAGTATTTTGCTGAAGAATATATATTTTTCGCTTACAAAATCTATTTTTTTCCTATTCAATCACTGCTGATGTATCAGCAGCAAGATACACATGTAGTTTAATTTAACTTGTGTGTAAATGAAAATTTTTATGTTGAACTTAAATACAAATACGCTCACATGTATGTATCTGATTTAACACATGTGAATGTGTCTACATCTGTATTATATTTGATGTATGGGAAAATTTAAACAATTTGTTGTTGTTTGTTTGTTGCCAGGATGTTGGCCCTGTGCAAATGTTTACTAAAATATGCGGATACAACAGCTGAGGTTACAATAGTAAATATTGTAAACTACGAAATACACTTAAATCATACAGATATACGTTGTGAAAAGCAAGGTACGGCATTTGTATAAGTCAGCTCACGAAGGTGTTCAAACAACACCAATATGCCCAAGTGTTTCAATAGAGAATAATATGAAAAAAAAACATGTCTTTTCTTGAGGGCGATTAAACCAATTCTCCAATCATTAACATCTCTTACTGCCTGCCTCTGCTTCTGAGAGATGCAGTTGTGTTTGAATGCAGTTGTAATCTAACTCTCTCTCTTATGCTGTCGTTTTTATGTGTGTGTGTGCTTGTGATCAACATCCCTGGGGTTAAATGTCTTCTTGTCTAACAGTTAAAATATTTTCAACTGAAAATATTCTTCTTTCTAGTTTGTTACAGGAAATGAATGCATTATATTGCAAGTATGTATGAAGGTCCGTCTGTCCGGCTGTCTGCGTGTGTTATACTCCTGCTTGAATGGCAGAATTGCTTGCACAGATAGCAAGATAAATAAATGTATAGATGGACGGATGAATGCTTAAATGGATGTACATTGTATTGGTCAATACATTAATCTTTTTAGTTTTTTCATTGTTTTCTTTAAACTTTACTATTTAGACGTGCTGCAGCAACAGCAAATGACAGGGAGAGGGGGAGTGATTAACCTTAATTTTTTTTTTTTCCTACGATTTTAGGAAAACATTTACAAAGTTTAAAGTGTTTGGGTCATTGTGTAGGAGGAGTACTGGGAAAGATGAAACTAAGTAACATTGTAATTATGGGTAACTACAGAGTTTAAATGATGATTAAATTTAATAGTTTGAGCAGGGCAGTTATTTATGGCCATTGTGAAAGGTTTATTTAAGGTTATTATTAGACAAGGGAATTAGTTGCAATATAAAGTAGCAAAATTAATGGTTTTATTTCTATACCCTTCACCTCAGGTGGAAAGGGAATATGTAAGATTTGCATTCCGTTTGTAATTTCTACAATATTTATCTGAGATGCTATAAAGTATGCATAATACTGGCAGCCTTATGAGCAACGAAGTTGATTCAATCATATCCGTCAGGCCGTGCGTCCGTGTGCATGCTGAAAAGGGGTTGTGCGAAGACCCCAGATATAATGAGGACAATGTTGGCGTACATCTATGTCACATGCGCACCGCGAAATTTTTCTATTAAAAATCAGCAAGATCGGTCTATAAATCATAGAAAACTTTCTCCAGATGTGAGCAAAAATAAAAGCACGATTGCCTCTAATTTTTGTCATAAAATTCCCAGTTGTTGTTGTTATTTTACCCCACACCGAAGGTAAAAGAGTATACAAAAGTTTGCAATTCCTACAATATTCATTTTAGAGCCTTTAAAGAGTACATATTCTGGGCCCTTATGAGGAGCTAAAATGAGCTAAATCCGTCCCTGTGTCCTTTGTTATGGGTTTACCAACGACCCCAATAATAATGGGGACTAACTGGGCATATATTTATGTCACTTATACCCGTAATTTCTACAAAAAAAATATCCGGTCGTGTTCGTGCCTAACAGTTTTCTTTACCTATCCGGTAAAACTATTTTGGTAATTTCGACGTTAATTTTGCCAAAGTGTTTTTCCTTTAAGTTTTCTTTTAAAATATGGCAACGTTTGTATTTTTATTAAGTATTTGAATTAACTGTCAGCAATCGATGGTGTAAAATACACAACAGTTTAACCAGTAGGTAAGAAATACGTGTTAAAATTATGAAAAATTCTTTACACAGCTATTTGTAGAAAGTACGGGCATTATAGTTCGAAACTCTTTGCTTTTACAATTCAAACTAATCGGTCCACTAATGGCTGAGATATAAGCAAAAATCCACGACTTCCTCTAATTTTCCCTTAAATCCCTTGTTGTTGTTTTTTTTTAATGAAAATCTAGATAACGGCAAGAGCCAAAGTTTGAAATTATATACAAGCATCTTGGTTATCAATACACAACATCCGACAAAATGTGGGCGGCATTGGAGAGGTGGGCATGGCACAAGTTAGATTTATTTATATTTTAAGAATGGTAAGAGAAAAATTGTCCAAATATGGTGCACATAGGTGGGTTATTAATACACAATCTTTTAAAAAAATTGTCCAGGATTAGAGAAATGTCAGTGGCACCATCCATACAAATAACAAATAAATTTCTATATATTTGGATAAATATAAGAGTACAGTTATCCAAATTTGGGACGAACAGATTTGATGTCATTGCATGATATCTGGCAAAATATCTGGACGGGATTAGAGAAGTGGGCGTGGCATAACATACATTTCTTCAAACCTGGAGAATATAGCTGGTTTGCCAAAACTCAAAATCAAACAAAAAGTGGGTGTTATACGATAAGTGGGAATGGCAGCAACCATACAAATACAAAATAGATCGGTGGCAGAAAAATATACAAAATTTTTTAATTCTTTTTGATAAATTGTGTAAGTGGGTGCTAGTTCAATTCTAGTTTAGTTCTAGTACAGTTCTAGTTCAGTTCTAGATCAGTTCTAGTTCAGATCTAGTTCAGCGCTAATTCAGTTCTAGTTCAGTTCTAGTTCAGTTCTAGATAATTTCTAGTTCAGTTCTAGTTCAGTTCTAGTTCAGTTCTAGTTCAGTTCTAGTTCAGTTCTAGTTCAGTTCTAGTTCAGTTCTAGTTCAGTTCTAGTTCAGTTCTAGTTCAGTTCCAGTTCAGTTCTAGTTCAGTTCTAGCTCAGTTTGAGACCAGTTCTAGTTTAGTTCTAGTTTAGTTCAGTTCAGTTCAGTTCTAGTTCTGGTTCAGTTCTAGTTCTAGCTCAGTTTGAGTTCAGTTCTAGTTTAGTTCTTGTTCAGTATTAGTTCTGTTTTCCTTCAGTTCTAGTTCAGTTCAAGTTCAGTTCTAGTTCGGTCCTAGTACAGCTCTAGTTCAGCTCTAGTTCAGTTCTAATTCAGTTCTAGTTCAGTTCTAATTAAGTTCTAGTTCAGTTCTAGTTCAGTCCTAGTTCAGTTCTAGATAATTTCTAGTTCAGTTCTAGTTCAGTTCTAGCTCAGTTTGAGACCAGTTCTAGTTAAGTTCTAGTTTAGTTCAGTTCAGTTCTAGTTCTGGTTCAGTTCTAGTTCTAGCTCAGTTTGAGTTCAGTTTTAGTTTAGTTCTTGTTCAGTATTAGTTCTGTTTTCGTTCAGTTCTAGTTCAGTTCTTGTTCAGTTCTTGTTCAGTTCAAGTTCAGTTCTAGTTCAGTTCTAGTTCAGCTCTAGTTCAGCTCTAGTTCAGTTCTAATTCAGTTCTAGTTCAGTTCTAATTAAGTTCTAGTTCAGTTCTAGTTTAGTTCTAGATAATTTCTAGTTCAGTTCTAGTTCAGTTCTAGATCAGTTTTACTTGAGCTCTATTTTATTTTTAAATTTACTTTAACACTTTTAAATATTATTTTTTTTTATTTTCAATTTTTGTTTTAACAATTCTTTTCGTAACAAAATTTGTTACCTGCAATTTATCTTTGCGCATTTTAATTAACGTGGTTTCGCTTTTACAATAAATGAATTTTAATTATGGTTTTAATGGATTTTTAATAAGATAAAATTTTTCCATTTAGTATATGCCGTTAAAGTGTTTTCATCAAGTTTGTAACACATGTCCAAATTTAACTTGAAAATTCTTATTTTAACATCACATTAATTACGATTATGTTTACTTTTCCTTTTACGCTTAACCTTTTACGGCAACACATGATGATGATTTTATTATAATGACGTGTTGAAAACTATTCAATATTATTGTGGATTATAAATAAAATTCCAGGGAGACAACACTTTAATAATGTTGGGTTTCGACAGCAAAAATTATGAAACTGCTTCTAATGAGCCAAACACCTTTTTTACAATTTATACCTTTTTAAGGATTAAAATGTAATAAAAAAAAAGAACATATTTTCGTTGAAAATGTCGTGTTTAAAAATTTATTCAATTAAGTCATCATTATTTGCCAAAGGGGTGGTGGTTGGTTGTTTCTTATAATTCTATCAGTCAACTTATAAAAAGGAAACATATGTTTGTGGTCATTACCATTTAACCCCCAAACCAAAATATTCTTGCTTTTGAGTCTTTGGAATTGTTAAGAATTCTCTAATGAGTTTGTTATCATCATTGTTATTATCATTGATTTTATGTAGAATTTTCATGTTTGAAGTACTTGTAAAATTTTATTTTCAGTCTTTCTTTACTTTCCTGCTGGTTTTATTTTTCTCCATCTGACTTCAATAATTGTCTAAAGGACTTTTGCACTTGGCCAAACGACGACAAACATTGACAGGAAACATATTAAATTGAACTTTCTTTGGCAGCTTTGCAAAATGTTTGTTTGGTTCAATGCCAGGCATCATTAAAATTTAAATCTACAAATTCGAATTTATTTATCAATTACAAGTTTTCTTCTTCTAGTTCATGGCGTAATGAAGGAAAAGAAATTAAGGTCACTAAAGTTTTTTGTACAATTTGAGGCGGAAAGAAAAGGAAATAAACAAAAATATTTTATGATTTTTTTTTTATTATTCAAATTCGTTTATTTATATTTTTGTTGTTTAAATTTAAACATTTTTAAATCGTTTTTCGAAAATCAATTAAGAAAGTACTGAAACCGAACTAGATGCCGGGTTAAAAAACTGCAGTCGAAACCAAAAACTGTCGAACAAAAACAAAAATTTAAAATTTTCCGGGGATTCCAAAAATTAATTAACAAGATTTCCCTTAAATGTGATGGGATAAGCTATTCCTATGCGCATTTCACTGGTTGAAAATTTGTGTACAACTTTTCGCTTTGTTAGTTGGTTTGACAAGGGTGCCCCGGTAGGTTAGGGTGCCCCGGTAGGCTAGCTGGTAGTGAGCAAGTCTATTAGCGCCGGGGTTGCGGGTTCGATTCCCGCCAGAGACTCTGGTTTCTTTCCTGCAGACAAGCGCAGAGCTTCGCGGGGTTTAGCTTAGGGAATTTAAATAAAATAAAAAAATAAAAAACTACTGTTTCATTTAATGAATTAGAAGTAAAAGCATCATTTTTTCGGCCAACGACAAATGAAGAAGTGAAAGAAATGACAGTTTTTCTATTTTGACTGCAGTTGTTAAACGCTGACTAGATAACTTAACCAAAACAGAATAAGAACTGACTAAAAGTACCAGAACTAGAAATGAACAAGAACTGAAGTAAAATTGAATTTGAAGTAAACTAGAGGTAAGCTAGAACTGTATAAGAACTTAATAAGAACCGAACTAGAAGTAAACTAGAAGTGAAGTAGAACTGAACTGGTACAACCACGTGAATAACAACCCACATATAAACAACAACATACATGTTATTAACAACACACACACATTATTATCATTACTCACGTTAACAACGCCCATGTTTACAATAGCGGCATCAACAATTTCACGTAAACAACAACACATATGTTAACAACAAGCCACAAGTAAACAACAACGTCAATATCATTAACTTAAACAACACTCGTATTAACAACATTACAACAATAAAGAATACAACATACGTTAACAACACTGCCATAAATTTAAACAGGCGAACAACTCATCAGAAGTTTATATGATACAAACGACTCAAGATGCATAAAACTAATAAGCCACACTTAAAACTTAAAAGCAGAAGGAAGATATAAAGTAGAGAGATTCCAAAATTATTATGGTGAAAAATGCCTTAATGTTGTGGTGTTGTGCTATTTTAAACAAACTAGTGTTTACCAGTGGTCTGAATTCGACCATTATAATTTATGCAAATATATTTATGTAACGGGTCCGCCATCTGACGTTTTTTTTCAACTAGTGCTTATTTCGTGAATGGTAACACTTAGCTCATGTCTGATTTGACAGATAATTAGTTTTATCCTTCCGCCGAACGAATATGGTTGTGTACACGCTTGAACAACGCCGGGAAATATTCGCTTTGCCAAAAAAAAAAAATCATCTTTTCAGATGAAGCTCATTTTGATCTCGGCGGGTATGTAAACAAGCAAAATTGTCGTATTTGGTGCACAGAAAACCCGCACGCATACAGTTTGGTGCGGATTTTGGTCCAGAAGCATAATTGGGCCATTTTTCTTCGAAAAAGAGCAAGGAGTGGCCGTTACAGTCAATGGCGATCGTTATCGGGCCATGTTGAACGAATTCTTGTTCACAAAAATTGAAGACGAGAATGTTGGCAACATTTGGTTTCAACAGGACGGCGCTAGGTGCCACACAGCCGAAGCTACACTCGATGTTTTGCGGATTGTTTTTGAAGATCGCATTATCAGCCGCAGAGCTAATGTCGTTTGGCCACCTCGGAGCTGCGATTTAACAGCGTTGGACTATTATTTGTGGGGTGCCCTCAAAGATAAGTATTTCGCCGACAAGCCAGAGACAATTGACGCTTTAAAGGACAATATTCGTGAAGCCGTTGGTGAAATACAGCTGCAAACAATCGATAATGTGCTTACAAATTGGACCGATCGTGTAGGCTACTGCATGGCCAGCCGAGGCAGATATTTGAATGAAATTATTTTCCATTATTAATCGGAAGGATTATACTTTCAAATAAAAAAAGAAATTTGAGAAAATATTCAGTAGTTTTTTTTATAGCATTTAAAAATAAATGAAAGTTATTTGGCGGACCCTTTACATATAAGTTCATTTTCTCGAGGCATACTTGCCGTTTATCCCCACTTCTTAGGGGGGCTTCCATACAAATATTGAATTTTATGAAATTCTTAAATTTAATTAACATTTTTCATCTTTTGTGAATAAAATCAAAAGTTGTTAACAGATTTAAATTATTTATGGCTTGTTTTGTTTGCAACTTCGCTTTTTATATGTCTGAAAAAAATTAGAAGCAAAGCTGCCTTTTTCAATGTTTTATAATTTTTTAAAAAACAAAAATGTCGAAATTTTTAACTAACAAGATTTTGTTTGTCTTGCTTAATTCCCAATTTTTATTCTTGCGCATGAAAGAAAAAGGTTTAACCTTACTTAAAGAAATTTTTTTTGCTGAATTTCGGTATTTTTTAGTTTCTAAAATTTATATGAAAAGCATTAAAAAAATATCGTTTCGGAATTTTAATAGAAAACTAAATCAATTTTGAGGTTTTAAGTGTTGTTTCCAAGGCGAATTCATACAAGGTGATCTTGTTTTAAAAACGTTTACAACACCGTTAAATATTTTAACGTTGTTTCAAAAATAATACAACACTGTAGTAAACAATTTAAACATATATTTAATTTTGTTTTTAATTTTAAATTGTGTGTTTTGAAATGTAATAATTTAAAAAAAAAATTAAATTTCATAATTTTAATAGAAAATTTAAGAATTAAGTAAAGAATTACCAGAACGGTATACCATTTCGACACATGACCAGTTATCAGCTGTTGATTACGTAGCAAGATAAGGTCACCTGGTGTAAATTCGCCTTGGTTGTTTTCATGTAAATTTTTAAAAGAAAATTTTTATTTTTATTTTAAAAACAGTCAGTAAATTTAAAAAATAAAAAATTTTTGCAAACCTTTTTTTCAATGAGAGTTAAAAATTAAATAAATATAAATCCGTAAATCCTTTATATTATTTTTTTTTATTTATATCCTGCATTTAAATTGAGTTGTTGTCTTTTGAATTGGTCAAATGTGTTAATATTGTTCACTATTATCTGCTTTGCTTTTATTTAAATCTATTTTAGTAATAAAAATTAAATAAAAATTCAAAAGTACCAGGGAAAGTCAAACTACAGCATATTTCACTACACAACATTCAGACTGTTTCATAGAAGAGGTTAATTATTTACGGTAAAAATATACCAGGATTTTTAGCTGCATTTTTTATAAGCTTTTACAAACCCCAACAATGGATACGAATAAAAAATATTAGTTGTTCGTGTATAAAAAAATCATATTCATTTTGCTATAAAAATTTATTTTTCTAAAACAATACAGGTACAAAAAGAGCAAATCTAAAAAAGGAAATATTAATAAAAAAAAAAAAAACATTTTAGTTTTGAAATGAATTTTTTGATTTTTCCTAAATCCGAATTTTTTTTCATATTTGACGTTGATAAAGAGAAAAATCCAGAAAAAACACAACTCGAATACCCAGCCAGGCAGTGAATTTAATGAAATAAATATGAAAAGAGAATGAATGAATTCAATGCAAAAGCCACCCTTAAACACTGTACTGAAAAAAAGTGCGCCCTGAACACCCACCCTCGTTGATTAAACACACAAGTCTACCAGAAATATCCTTAAAATGCTCGCCTGTGTAAATGTCTAAATATGGAAGTGTGCATGTGTGTCTCTGTGTTCATGTATTTATGTTAACCATGTGTGTAAGTTTTTAGCAGTAAAATATTTGCTTGCAAAAGACCATCTACATCTATAAAAGGCCAGTCGTCGGTCTGTAAGTATTTATGATACGAGCCACAGTCCAAACTCATTTTATGTGGAAAGCAAATACTAGAGCAGATATAAAATAGAAAATTGCTTCAAAAAAATATAAACAACAGCAAAAACAAAGCATTTATGTTGCATGTCTGTACTGGGGCATTGACATTGTGTCTGCTCAATAAATGCAAATAGCTAAAAAGGGGATAAAATGTATTAAACAAAACATGTAAAACACTTTTTTAAATTAAAGGGAAATTTCTGAAAAAAATTTCTATTCATTTTGCTATTTTCAATTATGAATTATAATTTAACTAAAAAACAGTTAAAAATAAAATTCTGATCCAGCAATTAATCAGTTTTTGATTTAATGGCTCGTTTCTAATTTAGTTACTTATTCAAACACCCACTACCCCCCACCCAAGTCGAATTTCTAGTTCAATTAATGACCGTCAGATGAATGTAGTGTATTAAAAGCGAAAATTCTTAAGGCAACAGACATTCAGATAAGTACCGAGGAATTTGTCTACGGTGATAATCAGGCGGCTTTCAAGGGACACACTGTCAAATCGAAGCAGAAGCCGCCCGGAGGAAGAGGGATCATCTTAAGGATATTTATTTTACCTTTTAGTGTTATACCCTCCCAACAGCCAAATGAAAGAGCTCAGGAAGTTTTCGGAATTCTTGGGTTCTAAGTTTCCCCAAAGTACTTAAATCTGGTGCCACGGGAGTCAGTAGCCCCCGAGTAGTGCATGACACCTAACTACTGGTTGAGGCTCCCTTTAGTATGTTTCTTGCGAGAAATGCTTCTTGTTTTTCATGATCATTGTCTTCGCAGAAGCCTTGCTTTTTTGATGGATATTGCGTTTTTCAACATCCGATGGGGGAGTGCCATTTTCAAGTCTTGAGCTCACAAAGAGGTTTAACGAAGAGCAGCTCTTTTGACAAGGGGATACTTTCGGTACTGTTCTAGTTCAGTTCTAGATCAGTTTCAGTTAAGTTTAATGATAGTTGTACTAAAGTTTTAGTTAAGTTCGAATTCAATTCTAGTTAAGTTCTATTTCAGTTCTAAATCAATTTTAAATTAGTTCTATTTGAGTTCCAGTTTAGTTAAGTTCAGTTCAGCTCAAGTTCTTGTTCGACCCGTTTGTAAAAAAAGTACTTAATCTTTTTTTATTAGTTCGCATGAACATTTCCTTGACAAATTCTTAAACTACGGTAAAAAATAGCAAATTAAACAGAAAAACTACAAAAAATGCACTGCAAACAAAAAAATGAAAAAAAAAACACACGCAAATATGTTTGCATGTATATGTGTAACAAATTGCAACAAAAAGGACCAGCAATTCTTTGGTCAATTGATGAAAAATTACAATAAAGTGACAGCAAATAAAGGAATGCAATAGTTTGAATTATTTTCCATAGAAAAAAGTGTTATTTTCAAATACTGTAATGGATTAAAACAAAGTTTAAAATAACAACTAAAGCTACGGTCACACTTGGCAAATATTTGACGAAAATGACGTAACCATCAGGCAAACAAAATATAATTTCCTCTTAGTGCAATATTTATTTTGAATAAAATAGTTAATCATACAAAAAACAGGTGTTTGCTGTGTCTGGCAGTATTTTTAGTTATATTCTGTGATATAAAGCCCATTTTAAATCTTATGGCCTGTTTGTCGATAACGAAAGAAGACTTCGTTCGCTTGAATTACATTTAAAACAAAAACAACTTTTTAAATACTGTTTTTGTATTACATGTAAGTTAAGCGAACGAAGACTTCTTTCGTTATCGACGAACAGGCCATTAATAACTATTAATAAAATAAGTGGTTATGCTTATTTGATCAAATATTTTATAAGTGTGACCGTAGCTTAACACAAATACAGAAGCGTGTGCATGCAGAGATTTTTTACAAAAAGCAGTGGGCCACATTTTTATGAAGCAAAGAACGAAGTTAGACAGATATTTTAAAATACAACATGCCAAAAATCTTTTTCGTTAAGTAAAAAACTCCATATGAAACATACAAAATGGATTTTTCTTTAAAGAAAAATGATTATTCTCAAATCTCTTTCTGCTGCCCACTGCTGTGGAGTTTCTGCTTTATGTCGTCTGTCTGCTTTGCTGCTTGTTAATGGTTTAAATTTGAGGGTGGCCAATTTAGTTGAACTAAATTTAAAGGGTGGTTGGTTAAATGTTTGTTTTTATGGCAATTGCATTTTTTCTGTCCGGTTCTTTTTATTATGAACGCAGTGTGGCTTAATTATTTAAAATAATTTCCCTTTTTTTTTGTCTTCTTTTAGTTTTAATATTGTGAAATAATTACAGTTTTAAAATTTGGTTTTTTTTTTTTTGACAAGGGTTGTTATCGATTAGGGATTGTTTTTTGCTCATTAATTTTAGATTTGCAAACAAAACAAAATCATTAATTTGTTAAATGAGCCATGATTGAAACAGTTTTCATACATATATTATTATTTTTTTTTTTTAATTTTTAAATAACACAAACAAAATGTAACAATTAAAAAAAATATTATTTTTTGTTTTTTACAATACCTGAGAGTATTAATTATTTTTATTACAAAAACTGCAAATTCAAAGAAAAATTATTTATATTTTTTAAACATAAACAAAATGTTTGCATTATTTATTTACATGCAAAAAATATAATTCTATGAAAACATTTTTCATAGAATTACATATCGTCGTCTTAACATGCAAACATGCTAAATACTTTTTTAAGGTAAATTGGGATTTTTCTGCCGCGCGGTAGAGAAAGATACGTCTCGTCGACCAGCATGTAGTTTTTTTTCAATTTAAGTCTTGAAGTGTGTAAAACCAACTATATTTTTTGGTTTCCCCTCAAGCAGCAAATATGAAACATAACAAGTTTTTTGTCTCTCCTGTAAAATGTGCTGAAAGGGTGTTAGCAGGTTTGCATATTACGCCGACGATATGTACATGTGTTTAAAAAAAAATTAATAAAAACATATACATATTCACTTATGTATGTATATGGGTATTTCCAGCAAAAAGTCTACTTTTTGTAACGTAACGCCAGCAAGCAAATAATCTTGTATTAATGGCCGATGTGTTCAAATGTTTCCAATTTTTGTTGCTTAATGTAAAGCTAGTTGCTCTTTTAACATAAATATAAAAAACAGCAAATAATGCATATATATTTTTTCGAGAAACATTTCTAATTGCTTGCTGGCGTTACGTTACAAAAAGTTTCCGCTGGAAATGCCCATATGTATAATGTTAATTATATTTTAAATATTTTTTCCCAGTGGCTGAAAAAACAAATCAAAATCCAGACCCAGAAAAAGGTTGCATACATTTTACAACAATGTTTTACACGTTTTTTTTTTTTATTCAAAAGTTTAAAATGTTTTTTTTTTTACACTTTGACACGGTTTTAAAAAAAATTAATAATAAAAAACCACATTTAAATCATTCGTTGAATGTTTTTAAATAATAACATTTTAATAATAAAACAAGTAAGAAAGTATAGTCGGTCAAGACCGTTCATATGATACCGTAAAGCACAGTTTGTAAAAACTAATTTTCGAGAGTAGACCAGCCAACAACAGTGGTGCTAGCAGTTTTTTTAAGGTTAACTCTTGTTTTTGAGATATACCGTTATTTCGAAAATGGAGTAGAGGTCACAACATATATTTGTGTAACTTAAAAACGTTTAAGTTTATTGAATCAACTAAAAAAACCGAAAATTAATATTACCTTTAAGCAAGGTTAAACTTTTTTCTAGTATACGCAGTCAATTTAGAAACACAACTTTTTTTCGCAAAAAATTATTATTTTTTTTTAACAAAATTTCGAAATTTTTGTTTGTTTTTAAAATTCATAAAAATGCAGCTATGCTTCTAAAAATGTTAATTAAATTTAAGAATTTCATTAAATGCAGGTCAGTCATACGTTGTATGTCCTTAGGGGCGAATTCAAGGCAGCTATGGGACTTTTTCTTCAATATATTTCTAGCCTGTATTGAAAATTTTGTATGGGATCCCCCTTAAGAAATGGAGATAGCGGGTAGGTATGTTACAAATAAATGATGGAGATGAAAAATAATCTGGGGATGGTCATACATTTGTCCCGTCTAGAGGCATGCCAGGCGCTGCAGGGGCCAAATTTAAGAATTTCGTTAAACCGCCATAATTATATGGAAGCGTCCCTAATGGATGGTGAAAAAGGGCAAGTTTTGAGAAAATGTTAAGGACAAAAAACTAATGGAGGTCCGTCATATATGTTGTACCCCTATGGGGGACTCCTAGGCAGTTATGGCACTTTTTCTTCCGTATATACAAACTAAATTCTTCAAGTGGCCAAATGATTTATATTACAATCAAATAAGTTTGGCCTAAATAAATTTGATCTAAATGCCAACTTAAAAATATGGTTTATGGGCCCAAAGGCTCTATTCCGGTAAAAGGCTTGCATGGGGCTATGTAAAATTATGCGCCGATTCTCACAATTTTCAATAGGTCCTTGTAACAAGTAGAACCTATTAGTCAAATTTCATCAAATTATCTTCAAAATTGTACTGTGTGCACAAGGTTTACATGGACAGCCAGCCGGACGCACGGGTCGACATCGTAATATCTATTCAAAAAGTGATTCTGAGTCGATCGGTTTACTAAAAGGTGGATCTACGATCAATATTTGAAAGTGTTGCAAACATCCGCACAAGAGCATAATCAATAAATGCCCTTTGCACTTTTGTGGTAGGGTTATAATAACAGTCAAAAGAGAAGGATTAAAATTAAGTTAATTTGGTGTACAGAAAAAAATTTTAATAATTTAATAAATAAGTAATTAAATTTTAAAACAGAATTAAAAAAAAATTCAGGAAATTTAAAAAAATTTTATAAAGAACTGAACATGAACTGAAAAAAAAAACAAAACCATATCAAAATCAGTTATAACTGAACTGAAACTACATAAGAACTGAAACACAACCAGAACTTACACCGAAACTGAACAAAGACTAAACAAGGACTGATTTAGAAATAACCTTGAACTGAACTAAAGCCGTTATAAAACTGAACTAGCACCGAACCAGAAACTAATTACAATTCAACTTCACCTTAACTACTTATGAACTGAATTAAAAACTCACACAGGATCGAGCTGAAAATAGAGCTTTCAAAACACTTTGGGGGATATCCTAAAATTTGACAATAGTTTAAAAAAAATTATTGTTGTGTTTCATACAAAAAAAGTAGAACTATAATTAAACAGAATTAAAATAAACTTAGAAAAGAACTTTTGCGAGCTATTTCAAAATTCCACTTTAACCTTTAAGCCACTGTCACCTTGGGCCTGTAACACTTAATTAGTTTCACACATTTTAATTTAAAGAAAAAAAAAATTTTCGTTTAATCCAAATGTTTTATAAATTAACTTTTTATTAAATCTCACTAATTGCAGACACACTAAAAAGCTTCACTACCAATGAACTTTTTCTGGTTTTTGAACTTTTTCTTCCAGTATAAACTTAATTGCACAAAGAGGTCTGTGACCAAATAATAGGAAATCTTTTCTAAAAAAAAAAAGAAATTAGAAATAAATAAAAATTAATAAAAGGGGTTTTTACTAGTACTCGTAACTAAGCTCATACCCAACAAACACGAGGTCAAACCTTTGATATGAAATGACTTTACAATTTGACATCAAACACAATTCCCAAACGTGTCTCAATTGTTTGATTTAAACATTTAAATTCATTAAATGTTTTATCAATTCGATGTCAAATTGGTATCAAATGTTAAATTCAAATCCAAATTAAACTTGGAAATACTAAAGAGAAAAATAAATGTAAACATTAAAAATGGCGATTAGTTAAATTTTTACTTCGTGGTTGAATGTGTTTTACAAGTGAACGAATAATTTCTTGTGAAAAATCAAAATTAGTTTTGTGTAATTACAATGATTAAGAATACGAATTTATAAAATTAAACGGCAAAGTGAAGAAATTATAAGTTTGTTGTATGATCGTGGTGCTACAATCCTCAAATAAAAAGGAGCCAATTATTTCATCTTTCAAAGAATTAGAGGACGGAAAGAACATTATTACATCTTTTAGCTGAGAGCTGTCGAATGTTTATCTCACAGTTTATTTAAATGAATAATGAATTTAAATTAAAAACTAAAATAGATTTATTTTTGTTCCACATTGTGGTATAATCCGCATTTGAAAACCATTTGAGAATTACGTTTGAAAGCAAGTTGAAAATAAAGGCATTTTTCAATTTGATTATAATTTCCCCTTTTTGTTGAGAATGCTATGATTTTCAAATCATTATCAAACGTTTGACGTTTGAGAAAACGTTTGATTTCAAACAATTTTCAATTTGAAGTCAAACCTCCGTGTTTGTTGGGTATACGTACAACATACACACTACATGTGTTCTCATGTTCCTGTGTTAGCAGACTAAAATAAAATTGCATTAAATGATATTTAACACAAGGAAGGTACTTAATCATTTATATGATTACATGACTAAAAAGAAAAATCTTGTAAAATAGAAAGAGTTTGCTTTGAAAGGGCGGTGAAGTATGGAAAAACCCCACAACGGTTTTATAACAAGTTGATGAAAGTTAATTACTGAATGAGCTGCTGCTATAAAAATAGCAACTCATTGACTAAAGTAAGTTGGAGAAATGAAAAACAAGAATAAAAAAATACAATTTTACTTTAGTTTAGTTAAAAGCCCAGGTACATTGCAACTTAAGTGGTATTAAAAATGTTAGACAGAGCACAGTAAGCACAAAAATTAAAAGAACGGTGGGTTAATATGGGCAAGTTTCTATAATATTTCAAGTTTTAAAAATCGGTGAGTTCAAAAACGTCAGTTGCAATGCAACTATACAAAAGCCTTGCATTTTGGAATGCAATCATGTAGAGTTTTACTGTCTAGAAGTGTTATTGGGCCGTATTTGTTCAAAACGGACGCCAGAAAACCATTATAGTAAATTCAGAGCTCTACGGTCGTATGATAAATGACTTTTTTGCTCTGCAATTTAAGATAGAGAAATGGACGATATGCGGTTTCAATAAGACGGTGCCACGAGCCACACAACATGACCGATTTTGGCTTACCAGAACGAGTCATTTCACGTTTGAGCGACGTTAACTGGCCACCCAGATCATCCGTTATGAGCATGGAGCATTTGAAAACCAACATTCGTTCAGTTATCGCCGAGATACCGCCCGAAATGTGAAAAGAAGTTGTCGAAAAATACCTCAAAAAGATCGACTGCTGCAACCAATATAGAGGAGTTTAATTAAATGGCATTAAGGGTATTCACGTCACAAGTTGCACCCTTGCGAAAAAGCAAAAGTGCAAAAATATAACAATAACCACACAGACAATTAGTTGTGCGTAAATAATATTTTCTTTGTGGTTGTTGTTATGTGTTTGCACTTTTGCTTTTTTGCAAGGGTGTAACTTGTGACGTGAATACCCTTAGTGTATATCGCACATAATGGCAAGGTCCAAGCATTATAGTAAAATGGAAGCCTCATCGAAATGATAACTTTATATGTGTTTTTTTTAAATTTACTCTTGAAACCGAACTCGTTTACTTCTAACTGAATAATAATTTTGTTTAAAATTCTGTTTCAGTCCTCTAAATTTTAACTCAGTTCTAGTTCAGTTTTGGCTTGACTCTATTTCAGTTCTAGTTCAGTTCTAGTTCAGTTCTAGTTCAGTTCTAGTTCAGTTCTAGTTCAGTTCTAGTTCAGTTCTAGTTCAGTTCTAGTTCAGTTCTACTGCAGTTCTTGTTCAGTATTATTTCAGTTTTAGTTCAGCTCTAGTTTAGTTCTAGTTCAGTTCTAGTTCAGTTTTAGTTCAGTTCTAGTTCAGTTCTACTTCAGTTCTTGTTCAGTATTATTTCTGTTTTAGTTCAGTTCTAGTTTAGTTCTAATTCAGTTCAACTTCAGTTCTAATTTAGTTCTAATTCAGTTCTAGTAAAGTTCAAGTTAATTTATAGTTCACTTCTAATTCAGTTCCAGTTCGGAAAATCTAAAATAAACTTATGTTCTACTTCCGTTTAGATTTGTTTCTTTTTCAATTTTCCTTTTAAACATGTCTAACAATTATAATTATTATAATTATCAGCACACTTATTTCCACCACTGTTTATGATTTTATCTGCATACTTCATATATTTAGGTATTTTTAAAGCAAATAAGCTTTCATTACTCTCTAGTCTACATAGTTTTGATAAAGTATCTGGCCAATACAACAGTGTAACAACATGCAACCATATTGTATACACGTATACACACACGTACAAAAACAAACATGCAATTTAATAATATGTATGTGTGTATACAAGTATTGTGGGTCCTTTATTAACCAGAAGAAAATTTATTCAACTTGTTTGAGAGTCAGGGTTAAAACTACAACCACAAATAAAACAAGAACTACATCGCTACAGAATTTATGTAGTTGTTGCTGTTGGCACTAGCTGGAGAACTTCTACTGGAGTTTAACAACCAAAAACAAAACCGTTTGAAGACAAAATGGGATTCCCCATCGTTCTTGTATGTAACCTGTACAAACAAGTAAACCGTTGCTGTTGAAAGGGGGGGGGCAGTTAGCCCGTCAGTCAAGCAGGCGAGCTGAAAGCAAAACGAAAAGAACATGGATCATTTGTAGTGTTTTTGATTAAAAAACGTACACTTTCGCATTCATATGTTTGTATGTATGCAATAAAATATCTGCTTGTAGAAGAGTGTACATAGTTGCTTTTTTTAAAAAAGGACTATTATAAGCACGCAATTAACTGGCGTCATACATGTATATATAATATAAATAATATTTAAAGGCAGTAGCATAAGTCACAAAAATGTTAACAAAATAAAGCAAGTAAAAAAGTATGGTCGGACAAGCCCATATAGATATAATACCTTACATCATAGTATTGAGCAACAATTTTTCGACAGTTGACACTATTTGGGACCCATGGGTAGTTATGGACCCGCCGCCATAACAAAACTATGTTATAAGCTTAAGATGCATATAAGAGCTCTTTATGTTAATTATTATATAGAAAAATACACTAACATACATAAGATTTTTTCGTCTTTAAGTAATTTTCGGAAGGGAGTTTATAAAGGAGCTATGGGAAATTCTGTACCGACCAGCACAATTTTCTACAAAGCCATAAGAGCTATCGTAAATTATGTCAATTCCAAAATTTATAAAGAAGTTATGGCATTAAAAGCTAATTGGATGGGAGCTATGGTAAAATATGGACTTATTCCAATAAAAAGCTGAAGGACGGCCATGCAAAGAAGCTTTAGTAAGCGAAGTCGGTGTTTGTTCCATTATAACGGAGAAAATGAAATTAAATTTTAATTCGCGATTTTGAATTCGCGATTTTAATGAATAATAATTTATTTATTACTGAGAATATTATTTTTTACTATCTGATTGAAGAATTTTTCAAAATTAGAAAACAAAAAATTATCCAAAATATTTTGATAAACTATTAATTACTACCCAAAAATAATGGAAAATCGCCAAAAAAAAAAAAAAAAAGGGTAATATTTCTTTTGCAAAATCACCCGAAATTTGTATGGAAAATTTTCGGACGAATTTCTCACTTCGATTTGGGCGATTTGGGCTTAGAGCCATTTTGCTGGCATCCGTAAAATTTGCGGTAATTTTTAAGACGTAGTAAGATCAATTGAGTAGAGCAGGTGTATTGAATACCATAGTGAAACACGAAAAAATTTTGATCTTTAAAATAAAGTTTTTTTTGATTTTTATGTTCATAATTTTTATTCTTTATGACAAGAGCTACATCTTCCTCAGACTGCCTTAGAGAGTAAATCAAAATTCCGAACGGTTTGAAAGATATGAGCCTGAGAAAAAGATTACCTTTTTAGCAAAAATTACATCTAGGCCTCAAATCTTTGGGGGCCCATAAAAAAAGTGCATGTCTTTGGACAAAACTGAAAGGCACGGGTCTTTTTTTTTTTTTTTGTCTTTTATCACGTAGTGGTGTCCGTATATGTTTTGTATTTGCATGACTTACAAAATAACACACAGTGTATTTAACAAGAAATTTGCAAGAAAACTATTTAATTAAAATATAAAATGATATTCCTGAAGTAAATCTATTTTTATATTTAAATTAAAATGTTAAATTAATTTTGATAAGAGACCTTTTTTTCTAATTTTGTTATACGATAGAGGAAAAACACCTTACGCAGTGCTGAAGGCCGTTTGTGAAGGTGTTTGTTTTACGATAGAGGAGAAAATCTTTGGGCCTGGCCGAAGGTCCAACCATGCTATCTATCCTGCGACCTTTTAAAAAAAACTATACAATTATTCGGGATATTTGAACACAGGATTTTAAAATTCTGGATTTCTTAACTCGGGATTTTGAAGTTTTAGAATTCGGGATTTTAAGTTAAGGGCATACGAATAAAGAATTTTACTTTCTTTGTTTTGTAGAATTTAAACTGGAATCTAAAACTAAAGGAGATCTGAACAAATATATATTTCTTATTCAAATTTTAGCTAAAAATTAACTTTTTCTAGCTTCATTTTTAAAGTGGCCCTCTAATTTATTATTTTTTTTTAGAAACATATTGTTGCTTCTGCATTCATTAACATGTTCTTTCTGCTATATATGTAAGTATTTTGTTAGCTCTTTTTCTACAGCTCAAGAGGAGGGAAATAGCTATGTTTTCTTTAAATGTTTTTACTATTTAACAACACTCCTAACTATAAACGCCCTCACACAAACACACATATTTAAACACTTTCAGGTATAATAAAGAAAAAAATTATAAGAACGGAAATAAAAAGGATATTAAAATGAAAGAAATAACAACAGCAATAACACACAAACTCACGAAATAGTACTAAAAATAACTAACAATGCATTTTTATATGTAACACATACACTACACGCACACATTCTTACACGTACATGAAAAGTTTAAGTGCCTTTTTATAAGAGAACGTGAGGTTGTGTTTCTCTACATGAATGTAAAATTTAAACCTGTCTTCGGATAGGTGGAATTGTGTGTGTGGGTTTGTGTGTAAATATAACAGTGTTTAGCAAATAAAGTTGAGTTTTTAGTTTTTTTTTTCAATTTATTTTATTCCTCTCTATTTCTATGCAAACACGTACTCAAGTTTATATGAATGAGATTGCAAGTGAACAAGTGAGTGAGTGCATGAGTGTATGTGTGAATGAACGAGTGACAAGTCAAGTAACAGCGACAACCGGAAAATTATTTAAAATAGAAAAACTAACACACATACTAGTTAAGAGATTTTTACTTCCTTACATGATGAGCTGAATGGCAAGGAAAATGTAGCTTTAACATGCAAGCTTCACGATAAACATGCATGTAAATACTTGAAAGTGAAATAAAAGTAGTTCTTATTTTAAAAAACGATATTGTTATTATTTTCATGAGTTTGTTATTTTTTCAATTTTACTTGAAGATAGCAATCTGTTTATAAAAGAAAATTTTAAGTAAAAAGTTTTTTCCTTTGAAAACATTGCATGCTACCGACCAGACATTAAGCTACTTAATAATTTACTCTATTATTTGTTTGTCTAGCCGACACAGAATGTTTTTGCTTTAGATTGCACCACAAAACCAAAATCCATGTTGTACACCTCAACAAACGGGAGAATGGGTGGTCTTTAGTGTGTTGAAAAAGTCAGTAAAATAATGACAATTTTTTTTTTTATATAATTCTAATAATTTATTTAAGTGTTAAATTCTTGGTATTCAGTACTCAGAAGAAAACAAAAAAATATAATTCAAAAATATATAAAAATATTAAAAAAACTTACATTTTCTTAAAAAATTTAGAGCTCCAAAAAGCTGTAAAGCTGAAATTAAAAAAAAAATAAAAATTTGTTTAATAAATTATTTTGATTCAGCTTATTATTTTTAAAAAAATTTTCAAGATTACTAAAAACAAATTATTGAATATTTTCAATATAAAAGTATGATTTAGATAATTAAAAAGTTATTCAGCAAGCTAAATAAAACAACTTTTATAAAAATTAATATGTAATTCCAAAAAAATTGAGTTTTACTACCTGTTTTTGAAAACATAATTTCTAAAAACAGGCAGGTTAAACATTAAAAAAAAACCTTAATTTAACTAAGAAAAAGCAGTTTAACTTACAATTTAACTGCTAAAATATTAAATTTTGTAGATAATTTTACTTAAAATTTAACTTTAGCTGGCGGAAAATCGTAAATATTACAATAGATCTAGTTGATTTACAATTGTATTAACAATTTTAAGAACATTTTAATTTTTAACATTAACAACATAATTGAGCTAACTAAAAATCCTAAATTCTGAAATTTAGCTTCTAAAAGTGTAAAATATTTTTAAGTTTATTAATAATTTCAAATAAATGTTAAGGTTTTCGAAGTAATCATTTCATTCATCTAAAAAAAATTTATTTCTGGTACAAAAATTATACATAAGCAGGCTTAAAATCGTAACTTTAACAATTCAGCTAGCTATGTTTTTATTGTATTAACAAATTTTAAAAAAATTAAAAATTTTTTAACATAAACACCATAATTCAGCCGACTAAAAATCTTAAATTCATAAATTCAGCTTCTAAGAAAATAAAATTTTTTATAATTTCGTTAGTTTTACAATTCAGCTAGCTGATTTACAATCTTATTAAGAATTTTAAGAAAACTTAAAATTTTTAACATAAACAACACAATTCAGCGAATAAACTATATACAATTTCATTAATATTTTTCAAGAAAAGTTACGATTTTCGAACTAAGAATTTAGTTTAGCTAAAAAAATTTTTTGGTAATTTTACTCAAAATTTTGTCGAAAAAAAATTATTTCAAAGACAAAAATTCGAGTTTTACTGGCGGAAAATCGTAAATTTTACAATTCAGCTAACTGATCTATAATTTTATTAACAATGTTTTGAAAACATCAAATTTTTAACCTACACACTTCAATTCAGCTAATTAAAAACCTTAAATTCTGCAATTCAGCTTCTAAAAGAATAAAATATTTACAATTTTATGAATAATTTTAAAGAAAAGTTACGATTTTAAAACTAAGAACTTAATTCAGCTTAGTAATTTAATTAAAACTGTGGTTAAGGTATCAAACTAATAAGATATTTAGAGTCTTATTGAAACTTTCTCCAAGTAATATAACTTTTTATTAAAAAAAAATCGTAATTCAGCAACCTTAAAATGCTTATTTTTCAAATTTAGCTAGCTAAATAAGAAAATTTTCACAATTTTATGCCGAAATTTAGTAAAAAAAAATTTAATACTCGACGTAAAAATTCTAATTCAGCCAAGGGAAATACAGATATCATAACATCTAGCTTATTTATCTTGTAGAATATAGACATTTCCAAAAACCTTCTTTACGCAGACAGAAGAATAAAATATCCCAAATTTCCCAATTGCGATAGCTGAATGTACGAACAAATTGCCTTAAATTAATTTTATTAAATTTTCTTTGAAATAAAAACTGTTTCTGTTTAGTAGAGTTTCTAAAAAAAATATTTATTAAGTATCTTTAATAAAATAACAGTAAAGCATAAAGTTTGCCTGCCTGTGACTTTAATTTCGTGATAAAAATATCAAAAATAAAGCCTTAAATATTGACATCATCTTAAATTTAATATTCATTTACATATCTTACACACGCACAAACGCTGGCGCCTTAAAGTCTACTCTACATAATAGCAAATCAGCAAAATTATACTGTAACACACAACAGTGGATTGACATCCATATAGACAAAATACGCTCACACAGAAACACACACTAACACCCTAAACATCAACACCAGATCCTAAGAGGACTAAGAAAACAGCAAACAAACGTTAGAAAAACTCCAGCTGTTTTGACGCAGCATTCCAAAAAAAATAAAACAACATAAAAAAACTGTATAGATATGAAGAGCAGAAAGTATTAGAGCTGTAGAGAAACTGTAACACGATTACAACAATAATTTATAATAGAATATTGAAGGCACATGCTAAACATTAATTCAAACATCATTCACTCATACACACACAAACACATACAGTTATAAAGTTAAAGCCAGATCTTGACTCTTAAGCAATTCACCCCCTTTCCAACACACTTTTTGTTCTTTAAGAGTTGCGTCGTTTTGATTTTTAAATGAAGTTAAAGAAAATACAACAATTTTTTTTTTTTTAAATAGCAATTTTTATCTACACGCAGAGAAAATTATTTTTTCAATATCTATGGTCACCTCAAATAAAACTATTTTTAACGAAAAATTCTTAGAAATGGTTACTTTAACCCCGCTGTTCTCTCCGGCAATCATATCATGGTTATATTAATCCTACATCAAGCAGCCACTACCATATTATGGTTGCCTTCGTACATGTTATGGTTAATAATAACAATCATGTGTTTACCACTTATAATAAATAGTTTGGTTGTTTATCAAACATTAAATGTTGGTTTTGGTAAAGGGAAAAATATAATTGTTTTTTTTATTAAGCCATACATTTTTTTAATTAACAAATTATTGTTATTATTGACCATAATTTGCACGGAGGCAACCATTATGGATTCTTGATACAGGATTTATTTAACCATAATATGGTTGCTAGTACTAATGATATGGTGGTATGTATCGTTAATGTGTTTACAATTTGTTCGTTAAAAAAAGTTGTGTTTGAGGTGACCATATTAACAAATGTGTTTTCTCTGCGTGTGTGTTTTAGATTTTTATATTAAGAAATGTATTTATTTTTCATTCTCGTCTTGCCCGAACACGGAGACAGACACACATGCAATTGAACGTTAATTTCTTTTACGTCAACTGTATAAATTGTTGGTTGATCAGCTTGGATTTTTCGTGTTCCGACAGTTAGTTTTTGAATGGTGAACAAATACCAAAATTAAGCTTCAATATGGCGGAATTTTGTCTTCTGTAAACTTTAACATTGCTAATACTATGATAGGTACAGGCACCAAAGTTTAATATTTGACTACTAAAATACTAAACTATAGATTAGACGATATAGAAAAGACCAGGGGTTCGCAACGCTTTTTATTTTGCGGACCTTTTGAGGACTTGTCTAAAAAAAAGTCTGATGAAATCATTGTCAAAATAAACATGTACAGTAGTTTTAGTCAAAGTCTTCTTGTGTTTATTTGACTTAAAACGTCTAACAATAAAAAAAAAGTCAAGGCGAATTCATTTTTCAGATGGCGTTGAAAGTACAGTTGTACTATTTTTTAAAAACTGCATAGCTCATGTATGCTTATATATGTGGAGCGATTTATGTTTTAAATTTCCTTAAAATCTGTTTGATAGTTCTGAGAGGTAGAAATTGCCCCTATCTTCTCTCGTGATCATACGATTCGGCCCATTTTCAAAAGGCTTGGTCTTTGTGCCAATAAAAACCTATAAGCCAAACTTTGTACTTTGCGCACAAGGTTACATGGACAGCCAGCCAGCCGGACGGACATCGTTAGATCGACTCAAAAAGTGATTCTGAAACCATAACGTGTTGACTTTTGTGCAAATTTTTATCATAAGACAAGAAATTATAATTGAAATCTAAATCTAATAGTGTAAATCGGCCAATAAATTATCGAAGGCCCCATATAAAGCTCATTCTCGGAAGCCCCTTTAGTACGACTAAAACAGTAACGAATAATGTGTTATTGTATTAAAATTCGGTCTGTCATAGTTTCAAAGGAATAAAAAGTACACTACTTAATTTCGGGAAGAAGATCAGACCATAATTAATCATAGGCCCCATATAAAGACCACACTCGGAAAAGACTTAAGTATGCCTAGCCCGTAAAATATAACACTATTGTAGTAAAATTCAACCTGTCAAACTTTCTTGGAAGTGGATATGACCCTGCTTAATTTAGCAAAGTTTGGTTCATAATTTTCCATATGCCCCATATAAAGCCTACTCTCGATAAGTACTTTAGTACGCCTTAAACCGTAACTTATAATGCGCTAAAAAAAACGTAATGAATTTTAATACTGTGAGGTTAGATTTATTAAAGATTGGCTTTTAATTTATTACAGATCCCTAAAATATTCTTACTCTTGGTGGAGATTATAAAAGATTCGGAACAGCCAAATGTAGAAATTTTACTGGTTTTACTCTCATTTAAATTTCTTTTATTTCCTTTTTCTTCCATTTTCTCCCTTTTTATTAATATAAAGTGCCAAACAATGATTGTGTTGGTGACATTAAAATTAATTTGCTATTACAAATTTTGATTTTTTCTATGCCGCCACTAAATTTAGCAATAGTGCACTCAAACTCCCTTCATTTGGAGTATCAAAAAATTCCATTACTTCATTTACAATTTGTTCTCTTACTAAGTAAGTAATTCTCCCTTTCCTTCCTAGGCCGAATCTAAATTAAAGTTAAAAACTTTGCTGATGTTGATGTCATTTAATAATGTAGTTGTATCTTTGTATGTAGAAAATAATGGGGGAGCAAGTGGTACCAACTTTCTACTGGTGGTGGTTGTTGTGGGGTTTTAAATGTTTTTGATTTTTATGATAATTTTAACACATCGTTTGGACGATTTGGCGGTTTTTTTCTTTTCAATTTTATTTTATATTTATAATTTTTGTTTTTTTTTGCAGATGAAATTGATTATTTATTTATATAGAAATTGGATGTAAAATTTAATTTAATTATGGAAATTTTGTCTAAAGCGTATGCCCGAATAAGACGCAAAATGTTGTAAAACGCAAATTAAATGTCAATTTGAAATGTTTTAAATAATTTCTAAAAGTGACTAATGGCAACGAAATCGCGAAGAGAAAGTTTCCCAGAAAAGTTAAGTTATTTGAATTGTAATTAACAGAGAATTGTTAAAAAAAAATTAAAATACAAATACAGAAATTAGTTTAGCAAATTGAAAAAAAAAAAGAAAATTAACGTTTAAATAAAATGAGAAAAAAAATGTCTCTTTAAGATCCATGCAAAACCTATCAATTCAAACCATATTTTTGTTTTATTTTTATAGAAATTGCTTTAAAACATTATTTTCATAAAATATATTTAAAAGTTCTTCATTTCCATTTTCCTACTATTTAACTGAATCTTAAATCGCTTATATCTAGAAAATTTCTTTGCCTCTATTAGGGCTTTATTGATTGCTGCATACTTTTAGGATTAACATAAATAATCTTTATTTAGAACTTTAGAGAGTTTTAAAGACAGTTTCCTAATAATACGCATATTTATTTCTAAGCTTCAAGATACAAAATTTTATTATATACTACTTCTTCACCCACTGCTTCTTCATCCAATGCTACAGTTTATCATAAAGTAGCAATAGCAATTACATAAACATTAACAGTAAATTTGAATAAATTTAAAATAACAGAAAATGTAATTTAAATTATGAATACAAATTACATTACAACAATTAAACAAAAATAACATTTAAAATTTCTTATATATCTTACGTTAAATAACTAACAGACAAAAAAGGGAAACTTAATTCTTTATGTATTCAGCTAGATGAATTGGTCTTTGAAGTCTTATATACAAATCCAAATTCAGTTAGTTTAAGTCATAGACATCTCAATAAATTTTATATATCACAAAAATAGCAATTTAAAGTTAAATTCAGTTACCTGATCTAAATTTGAATTAAAACACTTACAGACAAAACAAAACGTAAAATAAATTCTTTGAGTATTCAGCTATCTAAATCGGTGTTTGGAGAATTATAGAAAGACTAATTCTGCTAGTTTAAGACACAAAAATCCCAAATAAATTTTAAATGTCTAAAAATTAGAAATTAACATACAGATTCAGTTAGCTGAATTGCTTAATATTAATTGAAACTTAAGGAACTTTAAGTAGAATTTAATTTAAACTGAACTTTAACAAAATTAAATAGAATTGAACTAGAACTTAACTTTAAATTAAACTCAAAATAAAATTCAAAACTTTACTAGAAACTTTTTGTTCATGTATTTTTATTTGCAACCTATTTTACAGGAAATATTAAGCAAAATTATTAATAATTAAATATAGCTTATTATATCGAGTTCGACTGAACTCAATAAAAACAAAAGTAATACAATTTCTATTAGAGTTTATAGACTTAAAAGTACTACTTCCTAAAAGGGAAGTAAAACACATTGTGCCTTTTTACTCTTCGAATCTCATTACTAAGCCATTACAAGTACCTTTCACTAAAACAATTAATTTATTTTTTTACTAATGGGATACCAAGATCGTTGTGAATACACCTGTTATTTAAAAACCATGGAGCATTTGATATTAATCGCAATGTTTTTACTAGAAACTGAACTAGAAAAACTTATCTTTTATCTTCAGCATGTTGTTGAATTGGGTGAAATTTTATTTTAGCGAGCTGAATTATGCTTATATAAAAAAAGTTTCTGAAGTTCAGGCAATAAAAAATAATTCTTAAGTTTATATTCAGCTCAAGTAAAGTTTAATTAAAAACTATTTCTTGGAAATCTTACTGTAAAATATCAAAAAAAAATTATATTCAGCTATCTGAATAGCTCAAATATAAAACTTTCTGAAAATTCTGTCAGCTGAATTGTTTAAAAATGTAAATTTGTTAGAACTCAGAAATTTAAATAAAAAAAAAAAATTAGGTACCTAAATAACACTTAAAATTACAAAAAACTCGTTAAAACTTGAAAATATTTTTCTTTAAATTAGTTTTCTATTTATCTTACTAGCTGAATTATACGTAAGTTAAAAATGTGTTAAATTCAGCTTGCTAAAATTATATTAAATTAATTTGTTGTCAAATCTTGCAGTTTAAATTAAGTATAAGTCAACCTTTCATTAAATTCAGCTAGCTGAATTTGGTTAAAATTGAAATTTCTTTAAATTTAACTACCTGAGTAGTACGTAGGTTAAAAATATTCTTAAGAAAACAACTAATAATTATGGCATATCCATAAATTGCTAAAATAAATCAGGTGAATAACTAAATTAAGTACTTAAAGTTGTTATCCCACTTAAAGTAAGGCGAATGATTTTAATTAATTTGTAAAAACAAAACTATTTTATATATACATATTTTATATTGCATTTACTGTATTAGATACACATCGCTCATTTGCTTTAAGGTCGTCATAACTCTAAAAAATACATTGCGAAATAAACGTGTTGAAAGTTTTTTATTTGCTCGCACCATTCAGAAAAAATAAATACACATTCTGTTCAACCGGGAAAGGAATAAAAGATATACAAATTAATTTTATATACAAAATATAAAGAAAAACAGAGCGAACAGTTATGCATCACTTACTCCAAAATTTCAGTTTTCGACTTATGACGACGTTGCAGCAATTGAGCGATATATTGTCATATTAAATAAAAAAAGCTTGTTAAAAATTATTATTAAAATTGGTGATTTATTTTATGTTGTTGGTGTTTTTGTCTATTAATGTTTGTTTATTATTGGTCATGTTATGTGTAAATGGGTATATCTTTATTTGTATGTGTGTAAGTTTTAATTGTGTTTGTATTTATTACAGATGCAAATATTATTATTTGCTAATACCTGGTATTGTTAAATATGTGTGTGTGTATCGAATACACACATATCCACACAATTATATTACAATAATATGCATAATGATGCTCACTGCTGTGAGCAGAGATACTGCTGCTACACATTTCCAAAGGATGAAAGAAAGGATACAATTATGAATAATTTTGTATTGATAATGTGTTATAAAATTTAAGGACATGTACATGACTATGAATTGAAATATCTTACTTCATGCTAATAACTATTGATAGCCGAAATTAACATATATGTAGTTTTATAGTCCAGTTAAATTTCATTAATAATTCAAATATGTGCATTTTAATTAAATTTCCAACACAAAACTTCTACGTGACTGACTATTTAAAATCTATTTCAGGAAATTTTGATAAAATTAATTACTGCTACTAAAATTGCAAAATTCCTTGAAATTATCTAAATGAGCGTTATGCATAGTTTTGTTTAGTAAACGAAGTCTAAAGCGAAATCTTGTTTAAGAGTAAAATATAAATTATAAACTTTTTACTAAAATGTATCAATCAAACTGCTGAAAATCATAAAAGTAACGGAATTTATCTTTAAAATTAAAGTGCTACACAAGAAAGACAACAAAACATAAATATTTGGCAAAATGTCAATGAGGGTAGTTGAAAATGTTAGTAAGACATAAATTCAGCTAGCTGAATATAAATTAAATAAAATATCTCACTATCAAAAGTTATAAAATGTATAAAAAGTTACTGTTTTCTTAATTCAGCTGGCTGAATTCAATATAAAGCATAGAAATCAATTTATCAATTTAACTAATTCACCTTAAATAAAATACTTCAATAAAAAAATAAAAAATTATTTGTAAAAGATTTGTTTTTTAACAAATTTAGTCAATTTAATTGGGCTAAATTTTAATATAAAACACTACAAAATAATATTAATATATGTATGTATGTATTTTAAATTTTTACCGATTTAGCAAGCTGAATAAGCCACAAAACTAATGTTTATCAATTAAATATATAAAACACTTTAATATAACTTATATACATTTGAGTTCTTATTCTAAATAATACAAAAATAAACTGCAATCAAATTATAAAATATTTACATTTTAGCAATTTTAAATTGTCCTTAAATTGAATATAAAGCTAAGAGGCACGATTTAAACATAATGTTTATAGCGCTTTTATTATTTTAACTAGCTTAATAAAGAAGAAACTAAATAATCATAAAAAAAAAATTAGGAATTATAAAATACCCGGTTGATTTCCAATTCAGCTAGCTGAGTCCAGCTTAAATTTAATATAATACCAAGAATGGCAATTAATATTAAAATATTGTTCAATTAAGCTAGCTATCTTAATATGATAATAAAAGCTTTTGAATTTTTTTAATAATATTAAAAGAAATTTAGCTAACTAAATAATTAAAAAAAACGTTTTTAACGAAAAAAAATAAGTTTATATAATTGCAAACTAATCTTATTTTATATTCAGCTAGTTGAATTTTGCTAAAACTAATTTTTAGCATCTTAAAAAATTGATTATAAAATTGATAATTATAGTAAGACTGAAAATTTTTTAGTCAAATATGTACTAAAGGAAACACTTCAGAATTATAAAATACCCTATTTTATTAAAATTCAGCTTGCTGAATTCAGCATAAATTCAATGTAATGCCAGAAAAGCAAGTTGAATACCAAATAATAAGCTAGCTGAAATCCAATGAAATTTATTTTCATTTAACTTAATTTGACTTTTAATTATAATAAAAACTTTTAAAATTTTTGACTAGTAGTAAAAATAATTCCGCTAACTAAATAGGTTAAAAAACGTATTTAACAAAAAGAAAAGAAGTTAAAATAATAAACTAATTTTATTTAATATTCAGCTAGCTAAATTTAGCAACAACTCTTTTTTTAACGGCTTAAACATGGATTATAAAACGGGAGTAAGACTCAGAATTTGTTGGTGCAAAAAGGCTTAAATTAAAGTTATATACAAATAAATTTAAGAATAAAATTTTAATTTCAGCAGAGAACTAAATTTAAAAAAAAAAGTAGTAAGAAATCTTCTAATTATATTTTTTTTCAAATTATGCTAGTTGAATTAAAATAAAACTTCATATAAAACAAAGACATTTCTGTAAATCCTACGAGTCTGGATTTTGGACACTTTAAAACAATTTTGATAGCTGAATTAGATTTAAATTAAAATTTAGCTGGCTTATTTTATGTCAAACAAAAGTTTTACTTGAATAAAGTAATTTATTATATAAAATTGTTTATAACCTTCAATAGCTGCCAATGCCAATATATAAAATGTTGCCGATATTTTAAAGTTATCAAGCGGAATTAGACAAGAATGACATTCTTAGTAAAAAATGTCTTAAATAATAATATAAAATTGTTAATTTTAAATTCAGCTAGCTGAATTGAACCAAAATCAAATTTTTAAAAAATAAAAAAATCTAATCAATTAAAGTGTGCTTAAACTCAAATCCAGCTAGCTGAACTATTTTTTAATAAATCTTTAACTAACAATGTAAATTAATGTTAATGTTTCGTTTTAATAAAACAAAACTCATTTTTAATGTTAGCAAGCTAAATGTAACCAAAATCAAATATTAAAGAGGAAAAAATTATAAAAATTATTAAATTCTTGCTTAAAACAAAATTCAGCTAGCTAATGAGTTAAAATTTGTTATTGAACGAAAGAAAACAAGTTAAAAATACATAAACACCACTAAGACTCATATTCAGCTAGCTAAACAAACCACACATTAGTATAAAATTGGCTAAATGAAAAAATCTTTAAAGCAGGATAAAAATCCAACTGAATACAACAATTAGCACATGTTAATCAAGAATTTAAAGAAATGCTACGAAATAAATTCTATTTAACGCAAAGTAAGCTGTCTAAATAGCTCTAAAGTTCAAAGAGCTTAAGTAAAAACGTACTTTTAGATTGCTACTAAGCGCATTTTTGTTATTTTCCCCTCTTTTACTCCTATTACTTATTTTCTTATATTACATGATCTACAATATACTCAACATCTTGTATGATAACTAACATAACAAACTTTGTAACTGAGTAAAACAAATTGTTGCTTAAAATAAGTAAAAATCTTTGAAAAAAAAACTTATAAAAAGCACTTAAAACAAAGACCGAAACATTCCGTTGATATTACCTAGACTTTATTACAAATTCCAAAAAAACTTAAGAAGAAATTTCTGAACACCGTATAGATAATTTAACACATAAACGATAATAAATCAAAAATTTCTTTCTCTATTCTAAAACCTTTGCAGTGCCAACAGAAAAACTCTTGTAACAATGGCGGCAGCTATACAAAATAAGTTGAACGTTTACTAAACCTTAAAGTATGCTTTTTATGTATGTATAATAAAAACGTTAAACAATAGTTAACTTCATTATAGAAGTATAATTTTGTGGGGGAAAATAAAGAGAGAGGAATGTAAAAAAGGTAAACTGAAACAAACTACCAGACCGTTAAAAATATTTGAAGTCATATAAAGTTTTAAGGGGGAAATTTTTAAATAGAAGGGGGCCAAAATGAGCCAAATGTGTTTTCAAAGATTTGAATTTTTAATAAAATAGTATTTGAAAAAGTGTTTTATGGTTTTGTAATTTGTTAAAACAAATTTAGAGCTCTTAAAATATGAATCAATTTGTCTTAAAACCTTTTATATTATGTATAAAGGATCGAAATAGTAAATAAAAAATCTTTTTAAAATAAAAAAAAGCAATATTTTATAGCGTAAAAGATTTAGAACTGATATATCAAGAGGCCTTTGCAATATAGTAATATAATTTTAAGACCTTGAAATAGCCTCAAAGTACTCTTAAAAATAATATATATATTTTATTATTATTATTTTATTAAGCTTGAGGTCTCTTTTTTTTATTAAAAAAATATTAAATTTATTGAACCAAAATTTCGGCACTCCGTTGTGTGCCTTCTTCAGGGTTTTTTTTTTTTGTAAAGGTCGAATAAAAGTCAATTTAAATAATATAAATACTTTTATTAGCGGCTACCTAAATTATCTGCAAAAAATTAAAAGGCTACTTAAATTTTCTATAAAAAAATTAATCGGCTATTTGAATTTTTAATAGAAAATAATTCGGCTACTTTCATTTGCTATAGAAAATTTAACGAGTCCTTAAATTTTCTTTAATTTAACGAGTCCTTAAATTTACTTTAAAAATTAAATGGCTTCTTAAGTTTTTTTTAGAAAACTTTTCTTCTTTTTTTTTGTAAATTTAAGGGCCACTTTCATTTTCTATAGAAAATTTAACGAGTACTTAAATTTTCTTTAGAAAATTATATGGCTACATAAATTTTTTTAAAAAATTTAACAGATGATTTGCTTTTTTTAAAAAATTTAAGGGTACTAAAATTTTCTGCAGAAAATTTAATGGCTCCTTCAATTTTATATAGTGATTTAAACTGCTACTTTAATTAACTAGAGAAAATTTAACGGCGAAATTGTTTAAAAATTAAACGACTACTTTAATTTTTACAAAAAAGTAATCAGCTTCTTTAATTTGTTGTAGAAAATTATATGGCTACCTTAATTTTTTATAGAAAATTAAAACGTTACTTAACTTTTTATAGAAAATTATACGGCTACTTTATTTTTCTATAGAAAATTTAATGGATACACTAATTTTCTACAGAAAATATAACGGCTACTTTAACTTTCTATACAAAATTTAATGGGTATTTTACATTTCTATGGAAAATTGAATGGCTACTTTAATTTTTTATAGAAAATTTATAGGCTACTTTTATTTTATAAAAAATTAAACTTCTACTCGAATTTTTCTAACAGCTTAACAGCTACTTAAATTTTCTATAAAAAATGTTAGGGATACTTGAATCTTTTATTAAAAATGAAAATGCTACCTTATTTTTCTATAAAAAATTAAGAGGCTACTTAAAAGTTAATGCATACTTTAATTTTCTACAGAACATGTTACGGCTAATTTAATTCTCTATAAAAAATTTAAAGAGTACTTCACTTTTCAAAAAAAAATGTAAAAGCTACTTAATTTATCATAAGTAAATGAACAGGCTACTTAAATTATCTATAGAAAATTTAGGTATCCGATTTTTTTTATTAAAAATTTTACGTCTACTACAAAAATAAAAAACTCAACGGCTGCTGTAAACAAAATTAAACGAGTAGTTACGGCTTCCTTAATTTTCTGTAACCGATTGCTTTAATTTTCTATAAAAAATTAAAGGCTACTTTAATCTAAAACAGAAAATTTAACGACTGCTTCCAGAAAGGCTGTTGCGAAGTCAAATGTGACGCCTTACTTCGTGATAATTAAGTACTAATAAGAAAAGAATGAGGAAAATAAAGACTGAAAGCACAAGAATGGAAAAAGTAGAGGAAAATAAAAATAGGAACAATAAACAATCCTACTTAACAACATAGCCCTACAAATATTCAGTCGACTGCTGTCACAGGTCATTCCCATTACGAATCCCGACCACAGCCGAGACATCTCCCAATTCGCCTAAAAACCTACTGCCTAGCCATCTTAGCCCTCTGTTCAGCTTCCTGTACAAAGGCATAAACGCCAGTTAAAAAGAATGATCGATTGTCTAGAATATTTTTTATGGAAGGTTGAAATAACTACTTAAATAGTTAAATTTGTTAAATTCCTAAAAGAAGGCACCAGTTAAATTTGTTAAATTCCTAAAAGTAGGCACCAGTTTTTTCTAGCTTTCAAATTATTCTCTTATTCTGTCCCTTTTGCCAGAGTCAGAGTTAGCAGCACATTTAAACGCCGCACTCGTTTATTTCTCCATAACAATTTTGCTTTCGACAGTTACGGATTGTGGACAAAATGGATTTCCACAAGTTGGCAAAAGTATTTAGTTGTATTTAAGTGCTTATAAATTGCTATTATTCTTGTTTTTCTTAGTGCTACAGGATCCAAGTTGGCAGCAAAATGATTATGGAAGACGAGAAGAGAGTGTTGCTAAACCACAGCTTTGTTAAACCATAAATAAAATCCAGAAAAATTAATTATTTACTACACACCATGAACATCACTTACAGGTGTTCTTTTCACAATTTTTTTTTATAACCAACATTCTACCATGTTCAAGTATTTCCTATAATTTTCCATTTTTCTACCCTTTTCATTTAAGTTTTTATGTATATTTTCTATAGTTTTGTATTTAGCGTTGGGAACTTTGAAGGAACAATTGATGGCTGCACCTTTGTAGGTTTTAGTTTAGTATTTTATGTGGTTTGCTAAGGTATTAGGTTTTATTAATTCTCGTTTATTCTACCTGTATAAAATTTAATACTTAGACATTAATAACATAGCCAAATATCGTAAAGACAAGAGAAATATAAAAGTATTTCAATTTCCTTTTGTAGCGAGTTAAGTGTTAATAAATCTTTAACTTATTTCCTTAAAGTACACTTGAAATTATTATAGTGCTGCTTGTTTTCAAGCTCCAATATTGAACTGCCATTGGCAAGCAGTAAAATGTTTTAACTTATATTTTAAGCCTAGTGAAATGCAATTATTAAAAAAACAGACTTTCGATAAATAGCAATTTTAACTAAGTGACACAATGATATTTATAATATGTACGTATATGTATATATAGCTGTATAAATATTATATAGACGACTTATCGTTTACTCCTATTTCGGTTAGGAAATTGTTTGGCTACTTTGTTTTCTACAGAAAATTGTTCGGCTACTTTGTTATCTACAGAAAATTAAAAGGCTACTTGAATTTCTCTATAGAAAATTTATTGGCTACTTAAATATTATTTGGAAAATATAACGATTTCTTAAATTGTCTATTAAAAAATATTTAACGTCTGCTTAAATTTCCATTAGAAATTTATCGGCTACTTTAATTTTATATGGACAATTAATCGGCTGCATAAATTTTCTATAAAAAATTAAAAGGCTTCTTAAGTATTAGTAAAAAAAATTCACAGCTACTAAAAGTTGCTCCTTTCGTCTTATTTAATATCCGTCAGAATAAAAAAATAAAAAATTTAAAACTTTGCAAATCAGGGATTTGGTTTCATCTAAATGACATAATATAATTTATTGCATACTTTTAGGTAAGAAACATTTTTTATTAATGTTCCATTTTTAACAATATTTTTGAAATCTTTTTCATTATTAATGATTTACCTTCAGTTAAACATCAGTTGTTTTACCATTACAATGTTATTGGGAAAATATGGCATACTTTTGCGGTTAGTAATTTCAAAGCATATTTTTAAGGACGATATTTTTCAAAATAAATATTTGTGAGCAAAATGATTAATTCACATAAAGTTATATTACAAATATTAATGCTGGTAATTTCGACAAGAAATCTAGTTGTGTATAGAAATCTATGGTGTAAAAGCTGCCATATTTTAAAAGAAAACTGAAGGGAAAAACACGAAAGATAACTCTTAGGTGCGAACACGGCCAGCTTTCTTTTTGTAGAAATTATGGGCATAAATCCAGTAACTTCATATCAGAAACACGGAAAATTAATTAAACATAAAACTGTTTAAATGTTGCTTGTATTTACGTATACATACATAGAATAAAATTCTTCCAGGTACAATTTTAATTTTTATAATTCCATTTAATTTCAAATTTATTTCAGCAGTATATGCTTTTTATTATAATTGTACAAGAAGTTGGGAAGTTTCTTTTATACCCAAATTTAGTTTTGTAATATAAATTTCTCTGCAATAAAATTTACATGATATTTTTATATGTGTTTTTTCGTTTATTTTTCAAATAAGAAAAAAACTTTACTGTTTTATTTGTATACAAGTAATTTGTAGCTTTGTTTTAGTAGATTTTTGAGAAAAAAGCTGGGAAAAATTGTGTGTAATACTTTAATACAAAACATACATTGTATGTATGTCACGTTAAAAACAATACACGGATATTCATACAAATTCGTAGACATCTGTGGGTATTTTGCTTGCACACACAAGTGCCAATATGAATATTTGTATTCATATGTGTGTTGTGTACATTTTTTTTTTCTTAGTTGTAAAGGACAAGCTAAGAAGCACAACAGTGCGGGTTATAGCATAACTGAAATATCATACAACACTTAAAAGTTATGTGAAAAAGGCACAGCACACTTAAAATTTCCTTAAAAAAAATTCACGAAAAACTTAATTTCGTACAGAAAATATCTCAGCTACCTAAAGTTTATATCAGAAATTGACTGGCTACCAGAATTTTTATAGAAAATTTATCGCTACTAAAATGTTATGTAAAAAAAAACCAACTAAGAAACTCAACAAAAAAACAAAGTATACATATTTGGTAGGCAATATTGAAATATATAAGCAGAAAACCATACAACACTCCGGATTACATGAAAAATGTGCAGGCTACTAAAATTGCCTACATAAAAATAAACGGATACCTTACAGAAAACATAATAGGTACTTAAAGTTTTTATCAGAAATAAACTAAGTATTTGAATTCGTATGAAAAATATATCGGCTACATAAGTTTTGTAAAAAAAAGTTTTGACTACATAATTTTTTTGAAGAAAACTAGCGGCTACTCGAATTTTCTATATAAATGTTATTGGATACTTACATTTTATATAAAAATATATAGGCAACATTTATTTTTTTCATATATGTATAAAGTAAATTTAAATGGGTGAGTAAATAGCTAATTAAATGTCCTATAGAACGCCCAGATGCTTTATAGAAAACTTAAATAAATAAAAATATTAGTGGCTACTTGTTATATACTGATATAATTGGTAACCAGCCATAAAAACTTTCTATAGAATGCATGGTTGCTTTATAGAAAATAACTGTTTTCTCAAATTCTATATAATAAATTGTATTGGCTACCTGTTATTTAACCTCTATTTAAAACTTAAATATTTTTTTTCCCAAAAAAAACTACGGGTTACATAGATTATATTCTGCAAATATAACGGCTACTTCAATTTTCTATAGAAAATTCTATGGCTACTTTAATATTAATAGAAAATTGAAAGGCTATATCAATTATTTAAAGGAACCTTAAAAGCTACTCTAATTAATTTAAAAAAATTTAATTGAAACTTTAATTTGCTAAAAAAAAAAGGTGACAGCTACTTCAGTTTTCTAAAGAAAATTAAATGGCTACTTTAATTTTCCAAAAGAAAATTTAGTTCAAACTGTTTCTTTATAATAAACTATAACGGCTACTTCAATTTTCTATAGGAAATTTAAAGGCTACTTTAATTTTCTTTAGAAACTTAAAGGCTACATCAATTCTTTAAAAGAGCCTTAAAAGCTACTTTAATTGAATTTAAAAAATTGAATGGCAACTTTAATTTGCTAAAAAGAAACTGGACAGCTACTTTAATTTTCTAAAGAAAATTAAATGGCTACTTAATTTTCCAAAACACAATTTTATTTAAATTGTTTCTTTATAATATATATATAATATATAATTATGACGGCTACTTGAATGTTCTGTAGAAAATAATATGTCTTCTATAATTTTCTTTAGAAAATTTAAAGGTTACATCAAATCTTTGAAGAAACCTTAATAGCTACTTTAATTTTCTAAAAGAAATTAGCAGCTACTTTAATTTTCTAAAGAAAATTAAGCGGCTACAGTATTTTTCAAAAGAAAAATTTAATTCAAATTGTTTCTTTTGTCGTCGAATTCAATTATCTAGAAAAAATTGGTCAGCTACTTTAATTTTATAAAAAGAATTAAGGGCTACTTGAATTGTCAGTTTGCTTTCTTTTTGAAGTTTACAATGTTTGTTTTCTACTGTTAAAAAATCATTTTTTTTATCAACTTCTTTTTTCTAACTACATATATAGAAAAGTAAAAAAAGCAGGTGAAAATGTTGTTACAAAATTCTCCCAATGAAGTTTTTATTGAATTTCAAAAAAAACACACAGTAATGACAACAACAATAACACGAAAATCGTACAAAAAGTTAGTTGCTTTTGTAATTCGTGGATAGGTTTTATATGATGGAACGTAATCTCATAAAAATAAATTCCTTCCATGCAATTTCAGTTAAAAAAGCAATGAACACACACTCACGTACGCTTTCACATCTATACAGCTAAAAAAAAATTATCACACACACATACATTCTCACATGTCCTTACACTTATACTTTAAAGTAAAACGCGGAAATGTTCATTTACAGTTCAAGTGCTTAAAGTTTGTATTAAAGCTTTTTCCCTTTCTTTCTTCATCTCTTTATTCCCATTTCGCTTTACCCTCTGTTCTAGGGAATATATCACCGATGTGGTAACAAATATTTGTACATTCTGTTTGTTTTCTCCATTTAGAAGGCACAATATGCGCCTGTTTTTTTTTTTTTTTTTTGTTTTCTTTACCAACAGGATTAAAACTTTTTTATTTTACTACAAAAACATCTCAGCAGGAAAAAAGCCATGGAATGTTTAAACCCTTACAATTCTTAAACTGAATTTATAAAATAAAATAAATAGTGTAAAAAAGGCATATAAAAAATTGTTGGCTGAAGAGCGATGCTTAACAGCAAAAAAATTCTTTATGAAATTCCAACGTGTTACAGGTGAAAAGTTGTTAAATGCGTAAACGGAAATGTATTCATTGGTTCTTTTTACCTCTTGCTCGGGGAAGAATAAATATGTAACTAACATAAACAGATACATACATACATTTTAGTAATTTATAGGGGAAAAAGTTGGAAAATTTTAAAATTATTAAATAATATTAAAGGTTAAGCAGGTTAATAAAGAAAAATCCGGACTAAAGTTACTTAATTTTTTTTTGAAGAAAACTTTACTGATACTTATAATTTTTAAGAGAATTCATTGCCTTCATAAAAAGTAAAGCTACTTTTATTTTTAAGTAAATGTATTGAATTCTTAAATGTTCTACATAAATTATAACGGCTACTTAAACTTTTCGCAAAAAATTGAGCTACTTGCACCATCTTAAAAATTTTTGGTATACCATTGTATGTCTGTCGTTTTTTATTTTCTATGAAATATTATCAGATACTTTTATTTTTTAAACATATGTATTAAATTCTTTTATTTTCTATAAAAATTGTATCGGCGACTTCATCTTTCTATACAAATTTGTTTGAGCTACTTGAACTTTGCTTAAAAAATTTGTGGTCTACATTAAATGTTATATAGAAAATTAAAGAAGCCCTTTAATTTTTTTTTAAAGAAACTTTAGAAGCTGAAAAAAAATTAAAGTAGTTGTTATGTTTCGGCTACTTAAATTCCCTTCAGAAAATTTAAGGCTACCTTTATTTTTAAGTAAAATGTATTGAATTCTTAAATTTGTTCGGCTACTTAAACTTTCCCCAGAGCTACTTGAACAATCTTTAAAAATTTTTGTTCTACCATTTAATATAATATATAAAATTCCAGTAGCCATTAAATTTTTAAATAAATTAAATATCAGCTATTTTTCTGTGAACAATTTTACGGCTACTTTAATTTTTAATTATAATTGTAACTGTTATTTAATTTTTTAATCAGCTACAAGATTTTTCTAAAATAAAATTTATCAGCTACTTTTCTGTGAAAAATTTTACGGATACTTAAATTTTCTATTTAAAATTTAACATTTATTTAATTTTTTTTATAACAAATTTAACTGCTACTTCAATTTAACATAAAAAATTTAACGACTTCTTAAATTTTCGATAGAAAATTCATCGACTACTAAAATTAAAAAAAAAATTTGGTCGGCTTCTCAATTTTCTGCAGAAAATTTATCAGCTACTTCAAATTTTCCGGTTTTTAAAACTTCTTCATACATATATTTCACTCTCATATTTTGATACTATTTCACCGTTGTTTTCACCGTCACTATGTTTAGCTCTCGTCCATATTATGAAACATTTCCTGCAGACAATTTCTTTAACTCTCTTTTGAAACTGCAATCGTGTCCATAAAACAAAACTTTTGTTTTGCAGCAGTTAAGCATTTTGTATGACTTCTCTCTTTCTTTCAATAACATTCTATCTTTCTTTCAATAGCAAACTCACAAGAACTGCTTGTACACGAAACAAAGTATAATTTTCCATTAGTATTTTCCCTTTCATTTAACAAACTCAAATGTTTCGCAGCAAATGTTTCACAATATGGACGAGGACTTAGGTGAGTGTGAAGTTGGTATTTATTTATGGTTAAACATATTGTTGTATAGGATCTTTTAATATTGCTTCAAGTAAATTAAATTTTTTTTCTCTCAGTTTTTGTTTAACAAAAATATTTTATTGTGTTGAAAAAAATTTATATTGCAAATACTTAATCAACAGACATAAACAATGGAATACACAACCAAACAAACATTAATACACACAAGCAGGGATGCCAGAAGATTTTTACAATAAATCGGCATATTTAAAAAAATCAGAATTATTATACAGTGTACTTTCTGGGGGCAAAAATGAGAAAAAGCTGTACTTGTTTACATTTACTTTTTCTCTTTACAAAAATGTGTTATAGAGATAGCATATGGCCCAGATTTAAATATAGGGTACTTTTTTTGATGTAAAAAACGGGAAAACTGGTACGTTTGGTACTTTTTCTCTTTTGGATAACATTGGTATACATATCGCATATGGTCCAGAGGTCGAAATTATTATTATACACCCCTCTTGCTATTCATATGGACAGCTGAATTTCGGTTGCTCAGTAATATCGAGTGCTTTATATAAAATAAGTATAGATTTAGAAAACTACACAAAAATTCTGAAAATTTTTATTAAATCTAAAACAAATAAAAAGTTTGATGTTTAATGTGTTTATCGAAATTTTTCGTGCAAAAATCGATAAATCAGCACTTTGATAATTTATAGGCAAAAAATCGCCGATAAATTGGGAAATATGGCAAGCCTGCACACAAGTTAAAACAATTCCCTATAGGATAAATATCTCCTCTCTCCACCAACACATTTCACTAATAAGGAAAACAACAATTCTTATACGCAGAGTGGTACTCGTATAAAAAATTATAGCCTTTGTGTTTTCAATTTTAAAAATAACATTGTGTTTGTGTGTGTGGGTGAGTGAGCATGTATTTATGTTTTTAGGTGAGTAGGTGTGAAGCTACTACGCCATATTTCTTTTTATTTATCTTAGGCACATCCTTTATTATATGAATTTTTTTTTACAAATACAAAAAAAATAGAAAATAAAGCAAATTCTTCACTCAAGTACTTTTCTCTTTTGTTGTTGTTGTTGTACGATGAAAGGGAGCCTGTTTTGTAGGCAAAATTGTTATTTCAAGTCATAATAAATCATGCATTATTGTTTTGCTTGTTTATTTTTAATAATAAATGAAATTTAAAAAGATTTGCATAAAATTATCATAAAAATACACACACATACATACATAAGTACATATTTACGCATATAAACAAGTACAGACATAAATAAATTAAAACAAACATTGTTGTTTAAGAAAAACGTAAAAAATCCAAAAAATATAACAATCATGCCTTAGAATTAAGTCAAGTGTAGCAGTAAAATTTATTATTGGAAATATTACGAGGCAACAACCATTTTAATGTATCTATAAAAATGTTAAAAGATATTGAAAATTTTATTAGAAATTGATTGAAATTCAACGAGCTGAATACTAAAAATACTTACAAATTTAAAAAAATATTAATAATAACTTAAAAAAAAGTGAATATACATAGGTATTTTCGGTATTTTAAAGATTTTCCAAAGGCTACTAAGTAAATTTTTTGTTGCCAATCAAAAGACGTTAAAATTTTTCATAGACAACACTATCACACAAGTATTTTAACGAAAATACCTCTCTGATCTAATTGTTGTTTGAAAATTTTCAAAAAAAAAAATAACAACTTATCATGACAAAAAATATGTAAGTCTTGTGCGATTGTGTAATTTAGCCTTTAGCAGCTACAAAAAGTCTCTTTTAAAAAAAATTAATTTTGCTGCTACAATTTCAAAAAAAAAATTGTTCGGCTGCTTTGATACTTAATAGACTTTAATTTTTTCGACTACTTTAATTTTGTATGGAAAATTTTTCTGCTACCTAAATTTTATAGAAAATATTAAGCTACCTAAAATTTTCTTGTAAAATATTTAACTACCTTAATTTTTCATAGAAAATGTTTAGCTACATAGATTTTGTATACAAAATTTTTCGTCTACCTTAATTTTCTATAGAGAAACTGTCGGCTACCTAAATTCATTATAGAAAACTCAACGGATTCATAAATTACCCAGTAAAAAATGTGCTCCAAAAAGAGCAGGTTTTATGTATGAATGCATACCTCAAATCGCTTCAAACCTGCTGATAAGATGCCTGATTTTTGTATGGAGTGTTCCCGGTTTGGAGGACTATTTTCTGCTGACAATAAGCGCTTTTTTATCATGCAAACAAAGCACTCCTAAAGCGCTTTTTTAAGAGATAAAAAAAATAACTAAATTTCCATATTCATTGATTTTTTGCTTTTAATTGCTTAAATGCATTGTTTCAATAATTTTCGTAAACTATTATATATTTGTATTTTTTTCGCTTTAAAACCTCATCGTTGTCAGCACCAAAATAGCAGCTTTTTTCTATATTTTATTCTTGATCATTTACTGCTATATAAAAGCTCTCTTATTGAAGCGCTCGATTATGCGCTTTTTCCCTAAAGTGCTTAAAAAAACCCAAATTTTTTTTACTGGGTATATAAACAAATTTCACAGGTTACTTGATTTTTACTACAAAAAAAAAGAGCTACTTTAATTTTATACAAAAATCTGACTGGCTACATTAATTTAATATAGAAAATAAATGGTTGTCAAAACTGTATATAGTATATACATTTATGTATATACATATGTATGTATATCTGCTATATAAATATGTCATAGATAATTTCATAGACATCCGATACAAATTTTGTAGTAAAATGAAGTAACCGATAATTTTTCACCTGGTGAAGTATGAACCGATTCAAATAAAATTTGGTAAGATGATTTTAATTGCAAAAAATAAGTATGGTCCCAGTTTACTGCCTGTTTTTAGAAAACGTAAGCAAGTGAGTGAGTGGGAACTTATATTAAAAACAAAAACAAAAACAAAAACAAATTTTCGTGTTTTATTGTTGTTTTCAATATAATTTCTCACTCACTCACTTGCTAACGTTTTCTAAAAACAGGCAGTTAATCTTTATACCAACACAATAAGATGGTTTATGGGAATTAAGGCCCTGTTCCGGAAAGAAGTTTGTATGAAGGCTATATGAAGTTATAGACCGATTTTAAATAGGCTTGGTCCTTGTGACAATTAGAGCCCATGTACCAAATGTCATTAAATTATCTCTAAAATTGCGACCTGTACCTGTACGCACAAGGTTAACATGAACAGCCAGCCGGACGGACCTCGTTAATTTGACTCCGAAAGTGATTGTGAGCCGACCGGAATACTAAAAGGTGGGTTAACAAACATCAGCACAAATGCATAATACCCTCTCCGCTATTGTTTTTTTATTTCTGTACTTGTTGTAGTATAAGAGTCTAATAACACTATGCAAGTTAAAAAAAAAAAGACAAGCCCGGCACATGGCGTTTTAACATAATTCGGGTACGCTGAATCCAGTGGTGCTCGCAGTGTTTTTTTTACATTGGCTCTGGTTTTCGAGATATACCGTTGTTTCGAAAATGGAGGAGGTTACAAAACATATATTTGCGTAACTCAAAAACGGTTAAGTTTATTGAAATTTCCAAAAAAAAAAAAAAAAAACTGAAATTCCGCAATAAAATGTTTTCTAATATGAGCGAGCAGTCGTTTTTGAAACATAATTTTTTACTATCAAAATTTCGAAATTTTTGTCTCTTTAAAATTCATAAAAAATTACCAGCTATCTTCATTCTTTAAGGGGGCTCCCATACAAAATGTTCAATGCAGACTAGAAATATGTATTTTGAAAAAAGTCCCATAAATGCCCAGGAGTCGCCTCTAGTAAGATAAAATGTATGACCGACCTCAATTAGTTTTTTGTCCTTAACATTTTCTCGAGACACACTTGTCCCTTATCCCCACTTTTTAGGGGGGCTCCCATACAAATATTGCGTTTTATGGAATTTTTAAATTAATTAAAATTTTTCCACTTTTGTGAATAAAATCAAAAGTTTAGCTGCATTTTTTAATTTTGTCTGTAAATTTCTTGCACAGTGTAATTAGACCCACCATTACCATAAATTCGCCTTGACTGTCATGCTTTCATTTTATTTGTCTATAAGTATATTGAAAATAATAAAATGCATTAGTTCACGCAAAATTCGTTTCGTTTGAAAGTTGTTTAACCTAAAAACTAAAAATTTATTAAGTATTATATATATGACAGTGATTAAAAAAAAAACTAAAGTTTTTAAATCATTTAACACATACACAGCTGTGGTACAAGTTACCATATGAATACAGTTGCACCACATATTTTTTAAAAGTTCGTGTCATCAGGTGTGCATATATGTATGTGTGTATGGATGAATGTACAGTATATATAAAAGGCATAAATATAACGAATTTATTTACCAATTCATGTTATTTTATACCCCAAAATGTTTGTCAAGTGGTTGTGTGGTCCTTTTGTGGTTTGCACTTTTTTAAAAAAAAATATATATAGAAAAATGTTCAAAATATTAAATGTAGAATGTTGGCATATTATAAATGTAAATATAGTTTTAACATTACCATATTAATATTTTCAAGCAAATGCAATTCAGCAAAAAAAAAATGTTTTGCCATTAAATAAACATAATTAAAAATTATAATAAAAGCGCAAAGATCAAATACTGAACAAAATAAAAATAAATAAAATCTTTTTGTATTCCGAAAAACAAAATGCGTGAAAGTCTAACCTAATTCAGTTTAAAAAATTCTATAAATAAATATTAATATTAAAAAAAATGGCACAAAAACTTTTTTGAATCCACTTAATTAGAGCAAAATTTTTCATAATCTTGGTTAAATAAACGCAAAATAAGTATTTATACTGAAAAATTAAAATATAGACAAAAACACAGAGAAAACAAAACGCAGAAGCTTACCCCCGTATTCACAAATGATTATTAAATTTAACAAACGTTTATTAAGGATAATTTTTATAGTAAATTTGTTCTATAAACCTTTATTAAATTAAAAAAATTTTTATGAATACATACGGGCATTTATCTTTAATGTTATTTACATTACTATAACTAAACTAAAACTGAAGTAGAACTGTAGTAGAACTAAACCCTCAACTAAAACAGGAAAAAAACTAGAACCGAACTATAAATGAACTTAAGCCGAACTAATACTTTACTAGAACTAAACTATTTTCTTATTTTCTTAGTTTACATAATTAAGAGCTAGAACTGAACTAAAACTTTACTAGAATCGAATTAGAACTCAGCCAGGACTGAACTTGAACTAAAATAAAACTAAACCTGAATATAACAAAAGCTTTTAAACTTTTTCATATCTAAAATAAATTAACACTTTTCTATCCTTTAAATGGAACGTATCACAACAAAAATGCTATAAAAATTAAAATTTTAAGCACAAATAAGTGATAAGTTTACTATTTAAATTATTTCTATTTAAGACTACTTTAATGTTTAATTAATGTTGACATTAAACAAAACAAATGCCATTTTACTGTATGTATTTAAATATGTATGTTTGTATGTATGTAATTTGTAAATAAATTTATTGTAAATAAGAACTGAGAGACATACAAGTGTCTCTCACACTTTATTTCGCCCTTCACTTTTCTTCAGTTTAAAACACACTTCAACTGTAATTTGTCATTTGAGTTATTCCTATTTTATAAAAAAAAAATAAGGAAACAACTTTCAAGTAGAATCTCAAAAAGGACAACAAGAGTATTAATTTACTGGTAAACAACAACAAAAAACTAGTATACAACTAGAAAAACTTTTAATTTCTCAAATAAAAGTATTTTTACAAATAATTACAAAAGTTTAAGTTTTGTTGTGTTGTGTTATTCGTTTGCCATCATTTTCTCGTTGCTGGAGTGCTGTTACCCGCAACAGCGTAAATATATCAGAACAGTTACCGAAGTCCAAAAAATTTTCAAACGGCGGCGAAAGACTGTAAAGGCAAAATTAGTTTGTACGTTCTGTTCTGTCAGCTGTTTTGTTTCTGTTCAATTGAAAGTATGTTACTGACAAATCTGTTGAAAATAGAATTCAACGTTAAATGACAGCCAAAAGTGCATTAATTTGTTGTTATATGAAATATATACAGACACTTTTTGTTAAAAGCTAGAAAAATTTGTTTTGATTAAAGTAAACAATTTCACAATTCCAATGTTTTTTTTTTGATTATCTTTTACTTATAGAAGCAGCTGATGGCCTTTAAAAAATTTCTACAACGGCTTTGGGTCCTTGTCAATATTATAAAACATTTTTTGCTGAAACTTTCTTCAATTCGGATTTGCCCATACAATGAATCTTTTGTTTTGCAGAATTTTAAGTAGTTTGTATGCCTTTTCTCTTCTTCCTCGCATAAACTGCTAAATGAGGTTTTACACGACATGTATTTAGCAGTCTGCTTGTCAAATTACCCACTGCACAATGCATTCATGGCGTGTAAAAGCAAAAAAAAAATTCTTCTGTAAACGTCAGCTCGAATTTGCAATAAAAATTGGTTCTATTCTATTCTATTCTATCTGACATCATTTGCTTTGAAAGTAATTTGTTAACGGCGGCAAAAATACACTAAAATTTATTTCCACATATTCTCAAAAAAAAAAAATTTTTATATGAAAATTTTCTCAACGCAAGGTGAAGTGAACAACAAAATTACCCCCTAAATTTTTAATAAACTGAAATACAATTAAAAGCGAATCAAAATATGAATCAAGAGCAAAATTTGCTGTTGTGAATGGTTTTACGTGTGAAAGCAAAAATTATAAACATAAGGATTTTACATATGATATAGCCACTGCAAGCAAATACATTCATATCTTTTAAAAGTACTTTTATCAAGACCCAAAGTACACTTTTTCGTCCTCCGCCTTTTACCAACAAACTTAAATGTTTTGCCGCAAATGTTTAATAGTATGGAAGGGTACTAAGCGATTAAAAGTGTGGAAGTTGAAGCAAAACTTGAACTCTATGGACCGTTTCCACAACTTACCGATAGCTAAAGGTAGGATTTTATCGGCCGCTTAAAAAGTTTTTTTATAACTACAACTTAACTTTAACCTGAACTGAGCGATAAGCAAAAGGAAAGTTCATCCTAACTGGTACGACCGATAAAATCCTACCTTTAGCTATCGGTAAGTTGTGAAAACGGGGGTAAGACAAACGAACTAATAATGAACCAGAATTCATTTGGAATGAGCCAAAACTGATTTTTTTTTAATTCAGATTGATGACTCCTACAATATAATATTAAGAAAAGAAAAAACCGTCGGAAAAAAAATACCTAACGCCTTCAAAATCGTTTACACTGGCTTTTTAATCTTCAATGCAGTTTGTCTTTTCAATGTCGCTATTGTATGTTAGTGTGTGCTTGAGTGTTTGTGTATATTCGTTGAGCATGAGAGGTCAAGTTAAAAATGTGGGTGGTTGCCATATTGTATTAGTATGCAAATAATTATTTGCATTTTTATACCTCATACTTTAATGCATTATTGTTGGCGTTGTTGTTGCAATTCTGTTTTTGCTGCTAGTGTCATTTGATATTCCTTTTTAAGTCGCTGTTATTATTGTTGTGCCTTTTATACATATTATGTACTTAGTATAGCTTTAACTAAACGCTAAAGGAACTGATTTTATTTTTTGCAAATTGCTCAGGCAAAACTATCTTGAAAGAATTTTTTGCATTTAACAGAACTTTTTTGCAAAATGAGAATAGCAATAAAAAAGTAAAATAGAATAAGAACTGAAGGAATGAAGCTAGTTTTAGAAAAATGTATACCTACATAGATTTAAGGTTATAAAAGTCAAGAGATTTTCATTAAAAAAAGGTTAGGCATTTTAAAGGCGATTTAGTTAAAGCCCTTTAAAATTGCTTTGGCATAGAAAAAACTTGTCCGTTTTGTCAATTAAAACTTTGGCAACTTTTTAATAAAAAACAATTACCAAAATTCCAAGGTATACACATATATACATACATACCTATTTCAGACTACATAAATATCTACATAAATATTTTTACATGCGTTCAGACGCTACGTTTTTTTTTCTTTTGAAAGCTATAAGCTACAATTTTAGCTACAAAAGAAGAACACCAAATTGTTGCTTATTTTCATTTTGTCCGACATTGTTAACTGCGCAAGTGTATCTACAACTTTTGTCGCCAATCTTCTGTTTTAGAAATATTTCTCTAGTCTTTAAAAACTTTGCGGTTTTTTGTGCTCTATTTCATTTTTAAACTACGGGATTTTATTTTTCCTATTGACAGAGCTTTTTTTTTAATACTAAAATTGTCATCATTAGCAGTCTGCACAAAATCCACTAAATTGCCAGATGATTAGTAACTAAAGAAATAAAAAAACTATTGATCCTAATTAACCCGTGAGGAAAAAAACCTCAATAATAATAATATTAAATAAACATTGATCAAAAAACAAGAATAAAAAAAAACATCCATGTTTTCTTAATTCTATAACTAAATTTGCTCTTTGGTGGTAAATTGAGCACATCTTAAATACATATTTATTAAATTGTACTTTGTTTTAATTAATAATAGTTGACAACACTTTAACAGCAAATTGCACAAAATCCAAAGTTGCCAGATGAACAATAAATAGAAATCTTTCATCTATTCAGAGTTTCCAGTTCTATTTTATACCGTATCCCTAATTTGCAAATTATCCCAAATTATGCAAAGACTCGTTCAACACAACAGTTGTTACTTGTTGGTACAGAAGGCAATTTTAAAACTATTTCAGCAAGCTCTAAAAAATGTTTCGAACCACACGCGTCTTGGTATGTAAAAATGTTTGTACCAAAAAAAACTTAAATTTGTACCCTTGATCAAATCTGTTTTGTAATTGCACAAATAACATTTATAATAATATATAAAATCCTCAGCGAAAAAAGTACTTTTTCCCAAAACAAATGCCCGGGGGATTATCACGAAATCCCCAAAACTGAGGACGCTGCCTCTGTTCTAATCTTTAAAAAAAAGCATGCCTGTTTTTCTATAATTCCTACCAATAACATTTCAAAGTGTACTTTCAACTGAGGATTAAGTTTAGCTGAACTTTAATTTCCAGAAAATGTTTACTCGTTATTTTAATATACATATTTACTTGCAGTTAAAAAAGAAAAACAGTTAAGTACAAAAGTAAAAAATGTATAAAACCATCAGAGAGTTCAAATGATATTTAATAGCAAATAATGTAAATTTAGGCTAAAAGGATTTAAGACGATTTACCAAATACATACACAAGAAAAATAGAACAAAAAAAAAAGGGAAATAAACACAAGTATAAAGAAACAAGTACTTAAAGAAAAAAATTGCAAAAAATCCTGTTTAAATAAAACTTAGGCACATTAAATACTGTAAAAAAAGTTAATACTTAAAATGTTTCCATAACTCAAATGAAAAACTTTTAGCTTAGGAAACTTATAAAAGATTTTTAATATAATTCTAATGATTTTTTTTTTTATTTCGTTAAATAAAGGGATTTATAAAGTTATATTTGCTCTACATAGTCATTAGAAGTAGTTAGTATTAAAATCTTTGTGTAAATAAAATGTTATGTCTTTTGTCTTAATTTATATGATTTGTTAAGTCTGCAAAAACGCATTGACATAGAAAATTAATGATGCACTAAACTAACAAACGTTTTATTTAAGTAGAAGACATATTTATTTTGCCATTTCTTTTTTTTCGCGTAATAAAAACATTTCTAATGAAAACAAAATGGTTGAAGAACAATTTTACGCTATTGCCAGATTTTCCGATTGATATGGCAATATAAAAATTATACATTTGTAGTCCTAACGGCCAATTTCACCAAGTTCGGTTATAATTAACTATCGGTTATAGCTGTCAAAACATATTGGTAACTGGAACTTTAATTATAGGTTAGTTTTAACCGAACTTGATGAAATTTACCGTAATTTGCACTTGCGAGGGAGAAAAAAAAGGCAAATGTGTTACGCATACAGCATCGCCCACATAACGCTCAATACCGCCCAATACCGCGATCCCGGGATTGTGAATTTTAGTTTCCGCTTTCATGGGAATCAAAAAACTGTGAGGAAAGAATAAGTCTATTGTTCATGTTGCCAAATACCTAACAAGTAGAGCCTCTAAATTTATTCTAAAGAAACATACAAAAGGTCACAATATCACATAGTTACACATTTATGAAATGAAGAGGAGAATGGCCAAGAGCTGGAAATTTTATTTAACAATGACCAATTTGAACAAGTGAAAATTATCCCATAGGTAATCAATTCTTTTTTTAACAAATTGGTTTTTTAAAGTTTGTGGTGTTTCCTTCAAAAATATATTTTAGCCCTTTTTGCGCTTTATTGAAAAAAAAAATGGCGTGAAAATATACTAAAACCGTCCTTTTTCAATTTAGCCCGTTTTTCATATGTCTCCAAGCATTAAGTGTCCCAAGAATTGGCATCACTGAGCCGAAGTATACATGGAGACGAACTTTTGAAGATGATATAAAAAAATTTCAAAATCACCTCTCATGATAGATAAGAAATGAGAAAAGAGCTAAAGGAGATAAAAAGAAAAGGAAAACTTTTTTTTAGAAAATTACGAAATTATTGCCCACACAAAACGGAGCAAGAATATTAGGCAGTGAAACTTGAAAACTAAAAAGCTCGTCAAAATTTAGTAAAACTTTCTGCCTGTTTAACGATTTCGAAAAAATTTGTTTTTGTTTTAAATGTTATTTTCTATGCGAACGTTGACGTTCGAAATCGATGAACAGGCTGTTTATTCTTTAAGTGCTAAAGCAAAATGCTTCTTTAAAATTTTCGTTTTCGCTTAAAAAGGGGAAATGTACATGTTTTTAGGGGAATCAACAATGTTCTCTTAAAGCCGGACAGAAAAAGTTTGTTGGTATGGGGCGACGCTGTATGCTTGACACACTTTACTTCTTGCCTCTCTCGCCAACAAACTTTTTCTGTCCGGCATGAAATGTCCATAGTGTAAATTGCGACTTTTTAAATTTTAAAATTCTTTAAAATAATTCAAATAATATGGCAGCTTTTTTATTAAATAAACCCATTGAAATCTTTTATTTTAATAAACATAAAAAATAGAGTTTATTCAACAAATTTAACTCAACTAAACATAGTTTTACACTTAATTAAGGTTTCACCAACACAAAAGAAAATCATAATTAAAAAATAACCTACAAAAACTACTAAAAGCACAAAAAAACAAGTAAGAGTAATATATTCGGCTGTGCCGAATCTTGATACCCTCCACCAAGAAACAAAGTAATTTTATTTATTTTTAATTATCAATCACAAACCTTTTTTACAATACAACGGCTGCTACAAAACGCAGCCAAAGGAAGGTAAATTATGGGCCGATCATCACGAAATTTCACAGTGTTATTTCTAGTTCTAAAAAACTGTGACGTACCAAAATTTTGTTATGATAGCATTATTTTTTACAGCGTGATTTCCAGTCGAATAAAACGAATTTTTGCAAAATCTTATCTCATTCCGTGCCTTGTTCCACCATTTATGTTATTTTTTGTAACAAAATTATCAATTTTTTAAGGTAGTGGTTCCACATTTTGATTCATAGCTCTGGTCCTACTGAACCGATTTTGCTGAATTTCAATCCCAAACTGCTTAGGATAACTACAAGCAATTTGACACCAAGTTTGTTCATTTCTTTTGAGTTGTTCGAAAGTGAGCGTGTTTTCAACAGACGGACATGGCTAAATCGACTTAGAATTACTCAAGGATATATACTTTATGGGGTCTGAGATGAATAATAAACTTAGTATACCCTCATCATAACTAATTGCGGTGGAGGGTATAATAAGAGAATCATTTTGTAATATCTAAAGAAAACGGAAAAAATAACATTCACACATGAGTATAAAACCAAGAAATGTTAATTAAAAATCTACAACAAAAATGTATGAAAAAAATTCTTTTGCTATTCTTAACATGGAAATGAAAGAGAACACTTCATTAAGAAAACAAGAAACCACAAGTTATATATTTTACATTTTTCTTTTACTAAATAAAAAACAAATACAAACTTAAACTTAAAATCTGGGTAAGAATTGAGTTAAAAAATAAACTAGATTTCTGAAAAGATACAAAAAACCTCAAAATAAATTTGTTTAAACTAAACATAAAGAAACATGAATTATGTTTAATGAAACAGGTATTTAATTAGATTTTTAGCAAAAAAAGAAAAAAATGGCTGCTTGTTAAAACTGTCAAAAAATTAAAAACTTTTATTGCACTAAAAATCATGGAACTAAATCGTTTATTTAGTATAACTGTCTATGTAAAAATACCCGTTTGGTTGAGTTCCGTTTAATTGCGTCACCCGCTTAATTCTTTCGTAAAATAAGACCGCATTACGAAAAACAAGAGCAAATGTTTCGGTTAATTGTTAATGTGTTTTTGCTCCACAAACGTAAAAACATAATAAATTTTATATTAAATAAATAAAGAAATAAGTTTTATTTTCTATCTACACATGAGTGTTTCGCCTTATTGCACATCTTGCTCAATTAAGCGATTTTCGTTTTAATTGCGTCGGCGATCCAATTAACCGAGTACTGCTTAATTGAGTTCCCGTTTAATTGCGTCAAAAGTCGTGCATTTTTAGAAACTCAATTAAGCGGAAATACCGGGGTGTGCTGGAAATCGCAAACGTAAAACGCAAGAATTTTAAAAGTCGTTTTTAAGTAAGATTTCTGTAATAAAGGAATTTTATGACAAATTTTAAACAAATATTTCCCTATTAAACAGGATTTTAAACATAAAGTTATAAAAATTAGATTTTAAGTTTATTAAAAACAACTTCCAAATTCTTGCGTTTTACGTTTGCGATTCCCAGCACACCCCTGTATCAGGCTTTAATAATTAAATGAACCAGATTAATAATATTGATGACATAGGAAATGGAGTTTATTATAAATTAAACGTAATGCAAATTTTTAACAGACTATTTTTTATTTGGATGTGGTCATAAAAACTAAATCTAGATAATGTAAAAAAATTGGAAAATTGGAATATAAACGCCATTGATTCTGAAGAAGATTTAAACTAAAATCTACAAGATTTCGGTCTAGCATGATGGACAAACGATCAAGTTTTGCCTTTTAATTCCTTGCAATTTGTAATACACTCTCACTTTTTAAATTGACCACGAGATTGCTTTCAATTTAACATTTCCATTTGTTTTGCAATTTTACGTTCAATTTATCGGCTCATCTCAAATAAATTTTGTCGCTTGCTTTACAAAAACTATATTTCTTCATAAATCCAAAAATCCATTGAATTTGTATCATATGTTAAGTCGCTTGGCATATACATTGATAGTCGTTTAAATTTTGATGTTCATATCAGTCATATCATTGCTTCGATATCTTTTTCACTGAAACGCTTATATGCGCTAGGTTGTTATCTACCAGTTAGTGTCAAGAAAAAATTGGCTTTTTCTGTCTGCATGCCCGTTTTCCTTTATGGAATGGAAATATATTCTGGTACTTCGCAGCACAACCTGGAAAGACTAGAGCATTGTTTTAGAAGGATGGTAAGATATGTGTATGGGCTTAAATATAGAACCCATATAACATCATACATAATATCACTTCTTGGCTGTAACTTTCCATGTTTTATAAACATGAGAATTTTGCTTATGTTGTATAAGATAATTAAGACTAATTGTCCACCATATCTGAGACGCACGTACTTATTCGGTACCTCTATAAGAACTCAAGTTCTTGTTTCTCCACGATATGATACACTTATAATGAAAAGATCGTTTGTCGTTAAATCTATTAGTTTATGGAACTCTTTAATTCCTTATTCAGAGCGAAAATTTTCATATTCCTTTAAGAGGTTTAAGCATTTGATTTTAAAGCAGATGTAAATTATTTATTTTTTTTTTTTTGCTGTATAATTCTGTTGTCAATCGGTTTCCATACTAATGTTTATTTTTGATTGCTTTCAACTTTTGTGCAATGGGGGGTTTTCACCTAATCAATATTTCTTTTTTTTTTTCTTTCTTTCAGATAGTAATTTTGTTATCCTTAATGGAATATGTAATAGGATAATTTTTTAATTTATGTTATATATGCCACTTTTTATATTTTTCTGGTTTATTGGCCCCTAAGGGCTTAAAAAACTCATGTAAATAAATAAATAAATAAATAAATAAATAAATAAATAAAAATTGAGTTTTCAAAAATTATTGTCCTTTTTTACTAAATATGTACTTTGATTTAGGCCGCAATCTATTTTAAGTTTTTTCTCCGTCGGGGGCATTTTTAAAATGAAATTGATTATCAAATTGAGTGCACCCTGTGCCACAGCTGACAATTCATCCAAGTTTGGACAATCAGTTTGTGTGAACAACTTAAAAGTGGTTTATTGAACGTGTGACTGCAGCGCTATGTAAATGGGCTATAAAAAGTATTCGTTGTAGAAGTAACTTATAAAATAACACACTAACCCCCAAATTCACCAAGTTCAGTTATAATTAACTATCAGTTATAGCAGTCAAAACACATTGTTAACTGAAAGTTAAAGTAATAGTTTGTTTGAAATGAACTTGGTACATAACATAACTAAATATGTATGTTTGCATTTTAAACCATCTACCTAGTAGGTATGTAGGTATAATTTTTTTTCTTATCTGCCGATTTTTAAGGTTTAATAGGAAAATTAAAGGCCAAAGTCCCACATACAAAAAACCTCATACCTAGGTATGGCTCAAAATTCCAATCCAATCAAAAGTTATGGATTTTTGACTGTTTTCTCGTGAAATGGTCCATTGTGAGCTGGTTATACATAGGTATTGTTTGAATTAAACTTGAAGCAATTTCATAGCTGAAAGTAAAGGAAAACAAGTACATACATACATATGTACATAAATACATACACACAAACACAAATAGGTACATATGTACACAAAAAGTTTTAACCCTGTATTTGCGTTATTGCGCGCAATCTTTTTTTATTTAATTTTTTCTACTCTACATTTTGCAACAAAAATGTGTTGTTTATATTTGGCTGAGTTAATATGTTTTTAGTTAAAAATTTCGTTTCAATAAATATGTATAGGTAGGTATAAACACCCATACATACTGACAAATACAAGCATTTATTCCACCCTGTTTTTATTGTGCTTTCACATAACGGTAGTTTGAGATTGCGAAGACTGCAACAACAAGCAGAAGTCATGATAAAAGCGAAGAAAAAAGCAAATCATTGCAACAACTAAACACAGCATAATTGTTTATCATTGTATGTGTGTTTGTTTTATTCAAAACAATTGTGTAGTGGGCCAAAACAGTCAGACCAGACATGGAAAATGCAGTACTATAGTACTTTTTAATAAAGAAAATGCGCTTCTGCCAGGAAAGAAAAAGTTTTGTTTTTCAAAACGGAATCAATAAAAAATAAATAAGAGGTAGGTACGTGCTGGAAATCGAAAACGTAATCGAAAACATTTGGAAGTTGTTTTTAATAGGTACACTTTTAAACAATTTTTTATAATTTTTGTTATAAAATTCTGTTTAATAGGGAAATATTTGCCATAAAATTCTTTTGTTGCAGAAATTTTATTAAAAAACGATTTTTTAAATGTTTGCTTGTTACTTTTTCGATTTCCAACTCACCCCTGTAAAACTAATTGAATCAGGATCATAAAAACACAGTAATAGATGCTCACCGTTGGATTCAAGAAGTCTATGTGTTGACTTTAGTCCATTAAGCTCTACAAACAATTCTATAATTCCGCAAGTTATGCCTCGTAATAATGCAACAACATTATTCACCTAATGTGAAAAAAACAAGGAAATCCTTTTAAAATAAATAGGAAGGACTCTTTGGACCTGAATAGGTCCCCTTTAAGGGGTCCCATGAACCCGCTAAAGCAATAGTGCAAAATGCACACTTGTGTTTTAAAATTTGGGTTTTTAGTTTTCAGAAAATCGTTTAACACAGAGTTGTGTCGATAGCTTAACTTAATTACTGGAAATGTTCAAAAAATATCGATTTTAGAGAGTTACATATAGGTACCTATACTATTTTTGTTTTTGAATTTTACATTTTTTTAATTAATTGAAAAGTTTAGTACTTTTATTTTCCAAAAATAATCTGATCTAAGGGATGCAAAATTTTCCATCCCTGAAACAAAGAGAACGAAAACAGACAGACAATACATTCTTCCATATAGACAAATATATATTTAATGATGGCATCGTTGAATTGACTTGGCGTCGCCAAATATTAAATGCGTTATTCTTTTTTAAAAAGCCGTGTTTTTAACCCAGCCTCATGTAATACAAAAAGTGAAAGTTACACTAGGGTAAAAAAATTGTTGGCAACATTTATAACAAATAAAGGAAATGAAAAAATAATATGGGTTAAAGACAAAACTAAAAACACACAATCTCGAGGAAATTTAATTTTAATTTTTTCTGCAAAGATTTCTTAACAGCAATAAAATTAACAAAAATCTAAAAATGGTTTTGAATAGGTAGGTACAAAATTGGTTTTTGAGGAACCTTTAAGATTATAAGTTGTACCTTCCTATTACATAAGTATAATTAAATAAAAATAAGTAAAATCAAGCAAATATGTACATCAAAAAAACATTAGGATTATTTGAGTTGAAATCAGGTTATAAAAAGGACTAGAATTTTTTTATTTTAAGTTTAATTAACTTTAAGGAGCTTGAGGATTTTACAAATAAAAAGTTTTCCTCAACAGGACTCTAATTTGATTTGATATTAGGGGGCATTTACACGCTGTCTTTCCAGACATGTCTGTTTTTGACATTCTCTCTTGAACGTCTTGTCTTTTCACGATGTCTTTCCAAACATGTCGATTTTTATGTATAATTGTCTAAACTTCTTTCTATACAAAATAAAATACGATTAACAAACATGAAAACTCTTTTCGTGTCTGTTTGGCAACCCCTCTCTCTTCTCTACCCCGATCACCTACAAACAATACAAACATGTTTGTCAGACATGTCTGAAAAGACACCGTCTAAACTCCCTCTTAGTATTTCTTGTTTTGATTTTGCTGTAGACGAAATTGTTGCTCCCTTTTGTGGGGACTATAGTTTCTCTAGAGAAATCGCTCTCCACTTTTTTAAAGGACAGACGTTTTTTTGAAAAAAACTTTTAGGATGTAAAAGTTTCTCTACAGTAGTTTTGTGAGGAAAATTATTTCTTTAAAAATTAGAAATTGTTATTCTCTTTTATGAAAATCATAGAATTTGTGAAACAGTGTAAGGATACTTAACTTCTTTCTACTACCAAATAGGAAAAAATAGGAGCTCATTCCAATTATCTTGATTATTTCTTTGTTGCTGTGTTTTTTTATAGTATGTAGGAATGTACTTTTTCAAATCACATTTCTCGTTGTAAAGGAGTTAAACGATTTTCTGCTTCAATATTTTTATGGCAAATGTTTCGCAAGATAAAAAAGCAATAGCAACATTATTTAAAGGATAAAATATACGACTCGTTATTGTATCAACAGCCTTAAATGTCGTTGAACTTTTTTATTTTCGTTTAGGGTTATTTCTATATTCAAAGTTTTTCTATTCGTAACATAAAAAAAGAAGAAAAAACTTTGACAACTTGCACTGTCCATAAATTGGATTACCAGTATAAGTCAATTTAATGATAAGACGAAAAGACTCATAATGAAGAAAAAAATGTATTATGATTAAAATTAAGATTTGTTATACAAATTTCACCATAAACAACTAAGAGTGCCGCTTTCGGCTATGACGGATCTTTTATATCCTTTACCATGGTGCGATAAGAACAGAATGTTATATAAATGACATTCTATAGCTATAAAAAAATATACTTTGTGCCACGCCCACTTTTCCAAACCCGACCGCATTTTCTCGGATGTTTTGTATTGACAACCAAGATGCGTGTTACTTATTTAGAAACGTTGGCTGTTGTCGTTCTCCAAATACATGTACAGTAATCTAAAATATCTTCGTTCAGGAGGTGCCGCGGCCACCTCTCCAATCCCGCCCATTTGTAATGAGGTTGTGTATTGATAACTTAAATTTGGAAAAAAATTTTATTACCATTCTTTAGGTATAAATAAATCTTAATTGTGCCACGGCCACTTTTATACTCTCGCCCACATTTTGTCCGTTATTGTCGATTGATAATCAAAATTATGGTAACTAAATTGCAAACTTTGGATCTTGCCATTCTCCAGATACTGCAGACATTGACAATGTCTTTGTATGGGAAGAACAACGCCCACTTCTTCAATCCCAAGATGCTTGTAACTAATTTGGAAACTTTTCGTTCTACAGATATACAGAAAATAAACAACAAAGGATTTTTGGGTAATATTAAAGGCAGCTGGAGGTTTTTGCTCATATCTCAAGCATTTGTGGACCGCGCAGGCTGAATTTCAATAGCAAAATGTAATGGAGCATATGTGAAATAAATACCTATATATAACAACCTAGTCCCCGTCACTTCGTGTGCCTTCGAAAAAACACATTACAACAGACAGAGGGATATCATTAAACCAACTTTTTTCTCATACTAACGAATATTTGATAGGGTCTAAGATGAATAATGAAGAAACTACAAATGGAATGTCAAATCATTTCCACCTGTGGTGAAGGGTATGATAACTGAGCGAAATAGGTATAAGTTTGCTATATTTTGCCAAATGTCAATGACTATTTGAAAGTGCACTCCTATAAAAAGGTTTGAAAAAGTTTCAGGCTTTATTAAGTACATACATACATATGTATTTAATTAATTATATTTTATATTAATATAATTTTTCTCTTAATTTTCTAATGTTTAGAAAAAAAAATATTTTTTTTTTTTAATTTAAGATAGTCCTTAAAAACATTCCACAAAAACCATTCGTTAACACTTTTTTATTAATGAAAAAACCTTTGAGTGTACAAACAAACTGGCGAGACGCTTTTTAGATGGTAATAACCAGGGTTGTCTGATATGGCGATTTCTCGCCAAATGTGGCGATTTTTAAACTGGTTTGGCGACCTAATTTTCGATTTAGCGACATGGCGATTTATAAAATAGTTGGCGATTTTCGATAAGTTTGTTTTAAAATTCGTTAAATTCAATACGAAAAAACAATATTATTTTTATTTTAGTACTTTAATGTATGAAATTTGAGGCATTCATATGTATGTATGGTCAGTATTTGAAACTAAATTATGTGGAAAAGGCTGATGAAGATAATGAAAATCTTCGAGAAATTTGTTTTTCGTATTTAAAAGTGAATTTCTTAACACATGAATATATTTAAAGTTTATGAAAATTTTTGCATTATGGCAATTTATTATCACAGTTAAAATTTTTTGTTGTTAAATATATTTTAGAGATTTCTGTGAATCCTAACGTTCCTTTGGATGTTTATCAAAACCAAGAAACCTTGTTAAAAATTACTGTGTGTTAATTGAAAAGAGAATTTTTATGATGATATTCCATCTAATTTAAATAAGTTAAAACCAAAATTGTATAACTATAAGGATACGACAGGTACGTACCATTTAAAGGAACTTGCTTTGGATGCTGGTAATTACAACTGGCAATGCCTGTGTTGAAATAACACTAAAACTCGCCTTCGAAGTATAATAAAGGTTGGTTAAATTTTAAGGGCCGATGTTGATTTTAAATAAAACACAAATTATTTAGGAAATTACTGACATTTCTTTTTATTATGATAATATTGGTATGGTTCAATTATGTATGGAACAATGGGCAAATGGGCGCCGATGGTCCAAATTTTCGATGACTCTAAGGCATAATTGAGGTTCGGCCTTATTTTGGAAAAAAAAATACGGCCCGATGATGCCACCAGCCCATAAACCGCACAAAACAGTCACTCTTTGTGGGTACAATTGCTCTTTGATTATCATTCGCCCATATTCGCAATTCTGCTAATTGACGATTCCACTGAGGTGAAAATGTGCCTTATGACTGAAGATGATTTTCTCCAATTGGCATCTTGATTTGAACGCAAATTTTCACAATTAGCCTCAATAACGTTAACGCGTTGCTCGATTGTATATCTTTCCATGGTTCAAATTGAGTTAGTCTGAAATTGAGAAATGTCAAATGAAATGCAGAAAAAACTGGGCCCAAAACGCACAAATTCTTTTCTTGTTGCTTTCAGTAGACAAATATAAACTATTTCATAGTAAAACTTGTACCTTTTTGTGTTCGCTAATCATTTTTACAAAATATATGTTTATTATGGCGACTTTTTTGAATTTTTGCCGTATTTTAGCGATAAGGAATAAATTTATTTCTAATGATTTATACAAAGTATCTTAAAAAAATTGTAATTTAAAAGATTTTGTTTGTCGTGCTTAATTTCCAATTTTTATTCTTGATAAAAACACGGAAATTTATTGTAGAAAGGAATATATATGTAGATATATATTTATTCCCGGGATAAACTATAATTTAAAAAATAAAGGCTTTGGCGATATTTGGCATTGAATTTGGCGAAAAAGGTCAAAATCAATCTGACAACCCTGGTAATAACAAGATATCTAAAATTTGTCCTTATTTGTTTTTTCTTTATGTATTTTTGTTTTGTTTTTATAGTCATTTATAACTGTTAAATATTAAGGGATTTAATGATAAAATGATGCCTAAAACTATTTACATTTTTTGACAGATTGTTTTAGCTCTTTTTGTTTATGTTTCTTATTTACATGCCTATACATACTTACATATATTTTTTTTTTAACTTACAGTTATTTTTTATGTGGCGTACAAAAACAACAAAAACCGCAAAACACTTGCCATTTAGTTTAGCAGGCAAAATAGAATGGCAAAAAAACAGCCACACACACATACGTCTATAAAATGAAAGATGAGATACAAAAAATGGTGTTATTGTCAAGAGAAATCGTTTGTTATGAGTCTTGTAAAACATTAACATCACAATGTCTCAAGTACTTTTATCGCTTCAACACTCCAGGAAAGAGACAGTGGGTTAGAAAGGAAAAAATGTGACACCCGATTTTAGCATTATTAAGTGTTTAGTTCTTGTTTAGCGTTAGCTCAGTTCTGCTTCAGTTTTCTATCAGGGAATAAAATACGGCGTTCGATATCGATTGAAATTAGAATACAATTTAAATGGAAATATAGATCCATATCGCATGCCGTAATTTATCCCCAGTTCTAGTTCAGTTCTAGTTATACCCTTCTTCGAAAATAAAGGGGTGTAGGTATAGGTATACGTTTTTTATTTCGTTTGTAATTTCTACAATATTGAACTTTATAGAACTCAAAAACGTCGTTTACGTTCCTCAAAGAGTATGGACTGTGATAAGGGGTGGGTCTGGCTGTGATGCAATAGTACCAAATACTCAAGCACTCGATGTTGAATAAAATTAATAAAAAAGTGGTTTTTCCCCATCAAAAGCGTTGCTCAAAATGAAAAACACTTTCCTGATTTGGTTTAAGCGTTATAGGTAAATGTTTTATTGAAATATTGAACACTCTAAGTTTCCACGGTAAAGAAAAACTACTTTCTGATATGGCGGGTACAGAATGAATAATAAAAATGTTCTCTATAAGAACTTCATTTTCCTAAAAGAAATACCAAAATAACTTAACGAAAATTCACAAAAAATTTAAATATGAGTTGAAAATAAATCATTTGATGACACTGGCGCCTCAAGATGTCAAAGGTTATCTAAAGTAGACCCCAGGGCTGGAAATATTAAAAATTTGGATTAAAAAACCATAAATAGTTCAACAAAATAACCACAATTCTAATTATTATTAAGTATATTAGAACGAAACTTTATGTATTCCTCAATCAAAGCATTTTTTACAAGAAAATGAGAAAAAAAAGTGTAAACACCGTGGGCATCGCATTTGACCAAATGAAAAATTGTGCATATTGTATAGACCGGGGCCTAGCCAGGCCTGCCCCTATTACATATATACATATGTACTGCAGTAAATAAAATCAAAATGAAACGTAACAAAAAGCATACGCAACACATAAGAATTCTTTCTTTATTTTTTTTCGAAGAATTATTCTATTTCCCGCTAAAAAAAAAATTGTGCCTTGCCCAAAGTTTCTTTAGAGTGAGTTTTTTCTATAGACACAAAAACTCCATACAAAATACTAGTGGTCCCAGCTTGGCTTAGGTGGTAGTTTGTGCCACACAAATTAGGTGTCTACTTAAGAGTTAAAAAGGTAACATTTGTTCTTTACTTATTTACTTATACTTATTTTGAATTTTAGGAATTTTGAAATACCTTGTTGTTGTTGCAGGCTGTTATGTATAAAGTTTTTGCAATTTCTTTAAGCATAAAAGTAAAAGTAAAAGCTAAAACCGAGGTTTTTTTCGGTTTTCGGTTTCGGTTAAAACCGAACAGCAATCCCTAGTTCACAGCCTCTTCCAGAACTTTCTGTTCTAATTATTTTAAAATAACTTTTATAAGTCTAAATCGAAATATGATCTGGGAATAAAGATTTAAGCACGTAGCGCCCATACCGTTTAAGCTTAATGGACCAAATTTTACTCATATATTTTTTAAATATGTATAAGGAGTATTTAAGCTTCAAATCACTCAAATCATTATTATTTATCGTTGGCTTAATATGAAAACCTGCTAACACTCTTTTAGTAAATTTTACAGGAGACCCAAAAAACTTTATATATTTCATATGTGCAGCTTGAGAGAAAACCAAAAATATAGTGGGCTTATCACACTGCAAGACTCAAATTGTAAAAACTGCATGCTGGTCGACGAGGCGTATATTTGTCTACTACACGGCTCAAAATCTCAATTTCGTTAAAACTCTAGGAAGGACCTGAGTTTCTTTAGAAACTATTTTGACCATTTTAAACGGACATAAGTTTCTCCAGAGAAAAGTTTTGAGTGCTTAATTTTGTTTGCCCTTTTTGGCACAGGGTCCAAGCCTATTGAAAATGGGCCGAATCGTAGGACCACGAGGGAAGATAAGGGGAAATATCTGCCTCTCAGAAATTATCAAACCGATTTTAATAAAATTAAAATCATAGATAGAAACATATTAATATGGAAACATAAGCTATGCAGTTTTTCAAAAACTTTCAAACCGTTTTAATGAAGTTTATAAACATAGAAAAATCCATATTTATATGGACACATAAGCATGATGTGTTCTTAAATACTGTGGTGTAGGGTATCAAATGGTCAGGATTGACCGACTATACTTTCTTACTTGTTTTTTTGCTTTATTTACTCGTGTTTTTTCTATAAATTGCATACTTCAATGTAAAATCTCTAAAAAAAAAATGTGAAATTTTAGTTATTTGTCTCTTAAAATGATTACATTGTTGCTGTTTGTCTTTCATACTTTGAGCTACCAACCAATTTATAGAAGTTGTATTTCATTTTCAACTTTCACCATATTTTTTTTCTTCTTCTTCATTTTGCTATTTAAATGACATTGAAGAGCCTTCTCTTGCCTTCTTTATTTCCCTAACAAAAAAAAATTTCTTATTTTCTATGGGAAAATGAAGAGGCAAAACAAAAAAGAAATTCCATAAAATTTAAATCATATTTAGCTGTAAGCATTACGCAAATAGACTTTTTAATGCAAAGATTGAAAAGACTAGAAGAAGCACGGATCCTGGACCACTCCTTCCTAACAGAAATTTTAAATAAGATGATTTTTTAACAGATTATGATGCTGTCAGATTTCAAACAGTTTTAATGTCAATTACTCGTAGTTGACAGTTACGAAATGAACATTTTATAGGGATAATGGGCAACATGGTTGTAAGTAATTTCTTAGTTTTAATGCAAAATAGCAAACCATTTAAATGGCTTTAAAGGAGAAACAAAAAAAAACAAGTACATGTGTTTGAGGAAAAGAAATTTGCTTGCAGAACCTAGGAAATGATTGTCGGAAATGATAAATTAGCAGGTGTAAGCAAAGAAATTTAATTGTTTTTTATATGTGTTGCCACACAGTGTTAAATCAAGAGTGTCAAAAAAATATGTTCATTTGTTTGTTTAAATACTTAAAATTGCTTATTAACATTTAAGCACAAGTTAAAAATTTAAAATCGAAGAATAATTGGTAAACATCCAATGCACCCATTAAGATGCACAGTATGGTTTAAAATAACTTCAGAGAAGATCATTGGACCATACTTTTTCGAAAATGACGAACAAGTTGCGGTTGATGTAAACGGCATTCAATACCGCCCAATGATTACAAATGTTTAATACCCGAGGTAGAGAACACTACAAGGTTAGGGTTCCAAAAAGACGGAGCCACAGCTCGTTCAACTATTGCTCTTTTTAGCGAACATAAAGTTACTTATGCGCCGACATAGACTTAAATAAGAAATAAAGCTCGAAATAGTGATGCTGAGAAAGATCCAGCGTTGCCGATTTATTTGTTATTTTCCAAAAATGGGTAAAATTTTTTTTCTTGGACCATTTTTGGATCACGAAATTGTTGTGTACGAGTGAATTTGTTAATCAAAATATTTAATTTTAATAAAAAAATATTTCACTTCGCAAATTTTGAAAGCTTTTTGGTCAAAAGTTGAAAAGAGATAAAAACTGTCTTAACGAGCCTGTGTTCCCTAATTAAAAACTGTAATAGTTGTCTTTCTTAGTAACAAAAACTGTCATGAGGAATAAATTGTGGTGGTGCATTTCGGACGATGTTGAAAAATTTTATTAGGTCAACTGTTGAAAACCATATAACCTTGTGGTTGCTACAACATCAAGACACAGTACATATTCAAGGTGGGGCAATGGCTTTGATACGCGAAATATTTGGCGAATGCATTTTTCCCGCACAAATTATTTTAGCTGGCCTCCACGTTCACCGGATTTAACAGCTCCTGACCGATTTCTTTGAGGGTATTGGAAAGAAAGAGTGTACATAAAATGACCAGCCAGCAACCATTCCCCAAGTAAAACCGAACATTTGTCATAAAATCATGGTCAATTACACCAGAAGTTTTGCACAAAATTATAGAAAATGTGTTAAAAAGAATAAAGGGGAAAATGACCACCACTTACAGGATAAAATTTTTCAAAGCTAATCCAAAGCTCATTCTGCGAAACCCTGTATATATTCGTTAATTAAAAGCGTTACTTTTTAATAAACTCAACATTTGTTTTGTGTAATTTAGAAAATTTTGGGTAAATTAAAATTTAATTTAGAATTCAGAGAGAGAGAGAGAGAACGCTGATTTTTTTTTTTTTTTGTGTAAACAAAACAGCCAACTTAAAAAATGGGTTGTAAGTCGATGGCCGCGTTTAGCGAAACACAAATTTCCAGAGACTTCTCTACACGCTATTGAAAAACCAACAACTTCATTTTAGAACCCGAAACTTCTAGTCAGCCCTTTATAAATACAAAAATATAACCCACCAGCACAATACAAAAATTAGGTGAAATGGAAAGGAAAATATTAAAGTTTAACTTTAACGCGGTACAGTTAGCCAACGCCAAACCACTAACCAATGCGGACAAAAGGTAAAACGCCCGAAGGCAGACAAAGGGCGGCCTGATTGCCCATATTAAAAATAATGCCAATCAGCCCAGAGCAGTTTTACGAATAATTTTCTAAAATAAATATTTTAATATACATAAATATAAAATGCCACAATGGAACAAAATTTAGAGAAAATAACAAATAAAAAATTAGATTACACCAATTAAGTGTTTTTATCAAGAATAAAAATTGGAAATTAAGCACGACTAACAAAATCTTGTTAAATAAAAAAAACTTTAACTAAATTTGTTTGGCCTTAATGGCTTTTTATTACAATATTGATTAATAATTAGAATTGTGGTTATTTTGTTGAACTATTTATGGTTTTTAATCCAAATTTTTAATATTTTAATCAGGCTTAAGTTCATCAAATTTAATTTTCATTAAATTATTTTTATGAAGAAAGGAATTTTACCAAAGGTTAAAATACAATTTGGTTTAATGTTTGACTATTGACGTCAGCAGTCGTCGATGGCTGCGAGTGTAAGAACGGCAAATACATCTGAGGAGATCGAGTGGTTGCGATCGAAACATGTCTGGTAACCAGCCGCCTGGGTTCTAATCTCAGGTCAGTCAAGAATGAATGATTATCAATAACAATTTTAATTAATTTTCATGTTGTAAAATTCCTTTCTTCATAAAAATAATTTAATGAAAATTAAATTTGATGAACTTAAGCCTGATTAAAATATTAAATATTGATTAATAAAAAATATAAATTTATAATCCAACTAATATTATAAATGTGAAAGTGTGGATGTTTTTTAGTTTGTGACTCAATCATGTAAGAAACACTTAATGGATTAGAATGAAATTTTGTAGACGGATAATGGGTGGAAAAATTGATAAATTTAGTATCCAGATTGATCAGGTACTTTTTAAAGGATAAAATTGGTACTTTTTATGGTGTAAAAATTTGTACATTTTCTCTTTTCGATAAATTTGATATACATACATACATACAGATTATAACCTTTTTAGGGGCCTAAAATAACTAACTTGTAGTCTTGGTACTTTTTACCTTTGGTACTTGTTTTCATTCCGAAAAATATGTTATACTGTTAGCTTATGGCCCAGAATTAAATATTGGGTACATTTTATGAAGTAAAAACGAAAGAAATGGTAATTTTTGTACTTTTTCTCTTTTTGATAAATTTGGTATACAGACTACATGTGGTCCAGTGGCCGGAATATACATATTTAAATACCCCTTGATTTTCATATGGAAAGTTGAATGTCGATTGGTTAAGAGTATCAAGTGCTCCAAACATTTATACATACAATGCGACAAATAATAGGGACACGACATAATGAAGACGCCTGACATTAAAATTTAAAAGGGCATATCTTTAAAAGGAAATATAGTATTACATACAACTAAAAAGTACTTTCTAGATAATTTTTATCCAGCTTTAATTTTCGTCTAACTAAGACCTAGATTATATAAGTTATGAATATGCTTCGAGGATCGAACTGGAAAATCAAATACTTTTAATATTTTTTTTAGATACTACAAAGTTTCTCAATATGTATTTATATAATGATTTTTCATAATTTTGAATTTTTAGTATGTAGTTGAGTATTTTCCGTTATCATATAATTTTTTCACAGACCAACAAAAAAGTTACAACAGGATTTTGTTGTTAGAGATCGGAACAAATTTGTTTTGTACCAATGGAAAATATTGTATATTATTTTGTCAAAAACTATTTAAAAAGTTTTTGACAATTTTTAACAATGAATTTGGAATAAAAAAGATTAAAATAAATATGACAACCCTGTAAAAGCCTTTTAAAATGTCTCTTGTTTCCTTAAACTTTCCCATGTTTTTCCACAGACATAAGTAGATTGTTAACGACTGACTGACTGTAACAAAATTTACTCTGCCAAATTTAATTTTAATAACCTATTAATAGGTATAAACATTTGTTTAGTTATAATTTCTATTTGCTCGATGATATTCATTATCTATATCAGCCATTTGAATATACTTTCAAATACTGACCATACATATGAATGCCTCAAATTTCATGCACAAAAATATGTATGTACATTAGAGATGAGCGATATTTCCGTACCTGTGATTTAATCACTGTTACTGAAAAATCACGAATCACAGTTGTGACCAAATCTGTTAAGTAACAGGTACTTGCTAAGTTGTTATTTTCTTATTTTGTTTCATACACAAATTTATGATATTTCACTGTTTGTGTGGGTAATAGCGTTTTTTGCACTCATAAATGTAATTGTTGCTATTTTTTCTTTTGTTCTCTCTTCTTCCTTTTTAGAACTTTTTTTACAGCCAATGTTTATTTGTTCAAGTATGTCCAACTAAACAGGTGATCGTTTTTGTTGCCTTATTTCTTTGTCAAACTCCATAACAAAAAATTTTCAAATATCCTAGAACAAAAATAAAAGTTGTGATCACAATCACAGTTTTAAATAACAGTGATTTTAAAATCACGTTCACTAATCACGATGTTCCTTAAAAATCACGGGATCGCTCATCTCTAATGTACATACCTACTATACATTATAAAAATAATATAATTTCTCAGTATTGAATTTAACAAATTTCAAAACATATGCATAGCTCATCAAAAGTAGCCAACAAAGTCGCCAACTATTTTATAAATCGCCGAAAAACCTCCATGTCGCCAAACAAATTTGAAAGTCGCCACGTTTGGCGAGAAATCGACAGATATGACAGCCCTGCTTGACATCACTTACTCTTTCCCACTCTCTCTCACTTTTTGCTTATTTTGTTTCCAGATAAAAACAAACACAGAAACAATAAAAGATCACCTTATTTATTGTATGCATTTGCAAAAGTGTATTGTTTGCCAAAATTTTTCTTTAATCGGATCTTCTTATTTGCTTGTTTTTTTCCTTTTAATTATAAAAAAAACACAAAAAAGAAAACTTACCTTTCTAATTACAGCAAAGCATTTCCTATTGGATATGTCTAGGAAAATTCCTCAAAATACCTATCCAGTTAAGCCACAGACAATTGAAAATGGTTCATAGAAAAGTACAACTTTTTGTTTTCTATTCTCACTTTTTTTTTTGTTAAAAATTTTATTTTACTTTCACTTTTTCGACTTTAAAATAAAAAGAAATGTACCTATATAAATATGAATCATTTTTCTATATGAGACACAAAGAAACTTTTAAACTATGTTTTGGAAAGCATCCATCTACACCAATTTATAAATGATGCTGTCTATATAAAGAATTAACACTTTTTTGTTAAAATCATGTTGTGAACAAAATATTTAAGGTTTTTCTGCAAAATTTATTTTCTTTTAAAAGATTCCACACACGTATTTTGAATCAAGAACACAAATGTTTAAAATATAAAACACATAGATAAATTAAGCATAAATTTTACTTTTTTCCGTCTTAATAAACTCGCACTCTCAATATTTAACCAAAAAAAGTTCTATTAATTGATGAAGTTGGTAAGAATTTCACAAAAACTTTATAGGTATTATTTATCTCTTATTTTCCGTATCCGTTTCCCAATGTACCGCACGCGACTGCAAAATATAAACTAAAAGCACGCGCGCCATAACAACATAAACCAACCACATCGTCATTATCATCATTACATTCGTATCAATTCGAAAACAATAACAACGACATACACACTACAAAAACGAACGAACCAGACATGGCAACGGGAAGCAAACAGACAGCTAAAAAACACAGGAACAAGATATGTACATATTTGGCATACAATAAGCAGAAGTATGAATGAACAACAATTTGAGAGAGAACAAGATAAAACACATTACTAACAAAAACAAAAACCGGCAAAAATTACCAAAACAAAACAAAGAAAGACCGACTAGGAGGATTTCTTTTAGCAAGTGAAAAAAGATAAATTTGTATGAGCAATAATGAGAGCATTTTTATTAATTGCATTTTAACAAAAACAAACAACCGAAAATAATTACAAACCTCTCTCGTAAACAGGGGTGCCAGAAGTTTTGACAAGAAATCGGCACATTTTAAAAAAAAAAAATCGGCATTATCGGCACTTTAATTTAATAAAATCGGCGAATTTAAAATACCTATTTTTAATATAATAAAACATATAGGTATTTAATAACAAAAATGAACGATTCAGCATTTACTTATGTTAATAACATATAAATTAACATAAAAATCAATAAAAAAATGTAAGTTAATTAAATAAACTAATACAAAAAGAAAAATATGTATATATTTTTAGGCTCACAACCTGCAAATTTTTAATAAATAAATATATTTTGTATTTAGGGTAAATTATTTTTATTATCAAAGTTATTTTCGGGAATACAAAATTTATTATTAATACGATTTTCGTATGACGTGCTAAATTCCCAGTTTTTCATATTTGATAAATACACTGAAATTTATTGTTGAGGGAAAGCTAACTTCTATGCGCATTTCACTGGTTGCTTAGGCCAGCTCATCAGGAAACCTTTTCCAAAGATTTTAGAAAGGCCAAAAATATTATACGAATAAACCCCTAAAGCGAATAAGAATTATAAACACTCAGTCTTACTTGTAACAATATCAAAGCCAAAACAAAACACAACAATAAACAGTGAGTTTATCTTTTCTTACATTCCCCTACAATTGGCCGGGTTCTTTCCGACTCGAATTGTAGTTGTAAGTGGGTAAAAAGAAAAAACAAAAATTAAAAAACAAACTGCTTCATTCTACTGTCTTCGTAAGAAAACAACAACATTATTTTTATAGACAAATATTTGAGTTTAACGTTTTTATTTAATCCTTTTTGATTTCAGTTTGAAAGCAGTTCGAATTATTAAGCTTTAAATAATCTTTAGAAAGAAAATTTATTGCAAGTTTTTATTTTTCAAGGAACATTGATATATTGTTTTATTTAGGTAAGCATGCAATCCTTTCCACATTTTCGAAAGAACGTGAAAGCAGAATAATTTTTTAAAAAGGCACCACTAAAATTCACACGTTTTAAATCTGATTTTTGTTTGCCAAAATGTTTTCAAATTTCATTCCCTTCCTTACATTAGATTGGCTAACGGATGTACCTGCATCAACCTCAATTACGTTTAATAAGTATTATAAGAATAATTTTTTGATTAAAATTATTTTCATTTTTCATTTTCACTCTTTTGTAAATAAGCTACGAGGATCTAACTGGAAAATCAAATAATTTTAATATATTTTTTAGATACTACATAGTTTCTCAATATGTATTTATATATATATTTATATATAGATAGTATGTAATAATCTAGTTCAGTATTTTTATCATTAAATTTTTTCACTGACCAACAAATAAGTTACAAACAGGATTTTGTTGTTAGAGATCGGAACAAATTTATTTTGTACCAATGGAAAATATTTTTTATTATTAAAAAAATATATGTATGTATGTAGTTATATTATTTTGTCAAAAACTATTTAAAAAGTTTTTGACAATTTTTAACAATGAATTTGGAATAAAAAAGGTTAAAATAAATATGACAACCCTGTTAAAATGTCTCTTGTTTTCTTAAACCTTCCCATGTTTTTCCACAGACAACGTCTACTGACTGACTGACTGTAACAAAATTTACACTGCCAAAATTTAATTTTAATAGCCTATTAATAGGTATAAACATTTGTTTAGTTATAATTTTAAGGTTCTTTTCAATTAAGTATAGCTGCCTATCTCAATAATTATTTTTTATTATATAAATTTCTTACAAAACTTAACAAACTTTGTTCATCTTTCAATATTTTTAATATTTATAAGATCCTGCAGTATTAAAACTAACGGTCAAAACAAAATTTTACATTGTTAATTTAACAACTTGACATCAGGGTTGTCAAAAATCGCCAAAGCCTTTATTTTTAAGTTGTTGACAGTAAAATACATATTTTTTAATTTATTAAAAATATTTTTGATAAATCCTAAAAAATTAGTTTGTTCCGTATCGCTGAAATACGCCAAAAATTAAAAAAAAAGTCGCCATGATATATGTATAATTTGCTTAATTTTTATTTAGAAAAAAGTAAAAATAGCAAGTGAACACAAAGCAGGTACGATGTTTGCTATAAAATAGTTTATAGTAGTCCACTTAAAGCAACAAAAAAAGAATTTTTGCGGCAAGTATTAAACAAAGCTCCCTATTTGTCTTCTTTTTGGAATACAATGTGAGGGTATTACATTTATTCAACGATGGTACAAAAGAAGTGCAGCATGTGCTATTTACATTCATATAACTTACAACTCGTAATAACGCGTTTAGAAGTTCGTATTGCATTCAACTTTGAAGGCGAGTTTTGCATAAACTTATATATCTTTACAATTAACCAACGTTAATTTTTCCATTGTGTTTCAAAAGTGTCCAAAGGTATGGAAGAGTTCATAAAAATCTTAAAGATATCACTAACAACAACGTATTCTTTCTGTGACAATAAATTTCCACATACGTACATATAATGAAAAAATGTTTATAGACTTTAAATATATTTATGTTTAATTATATTTATTGATTCTTTTAAGAGCACTTTTAAATATGAAAAACTATTTTCTCGAAGATATTCATTATCTATATCAGCCATTTGAATATACTTTCAAATACTGTCCATACATATGAATGCCTCAAATTTCATACACAAAAATATGTACATAAAAATAATATTATTTCTCAGTATTGAATTTAACAAATTTCAAAACAAATGCATAGCTCATCAAAAGTAGCCAACAAAGTCGCCAACTATTTTATAAATCGCCGAAAGACCTCGATGTCGCCAAACAAGTTTGAAAGTCGCCACGTTTGGCGAGAAATCGACAGACATGACAACCCTGCTTGACATCACTTACTCTTTTCCACTCTCTCTCACTTTTTGCTTATTTTGTTTCCAGATAAAAACAAACACAGAAACAATAAAAGATCACCTTATTTATTGTATGCATGTGCAAAAGTGTATTGCTTGCCAAAATTTTTCTTTAATCGGATCTTCTTATTTGCTTGTTTTTTTCCTTTTAATTATAAAAAAAAACACAAAAAAGGAAAACTTACCTTCTAATTACAGCAAAGCATTTCCTATTGGATATGTCTAGGAAAATTCCTCAAAATACCTATCCAGTTAAGCCACAGACAATTGAAAATGGTTCATAGAAAAGTATGTACAACTTTTTGTTTTCTATTCTCAGTTTTTTTTTTGTTAAAAATTTTATGTTACTTTCACTTTTTTCGACTTTAAAATAAAAAGAAATCTACCTATATAAATATTAAAGGGCTGCATGAACAACTTCATTCATAAACATACTGAAATGTTTATTCATTGAAAGTCGTGTTCGAATAAAATTGAGATTACCGAACAAACTGTTGTTTTATTCATGCTGCTATGAACACATTTCGTTTCATGTCGTAAACACACAGAGGTTGTTCAATGAAACCGGCTTTGTTTCATAGTTTTCATTCTCTCTCATTTATTTTTATTAATACTCAATAGCAATGTTGCCACTTCAGTAAATTCAAGTAATTATTTGCATGCGTTGCCCATGTGTAATTTAAATTTTAACACATATGTAGATATACCTATGCACATATATGTATAGTATACATATTTGGAATATAAACAATAAATAATATGCAAAATATGTTTTTTTTTTGATTGTCATTTGCATTTTTGAATAATACAAATCTTTGAAACATGGCAAGATTTTATTGTCTTGTAATGTACTGTACACGGCCCTGAAATGAAACGAACTCATAAAAAACACACACATTTTTAGGTGAAAGATGAAAAACAAAAGGAGGAATGAGTTTATGAGAAATTTAATTGTTAGTTTCGTAAGTGTCTTAGGAGTTTGACCACGTGGTTGTTTTTTTTTTCGAAAGATATTAAAAACTTGAAAATGAATGTAAGCCAATATTTTTCTGTTTAAGACAAAAATATTGCCGAAAATTTTTTAATGTTAGTGAATGTTTTTGAAATTAAAATTAAATATATTTAATTTTATTGAAAATTTACATTGAAAACAAACATAAATTTGAGTTTTTATTTCCATATTAATGTATCTCTTTAACTTGTTGCATTTACCCCTCATGGTTATTTCTATTTTTTTTTTTAACTTTCCTATGTTTTTATTTTTCTGCAACTGGCAACACTGACATTTAAATCATACAGTTTTTCCATGAACTTATTCGAGATTTGTTCAATGGTTGTTCTGTTTCATGGTTGTTAATGTTCATATTCTCTTGTATAAGCAAATAAACTAATTTTTTCTTATTCGTCTTTTAAATATCGAGTGTTCATTGCTTTCATTTCATAGTGTTTCATCTTACTGAATACGAATGAAGCGAACACAAAATTATAATGAAGGTTTCATGAACATCATTATTAAGTTTCATGCAGATGTTTAATAAATATGAATCATTTTTCTATATGAGACACAAGGAAACTTTTAAACTATGTTTTTGAAAGCATCCATCTACACCAATTTATGTATATAAATGATGCTGTCTATATAAAGAATTAACACTTTTTTGTTAAAACCATGTTGTGAACAAAATATTTAAGCTTTTTCTGCAAAATTTATTTTCTTTTGAAAGATTCCACTCACGTATTTTGAATCAAGGACACAAATGTTTAAAATATGTAGGTATAAAACAAATAGATAAATTAAGCATAAATTTCACTTTTTCCGTCTTAATAAACTCGCACTCTCAATATTAATCCAAAAAAATGTTCTATTAACTGATGAAGTTGGTAAGAATTTCACAAAAACTTTATACCTAGGTATTATTTATCTCTTATTTTCCGTATCCGTTTCCCAATGTACCGCACGCGACTGCAAAATGTAAACTAAAAGCACGCGCGCCATAACAACATAAACCAACCACATCGTCATTCTCATCATTACATTCGTATCAATTCGATAACAAAAACAACAACAGCAACACACACACTACAAAAACGAACGAACCAGACAGCAACGGGAAGCAAGCAGACAGCTTAAAAACACAGGAACAAGGTATATGCATACCAGTGTTGCCAGTAAAATTTCGAGAAAGATACATTTAAGTTTCCAAAAAGATACGCTTTTTCCCAAAAAGATACATTTTGAAAGAAAATTAAAAATGCATTTTTAACGTTTAACATAGCACTTTAATTTCATATTTAATGAATATTTAAAAGAAAATGATCAGGTATATTCTAGAAATTGGTGTTCTCAAATCCACATGCTTTTGTGGATTCGAAGTTTTTGTTCAAAAACACTTTAGTTGAACTAAAGATCGCTAATTTGCAAACCGCATGATAGCAAATCCTAATATTTATTAAAAATCGTGAAAGCTGTAAAGAAATAAAAGGAAAAAATCGCTTCTTTCGCAAACATGGCTAAAATTCGCAAAAAATTGCAAACTTTAAACAAACACTAAAATTTATTTGAAATTGCTAAATGGGTTTAAAAAAACCACAAGCCATAAAATAAATTAAAAGTACCTAAAATAATAAGGAATGGCAAAAAGTCGGTAAAAATTGCTAAACTAGCGGAAATTCGCAAAAATTTGCTTGTTATTATAAATTGTTAAAGCTGTAAAGAATCTGAAAACGTACAGGAACAAATCGCTTTTATCGCAAACATGGCTAAAATTGCAAAATTTTCAACAAACCCTAAAAATAATTTGAGATCGCTAAATCGATTAAAAAAAACAAATTGTCGGAAAATAACATAAGCGTTAAAAAATTAATTCTAATTTCATCAAAATCAAGATAAAAATTCGATTTTAAATTTTGGGTTAGTTAGGGTGATTTGCGTTTTATGTAACTACATATTTTGATTAAATTAGAAATAGAAAATTTTAAGCTAAAAACAAAATTGTTTTCTTGTTAAAAATATTAGAAAAAAATTCGATTCGTTTTACTTTCACCAACCGCTACTACTCTTATTGAAAACGAATAAAACATGTGGGTGTGAAACGCAAAACACCAAAACTGCTGAAGTAATCCACTTTCAAGTGTAATTTTTTAAAAATACAGTAAGCAAACTTTAAAATTAATTATATGTATGTAACTATCATTGGATGTTATCAAAACAAATTCATCTTTGTAAAAACTAATATATTAGTTAAGGCATTTATATATACTAAGGCGATTATATAAAAAATTCATATAAATTTCCTGAAAATAAAAAAGATGTTTATTTTTCTTCAGAACAACTTTGCACTGCTAGTAATCATCGTTATATTGAGCAATATTGAGTCGGCAACGATGATCAGTCTTAATAAGTTTTAGCTGGCGAAAAATTCTTTAATTTTTTATTTCTGTACATTTTGCGTTCAAATTCAAAAGATACGTCAAATGTTAGGATTATACATTATACTTAAAGTCATCAAAAGATACGAAAAATGTATCTTTCGTATCCTAATGGCAACACTGATGCATACAATAAGAAGCAGCGTTAGTGTTCAAAATTTTCAAAAAGGGGCACAAAAAGGGGATTTTTCAAAAAAAAGGGGCAACTTAAAAAACAGGAAAATTTTCAAAAAAAACGTATGTATATATTAAATTATATTCATCGAAAACTTAAACATACATATGTATTTCGTGAAAATACATGTCTTGTTTGCAAGTAAACGTTTATAAACTGTTGCATAAAATTTTTATTGCAATTATTTAATTACTTGTAACTAGAACAAGCTTAAAATAGTGTTATAACCAGGGAAACCAGAAATATGCTCTAAAGACACGTTTTATGCGCATTAAATATGCAGTAAGAACTTGAAAATATGTAGTATGCGCTAAAAATTGTTACAAATTTTCTAAATTTACCCTATTTGAAAGCGATTGGCTCACAAAACCAAAGATATGTTAAGAGGTTTAAATTCATATAAGAGTTATTTGTGCCGAATATTATTTAAATATTAACATCCATATGAGATTTTTTGTCTTAAAGGGATTTTAGGGACGGCCGCTAAATTGTTTATTAATATTAGCATTAAAAAGAAGGTTAAAGCTATTTATGTTAAATGAATCGAAAATAATTTAATTTGCAGTAAAATATTTTTGGAGCGCCTTCATTGATTGCCAGTATAAAAAATATTTGGTTCAAAAAGGGGCAAAAGGGGCACAAAAACACAAAATAATTCAAAGGGGGATTTAAAACAAAGGGGCCAATAAAGTGGCACGGCAGTCAAAGACGGGGAAAAAATGCGGAAAATATGCGACAATGCACAAGGGTAACGCTGAGCAGAAGTAGTAATGAACAACAATTTGAGAGAGAACAAAACAAAAACACATTACTAACAAAAACAAAAACCGGCAAAAATAACCAAAACAAAACAAAGAAAGACCGACTAGGAGGATTTCTCTTAGCAAGTGAAAAAAGATAAATTTGTATGAGCAATAATGAGAGCATTTTTATTAATTGCATTTTAACAAAAACAAACAATCGAAAATAATTACAAACCTCTCTAGTAAACTGGGGTGCCAGAAGATTTTGGCAAGAAATCGGCACATTTTCAACAAAAAAAATCGGGATTATCGGCACTTTAATTTAATACCTATTTTTAATACAATAAAACATATATTTAATAACAAAAAAGAACAATTCAGCAATAACTTATGTTAATAACATATAAATTAACATAAAAATCAATAAAAAAATTTAAGTTAATTAAAATGTAACAAGTATTCATTCCAGTGTTGCAGATAATTAATAAAAAATAATAGAAACACTAAAGCGGCCCATACACTGGCAATATTATTGTATATGATATTCACCATATTATATCCATTTTGTCCTATATTATGCAATAAGTCGCACTACATTTTCATTCATTCATTAAAAAGGTGAACATAACCTATAGAAATAACATAAGCAGCATTGTACAATGTTGCCAACAAATTTAACTATCTTTTCGTTGTGCAATAAAAATCAAAAGTATTTTTATTGTTGCCAATATATTGTGCCATCATCGTATATCACATAGACATTGGCGATATAATTGTACTATACGTAAAACTGAACAATTTTATTGCAAGTGTATGAGCCGCTTTTTTATTATTTATTTGTTTAGTTTTTATTTATATGCACAAATAATCGTGCAAAGTTGATTGTGCAGCTTAGTTCCGTAAAGTTTTTTTTTTTTGATGTTTAGTCAATACAAAAACGTTCTTTTAAAACTAACTCGATTTAAATTAATATCAAAAAAAAAAAATTAGGAAGTTAATATAATTAATAAAGTGGTTATGTTTTAAAACTGTTATTTTCAAAAACATTTTTCAATGTGTTCATTTAAGAAACCCCCTAATTCATTTCAGCAGTTTATTAAAAAAAACGTTATATATTACATTTTATGTGCAGAGAAAACGTATTTCAAAAATCGTTTATTATATAAGGAAAAATATAAAGGTTTAGTTCATTGCTAGTATTATAAAATCTCAATTATCCGTCCCTGCGTATTAAATGGAAATCAACCACTGATGGGATTTGTGGATCGTTCTAGTATCGAAGTATGAGGTATAAAAACGGAAATATTTTTTGATTTTAAGAACATGACTAATAATTTTTGGAGATTTTTACATAAAAAACATCTATCCAAATTTAATTACTCAGGCTGAGTATGAATTAGTCATATCTTTGGTATTTGAAACAACAAATTTAACAATTTTATTGCTTTAAACCAAAAATCTGCAAATCTTCATACTGACAATTTTGGGGATAAAATCTTCAAAATGCAGATAAATCTGCACTTCTGGCATCGCTGGTTGCATAGCGTAAGGAGAGAGAAAGCGTTTGTTTTGGTTTTTTAAAAAAAATGTTGCCAGATAGGTATAGAAGAAAATTAATAATGAAATAAATTTTAACTAAATTAACTAAAAGTTTCAAATTATTAAACATTTGTAATTAAAAAAGAGAAAAAAATGTTTGCAGATAGATCAAAAGAAAAATTATTGTTTTCATATGGGTAAATTTAAAGAGAAAAAATAAGAAGCCAAAAATCAAAAGAGAGAGATAGATAAAAAGATAAATTTGCAAAATGTGTGCAGATTGCAAAGGATTTATTTTTTAATTGACTTTTTTGATAGATGTTTTTTGTGTTGTTTTCTTTCTAGTGGTTGTTATGAGAATAATTGCTGCCAAGAAACACTACAAATCAGTGGGGTGCTGTCAAAAAAGGGTGGTAGAAATAATGTGCAATCAAAAACCACCACCTAAGTTAGTTGTAACAACTGTAATAAGGAGAGGGAACGAGGAAAATTTTTTGTCTGTTTTTCCTTTTTAGCATGAAAGTTTCTAAGTTCTAATAAAAATGACATGCTGCTGTCTTGAGGGTGGGTGAGGGTACGTCCTATTTACCTACAGGTACATATTATCTATCGGATGCACACAGTTTTTTCTAAAAATTTTATTTCTGATATCTTTTAATTATTTTAATTAAAATAATACTTAAATAAAATATATACATAGGTATGTAAATTTATTTGCTAAATTCAACCATTAAAGAAAAAAATAATTTTTTTATTTTACAAAAAAAAAACAGAATTAAAACTACAATTATTTAAACATCTATCTATGTACCTGGTAGCCTTATTTACTAGCTGCCTATTTTCAATGTGCGAAAGAATTCTTTCTTTCGAACAATTACATTTAAATCAAAAACAAATTCTAAAAATGTTGTTTGTTTTAAATGCATTTGAACGAAAAGAAGAATTATTTCGCACATCCAAACCCCCCGTCTATACCAAAAATAAATATTACAACTTACATATATTACAGTAAACGTCAAAGTTATGTTATTTTTAATGTAGACAGCTCCATATATATATGTTGCAATAATTGTTAGTTCATTCTCTTAGACAATTGCAGCCAAGACGAATACAACTGCAGGTGGTGTCGGAACTACAACAATCGAAAAACAACAGAAACAACATAGGGTTTTTTGCATTGCATTGTTAGTGCTAATAGCTCCAAATGTCAACCATTTTTAGCAAAACACTTACAAATCAAAGCAAATAAGCTGGAACTGTCAAAACTAGATGCCGTTTCGACACCACCTGTAGTTTATTCGCCTTGATTAACAAGTCCAAAAGATACAGTTTAAGAAAGTAAGTTTCTTTTGGATTTGGTATCCCGCTAAAGGCCCTTATACCGCGAATGATTGTACATACTTCAAAAACTCAAGCTTAAAAGTCTTTGCCTGAATCCCATATAAAAGTATTCATATAATACAATAGCAAAATTATTCATTAAGCGGCTCATACACTTGCGATAAAATTCTTCAATTTTACGTATTGTACAATTATATCGCCAATGTGTATGTGATATTCAATGGTGGCATAATATATTGGCAACAATTAAAAGACTTTTGATTTTTATTGCACAAAAAGAAAGTAAAATGTGTTGACAACATTGTACAATGCTGTTTATGTTATTTCTATAGGTTATGCTCGCCTTCTTTTTAAATGAAAGTTAAGCAATATTTTAATTAAAACCATTGTGCGACTTATTGCATAATATGGGGAAAAAAATGGAATATCATAAACAATAATATTGCAAGTGTATGGGCCTCTTTAGACTGTAGTTAATATTCGACCCAGCATTGTTTTTATTAAAGTATGGCGTGAAAAAATATGTTTCCCATTCACCGACGAATGTGGTATAGATGTTAATATACCTTTGGCCATTCTAATCATATCTGGAAACATAAGTTCATTAATTTTATGTTTCAATTCTCCAACTTCAATGTTTGACAATTTTAAATTAAACTAAACGTGTCATTGGAGAACCTCAATATTTTTGCGATGCTAATAGTACTGAAAAAAGTACATGTGCACTAACTTATTCATCCCTGCCTCAAACTGAGTGTAATGTACCTCTCGTGTACAACCGCCCATGATTTCTTCTTAATATTTACCCTACGTCTACACTAAAGATAAATATCTCAGCAAGTTGGCAATAACGTCGGCAGAATAACAGGGCAATATTTCTTATTGCTCAGCTTATGTTAAAGGCATGGGAAAACGTATTTATGTTAAAATCAAGGAGGAAGGTGCAGTGTAAAAACTGGCGCTATCTTGCAGAAACTATTTTTTTAATTCGACTTTATTATTTAAATGCATATTAATTTGTTTAAGCTTAAGTAGTATGTACTTATGTGGCCGAAAACATGTAAGTGGAAACGTATTATAAATGTATGGGAAGTGCACAATATATCGAGCCGTTATAACAAAAATTATGTTACCAGCAAAAATAAAATTTTACAGAAGGTTTTTTAAAAAAAATTTTTGCTTCAAGTCTAGGGTTTTGTGAGAAATTGTTTTTGCTCTTATTTCGCAACAGTACTTCTCAGAGATATGAGATTTTTAGAGATGATGCAATTGATCAAAGATTATCGATTTTCATCAAAAAACAAAAATCTAAAATGTTGTTGGTTACATCATTTTTGCTATTACGGCTCGATATATTTTATTAAAATCTGTTCAATATTTTCAGAGTAATAGGCAGTCAAATTTGATACTAACCCATATGCAAAATACATAAATAAAAATTTTGCTTTTTTCAATTATCAAATAATAAAAAAAAATAGGGTGGTCGTTAATTCGACATTTTCATGAAACCGGATTTCGAATATTTCGACTATACATATAAATCTTAAATATAAATCGGCACAGGCAAACCATATATCTATCTTTGTTTGTGAACCGCTCACGTAGAACATAACATATGAACCGGAGGTTGGTCTGTCGCTAAATCGATCCACTATATTTTCTTCATATTAAAAAAAATATGGCCGAATTTCGATCATTACATGGGGTCTTCACCTGACAATTTTTTGCCACACCAAACGTCAAAGTCAATATAAATAAACTCTAAAATTTTTGTCAGCGGTTTTTTTTTATATAAAGTTTGACGTTTATAACCCGGGGTCTCCACCTAACATAAAATGACTAACTTTAACTGCCCGTCTATACCAGAGATAATTATTGCGACATAAATTGCAGTAATTGTCAAAATTATGTTATCTTTAATGTAGACAGCAATTTTTTGTACATATTTATTGCTAACAATTTATGTTGCAATAATTGTTAGTCCATTTTCGTTGACAATTATTGCTTACAAAAAACGTCAATTTGGTTGTCAGTTGAAAGAAAGAAGCAAAAAAGAAAAAAAAATAGAAGCAAATTGTGTGAGAAAGAAATAAAGTTTTTGAAATTGCAGCAAATTATAATTGTAGTAAAATAATTAAATTAAAAAATTAAATAAACACTAAAATAAAATTGCAAAAATTATAATTTTTTTCTTATTCGATCTTTATTCCTTCTTCCTTGATTTTTTTCAAACTATGAGTTAACATAAATACGTTTTCCCATGCCTTTAACATAAGCTGAGCAATAAGAAATATTGCTCTGTTATTCTGCCGACGTTATTGCCAACTTGCTGAGATAATTATCTTTAGTGTAGACCTAGGGTAACACTAACTGCAAAGTAGTGTTAAGTGGAGACTGCTCAAGTTAAAGTTTTAACTTGGTTCTTATAACATTTCTTTTGAAAGTTCTTTTATAACATAAATTGACGTTTAAGTTTGACAGTACCTTTTTTTTAATTTTGTTTTTCGACATCTTTATTTAATTTGTTAAAAGGGTTGTAGACATAAGAAACTTAGCTTTTTGTGAAAAATATAATACAAACAAACATTTAAGTAAAAAATTGCTTTAATTATTTTCCACAAACAGACTGTAGCTACATACTTGACGCGTCAACGTACTAAAAATAATGAAAAGTTTTAATTCTAACTTCACTACTTGTACGCCACCATAAACATTTAATCATTTTAACAGCAAGTCTTAACTTTATGTTTTAACTGCATTTCATGTTAGCTGGAGACTGGGTGTTAAGACAAAAAATTGGCAGGTGAAGACCCCATGTTAGGCAAACACTTGTATTAATAAAATGGTTTTGTTTTTTTCTTTTTTGCTTATATATTTCTCAATATTCCATTTATAAATGTACGTTGTGTTCAGTGAGTGACAAAAAATATTAGAAATATATAAGAAATTGCTGACGTCGTCCAACATTTCATTATAATTTTTAAAATTATAATTATTAAAAATTTTAAAAGGTTTGCACAAAATTAATATGAAATTATATACGTTGTTAAATATACCTTTTCCAACACTACCGTTCTATAGTGTATCAACGCTCACTTTAGTGTAGAAACGCATATAATACACTTAAATACAACACTGTTTACAAAAAACAAAATGTCGGACGGCAAAACCCAAGCCAACTTCATGATGTAGCGAAAAAAACGAATACACATTTTTCAGTATCGATTGGAACAACACGTACGTGTTCTGTTCAAGCAATATAAAAAGTTTAAATTAAAATTTTCTTTGTAATAAAAGTTTAAAAAAAAATATATACAAAATGGGTGATCAACGAGGAACGCGTGTGTATGTTGGAAATTTGACTGATAAAATTAAAAAAGACGATTTGGAAGGAGAATTCACAAAATATGGTAAATTAAATTCAGTATGGATAGCATTTAATCCACCAGGTTTTGCATTCGTTGAATTTGAACATCGTGACGATGCTCAAAAGGCATGTGATGTTTTAAACGGCACTGAATTGTTGGGCTCACAATTGAGAGTAGAAATCAGCAAAGGGCGACCGCGTCAAGGAGTTCGCCGCCAGGGTGGTGGTGGTGGCAGAGGAGGAGGCGGCGGTGGTGATAGGCGCCGCGATGGTGGTGGCTTTGGTGGTCGTCGTAATGGTGGTGGTGGAGGCGGGGGCTTCCGGCCACGTAATTCAAGTGGTGGTCGTTATCCCGACCGCGGTTATGGTGGTGGTTCGGGTGGTGGCCGTTCCGGTGGCGGAGGCGGTTATGGACGCGATGGCTATGGTAGCTCTAGTGGTGGCCGTTCAGGTGGAGGTGGCTATGGACGTGATGGCGGTAGTTCGGGTGGATTCAGTCGTCGTGATTCCTATGGTCGCGATGGTGGCAGTAGTGGTGGCCGTTCCTTCGGTGGTCAAGGTGGTGGCGGCGGTGGTCGTTTTAGATCACGCTCTCCAATGGGACGTTTTTAAGTTAAAAAATTCTACAACTACACTTAAACCCGTAAATACAACATTGGTCTATCTACAATTTTAACAAGAAAAAGAAATTGAACAAGCTTCGAGGTGTTATACATATATACAAACAAGAAAAATTTATTATTTAAATTAACTACGTTAAGCTGCGATTGATAGTAACAATTTTGTAGAACGTAATATAATATGATACTATTCTATCAAATTTTAAAACGAAATCCTTATAAAAATTTCGTGTTTTAGTGTCGTAAGTCATAATTTTAATTAAAATTCCTCATTAAAAGAAAAAAATCGACTCTTTTTCAACTTTTTGCAAAAGAAAAAACGACTCAACTTTTCGCAAAAGAGAAAATCATAATTAACGTTTTTGTTAAGATTATTAAAAAAAATATTTGAGTAAAGAAAATATGAGTAATAGGACCATATTAAAAGTAATATTAATCAAAACAAAGAGAATACGTTCATGAAAAAAAACGAAATGGCAGCAAAATTTGTAAAAAGAGAGCTGATTTTTTATTTGTATTTATATTTACACTTTAAACAACGTATTTTAAGTTTTCTTCCTTTTAAATTTTCTTTTTTATCATAAAATTCCCTTAAAAAATCTACCTTATCATATTAACTTTTTCACCAAAAATAGTTTAAAGAAAATTGATTACAAAATGAAAAAATATTAACTACGTAGTACTACGCTAAGTTTATACGTCTATCTAAAAAAGAAAAAGAAACCAGAAAGAAAATATTGAAAACAAAGAAACTTTTATCAATAAAACAAATTCTATATTAAAATAAAACTAAAATAACTACAATTGATGTGTAATCTCATATAAAAACAAGAATTATCTACTACTCGTACTATTTCTGTAACAATTACACAGTATTCCACAAAAAAGCAAGAAAAAATATGAACAAAAAGTTAAAAATAAATATTTAAACGTCGTTTTATTTTAAACTAATCCAAAAAGCCAACTTCGAATTTACAGCCTTTATCAACTGGAAGCGCATTAAAAACATCGTTAACTGGATGATCTTCATAAACCTACTACAAGATGTCAACGAACTTATTTATCCTTTCTTCGATTTCTCTTCATCTTTTCGACGTTCAATCTCTTCCTCGCTATCTCAGTATTTATCGTTAGCTAAGCAAATCATTAACAAGAAAACATCCTTAATCCCTCCATCTTAGTATGTATATATGTACACTTATTTATCTTTACTACGCTTCGTATAATTTCGTTATCATGCATCGTAAAGTTGAATCAAGACCTATCAAATCCTTTAAAAACGAACCGAATTATTTTGAAAAATAAAACTTAAAATTAACAACGTAAGCCAATAAATTTATAAAGCCATTTTGCAATAATTAACTTAACACACCACTATACTACTCTACTCATCAATTATTTTTAAAATTATCCTACGCCCCAACTTTAGCAAACGAAAAAAAATACATTTTTAATTTCTAAAAATCACCAACTTAATTTTCGCATCGCATCTATTTTTATTTAAATTATTTTAAAAAGCACCTTTGACCACAAAAAAAATTTCGACGTTCTACGTCTAACAAAAAATCCTACGCCCTTTACCAAGATCTACATTAAACGCTCGTTATTTTTTGTTTACATTTCTACTGCAACTTCTGCGACAAAATTTGTTACATAAATTCAATAGACTACGCTCACGACTTAAATTTTATTAAATATACTATATTTTGGCGATTCCTTAACTCCTGCTTCGTTACTAAATTAAATAAAGAACATTTCAAACAAATTGGCTTAAAAAAAATCACACAAACGCCATTTTTCTCAACTTTATTTATAATTTAACACACACACACAACTTCCTACGTAGCTCACCCGTTTCGTTATTTTCTCTTTATTTCGTACTTCCAATATGACCGACCAATCGTCCCAAAATTCGATGTTCAAAATGGAGTTCCTGCTAATATAGAAAGCTGGAAATGTTGGATGCTTCAGAAATGTTTTAATTTATTTTCAGCTTTTTATTGACATACATATTTTTATCATTTTTTTCAGATCTACCTAAAATGGATAATAAATTCTTGGGGTAGGTTTTTAACAATCGCAAAAATGTTTTGATTTAAAAGTTAGCATTAAGATTTTTGCTAGGGCATTAGAATATTTAATTTTTAAACCACCTTAAATAAATAAAATTAGGTACCTATATCATAAACGATCATACCTGAATATAAAATTTTTCTACAAAAAAAAACTTCAGGGTTGTGCCTGGAAATAAATAGAAAGCGAAAAAGCTTGCATTTTAAAAGTCGATTTTTAATAAGAATTCTGTTATAAAAGAATTCTATGTTAAATGTTGTACAAATATTTCTCTATTAACCAGTTATAACAAAAATATTAAAAGTTAGATTCAAAGTGTATACAACTTCCAAATTCTTGCGTTTTACGTTTTCAACTTCCAGCACACCCCTGAATTTCTATGGGCCATTATTACAACTTGCCAATAGTTAAAAGTCGGATTTTGTTGGACCGATAAATAGCTTTGCATTATTACAACTTCCATTTTTTATTGCTGTTATTTTCAATAATAATATTTAATAGATGAAATTATTATGTTTTCATGAAGGTTCTATAATGCAAAGTTATTTATTGGTCCGACAAAATCCGACTTTTAAATATTGGCAAGTTGTAATAATGGCCCTTAAAAATTGATTAAAGTACAATTTTCTCTGTTTTCCTCTATATATTTTTTAAATTTCTATGGACAAAACTTTAATGTTCTTAAGCTATGTTTTCAATTATCAAATATTTGACGGCCTACACTTGGCCACTAATTTATTAAAAATTTGTTTGCTTGTGCAAAACGTTTGCTAAATCAAACATCAGTTCATTAATAACTGAAGTTAACAAAGTCAATAGTAATTGTTAAAAATAAAGCTAAAGGTCAAATTATACGTGACATAACCATATTGCCATAGCCGTAACAATGACCTTAGAAACCAAAAATTTAATTGGTTTGTAAGGTTACGGCAGTATGGTACGCCCCAATTATATAATCCAGTGTTACCATAAGGTTGATTCAAATAACTGTTTTGTGTTATGGTTATGTCACGTCTAATTTAAGCTTGAAGTTTGATCAATTTACTGATCACTAGGGATGAGATTTTCATGCACTAAAAAATCGATAGCATGCGCAAAAATTATGCAATAAAAACTCCGAAATATGCAATAAAAAATATGCACTACAAACTTGTACATTTTCAATAAAAAGCATTGTTTTTTTTTTTAATTATTTAAAACAAAGCAAAATAAAAAAATACATATCGTCACCTAAAAGACGAAATAACCTATCTGCAGTTTTCAAAAGTTTACAGGAGAGGGAAAAAACGTTATAAAATTGGAACTATTAACGATATTGAAACGAAAATTACACATTTTGATTAAAATGAAACCAGTAATATATATCGGGTGAGAAAATTTTGTTTTTCTAATCACAGCTTATGTTATGACACTTAGGTTTTTTGGAATTGTAAAAATCTGAAACCAAATAACCTATCTGCAGTACTAATTAGTATGAATAAATAAAAATTTCTTTACACATGAATATTATATACATTAAATAATTAAAGTAGTAGTTTCTTTTACTGGTTTAAGCAAAAACAAGTACTTAATGTTTGTTTAAATTACACTATGCAACAAAATAAAACTTTTATCGTGATTTTTGATGATTTATTTTTCTCTTTTTTTTGTGCGTAACGGTCCTCCAGGTAGAAAAACTTTGTCATTTGTAATATTATATGTTCAAAATTTTGCACACATATGCGTTATGATATAAGGAATAAAAATCTATAATAAAATCAATTTTGAAATTTTTGCAGATAGGTTATTAGGTCTTTTAGATGACGATATGTACCTATATTATTATTCAAAGGTATACTTAATTTAAATAACTATACAATTTAAATTATTGTTTGCATAATCAAATAAATACTTTTTTATATGATCAAAAGTAAGCCTTTGTCTGTTACCAAGCTTTTGTACATGGAAAATGATCTGTTGAGTTGAGGCATACTTGAAGGATGCCAATTCATTAGGAGAATATTAATTTTCTAATTCAGATCCCACATTTGATTCCAGATCAAAAATAGTTTAAATTGGTTTTGTTTTTTTGAAATCCTGGGGCAAATTATGGCAGTCGCTATCGAATACTTTTCGATTCGAAAGCAATTTTATATCAAATTCATTCTGTCCATACTGAACGGATCGCAATTATTTTTTTAGTAAAGAATTTATTTGAGTTTACACAACACTGAAAAAATAAAATTGAAGGATATTTTGTCGAAATCTTGTACTTTAAGCAGGGGGGCTACTCTCAATTGCGATGCGAAAAAATTGTAGAAAATCTTACGATTGGTACTCTTTAATGCTTTTGCGCATTTGTCCTTCGCATCTATAATTTTTTTCTTTTCCCAAATCATCACTATTTTTAAAAAAAAATTTGTTTTGAAGAATTTTTTGTATACAATTTGGAAGTTTTTTGAAATACTTTTTTATAATATGGAAATTTAAAAAAAATATATCACTCGAAATTTTTAAAATAAGCATTTTCACCAAAATATACAACAATATGCAAAAACAAATCGATGCCATTTTAACGCAAATTTAATGATTCGGTCGACATCGATTTTAGACTATCGACAAAAAACAAGCATTTGCATGGAAATCGCATCCCTACAAATATTTTTTAGGTTGTACATACCTAAAATTAAGGCCCAAATTATATAAAAAGCAACGCAACGCTTTCAATGTAATTCTTTGGCGTTGCGTTCCGTTTTACATAATTACGACATAAAGTACAACATATGTACATATCGTCACTTTAAACGAAAAAGGCCCTTTCTAACATTTTAAAAATTTTACAAAAAAAGCAAAAACTCTTTAAAATGATAAATAAATACAAAAAAGACGTATTTGTAATCATCGTGAAAATTCGGTGTTAGTGGAACTATGGGGTGCTATAAAGTGTTGCCGTATTTGACTTTTTTATTGTTTCGAACGAGAAAGAAATAAAAATAAAACAACAAAAATAAGGATAAGTAATTCTTATAAAAAATCTTCATATTTTTTTATCTGCAAACCCAAAATAATCCGTATGAATTAAAATTTTTTATTTTCGACCATTTTTATTCAAAATTCATAAGTTTTATGCTAGGAACAACATGGCATGTTCTAGAAATCAAAATGAAGTGAAATTGAAATCAATTAATGAGCATACGAAATACCAATGGTAATTACACATTAAAAAAACATTTAAAGTCAACTAAATTATTATAACACGTACATTTCTTTAGAGAATAACTTTTATTTTTGTTCAAAAAAAATTAAAATCAAAAAATATGTATGTTATTTTTGTTAAAAAAAAAATAAAAATCAAAAAATATGTAACTGTTAATTTTGATCGCAAAAATAAAAACCCAAATCAGTATATTTTATCAAGCACCCAATTTTCACGATGATTTATAAGACATGTCTTTTTGTAGTTCTTTTTAAAGAAACTTCTAAAAACTTGTTAAATTTTCACAATCAGGGGTGTGCTGAAAATCGAAAACGTAAAACGCAAGAATTTTAAAAGTCGTTTTTAAATAAGATTTCTGTAATGAAATTATTTTATGACAAATATTTAACAAATATTTCCCAATTAAACTGGATTTTAAACCAAAATTATAAGAATTAGGTTTAAAGTTTATTAAAGGCAACTTCCAAATTCTTGCGTTTTGCGTTTGCGATTTCCAGCTCACCCCTGAATGTTTCTTTTTTTGTTGATTTTTTTCTGTTCACTATAAATGTATTTATGTAATGATTTTTTTCAAATTAACGATTTCGAACCTCAATGTTCGCATAGAAAATTATCGGGTGTGTTCTAGAATCCGAATCCACTCGAAAGTGGATTACTTTAGCATTATTGGTGTTCTGCATTTCACATCCACATGTTTTTATTCGTTTTCAATTAGAGTAGATATGGGTTGGTGAAAGTAAACCGAATCGACTTTTTTTGTAATATGTGAAAACATTTTTAACAAAAAAAATAATATTGCTTTTAGCTTAAAATCTTGTTAATCCAATTTAATCAAAAATATATCGTTATCTAAAACGGAAAAGGCCCTTACTAACCCTAAATTTAAAGTTGACTTTTTCATTGATTTTGATGTAATTATACCAAATTTTTTTTTAACGATTTTTATGTTATTTTCAGACAATTTGTTTCTTTAATCGATTTAGCGATCTCTTAGTTTTTGGGTTTGTTTAAAATTTTGCAATTTTTCGCGAATTTTAGCCATGTTCGCGATATAAGCGATTTGGTCGTGTAAGTTTTCTGATTCTTTACAGCTTTAACGATTTATAATAAATAGTTGACTTTGCTATCATGCCGCTGTTAGCAAATTTTTGCGAATTTCCTTGAATTTAGCAATTTTTACCGATTTTTTGCCATTCCTTATAGTTTTAGGGACTTTAAATCAATTTTATGGCTGGTTTGAAATATTAAAAATTTTCGCGAATTTTCGCTATTTTTGCAATTTTTTTGTTATTTTCCGACCTTTTGTTTTTTTAACCCATTTAGAGATTTCAAATAAATTTTAGTGTTTGTTTAAAAGATTGCAATTTTTCGAGATTTTTAGCCATGTTAGCGATTTTTTTTGTGATTCTTTACAGCTTTCATGATTTTTAGAAAATATTAGACATTGCTATCATGCTTCGGTTAGCAAATTAGCGATCTTTAGTTCAACAAAAGTTCTTTCGAACAAAAACTTCGAATACACAAAAACATGCGGATTTCAGAACACCAATTTATGACTTATGCGGATTCAAAAAATTTTTCGTTTTCAATTCGAGTCTAAACCTAGAACATACCTGTATATTTGAAACTAAAACAAAATTCTAAAATTTGCTTCTGTTTTCAATGTAATTTTCTATGCGAACGTTACCGTTCGAGATCGACGAACATGATGTATATTTTTTAATATTTCTATATTTTAATAAGCAATTGTCACTTTGAAATGAAAAAAAAACAAATTAAAAGTTAAATTAAGTGCAAAGAATAATGTCAAGAAAGAAACAGAGAAAATACGATTCATGTCTTTCTACCCTGCTGACTTCTCTGCCCCGCTCGCTTAAGACATGATTCGAAAAGAGGGGGAAAAATCATGAAAATTGGGTGAAAGACGTGTTCATAAGGATATCAGTATAGTATACTTTAACCCATTAACGCCCTCAGTACTATAAATAGTACACCATTTGAAAATGACGTAAAAATCTCCTCATGCGATTTTTCACTCTGGCAACGCTTTTAATCTGTCAGTAAGAGTATATGCAATATGAATGGAGCGAAAATTATAAAAGCAATCAAATAATAGTACGGGTAATCCCCGTTTTGTTCAAGCGTTATTTTTTAAGTGTTGGCGTGTTAGTGTTTATTTAGTTTATTTTATAAAATTTGCCTTTGCAAAGTGCCAAAAAGTAATTTTTTTAACATATGTATAAGACTACAAGTTATTAAAAAATCACATAATAGTTAAAGTAATCTTAAGTTGTTCGTGCTGTAATATAAAAAGTGTTGCTGTTCTAAATTTAGTACACTGGTCGCTTGAGGTAAGAAAATTTAGTGCAGTGAAACTTTTTTTGTCCTTTCCAGTTAAAGTTTTTTTTCGTTTTTTTTTCAATTCGATACTTTTTATTAAACTTTTTTAAATTAGAGACTTTGAAAGCATAGAAAATGGCTAACCGACGTGTTTTTACGAGCAATAAAAACTATTTTGGCTTAGAAGAAGCAATACATGACATTATCAACCAATATAGTGATGATGCTGCTTTCGACGTGTTCATGCTTCCACCTGATCCAGCTATTATCACCGATGAAGAGGAGGGTTGAGACGACGACTTGTATGGAAACAAAATACCTCGAGATGTTCCCGGTAATATAGAAGTTGTTACTATAAAAAATGCATCGACCGTTGAAGAACAATGGAATAGCGATGATGACGAGCCCCTCACAACATTCGCATCATCTACTTCTTGGGCATACTTATATTTACCGGGTATCATAAACTACCCAGTGAAAGGTCATATTGGAGTGTAGATGAAGATCTTGGTGTGGCATTCGTTTCTGATTGCATGTCACGAAACAGATTCTTGGAAATTAAAAGAAACCTGCATTTTGCAGATAACTCTATGGCATCGAGTGGTGGTGGTGGGTCTTATTTACATACGAAGTGGACATGAGCATTTCAAACGCATGGAGATTATACTGCATTACAAATCCTGATGAACGTATGGATCAACTATCGTTTCGTAGGCATAAAGCACGCTCCTATTTGAGTGAGATAAAAAACCAGGCCATCGTCATCTAGAATTGAAGGAGAAGAAAGAAAAAACAATGGTCATAACCCCCAAAAAATACCAAGCCAACTTAGATGTATTGTATGCTCTAATCGAGTTAAAACATCATGTGAAAAGTGCCTGAAAACGCTATGTATGGAAAGAGGATGTTTTGCTAGCTACCACTCCTAAGCGCCCATTGTACTAAACTTAGTACATTCTTAAAAACACAACTTTGAATTCTTTTTTGTTTGTTTTTCTTTTATAGTATGTTAATAATAGTGTTTTAACCCAGAAATAAGAAGTCGAATCAGTAAAATTGTTAACGCTTTTCATTTGGGCGTTAATGGGTTAATCAGAGAAAAGGTCCCTAAATTTTAAATTATATTAACATTTAAAAGGATAAAATAGCCTTAATATTTTAGGGATTTATATTTAAATTGAAGCTGTATGTTTAAATGTGAACCGATTCAACCACATTTAATTTGCAGTAGGAAATTTAATCTCAATACGAATATGATTGAATGGTTTCTGGACATAAAGAAAGATTTTTGCATGGGGACTATGTGATATTATATACCGATTCTCACAATTTACATAGGTTTCGTTCTCATAACAATTAAGCGCATTTACGAAATTTTATAAAATTATCTAAAAACTGCTACTTTTACTTTCCGCACAAAGTTTACATGGAAAGATACGTTTTCGTGCCACTTTGGAAGCTATTTTTAAAAATGTTTCGTGCCATTTTAAACTTGCGCTGGTAATAAATTTTAATTACATACTTACATTCATAAAGTTGTATTTTAAAATAACCTCGTTTTCTTTTTAAATATCCTCTTTTTTTTATAAATTTTCACAGAAGAAAATAAATTAGATTGATTTAAAAATGTTAAACTGAAAGAAGAAAAAAAGTTTATTTGCAATTGGTGTCATGACTCTAATCAAAATTTGGCACACATACTGTAAAAAAAGAGCAAAACAAATTTTAAACACAACACAAATACCAAACAAACAACACAGCACAAGTATAAACGATTCTCAAATATTAGACCGCTTCATATTTCTTGTAGTGAGGTACTCAAAAAAAGAATAGAATACTTTTTTAATTATACTTAGCTTTCTACAGAAAAATTGTCTGACATTTTCGGTATACGTAATAGGTACTCGATGCTAAAACAAATTTTCTAAAAAATAAACTCCGCTCGACATTTATTTTCTAGAAAACAATTGATACATACATACATACATTTAATCGAAAAATTTTTTAATAGAAAATTTCATTAATTAAAAAGTTTTAATAAATGTGGTATGTATATTCAAGTAAAAGTTCTGAATTTGAAGTTATAGAAATGATGGGACGGACCAACATAATATGCAATTGCTAAATGTGGAGGCCCACAACAAAACGTAAATATTCCATTATCACAATTTTTTGGTTAATTAATATAAATTTATTAAAGCCAGTACAATGTGCTAATATACCCAATAAAAAAGCGCCTTTGCGGAAATGCGTCACTGCGCTGCATATGATGCGCAACATCACTTTATAAAAATATTATGGTTATCGGTGTCGTCAACGACTCGTTTTTTTTCAATAACAAAGGCTGATTAAAGCATAAAAGACTAATTACGTGTGAATATATTAAATTGAGACATTTACTAAAGTTCATTTAATTTGGATTGTACTTCAAAAAAGTACGAAAAATACACGTTTTTTTATTTGTCCGTTTAAATTTGTAAAATATAAATTTTTAAGTGCAAATGTTTATTACAAAAGATAATAAAATTCTCTTTTGACCAATTTTGACTCATAATTCGTTTACTGAACTCAAATGTTCTTTATTTGTTTTCTGCGCAAAAATCCTTGTGAAAAATAGCAAATGTTGAAATTTTTAGCCTGTTTTGCTCCTCAAATATACTTTTTATGTTTCAAAGTATTTGTGCTCTATGGTAATGTCTTTTTCCCCACATAAAGAAACCGCGACATTTCTGTTTTGATAAAAAAAACCATTCAGATAATGATGTAGTGAATTTCAGGAAACCGTTCAAGTGAATTTCTCAAATGTTTAATGAAATTGTAGTAAACGTGGATGAAACCAGATTTCCCTCAGCTTCATCCCAAATATAACTGTGAGACTCTTGATTAACTACATTGTTAATGGTAAAATTATGAAGTCGGAGCTTAATTTTATAATCACCCTTATTGTGTTTGGCGTATTTAAAATACGTCTACGACTGTTTGGTAATAGATTAAAGGAAATAAGTTCACGTTCTCTTTAATCTATTACCAAACAGTCGTAGGCGTATTTTAAATACGCCAAACACAATAAGGGGCAATAAGACGAGTTAGCTTTGGACTGGGGTAAAAGCTTTACTGCTTGCATGTCTATACAAAGTACATAGTAAACACAATCCTGATTTTGCGTTTTCAGTATCATTTTCCTTATCAGATCTCATTTGGTCAATTTCGATTCGGTTATTTTCAAACTCTTCCTGTGGAAAGTTGTTTGCCTAATAAGACAAACAAAAGTCACACTGATCATATCGGGGTTTAAATAGAGCATAATTATTAATCAGTTTCTTTATTGTCATTACATGAGTTAATAAAAAGATCATACATATATTTCTATATAACTTTTGAAGTCCGCTTCAAAATATGCCTTTTCAGTATATTTCCGACGATAGTGAGATTCTAACTTAGTTTTTTTATCATATTCAGATCGTTTTCTTTTATTTGTCACTTCTTCAGAAATTCTTTGAACAGAATTGGTGTAACTGGGACATACTTACGTCCGTATCATTTTATCTGATAAGCCCAACGTAGAAAAAACATTTGTCTACCAGCCCAATTATGAATACAAATTCCCCGGGAGTTTTTTCCCTTTTCCCATTTTTATAATTGAATTAAGATAGGAAAAATGGGAGAAGGGAAAAACTCCCGTGGAATTTTTATTCATAATTGGGCTGTCATATATTACTTGTTAGTAGAAACTTGTAACCGATTATGGCCTTTAAATACGGCAAGAGCAAAGTTTCGAAATTCGGTATTAGCAGCTCGGTTATCAATATACAACATCCGGGCGTGGTACAAAAAAGATTTCTTGATAACTAAAGAACGGCAAGAAGAGTATCCACTCGATTAATCGAGAAAATTTTGCGCCTTTATTTGATCGAATAATCAAAATAGCCAATTTCGAACAATTTATGTCAATTAATCGATTAAGATTAATAACTTTGTAAATTATAAATATTAAACTTGGTTATTTTAACAAATAAAATCTGGGAATTTATTTATCATGTTGAGTAACATTTATTATATAAATTTTCATAAAATAAATAAAATTAACAATAGGCACTATCCAGTTATAAAATACAAAGAATACTGACGAAGTCTGTAGCGGGCCAGAAAATGCATTACATTCTGCTGGCATCTACTAAAAAAATGAAATTGATAAAATGTAATATATGTATTTATGTACTTTTAGTACAGGGTCGTTTTTAAAATTTACTCTATTTCAAATCCACTTACGGCCATTTTCACCAAGTTCGGTTATAATTAACTATCGGTTATAGCTGTCAAAACATATTGGTAACCGGAACTTTAATTGAAAGTTAGTTTTAACCGAACTTGGTGAAATGGTCGTTAATTAGAAGAACACTTCTCACCCCTTTTGCCCAGCGACTAGAATAAAATATACACCATTTGAAAGGTATGTATGTATGTATGTATTTACTGCCAGAAGTGCACAATATATATATGTCATTAAAATCTGTTCAATATTTTCAGAGTAATAAGCGTTAAAATTTAATACTAACACATGCAAAACAAATCAATAAAAATTTTGTTTTTTCAATTATCAAAAAATAAAATAGGGTGGTCGATAATTCGACATTTTTAAGAAAATATTTCTTACTATATAAATCGGCACAGGCACGTGTAACATAACATAACCGGAAGTTGGTCCGTCTCCGAATCGATCCACAATATTTTTTTTATATTAAAAATATGTATGGCCGAATTTCGACCATTAGGCAAACACTTGTTAAAAAAAATCAAGGTTAATATACAAAACATAAACTTATTTTACAGAAAGATATCTAGCCGCATCAATGGGCTTTTTTCATATTTTTAGAGTCACCCTACGAATAGGCTCTTGAATAACCTACATATGTATGTGTGCATTTTCTATAACATTCATTTAATTTGAGTGATAAAACAGTCTAGGTTTCTTGGTTCCTATCCCTATTTATAGAAATTTCTTTTCAAATTCGCCTAAAAAGTTTGAATTGGTGTCCATTAATGAGCATCCATTGTAAAGAAGCTCCCATCATCCATGATACGATTCATGGCCAGCCTGCAGCAAAAAAAATTTTGTAGCAAAGTCCGTATTAGATGCTTGATGATAACCGACTCTTTTCTGAGACTGCTGGAACGGGAAAACTTTGCATATTTGACTTATAAAGGCACATTATATTATCAATAAAATCTAATAACAAACAATCTCAATTCATTCGATTTTGAAGTATATCCGGTAATTTCTACCTTCAACATTGCTCGAGTTTGGTTGCAATGTATCAAACATTTTCACCGCATCGTTCGAAAGCTTTAACTGTCTTATAAACAAAAGATTTTTTAATTTGAATTTCAGAAAAATTTCTAATTTTCTTTTAGGAGGATTATTTTCACAAAATTTACAAATCAACTTACGACCTTCTAATTCGTTTCATGATATTTTTCGTACATATTATCAATTTATTTAACTGATCTCTAGCCAAATAGTTATAGGGAAAGAGCCGTCACTTTTTCCATATTTTGTGTTTATATTACATTTTGTTTTATTTTTGCACTGAAGGTTGAAAATCAGTCCATATTTCATTCCGCATACGTTTGTCGAAATATTCGAAACCCGGTTTTTTAAAAATGTCGAATAATCGACCACCCTATTTAATTTGATATTCTGCTTATGTTTTAGTAGCACATTTGAATGCTTAAAACTCAGAAAATATGGTGCATTTTTTGTTCAAATCGGTTGACATACAGAAGTGTTCTTAACTGCTTTATAGAAAATATGTATTCATTGGGAAAAATATAGACAGAATTGAATCAAAAACACTTATTTTGTTAACATTTATGGCTATAATATTACAACCAATACACCTGATAATATAGTGTTTATTAAATAGATAATGGAAATATGGTTCCATCAGAAATTTTCAGAATCAAAATTACTTAAAGGCAATATTTTTAACAAAATGCTTAATTTTTTGAGTATTCACTGCAGGGATGTTATAGTTGGTACAATTGTACTTTTGATGGTACATTTTGATCTTCTTAAGTACCATGGTACTACCATGACTCATTTAGTACAATTTAAAAATTTGTCATAGTTCCCCCTATTTGAATTTTTAGTATACCAAACAAATTATTGAGTCCTTTTTATTGCATTTATGTTGTACAACAAATCGTTAATGTGGGCGCTTAAATATGCGACAAGTATTGTGGTAAATAGAGCGCTTAGTCTCCTTTTTACAATGTGGCTAGTGAAAGGCAGACAGGTAAGGGGGCGACGCTGTATGTGTGACACACTTTACTTTTGTCCACTCGCCTACAAATGGTACGTAATTACATGAATAAAAATGTTTTGGATGAATGTGCGTAGACCTTTACAAAAATTAAAGAAAATGCAAAATTATTTTATATAAAATTTTGCGAAGTTTTGAGAAATAAAGTCAACTTTGATAACGAAGTTTTAATGTGTTTTCCATAAATTTACTCCTGAAATATTATTTCAGGTAAAACAAGTACATAGTATTGTACCTCTTCTAGTAAAAATGTTCCCGTATGAAATTGCAAATTTTAATTCAATCAATAATCAATTTGGTGCTTTAGCTGATGTCGAGCAACTGCAGTCGTTAAAAACTGAAAACATTTGTACTTTTTGGTCGGCAGTAGCTAATTTACAAAATGAGCTGAATCCGGAATTTTATCCGTTCCACATTCATCTGCAAATGAGGAAAGAGTTTTTTGCTTTTCAAAATATACAGCCCAATTATGAATAAAAATTCCTCGGGAGTTTTCTCCCTTCTCCCATTTTTCTTACGTATGTAAATTTAATTGCAAAAATGGGAAGAGACAAAACTGGGGAATTTGTATTCATAATTGGGCTGATAAGAAAAACTAAGGAAATAAGCAGACATGTGCCAACATTATCCAGTCTCATACAAACAAAGGATTGGTTAAGATCGACAAATTCATGCTGATATTATGTATAAATTCCAAATACATACATAGTTATTAACTTAACAAATAAGTGCCTGATTTTGATCTCAAATATTATAAGACTGTTTTATGTACCTTGTTTTATTCATATTTATGTATAATTAATGTTAAGTTTTGTTTTTTTGTGTACAATTGTATTTTTATGTACATTTTTGTTGTTTTAATAAATTAAAAAAAAATGGTAAAGGTCAAAAAGTACATTTTTTATGTTGGTGCCCAATTTAAAACTCCATTTAACATCCCTGGTCCACTGTCATCCAGAAAACGTTAACGATTTAGACCAGAAAGAAATTTAAATAGGTTTTAAGATGGCAGATGTTAATTGCATATTAACTTTAAAAGATTTTGTTTGTCGTGCTCAATTCCCAATTTATATTCGTGATAAAAACACTGAAATTTATTGTTGAAGGGATAAGCTATTCCTATGCACATTTCACTGGTTGCTTAGGCCAGAATGCCAGGAAACTTCATCCAAAGATTTTAGAAAAACATAAGATATTAAACAAATAAAACTGTTAATCGAATAAGAATTAGCAACAGCTTTACTTGTAACAATATCAAAGCTTAAACAAAAACAACAACAATAAACTGTGAGTTTATCTCTTCTTACATTCCCCAATACAATTGATTGGAATTTTTCCAAAATTAAATGTAGTTGTAAGTTGTTAAAGAAAAAACAAAAACAACTTGCTTTATTGTTTTCTTAAAAAATAAACCATGTTGCCAGTTTAGTTTTTCTAGCCGTGCACTTGCAGTTTATTACCAAAGTAATTTTTTGGGAATACAAACATTTTTAATTTAAAAGATTTTGTTTGTTGTGCTTAATTCCAATTTTTATTCTTGATAAAAACACGGAAATTTATTTTTGAAGGGAGAAGCTATTCCTATGCGCATTTCACTGGTTGCTTAGGCCAGATCGTCAGGCAACTTCATTCAAAGATTTTAGAAAAACTAAAGATATTAAACAAATAAATAAATTATTTTCATATTTACCAAATATTAAAATAAATTATTTTCATATTTACCAAATATTAAAATAAAGCAGTCGTTGTCAGTATTTTTAATAAACTTGTGTTTTGCGGGTGGTCGAAATTCGATCATAATTATTTATGAAGTTATGAAGAAAACATTCATACAAGTATACAGTAGATAACGGATTTAAGAACATCTCATATAAGAAAAAACGCTTTTTAGAAAGTATTTTAAAAGTACCTTGTCGTTTGCCATATGTAGTCAGCTCATCGTTGGTTTAACATTTTTTAAAAAAATTAAGCTAACTTCTACAAAAAAGAAAAAAATATGGTTAACCTCATAACCCGAATTGTATCAGAACTTTTTTGTAAAGAATTTTGTTTTGATTGACATACATAATTATATAATGTAATAAGGTTCGGATTGTGGTTAAAAAAAACTTTTTCACATCAGTCGGATATGCAAAGTGGAGAAATTAATAAGGCAATTTGACATTTGCCGTCTCAATTCCAGCAACAAAATGCCCGTGTTTTTATTGTTGTAGTACTGTGGTCACTTTGTTAATACATTTTACAAGCATGGATGTTTTTTTATAAAAAATTTGTATTAAAATAAATTATTTATTTGCGTTTGAATACATTGTAAGGTATTTTTTAAGATTTTTGAAAAATGGATCGTGTTTTGTAAGTTATTTACGGTATCATAAAAAAACATTTAACGCATTTAATATTTGCTGTTACTGCATAAAAGTCCGAATACCTACTAGAAATAACTCAAATGTAGCACAACTGTTTCCAATTGCAGCCATTTTCTCTTTATGCGATAAGGCAATTAAATAATTTCCAATTTAACATAAAAAAAAAATTACTGTTTCTGACATAGACCTTTTTTCTTTACTTCAAAAATACATCGGGTCTTGCAAACGATTAATAAGGAAACCTATCTTTAAACGTTCCATATTAACTGCCGTATTCATAAAAAATTAAATGGATTTGAAATGTATTTTAAGAAAAAATTTGCGTGAACACTTTGCCTTAAAACACATTTCAAACTTATTTTAGTTTTTATGAATACGGCATTAAATGTTTTATTAGCTATGTTAAAAAGTTTTTATTATTGTTTTTCAAGCCTTATTCATTTACAATAACGATCGGCCTTCATTTTACTTCGTCTATCTAATAAAGCCTCGTGCAAAGTACCCTTTTCCTTAGCCGTTTCCAAATCTTTTATGTCATTTTTATTTATTCTTAACTTTTTATCCTGAAACTTTTGGAATTTTTTGCTAAAAATAAAGGTACAAAATTAATTTTTTTTTTAGCAAACAAGCAGTAGACTTACACATAGTTTTTCTCCACTTGGGCCAAGTCGCCCTTTTCCTCGGTGGGTTCCTCATCCGCCACACATTCTCTGGGCGCGTTGCTACGTACTTTGCAAATCTCTAAATCTGTTACCTTTTTACGTAATGCCACACAGGCATCATCTTCAGGATCGATAGACATGAAAAAACCCAAGTCTGAAAGCAAAGCCATTTTGCCTTCCTCGAATATGGGTTCCCATTGTTCCATACTACCCACCGCCTCTGAACGTCCCGTAACCATTCCGTCTTTTTCGATTTTTAAATATTTGCTATAACCCGATTTGAAGGTAACTTTGCGTTCATTTATGGGAAAAGCAGTAAAAATTTCTTCAGGGTTAGGTCCCTCACCATCGCGATGTGGCGGACCCAAGGTAAAGAGGCCATTATCAAGTGCCTTGACATAACAACGATCACCAAATTGTATAGCCACTGTTCCTGTTATTTCCGTTGGTAATTTGGCTTGCCACCAACCGCCATGCTTTAAAGCATCCTCATCCACTTGGGTTTTGCGTTTTTTGTGAGTTTCCTCTTTGTGTTCTTTTTCCTTTTTTCGCTTCTTATTTTTCCTTAATTAATGAGGAAAAAAGTGTTTAAAACTCTAGGAACTTAATTAAAAATTTGTATTAACTTACTTTTGTTTTTCACCTTTTAAAACTAATTTACCAATTTTAACTTTATCATATTCTGAAGACATGATTTTGAGCAAAAAAAATTGTTTATTTTATGTTTTTGAGCACGGTTGCCAGGTTTATTTTGACCATTTTCGCCAAACTCAAAGAAAAATCGCCAAAGCCGTTTTGGCAGACGAAGACAGTGGCACTGATGGACTACATCACCACCAACTAGCCTATCGGAGCTCCCTCTACATTTTAGAATTATTTATTTGATTATAAAGTGCTCCAAAATAAACTGCTAAGCAACATAAATTTTGGTTGAACTTCTTAAATTTTAAATAATAAATTTAAAAAAAAAATGTTACTTCGACTGCTGTCAATATTGTTAATAATAGGACTTCTTTATTTCTAGTTTTTCTCTAAACACAGTGTTGTTGCATGGAGACAAAAATGTGTTTGAGTTAAAATTTTATTTGAAATTTTTTTTTTATTTTAAAGAAAATTTCACTGAATGAAAATTTATTATTTGGGGACCAAAATAAACTTAAATCAGTGTTAAAGATGTGTTTTTGAAATCAATTTATAAGAGGGAGACTTTCATTGCTAAAATGCCATACATTTTATCGTCAAGATAACTCATTGCCTTTTTTTGGGAATAAACATATCATGCGAAGGTACAAAAAAGCTATTTACATTCATATACATATTTAATAGGTCGTAATAACGCGTCAAGAAGTTAAGGTAGAAGTACATAACACGCGCATGAAAAATTGCAAGTTACACAACGTGCGTTACAAAAGCAGTTCCGGTCAGCTGTTTTTTATTTGTTTACTTATTTGTGCATTGAAAACGGATTCGAAAGTATGTCAAGATTTGTTCTATTTATATATATTTTAAGTTTTTAAACGTCCAATAAGTTTTTCTTTCATGAGTCACAAATTTGTTCAATTCTTTTTTATTGGCAGCTTGTCAAAAGTACACAACGCGTAAAAAATATCAAAGCATACCAACTTTCTGGGCGCAAACACGTCAAATATTCAACGGCAACCCTGAGAGGGAGGTGCCACATGTTTTCCTGTTTACACAGAACAGGAAAAATAAAGCTGTCATACCCTACGGCCACACGATCAAGTTTTTCTTGATAGTCTTTTACACATACTGCTTGTCAAAATTTACATAAATTGAAAGCTGTGACGCAGGCTGCACTCTATTTCCAAGTCCCAATTTGCACTAGGGTCATTTTTTGAACTCTCTTTTAATCTTACCTGAAGCGTTTACATATAAAACAGTAGAAGTCAGACAGAAATTAATACTTGTATGTAAAGTAAAATAGAGAAATGAAAAAATTTCCAGTACATATAGTTATGTAAACTTCGTCTGTCCGGCAAGAAATGTCCCTAGTGTAAAGTAGGACTAAGCAATCTACTTTCATTTTATTTGAATGCTACCATCTATTTCTTTACTTTATCTTATGTTTTAGTATGGCATCTCTTTTTCTCTGCCAGCTGTCATTTTGTGTTTTCCTTTAAACTCGAAAAGAAATTAAAGCACAAAGTAAAAATTAAAAATAGCAACGAAATTTTGCGGAAAAATAATAAGAAAAAAAACGTAGGAAAGGACAGTAAAAGCAAAGAAAATTATTTTTATTTATTCAGCAAAAAGTTTATATATTTTTCATAAAATTTCAAACGATTAAGAAACTTAAACAAAATCTGCAACAATTCAAATAAATAATAAAAGATTTAAAAATGGTAAGCAGCAAAAAGTAACAAAAACTTGAAAAAATAGAAAGTAATGACAAATGGCATAACAGATTAACAAAATGAAAAAAAAACTTTAAATGTGCAAAAAAAAAATAGATTTTCCGCAAAAATTAAGCAGAAAAATTATTTAAACATTTATGCAATAAGCCTTTAAACAATATATGAAGATGCAAGCAGAAAAAATAAATATAATAAAAAAACAAATACAGAACTGCTCAAACTATATTGCTAACCATTAACATTAATTAAATTTTTTTTTTATTAATTTCAGAACAAATTAAAATCCACGCAAAGGGATAAAGTAAAAAAGTTCATCTCCTTAACCCAAACTGGCGAACAAACCGCCATTTATTGCCTGCAGCAAAATGACTGGAAACTAGATTTGGCCAGTGATAATTATTTTCAAAATCCCGAATACTATTATCGTGAACTGGACCGCAAACGAATTGAACAGTTATTTTTGCGTTATCGTGATCCGTCTGATAGTCAAAAAATTACATCTGAAGGTGTTATACGCTTTTTGGATGATTTAGAACTAAGTCCCGATTCGAAATTGGTTTTAATCATAGCATGGAAATTTCACGCTGAAGTCCAGTGTGAATTTACCCGCGAAGAATTTGTGAATGGTATGAGCGAATTAGGTATTGATTCGATAGATAAGTTGAAGGTTAAATTACCGCTGCTGGAAATGGAATTAAATGATTTGGCAAAATTTAAGGATTTCTATCAGTTTACTTTTAATTATGCCAAGGATCCGGGTCAAAAGGGTATTGATTTGGACATGGCTCTTGCCTATTGGACTATAGTGTTGAGTGGTCGCTTTAAATTTTTGGATTTATGGTGCAAGTTTTTGAAGGTAAGAATTTTTCGCTGTGTTCTAAATTTCCTCTTTATAGGTAGTTGGTCGGTTCAAAATTCTTACAGTGAAAAATCATATCTGACCAATATAATGTTTTTCTATTCAAAAAAATTGAGTTAATTTTGCAGACCAGGTTTTTGCTTAAACCAGACTTGGAAGTTGCAAATTACTTTTTGATTACATGAATTGTAATATAATTTTTGCCAATTACAGATCCAATTGCATTTTGTATTTAAATCTATAAATTATTTATCCGAATCACTTTTGGTAAAAAAAGGAATCGATTTGTTAGTGCATATCTTATCGTTAATGCATTCTTTGTTATACAATGCTAAAGAATGCATATAAATTCGCATACTGTCAGTTTTTTCTAAAAAAAGCATATGCGTAATATTTTTAAAAAATTTGGTCTAAAATTTTTTTTTATTAAATAATAAAGCAAACCAAAATTAAAGAAAAATTTCGTTTATAACCAGTGTTTAAAAAACTACAGTCAAAATAAAAAAATTGCTTTTTTCCACTAATTTTATTTTTCATTGGACAAAAATAAACTGTTGCTTTTACTTCTGATCCGTAGTCCAGACAAAAACGACAAGTTGTACACAACAAAGAACATTGGCCGTTGTAATGCTTGGAAGTGTTTGCCGTTTTCACAACTTACCGATAGCTAAAAGTAGACTTTAGCCGGCGTAATAAAAAGTGGTAAATTCTTCAAACTTTACTTTAAATTAAAGTGAGCGATAAAGTAAATTAAGGTTCATCCCACCTGGTAGGTTAAAGTAAAGTTGTAATAATAGAACGCTTTTTATACTTCCGACAAAATCCTAACTTTAGTTATTGGTAAGTTGTGAAAACGGGCCTGGCCTGAAACTTTTAATTAATACGAAGATGGGAGTATGTGTTTTGATTTTGCAGTTTGAAGTGCGTTTTCCCATTACATATTTCTTTAATCACTAGCTGGAAGAAAAAAAGAAACTGTTATTTGATTATTGTATGTATGTTTGTATGTACATATACATACATATGTATTTTGTTTTACTGTTATTTTAGTACATACCAAAAATTCATTGATAGTGCAATTAAATAGAGAACTTTTAAAATACAAACTTAATAAAGCAATGAAATAACATACATACATATGTACATATATGAAAACTATATATATCGATCCTATAAGGTTATTTAAAGTTTTAGACCCCTTTCACACTCGGCAAGTTACTTGCGCAAGTCTCTTGCGCAACACTTGGTTTGTAGACGTAAGCGGTAAGGTCGTAAGACGTAAGCGGTAAGGAAAAAATATTTAGTACAGACTTTGTTGTACTCGGCAAGTTACTTGCGCAACTAACTTGCCGAGTCTGAAAGGGGTCTTATTTAATTTCAAAAAATTAAAAAGATTGTTGAGCATTAAAATAAATACTTATGTATGTATGTATGTATTAACGAACACATGTAGTACCTATTTAAAAAAAAATATGGAAAACAAAAACAAAACGTCCCATCTTCGTTAACTACGGAATTTTTTAAGTTTCAGTCTGTCAAACCAAACACTTTCGAACATGTCGACTGTCGATGTTCTTTGTTGTGCACAACGTTCTAGTAGACTCAACTTTAGTTACATTTAAAAAAAAATTTAGTTACATTTTTGTTCGAAAAATGAAAGGAAAATACATATGTATATGAAATACTTTGGAAAGATAAAAGCAAAAACGAAATTGTTTCTTTAAAAGAAAACAAATTTTGAATTTTTGTTTTAAAAGTTTGTTAAACGAGTCACTTTTGCACTTGCGTTCTACAAACATGCAGTTAGGCTGTTATGACTTGTGGCTACAGATATATTAAAAATGCAAAATTCAATGAATAATGACACGGAAGAGATTGATTGATTTTTTCATTGTTTAATTAGATATTCTGCTTTTAACATTTTCGAAATACGAATGTTTTCAAAGGCATTTTGTAGGCAACAAACATTAAAGTCGCACCTAAAATCAAACATTTCTTTCATACAAGTACGTTTTTTACACGTACTACATGAATTTAAAATATCTAACCCCTCTATTGTCGTTTAATATGATTTTATATAAAGCATTAAATAATAGATTCATTCTCATAGCAAGACTTTAAAAGTTTCACTTGTAAGAGCTCTTTATAAAAAAGCTTAAAAAGTTTTTAAAATTAACAAAAATAATTGTAAACTCTGTATTGGTGGTGCCACTTCCACTAAAAATTTCGAAAAATTGTATAGCCTATTGTTTTTTCCAGGCCATCGGTAATATACTGTCAAAACTTAAAAAAAATAGGTCCAGCGGTTTATGACCCTACAAGATCAAACAAACACTTTTTCTTCTTTACACATACAATTTTTAAACTTAAGTGCGAATAAAATAGTAATTTTGATACAAAATAATTTTGGTTCTTTTTTCGCTTTTGGTTACATTATTTTTTATTTTGATTACAATTGTGGTTGTGTTCGGCACCGTAGAAAATTTAGAGACACACATAATTGGTATGTAAATTAAAATATGTTGTGTTGCTTTTGAAAACTACATTGTGTGTATTTTCTGAACCCTGCTAAAAACAAAATTTGTAGTTGGCAAGCTTAAAAACTAAATTGTTTTAACATTTTTTCAGGAAAAGCATAAACGTTCTATTCCCAAGGATACATGGAATTTATTGCTTGATTTTGCCGTTCATATAGACGATAATATGAGTAATTATGACTCCGAAGGAGCTTGGCCAGTGTTAATCGACGATTTTGTCGAATGGTGCCAAGAGAATCGTCAACTATTACAAAACTACCTGCAAGCAAATTCATCACTATCACCTCAGCAGATCCAACAACAGTCAGTAGCTGCGGCCGCCGCTAGCCAGCAAAAGAACATATCGAATAGTTTTCAATCATCCGCGCACAGTACAAATATGAACTATGGCTAACGTTTGTTTACTAATACCTTTTAAACAACATTATTAAATTAAAAAAAAACATCAACAACAAAAATTAAATAAAAATAATTATTTTTTGCTTTTTCCCCTTTAAAATTGAAAAGAAAAAAATTATTAAAAAAAATAAAATATTTTCTTCGTCCTCTCCTCAGTAACACATTACAACTAAAATTTAAATACCATCTACTGCAGGTACTTCTGAGAAAATAAATTAAAAAAAACAATTGTAATGTATTATAATAATAAAATTAATAAAAAAATATGTTATAATATTACTTATTTTAAATATGTATTTAGTTAAACAAAAAATATTAAATAACGTGTCGTTTGGAGGCGTTATAAAAGAAATTCTATTTAAATTAAAAGAAAAAAATTGAATAAAATAAATTTTGAAAAAAATAAACAGTTAAGAAAAGTTAAAATTTTCTTTAAATCTGTAGCACTTTAAAAGAAAATTATTTTATTTTTGTACTCTTATTCATTTTATTTTTAATTTATTGCAATTTTTCTTCGGTTTAAAATTGTTTAATTTTTTTAAATAATAATAAACAAACTTAAGAATATTTTTTGCTTTCCTGTATGTATTTATAAATAAAAGAAATTAGTTTTTAAATAAGTAATGCTAATTAAATATAAAATGTATAAAACAAGCGTTTGTTTAAACTTTGTTAGTCTAAATTTTGTATAAACAGCAATTTTAAAGCTGGCAAGCTTAATTCTTTTACACAGAGTAAGTATGTACTGATTCTCACTTCTCAGGCTTTAGTCATCAAGTCATGGGGTTATACAGCCTTATTACTGTTCTCGTAGTCGAAGTACTAAATTGATTAACGTCTATACTCAGAAAATTAATCAGCCTTATTACGGTCCTCGTTAGTTGAACATCTGGCGGGATAAGTGGGCGTGGTACCTCTCAAACAAAGGTAATCATATTTATCGTGGTTGGCGAATGTAAAATACGCCTGCTACTGTTTGGTAATACACTAAATAGAACGGAAAATTATTTCCTTTTGGTAATAGATTAAAGAGAAAGTGAACTTATTTTCTTAAATCTATTACTAAACAGACGCTCGCATATTTTGAATTGGCCAACCACATAAAAGTGAATAAAGATTTCTATAAATCTGGAAAACGGTTACAGTAAAATGGTAACAGTATCTATATTAAGTACAGATTGCTTCGTTATCAATACACGATATCTGCTAAAAAAAAATTATTAATTTAATTTCAACAGGGGTAGCGAAGCGCACCAGCAGCCGTATTCAGTAATTCGCTTAAGTAAAGCTAAGGCTGATTTCATAAACGCAGTATTGCAAAACATAAAAAAAACAAATGCTTTAAAAAGGCATTACAAATAAAAACAATGCACGAATTTCGCAACCGTTGTTACCATGCTGTAATGAACCCAAAGCATTGTCAACAAAAAAATGAAAAATTACATGAAAAAAAGAAGTCTTGGACAAAGATATAATATTCTATCATACAGGGGAATTCTGGAAATCGAAAACACAAGAATTTTAAAAGTGGTTAATTAATAAGATTTCTGTAATAAAAGAATTTTACGACGAATATTATACAAATATTTGTCTATTTAACAGAATTTTATAATAAACTAGCATTTATCCAGCGGTACAACTTTGGTAAACAATCCGTACCACCAAATAATAAGGACACTACCCAAGAGCAGAAAAACGAGTTAAGACGAAGGCGTGTTAGATTATCAAATGACCAGACGAAAGCCAGAAATAATCGAGCGCCAAATTCGGAATTCTTCAAAGAAGGCCAGTTGGTTTTACTTTTTAATCCGCATCGGAAGAAAGTACTATCTAAGAAGATGCAGACTCATTGAGTGTGGTGTGACGTGGTGTATCGAATTCAGAAATATAAGAGCCCAAGATCAAAAAAATAAAAGTGGTACATCTAGAACGTCTAGCCCAATATGGAAAAGGAGAATATGAGCCTATTCGGGACGAACAGGCTTAAGTGGAGGGCAGTGTTACGAAATTAGATTAATCTAAGAATTATTTATAGTTTTAGTTATAAGTTGTTTTGTAAATTATAATTTATGTCGTATTAGTTAGAATTACTATTTGCTACACTGTATTCTAGAACTTATGGTTAATTATAGAATCTCGAATTCGAATCCACTAGAAGATGCTGGAATCCACTAGAAGATGCTTGAATCCGCTTGCTGTAGAATTTCGGATTTGAACAGAATAGCCTGTATTCGAATAGAAGGTTCTTGAATCTACTAGTCTACAAATACCACCTGTGGTGACTATAAGTACAAGGCTGGTTTGTAAATAGTTTATGAGTTTGTTTTGAGAAACGGTTCTGTTCGTAACTAACAAGGCGAATTAACTACAGGTGGTGTCGAAACGCCTTCTGATTTTGACAGTTACAGCCTTTTTGTTTTAATTTGGGCCTGTTCGGAAATGCATCACTGCGCTGCATCAGAAAAGCAAACTTTTTTTAATGCCGATAAAAAATAATTTAATTTTTTTTTTATTGTGTGACTATTATTTTTGTGGAGTATTTGACAATTTTTTGGTCCACATCTACTTCACTGATATATATTTAAGCATTTTAAATCACTGATGCAGCGCAGTGATGCATTTCCGAACAGGCCCTTTGTTAATGTTTTGCTAAGAATGGTTGACATTTCGAGCCGTAAACACTAACAATGCAATGCAAAACCCCCTATGTTGTTTCTGTTGTTATTGGATTGGTGTAGTTGCGACACCACCTGTAGTTGAATTCGCCTTGTTAACTAACAATTGTGAACAAAATAATTAATTTCAATAAAGTTTGTTAAGTTGAATAACGGCCAATTTTACCAAGTTCGGTTATTATTAACTGTCAGTTATAGCTGTCAAAACATATTGGTAACTGGAACTTTAATTAAAGGGTAGGTTTAACTAAACTTGGTGAAATTGGTCGTGTTTTTTTTATTCGGATTTGCAATTAAATGAACTCAAACGCGTTTATTAAAGGAAAAATGTAAGTAACAATATTTTTTTTAGATAAGTTACGAATCTGATATATTCTTTTTTTCTATGTTTATTGGTTTTAAAAATAAATGGGGTGACAAAAACTTTCAACAATACAGGTTTTAACCTTTAACACCCCAAAGGACCGAATTTAAAAAAAAGTACCAGACGCTTATTACAGAATTGCATTCGTAGCCAAAAATCGCTAAATCAACTTTACAGATTCTTAGCGATAGAGATTTAGTTTTAGCGAACAGAATACGGCAGCTGGTTAAGCTAGTAATATATAAAACTATATACTCGTCTATTTTCTAGAATCTACAAACTTTGTGTTAGTGTATGGTCGAGATTTGATTTTTTCTTACCATTTGGAAAAATGTACATACTTGTTTGCAATCAAACAAAAAAGAAAAAATACAAAATTTTAAATTTTATTTAAGTAAAACTTAAGTTTATTCTTTATTTATATATATAAAAAGTAAATGTGGGGCGTGTGTGTGATTTTTTTTTATTAAATTTAAATTAGCTTTTTGCGTTTTTATAAGGATTTAAATAGATTTTTGTTTTGTTTTCTTAAATGATGACGACTATTACAAAATAATGACGATACGCAAATTATATATAGATAGTAAATAAAAGTACACTAAAACAACAAATCTTACAAAAAAAATAATTATTATTAAAATAAAATAAGCATTCTCCTTGTTTTTTCTCGTTTAAAAAGAAAATATTCTCCTAAAAATCTTTTATATTTTTAAAATGAAACATACATGAGGCAAAAATGAATAGGAATTAAAAAAAAATTAATGGAAATATACAAAACAGTGAATAAAACTTAACAAGAAATAAACCACTTCCAATGAAGTTTATAATTTATTTCCTAATTTACACAATTTTGGTAAAACATTAAAAAAAAAAAACACAGAAAAATAATTGTTTGGAAGGCCAGGAAAGGGTGGTAATTTATGGAAAATAAAATCATGCTCTTATGTATGCAATGTTATGAAAATATGAAACGTGTAAAAATGTGTTTACAATTCAATAGCGGAACTCTTTTTAAGTTTAAAAGAATCTGAATTTAAAAGAACATTTTTTCTAGCATTTTACTAAGTTTTTCATGGGCATAACGAATTTTTTGATATAAATCCTTCGAGCAACCATGTTGTATAATGGTGGAGAAACGATAGGTTCGAAAATTTTTTTCGTGATCCATATATGTTATAGCACTCATGCGAGGACACAATATGATTTTCATGTGATCTGAAAAATTAAGCTAAAAGGCGAAAAGTTTAGAATTTTATTTATAACATATTGAAGAAAGAATATACATACAATCAAGAATAAAAATTTTCTAGGAGTTTTTCCCTTCTACCATTTTTCCTATTTAAATTCAATCGCGAAAATAAGAAAAGGGAGAAAACTCCCGGGAAGTTTTTATTCGTAATGTGTTGATAGTGTCTTACCTGTACAGTGCCATTGGTTAAATGCATGACTACGGCACATGTAGTTCTGAACCAGGAATGTAAATGTGGCATACGAGATATTTGATCAGACTCAAAATTGACATTGTTGGCACCAGCCTTAACTAAATGTTCAGTCATATAACGTTTGAAATACGAAAGTAATTTCATTTTCTTATCCAAGGCTTTGGAATAATCCGAAGTAGTCATATATGATTCTTTGCCGTCTTTATCAATAAAATGGACATTGCTTAAATTTTAAAAGGCAATCGGTTAATTCAAAATTTATTAGTTTTAAAATAAAAATTTAAATTTAATTAAATTTTTCCCTAGATAATAAGTTACTTGTAAGAAATTTCTATAAAAAAATCTCGTTACATAAATTTTTACACATACAAATCTAATACAAAATACTTAGCTATAGTAAAAATTTTATACACAATTATTCTATAGAAAAATATTTAATACACAAATTTTTTTTATAAAAAAATGTTTTTACAAAAAACTCTTATATTTATGTACATGAACAAATCTTCTATAGAAAAATATAAACAGCTTAATTATGAATACAAATTCCCCGGAAGTTTTTTCCTTTTCTCATTTTTTACAATTGAATTTACATAGAAAAAATGGGGGAAGGAAGAAAACTCAAGAGGAATTGTTATTCATATGTGCATAATTGGGCTGATAAGAAAATTACAGTCTATCCTATTCATTTATGATATAATTAATTCAAGGGTTGATTGGCCTGAATTGTTATCTTAAATACCATTCAATATACCAGCTAGAAACTTGAGAAAAAATTTTAAGTTTAAAGCTCCAGTTTGTCGTACTAATTATGCTCTTAATGGCACTTTAACGAGAGCATTTCTTAATATTAATAAATTAAATTTATGCCTTCAAAAAAAATCTTATTCGCATATAGAATTTTGCACATCAAAAGATGATTTTAAGTTAATTCTTTTTAGTATTTTATAAATTTAATATATATGTATATATTCCAATTATTAACTTTTTTTAACTATGTAATATATTTTTCTATGTAAGCTAGTTGCATGGTCTGTAAGGAATTTTGTTTTCCATAGACTGAAATAAGTAAATAATATTTTCTATAGAAAAGTCTACATAGTTTTTCTATACAAAAGCTTTATAAAGAAAAATGTTTGTACATATAGAAAAATCTCGAATAAAAAATAAATTAATTTGAACAACTTTTGTGATTTTCAAAATTCGAAATTGTATTTTAACCCCAATATTCATAAAAATTATTTTAGATTTATAAAAGGGTTTATTAAACAAATTTTAATGGAAGTATTTATAAGTGTATTTTTGTTTTATTGCAAAAATGTAAAAATGAAACGTTTTATTACAAAAAAAGCCAGCAAAAAGTTTTACACCAAAAGTCACAGTTTTAACATTTTGTCAGCTCATTATTGGTTTAAAAAAATCGAGTAAGGTTATAGTATATATTTTGGATACCCCTTTCTGAATCCAAAACATGCTTCACGAAATTTGCAATTATTTTCCGTTTTAATAAAACAAGTGTTTGTCTAATGGTCGAAATTCGGCCTGTTCTGGAAATCACGTGATTTCAAATCACGTGCTTTTAAAAATCAAACGTGGAATTTGGTGATGTTCTGAACATCACACCGTTTTTGTGTTTCTCTATGTGCTTTCGGCAATTGAAAATCACACCGAAACACACAAAAACGGAACACCCAAATATCACACATGTGATTCGAAATCACGTGATTTTCAGAACAGGCCTGTATAACTCTGAAAATATTGAACAGATTTTTATAAAATATATATTATGCACTTCTGGCAGTAAATACCTTTAAAGTGGTGTATTTTTTATTCTAGTCCCTTGGCAAACTGTTAACTTAACTGTTTTTCCTTAGCCGATTTATATATATAGATATGCACTATTAACATTCATGAACGTTTAAAAAAAAATTCAATTTTGTTTCACAACATATGCAAAAGGAAACTTCATGCAAATCCTCATTGCCGCTTTTCTTCACATCAATTTTTTGGTATATGCGCCAAACCAACAATGAGCTGACGATTTAAAAAGTGTAAACAAATCAGGTTTTAAAGTTGCAACAATTCAATTTTGAAAGCGTTAGCAAAAAAATAAGCGTCAAATTGTATGTGGTTGCGACTCTAATAAAAATGTTATTTTTCACAAAATTTACATCTCTTTTAAATATGTATAACAAAAAGAACTTAAATTTACATCTCTTTTACTGCTTACTTCACCATGAGTGCAATTTTCCATTTTTGCAATAAAAAAAATCAGCTGAATACCCTAATTTATGTACTTACATTTGATTTGGCAATAATATGAGTTTGGTGGTATCATTAAACATAACACCAATACCCTCATCGCACAATTGATACCCAAAGCCATATTTATCACTGTAGTCCACCCATTTGGAAATCCAAAACAAGGGCTGAGCGGCAGGATCAGTATTCTCATCACCCAAATTGCCTTGCAACAAGCGGGGCTTAAAAAAATAATTAAATTAAAAAAAAATTCTATACATAAGAAATCACCTTCAAACTTACTTTGGCGTTTAAAAGATTTGTAATCTGTTGCTGTAAACTTTGTATATCACTGCGATAGTCCTCGTTATGCCGGCAAGCTTGAGCCGAAGCTGTGATGGCATCATGCAAATTATTTTTAAGGAATGTCGATTCCAAGCGTGTATCATCCTTGAGACCATTCAATTCTGTCAAAGGTTTACGTGGAACCATCTCATGATCTATGGTATCGTTGAGTTCCAGACGTGGTGCCATTGTTAGGCAAGAGCTCGGCAAGAACGTTGGAACTGGTGAGCTACTAAGGAACTCAAATTTCAATAAATCACCTATAGTGGGACGATTTTCAGGATTTGATTGCAACATCGCTACAACCATATCGGCGGCAGCTTTACGTAAATAACTGGGTACACGATAATCACATTTCTTAATTTTCGAATAGGTATCCTTAAGAGTTTTTGTCTCAAAGGGCGGTTGGCCTACAAGCAGAGTGTACATAACACAACCAATAGACCATATGTCCACTTCATATGAATGGCCCTTTTTAGTTAAAATTTCAGGAGCAATATAGTTCGGTGTTCCACACAGCGTCTTTTTGCGTTCGCCTTCGTATTCAATTCGCGTAGCCAAACCAAAGTCGCCAATTTTAACATGTAACATATCGTTTAAAAATAAATTACCCAATTTTAAATCGCGATGTATAATACGATTGTCGTGTAAATACTTAACACCTTGTATTATTTGATAGATATAGTAACGACACTCGTATTCGGTAATAGTTTTTCTACGTTTATGTAATTCCATCATAGACTAAAAAGCGAATTTAAATAAAAAGATCATAAAATCTATTTTCGTAAATAATTCAAGTTAAATGTACTTCTTACTCTTTTCTTACACAATTCCAGTACAATATAAATATTGGAACTATCTTCAAAGAAACCATGAAACTTTACAATATTGGGATGATTGAGACTACGATGAATGGTTATTTCTTGGGTCATTTTCTCTTTTTGATTGTGTTTCATCATCAGTTTTTTGGACACAATTTTGCCGGCATAAACATCATTTGTGACCACATCAATGATTTCGTAACATTTTGCAAAACCACCCTAGAAAAGAATAGTGGGTATCATCATTTTTTTTATAGAAAACCAGCTTATACACACGAATTTTCGCAAAAAACATTTCGTACACATACACTAAATTTTTGGTTTAAGAAATAAATTGTTATATGTATACCTATACTATCAGGTATGTGATGGAAATCGATCGACTTCAAAACGAACGTTTTTAAAAGGTGTGATGAATTTCGAGGGATTTTAAAATCCATTTCTAAATTAAAGGATTAAGTTTTCGGTCAGAATACAATTCAGTTAACGTATAAAATATAATATTTAAAAGAATAAAGACTGAAAATAAAAGGAGCATGTATTTAAAATCCATGTTAAAAGATACTAAAAACGATATTTTCGGTTTCAAATCGTTTCGTTTTTAAAATCGATTTCCATCACATACCTGTATAACATCTTTTCTACTAAGAATACTGTTTAATCAAATTTAGCTTTAGACTCAAACTTTTCTATAAAAAAAAAATTATAGAGAAACTTTTAAAGATATCAATTTCATACAAATTACTCTATATTAAAGTATAAAATTATTTTCAAACCAGTGTATATGTACATATATAGCTGTATTGCATACAAACACAGTTTTTTTGGCTCAAGTATTTACTTGCTATTATTAATTCGCGCTGAATTACAGTAATGAAAAAAAAAACAACAAGAGTCGCAGGTTGTATGGATTGCTTAAATGTGACTTTTTCGGCTAATTAAATGCCTTTATGTCGAAATTTGTGTATGTTTACATAGGGATTGAACATTAAATAAGTCAAATGTAAAAAATTATAATATTATAGAAAATAAACATGAATTGAATTGAAAAAAAATTTGTAATGTTGTAAAAAAAAATACCGATAGTAGAAAATATCGATAGTATCCCAGCACTAGTCTGAGAAAACCGAACAGACTGCTGGATAAAGCGTGCTTAAAAAGTCCGCTGATAGGCAGGAGTAGGGTCTGCATTAGAACTATTACAGGTATTATCACGGGCCACTGCATGAAAGGCAGAATGGCGGTGAGATTTGACTTGTCGAATAATCTCAGGTTGTGTGAGGACCCAGAAGAGTTGGAGACAGTTGAACACATTTTGTGCCACTATCCAAGGCTGCAGAAAAGCAGGATGAGAAGTCTTAGTTGCAGATTCTTAGGGTAGATTGTGTGATGTCTCGGGCTGTATGTAATCAGCCGTTGTGTCTTACTTACTCGTTAACAACGCCTTACACAATAAGGCCGAATTAGTTTGCACCGAGACATCAGGTGATTGAACTTGTAAGGTAACGTCAGCAAGCAAAAAAGCTTGTATTTTAGTCCCATGTTGCCAAATGTTTCCAATTTATGCTACTTAATGTAGACCAAGTTGCGCATAACACCAAAATACAAAAAAGCAAATTATACATAGGTATCTAGGTATATAAGCTTTTGAGTACCAATTACAATTGCTTGTTGGCGTTACGTTACAAAAAGTTGACTTTTCTTTGGAAATGCCTATGCCTTTAGTTTTTCTTGTACAATTACCTTTAATTCGAGTACACACACATATCAATAAGTGGTCGGGGCATTTTTTGGGGTCCAGGGGGCCCCACGGGCCTCAGTACCCTTAAATTTTAATTATGGTTTTTTCTCTTTTTATTCTGAATCGGGTGGCATATTTTTTTTATTTTATTTTCGTACGCCCCGTAAAGTGCACTTCAGCCCAGTTTTCTATTAAAAAACAATTATATCAAAAATTTCTATAGCAAAACATAACTAAATATTAAATACATTTCGATATAAATAATTTATAACAATTTTTTTTTTAAATCCCTTTGAAATTATCGATTATAATTAACGTATATTTTCAAATCAGTTTATATATACAACTCTGTTTGCCTGTTTTATAACATCCCTGAATTATTCACAAAAACACAAATAAATACTGAGATGTCTAAATTTTAAACGAGCCCGCTGCAAGGATCACTACAAACAAGCGAATGCAAGCATCAGAAGAAAACAAATATTTCCAAAGAAATTAAAAGATCTTTAACTTTTTTTACTCACCTTTCCAAAGAAGCGCATACGTTTGTAGGTTCTATTATTAGAGGAATCATAAAGTCTTTCCGGAATTTCCGAGACTTTCTCATCAAGTTTTGTGGCCATTTTTGCAGTTTTCCCCAAAAAATTATTGAAACTTCTTTTTTACGACAAAAAAAAATAGCTCAAAATGTAGACAAATTATTTACACAAAATTAAAAAATATTTTTTGTAGTTTGTATCAAATTTTGATTTTTCAATAAAAATATATGTAGTACAAAAAAAAAACAGAAAACTCAACACGTTTAAATAAATTAACAAAAATACAAATTTTTCCTTTGTTTTAATTTAAAAGAAAACGCACTCAACAAAAATTAAATATTTCTAATCCATAGGTCTTAATTTTTTTTTAATTTTCCCTTTTTCACAATTTTATTCCTTCTAAATTTTAAACAACTGCAGCGCGCGGTTTGAAAAAGCAGAAAAGCAAAAAAAAAGAGTAGCAATCTTTCAAAGAATTTCAGCGAATGATTTTTTTGGCCAACAATTTTCTACTCGATAATAAAATAATGCTTGTAAAAAAAACAACAAAATACACAGCAAAAACATAGTACTAAAACAACAACACCGATGAAAACAACCGTTTGCAAAGAAATTCAAAATCAACCAACAACAATGCAAAGAGAACTAGCAGCGAATAAAGAAGAAAACAGTAAAAACATGCCAGATGTTTTTACAGAGCATTTTTATCAGCGTTGCCATTTCCGAATATTTATTACAAAAATGTAATGCATACATATTTCTAAAAGAAAAATTAATATCAAATATTTTTAAGTTTCTGCAATCTCTTTTATTTTATGGTCATACCAAAATAAAATTTTGTAAAATTAATAATTACGTTGAATAACAACATTAAAAAAAAAATACTTTTGATGGAGGGTTTCTCATGAAAACTACATGAATTCATATAGAGACGGGCTCTAACTAAAATAGCCTTCATCTTTGGCTCAAAATAATAACTTTTAATCATAAGGTTTACGTGAGCATTTAACTTTTTTTGTGATATCTTCACTAATGTATTTCTGGATCATACTTTTACTACTTACTCAAAAAAAATATACAAAATAAGTGGCAGTTTGTTGGCAAGCGAGGTGAAGGAAATGCTTTTTTGTTGGCGTTCAGTTTCAACCAGCTACAGCCCAGCACTAGCAGCACGAAACCAATGCGTGCACACTTAAAAAACAGGCGTTTCCCCTTTTTTTTAAGTTTTTTTTTTGTTTAATTTTTGACAAGGCCACAAGGAAAAAAATAGCCAGCTATGTATAGCAAATCCAATAAAAGGTAATTTGCTCTTGATTGTTAATATTTTGTTTTGTTTTTTAATGTTAAACCTGTTCTAAAAATCCCAATAAACCGTGTGATTTTCAGAACACCACCAAATCACACTTGTGATCTTGAAAGCACGTGTTTTGAAATCACGTGATTTTCAGAACAGGCCTGTAAAGCTTCTATGCATAGCTGGCCTTTGGCCGGCCGCGAGGATTTTCTCCTCTATGGTATTACACATATCTGCTTTGGTAACTAATGCTTCTCTTCATCGGCCTTCGGACCGGGCGCAAAGATTTTTTCCTCTATGATATATCAAACACCGACTTCACTAACTAAAGCTGCTCTGCATCTAAAAGGATACTTAAATTAGTCAGACAGGAAAATAATATTGATTGTAGCGGCCTGTTTTAAAACATTGCCACTTCACAACCAAAACACTTTCTGTATCTTTCTTCGAAAACTGCCCACGCAAATGATTTGGCAATTTTTCTAACGTCACTTTTTTCATCTCTGTATGCTCTGTGCCACGGGCCTCAGCACCCTTTAATATTAATTTTGTTTGTTTTTTAATTCCAGAGGAGGTCCAATTTTTTTCGTGTGTCCTGTAAACTGCACTTTTGCCCCTTTTAAATATATGTATATTGTGTAATTTAATATAGTTTTACCCTACGTTTCCACATGCAAGTACATATACATAACAAAAGTTCTGTATATGTATTATCAACGAAAAACAGCCGATTGGCTGAGTGAAAAAAATTGTGTGAATTTTAGTGAAAAAGTGTGAGTGGATTGAGTTTTTCGAACTTGCATTTGAATATCGAAATGGGGGGTTAAATAAACATCTATGTAGTTTTTTGTTCCACTGTGGCAGCACTGATGTTTCTGTACTCGTTAGTTTTTGGTTGTAAACCTGTCGATCAGAATGTACTAATAATAAAGTGGCCTCACAAGCGCAGCTGTTTGCAGTGATTTTCTTCGTGTGTGACGTTTGTCGTCATTTTTTTGGTTTAATTACATTTTTTATAAAGGCATGTTGACATTTGCCGTCTCAATTCTAGCAACAAAATGCCTGTTGCAAGGCCCATTGAAAAGGTCTGTGCAAGAAGCCTGATGATCATTGCTTATGTTTTTTTTAGTTGTCAAAAGTTGTGTACATTTTGCTTACATGTGCATGTATACGTTTGTTTACGTTTATGGTATGCCACACATACACGTTTTTTCCTTTTGCTTTGTATATGTGGTAGTAAATTTTTGACAAATAAAAAGAATAGTTTTTTGTTTTTGTACAAGTAAGCAGACCTGATAGATGGGCCTTGGCCTGTTGTTTTTTCTATTGTTTCATTGTTGTAGTACTGAGGCCACTTTGTTAATGAAATGAAGTGTTCGGTCACAATCGGTCATTTTTTTCTATCATTTTCTTAACACCAAAATGAAAAATGTGACTACTCGCTCATTCGTTTCTTGTAGGGTAGGAAACCAATATCGTAACAACGAATTTTTTAAATCATACTTTTTCGACGCCAATAGTACTAAATTATGTTTTATAATTTTATTTATTTTATTTTTCTAAACAAAAATTTAATACAACAAAAACAAAAGGTACTCAAAATTCATTTGTGCATGTAAAGCATAGAAAAAAAATAATAATAAATACATACATGTTCATTAATTATACATATATAATAGGGTCGTTCAAATATTAATTTCGAGCCCCCGGAGTTTTCAAAATAGGTTGTTTCCCAAAATATTCAAGAATAGAGGCAAGCAATATTTTATTTACTCTAGCCGAACCTGTATGATGCAGTTTTTTTTGATCGACTTTTTGTGGAAAATTAACGCAATTGTTGTGAAAATGGACGAAAATTTCTCAAAATGCAATCTCAAATTTTAAAATGACAATAAAAATTTTTTGCGTTCTAAAAAAATGTGCATACGAGAATTGCATTTCCGAAATTATTATATTTACAATTTTTAACATGTCTTGCAGAAAGAGAAGACATTTTATAAGCTGGAGTAGAAAAAAAAGAAATTTAATTTAGCGCTTGTAAAATCTCTTTCAATATAATATAGAGTGGCTCTCACTGTTTCAAAATTCTGTTGATTACTTCTTGACGTGACAACTAACTATCTTGTTGACAAATATTTCAAAATAATATGAGTATCTTTTAAAAACTTGTCAATATCATCAGAAAATGCACGCTTATATGCTGTGATACTAAATTTAGAATGTGGCATGTGCAATCGCAGAATGAACAAGTGCAAAAATCTATTTACAATAGCAGTGTGGTGTTTGGTACAAATGGTCTTGCAAAAGAACAAATGCAAAATATCATAGCTGCTTTGTTAAATGCAACAACAACAAAAACAGAGTTTCCGTTAGATTTCATAAAAAAAGCTGCGAAATTTTGCATTTTCACAAGACCAATTTGCACCAAACACTGAACTTTGCTTATATTCATTGCACGGTCTAACCAAAAGGTCTGCGCAAGAAGCCAAATGTTTATTTAGTTTATTCCTTAACGATGTCAAAAGTTGTTTACATTTTCTTTATACATGTATATTTCTGTTTACGTTTTTGGTTTTTTGTCACACATACATGCACACAAAACACATTTTTCCTTTTGGAATTTTACACAAACAAAATGTCTGTTGTTTTGTTGTAGAGGTAAGCAGACCTATTGGATAGGCCTTGATTGGCAGTAAATACGAGTTGTTTGGAAATATGTAGTACCAAATAAGCAACGGGAGTACCAGCGTACTTTTTAGTTTTGAATTGTACCAAAAAAAGTAAAATTGTACCAACTTTATCAACCGTAATTGAAATCGAATTTTTGAAAGTGTTATCTCTTTTATTTTAAAAGTAAACAAAAACAAGAAAAAATAAAAAGGTAGTAATCTACGCCAAATGATGACTTTTTGCTCTTGCATTGTTTGTCCAATCTTATGTCAAAGTTTTGTTTATGTTTTCAACAAGTCCACCTTTTGTGTTGTGATTAGTGTATTTTATTAAAGTTTTTGATAATTTTAATTAAAAAAAGATATTGACCATTATTAAATAAAAATTGTCTAAGAATGTATTTATTTCGTCAAGTTCAGCGACACGCCTTGATTTTTGTTTAAAATAATTTTTGGGGTATCCTGAGACAAATTTCTATTTTTGTGGTAGCGATGCCACCTGCATATTTTCTCCTTGAAAAAAACTGTTAGAGTTGCCAAATTAAAAATTTTAAATGATTAAATGAAAACCCCAACAAACGTTCTTAGAGAACAATAATAACAGAAATAAAACAAGTAAGAAAGTATAATCGGCTATACTAAGATATAAACTGGAACTGTCATGAATAGGTCATTCAGATTCCCGGATGAGTGCAGTGTCTTCCAGGCTGAGATCCTAGCGATCTGGAGGGCGATACTGGATCACATTGTAGGGGAATCTGTGGTGACAATTTACGTCGGTAGTCTGGCAGCGCTGGTGTATTTACATAAGGTAAACTCGTTTCTACAACAAGTACAACATGATAAAAACAACAGGCCAAATCGTTTTTGTATTTTGAACCGAGACGTAAAAGAAGCAACACTTCCTTCAAAATAAAAACAAAAATTGAAAAAAAAACAACAACTAGCCATAAGTATGTAAACAAACATAAACAACTTTTGACGTTTGGGTTCTAAATGGGGTAAACAGCTGACAAACATATGGGCCAACGAATCTACGTTGTGTAAATATACCTTGGATCATGCCAAGGCGAATTAGCTACAGGTGGTGTCGAAACGCCTTCTGATTTTGACAACTCAAGCCTATTTGTTTTGATTTGTTAGTGTGTTGCTAAGAATGGTTGACATTTCCAGCCGTAAACACTAACAATGCAATACAAAGCCCCCTATCAAGGCGAATTCAAACAGGTAAACTCATCTCGTCAGCCGTTCATCAGCTGTTTCAAAATATGATTTTGTTTTGAGAAGTTGATTGAAAAGTGCTAAATATATTATTTTTATAATAAAAATATTTCAAAACTGCGAATGATTGAAGTGAATTTAATAATATCTTTTATAAAAAACAGCTAACCATAAAATTGCAAAAACAAAATACATGGGGCTTTTTGTAGTTGTAGAGTTGCACTTACCTGTTATGAATTCGCCTTGCCCCCTATGTTGTTTCTGCTGTTTTTGGATTGTTGTAGTTCCGACACCACCTGTAGTTGAATTCGCCTTGAATCGTGCCTAGTCGCACGGTGTAGGAATACTCTGAGAGAGCTCTTGTAGGTATTCACGGTAAGGCTGTGTTGGATACCAGGACACTGCAAGATGGATGGTAATGAGGTGGCGGCCGAACTCGAGAGGCTTCGAACTTGAATAAGGGATAAGGGACGGGGGTAACAACCGTTAACCGGTCCTGGAGGGATAGAACGGATTGCAGGGTGTCTAGGGGATCATGGCCCGACTTGGACGCAGAGGCAACCAAGGTTCTATTAGCATTGGATAGCAGTGGTCTCAGGAATCCTTTAGGGTTCTTGAGGGGTCGTTGTTCTGTTAGGGCTTTTACGAGGAAATCGGACAATACCATACCGGACTTCTGCAGGTTTTCGAGGATTCTGAGCATATACTGTGCCGCTGTCCTAGGATGCACGGTCTCAGGTAGTATTGGCTAGAAGATAGATTTCACGGAGAACTGGGGTGTATCGCTGGATGTAATCCAGTCGATCATCTGAGGATTGTCAGGAAAATATGACGGTTTTTTCTGATAAGGGATTTTTTGTTCTATGTTGTATCTATTAACTATCTTAAATTCATCTGTCATGTCCTTTCTTCACTTCTCTCTATATATTAGAGGCATTCAAAATGAACCGCATTGGTCTCCAAGTGTAGGTGTGCCCTTGGGCGCCTTACCCTTCTTAAACTAACCTAACTACTGTCGGTCAAGCCCGACCATATAATACCCTACACTACAGTATACAAGAAGAAATTTTTGCGAGTGTACCTGATTTTTGTAATAGAGGAAAACATTAATTTCTTTTATTGTCACAAGCACCAAGCCAACTGAAAATGGTAAGAATCGGTCAATAATTTCACATAGGGCTCCACACAAACTTCTTTTCGTAATAGAGTCTTTGTGCCCGTAAGCTATCTTTTAATGTTGATACATACTATTTAAATTAAATTTCGTCCGAAATTATCTTATTGCTTACTTGTTTTAAGATAAATTTGTGTACCTACTATGTTTTTTTTTTTTTGGAAATTTTTTGAATTAGAGACTTTTCTTTCGAAAATGTTGTCTATAACACTGTTATCAATAGCAATATTTATTAAATTTAGTTAGTTTTAAATTGTGTTTCAATACCTTGTTTTTGTTTTTTATTATGGTTAATTATTATTTTCACACATCATATCTTTCACTCCAATGACAATTATTTTGTATTATGTACTACAATAGTATTTTTTATTTATTTAAAAAGTAACTTAACCAAAATAACGCGGCGTTATGATGATGCTGATCAAATCCATACAAATGATTTACTGACTGCCTGAATTTTTTTATTTGTGTGTTGAGTGCTGGCTTTTTAAATCTTAAAAGAAGCCCTTGTTAAAATTTACTTAATTCTTTAATTTTAATAATTATTAAATGTAATTCTTAAAGGAAAATATTTTGTAATGATATTTAATTATGTTTGTTTTATTACAAATATGTTCTTTTTGTTTTATTATAATTTATTCTCATTTAAGAAGTTAATTATTAAAGATAATTTTGTTGGTACCACTTTTAATTAATATGGATTTATTTTAATTTTTTTTAGATAAGGGATAAATGGGGGTGGAAAACAAAACAGGATATAGTTTAAAAACTAAAAAAAAAAATGCAAGAAAGCTGCTACTAATTTTAGTATGGTGGTGGTTGGTATTGATGATGATGGTAATAAGGATTATACCAAAAATTTCAGCTCGATGTTGTGCTCGTACACTGACGTTGCTGTCGTAGCCATTCAACAAATTCATCCAACATAACAGGCCCTTAAAAAGAAGTTAAATTAAGAACAACACTTAAGATCTCTAGAAAAATTTCAACGTACATGCTCCATCGATATCATAATTTGTTAAATCATTATTTATGGTGCGTGAAAATTCCAGTATATTACACCACTGATCCTTATTTATGACTTTGTACTTTGATTGATCTAGGAATTGTGCAAACTGAAGATACAAAGGCCAATGTTTACCCAGTAACAATTGTAGCATAGCCTTTGCTGTATTTATATCCATACTACGCTGATCCGAATCCTTAAAACAATAATTAAAAACTGTTTTTAAAATTTTTAAGGAAAAATTGAGAATTGTTTTCAAATAAACAACTAGAAATGAATTAGAGCTCATTAAAAAAAGCTAAACCAGAATTGAGCTAGAATACCAACAAGAACTGAACAGGAATTGAACTAGAACTTTAATAGAACAAGGAATTAACTAGAACTCAACTTCAACTTAATCTATCTATCTACATAGATGTATATGTATATATAAAATTGTAACGTTACTGACTGATTCATTATCGCACAGCCTAAGCCACTGAAGCTAAAAACTGGAAAATTGGACAGGAGGTTGGTATCTCCCAAAATCGATACACTAAGGCGGGATTTTTGAAAATTCGAATGTTTAGGGGGTAAATTCGGCAAGAGCTGTGAAGTCTGATTTTTGATTTACGGTCTGCGGTCTGCGGGCGGAGGGGCGTGGCAAAATCCAATATGTATACAAAATGGTATGAGAACGGCTGGGCCGATTTCTGAAAAAATTTTTGTCAGTTGTTCGTATTTTCGAGGAGAAGGTTTTTACGGGAGAAAATCCGTTCGGAAAAGTAGAAAATTTGCAAAAAGCGAAAATGGAGTTTTTGTATGAAATTTTGTGTGAAATTATTCCTTAATAGTTTTCCAAATCAAACAATAGAAAGTTCTTAGTGTAAATCATGGAAAATTGAGGAAAATGCGAAAAGTCGGAAAATTGGAAAAATCGAAAATTGATTTTTTTGTCAAAGTTTTTCTTGGGATTCAAAAATTAATTAACAAGATTTTTTTGTGTTTTATTATTCCTTAATGGCTTTCCAAATGAAAAAATAGAAATACGTTGACTTAGACTTTACTCAATCTGATAGGTGTCATTTTGGAATTTAAAATTGGGGCGAGACGAAGTTCGCAGTAAAACCGGGAAAATTCGGTAACCTTATATCTCCAAAACTAAAAGAGATAAAAAAATATAAAACTAATCGTTGTTCTTTAAAAAAAATAAGCGGACAGGTGTCTTGTACTTTTTTGAAATTCGGCCCTAATAGGGAGTAAACGGGTAAAACCTGAATTTTGGTACTTTTTTGACACCCCATCTTTCTTTTGAACCAATAATCATAGAAACAATGTTAATACCACATTCGAAACTTACCAAAAAAATACGAATACGAATTTGGTAATTTGGAAATTAGAACATTTAAGGGGTGAAAATCGTACATTTTTATCCATTCATTGACATATTCGTACTAAATTTTTGGCTGTCACTACAATACTGAAATGTTTGATACTTTAAGGGGGGAAAAAATAGTACCCAAAAAAGGATAGAGGGGCAATTTTATATTTTTCTTTAGCTTTTTTGTTCTACAACTGGTATTTTTTTCAATAAATTTGGCACAAAGGAAAAGGATACGCTAACGAAGTAGCGGGTTAAATGCTAGTTATAGTTAATATTGTACCTATAAACATAAAATTCAACGTCCAAGGTCCTAAGTGAATGAAACGTGGAAGGTGCTTTATGAATGAGAATCTGTAAGAGCGTTAAATGCTAGTTATAGTTAATATTGTACCTATAAACATAAAATTCAACGTGCAAGGTCCTGAGTGAATGAAACGTGGAAGGTCCTTAATGAATGAGAATCTGTAAGAGGGCTTTTGGTACTTTTTTGTCCTTTAACTGGAACTTCTGAATTTCCGTTAGTATTGGACCTAGAACATAAAATTAAACATGCAAGGTCCTCAGTGAATCAGAATCTGTAAGAGAAATTTGTTTGGAACTTTTTTGTTCTTTGACCGGAACTTTTTGAATTTTCGTTAGTATTGGGCCTAGAAACATAAAATTGTATATGCAAGGTCCTGAGTGAATGAAAATCTGTAAAAGGGATCTTTTTGGTAATTTGTCGTTCTTTAACTGGTACTTTTTTTAATTTTCGTAAATTTTTGCATATAAATATAAATGTATGTATGTATGTATATACATACGTAGTATGTCCACGAACGAAAGGGAGACGCTCACGAAGTAGAGTAATAAATGCTAGTTCAAAATAAGATAGAACTGAAAATTCTTTAACCAAAAAGATTCTGGTGACATTTTTAAAAAAATTTTTTATATTGATAAATATTTTTCAATAAAACCACTTCTTGTGAAAATTATTAGTTAAAAATTTTATTTAAATTTCTTTTAGTAAAAATTGTTTTCAGTTAAAAAATTTTCAAGTAAAAAATTTTGATTGAAAATCTTTTTGGCAAAAAGTTTTTGATATGTTGCGAAATTTTTTTGTCTCAAAGTTTTTTGAAAAAAAAAAAATTATAATAAAATTACATATTATGTAGGTTAAAAATTAAGTTAAAAAACTATTATTTTAAGTTAAAAAAATTTTTGGTGATAATTTTTTATTAATAAAAAATTTTGTTGTAAACTTTTTTGCCAAAAATTTATATGGTTAAAATTTTTTAATTAAAAATATTTTGTAAAATTTTATTGGTTAAAAAATTAATTAACCAACCGCACGAAAGAATTTTTTATAACAAATTTCTACTTACCTTAGCAAAATCATATGCATAACGATATATACTTTTAAATATATTTGGATCATTCAATATACTCTTTAAATAGTCCAGTTTTGATTGCATTTTAAGTGCAGAATCACATTCTAATTCAGTTAAACCCTTTAACCATTCATACTGACTAAAGAAACCCATTTGTGTGGCACCCATTTTATAGGCCAATACCAACATCACAACATTTTCTGGGTTAACACCAATATCTTCACAAAATTTTTCCATACCATCGGGACCTTAGATAAAAAAAAAACAATTATGCTTGAATTAATAATTAATATATTAAAAATTTACCAAGTGTATCTGGCTCGTCGGGATTTGTATACTCTCTAAACCATGCTAAGCATCTTTTATGACTGAAAGAATCTTCAGATTTTATATGACGCCTGAAAAGTAAAAAATTAATATTAAAAATTTTTTTATAAACTTTCCTTTTACTTTGCCATTATTTTTATGCAAAATTTAAGGGTTTTATTATTTTGCCTTTCTTTTAATTTGTTTCTGTTTATAAGCTAAAAATAGTTTTTATATTATTTGAGCAGCTAAATTTTTTAAACAATTGCCAACAAATTATTATTTACAATAACACAAGGTGTCTTCAAATTCAAAATCATGATCATGTTAATTTAAAGACATTGACAGTTGAGAAAAATAAAAGAGCTGAGAGCGGAGAGCGGAGAGGGCTGTTACTGCAAACAACGGTCAAGGAGAGAATAACGAGACATTTTTAACCAAAATTAATTAAAGAAAATATGGAGAGCATAAATATATTTTGATTTCACATTAACAAAACAATTGTGTAGGTGGTTCAAAAATATTTGTTTTGAATGCTTAAGGAAATTAATTTATTATTTAAAGCTATTGATTAATAATTAAAAGTAATATTTAAACATAAATTCGATTTTTTGAACTAAACGAAAATATTAAAAAGCTTGTTAATATTTGTTTTATATATCGCTCCCTAAATACTAAAGGGTCACAACTCAAAATTTTTCAATTTTCACTTTTTGTAAGAAATCGATGCACAGTGATCATATCTAACCACTGTATACATTTAAGATCAATTTCTCTAGTAGTTTGCGAAGAAAACACAATTTTATCCTTCTTTGTAGTATTAGAGTACATATAAAAAGAAACCCGTTTTGTGTCTCTACTGAAAATTTAAGAATTTTGAGTTGTGACCCTTTAGTATTTAGGGTGCGATATGTATGTAACTTGAAAATGAATTAAAAACTGAATCGATGGGCTCAGCAGCTCGCACTCTTTAAACTTTATGTTAAACAATTTCATTTATTATATTACTCTAATAAAATTAAAAATTTCAAAATTAGGGCAAAATTAACCACACAAATTTCTTGCCAAACCTATAAAAAATTTACATTTGTAAAAATATTTTATGTTGTTAATTGCAGTTTAGACAAAAATTTGAGGCATGTTTGTAGAATTAATAAAACTTTTTAATATTTGGCAGACATGTTTGATATTTGTCAATCTTTTTGTGCCGTCTAATGCTAAATGGATTAATTTCAGCGAAAAGTTTGCAGAGTGAAGACGTCAAAAAATTAGCATTTAAATCATTTACACTAGTAAGTTAAAAATTCTCTTAGCAGTATTGTTTGCTACAAAACAACTTGTGGTTTAAATCACATTTAATATAAATTCTTTGACTTTATTCTATATTTCTTTCTGTTTTAAGCAAAAAGCGAAAAAATTGACGCAGCACTATCGCCGTCTGCATTCAATAATTAATGTTTGTTCGAAATATGATTGTGTTGTTTATTGGCAAACACAAAACGGAAACAAATGGTGTGTTCAGGGTTGCCATTGTAAATATCGAAAAAGTGTCATAAAAAGGGTATTTAAGAAAAAAAGGGCCAAAAAGGTGTATTTTAAAGTAAAATGGGGTTTATAAGTATGTATTAATTAAATACATTAGACTAAATTAAAATTAAATGTACATACTTGAATTATAAATCAATGTTAAAACTAAACAACAATTCACAGGTACATTCTAATATTAGTCATATTATCAAAAAAAGAAGTTACTTTTACAAAAACCTTTGATAATGCTTATCACTTTTTAGAAATACTTATTCCATATTTTGTAATTAATTCTTTACTTGGAGCCCATTCTTTCAGCTCCGATTCAAGCAAATTAAGAGAGGAAAGCATGGACTCACAAGTTTATATTTTAAGTTTGCTTGTAAATACAACATTTATCGGAGCATATGTGACATAAATATAAGCCACCCAAGGCTACATAAATGTTGGGGTCTTCGGAAACCCCATTTCAACAGACTTATAAGGAAAGATGGACATCGGTAAATCAACTGCTACTCATAAGGACCCATAATATATATATATATATATATAATTTATAGGGCCTTAAATCAATATTGTAGAAACTACAAATGGAATGACAAATTTATATAGTAGATTTATACCATTTAACCTTCGGTGAAATGTATAAAAAATAAGATAAGCTACTTTATGGCTACATTATTTATAAAATAAAATTGATCAATATTTTTAGCATTAAAAGAGAAAGCAATAAAATGTAGTCTATTTTAGGGCAACAGTTTAATTAAATAAGTAAAATATGAATAACTAACACTAACGTTATGGCTTTAGAGAACATTTTTGTATTAAAATGGCTTATCAGCAGGGAAACCATAAATATGCAATTGCATGTTTTCCCTTATGCGAACAATGAAGGCAGAAACAGTATATTTATCCGTTTTAGAGCTTTATATGCATTTGGGCATCGATTTGTTAGTGCATATTTTTTGCATATTTTAGCTAAGAGTTTTCGCAGGATTTTTTTGGGTTTATAGTGCATATTTCACCTTTTAAAAGCATATTTTGGTACATGTTCAATTTGTTAAACTGCCTAAAATACTTTCGCTGCGTATAAAAAAAGGACATTCATACATACATTTAATTAATCTACAATTGTAAGCTTGTTAAATTATTTAAAACTGTGAAACTTTACACATAAGCAATAATTATGGAGTAAGCAATAACATACATACTTAGAAATCTAGACCCATCTTCTAGTATACCCAGTATTGGGCAAAATACATGGTTGGGGTATTTAAAATACAAAATACTTGCTGGCCATGTATTTAAAATACAAAATACTTTCAGGTTATGTATTTAAAAACAAAATACTTACACATCTGTATGTATTTAAAATACAAAATACTTCCATTTATTGTACGTATTTCAAATACAAAATACTTCCGCGTCATGTAAATGTATGTATTTAAAATACGAAATACACAATTTTTATTCAAACCAAAAAATACATTAGATAAAACTAATTAGCAAAACAATTGCCTTTCAAAAATATCAGATTTTTTAATGTAGCATCAGACAAACAGTTTCTTGTTGGAGAATAAATGAAACCTGCAGTAAAAAATAATCATTCTACAGGTCCTGATGAGCACAAACTTTTATAAAATTCTATGAATACTCTTTTTATATTTGGATAGCTGTCAAGAGTGATAATGTCTTTGCACTTGGAAACTGACAAATTCCAACTCCAAATTTGATGTGCTAGATTCACCATCATTCCTATCTACGAAAACAACAAAATCATCGGCTTCTTTAGCGGTGCTTCTACCTCTGATATTTTTTATATTTTGGTAGTTACGTTTTTTTTTTAGCGATTCTAGGTTTTGGTAGGTCAAATTGCAAACAACCATCAATAAACTGACAAAATATATTTTGTAAACTATGTTTTTAAAATACAAAATCAAAAATTTCACATAGTCCCATATAAACTTATTTTCGAAATAGACTCTTTGTGCCATAAACCATCTAATTATATTCACTCCTATCGCGAATTAAAATACCTTGGGAGTTTTTCCCCTTTTTCCATTTTTCCTATGTTAATTCAATTGTAAAAATGGGAAAAGGGAAAAAACTCCCAAGGAATTTTTATTCACGATAGGGGTGATTATGTCTTTAAAACCCTTTAAACCTAACAATCTCATACAGATGTGTCGATATCACGACAACGACCATATAAAACACATACAAAGCTTGTCGTATTTATGTCGTTAACGTCATTGATAATACCAATTTCGAAAAACGACTGTTTTTTACTACGACACTCATAATAACGCCAAATATTCGGCACAAATAACTCTAATATGCAATCTAAGCTCAAAAAAAACTTTGTTTTGATGATCCCATCGGTTCCCAATAGGGTGCAATTCCGAAAAGTCGTCATTTTATATTGTAGTGTTTTGGTATTACCGATTAAACATTTTAGGCATGTTTTTAATTGCAAATATATTTAATTTGTTAAATATTTTGTTTTCAAATAAGCAATGGAGCATATTTTTAACAATTTTTATGGGATATTTTCAAGTTTTTATGAGCACAAAACAATTTTTTTGTGGAACATATATCTGTTTTAATATTATTTTACACATTTTTCTCTTTAACAAGTCATAAAAAGATTATAGTTTCGCTTTCCAATTTTAATTTTAATTTTTACCTACCTGCTAGTATTTTGTGCTGTTGCTGTCGTATATGAATTACGTAGTCTTTTCGAAGTTTGACGATCATCTTCTCCCATATCGTGATTGGAACGACGTTTACCGCGGGGCATGGCTATAAACTGCTTTCTTACTGTCTCTTTTATCAAATATAAGGAATGCGTGACGATTTAAATGCAATATAAACTAATAAATATATTTTTTTGACAAATTGTAATAAAAAAAAAATTTGTAGAATGCTGCAAGGAGAAAATCAAACTTAAAACTAAAGCATACTTTTTGGATAAATAAAAATTTACCTTTTTTAACCAAAATGCATCAAAAAGATTAACTTATCTATTTAATACCTGGGAAATAAAAGGATAAAAGGAAAAAACAGCTGGAAATAAAATGAAGAAAATGTAATTCAATTTGACAAACACTTAAATAAAAAGATTTAATATGTACATACATATAAGAAAAACTACTCAGATTTTTGTAGTTTTCTTTTTACATATTTATTAAACTTTTTCAGAATAAAAGTTTTTTTTGTAGCCACCGGCATTTAAGTCTTCATAAAATTAACTTTTTCCTGACTAATTAAATAACTTTTCTGTAAAAATTTTTTAAAAGGAAAAGTTGCAAACCCTCTTTATTTTAAACAGAAGAATGTTAACGTTTTTTTTATATTTTTTTAAAATAAAAAATCCATTTAAGTTTGTAATTTTATTAAATTACAAACCCCACTTTGATATTTGTTAGGTGCGTAATGATTTTTTGCTATTTCTTTTAGTACTCTTTTTTGCCCCGACCAGCTGAGTGCATGTCAGGTTTTCTCCTAAGTTCAGTGTCCAGGCTTTTATAATTTTTTCTTCTAATTTCCTTTAAATATGCACTTGTTTTATTTCTTTCTTTCCAAAATATATTATTTAATATTTCTTATATATTTTTCTTAATTTATAAAATCAATGACAAAATTTTCTTATTTTCAGTTGTAGAATTCTACTCTTTATACCACTACGCAGACATTATTGCCACCACTACTCACTATATTAAAAGAAGACAAAAAAAACAATTGTGGGTTTTGGTTAGAACGTTCTTCTTTTTAAAATGGGTTTTTAGTAATTTTATTCACAAAATCTATCACTGCAATTTTATTGTTTTTAATTTACCCTTTTTTAAGTAATTTTTTTATTAATTAAATGGCAACAAGAAAATTTTAGTGTTGTTTTTTCTTTTCTTCTTTTCGTGTTTGTGCCCTGTGTTTGTAGCTATTGTGAATAAGCAGTGCTGTCAACTCGGTTGGGAGCGCACCGTTCTTAGTGCTTTCTAACGAGTTTAACCTAGCGTTTGCACATGCAAGTACAAGTTCGAAAAACTCAATACACTCACACTTTTTCACTAACATTCACACAATTTTTTTACTTTCAGCCAATCGGCTGTTTCCTCGATTTTTCGTTGATAATACGTATACACTACTTGCAAGTAATTACTTGCATGTGGAAACGCCGGGTAAGAAACACTATAATGATATTAAGCGGCTCATACACTTGCAATAAAATTGTGTATGTGATATTCAAAGGTGGCGCAATATATTGGCAGCAATCAAAAGACTTTTGATTTTTATTGCACAACGAAAATAAAGTGAAATGTGTTGGCAACATTGCACAATGCTGCTAATGTTATTCCTATAAGTTATGTTCACCTTTTTATTGAATGCAAGTTGAGCAATATTTAAATTGAAAATATTGTGCGACTTATTGCATAATATAGGAAAAAATGGAAATAATATGGCGAATATCAAATAGAATATTATTGCAAGTGTATGGGCCGCTTAAGTGGCAGTTCACACATGTCAACTTAAAACTTGACGAGTCAAACTTGACGTGTGTGGACCGGCACTAAGTGCAAGACCGCGCGGTAGACCAGTCAACAAAAGTTAAACTATTCTTATTTTATAGACCAAGTTAGATACAAACATTTTGTCGCGTTTGTGGCGTAAAGTTTTTGGACTTTTTAACGCGTTGTGAATTTTTGACAAGTAATCAGCTGGCAATAAAAAATAATAATTTAAACAAATTTGTGAATAATGAAAACAACTTATGGAAAAGGTTAAAAACATATAGTTTTGAAAGAAGAAGACAGTCTATAACTACAACTAAGTAAACAAATAAAAAACGCGCGTTGCCTAACTTGAGATTTTTCATGCCCTAAATTTTTTTAACGCACGATACTCGTCGACGAATACTTTCTTTTCTGGTGCCGCGGGAGTCAGTAGCCCTCGGTAGGCATGCACACCAGTCTAACTTTTGGTGAGGTCTCCGTTAATATGCTTCTTTCGGAGAGCTCTTGATGGCTATGGTTTAAATCAAAAGCCATGGGAAAGGAAACGTCCACATGGAAGGCTGATTTTCAACCTTGTCGGAAAGTTCGGCCTGTGGGGTATTCCTAGATCCTGGGGTGGGTGTATAATTTTGGCGTATTTCACACTCGAATTGCGACTTGTGTGTGTAAATGATCATAACCATGCACAGAGACATTTGGTAAGTGCATATACATATTCACTTACCATGTGGTTGAGATCCACGTAAATCGAAATCCCAACTGTCAGTGATCGGGGCTTTTTTAAATCACTAAAATTAATTATATCACAAAATTTCTTGAAGAGTAACAAAAACATTTTTCATAAAAATACTTCAGATTTTTTATTAATCTTCGCACTTCCAAAACTTCTTAACGTTTCATTTTGTGCTTTATTTTTCTCTATCTTTTTTGTAAGACTTTTTGAGATGTGTGCGAAAAGTTATTTATTTTTTTTTAATATATGTATATGCGAAAAATAAAGAAACGATCCGCATAGGTTACGAAGGATATGCAAATCTTTGAGAGTATGAAGGTTAAACATTGTTGAATGAGGCCTTAAGATTGCAGAAATCCGTTGACTTTCAACAGAAAGGCCCGTAAGGCGATTTTAAAAATAATGGTTTTGTTAAAAATTAAATTTAATACATTCATTGCCAAGATACTGGCATGCTTTTTATCAAACCAACTTAAACAAATTATTAAAATTATAAATTATATCTACTAGGTGCATATATTTACCCGATATTCTTGAGGATGCGCAGCATGTTTTTCTGCATTTGAGTCGTATTATGCCGACCAAACTAAATTATTAGACGATTTACTTAACTTTTTAACAACTCTACCTTCAACAAGTTTAAGTTGTACCAAATGACCCAAATCTAAGGCAAAATATTAGGGAAGTTACCTGCATAATGATAGAGTTTCATAGAGTCGCAATAATATAACTGCTTTGGGTCCCAAGCTCTTTCTTTTATTCGAGTAAAACTTTTTCAAGCTGGTATAGGTGTTTAGGAGAAAAAGGAAAAGAGAATGTCATATCTTTTCTCCTCTCTCCTAAAAACTCAAGACTGGACTAGTGAAACTTGACGTGTGTGAACCGGCACTAAAGGGCGCTTTATAATTGTAAAAACTAATCGCTTAATTTACATCACTATCACTAACCACAACTCAAGGCCCATCTAACAGGTCTGCTTACTTGTACAAAAACAAAATACAATTCTTTTTAGTTGTCAAAAATTTACTACCACATATACAAAGCAAAAGGAAAAAACGTGTATGTGTGGCATACCATAAACGTATACATGCACATGTAAACAACTTTTGACAACTAAAAAGAACATAAACAATGATCATCGGGCTTCTTGCACAGACCTTTTCAATGGGCCTTGCCACAACTCTTTGACATTTTTGTATCCCACATTTTTGCTACTTTCCTAATACAACCCTGTACTGCCACCTTCCCATATGTATAACATTTTATCAAATATTGTACAAAACTGTGTGTGTGCGAATCAGAGCTAGACATAAATTACGAATATTTTTTCCTTTTTCACAATCTTCATAATAGTGAAAAAAATTTATGAATTTAAGTTAAAAATCGGAAATATTTTCGCAAAAACTGAACGGAATTTCAAAGTTAACGATAAAAATGTAAGATTTGTTCAAAAATATGTAAGAAATTTACAAAAAATGTAGAAAAAATATCAATGAAAAAGTGATGATGAAGAGAAAAAAATCACGAAGAAAATTGAAAAAAAGTTATGTTGGGTGAAAAAGTGAAAGATATTTTTTGTTATCTTAACAGTTTAATAAAAATATAATACAAATTCATAATATATTTTGAGTTAAAAGTTGGAAGGCTGCTAAAAAAATATTTAAATGGTTATACATATATTAAAAAATCTTAAAGTGGACCTATAAGATCGCCTTAAATCAAGGTGCGGAAGGATTAATTAAATAGAAGAGCATAGGCATTTCCCTGTGTTGTTGTTGCTATATTAAATGGATAAAATATAATAGATGAAGATTATGATTGACATACTGTGTATGTGTAAAAGTTTGTGTTTTTTGTTTGAAATTGTTGTTATTGACCAAGGTGTTGTTTATTTCTATTCAATAGAATCTATTGTTTTGTTGTTACTTTTTTTGTATATACCTACCTATGTATGTACTTATATTTATTTTTTGTTTTTTTTTTACTATATGTCATAAGTTGCTAATGCTTGTTTTGCTACCGATTTTTATTGTATTTAAAAGAATCATGGCTTCTGTAAATAGAAAATACAGATTAAAAAACTTAATATAAATTAAAATTTTTCTAAAGGCAAATTGTTAAATTTTCTTGGAAAATAAAATTATAAACTTAATTTTATAGGTATATTAAATGCTTTACTTTATTGAATATGTTTATTTTGTATACCTATAATGGCAACTGCAAAATCCATTCGGGCGAGTGATTTGTTTTGTACAGTGTTGCCATAACTGTTTGATGAGAATATGCCAAAACTTCAAAAAAATCTGCTAACCCTGTGCCCACACGGTCAAGTTTTTCTTGATAGCCTTTTACATATCGACACCCCTTTGCGCGAAATTATCGTATGATACAAATACCAAATTTAACAGGACAGCCATATTTCTACTTGTCTCTGCTTTCACTTGCAATATCAAAATGAAAATATACATGTGCTAAGATAAGACGAAGTGAAATTCGCCCACAATATTTTCCCAGGTGACGTCTCTTTGAATGTAGAACAAGATTGCACCAAAAACAAAATTTCAAAAAATTTGGCATATACGATAATTTCGCGCAAAGGGGTCGATATAATGTTTGTCAAAATATACATAAATTGAAAGCTGTGGCGTAGGCTGCACTCAGTTTGAAAGCGATTTACTTTCAAGATATCATCAAGAATACAGCATGGGATCAGGGGGTCTACTCTCTATTGCGATGCGAAAGAAAATTGTAGCAAATCTAGCAATTGGTACTCTTTAATACGTTTGCGCATATGTCTTTCGCATCTTTTAATATATTTTCTTTTCGTAAATCATCACTTTATTTTATTAAAATTTTCCAATTTCAAATATTTTTACACACTTTGGCATTTCATTACTGTAAATCCGCTCCATTTTTACTTTTTATTTCCACAATTCAGCTTTTTTCAGAAACTTTTGCGAAAGTGATAGAGAGTACCAAGTTATCATTAAGCTTTCGCATTGAAATTGTTTTCGCATCGCAATAGAGAGTAGACCCCCAGCTGTTAAATTTAAAGTAAAATTGCCAAACAAATGGAAAGGTGAAATTGAAAGCAAATTTCGTGGTCAATATAAAAAGTGAGTGTGTTTGTAAAAAAATTAGAGTGTATTGAAAATTGAATGGAATTGAAAGGCAAAACTTTATCGTGTGGCCACCAAGTAAAATCCGTTTAATCTTAAAATGATGAAAATAAAAAAAAAAATGTGCAATTTCCCAACTCAAGCAGAAAATATGCTAAAATGGGAACACTGGTTTTATATATGAGATCCAGGGATGGCATTGCAAATTTAAAATTGTACCAATAACATTTTACTATTGTACGTTTTTTGACCTTAGTTGTACCAAGGTATATTTACACAAGGTAGACTCGTAAGCGGACAGACATAAACCCCAATTGTCAAATTCGAGTGTATGAGCGCAAAGTGTATACATGTGTGCGTAAAATTGTTTTTGTTTTATATGAAAACAATTTTGACAAGTCGGGTATTTTTATAGATCTAGATTTTTTGTCTACTCCACGTCTACACTCCCAAATGAGTCTACCTTGTGTTAATGTACCTTGAGTTGTACTAAAAGGTATTAAAAGCAACACAAAAATTTATTGTAAAACTTATTCGTTCTTATACCTATATATTAAATTATAACAAAAAATAACAAAAGTGTAAGAGCAACCAGCACACCTAGGTTGCAATTTGAATGCATAATTCAGCAAAATTATACACTTGCCCATAGCTTACGAGCTGGAGCTGTCATACCTTCGCTGCTTAGTACATATGTATGTATGTACGGGCATGTTCTAGTAATTGAAATGAAGTGGATTTGAAATCGAGCAAATTTTAAAAACGACCTTGTAATGAAAGTTCATACAAATATTTCATTTGATCAATTTCATTTTGTGAATACCATTTAGCTTAAAAATAACAGCTCTTACACCCAGAAAAACCAACGTTCATTTTGTAAATAATTGAACTTAAAATCTCGCTATATTTTATATTCAATTCATTTCCGTTTCTAGAACATGCCCGATAGTGATCGGCATTTATACAACTTTAAGGCAATGTACAATAATCTTCTTGATTAATTTTAAATGTTTTTTAAAAATCAAATTTAATTTACTAGCTTAAAAATAACAGCTCTCAAAACCAGAAAAAACAACGGTCATTATGTAAGTAATTGAACTTAAAATCTCGTTCGATTTTATTTTCACTTTATATCGGTTTCTAGAACATGCCCGGTAATGATCGTCATTTATACAACTTTGAGGTAATGTACAATAATCTACTTGATTAATTTTAAATGTTTTTTAAAATTAAATTTGATTCACCACAGACACACATATTCAAGAGGATATAACTTCTTATCCGTTGTACGAATTTTCTCCAAACAAAGCTAAGAATAATATCGACCGGCATCTTTCAAACAAACAAAATTAAATCAAAATCGGATTAGCCGTTTTTAGTCTACGATGGAACAGGCAAATATGTACATAGATACTAGGGTATTCAATTAATAGGGCTTTTGCTTTAATCGGTTAACCGCTCGATTAATTAACCGAGATTTTGGTTTATCAGTTAATAATCGCTTAATTTTTTAATTGGTCGGTTAACCTAGTAATAAAGTTTTCTTATCAATTGAGTAATCTCAATAAATAAAAATGCAAAAATTATTTATTATTATACATATTAATAAAAACAAACAAAAACCTAACAACCGAAACCATTCTTTAACTTAAACGAGCAAACAAAAAAGTTATTCAAAAATATGTAATACATATTTTATTATTTATACATAATATTTTGTTTTTATTAAAAAACATAAACTGAAAATTTATTCAATAGTTTAAGGAGATCATAAAAGTTGGTTTTTTTAATTCGACCTATGACCTCGAGCTTGATTATTTATTTCTATTGAGATTCCGTTTAAGGAGATCTTAAAAATTAATCTTTTAGAAAAATAATTTGGTTAATATGTTTAGGATTTAAGATATTCTTTGCCTTTGTTTTAATACAACTTGACTTGTAAACATTTTTTTTTGCTTATCGAAGATGTTGGGGAAATCGAAAGCAACTCATAATACGGATTATCTAATTTCTCAGTAATTTTCCTGGATTTCTCTAAACATATAAAATCTTCCATTTTGCCATTACAGCCCAGTTTTAATTTTTAAAAATGTTTAACACTTCTAATTGTTTCGGTTAATTCTGTTAAAAGATTCTTTGTGTTACTATCAAGAGTTTCTACTGTTGTAAGGTCATCATCTGACTCATCCTGGCAAAGCTCAGTACGGAACATTCTGCCAAAAATTTATTTCTGAGTTCCTTAGTTTTTGATTTTTACTGTATTTTAAGAATTTATTGCTAGAAGGAAATATATTATATGAAAACATTTTTTCTAAACACATACCTTTTGTTTATGAGACGAAACAAATAGTTAAAATCATAAAAAACCTTGTTAAAATACTATTAACTTTAAAAATTTTGATACATCGGTTAATGGATTTACGACTGAAATTAATCGGTTTAATCGTTAATCGAAAATAGCCAATTTTAAATTAACCGATCAGTTAATCAAGTAACCGATTAACGGTTAACCGAATGAATACCATTCCTCTTGTTTGGGCGGGGTTGAAAACTTTTGGGGTTCTGCTATAATTTTCGAATTTTAGTTGCTTTTTATAAGAATTTTTTGTTTAAAAAAAAATTAAATTTTAAAGAAAAAAATTATTTGACAATTTTTTTTGTGATATTTATCGTTTAAATATTTATACAGGGTGTCCGCCGGGAAGGTATACTACTCTGTATGTTGGCATATGTGCGGCGGCTTAAAAGGTCTTGTGAAAGAAGCTCCTGTGTCAACTGAATCTTAAATGGAAACAAATGCAAATCTTTGTGCAAAATTGTGGCCAAAGTTGTTCTTTGATGACCAAGCTCCTGAGCACGGCGTCGAATTGAGGTTGATGGATTGTTTTGAAAATTTTCTTGAGCAGCAGTAATGTTTTCAGCCGATCTTGCAGTACGTTGTCGTCTATGCTTGGCCTAACACCTACTTACCCTCTTCGAAATCGTGCGTTTTGTTGGCACGTTGTTTTTCCCAAAAATTTCACGTGACTTTTTCATCGTCACAGTAATCGATGATTGAGTTTGATAAAATGTTAAAACGATTAGAACACGCTGGTTTATCGAATATTTTTCCATAATAAATTTGGCACGTGTCTAATTTACGACTGCCAAATATGAACTGTAAAGACTAATGTCTACCAAAATTGCGGCAATACAAAGTAGTATCCCTTCCTTCGGACACCCTGTATTTTTTCATCATGATGGTTACTTATACCTGAAAATAAATATCAATGTTTGATTTTTTTTTTCAATAAATGAAAATTAAAAAAATCAACAAAGATATTTAGGTTGTTTACGGAATACTGGTTATCAGATTATATGGTTATTAAGTTATATTCACAACAACAAAATACATATACAATTAAAATTTTTTTTAAATATATTTTGTTGCTGTTAATATAACTACATAACCATATAGCCCGATAATCCGTCTTTTGTGAACAACCCAATTAATATGATATGGAAATAAAAAGTTTTTGGGTCTCTGATTTCTTCCATTGGATACAATTAACTGAAATTTTCGAATTAATTCAAACTCTTAATCGATCAACACTAAAATTTAAAAATCGATTAATTCCTCCAACAAAACCAAAAGTCAAATAACTGGTAACTCTACTATAGACTTAACTACAGACTGGCCTGTAGAATGTAGTACAGTTTAGACTGTGGGCTTAAAAAACAAATTGTATAGTCGGGCAAGTTATAAAGATTAGCTTTATATATTTATGTCGGTGTATTGTGCCGAATTTTATATATATTTATACCGAAATCTTCATACATACATGTGGTTTTTTCACATTATGATTTTCGGGAGGTTGGTTATATGGGATTTATGGTATAATATACATACGAGTTATTATTATTCAGAAGTTGTTTTTGTAAGGGAGCCGTGTTCAAATATGGGTGATTCCTTAAAAATTTGCTAATTACGTTATTACTACATTTTGGCTAAATAGAATTTAATTAATAAAACCTAGGTTAGGATAGAAAAGCTGGTGCAAAGTTAAATTCACACCTTCACCCGAGACCAATATGGTCCATTGTGACGCCTTAGTTTATAAAATAATTCTAGTATGAAAGAATTGGAGAAGTAAAGAGTGAAAGCACAGGAAAAGAAAAAGATAAAGTAGTGGAAGATAAAAAAAATCGGACAGCAAAAGTAAAAACAACCATACCAAACAGAAAAACTGGCCTATATGTGCCCGTCAGATTCTCGAGCTCGCAGTCCGAGAAATTTCTCCAACTCATCTGGTTTCTCACACAACCTACATATATCCAGCAAGTCAGATCCCACTCTCACAGCCATTCAGCCTATCATACAGTGGCCCGTGATAATATCATCGTCCTGACGCAGGCTCTACTCTTGCCCAGCAGCGCATCCAAACCACAGCGTGCGCGATACCCGGCAGTACGTTCGGCTCCGCCAAACCCGATTAGAACCCATTCCATAATTCTTCCAAAGAAAAAGTAATTTGAAGGCCTGACCGCCTGCAAACTCTTAGGATCCTCCATTTCCGAGCCAAGTCTCGTCAACTCATCAGCTATCTAGTTCCCGATGATGTTGCAGTGACACAGTACCCAGTACAGCCTCACCACATAATTCCCTAAGATTTCTCTTAGAGCCCTCCTGCAATATTTCATTAGCCTGGAGTTCACCAAACAGCCCATCAAAGCGCTATAAGCAAGCCGCCTGGCTATCCACATATACATATTGTGAACTTCGAGCCCCTAGCAATGGTGCTTCCTACCAATTCCGTGGCCCTAAGAACCCCCAGAAACTCCGCCTGAAAAACACTGCAGTCGTCAGGCGGTCTATTTGACCTTCTGATGTCCAGATCCTCAATGTGGACTCCCGCACCCGTAACCTTCATCTTCGAGCCATCAGTGAAAATAGCAAATCCCCTAAACAATCTGCATTTTCTGACCAGCTCTCCCTAGACGGTAATATTACCTCTGGAAAACGCCCAAAATCAATCCTAAAGACCACATTCATAAAAATACTAAAATAATTTAAAAGATTATAGCTAAAAAGGTTTTATTGCCGAAGGACATTGTATTAAGGCTAAGTAAAAATTTCGGCAGATTCAAGCAGTTTTTTTCAATAAAAAGTCTCTAAATCAATAAAAGCCTATGTTCTTAATTTCTCAAATTATCTTTGAAATTGCTACCTTTACTTTGTACACAAGGTTTACTACATAAACACAGGTCCAGGCAGCTAGCCAGCTGCCGGGCTATCTGGCTCAGGAAGTAGTTCTAAGTCGATTTTTAGGACTTATATTTTGTTTTTATATTCATTATAACTGCATTGTACAAATTTTTTTTATTAAAATGATGGCCCCTATTACGGTTTACGACTCAACTCAGTTGATTCATTTTAAAAAGCCTGATTTTGATTTTAAAAATTAATTAGATTTAGAAAAGGCCGAATTTAAAGTTAAAAAAGTGGTATACAATCTATGTTTCAATTAATAAATAGAGAAAAGCCCTCTAAAGTTAAATCTTTATACGGACAAATGGGCATATAAACACATTGTATGTATGCATTTTATAATCATTTTCTTTTATGTTTCTGTAAATAAAATGCAAAAATTTTTCAATCTTTTTTTAAATGAATAACAAAATACCCATTAAAACCCGGGTGGGGTTTTCTGGGCATCCAATCCTGTTTAAAATTGAGTGAAACGATTTATATGCTACACTTATGAACTATGCATTCTTTTCCAACCATAGAATAACATTTCACATACAAAATATTTTTTTTTAATCAACCTCTGTGCAAATTTAAATTGGCCAACATTGATCTCTAAATTCTGGCAAAGTCATATAATTTATATAAATGTCTTGGCCATTAAATTCTTTATTAAATATTTTACACACACTTTTCACAATAATTTCCGTAGGAGTAAACTTCTAATATAAAAAAATATTTGTTTGCTTTAGCAATTGTATGCTTGTATGCAATTAATTTAAATTTCTCTTTATGAATAATTTTGTTTGTTAATTTTGGAGGGAAAGAATATTATTCATTCATTTATCATAGCTGTCGCTCTGACGACCGTATTAAGATGACTGTCCAATACTAATAATATACCCAGTTAAAGACGCATACAACAATTTCTTCCCCGTTGGGTATCTGCGCATGATTTTTATTTTACGATGTATTTTTCTTTAGTTTGGTTGTCGAAAACATCAGTTTTATTTTCTTCATTGCTCTTTGAAAATCAAAACAAATCATTGAAATAACCGAAAAACATTGGCCCTCAATATAAATGGACTTAACTTTTACACCCCCATGTTTTTTATTTTTTACAATTTTTGTAAAGACGTCAACAAATTTTAAATAAAAAACGAAGAAATTAATGATTGTATATCGGGAGCCTACATAAATATATTCAAAATATGCCAACTTAAATTCGGCTAAAATGAGTTCCGAAAAAATAAAAAAAATTGTTTTCGTTCTATTAAATTTTTTGTTATTCTGCTGTCTTAACGAAACTGTTATGAGTGAAAATTAATGTAAAAAGCCTAGTCGCAAGGTGAATTCATGTAAAGGGTGGTGGCGATACTACAACAAGTTACAACACCAAAAACACAACATGCATTATGCTTTCGTTGGTCGATATGCCAAAAACGCAATCAACCTTTCCTCTAATTTAAAAAAAAGTAGCACAGCTGTGCTTTTAACGCTACCTGAAAATTTAATTCGCCTTGCCTACACTCAAAAGAAAAATCAATCCATCCGTACTCAAATCAATCCGAAGCGGTATTAATAGTACGGTGAATACGGATCAGGGCTTTTTTCCTTGTCCCTAAAAATTAAAAAAATCCCAAAATTAAAAAACAAAACTTAAAAAGGAAATATTTTTTTAAATTTTTTTTTTAAATAGTAAGTAAAATTTTAATAATAAATCCCCAAAAATTCCCAAATAAAAATTTTTAGTTAAAAAAATTATTTTATTTTGGTTGTAGCAACTTTGGTTGTAATTCCAGTGAGGAATTACAATCAGAATAATATGCTGTTTTTGAAGACGAATGTGCCAAGTAATAAGAATTTTTAGCTTGTTCAGTCGGTTTTAGCCATCCTTAAAAAATACATATGTATATCCGTCATTTCTTTAATACTTCCATGCATCATCAGCATTCTTTTTCCCAAACTTTATTATATAGTCTTTCATATTTATTTACTTATTTCTGGGAAACACATATTTGCTTAAAAAAATCAAAAATGTTATGTGTTGTCAACGGTTTAAGATACTTTTTTTTAATTCTTCCTTTTTAATACAGCCACTCAATAACAAAAATAGTAATCTTAATTAGGACCCTTTACACCGTATTTGTTGTTGATAAGAGTAAGATAAAAGTTTTGCTATTTTTTTCATATTTTATATACGAAACAAAGAAAAATAAGCTTAAATAATAAAAGAAGGGAAAATATATTAAAAATGTGTAAAATCCCCAAATTTATTTAAAATCCCCAAATGACTTTCTTTGTCCTTTTTGTTCGCATGAAATCCCCAACTTTGGGGATAAATCCAGGACAGAAAGATTTATTCAAGTTTATTTATTCAAGATTTTTAATCGCAAAATTCTTAAATTATCGATATTCAATCCCGATTTCGTACTTGAAATAATCCGAAAATGAAATTGATTTAAGTAAAACTAAGATTCAATTCATCTCAAAATGCGGTTGATTCAAGAATTATAAAATTGTTTTAATCCAAATTCTAAGATTGAATCAATCTTAAAATGCGCTTGATTCAAGTATTATAAAGTGGATTTTATTCCGAATTCGTGCTTGAAAAAACCCAAAAAAGAAATTGGTAAGAAAATGATTGATTTACTTACCCGTATAAAACCTTACAGAATGATAAAACACCAACATCATGCCCGATATGGGTTTTACTTTAGAAATCTTATATGTAATGAAAAGCAAGAACTCAAACTTACTTTTTAACCCCTTTGTGGTACACATGAGTCCGGCCAGACCTTTTTTCAATGTATATAGATAATCAAAACATGCGTAAGCCGGAGGGTTAAACAACGAAAAGTTTAATCTAAATTTAATTTAATTCATCCAATACCCACCTTCAAGTTTACCGATCGACTCAGAATCACTTCCTGAGTCGAACTTATGATGTCTGTCCGGCTGGCTGTTCATGTAACCTTGTGCGCAAAGTACAGGTCGCAATTTTGGAGATAGTTTGATGAAATTTGGTGTATAGGTTCTAATTGGCACAAGGAATGGGCGAATGTGTTCATAATTTCATATACCTAGCCCCCATACTATGAGTTTTAATGAAATTTAAAACATAGATCGACCTATATTTATATGAACACATAAGCTATGTATTTTTAAAAAAAATAGGATCACGGGGGGAGATAGGGTGCTATTTCTCCCTCTCAGAAACTATTAAACCGATTTTAATGAAATTTAAAACATAGATCGATGTATATTTATGTGGACACAAGCTTTTATTTTGTAAAAAAAAACTAGTATCACGAGAGGAGATAGGTAGGGTATCATATGGTCGGGATTGACCGACTAAACTTTCTTACTTGGTTTTTAAAAAACGTTCCCATCAACTGAAGCACAGCCGCGAATAACGTTGTAAAAGCCGCTTTTTGCAAAATCTGTTTTTTTTTCAAATTATCGATACAAGTTTTTACTATCAATAATTTTGATAATCTAAAAAAAATCCTGCCTTTTAAAAATGGGTTTTTGCTCTCTTGAAAAGTAATTATATTGTCATTTACAACGTTATTCGCGGCTGTGCTTCAACTGTTAAATATTTTTTTTTATAAATCTAGCATTATTTCCGCTACTTCGTGAGTGTCGCCCTTTCTTTCGTGGACATATGTATTTATATGCCAAAGTTTATTTTTCTAAAATAAAATAACGGACAAGGTGTTAAACAAGAAAGTACCAAACATCTATTCTCATCCGCTCAGGACATTGCAAGGCCTATCCAAAAGGTCTGCACCAGAAGCCAGATGTTTATTCTTTATTATATTTCTATTTACGTTTTTGGTTTTTTGCCACATATTCATGCACACAAAGCACATTTTTCCTTTTGTTTCCTCTATGTAGTATTAAAATTTTGACAACGGCGAGGAATTTTACACAAACAAAATGCATGTAGTTTTTTCTTTTGTTTTATTGTTGTAGAAATAAGCGGACCTATTGGAGAGGCCTTGGGACATTTCATGTTTAATTTTTACCCCTATCGTGAATAATTTTCCTTCGTAATTTTTTCTCTTTTCACATATTTGCGATCATGAACAACTCCAATGAAAAGTTCTTTAGAGGAAATTTAAAAAAGAATATTAACGTGAATAATTGTTCACGGGAAAAATTCCTCTTATCGTAAATAGTTATTTCCCTCGTAATTTCTTCACTTTTCAAATTGATTTTTTCACTTTCTTTTTGATGGGGAACAGCATATACATATAAATATGTAAGTAATTCTTCTCATAATTCGAATATAAATGGCTTTTTCTTTTCTAAAATAAAGTGTTGCATAAGTGTAACATGTGACTTGGCAACATTTTAAAATGCTCCACAATTTGTAAGAAGTGTTTCATATTTTACGTTTACAAGAGAACACAAATTTTGGCATAAAACAAAAAAGTACAACTAGCGCAAGGTAAATTCAATTACAGGTGGTGGCATGACTGTTGCGGAATTGTTGCGTTTTGTTATGGACCTCCTCAGTTAATAAGACTTAAACTGCTTTATTGCCTAACAAAATCCAAAACAAGGGGTCGATTACCTGTGGAATTGTGAAGCTTCCGAAAGGCAGAACTTTGGAAAATAATTTAGTACATAAAATTTAAAAAGTGCAAAAAACTAGCGTTGTTATGAAACTGTCCCTCCAATACTAAACAAAAATTTCACTTTTTATTTACGATTTGGATGCTTATGTTTATTGTATATTAACGAAAAAAGTACCAAAAAGATCCCTCTTAGATTATCATTCACTAAGGACCTTTCATGTTTAACTTTATGTTTCTAAGCCCAATACTTACAGAAATTCTAAAAGTACCAGTTAAAAAACAAAAAAGTACCAAAGTCAATCAGGACCTTGCACGCTTAATTTTATGGCACAATACTAACGGAAATTAAAAAATACCAGTTAAGTAACAAACAAGTACTAACAAATTCACTCACAGGTTCTAATCCACTCAGGACAGTGCATGTTGAATTTTATGTTTATTGGTAAAATATTAGCTATAATTAAAGAAAGTACCAGTTGTAAAAAAAGTCAAAGAATGGAATTTAATTCTCCGTATTTCCCTTTTTTTGGTACTTTATTTCGAATGTAAAACATTTATTTCTAGTTATTTATTCACAAAAAACTTCCAAAATACAGGTTTTACCCGTTAACTCCCTAAAAGGGCCGAATTTCAAAAAAGTACTGATTTTTAATAGTTCGATAAAATTTTGGTATATCCCAAAAATATGGAAATAATCGTTCATTCTTCCTTTATACAAATCTGATATACAAAATTAACGTGGTATTGCAAAACTAAGTACGATACCAAAATTCTTTTAGCGGATCATATTAGTCATTACGTATCATCTATATCAACGCATGAACAACACAATTTTCCTCAAAGTTCGCTTAACTATTACTAATATTATGCAGCTTTCGACTTTAGTGAATCGCGGCTTTGTTCAACAAAAACAAACCGATGCTATTTACACGGTAATCATACCAGATAAAGTAATGCGTACGTTTCAAAAATGCTTCTTTAAAAAGTAGAATTTATAAAATACAAATAAAATAGCTGAATCTAAAAATCCAGGTGAAAATAATGTAACTGAAGTTAACGAAACATATATTAATAGAGAATTCATATAGAGAAGAATCTTGTTCTGAAGACTTCTTTGACATGGATGATTTGAATGGAATAATATCTTCATTAGAGGAATTTTCTGATTAAAGGGTTTCTAAAATAAAGAAGAATTATTAATTTTCCCCGAAATTTAATTTTACAAATTTACCTTAAAATTTCTTTTACATATCTGACAAAAATCCAAGTGCTTTATCAACTTCTGTATATGTCCATTTTTTTGAACACTTTTATTTTTTGTTTTAACTTTTTTTTTAATTTTGTTTGTATTGAATTAATTTTCACTTATTTTTGAAAAACAACGTTTGAGAAAAATTTTAATTTGATGAAACGGAGTTCAAAGAATCATAGTTGATTACCTTACAAAAAGATATAAGTTTTAGCACTTTTTGTGAAAAATAACAATATTTTTGTTAGAGTTTCAACCACATATGAATTGCCAAAGCTTTAAAAATTGCAATGTTGTAATCCTACAATCTGATTTTTTTTACATTTGGTTAAAGGTTGTTTAAACTGCAAGTTTTACTGTAAAAGTTTTTCCTTGTGTTTGTTGTAATAAAAAGTTGCACTTTTCCATTTTTGCAATCAAAATAAATCTGAACTAAATAACCTTAGAGCTAATAGTTGAGGGCAAGTAAAACTATCTTTTTGGTTTAAAATGTGTTTAAACTAACAAATCTATGAATTAGCAAACATATAAACCATCTCTAAGCGCATAAAATTGTGCTGCCACATGTTTTTTTTAACTACATATAATACATGATTAACAGCTGTTGAGCCTACACTTCATGTTCTTTTAAGATAAGTTCAACTAAACCAGCGTTTAAACATTCACTGATTTAAATATTTTGGGTGTAATCTAATCAGTGCTTAAACTTAAGCGTAAGTATGTATATGTGCAAAACAGCAAAATTTTAGAAAAATACGAAAATCATACATAAATAAATTAATACAATTATTAAACAAATAGAAAGTTAATTTGTTATACATATTGATTTCATATACATACAGTAATTAAAAAAAAAAGATGTAAATTTTGTATTATAATTTAAATTTAAATTGAAAAAATCTATTTAAATTGAAAAGTGCAATTTTCCTACAATTTTCTTAAACATTTTGTGGTTTTTAATAATAATATTACAAATTGCACAACAACTTTTTACATTAAGAAAACACAAGACTTAAACATCATATTTAACAAAGACTTTGTATTTAGCTGCGGTAATGACTAAAGCAAAATTTAAGCCACATTAAAAGAAACTATTACAATAAAGTTTTCATATTAAACAAAAATCTATATTATAAACTTTCTGCTTATTATGTATTCTTATTTTTTTTTTTTTTAATAAAACTACCTATTTATTTTTTTTATCAACTTAAGTAATTATCTCTTTTATTTATACATTTGCGTCCATATATTCTTTTAAAATATTTGCTCTAAAACAATTATATCTGCCTATTCAGCGTTTTACTTTTGCCAATGATAATAAAGACTAAAACTACAACCTTTTTAAATTTATTAATTATATCTAAAGCGGAATTTATAATACCAAAAGTAGAATATCTTTAGAATTGCTCTTTGAAATACATACTTACAAAATGTATTTTCAAGTTTTTTTTTTCTTCTTTGTATTTATTTCTCAACCAATAGATAGACAATCAGTCAATTTGTTAAAGATATATATGTCGATTTTTCGTTATTAAAGCATCTTCTATTTGCACTTCATTCCACTAGCAGCCTAAATAAACTCACACGATAATTACAAACGCAAACTATTTGTATTTGTTGAACTTATCAGCTATTGTCTCGCAAAAAAAATGTGTATGTTTGTATGCATACAATTTATATAAAATTAAAACTTAATTTAGAAAAAGAAAAATAACAAAATTGTTAATTTTGGGGGTTATGAATCTAATATTTTAAGAGTAGTTTGGAGGAATCTTTATTTAACGTATAAATAGAGTTTTATCTATTAAACTTTAGACTGTAGTAAAATCTGAACTATCGATAAATATTGATAGTAGAAAATATCGATATCATCCCAGTACTAGTTTCGGCTATAATTTAGAGGTCGCACAGTGGCTGAAAATCGTTTTTCATCGACCAAAAATCTTTTTGCTAGAGAGAAAGTTTCTTGAACTTTCCTACAGTTTGGATTTTATTAAAATCGGTTTAGCAGTAATTGAGATATTTAAGGTCAAATTTAAACTTTTTATGTTTTTTAGCATTTAGTAAGAAAATGCTTTTGATTGAGATTGAGAATTATGCTGTTTTTTTTTATTCAAAAGGGGGTTGTTTTTAAATTGCGCTGTTTTAAGATCATTTAAATCTACATAACTTCCAAATCTCATAATGATATCTTTATTCATATCAGATTTATAGTACATATGTTAAACCTTAAAATTACTATTTTTACTCATATTGAAAGCCCTTTTATTCGTTTACACTATAGAAATAAAAATTTTAATGTTTGACATTCCATGAATCAAACAATACCGAAACCTTGTGCGCAAAGCAGGGTTTAAAAAACTGCAGTCAAAGTAGAAAAACTGCCATATCTTCCACTTTATTTGTTGTTGGCAAAAAAAACTGTTTCTTTTACTTCCGATTCATTAAATATAAACAGTAGCTTTCAAACCAACTCAAAAAGCGAAAAGTTGCACACAAATTTTCGTTTTTTATTCGACAGATTTTGGTTTTGACTGCAGTTTTTGAAACCCTGCTTTTCGCACAAGTTTTACATGGACAGCCAGCCAGCCGGACGGACGTCGTTAATTCGACTCAGTAAGTGATTCTGAAGTACGGAAAAGTAAAGGAAAGAAATTTAATTTCCCGTGTTTTCCCTTTTTGATACTTTTTCACCCCATAGATGTTCGGATGTCAAACAACGAAAGAAAGCGTTCTTAATTGTTTTGCCTGTGCCGATTTATACATAAGATTTATATAGTCGAAATATTCGAAAACCGGTTTCTAAAAAATGGCGAATAATCGACCACCCTTTTTTTTTATTATTTGATAACTGGAAAAACAAAATTTTTATTTATGTATGTGTTCTGCATATGTGTTAGTATCAAATTTAAATTCTTGTAACTCTAAAATTATTGAACAGATTTTAATAAAATATATATTGTGCTCTTCTGTGAATAAATACCTCTCAAATGGTGTATATTGTTCAAATCGGTTAAGGAAAGGGCTCTTAACTGTTTTGCCTTTGCCGATTTATATATGGGCATTTCCAGCGAAAAGTCTACTTTTTGTAACGTAACGCCAGAAGTATTTTAAATTGTTTCTCTAAAAATTTTATATGTATTGTTTACTTTTTTATATTTTGGTGTAAAGCGCAACTAGCTCTACATTTAGTAACAAAAGGGATAACGATTGAACAACATGGTCCGAAAATACAACCTTATTTGCAATATGGCGTTACATTAAAAAAAGTAGACTTTTAGCTGAAAATGCCCATATTTACCTTAAAACGAGCAAAGATTTATAAATTTTATAGCTTGAAAAATAAATCTGTATTAGTCCAAAGTTTACTGGAATAGGTTTTATACAAAACATCTTGCTCAATTCGCAGTCTTATTCAGTTTTGTAATGCAAGTCAAAATAAACTTCCGTTTTTTTAACGTCACGCCAGCGCAGATTTTTGCTTATCAGGCATGTTCTGAAAATCATTTTTTGTGAAAGTGATTTGAAATCACGAGAAAGGTGTTCTGGCCAAAAAACTTTTTCCATAATTGTGATTTTAAACCGTTCAGCTAAGTGGTCACCGATTTAAAATTACATGCTTATTTTTTACACCATTTTAATCCAAGTTGAAACTTTTGTGGTTTTCAAAACACCCTTAAATAATAATTGTGATTTTAAAATCACAAGTGATTTGAAATTTTGTGATTTTTAGAACATGCCTGTATATCTGCAAATCCTTAGCGTCGATTACTGTAATTTTTTTTCTGAATATAGTGCTGCTTCATTACTTTGTATATATAAAAACCCTTTTTACAAATTTGACTTCTTCATTTATTTTTTTACATTTTGTGGTACAAATATCACGACACGTCAAAATGGAAATGCCCATATACATAGATAGATAGATAGATAAAATAAACCAAAATAAAAGAAACATTTCGTTTAAAACAATGCGAATTCATCCCAGGTAATCTCGGTACTACAGCAAGTACAACTAGTAAAAAAACCACAGGCACTTTGTTTTTGTAAAATCATTGTACAATCTGAAAAACAGAAAGACAACTTGTATGATTAACAATATTTTTTTCAACTTTTTATAATTGTCTTAAGATGTTTTGTTAAAATGCCACAGATATAGATTATATAGTTATATTTTAGAATATCCATGCGGAAAATTCGAGTCAATTGTATTTATACACAATATTTTAATAAAAAGGAACGAATTGCGAAGGTTCATCACAAGGCATATTACTTAACTGGTGATAAACAGCCAAATTATGAATAAAAATTCCCCGGGAGTTTTCTCCCTTCTCCCATTTTTCCTATGTAAATTTATTTTGTAAAAATGGGAAAAGGGAAAAAACTCCCGGTGAATTTGTATTCATAATCGGGCTGAAAGTTTTTTAATTGTAGTTACTCTAGAAAAAAGGTAATTGAGATCTATCATATACATATGTAGTAGTAGTTCACTCGGGACAGGCATTATTTTAGCCAAAATTTAATGTGCCCATTGTGGTTATTTCAGTGATCTGTAACAAAGTGTCAAAATGTTAAGTCCCCTCTTAGGACATCGCCATGTTAAAATGGCTTTATAACTGTCACGTGATAAGTTCCCTTACCCTTACTATAAACCAGTGTTGTCAAGTTTTCTCGACTAAAAATTACTAAATTTTGAGTAAAAAAGTTACTGAAGTATTTTTTTTAAATCTATGATTTAGACAACATACAGGAAAATATTTCCTGTATTTTGTACAAACTTAATTTCTTGAATAAAACAACATTGCACCCACATCAAACTGGCTCAACAAATTCACATTTTTACACCCACACCACAAAAGTGATGAAGAGGGGTTTGTGCTGATGTATGTTAACTGTTGGTCCTACCCCCACCATTTAGTATACCGATCGACTTAGTATCACTATCTGAGTCGATATAACGATGTCCGTCCGGCTGGCTGGTTTTCTGTTCATCTAACGCAAAGTACAGGAAAACAATTAACGCCGATTTTTTTCTCTGTTCTCTTTTAACGGTTCTTTGAAACTCTTTTCACATTTACATTAACTTTTTTTTGTGCATATTTTAAACCAAATGTAAAAAAAACAACTGTGTTGTGAACCAAGCTTTTTCTATCATTACTAAGATTAAAAATTCTTACAGATACAAATAGAAAACAGTAGCAATCGCAACTTTTTTAATGTGTAATATTTTATTATTATACAAATACATATGTATGTTTGTATATATTATTATTTATATGTATAGTACTAAGATTTTAAATAATCTCTATAATTAATATTTAATTATAATAAAATAAATGAACTTCCTAAACAACGTACTTTTTAAAAATTTACTATTTTTTAGACAGTGGCTTTCTTGAAAAATTAAGATTTGTTAAAAGAAAAATAACAACAAAAAGCATTGGTATTTGACAACCACCATTAATAAATGTATGTGCTTTTTTTGCGTATCTACACAACAATACCTTTAAAACCATACATATATCGATAAGATGTTTAAATTCCAGCGAGAAAAGAACTCGTTAAGTATTTATATTTAAGATAAAAACTGGGCCAATAAAAGTCGGATACACATAGAAACCCAATGTCATTATTCATATGTATGTACATATGTACATATATACATCCTTTACAGAACAGAATTTACTTTCTGACCCAGTAAAAAATGTGCTCCGAAAGGAGCAGGTTTTATGTTTGAATTCATACCTCAAATCGCTTCAAACCTGCTGATGGGATGCCTGATTTTTGTATGGCGTGTTCCCGATTTGGATGACTATTTTCTGCTGACAATAAGCGCTTCTTTTAACATGCAAACAAAGCACTCATAAAGTGCTTTTTTAAGGGCTATCTATATTAACATATTTATTAAGGTTTTTTTTACTGGTTTAAATGCCTTTTTTTAATTATTTTCGTAAAGCATAATATATTTTAATTTTTTTCGCTTTAAAAGCTGCTTCGTTGTCAGCACTAAAATAGTAGCTTTTTTGTATATTTCATTCTTTATCATTTGCTGTTTTATAAGAGCTCTCTTAGTAAAGCGCTCGATTATGCGCTTTTGCTATTAAGTGCTTCAAAAATCCAATTTTTTTTACTGGGGATATATTTAAAAGAAAATTGTTTTCCTTTCACGGCATTCACAATTTTGGTTAAAAATTATTCATTCCCCAGAAACAAAAACGTAGTAAAGTTTGGCAAACTGTTGGCTAATAAATGCGATGTTTTTTATTTGTAAAACTGTAACTTTAAGAATTGGATTTATTGGCGGAAAATTGGATAAACTGTTTTCATATTTTAAACATTAAAACAAAGCATCCTTATCTTTTCAATGTTATTTTTTATACTTTCGGCGTAGTTTAAACCAGATTTAAACACTTCCATTCTTAGTAATTATGGCAACAATACCAACAAGAAAATTAATGAAAACATTTTAATTTGTTTAAGAAAAGTATAAATTTAAACAAAAAAAAACAAACAACAAAAGAAAATATGTAAAGGAAAAAATATTCCACTAAGAAAAGAAAAAAAAACAAATAAGATATGGATGATTAAATGGAATTCCTTAAGTGATCAATGAGTAATACACGCGACTGACTGCTCTAGCCTTTTGAGCGGTCAAGTCAACAAAATATATAATATAATAGTAGACATTCATTCTCGGCCCACTCATAAATAAAATAGCAACATCAATTATAAACAAATGAATTGCCAACAAAAATAGTACAATATTTCATTCTTTTACTATCTACGTACAAGAAGTACTGAAAGTTTAAAACATCTAAATAAAATAATACAGACTGTTGTAAGCAAAAAAAATATATTTTGTTTGTGTATTTTAAAATAATTGGTATAGGAACCGTACTACAACTTCCTCAACGGAAACCCCCTTTCGACGGACAGTATTGCCTGGTCCTGGAAGCGGTTCACAAGCTGAGCATTGAATTGGTTAGAAAGGATATGCCAATTGCACTGACATATTTCAATGGTTTCTTCAGTGTCCGTTCGTGAAACAAAATAATATGCAAATTCAAAGAAATTTTTGGGTAAAACGAAACAATAAATTCAGTTGACTCTCCTAAAAGACGATAAATTCGATTCGTATTATAACGAAACCGTGTTAAAAGAGTTCAATAGTGTTGTATCGAAACCAGTCACTGTGTCAAACCGTACAAGTGAAACTTTCATTACGTACAAATCAGAAAATTCCAAAAGCTTGATTTTCGCTGAATCCGAATCTTTACTAAGAATTTCTCCATCGCATTAGGTTTTTTAGCTTATAGTAAAAAACCCTGGTTTTCACATTATTCGAAACGTTATAACTGCGCGAACTCATTTTTATTTATAAAAACCTGTTATGTCGTCTGAAAGTCCTACCAATAATCTAAGGGCAGGTTCACGGATTCAGCGCAACTTAACCTCTTACGGCTTACGGCCTGTGTTATAAAAAAACAGGCTTATAAACGGTGTATGAAACAGATTTTCTATAAAACTTTTATACAAATGTTATATTTTCTATAGTTTAGGAGGCCAGAAATCCCAGGTTTACGGCTATTTCAAATTTTTGCAGGCCTGTGTTATATCGTTAAATGTCGTAATTATTGCCAGGCTTTTAATGAAATCACTTAAAATATTATAAATACTAAAATAAGCAGACAGATTCTGGCGTTAAGTTAACAGCATACCGAGAAATAGTTTTAGGAAAAGTTATACATTTACCAGGAGCCAGCACCATCACCCGAAAAAAACAGTTCCCCGTACAGAAAAAACAGTCTCCCGTACCTTATTTCTGCAGATCATCTTTGGATGCCAAGGTCCTTACGAATAAAATTCTCTAACGTGGATGCACTGAAAGAAGTCCTACGGGAATGGGTTCAAATAACTCAAGATCATATTCGAGCAGCTTGCAACTCATTTTTTGTTGAAACTGACCCCATAATCAAGATTAAAGATGGTCATATCGTAAATCTTAAGTTAATTCTTTTTAAATTTTAATAACAGAATTTATTTGTAGTAAAAATCTGTTTAAATATAAAAAATTTCTAATAATTTAAATTGGTAACAGTTTGCCGCACCGTGAAGATGATCACTAATGATTGTAATATTAATTATGAGTTCTAAAATTTTCATATTGAAGCTTTTAAAAGTTTTTACTCTATTTTAAAATTATTTATTAATCGTGTCATCGGAAAACCGTGTTATTCGAGTAACCGTCGCATTTTTGGTACATGTTGTTCCAGGCCAACTGTCATCGGAAGTTCTGAAATTAAAAAAAATACTTTAATTATTTGAATTTGTGACATTAGGTGGTTGGTTGGTAATGGTAGAAAGTTGGTCTTAACCAAATGTCTATTGTCCGCAAATTGTTGGGCCTATTGGGACAGTGAAAAAGAGGCACTGTAACATGATTACTTTAAAGGCAGGCTATGCAACGATTTATGGCGTTGTGAACAATGCGTTCTCGGTAACAGTTAAGAATGCTGCTCCAACATGGGCCCTGTTTTTCAAAACTACAAGTAAAATAAATTTAAAAAAAACAACAATTTTTGTTTCAAAGTAAAAAAACCACAATTTTACAATGTTTGTTTTTGTTTCAAATGTATTTTACTTGTAGATTTGTATCGTTGAGAATTACTCTTTAATCCCGGAAAAAAAGGATTCGACTATCTGTTCCGCTATAGAAACACCGCGGGGATCGTTAGGTAGTTGGAAATACCAGCGCACATGATGCTTGTCAAAATAGCCAAGTATTATTTTGTCATCACCCTGCAGAAGATGAAATATGCATGAGAGATAACTTGCTCTAATGCTATTTACGGGCGGGATATATACATTGACGAGATCTCCGTCTCTTGTATGTTGCATAAAGTTTGAGGTCTCCACACATTACAATTAATTAGCATAATATGGAATGACAGACGGGAGTCAGTTACATGCCATTGCCTTTGCTGCGGTAAAATCGGCAAAATGGTGTTTTAATAATTAAGGTGTAATTGTTGTCGGGGTTGTAGTAGTTCAGGCATATGTATTGGTGTTCGCACAGTGTCCAGAGGGCTAATCTCTATTGCGATGCGAAAGCAATTTCGATTCGAAAGCTAAGAGGCCAATTTAGTACTCTCTATCGCTTTTGCAAAATTTTTTGAAAACGAAGTAACACTGCCAATAAAAATTAAAGATGGCAAAGATTGACATTAATGAAATGTCAATATATGTAGAAAATATAAAAACAAAGTTAAGCCGCCTAACGTGTTTTTGTTTAAAAGTTTAAATAAAAAAGTGATGATTTGCGATAAGAAAAAAGATGCGAAAGACAAATGCGCAAACGCATTAAACAACTAATCACTCGATTTTCCACAATTCAATTTTCGCACCGCAATAGTGAGTAGTCACCGGTATTGTAATTTTTCCAATCAGCCCAAAGAAAAAGTACGGGCTACTTCGTGCAAGAAGAAGAATGTTTTTCTCTTAAAATCTCTCTCACTTTACCAAAATTTAAGTATGGGAACAGTTTACGGTAAGATTGGGATCCCGCGGGCTCCCAATGTTGAGTACGGGATCACACCTATTTTTAGCTTTTCCGATTAGATTTTCGTATTTTTATAAGAATTTTATGGTTTCAGGGAATAGTTTCTCGGACAAAATATTTTTTTCAATTTCTATAAAAAAAACTTTACAGTAATTTTTAATTCTATTTTATCATTTAATTTCATAGAAAATTTTTCGATCATTTTTAACTTTTATAGAATACCGATCGGTATTTTTTATCTATCTACTATAAAAATTATGTGTGTGAAGATAAATTTTCTTAAAAAAATTTTTCTTAATAGCAACTGCCTAACATTGCACTTAACAGTGCTACTGTAATATAATAAATTATAAACTTTAAAATAAAATATAAATTTCGTTTTTTACGAAAATTTTGGGGAGGATTTTGGAAAAATATGGAATGTCCTCTTTAGGACCCTATTAGTGGTATATCTGAAATAATTTTGGAAATTCAGCACTGTTAAGTGCAATGTTAATTGAAAATAGTTACTGTTAAGAAATTGTATTTATCTTCACATACAAATAAAAATTTGATATTGTTAAATGTCCAATATAAAATTTTTTATTTATATTTTTTTGAATTTTCTATAGGCAATATCGTAATGTTCGGTTTTAAATCTACAGTGATGAGATCCATTTCTTATCCATTTCTAGACGTCAACAACTAAAATGAACTAAATAATTCGGAACGATAACAATCCACATGAAATTCAAAAACGTTCAATGGGTCCCGAAAAAGTCATTATTTGGTGTGGATTTTGGTCTGGCGGCGTGATCGTTCTATATTTATTTAAGAACGATGTTTGCCACCGTCAAAGGACATTCTGTACGAGCGATTAAGGGCATATTCATCTCACGTGGAGGTGATGCTTACTTTACTTACTATCAAGATTGTGCGATTTGACGACGTTAGACGTTTTCTAGTAGGATTTTGTTAAATCTGCTGGTCTATCCAAATAAGCCACAAACATCTACGGAACTCAAAACCAACATAACCCATGTCATTGGTCAAATTAAGGCTAATTTATGAGCTATAACCATGAAAAACTTAACATTTCGGATTCGCTCTACCGCAACAAACACGGAGCTTTGATTTCAAATTGAAAATTATTTGAAATCAAACGTTTTCTCAAACGACAAACGTTTGGTAATGATTTAAAAATCATTTTAAAATCATGGATTCTTATCAAGTTGGAAAATGCCTTTATTTTCAACTTGCTTTGAAACGTAATTCTCAAATGTTTTTCAAATGTGTATTACAATACAATGTGGAACATTAATAAAAATATTTTATTTTTTTTAATTTAAATTCATTATTTATTTGAATAAACTGTGAGATAAACATTCGGCAACATAGCCAAAATATGAAATAATGTTCTTTCCGTCCTCTATTGCAAAGACGAAATTGGCTCCCTTTTATTTTGAGGATTGTAGCACCGCGATCGTTTTCTTCACTTTCCCGTTTTATTTCCCTTTTTTCGTATTCTTAATCATTGTAATGACTCACAAATAATTTTTATTTTTCACAAGAAATAAACTGTTCACTTATATTAAAATTTATTTTTAATAGTAAAACACATGTAACCACAAAGTAAAAAATGTAACTTTAATCGCCATTTTTAATGCTTACATTAATGTTTCGCTTTATTGCTGCCAAGTTTATTTTTGATTTGAATTTAACGGTTGACATACAATTGATAAAACATTTGATATCAAATGTTTATTTTGAAATCATTATTAATTTGAATTTAAATGTTAAATCAAACAATTGAAAAACGATTGAGAATTGTGTTTCATGTCGAATGATAAAGTTCTCACACATACTTTGCTTTATATAATTAAAAACAAAAAACTTCTCGTTTAAAAAATCCAGTTATAAGTAAGTTATTTACTCAATATTTTGGATTTTTTTTATTTTTAACTTTGTATGTATAAACAATTTGTAGATATTTTCCAGTTTAAAAAATTTTTTGTTAAAATTTTCTATTAAAAATAAAAATGAAAAGTTTTCTTTCCCTCAAAATTTTGCTTTTCCCATACATTTTTGTGAGCAAAAGGTAATAAATTTCAAGAAATTAATCGATAAAAAATTTTAACCTTCTTCTAATTAAAATAACACATACACACTTTTAATTCTAGTAGTAAAAAATCCAACAAAACCAAAAGAGAACAATGAAAAACACTTTGTTTATCTTTACTGAAACGGGTGGCTCCTTAGCCAGTTAATAAAACATTTACATTCAATTTACAATATTAAATGATGTATTGTAAACAAAAGCACAATAAAATGATGAAAAGACCAACCCCTATATAAAGTATGGTTTGACAGTTGAATTACATTTAAAAAAAACTTTTATGGAGACAATGGTGACACTGATCACAGTCAACCAACGAAAAAAGAATTAAAAACTATAATAAAACACATGTTAAGTTTCCCAATGCATACAAATGATTTATTACAAAAATGATTTCGTAATAATTGTAACAACACAATATTAAGTAGGAAAAAAATTTTAATTAAATTTATCTAACTGTATTTGCAGGTCATATTTATGCTTGATGGAAAAGTTAAACAATTCCAAATTGGACAACCGTTTTAAGTTTTCAATACTAAGGAAAATTTTTTAATCAACTGTTTGACCTACACAGCTTAATCCGCAACAACAACAATAATTATATTTCATACGTTTTAATAACAAAAAGTAAAAAACGTAACAGTACATCAGGAATTTAAAACACCACAAAAATTTTGAAATACATAATGAATTTGGTTTTAAATAAATTTATCTTTACAAAATAATTATATTTTCAATTCTCTACTAATTAAAACATTCAAAGAAATAACAAGTACGCGGAAAAAAATTTGGAAAATTTTTAAAAAATGCTAAAGAATTGTCTTATATTTTAACTTTAAAAGTAACGAACACCAATATGTCAACGACGGCTTCAACTACACAAACCTCTTTCACCACCACTACTACTGGTTCACCTTTAATTAGCAACACCAATAAAATATCCACCTCTACTCCACAAAAACATGCCGCCAGCGCAGCAGTTTCAGTAGAAGCTTTAGCTGATTTAAGTGGTTTAACTGATACGGAAACTTCAAATGTTTTTCATGATGACACCACTAATACCACTAGTCTTAGTCCTCATCATAGTGGTAGTAATAAATTTAGTAAATCTAATTCAGCCTCGAATAGTCCTGTGGCAAAAAGGCATATTAATTCAGGTTCTATAACACGCATAAGACCCCAATCTAGTTATTCAGCTAGAGTGTTAATATTTGATGATTCCGATCAGGAACTAGGAGGTAGTGGTAGCAATAATAGTAATGCCAGTGGTAGTGGTAATACTCATGATGCTACTACAAAATCATCTACTGGTTTCGAAATGTTTGCCTCATCGCCAAAAAATGATTCATCGATATCGTCATCACAGTCGTTGTTGCGTAATCTGAATTTGACAAAATCCTCTTCGGGTGGTTTATCGGGTAGTTCCATTTCTTTGCCTGCTAGGGGTTATGGGGCACTATTAAGGAAGATTTCCTATCAGCAGCATACATATTCCATGAGGTCGTCGAGTAATGGTAATTAAAATTTTTAATTTTAAAATAATATTGAAAACTAAAATTATTAATATGTACACAATTTAAAGAAAAAAATATGTTTAGAATTATAATTTTATCGATTTGTATAATTTTATATAATACAAATGTTATGAATAACTAAAATTTATTGATAATAATAATTTTCTATGGAAAATTTTCCAAAAACTGTAATCATACGTAATAATAGCTTTTCATTATAAGTTAATTGGCCTTGTAAGGCTTTTTATATTACTGTTAAAATAAATGAATAAATAAATAGTTTTCCATAGAAAACTTTTCGAAAGCTATAATAATTTAAATGTCGATAACTATAAATTTCTTTACATTTATGCATAAAGATAGTACATATATCGATTATTTCTATTCAGATTCATCAAATTTAGTACGTATGCGCAACACATCCTTGGGAAAATCAGCACCTTGCCTAACAGGCAGTTCATTCCGTGAACGTGATACGAGTCTTTGCAAAACATCAACTGCTCCCAATGTCCTCACACAATCACCCTCATCATCATCGTGCAACACAGCTTATGCACCATCTTCTACTGCTAACGTAAATGTTACTGCACCAACAGCTGGAACAATAAATATATCACGTTCCGGCAGTTGTGCCGGTCTCGGCATTGGCAAACATCATTTGCATGGTGTAGTAATGCGCGGTAGTGGTACCTCCTCCAGTGGTGTAGCACATCATCGTTTAAGTTTGGTAACAGGTGGTATAGGCGCAGCAGCAGCGGCGGCAGCAGCCAATTCAAGATCTCATTCACCGTATTCGGCTAGTCCTGTTGACAGTCCGCGCATCAATTCACCCATGCAATTTGCATTTGCACCGATTAAACGTATAGCTACATGTAGGGGAGATGGTAGAAGATGGTCGGTAGCTTCATTGCCATCGTCAGGATATGGAACAACACCGGGAAGTTCAAATTTATCGGTAATTTAATTGTAAAAAGAAAAGAATTTGTTTGCTTTATAATATTATATTTTTCTTTGTATAGAGCCAATGTTCTAGCCAAGAGGCCTTGCATCAACTACATACTATCATGGGCCAGGAAGAGTTACAGATGTTAACCGGAGAGACGAGTAACCCTAATGCCATTGTTAATTGTTGTGCCGAACACATACAACAGCAACAACAAGCCATGTCTGCAGCCCACACAAGTCGTTCGCATTGCATCAAACACTGTGCTTCAATCAATAACTCAGCTACAGCAATTTTAACAACGAATAAATCTACCGTCCTGGGACCAAATAGTCCTAAACAATTCCAAAAACACCAGGTGCCAATACCACAACTTTATCAGCCTTCTACGGGTTTGGCTAATAAAGCCTGTCCCAATTGTTGTGCCGATATAAGCATGGTCTGTAGTGGCAATGGAGCTAACAGCCAACAGCCACTAAATGATAACTCTGGTGGTGCTTCAGTCAATAGTGGCAATAATACAAGCAATAGTAGTGGTAAAATTTCCCCTTTTCATAGACCTAGATCAAGATCTCTTTCAAGTCCGTCTCGTAGTCCAGCTATTGACAATGAAATAGCCATGATGAATACTTTGTACAAGGAACGTTTCCCCAAAGCCACGCAACAAATGGAAGAACGTTTAAAACATTTCATAAATGAAAACAAATCGGCAGCATGCAATAGTTTCCGTGATTCACAGCCCATAGTAAGATTCGTCCATCATCAAGTTTTAGAAATGGCCCGGGATTGTCTAAATAAATCAGAGGCTAAGTTGATAACCTCCCGCTATTTCTATGAAATGAGTGAGAATTTAGAACGTTTGCTATTGGAAACCAAGGAAAAGAGTCCCGAAGCTGCTGTAGAATTGGCGGGGGTTATAAAAAAGTTATTGTTGATAATCTCGAGACCGGCTCGTTTACTCGAGTGTTTAGAATTTGATCCAGAGGAATTCTATCATTTACTGGAGGCCGCTGAGGGCCAGGCAAAAGCCATACAAGGTATTAAGGCTGATATACCTCAATATATTATTCACAAATTGGGTTTAAATCGTGACCCAATAGCAGAAATGCAACAAGAGGCTAAAGAAACTAGAGAAATATGTGATAACCAGGGAATAGGAACGGCCTCCGTAAATAATAGTTTAATAAATGACTCTGGAACACCTTGTTCACTTTTATTAAGTTCTCCCTTAACCTGTGTATCAGCTACACTTAATCCTAATGCTGAATTAGGGTTATTAGCTAACAGTGGTACTAGTACACCACATCCACCCATGCCTCAGCAACCTCCCCAAACCCCGGTGGCTACAGCAGATATGCCCTCTTTTGCAGCAGCCATCAACAATCAAAATAAAACTCAATTAGCCACCTTTCAAGAACAAACTAACGAACAAATTCCCACAAATACGCAACATCAACGAACTAAAGCATCAGTAACTACAACACAACCCCCTGCGGCCGCTCCCCAACCCATACCAAATGAGCAAGATTTCGATATTGTTAAATTGATCTCAAATGGTGCTTATGGTGCTGTTTACTTGGTTAAGCACAGGACAACACGTCAACGTTTTGCCATGAAGAAAATCAATAAAAATAATCTCATTTTACGAAATCAAGTCGAACAGGTATTTGCCGAACGAGATATACTGTCATTTGCCGACAATCCCTTTGTCGTTAGTATGTATTGTTCATTTGAAACAAAAAAGCATTTGTGTTTGGTCATGGAGTATGTGGAGGGAGGGGACTGTGCTACGCTTTTAAAAAATATAGGCCCATTGCCAGCCGATATGGCGCGTTTTTATTTTGCCGAAACTGTTTTGGCTGTAGAATATTTACATAGTTATGGTATAGTGCATCGTGATCTTAAGCCGGATAATTTATTAATAACAGCCTTGGGTCACATAAAATTAACCGATTTTGGATTATCCAAAATGGGCTTAATGTCGTTAGCTACTAATTTATATGAGGGTTATATAGATTCGGAAACTCGACAATTTTCTGATAAACAGGTAAGTTTAAAATCTCTTCATTTGGAAGAAATTTTAATTATATTCTAATTATTACTCGATCTCTCATGATGTTTGTGTCATTGTTCTTAAATAATTTGGCCATATTCTGACAATCGCACGATTTGAAATCGCAAAACGCCAGATTTTTGTATGGTGTTTTGGAACTTGTGCGTTTTGCTTGCGGCCATAGTTTCTTACAAATATTCTTGTTCCCTTGAGCTTACCTTTGTAGTTTGAAGCCGCCAAACTCTTGTGATTGCGGTTTACAGAATAACTATTATGCGATTTCAAGTCAGAATCCCAAATATTAAGCATTTTGTGATTGTCAGAACATGCCCGAGTGTTTAGTTTTCTAAAGAAAATTTTACGTTTCGTTAAGTTTAATATAACCTTAATTTTTTATAGAATCTTTTACTTAACGTTATGTTTTTTACAGATTATTTTACGCAACGTAAAGTTTTAAATTTTACGTAATATTAAGTTTTTATTAGTGCTCTTCGTTGCATCAATATAACATTTGACGTTTCGATGCAAAAAACACTATCTTTATTAGATTACTAATTATTTTGTTGTTTAGGTGTACGGTACTCCAGAGTACATTGCTCCCGAAGTAATATTGCGTCAAGGTTATGGCAAACCTGTAGATTGGTGGTCTATGGGTATTATTCTATATGAATTTCTTATTGGTTGTGTGCCATTTTTTGGAGAGACAGCTGAGGAACTATTTGCTCATACTGTTAATGATGATATTGAATGGCCAGACAATGATGAATGGCCTGTGCAACCAGAGGCTAAAGATATTATAACGCAATTGTTGCAACAAAATCCTCGTGATCGTTTGGGTACCCAGGCTGGGGCTTTAGAAGTAAAAGAACATTTTTATTTTGATGGTTTAGATTGGAATTCGTTGTTAAGGCAAAAGGCTGAATTTGTGCCGCAATTATCAAATGAAGATGATACGAGTTACTTTGATAGTAAGTTCAAAAACTTCTTTTTATAAAAAACAAAATACATTAATTTCTAAAATCTACTTTCCTATACACAATAGCTCGTATGGATCGTTATAATCATGATTTGGCAGGTGAGGATACTGATGATACTGATGATACACCTGTTATTGGTTCCTTTTCATCGTATACTCCACAATATCGTAAACAACACTATTCCTGGTCTCGTGTGGCTTCCACAACAACTGTTAGCTCTTCTACAACAAATACTGCTACACCTACGTTGAATGTCAATATTACTACAGCTTCCATAACTTCTACTATAACCAGTAGTAGCACGTTGGCCGAAGCGAAATTACAAGCTACCGAAAGTTCTTCATCGCCTACAAATACTGTGGATTCGGTTGCTAAATGTCGTAAGATAGCGGCACCATTAGCTGCGTCTCATAATGTAATAACACAGCAGTTGGTTAATAAGGTTTTAAATACACCACAGTTAAGGAAAATCGAGGTTAGTTAAATTTTTTTAAATAAATTTAATAAAAAACAACATAAAAAAAATATTTTTAATTTTTTTATTAAATATTTTCTAAAGATTTCTACCAGTTGCTTGAAAGTTCCTTCAACACCCGATGCCGATTATTTACCCGAATTATTGCACAATGTAACCATAGGTAATGAAGACGAAATGCGTATTTTACATCAATTCTTGCAACAACCAACTGCAGGTATTGGTAGTGTCCAAAATACTAGCTTACTACCAGTTAAACCGGAAAGACATCACAGACATAGCTTGCCCCCAAATACCACAACCATCATTACAACCCCAGCAACTCCACCTGCTGCGATAGTCAATGCTCCCGTAGAAATAGCAACAAACACTTCGAAATCATTGGCTAACGCAACAACAACAACCACAAAACCTTCAGTTACTAACACAACTGCAACAAGTATAACAACGACTACTACTTTAACAACCACCTCAAGTACAACTTCAACTGTAACCACCGATCGTAGACTTGCCGATATTCATCGTAAACTAGCAACTCTAGCTACAGCGCGTAGTACTCCTGAATCCTCACAAACCGATAGTGATGATTTTTCACCTCAGATAGCACGCAAACGTAAAGGTGTTTGTGCTCGTGACATTTTACCCAGATTCTCAATATCTATTGAAGATGAGACAATAAGTGGTGGCTCATCTTCGGCCGAAAATACCCGAGAACAATCACCATTGGCTTTGCAGCAACAAAAATCTATGGATAGCCATATTGGGCTTAAAAACCATCGTTCAAGATCATCGATTGTTAAGTCAGCCTCGGCTTTGGGCTTATCCTTAATGTCGTCAGCAAGTAAGTGTGGGAAAGTTTTAAAGGTTTAAAATGATTTTTATAATTTTTTAAATTGTTTTTTTTTTTTTTAATTATCAGTCGATAATTCCCAACTGGCTCAACAACTTTGCAATATTACTGCTGGCATACAATCGCCTAGTGGCGCTGCGGGCAGCGGTGGTGGTGGTTCCAGTACTGCCTCTTCTCGTGACACTTCACCTTGTCGTGAATTGTCTCCATTGGTCACCAATCTTAAACCGCCCATTATTATACGTCGGGGTCCCCGAGGATTTGGTTTTACTGTCCACACTATACGTGTATACTATGGCGATACTGATTTCTATACAATGCATCATTTGGTTATGGCTGTAGACGAAGGCAGTCCTGCTTTTGAGGCCGGTCTTAGACCAGCTGATTTAATTACACATGTTAATGGGGAGGCAGTCCAAGGCCTGTTTCATACGCAGGTTTTGCAATTACTTTTAAGTGGTGGTGAACATGTAACCCTGAGAGCCACTCCATTGGAACATACCAGCATACAAAGTGGCGGCAGAAAGAGAGATCTAATGCAAAGTAAATTGGCCAAGAAGGGCGTTAATCGCCAAAAGAAACAAACGAAAAAGGAACACGATAAAAAGCGAAAAACTTCATTATTTAGACGTATAAGCAGTAAAAGAGCATCGGCAGAAATACAACAGGTAAGTTGGACACATTTAAGTTTTAAAGATAATTTTTAAACTCATTTGAATGTGTGATAGATTGCAGCCGGCATAAGTTCACCAACCACGCCTTCAGCTTTGTCAGGTGCTGTTACAATTGGTAGGAATTTGTCTCCCCTAGACTCTTCCTATCACAGCAGTAGTTGTTGTCAATCGGTTAACACATCATCGCAATCTACATCACCTTCTTCTTCATCACCTAACACTCCAACTGGTGGTGGTCATAATAATAACTCGAATGTTTCGACGGCTGGCAATAACACCGGCATTGGATTTGTAAGCACTTCCAATGCAGTGCTTTTGCCCATAGCAGGTTCTGTTTCGGGTGCTGCCACAGCAGGTGCTCCATTGGGTGTTATGGGAGCCATACCAGGTTTAAATTAATCAAATCGCCTTAAATTTTTGGTTTTAATGCATTTTTTTTTTTAATTTTTAGTATCTCCGACGGCAGTACCACAACTTTATCAAAGACCTTCTACTTTGCATGGCTTAAAGCATAAGTTACATACTGGCTGCACTGGAAATACAACTGTTTGCTCCAGCGGTTCGGGTGTTAAAACCTTGCACACTAATTCTGCGTCCTCTTTACCCAATAGACGCAAATCTGTAGGTCATATACCTCTTTCACCTTTGGCTAGAACTCCCTCACCCTCTCCCCTACCATCTTCGCCCACACGCTCTCCTTCGCCTCTGGCTTTTCCATTGATTGGCCATCAGCCGGGTTCTTCAAATACGACTCAGTCGTATAGTCCTGGCGGTTCATTGCCTGTAGTACAAACTGTTGCAGCCGGTTCGAAAAAAGCTGGTTTTGTACGCACAAAATCTTCAGAACCTAGTTCACCTCTATTGAGAAGGGCTCTATCGCCTGATCGTTTACATCCACGTAGTGCTGAATCGAAATGCACACTTATTTCGCCACTATGCTGTTCGCCGCCTATTAAACAGCCTCAACGAGTTATAGGAGGTGTTTGGCGTCCTACAACAACCACAACAGGACCTTCTTCAGCTATAAACAACCAACCAACGTTGCCACCAATAACAACACATCCACAATATCAACAGCAAATGCAGCAGCAAAATGTCAACACCCCAGTAAGTGGTAATCAACAACAACCCCCACCAGCACATCACCACCATCCTTTACAGCATCAGCAACACTGTGATTTTTCTGGAAATTTAGAAGACACTGCATTATTATGTGATACTTCTTCTTCTAATACAGCGTCATCAACTTCACAAGCTTCTGGAACAGCAGCAGCTTTAGTTAGTACTCCGTCCGGTATTGCTTTGCCAGTGCCGGGTGAAATGTTACCTCGCATTGCTGAAGAGAAGGATTCACCCACCAGTACTTCGGAAACAACACCCGGTTTTATGCAGACCATTAATGAACATGAAGGTGAAATAAATTACAATCACCAATTGCAAGTGGACAAGGACAAAGCTTTAGAAAATAAAGCTAAACAACAGCAGCAAAAAGAGATGGAAATGGATTTGAATGAGGATTCCAAAAATGACTGTGTTAATGAACTGAAAAGTGTTAACGTGATTACGAAATCAAAAAACAACGAAAGCAGTATGTTTAAATAAAAATTTTAAAAATGATCTTAGTCATTTTCTAATTCCTATAATATATTTTTTTCTTTTTTTTAGCAACTCCAGTAACTGCTTTACACTCTTCTAATATCAACAAAACAAATACGCAACAAACCAATACAAGTGGCAAAAGCAACAGCAGCAATAAAACCACATCTGATTTAAAAACTAGTAAATTAACCACCCCAACTACAAACGCAACTGCAACCACCAACACTAACACAATAACTATAGCAACAACATCAACAAAAACTACAACAACAGGACGACGTGAACAAAGCACAACATCAACAGGAAGTGGTGGTGGTAATAACAGCAGTAGTGGCAACGGAGGAGCTAATAAATCAATTACAAATACTACAACTAACAAACAAAAGAAGTAAAAGAATTCAAATTTAACCAAAGGAATTGAAAGAAACAATTTTTGGTTTGCTTAAAATTTTAAAAAGTACTGAGTATGTGCGTGATAGAGCGAGCTGCTTGAGTGAGAGTGTATAGAAGTGATGAAGGAACTGTTAATAAATATTATACATTGTAATATGGTAAGCTTGTTTATTGTTGTTTTTTCTCTAGTATTTTCTTAAATCAAAATTAAAGGAAACTCATAAATTTTTGTCAGAAAGTTTGTTTGTTCTAATTTTATTTTTATATTGATTGTATTTTTTTCTCTACTTTCTTATAAAACTTATTAATCTAATTAAATGTTATCTTTAAACCAAGGCCCATCTATCAGGTCTGCTTACTTGTACAAAAACAAAATACGATTCTTTTTAGTTGTCAAAAATTTACTACCACATATACAAAGCAAAAGGAAAAAACGTGTATGTGTGAAGTTAACAAACGTATACATGCACATGTAAGCAAAATGTAAACAACTTTTGAAAACTAAAAAGAACATAAACAATGATCATCAGGCTTCTTGCGCAGACCTTTTCAATGGGCCTTGCTTTAAACTTACAACATACATACATATATACAATATGCATACATATATTATACCTATAAAGCAAAAAAAAAAAGAAACTAAAAAAGTAAAATACTTACATATGTATGTATTTATAGTTTAATATACAAAAAACCCTTTTTAATTTTGATTGCCATATTCTTAAACAATTGTTCATAGGTGTACCATAAATATTAATATTTTTTGCTAAATATTTAAACTACTACATGTATGTGTATCTGTTTTGTTCTTAATTCAGCAAAAATTTTTTTTTTTTAATAAAAATTATAGTTTTCAAATATTTTTATTTACTTTTTACATAAAAAAGGAAAAAAATGGAAATAAGTTAATTTTTCAAGAAGCTGTGGGTTTTTGTATGCTTAGACAAAAATTCGAATGCCCAAGTTTGTTTTCAATCCACAAAAAGAACATTAACTGCCTGTTTGTCGATTTCGTACGAAAATTTCGTTCGCTTAACTTGCATTTAAAATAAAAACAAAATTTTAATATGTATATTGAAATCAAGGAACAAGAAGTAAATATTGTAGCCATACATTTTTAACATTTAATTTTTGTTAAAATATTAATTTTACTAACAAAGTAAAAAAAGCTTTTAAAGTTGTGTGAGTTTTTGATCCAGAATAAATAAAATTGAATCTTAAAGTCATGGACCTTTAATTTTCATTTATTTAAATCATGGATCGTAACGGTTATAGTTTTCGTTTTCAAAAATTACTTATTAATCATTATTTCTCGAATTTATTTTTCGCTTAGAAGTTTTATTTATTTCAAATACAAATAAAATTTAATGCATCTGAAGGTAGTCCATGTAACAAGGATTATCTTGGGGTGTGCCTTAATTTTGTACATTTAGTACATATTTTATTTTAAGGCACCATTTAATTTTTGGTTTACAACTTGTTTTTGCTGCACAAACAAAATAAGGAACATTTTGTTTTTGTATACCCAATCGAAAAAAAGAACACTTCATTGTTTACACCCTTTCTCTTTTTTAAGCTTGTGAAAAGGTAAACAGACCAGTTTTGTTAAACTCTTTCTTTTGGATTGTGACAAATGAATCAATGTTAACCATCCTGAAAAAGTAATTCCTCTTTTCCATTTGAAAGGCAGAAATAGGTTATATACATACTAAACCGAAAGTTAATAAATAATATATCGCTCCTTTATTGCAACATAGTCAAATCTCAAAAAATTAAAAATTTTAAGTTACTTAAGCAAAATTGTTCCTTTATACCTTCTTTATATGTAAAACAAAAATCAGCATTATATCTCAAGCTGAATCGAAGTTATGGCAATATCTGTATATGAAGGTACATTTTGAAAACTTTAATCGCATTTTGTCAAGTTTGATTTTTTTTTGAGATATGACTATGTTGCAATAAAGGAGAGATATATTTGTCTTTGTATAAATTTTAGCTTTTTTAAAACACTTTAAATTTAATTTAAAATTTATTTTTTTTAATAATTTGAAGATTTTCTGTTGGTTTTTTCTTGTTTAACTTTTTATTATTTTGTTTCAAAATACAAAGGAGTTGTGCTTTTGTGCAATATTAAAAATTTTAATATATATAAAAATTATTAAAAATTAACGAAATTTAAATAAATATATGTATATACATTTTAAAGGCTTTGTTTGGATACAAAAGCTTTTAAACAAAAATAAATGATAAATTAAATAAATCTTAAGCTGTTAAAAAAAAAAATACTATACCTATGTTAATTAAAAAAAAAAACAATTAAAAGCATATTTAGCTTTAATTTAATAGAAAAAAGAAAGTCCTTAAAGGCGCACATATATTTTAAATTAAAAAGTAATAGGTTTTGAAACGTTAATTAAAAAAAAAACACTGGTTAAATAATAACTAAATTAAAATAAAATTATGCAAAATTTTAAAATTTTTAATCATTTCTTAGAAAATTTATATGTATTATTTATTTTTTATTTATTTTATGTTGAAATAATGAGCTTTTAAAGAATTCTTTAACATACACTCCTGTTCAATTTATTACACCCATATACGATCATTTGCAGCAACATTGTAAATGCAACATATACATAAATAGGATCGGTTTGGTTTTTGTGGAACAAAGCCGCGATTCACTAAAGTCGAAAGCTGCTTAATATTCGGCCTTATTGCGTAAGATGTTTTCGTTTACAGCTGAGTCCTTTATAATAGATAAAAGTAAAACACATTCTGTCTTCTTTAATCTATTACAAAAAAAAAAAAACACTTAGGCATTAACGACAACGCCTAACACAATAAGGCCGAGTAGCTTTACATAAAACGACTTTAAAGTTTAATATTTGTACACAACGTAATGAGAAAAGACAATATATAAATAACTCTTCTCTTCATAAGAAATATTTACAAAAGCAAAATTCCCTTCTTGCTTTATATACCTTGCACATCTTGTAGTTTGTGTAACTTTTGCTTTAAAACACAACAACAATAAATAGTAAATTTAAAATGTATGTATGTATTTTGTTTTAAAACATGATTGACAAGACCTTCAAGATGTACAAGATCTCTAATAGCAAACCGTTAATTCCCCTAATAATGCCTTTGTAAGAATGCGATTTTTGACTTTGGCGTTGTTGCAGCAAACGAACGAAATTTTATGGGTAGAACAAAAGTTTTATTTCCAGCGTATTTAGTTGAGCTCAAAAGCATATTTTTAAAATAAAGTGCGACGATATTTTTAAATAATTTTTTTGAAAAATTAATAAAGGAAAGTTTTATTTTTTATTTTAAATATGCCTAAAACAGTTATGTTAAAAATATACAAAAAACAGTTCACATTCTTGATGTTATTAAAGTCTCCATTATTATACTATTCCACTAGATAATTATCCTTAAATTTTCATTGGTTTGAAAATTTTGTGTTTATATTTTGAAACCATTGAAGAATTTATATATATTTGTTAAACAACATTCAATAAAAGTTTATAAAATATAATTAAAAAACTAATAGAGTGTTTTTCGCTTAAATGCATTTCATAATTTGTACGTATTTCGATGCTTTAAACTGAAAAATTCATATCGTCAGCTCATTTTTGGTTTGGCGCATATGCCAAAAAGTCGTAATGGAGAAAAACGACAATGAAAATTTTCATTAAATTTTCTGAAAATATACCCGATATGATTTATTTGTATTTTCATCACTGCTTCCGGCATTTATTTTGAAGAAAAATGTAAATTTTTGTGAAGGTTCATGAACCTACATGAAAGGTAATAGCATTTTATTGAATGTGAAAATTATTGCTTTGTGCCGCATACGCCAATTTCCTAAATGTAATTTTAAGAAGTAGCTTTTTGTGCCGCATTACTGCTGTGTGTTAAGTTGTTAACATTTTATTTTGCTTCAAACACTTTTCCTTCCGGCAAGGAAACAAAGAAAGAGTAAAATTTATTTTGTACTTTTTTGTATGAGAAGTTTTCTACATTCGCCTAACTGTGGCGTGTAGAGCAAGACAATATTTAATAAACTATTAAATACTTGATACAAAACATTTCGTGAAACCGGGTTTGGACTCAGAAAGAAGGAATTCAAAACATATAACCCAATACCTAAATCAATTTCTTTTAAAATGGTCGGTAGGTCAAACCAATATTGAGCTGACGACATATACAAACTAGGTTATTTGTACAAATAGTGCTTAAAATATAGTAATTTAATCTGCATTATAAAAAAAACCATTTAACTTGCACCAGGTGCCCATTTAGTTTTGATGGAATAATATTTCAGCATTAAATGCTTATAATTGATGTGCATATAAGCGATAAATTCAGTACATATATATAAAATTATAATAAATATTCATAATTTTTGTGTATTAAAAATTAAACTAAAACAAAAAAAAAAAAATTAAAATTGATTAAGTTGAAGAAGACCTTAAAATAATTTTGTAAATTAGAATCTTTAAAATCTAATAAAAATTTAAAATTTTTTAAACTGAAGATTAGACTAAAGCTTCGGTCACACTTATTAAATATTTGACAAAATAAGCGTTAATGCTTTTGTTAATAGCTATTGAGATTTAACATGTTCTTAATATTACAATATAAACTAATTATACTACCAGACAGAGCAAAAAATTGTTTTTTGTAAAATGTGGCATTATAATCTAAATAAATATGGAAATTGACGGAAATGATTATTGAGTTTGCTTGGTGGTCCCGTTTTTTTCGTCAAATATTTGATAAGTGTGACCGTAGCTTTAGTCTAAATTTTAGTGTTTGGACTGAATTTTTTAAGCAGAATTATAAAAAAAATAATAAAACTCTTGTATTATATTAACGCTTACAAAATAAACTTCTACATTTTTATTATACAAATGTATTTAAACAATGTTTCAATGACATTAAACTTAGTTACAAAATAATTTGTATTAAAAAATTAAAATACAATAAAAATATTTATAACCAAAATATATAGTATATGGAAAGCCGACTTGAGTTATAAAAAAAATTAAACATAAAGGCTCTGAAAGTAGTTAATTCTTAAAAATAGCAGATTTTATGATAAAAAGTGGAGTAAAGTTTGTATCATTGAAAATTGTATACATGCATATCGTCACCGAAAACGCAAAAGGCCGTAACTAACAAAAAATTAATAATCGACTTTTCAATTAAATCAAAAGTATTGCATCAACACAAATATCCACAAAAAAATTTGAATTTTTTGACCAACATTATCATATTAAATAGTTTTTTGCTTCTCCTGTAATATTTTCAAAATGTTAGATATTGCCTTTTGCGTTTTAGTTGACGATTTATTCTTTTTTAAACGATATATTTTTTTATGCTCGAAATAGCATAAAAAAATATTGTAATTTAATTACAATTTTGAAAAGCTTTTATACTTTAATATTCTTATTCTTCAATATTTTCAAGGAATATTTTCTATGCACTATCAAAATTGTAATTTGACTTAGAATACACATTCGAATAATATGTAAATTTATATTGTAATTTAATATTAGCAGTTTTCACCCTTTGTATTAAGTGTGCAACTCTGCTTTTCTTAATACGATCTTTTACTACAAAGCATGAGTGTCTTTTTCTTTAGCAATGTAAATTAATGAAGTTGCTGAGTGAGGGAAAGATACAGATATAGTTTCTTCAACTGTTTTATTCTGGGTTATTTAACAAACCTGTTTACTACAGATTTTTGTTGGATTTTTCAACCACAGCAAGTCTAATACATTTTGTTGTTGCAGTCTTGTAAATCTTAGTACTTAAACTAAATTAATAAGTTTCACAAGGACTTTAAGGGACTTTTCTTTATCAAGGATGAAAACCGCTATTTTAAACACTGTAATGTGCTGTTTTCACAACACGAAATATTGAACGTGTAGTAAAATATATATGAAAAAAAACTCAAAAGACTGAGTGTTTTTCATATAAATTTTACAACACGTTTAATTGCTTGTGTTGTAAAAACTACACATAATACTTTTCATTCAAATTAAAAAAAATTTTTTAATAGTCATGAATGGTTAATTTGTCTTCATTTATTTTTACAAATTCCTTATTATTTTTTTAAATATTCACTTTAATCGTGGTTGGCGAATTTAAAATATGCCTGCGACTGTTTGGTAATAGATTAAAGAGAACGGAAACTTTTTTCCTTTGGGTAATATATATATAAGAGAACGAAAACTTTTTTCCTTTAATCTATTACCAAACAGTCGCAGACGTTTTTTAAATTTGCCAACCACGATAAGGGTGATTACTTTAATTACTAAAAATTCAAAATTTCATTACTTCTGCTGTATTTAGTTAACTTACAGGCGTTATTATATTAATGGTTTTCACTCTTGGTAGTAAATTTATGAGGCCGAGTTTATCTAATGAATCTAGTTAAAGTACTAACATTTACAAAATTTACGACCCGGTAATTAAAAAATCATAGAAAAAGCTTTAGTAAACACGTGTGCAAGGCGAATTGACTAGAAGGTGAGGTCAACTCTACAACAACACTGCTTCTGTGGTCGGATTGTCAAAAATATTGCTACTAAAAAGAATAGGTTGGTTTACATAAAAAACTAGTTTACACACAAACTTTGACAAGTCGACCACCAAAAAAAACACCATATGTTGACTTGACCCCACCTTCTAGTCAGTTCGCCTTGCACGTGTGTTAAATCTACCAAAGTTGATGAAACTCTATCTCTATTTTTGTCTCACTCAGCAGATTAATTAATTTACAATACATACTTAAAAGACACTCAGGCTTTGCAGTCCAAATTTATATTAAATAAAACAGAGTTGCACACAACACAACGAGTGAAAACCGCTATTGTTTGTTTTTATTTTGTTTTTGCAACACACAAAAAAATAAAAGCAATGATTGTTTTTGCCCACTTATGCACATTCATAAAAAGGTAAACCAGGACTTAATTAATTTTATTTTGTTTTTGCTTACAAAAATGGTAAATAAACCAGGGACCGAATAACCACAGTCGTAATCGAGTAAGATTTCGTATCTAATACAATTTCGTCATATATCGAATGATATATAATAACTGACGTATCGAAATTTTAAAAAAAAATGCACTGATTTGTTTTACATTGGAATAGAATCAAAACATGTTCAACAATATCGAACGTATGTAAACGTTGGTATAGAATTTTATATGTATGAAACATATTTTTTAAACTCTCTACATCGATGCGCATTTGTTTTTAATATTTTTTTTTTTTTGTAAATCATCACTATTTATTTTATTTGAATTTTCAAATTTGTATAAATTTTGACATTTCATTACTCCCAATCTGCGCCATATTTAATTTTCTTCCCCCAAATTTTGCGAAAGTTATAGAGAGTACCAAATTGCAATTTAGCTTTCGTATTGCATTCGCATCGCAAGAGAGTAGACCCTCTGAGTGTTTTTTATTGAAATTTTCTTTACGAATGTTAACGTTCTAAACAGTTAAACAGGCAAAAAATATGTTTAAATGTAAACCTTTTTTTTTGTTTTTTGTGAAATTTACGGTCAACTTTACTAAGTTGAGTTATTATTTAACTATCAGTTATAACTGTCAAAAACATAATGTTACATGGAAGTTAAAATGATAGTTAGTTTTAACTGAACTTGGTAAAAAAGGTCGTTAAAAAAAATTTCAAATTACGGTGTTTAGGTATAATTCAAGGCGGTTGGAATAATTTTCATAGATATAAAATCATATACATAATATTATATTTCTTTCCTCCCCCTTCTAAACTAACTATTAACCTTTTATAAAAAATTATTAATTGTAGTAGTTGTAAAAGAAAACATACATACATACATACATATATAAAATCCTTCATTTAACTATGCCACTCCTCTCTCAAACGCTTTTTATTAGTATATAAGAATATTTGTTATTTTTTATGTTTATTATTGTATCATTATTAAATATATAATTTAAACTACATATATATGTACATTTATATTTTTCTTGTTTTTTATTTATAATTAAAAAAATAATAATAATTAAGTTTTCCTTTTTTTTTAATTTTGTTATCTTATCAATTTTATTATAAAACTGGTTTTACGTTCTTCATTCATAACAACACAAAAAAAAAAATACCATATAAATTAACTACATATACAAAACTAATAAAATTGTAATGATTTTTCTTATAAATTATTGCAATACAATATAAATATAAACATATATTTTGTAAATTGTCTTTAAAATTATTAAACAAAAAAATATTACCATTTGTAGAATCTCTTTAAATGCGCATAACACTATGAAAAAAGACAACAAAGAAAAATTTTAAAATAAAATTCAAAGAAAACTGTTAAAAAAATGCAAAACAGAAAAAAAAACAGAGATATCAAACTATTAAAAAAAATGTTTTTGCGGAAATTTAAAAAGTATGAAAACTGATAAAATTTAATTAAATATACATACATACGTAATGCAGTACGAAAAAATATAAATAAAACGAAAAATATGCTCTTAAAATTTAAATTTTGTTGTTTTAATGCTTAATAACGCCAGTTAAGAAAAACATATTTCCATGTTTGCAGAAAATCTTTGATAATTTAATTTCAATATCGGTTTTTGGGTGAGTCGGTACGTCCGCGACTTTTTCGGATAAAAAATTACACTTTGTGTTACGTTTCTCGAACTTTGTTTATTTCTTCAAAAAAAAGATTTGTCGAGGTCATCACAACAGGTACGTACATACTGTTACGATTTTCCTTTAATAATCGCGTTTTGGTTTTCTCCCTTGTCAATAAACCGTTGAGTTCTCTTAATTGCAATTTTCATTATTCATGAGTCACCCCCTTTTATATTACATAACTATTTCTAGAATTTTCCTGAAACTGTATTAACGAATTATTCACCCCAAACAAATTCCCCGGGAATTATTTCCCTTTTCCCATTTTTACAATTGAATTTACATAGGAAAAATGGGAGAAAACTCCCGGGGAATTTTTATTCATAATTGGGCCGATTATGTTCTAAAACCATTTCTATAAATTACTGGGAAATTCATGAAATAACTGTTACAATCTAAGTACACTTTTAGACAGGAAAAAGAAACGACATACTCTTTTCCCTTCTCTCCTAAAAGCTGAAGACTTGACGAGTCAAACTTGACGTGTGTGAACCGACACTAAGTTACTAATATGTATTACAAAAAACTATAACTTACAAGATAAATTTTAAATATAACTAAAAATAATTCTTAGATAATTTAACTTTCGTAACAATACATATTTGTTTGTAAGCTTTTATTTAATCGATTGAGTCAAATCTTTTTCCGCCGAACCATATATTTACATTTGGAATCAAGAAATAATCAGTCGGGGCTCAATCTAAATAATACGGCGGATGAGGGAGCAATTGGTAGCCAAATTCATGCATTGGTTCATAGAATACTTAATATAATTTTCTTTACAAACCCGAGAAATTACGAACAAAATGACGCAGCCATAATTAAATAAACAAGCATTTCTACGCCGAATGACGATTCTCGGCTCTCGTAAGGTTTGTCAAGTCTTCTGTCCATATTTTGTTTCTGCTTACAAAAAGTCCACGTTTTGTGTGTGGTCTTAAAAGTCCTGCTGATATTAGCTAAAATCACTGTTGGATGTCAAAATGTTGTTTATTCTCTTTTATTATCTTTGTTTCTGTTTTGTTTTATTTCTGTTTTTGACGTTGTACAATGATTTTACAAAAACAAATTGCTTGTGGTTTTTGTACGAGTTGTACTTGTTGTAGTAGTACCAAGATTACCTGGGATGAATTCGCCTTGGTATTCAATGAAAGTTTTTTATTCTTATTCTAATTTAATATAAGTAAATAGATCAAGCCCGACCATATGATACCCTACATCACAGTATTTTTTCCCGTGGTCCTATTTTATTAAAAAATGTGTAGCTTATATGTCCATACTAATATGGATTTATCTATCTGTGTTTTAAATTTCATTAAAATCGGTTTAATAGTTTCTGCTCATATTTTTAAAAAAATATATGGCTTATGTATCCATATATATATGGATCTATCTAAATTTCATTAAAATTAATTTGACAGTGGGCACAAAGATCCTATTCCGGAAAGAAGCTTGTATCGGGACTATGTGTACCAATTTACCCCATTCATCAATAGGCTTGGCCAATGTGCTAATTAGAACTTATGTACCAAATTTCATCAAATTATCTTTAAAATTGCGATCTGTACTTTGCGCATAAGGTTACATGGACAGCCAGCTATCCAGCTGGACAGACATCATAAGATCGACTGAGATATATTTTTAGGTGTGTAACATCAGCACAAAAATCGGCTTAAAATTTATTTATTTCATCACGTTCATCCCACAATTTGATTTTTGTTTAAAATAATTTTTGACGCATTCGGAGACAAATTTCCATTGTTGTTGTTATGTTGTATTTGTTGCCTAGTACTGCCACCTTATTTATTTCTTCATGGACTGATAAATGCCTGTCGACAAGTGCAGTGTTGGTTGCACTCTCATTTAAGAGGCGGGAAATTCAAAAGGCCACAGACTTGTTGACCCACTCCTTGTTACAAACCAATAATGGGTTAATAATCGAAATTTTAGTAGAATTTTAATCTTAAATCTCCGGCCCGTGGTCGGTTTCAGCCACAATTAGGTTTCTGAGGTAATATCTGGACAGCTTTTTTATCTCTTCCAGGGATCTTATGGCCGCCTTGCTATCGTTAATAATGTGAATATCCCTGCCAAGTGTGTCTTGCGGTTGTGTATATGGCCATTATCTCGGCTTGAATGACACTGCAGTGGTCCGGCAGGCTTATAGGAATGCTCCAGTTTAGCTGACCTACAAATTCTCAGGATCAGAGATTGGCGCACTATTACATACAAAAACTGCAATATTTCAACTGAACTAGAGTAGAGTTGTTAACCGTAAGGGGCATTAGTTTGATGAGAGCAAGCCACCAAACAGCCGCACCGTAGAATAGAATGGGCTTAATGACACATTCGTATAGCCAGTTTAAATTCTTCGGATTGATTTTTTGATGAAATGTAAAGGAGATTTAATTTTTCCCTGATTATGTGCTGGGCATAATCAAACGTACGATTGTCCCTGATGGAGTGGATTACTGCACCCCGGTGTCGTTCTTTGGTGCGGGGTTCGTGACACAAGTGGCGTACGGCAGTGTGCTGTTGGATACTTTCCGTGAACCAACCCTAGGGGTCTATACTGATGGTTCGAGGAAAGGTGAGAGGGTCGGCGAAGGTTTCTTCATAGAGTAACTGAATGTGAAGGTTTCCTTTCGTCTGCCGGATGGATGTAGTGTCCTGCAGGCGGAAATCTCGGCTATAAGGCGGGCGGCAAACTGGCTGAGGTATCATCGCATATCGGGAGATATACGTATATTTACTGACAGCAAGGCTGCCCTTGCTTCCCTAGCGGGTGTCTATACGACATCTAGGTTAACTGTAGAATGTCGGATGTCTGTGGATGAGATTGCAAAATATTCAAGGGTAACGCTTATATGGATACCGGGGCACACTGGGTGCCCGGGCAAACAGGTAGCAGATGAGCTGCCCAAACAGGGTGGTCGCATGAATGATGCATACATTGACCAATTCATTGGCCTTCCAATGGCTCACTGTAAATCACTTATATGGCGCGAGTCTTATAGAGTTGCGCAGACGCGGTGGACCTGTGAATCCACCTGCTCGATATCCAGGGCCCTTTGGCCTGGATATGATGGACGGAGAACTAGCTCTCTACTTGGGTTCAGTAGGGACCAGATTAGGACGGTGATAGCGGTTGTAACTGGACACTGGCCGGTGGGGACTCATGCTGGAAGAATGGGTCTGGAATTTAACGACTACTGTAGAAGTTGTCATAACGAGGAGGAAGAGGAGACTGTGCTTCACTTTCTCTGTCATTGCCCTGGATTGCGGCGCATTAGGGGGGAATGCCTGGGGGAACCGGTGTTTGCCTGCTTGGAGGATCTATCTGGGATGGAACTAAAATCGCTCCTTCTCTTCACTAGGAAGACGAGGTGGTTGGACTTTGCAGAGACGCCATCTGAGTAACTGCTCTAAGGAATGGGCATTGGCGCAGGGTATCACAAAGGGACCAATAAAGGACCCAAGTGAGCTGTCCTTTGATGGCTGCCCATGGAACCTAACCTAACCTATGTGCTGGTATTGTCTAACAAAGATCGACTTTGTAAGTAAAAAAATCGACAAAAACTAAAAATATTTTATCAATTTTGTTTTCTTATAAATTTTATTTTCAAAATATCGATTTTTAATATAAAAAAATTAAATTTTGTGGTTGGGACAAGGCGAATTTATTACAGGTGGTCTTAAAAGCCCTGCTGATATTAGCTAAAATCACTGTTTGATGTCAAAATTTTGTTTATTCTCTTTTACTATCTTTGTTTCTGTTTTGTTTTATTTCTGTTTTTGACATTGTACAATGATTTTACAAAAACAAATTGCTTGTGGTTTTTGTTCGAGTTGTACTTGTTGTAGTACCGAGATTACCTGGCATGAGTTCGCCTTGGGTTGGGAAAACCAGGTATGCCGTGTTTGACTAATACTTTATCAGCCACCCTGTTCTTTATTATTACAAATAATTTTGTGTTTTGTTCAATATTTAAAAATTATACTTTGCTTTAAAATTTGTAAATTAAATTTTTCTTTTTAATTGAAGTTTTAGTAAAAAAAATTTCAAATTAAAATTCTTTATACAATATACAATTTAAAAATACGTGGATAATAAAAGTAAATTGAAAAAACATCTTAAATACATGGGCTTTACATATCAGGAATTGAAAAGGACTAAAAGTAATTATAAATTTTTATTGTAACTGAAAACAAAATTTCAAATTTCATAAACCATCATTTTCCGAAAATCCCTTCAGGAAATTTCGTCGTTGTGAAAGAACAAGAAAGTTTTGAAATACTACAAAATTCTAAAGGTTTTTGTCATAAAAAGAACATTGTGAGAAAAGAAAGATCTTACAGCAAGACACAAGATAAATCTAGTAATAAAAAACAGAAAAAAGATAAAATAAATAGAGAATTTTCTCAACAAACTGTTGACTCATCAAGAGACCTAAAAGAAACTTTTATTTTGAATTTTGATAAAAAAGTTTGCAACACCTCCCATAAATTGAAAAATTTGGAAAAAGATATCAAGCATGAATTCGGAAAGTTGCGGGAGGAAGGCAGATGCTTGATAAAGGAAAACATGGAACGAAAGAAAACTAAGAAAGAGCAATATGACCATAATAGACAAGAGCAAACCTGGGCTGAGCAATTGGCACGAAATCATTGTAAGAAAAAAAGTTGTGCAGAACCAGAAATTGCCAAAGAAAGATATTCTTTACAGCACCAATGTGTTTGCACTTCTCCCCGCTATGCTGAAGATAAAACTTTAGCACCTCGACCACGAATGCGAAGTGTTGCTTCACAAATGACATCAAGGGAAGGGTGTTTTGAGCAAGGTGCTGAGGGGGACCACAATTCACTCACCAATTTGATAACGCTAAAGAATAGCAAGTCTAAAGGTGCTAAGGCAATTTTTGGAGAATATTCACCAACAACTGATACCATAGTAAACTGCTGTTACGGTCTGTCCGGTCACAGAGCTTGTCATAATGCAAACATGACAAATGGTGGCATATGCCATCATTATAACTATCAAAGTGCTGGAACAGAACCTCATAGAGAATATAGTTATTGCCGCGATGAATACCATTATAATTATGAAAATTGCAGAAATAATTCTCAAAATGCTTGTTGCTCTCAAGCCGCTCCAAACTACTACAGACGACTCAACACAGATCTTGGTACCCAACATTTCTATTGTCGTTCTCAAGAGAGATCTTGTTCTCCCCTAGTCGGTTTTCAAACAAAATCTAAAGGTATTCCAAATAAAACTAAAGAATCCAATGAAAAATACAATGCACAAAAAAAGAAGACAGAAAATGAAGAGAGTATTCAAAAGAGAACAAGAAAAAAATCAACAGAACCTAACGAAAAACGAGCAACTAAAAGTCATCAACTGAGTAAAATTTTAAGCGAAGAAGATGTCTTAAAAATATTGAAATTTCTCGATCGTTATGTAGATGATCATGAAAATGATTTAAGTCTTAACGAGTGCACTCCCACTTTAAACACAAAGCCCACAATATCCACCAATGTAAAAGTTAGAAGCGAAACCAAAGTGTGCCAAGTGACAGTAAGAAAAAAGCAAGAAAAATCAGGATCGTGCAATAATTTCTCGTCAGAATCTCAATATTCTTTGGAAACGTTAAGCATGCTTAAGAAAATGAGAACTCGTGAATATAAACCTGTAAAACCCAAACAAACAAAGCCGGAATTCAAAAAAGAAACTAAACACAATCCGGACTTTTTTAATGAAAATAAATTGCAAGAAAAACATAAAAAGTATACAGAGTATTTACGAAAGTTCAAAAGAGAACAAGAAATTAAAAATTCTATTAAAGTTCTAAAAGAGCCTCCAAAAGTTTTTAGAGAACAAGAAAGTGTCGAGATGGATATATTCAAACAGCAAACTAACACAAATATAGAAACGGAGGATCTTTCAAGAAGTTTCAGTCAAATGCACGGAATGTTCAAAGAACTAATGCAAAAATATAGAGATGGAGAAAAAACAAACTTAGCTTGTGATGAAGGAAGCTCAACAATAACTTTTCAAGAATCAACTTTCAGTCAACAACAAGAAATGTTCGAAAATCTAATGCCAACATTTAGAGATGGAGAACAAACAAATACAGCTTATGATGTGAAAAGTTCAAAAACTTTTCAACTATCAAATTTTCCTTATAAAAATGATAAATTGAAAAGTATTCAAGGCTCTAAAAATGATGGGGAGTTAGGATATGAATATGGGATTGTTGAAAGAGCTGCGGGTTGGGATGATTTTAATAGTTATAAAGACCAGACACAGAAAGATAAACCAGATTCAGCATATTTACCAGACTTAGGCAGAGATATTAGAGATAATCTAGCTAGAGAGCCTAAAACTAAGGATGAATTTATACAAGAGTTGGAAAATAAAGATGGGAAATATAAAGTTAAGGTATCTAAAAATAAAGAAGGAAGTGATACATATGATGAGAACTATAATAAATCCTTTGCAAAGTATAAAGCGATGGCTTTTGTAAAGAATGAAGACTCTAAACCTTCTAGAGGATTGAAAGTTGAGGAAGAAAATGGTAAGGCGCAAAGATACAGATATTCTGGCGAACAAAACAAAGATATAAAACAAATACAGCAACCTCAAACATCTCAAAAAGATTCTCGATGCTATCAAGATAAATCCAGAGATTATGTCAAACAAAGAGAGCAATTAGCTGACTATTTAAAAACAACTCAGTATTTAGAGAAATCCAGAGATTCTGTAAACCAAAGAAATCAATTAAACGAATCTCTAACAAATTCACATTATCCGGAAAACCCCCAACGTCGTGCAAAACCAAAACCAACCAATTCACCAAGGGATCCACGATATTATGCAGATACAGCTGATGAAGACTTCTTAACACAAACCAAGCAACAAACTGAATCTGGAACAGATTCTTGCTACTATCCAGATAAAGCCAAAGACTATTTACAACAAATTCAAGGCCAACCAATTGAAACTCAAAAAGATAGTTTTAACAAAGAAAATGGCAGAATTTTTACTAAAAATAGAAAACCTGTTACAGACAAGCAAAATGACAGTGTATGTAATAGTTATCAGTATATATCACCAAGTTTATGTAAAGATGATCTGGAATACAATAAACCCTATTATAATTCATTACAATCAAAAGAAAATTATAATAAACCAAAAAGTTGGGACGAGGAAAACCAAGATCATCAAGAGTCTTATGAATTTAAAAAGCCTGCTCTAAACAGCAGTGAAAGTGAAAAAGAAATTGTGCCTTTTCCAGAATCATGTAAACGACAAAAATCTTCAGCTACCGAAGCTTATTTGTATGAAAAAGACGAGAAACTTATGCCCACTGCAGCTTTATTCCTTGAAGAGAGTCAAGACAATTTAAAAACTAAAACGGAAGGTATAATAACTCCAAGATTTTCTGAGAATTATAATGATAATAGGGATCTATTAAGTGTTGATTTTGGACATAAAGAACTTAAAGAAGATCCAAATTCCATATTTAAAGATTATAAAAAAGACTTTCCCCATAAACAAGATGTTAAGAGCTTATTAAAAGAAGAATCTCAAACTTTTGATAAAACAGATTTTAACCAAAGTGACAACAAATCAAGTACAGGTTCTTATACCAATTTTAAACAAGCAATGGATCATAATCTCGGAATGTATAGCCATAGGTCTAGTCAAACTGATAAATACTTTAAACTGGAAGCAACCGAACAGCATCTAAAACCAAACTTTACTCAAGAAATGCTGGAAAATCCCGATCAAGTTTTCGAAATACCCCCCACCACAACTGAAGATGCTTTAACTTATTTAAAATGCTTTTTAAAGACATACAAACAGTCAGATTTAAATGAAGAATGTCTCGATTCGGTGTTTATAGCAACCAACAATTTAATAACAAAATTAAGTTCCTGCAAAAGTTTGCAAAAAAGTGAAGATGTTTTAGAGAGGAAGAAAACTTCCCAAAATAAATCCACATGTACTTTGGAAGAGAAAAAAACACAAGATACCCAATATGAAGATCCCAATTCAAGCCCTAAAGCAAGTTTTTCTCAGTTAAATCAGCAGTTGGGTGAAAAGGAAAATTTGTCTCTTTTAAAAGAAAGTATTAAAAATGAGCAGTTTTCGAAAGAGCAAGAAACTTACGATCTTTTCTCAGAGAATAACAAAAGTGACAAAATTATTAAAGATCAAAGAAACGATACTATTTCAGCTGAAAGTTCAGGACAAGCCTTGGAAACTCCTGTTGCAATAAAAGACTTAGAGGATGAAGATTTAAGTATGAAATTAGTTACAAATAAATTCTTTAAACAAGAATTAAATAAATTTCAATCAAGATCTGATACACAACAGTTGCAGTTATCTGAAACTAATCAAACTGATCAAGAGTTAACAAAAAATATATCTTCCTCAACACCCCCAACAGAATTAAGTAAAGAACTGTCCTCAAATTGTAAAAATGCATATGGCAATTCTAATATTTCGTGTGATAACGGCCCAAATTCGGGTATCGATCTGAAATTAGCTCTAACTTGTGAAGCGGAATATTTTGAGCCTTTGTCTAGTTCCAGTACGCAACCAATTTTTGACCCCCTTTCAAGACCCTTGAAAGGTATTTTAAAAAGTTGTCGTGTTGAAGAAAATTTCCAAGAATTTGCTTGTGATTTAGAATCCTATAGAACAACTTCGACGGTTAGTTTTGGTCCAAAAGCATATATTAATATACAACAAGCATCATCTAAGACTTATAAACTGGGACAGGAAACAATAAGTAAGTTTTTTACTTTCTTTAAAAAAAAAATATTCATGCAAAAAAAAGCTTAAGCGACATCATTTTCAATTTTCGTTTTTTTTTAATAAATGACTATTGGCAACACTTGCATCATTTCCTAAACTGCCATGGTCACACAAGGTACCGTTACGATTTTACAGCAAAAACAATTTTATCTTAAGCGACAACCTTCATACAAAATTTTAATGAAATAAAAAAAAAACCTTCTCCTGTAAAATTAGTTTTTGTCGCTAAAATTTTTTTTGCGGCAATGACTCGATACATGAAATTTAAATCTTAAAAAAGTTGTTTGTTTTATTCTTTTTTTTTAAATTTTAAACTTATTATTAAACTTACTTTGTATTTCTCTCTTTAAGACCAACAATCTAATGAAGACTACGAAACAATTATAACTCGAGATGTCTCTCTGCGCCCCATAGTACAACAATCCAAACTGCAAATTACTGAAACCAGCACCATAAAACAGCCTTCTTATCAAGATTGCCAACAAGAATGTGTTTCATTATTGGACGAACCGTTGTTAAGAAAAAATTCTGCACATTTATATACTGTAGAAATGCCAGTCTTTAAACAGTGTCCTTGTATGTGGGATACTTATGTGGAAATGATGACAAACTATTACAGAGGAAGAAATAAATAACAAAAAAAAAAAAAAAAAAAAAATACTTAAACGTTACAAATTTATTTTTTTTTATTAAAAGGAATGTTTAAAAAATAATCAATTGTCCAAAAACTCATTATTGAATTATCTATAAAGTTTGTGTTGGAAAACGTGGACTTTGTTCTCTAGAACGAGCTTGACGAAAACGATCGTCGGTTATATTGTGACGCAGCTCTTGATTTTGTACTTGATATTCGTGGGCTAAGATTTGATGTTGTTCACGTTTTTGTTTCTCTTGGGCCAAATTATTCTTTAAGAAAAAAAAAAAAAATATTAATTACATACATATGTACATATGTATATGACATGTTTGAAAATTTTATTTAGGTCCTACCAAAAGTTCCTCATTTTTTTGCCTTAAACGCACCAGCTCTTGACTTAATTTACTATCAACTTTGATTTGCTCTTCCAAATCATGACGAGTCTTGGCTAATAACTCTTCTAAAGTTTCAGAAGAAACTTGTTGACCCTTTTCGGTTTTATCAATATCTAAACGTAGTTTTTCATTTTCAAGTTCCAACTGAAAATTTTAAAATATTCATTTAAAAAAATTGTTAACCTCAATTATCGCTGCGTTTAAAACGTCAGTTGCAAAGCAACTCGCTTTTTTAAATGCATTCTAAAATGCAATCGTGTAGAATTTGAACGGGTTATCCATTTTTTGGTTTCAAAAGTAAAGTTTAATAAAACACACATAAAGCTATGATTTCGATGAAACTTTTATTTCATTATAATGCTTGACATGCCATTTAAATCATCGCCTAAAGACTGGTTGCAGCAGGCGATCTTTTTGAGGTAGTTTTTGGCAAATTTTTCGCACATTTCGGGTGGAATCGCGGCGATAACTTGACGAATGTTGGTTTTCAAATGCTCCAACATAAGGGGATTATTCCCGTAGACAGGGTCTTTGACGTAGTCCCACAAAAAAGTCTAAAGCCGTTAAGTCGCATGATCTTTTTGGCAAATTGAATTCGCCAAAACGTGAAACTGGAAAATTCCCTTGCAATAAAGCCAAAAGGGGTAGAGTTGTGTAGCTCGTAACACCGTCTTGTTGAAACTTTGTATATATGGTTCAGTTCATAATCTTCAATAACAGGCAACAAAAATCGGTTATCTGCCACACTTCCACTTACAGAAGCGATATATTCGGCAGAACGCACATTGCGATGACGGACTAGCTTGACTACATCTATTTCGCTTCCAGTCACATTAAGTTACATTAAATAACTCCGTTATGTTTGAAAAGTGGTCACGTTTTAGTTACCACTTTTATAGTAAGATTTAACTACATTTACGTGTTCTTCGGTTATTAAAGTATCCCTTTTCGTAAATGGCAAAACTTTCACTAAATAAATGACACTTCAGATGACAGATATTAAACAGCTGCCTAGAGTTTTTCATACGGGATTTCCCGGGACAAAAATCCCGGGATGTTTCAGGAAAATAATACCGTAAAATTTGTGCGGGAATTCCCGGGATTTTTTAAATTTAATTATGGCAAACTGTAAATAAGTTGTGGTATGAAATAGATTTTAGCCGTTAGGCAAAAAGTTCTTAAGCCAAAAAAACGCAATTTGAGTTTTTGATTGGCTTTATTTCAATTTTAGTTTAGCACAACTGCTTCCTATCGTTATCATCTGCTCTTCGGAAAAAAGTCTATGAAATACACCAAATAAATATTTTTCTATTTAACATAACGAAAAATTACAGATTCTGACTTACGACATTTTTGCTAAACGCCAAAGAGATGTCAATTCATATACGATAAGTAAGGCAATGTTTAATGGAAAAAAGCACATTACATATTAATGAATTGTTTTTTCATTGCTCGATTTAATTCAAGAATTGTTATGTTTGGTATGTTATTTTTATTTTTTTGCTAGTAAACTTCAAGCTTAAAATAATTAATGCATTTTTATATACACAGGAAAAATTATTGCCGAATTATTTTCAAACAAACGCTTGTTTTTCTACAAATTTTTTTACTAATTCAATTAATATTTTTGTTACCAAAAAAAATGTTGACAACTATTCAAAAATATAATATACGCGTTATTGGTTTCAAGTTTTCAAAATTTTGTATGAAATATTTAACGCTCTTTAATGTTGTCGTTTTTTGCATTTTTTTATTTGATCGTAAGCAACACTTCTTTATGAAAAATATAAGAGCAACAACAAAAAACACATACATACAGTCTATTTTTGGACGCTTTAAAAAAGTACAACAACAAGAAAGATGATAAAATAACGTGACGAGGTTTGTAGTTAAAAAAAAAACAACAACATTATAAGAAACAAAATACATTTTTGGTTGGTTTAAAATTTGGTAAAAAATAATGAAAACCAAAATCCCGTATTCAAGTTTTTAAAACTGTTTAGCTAAATACATCAAATACAAAAATATAATGATGACGAAAAACATATCGAGTCGGTCTGCTGCCGATTTTGGTTACATTTCTTCTTCTTTAGCCAAGGAAAGGATACAGCAACAGTGAGTGATGAAGAAAAACATTGTGTGTATAAACAAGACTTCGTTCAAAAATTATTCCAACAATAAAATGTTTCTCAAAGCCAGCCGCCGCTCTGCTCTGCCTTCATCTTCACCTTCAGTGATATTGGGGGATTCACAAGGTGTGCTATTAAGTCATGTCGTCATAATGTCCTAAATAATATTTTACAATTGTTTAAAAAAATTTTGTTGTGTTTCAAACAAAATAAAAATGTTAATGCTGTGTTCATTGATTTGTCATAACTATACAGTATAAAGCTAAATTATAGGCGGTTGCCCACAGCAGTCATATATATTTTTTGTAATTATTTTAAGCCATATGACTTTACAACTTTATGACAACCTTGTGAATCCACCATATGTGTTTCGTTTTATAGGACAACAATTTAAAACTTTAAAGGTGGCTTTTGGAAATTTACTCCGAATTTAATATATTCACCAGTTCGCTGCGGTTATAGTTTTTTAAGTTTTTTAAGTTTTTATTCCCTAACACTCCTAATATCACATATCGGAAGTTCTTATTATTCCAAATGTTATTGCTCATTGAAAAAGTTAACCAAAAAGTATTTTTGTTTCATCAAACACCCTACATAATAATAGAAATTTTGCCCATGTGTACTTTTTTTTGAACATGAAGATCTTAAGGTGTCATTAAGCACTTTTTCTTTTTTGCCACAGAAGTAAAAAAGTTGAATGCATTTATAAACGATCTCAGGAAATGGGTTTTGTTCAAATAAATTAAATTAAATTAAATTAAATAATATTTTGCATCGATTTGTATTGAGCGGGGATTCCCGGGATCTCGAAAATTGGAAAATAAATCCCGCTTTCCCGGGAAATAAAAAAGTCCGGAAAAAGAAAAACTCTACACCTGCCAACCGGCAGTTTTGAAACCACTAAATGGATAACCTTGTACAATGTTATCTATCCCAAGTGCACCAAAAAAGTTATCGATGCGTACACAATAATCAAACTGTGCATCGTTAAACTTGAAGATACATTTTTGACTGCAATGTATTATGATGATTTGGGACTCATCCTATGTTTTTTATTTTATGCTTACCTTTCTTTTAATGTCATTCAGTTCATAAAGTTCTGCATTTAACTTGTCCTTTTCTATATCCAATTTATCGCATAATTCTTTACGTGCTGTTAAATCGGTCTTTAAAAGACGTTGCTCATCTAAACTTTCCTCTAATTTATGTTCCAAACATGTTGCTTTGGCCGTTAGCATGGCAATTTTATCTTCTAAATCCAAAATAAAAGAATTACGGCAACATAGTTCTTTTTTAAGATTCACAATTTCGGACTCTAATTCCAGAACTTGACGTCTGGGGTTACAAAAAAATAAAAATAAAATTATGATATTTGCATATTCAATATTTTTTGTTACTAAAACTTAAAACAATGTGGCAGCTTTTAACAATTACAACTAATTAGTTTTTAATTCAAGTATTTGTCTTATTCTAAGACAGCAACAGCATTCACAACAACTACAATTAGCACGAAATAGAAACAGAAAAGAAAAAAGTGGAAAAAACATACAAATAACATATCATTTCAATTGTTTAGCTAAAATAGAAGAAAATGTATAAACATTGTATAGAAAATCTAAAGCGACAGAAGACTTTTGATGAAAACAAGATTTTCTAAAGAAAATTTTAAACGACAGAAATTTTCTATAGAAAATCTAAAGCGACAGAAGATATACATACATAGGAAATATTTCGCGGCAGTGGATCTTTAAAAAAAACGTTTAAGCGACAGAAGATTTTCAGCAGGAAATTTTAAGTGACAGTGGATTTTTTAATAGAAAATCTAAAGCGAGAAACGATTTTCTACAGAAAATCTAAAAGGACAGACGGATTTCTATTGAAAGTTGGAAGCAACTAACGTTTTTTAACAGAAAATCTAAAGCAACAAAAGATTTTAATTAAAAAATCTTAAACGATAGGTTAAGGCTGTCTAATACTAAGAATGTGCGGAAGGATTTTATTTCAAGCTGACCTAAAGTTGAAGGTCTACACCATGTGTTTTCACGTCCACGCGTTGCATGTTTTTTATACCTTACTTGCGTTCTACGTTGTAAGTTACATGCAAAGCTTTTTATGCGGCATCCCCACAAGTAAAAATTAAGTTTTACGTGTCAAAATCAGATGAGTTGTTAAAACTCTGCTTGTGACGCTTGCAAAAGTAGAAAGTTTACAAACTTTTCGCGTTTAACGCCTCAATGTATCCTACGCTTTTATGCATGTTACTTTACAACAATATACATATATTTTATTTTTTGACATGGCGTAGATATCGGATTTAAATTTTTATTCAAAATAAAAATTATACCCCAATGTATAAAGTGTGAAACAATTTGTTATGAAAAATACGATAAAAAATTTGAGTTTTTTTGAAAATTTAAAACGATAAGATTTTTTATTTTATCAGAGTTGTGTTTTTATAAAATCACACGTAGGAAAGCGGGGATGTAAAATTTAAATTTTGTTCACATGTTTTCTCAATCATTTGTATACCCTCCACTACAATTAGTTGGGAAGAGGGTGTACTAAGTTTGTCATTCCGTGTGAAACTTTTTTTATTATTCATCTCAGACCTCATAAAGTAAATATATTCCGGTTCCTTGAGTAATTCTAAGTCGATTAAGCCATGTCCGTCTGTCTGTCCGTCTGTTGAAAACACGCTCACTTTCGAAAAACTCAAAGGAAATGAATAAACTTGGTGTAAAATTGCTTGTAGTTATCCTAAACAGTTTGGGATTGAAATCCAGCAAAATCGGTTCAATAGGATCAAAGCTTTGAATCGCAATGTGGAACCCCTCCTTAAAAAATTGATAGTTTTGTGAAAAAAAACTAACATTAATGGTGGAACAATGCACGGAATGATATAAGATTTTGCAAAAGCTCGTTTAATTCGACTGGAAATCACACTGTAAAATTTCATGAAGATCGGTCCATAATTTACCATAGGCATAAAACCGTAATTAATAATGCTATCATAATAGCATTTGGTACGTCACAGTTTTATAAGACTAGTAATGACACGGAAATTTCGTGAAGATTGGTCCATAATTTGACCTAGGTCCGATATTAACCCTACTCCCAGAAAACAGTTAAGTACGCCTAAAACCGTAATTTATAATGCTGCCAGAACAAAATTGAACACTTCACAGTTCACTAAAGCTTCAGAATAAAAATCCTTACATATCAAAAAAATATTACATTTTATGTTGTAAGCACTCAATTTTAATTTTTATTTTTAATATTTGTTAAAATCATACCAAACATTAAAGCGTTGTTTATATTCTACAAAGAGTTTTCTTTTTATTTGAAGTATGAAAATGTTGACGCAAAATGTAATGAAAAAGATTTTCTTTTTGATTTTTTGACAATCAGACTAAAAATCATTTGATTTTGAGAAAGCAAAAATCCTTAGACTTGTAGAATAGTGTAAAAGGGGCTTTAACGGTATTTAAAATCAAAAATATTTCGGCTTAGCGGGCTTCTAAAGAAAATTTTTGCTACTCTACGGTTTTCTAAAGAAAATATCTACCGCTTTATATTTTGTATAAAAAATTACAAAGAATTTTTACAGCAACTCTATAGAAAAATGTTGAAATGTATATGTACATACAGGTATAATGAATACAAAATATATGTATAATAATATTGATAAATATTTTTGTCAAACTTACTTGCATTCAGCTGCTTCTGTTTCTAAACTTTGATTATTACCCTCAAGCATAACAGCATCATGTGATAAACTCCTGTAATGATCTAGCATTTCTTCACGCTCCTTTTCCTGAAAAATTATAGAAGTAATTGTTCAAACATGTTTTAAACTGAGCAAATTAAGCTAAACTTGCCTTATGCATTAATAAGTCCTCTGCTTTTTTTACTTCCTCCACATATTTTCTTAATTGTTGTTTCAAACGTTCAATTTCCTTTTCAGAATCTTTAAGTTGTTTTCTCAAAATAACTATTTCTGCTTGACTTTCGGCCAAGTCATTGGTCAAACGTCTAAAAAAATAAAGTATGAAATAACATTTAAAAAATTGTCATTGTCTACAAGTTTTAAATAAAAAAAAACTAGTTTAAATTCATTTCCTATAAGCAAAAAAAAAAAAAAGAAAAAAGTAAAAAAGTCCATGCAAATTTAAAAGTTTTACTTACACATTTTCTTGTATGGCCTGATCTCGACTTGTTTTTAAAGCGGTGAGTTGTTGTTTTAAACTTTTGCTTTCTGTTGAGGTCTCGTGTAGTTCAGAATCACGTTCACGTGTTTTATTTTTTAATTTACTGAAATAAATAGTTAAACAAATAAAAGAATTTCAATAAAAGTTTAAACAGAAAAAAATCAAAAAGCATGCATTCAGAAAACAAAAGATTTAAGACACAAACTTGTTTTTCTTATTAAACATATTTTATATGAATTTGTTGTCTAATAAACATAAATTATGCAATTTTGTTTACGATTTTTTTTTTCTTTATTAATAACCCAACAAATGCTTCGTTATTGTTTTTACTCCGCTTTATAATACTTTTTTTAATTCTGTTGACACCGTGACATATTTTTGATGCAAGTCTGTGTAATTTAATAGGGATAAAAGAGCACTCAATGTACCAGTGTAATCGGATTAGTTTTCATTTTAAGACCATTCAATTATAATCTATTGTCTGGTATATAATAACTCATTTTTGTGGGGTTTGACCAATCCCACATTATTGGAACCATTTGCATACTTTTCAAAATTAACAATCAATTTCAACCAAGTGTTCGAATTTAAAGAGCAACATTGCATTGAAAAAAGGTTGGAATTAAAAAAAACAGCATGAATGATTTACACATTACAATAACAAATAACTTTACAAAAAAACAATTATCTCAAAACCTTTGTTCGCCAACAATTTTCTATAGAAAATCTTTGCTTGGTCTCCAACAATTTGCTATGAAAATAGTTGGTCAGCAATAATATTCTATATGAAAGCTTTAGTCGCCAACAATTTTCCATAGAAAACCGTTGGTCGCCAACAATGTTCTATAAAAAAGCATTGGTCGATAATATTCTATAGAAAACTGTTGGTCGCCAACAATATTCCAATAAAAACTATTGGTCGCCAACAATTTTTTAAAGAAAACCGTTGGTCGCACACAATTTTCTATTGAAAACCGTTAATCGCTAACAATTTTCTATTGAAAACCGTTGGTCGCTAACAATTTTCTATTGAAAACCGTTAATCGCTAACAATTTTCTATTGCAAACCGATGGTCGCTAACAATTTTCTATAGAAAACCGATGGTCGCTAACAGTTTTCTATAGAAAACCGTTGGTCGCTAACAATTTTCTAAAGAAAACAGTTGGTCGCTAACAATTTTCCAAAGAAAACCGTTGATCGCTAACAATTTTCTATAGAAAACCGTTGGTCGCTAACAATTTTTGATGGATAACCGTTGTTCGCCAACCATTTTCTAAGGAAAACAGTTGGTCGCCAACAATTTTCTATGGACAACCGTTGGTCGCCAACAATTTTCTATGGAAAACCGTTGGGCGCCAAAATTTGTCTATGGAAAACCGTTGGGCGCCAAAATTTTTCTATGGAAAACCGTTGGTCGCCAACATTTTTCTATTGAAAACAGTCGGCCGTCAATAATATTCTATAGAAATCCTTTAGTCGCAAAAAAATTTCTATAAAAAAAACGTTTTAAATAAAATAGTCTATCGCTTTAGATTTTCTATAAAAAATTTTCTGACGTTTAAGATTTTCAATACAATTTAAATTACCTCAAGAAAAATTCCATTGCATACTTTAGATTTTCTATGAAACAAATGTTTGCTTATGATATACATACATATATATAAGAAACAGTATTGTCGCTTCATCACAAAATTATTCTAGATTTTTCATAGAATGTCTTTTGTAGCTTAAGATTTTTTATAAAAAACCAGAAAAGGATTAAGATTTTTTGTCTCTTAAATTTTTTTTAATAAAACTCCTGGGACCTAATTCTGGCAGTCGTATTCGATTCGAAAGCAATTTTATTTCAGTTTATACTGAACGATTTTCAGTATTGTAAAACTCAAATTAATGCTTTATAACACTGACAAAATAATTCAGATTCGTTCAGTATTGACTGAAATAACTAGATATTAAATTGCTTTCGAATCGAGAAAGTACTCGATCACGACTGCTAGAATCAGACTCCCGATTTTACAGTTTTATTTTAGAAATTTTTTTTATTTGCATTGTTTCGCGTTGATTTTTTTGTTATGGAAACTACAAAAAAAAACTAGTCACACTTTTCATTTTTAGCCTTTTTAATTAAATTTTGACATTTTAAAACCAAATAAACCTCAATAACCTTTTTTGATTTAAAGTTTATTCGAAAAACAAAAAAGTTGCTTAACAAAGAACCATGTTATAAAACTAATGCTGGTAATGTTTAAACTTTTGTTAATGACACACCTTTACAATCTTTCAGAGCTGTAAAAGATTGGAATCGATTCAATGGCAATCACATCGAGCCCTAACCGCGAAAATAGTGTAAGCGCCAAAAATCAAATTTTACCGGAGAGAGATTTTTTATTTTATTTAATATAAATTTTGTATGAAATTTGTCGCTTACAATACAATTGTTCTTGTTATAAAATCGTAACGGTATCTTATGTGACCATGACATTTTAGGAGATGATGCAAGTGTTGCCAATAAAGTCATTTATTAAAAAAAACGAAAACTGAAATTTATGTCGCTTACACTATTTTCGCGGTTAGGGCTCGACGTGATTTCTCGTTCATTATTGCTAATTTTTGATTGCATTGGAAATTGGAAAATTGATTTTGAGTGCAGACAATTCATACATATATCAATTTATTGAAATCAAATTTGATTTCAAGATATTAATTGCAATCAAAACTAAATCTTAATCAAAATCTTCGTTGAAACTCATTCTTCTATAAATAAAACTGACTCCAAGGATCTGCGCAAGATGTTTATTCCTAAACGATGTCAAAAGTTGTTTACATTTTCCTTAAAGATGTATATTTTTGTTTACATTTTTGTCAACTTTGTTTGATTTTCCCCCTGCAAATAATGCGACTAATCCATACACGCAATACACGTAAAATGTAGCCCATAAGGGACTAGGACTAGTCCACAGGTAACCCCAATGTATGGGAAAAACATGGCATATTTAACATTACGATGTCCTAGGGCAGGACCATATAACCCAGCTTTAGTTTATAAAAGACTTTGGATTTATAAATTATCTGAAACAAATCATGATATTTTATTTAAATTAGATCAATTTAAGTTTTATATACGTCTTTTTTGAATAGAGTTTTGAATAAAGTTTTTATAAAGATTGGTTTATAACTTATAGATACCATATAAAACCCTCACTTGGAATATTCGAAATCTCGGTAGAAGGTATCAAAGATTCGGCACAGACGTATATAGCACTCTAGATTCCAAGTGTATATTATTTCGTTGGACTTTCACTATAGTTGTGATTTCAAAGAAATTGGTCGAAATGCAATTAAATTAATTGCATTCAATGATTTATAAAAATAATGATTTTAAAATGATTGCAATCACATAATATTGCAATTTTGTGATTGCAATCACTGCAAATCGGAAATCATTTCTAAATCTAAACGGAAAATCAAAACAAAAAAGCGTCACCAGTAATTTGATAAAACTTTAGCTTTATTTTAAACAATTTCTATTGCTTTACTTAACTTAATTTGTAAGCAGATAATTGTATAATGTTATTAAGAAACTTTTAAATGATGTTGGATTTAGCCAAACAAATAAATAATTTTTTTAATAAAACTAGTGGTTACGTGTAAGATGTCAAATATTTAATAGGTGTTAACACAGCTTAAGAATGAAATCAGTTTGGTTGATTTCCTTCCCAATTGATTGCAGTTTATTACAGCTCTGCTATCTATGTATAATTGCTGAAAATGTCAGTTGACTAAACATTAAAGTTTAATACATATACATATGTACATAAATAAAAAATTATAAATAGACTTGTATTTGTTAAGGCTGCGTATTTTGGTTGTTCTAGTGTTCTTCAAGTCCATTTGTTTTGAATGCAACCATGAATCATCATACGATAAAGAAGAAAAGACTTCAAAAGCAGAAAAGTACTTGAAACTAAAATTATAATTTTTTCTTCAAATAAAGTTGGTTCATTGTATGCAAACCACGTTTTTGAATTTTTACAATATCCGTCAATGAAATTTGTAAAGAACACAGCAGAGTATTCTTTTTTTTATTTATGTGTCTGCATAGATTTTTCCTTTCAATCAGAAAGACAGACGGACAGACGACAAACTTGAGCTGAAGTTGAAAAAAAAGAAAACAACAAAATTAAGTAAGAGTGGTTTGAGTTGGTGTTTGCCAATTTTTAGGGTCGACGACAGATAAATGGGAATTTCCAATTCATTCTTTAGAAAACATTATTGAAAAATATTTTACTAAGATAATCACTTGTGCCATTACCCGAATGTCCAGTAAAATATAGCAAAAAGTTCGATATTTAAGATTTTTTTTCAAAATTAGTAAAATTTTAGCATACATTTTCATGTACTCTTAAACTTATTTCCATCCAAGCGAACTTTAATGAAATTACCCTTAAATAAATATCAAATGACACAAAATATTTTCAAAACTTAAAGTTCATTTACCTTAATATTTAAATAAACTTAACAATTCTTAACCTGCTGATTTTCAAGATACAACAAAAATTAAAATAAGTCTTCAATAAATCTCAACGCAAACGATTTGTTCTTTTACAATAACAATTATTGTTTAAATTTAAAAAGTGCCCAAGAATTTCATTTGTTTAAATCATGTAACGAATGTTATAATTGTTAAAAACCTTGATTTATATATATTTGCTAAATAAGAAAAAAAATTAAGACTTTATTTAAAATAAAAATTTATTTTAAAATGTAATCTGCCTAAAACGTAAAATAAATCATAGTTAAAAAACATTTTTGTTGGTAATCTTACCTTGTTTAAACAATTTGGTAATAAAGCAACAAGATACTGTTTCGCAATAATTTATTGGATGTGTAACAAACCACAATATTTTAATTGCAAAAGACTTTATTAAAATACTGAATTACAGAATACAAAATGTGTCATGTTGGTTTGGCAAAAACTATTTTTATTTAAAATCAGCGCAACAACAAGAAACACATTTGTCTCACACTATTGTCAACTATTGACCCAATAAATCTTTTATAGAAAAACAACTGACCCAATTAATTTTCTAAAAAAAAAATAATTGCTACAATAAGTTTTCCATGGAAAAATTATTGTTCCAATAGGTTTCTATTGAAAAGTTATGGTCCCAATAAGTTTGCTATGGAAAAATGATTGTCCCAATATACTTTCTTTGGAAAAATTATTGTCCCAATATATTTTCTTTGGAAAAATTATTGTCCCAATAAATTTTCTATGGAAAAATTACTGTCCCAACAATTTTTCTACAGCAAAAATATTGTCCCATAAAGTTTCTATAGTAAAATTATTGTCCCAATAATTTGTATATAGAAAAATTCTTGTCCCAATATGTTTTCTGTAGAAAAATTATCGTCCCAATAAGTTTTCTTTAGAAAAATTATTTTTCTAATAAGTTTTCTTTAGAAAAATTATTGTTCTTATAAGTTTACTTTAGAAAAATTAATGTCCCAAAAAGTTTTCTTTAGAAAAATTAATGTCCCAAAAAGTTTTCTGTAGAGAAATTATCGTCCCAATAAGGTTTTATTTAGAAACATTATCGTCCCAATAAGCGTCCTTTATAAAAATAATTGTCACAATTAGTTTTCTACAAGAAATTATTGTCCCAATTAGTTTTCTATAGCAAATTATTGTCTCAATAAAAAATTACCAAATTCTTGTCCCAATAAGTTTTCAATAGAAAAATTCTTGTCCCATTAAGTTGTCTAAAACGTTTTTTCCAATAAAGGATTTTCAACATTTTTTCTGTAGAATAAATAATATTTTTTCCTAAAATATAAAAACCGTTGTCTTAACATTAAATATAAAAAGAATTTATAAATTTAAAAAAAGCTTGACAACACTTGTGTGTGACTTCGTATGTTCTTATATCAGTTAAAAAATTAAATAAATGTTTATTTAATTTTTAATAATATGTGACCTTGATATTGAACTATTGAATTATCATTTGGAAAAAAACTTTCGTTATTCGTCATGTACAATTAAGGAAAGATATGTGAAAGTATTGCTCAATATGCCACACTTTACAAATAAATGACCTACTTGGTCTTAAAAAACGTAATACTAATTAACATAATGGTTAGTTAGTTAATGAGGATTTCCCATGAATTGTTATATGTTTTCAAAGACAACAAATTGATACGATATTCTTTTGCACGGGAAACGATTTGGGATAGTTTCTCTTTTTTAGAAAATAATTTAAAACTTATTTTTGGTTTAGAAAACAATTTCAAATGGAGACAAATTTGTTCAAAAGAAACAACACACTTTTTTCAAAAGAAAAATTTTTGCAATAGAAAATATTTGAAATAAAAATTTATAATTGAGAACACTTAAACACCAAATTTGTTTAATTGAGTACAAATTGTGACAAAATTTTTTTTACAGAAAACAAAAAACAAAAATTTTTTTTTGAAAAAACTTGTAAAAATATTTTTTAACAGTTTACATTTTGGGCAAATATTTTTCTTAAAAATACATTTGGGAACAAAATATTGTAGTAGAAACAAAGGTATCTCTATTAAAAACATTTGGGACATTTATAAAAATTCATTGAAACACGCATTTTACTACAGAAAACATTTTGGGGCATATAGTTTTCTATGGAAAAATTTTTGGACAAAAAATATAAAAACATTTTGGAATAAAAAGTTTACTGTAGAAAATTTCAAATCATATTTCTTTAAAATAACATTTGGGACATATATTTTGCGAAAAACTTTTATAAATACCAATTCAGAACAATTTTTTCTTTTGATAAAATTTGCAGAATTTTAATTTTTGGTTACGTTTGCGTCTTAAGTCTTTCTTGTTTATGAGAAATATAGTGCATGTATCTTAAGTCTTTTATATTCTTTCAGTTTCTTATTTGCCGAGACTAAAAACAAACAAAATCCTTAAAAAAAACATCAACAAACCAACACCCACAACTCACTTAATTGAAAGGGTTTTAGTAAAAAAAATACTAAATCATTCTTCTTGAATAAAACAAAATATGTTAAACAAACGATTTGATTCCTCCAAAATAAAACTCGCAAACCCAGACAGCCGGCAAAAGAAAAACAAAAGTGCTGAGTGTGTTATTTTTTTAAATATTTTTTTTGTTGTCTACAAAGTATATATTTTTTTATTATACCTGGCTCAAGTTGTCAGCAGGTAAAATGCAAACAGAAACAGTTTAAACGTGAAGACAATCGGTCGAGCGGTTGATACGAAAAAAAAATACGATTAATAAAAAACTAAATATAAAAATATATTTAACGACATGTGAAAATAACTAGAAAATTAATTAAATAATTTTTGTTCAAACACTTAATTAATAAATACAAAGAAATGTAAGAATAGTTTTATTTTAAATTTTCAAAAATATTGAAAATTTTCTTTAAAATCTTATTTGACGCAAGATGAATATGAAGAGGATTTTAAAATTCTAAAAATTTAGTGTGTTTAAAAAAAATCCAAATATTTAAAAAAGTACTTTAACTATTATTATAGAAATACGATTAAAAGCATACAATTCAAATAGTGGTTTATTGTGTTTCATTAACTTTTTATTGTATTATATTAAAAGTATAAAAAAATAATTAACAAATTCCCCAAATCAAACCATTATAAACAGAAAAAGAAGGCTGCAGCAAAAAATTGAAAGGCTCTCATACAAATAAATAAAAAATTCATGTTTTATTTCAAATTTACTAAAAATGTTCAAGTTAATAAAACGAAAAATGTTTTTTATATTAAAAACAAACAAAACTGATGAATGCAAAACTAAAATTTTTACTATAAACAAAGTTAAGAATAGAAGATAGACCAGAGTAAATAATAGACTATGCTAAGAGTAAATTTTTAATAAATTAGTGTTTGAACTTTTTATTAAACTACGAGTATTGAAACTAAACCCTAAGCTTTGCAGTTTGCTAAACTAAAGAAAAAATTATCTAACTAAGAACAAACGAGTATTGAAACTAAACCCTATACTTTACAGTGGGCTAAACTCCGGAAGAAACTATTTAACTAAAGAACAAAGTGTTGAATAAACTGTAGGCATAACTTTAATATAAATAATGGAATAAATAAAGGGTAGTCCAACCAAAACGCACGATGTTAATTGTAAATAAATCAAAAGGTTTTCAGAGAATTGTCTTTATATATTTTTTATTATTATAGAAAGATCTATGACAATTTTTTTTTAATTCCCTACGCTAATCCCGCGGAGCACTACGCTTGTCTGCAGGAAAGAAACCAGTCTCTGGCGGGAATCGAACCCGCAACCCCGGCGCTGTTTAACTAGCTCTCTACCGGCTAGCCTACCGGGGCACCCAAATATAAAAATTTTATAAATATCGGCCAAATGCTTGCCACGACTTCGGTGGCATGCCTCTATTCGATGGGCTATATTTTCAATGACTCTGACACATAATTAAGGTTCATCATTTAGCTATTGAATTGTTCATGGCTTATTGACGTACACTTTTGCTTTTAAATATCACCAAAGAATGAAGTCCAACGGTGTCAACTCACATGATCGTCACGGCCAATTAACATGGCCACGACGTGAGATAACATGGCCATTGAATTTGTGGCACCATTCTGTTGTATTGTACAGGTCCATATCCTCAATTTCTGGCCACAAGAAGTCCGTTATCATCTTCCGATAGTGAACACTATTCACAGTAACTGTGAAAAAGAAAAAAATCACGAAGTGCACGAAATGCATTTTGATTTGAACGCCCATTTTCGTAAAAGGCTTCAACAATCTTAACGCTCTACAAAATTGTGTGGTTGAATTTTTCAAACACTGAAACAAAGAAATGTCAAATTAGGTTGGGAAAAAAACTTGACGTTAAGGTCTGACTCACAATTAACATCGTGTATTATGGTTGGACCACCCTTTAAATTTTATTATTTTAGAAAAAAAATACAATTTACTAATTACACCATGCAACAAATTTGAACTTTTGTAATGACCTTTGATGACCACTCTTTTGTATGTTTTATCGTCCCCTTACTTTAAAAACAGCCGAAATTTAAAATTCTATGGATATATTTTTTTTTAAATTTGCGGTTTTTGAAGAGGCTGTTCCACCGCTTTTATCATTACTTAGGAAGGGGTTAACCAATTTTATTACAAGTAACGCTTATTAACCTGAAAAAAATTATCCATAGTATTTTAAATTTTGAATGTTCTTGTAGTTATGGGATCATAACACATCAAAAAAATTTAGTTTTAGTCCTTTTAATTTTTCTTGTTGCATTGTGTTATTATTATACTTTATTTTTAACTTTTAACTTTGCATAATCAATTGTGGTCAGTACAGTGATTTTTTTATTTTGTTTTTATTTTTTCAATTTAACAACTTGTTGCGTTAAACAAAATATGGCGTAAAATGATGTAAATTATTAAGTGATTTGCATAATTCTCTTATTTTTATAAGAACATTTTGTAACGGCATTATTTTTTTTTAAATTATAATTAAAAATAAAACAGGTTTAATTTATAACAAGAAAATTTTAAATTTAAGAATTTGTTAATAAACTTAAATTAAAAAAAAAACCAAATAAGTTAAATCTTCAAATAAAAAAAAATCACTTTTATTTTAGATGCAAAAAATTAAGATTTTTTAATCATAATGGAACAAGTGTTTCTTTTTTCGACTGCTTCTCGATTTTTTTTTTTTGTTCGACTGCTTCTTGGTTTTTTAATTTTTTGTTATTTCTCTTTGTATAACTTCTGCTCTTTTTTAATTCATTTCTTGTGCCATTTTTTCTTTCTTTGATTATGTTTGTCTTTATTATGTTTGTATTATAAAAATAAAAGAAATCATGATGTTAATGGCCTTGACTTTTAATGTTTAACACATTGTGTTTTTTGATAACGAAATATATAAAAAAAAATCCCTCTTCCCGCACCACTGACCGCATCATCTTTATTATAATTTGGTTTAATTATGGTTTTTGATGACGTTTGTTTTTAATATTTATGATCATCATTATTATGATAATATTTGATTATCATTATTTATTTGCTGTTTTTTTATAACTTGTTTTAGTTTTTTATTCTTTTAAGTGAAATATACATATCTTTTTAACTGTTTTATACAATTAATCAAATATTACTCAATGTAGAAAAAATTTGAGGTTAAGCAAGTCTTAACTTTTTTCTATAAACTAGACCGAGTTTCAAAACATCATAATATCTACCTGTATCTTTAGCGATAACCGCCTAAGTTAACTTAACTCATAAGCGCCAAATGATCCCATTTGGGAACATACACAAATAATTAAACAAATAATAATTGAAAAAATGGAATATGTAAATAAAATTTAATTTTTCGAAAAAAGCTAACAATCTTAAACATAAAAGTTGGGCGCTAATGGGTTAAGAAACAATAGAATTTATATTTGTTTTCTGAAATAAAAACAACTTTCGTTACAATATTTTTTTTCTTAGCATTGTGGGGATAATAATCTTTGATTCTGAATTACTTTTTTTTCTAATGCAATTAATTGTTTCAGAAACGCAAGCATACATATTAAGTGCCTTTTCTCAAAAACAAATTCGACTTAGGCGGTAATTGCTTGTGACCACAGATATAAACTTTGCAGTCAAAGGCAAACATGTACCATCAAATTTAACGATGCACAGTTTGCTTATTGAGTACGCATCTACATATAACTTTTTTTGGTTCACTTTTGGACAGATAACAGTAGCGGAGTTCAGTATTAGACTTGCAAAAGAGTAAATGCAAAATATCGTAGCTCTTTTTTAATATCAAAGAACAAAATAAACAGAGTTTTCGTTAAGCTTCGTACAGACGGTGGTCAGATCTTACAATGTTGTAATTTTTCTGACAATGGTACCATTGTCAGATGTATTACTTTTACACATCTGCCAAACAAAAATGACCTTACAATGTTAACACAGTTTTAATGACAAAATTGTAAGATCTTACCTTCGTTTGTACGAAGCTTTAGATTTCATTAAAGCGCTACCATATTTTAGAATTTGCTCTTTTCCAAGCTCTTGAACTGAACTCCGCTATGGTAAAATTCTTTGGAACTCACATCTAGTCTTTATCTTACCCAATATAAAAGTTAATTCTATATTCTAGTATTTTTTGTGATGGAGGTGTGGAATCTTTAAAAAACGTTAAACCTAAGGCTGGAACCATGCACGCTTCACCATGATAGCGCCTTCGTACTTAATCACATCTCCGCTGCACCGCAGAAATGCTTTAGGGTACTTCTTCGCAGCGGAGGTCAGCCCATTATTGCCTAATAATCACTATTAACTTTTTCTGACTCTATTAGTAAATTAAAAATTGAATTTTTGTATGCGTTTACTGCTGTACAATTTTATTTAGCTTTTAACATGACTTTAATTACATTGTTTGTATTTATGTTCACATTAACGTACAATTCTAATCAATAACGGTGATTAGTAATTTTAGGACACTTTAATGCGACATGTTTTGCATTTTCACCTTCTTTGAGATATTTTGGAAAGTGGTCATGTCCAAAGCGGTATATAAAGCTTCTAAATCCTCCGTGTGAAAAAATGGATAAGGTTATAGTTCTCATCAACATGTCGTCATTGCAATGAATTTAAAAATCAATTTCCCTTTAGATGAGTTCTGTAATCTTCTTTGTCGCTCTACCAATGTTATTTGAATTCACAGTAACGTACAATTCTAATCTACATCGGTGATTAAAAATTCCAGGACACATTAATGTCACATTGTTTGAATTTTCATCTTCTGGGGTTAGATCTTCCGTATTTTTTGCGACCACTGGATTGTCGTGATTTATACACCACTGTTATTTCTTTGTCTTATTAAAATTACAATTTTCGAGAATTGAACCTGTCAATTGGCCTTAAAGTTCGTACGATTTAGGTAGATTAGGGTATGCTATTATACTAGCAACAATTGCACCTTGGAGGCCAACAATGTTTGTGATGTTCCTGGCATACGGCTAGCAAAGCTTTAAAATGTGGCTCAAAATTGGTTGTCCAGAATACGTATCGTCAAGAACAGCCACCGTTCCCATATTTCCCAAATTGTTTTAAAATATTAATGGAATGTAATAGAGGCCCTATGATCCAGTGGGAGAGAAGGATGCCAGAAGAATTGATATTTCAAATTAAAAATGTTCTTGATTAAAATTTAACCTCACTTGAAAAATATTTTTTAACACAAATTTTTGAAAAAATTTTCAACACAAGGTAAAGGGATTTGCCTAAATTATTTAACAATTTCAAGTAATATCGGGTTTAAAAAACAGTCTTTAGTTAAGGAAAATATTATAATAAAAAATTTTTTATTTTGGGATTTTTTGGAGAGTTTTTCTATAGAAAATTTAAAATTTTAGTGACAACTTATACAAAAAACGATACAAAACTTAAAACTTGTTATTCATTAATATCTTTTTCTTTCTTTTGTAAAAATCGTTAAGTTCGCTTGAACGATTATTTTTGTCTGATTTATAAAAGGGATTTCAAAATCATCTTGTGGTCAGTGATGTCTTAAGTCAATTAAGTTTTTTTGGTTTAATTTTTTTTGTTTAGGTTAACCGTGACCCAAATTTAGATTTTTATGTTTCAAAATCAAAACAACTAAGAAATGGCCAGTTTTCTTGAACAAGATTAATTTCAATTAAACCACGTGCTAAAAAGGTTAGGGGTTTGATTTAATTAACACAGCAGGATAACACAATTTTCAAATTTTAAGTTCTTTTAAATTGATAAAATTTAAATTTCTTTACTATTTTTCATGATAGTGCATTTTTTCTGCATTAGAAAAGTATTTGAAGAAAAAACAGTTCAAAATACATACAAATAAATTAAAACTAAAGCAATTTATTTAAATATATGTATTTTGTTTGATTTATTTGGTTTTAATGCATTTGCCCCATTAAGCGATATGCTAATTTAACATTATAAAATAAAATAGGTTATTGGTAATGAAAAAAATAAAAAAAATTAATAAATAATAGACCTTTTGAGTAAATATTATATAATTTTTTCCGATTTTTAACAATAAAAATATAAAAACAATAAGAAAAAAAAATGTTCCATATTATTATAAAAATTTAAGTTATTAATTTCAAACTTCCTAAAGGCGTTACAATAGAAAGTTAGGAAATATCGAAAAATAAGAATAATTATTATGTTTTATAACAACTGACCTTAACCTCGAATAAATAGGAATAAAGATATTCAGGGGTGTGCTGGAAATCGCAAACGCAAAACGCAAGAATTTGGAAGTTGTTTTAATAAACTTTAAACCTAATTCTTTTAATTTTTGGTTAAAAATCCGGTTTAATAGGGAAGTATTTGCTTAATACTTGTCATAAAATTATTTTATTACAGAAATCTTATTAAAAAACGACGTTTGAAATTCTTGCGTTTTACGTTTGCGATTTCCAGCACACCCCTGATTACCTATTGATAACTCAGTATAACATTTTTGAAGTCATCAAGTAACAACACCTTCCCGTGTGGAATTTCTCGAAGTACTTATCAAAACTAGCAACCCCCATTTCGATTTTGCTAGGTTAGTTTCTGCTGGGATTTTAAAGCCTGCTAAAAAATTGATTATTCCGAAGAACATGCTATTTTTCTCAAGGCTATATCTCCGAAACCAATTGGAATTTTGTTTTCCTGTATTCGGCACAATTTTAGCTATAGACTAGGAGAAAAAGTGTTAAACAAATTAACCCAAAAACTGCATCTAGTGCCTCAAAATTGCTAAAAGAAAAAGTCTTGCATTCAAAATTTTTTTTAAATCTTTATAGATATACAAGAAAAGTATACCATGAAATTTTTTGTTTACTTCTATATGATTTTGTTGTATGCAATTTGCTTTCGAAACAACTGGATATTAAATATATAATTGATGAATTGGAGATGCATCTACTTGTTGATATACCTAAACCAGGATTTGGAAGGTTTCATACACTAAGCTTACTGCATTAAAACCAGGAGATCTTCTGAAACATAGCTTGTGGTTATGCTGTTGATACAGAAGCATTCAGAAAACTTACTAGTGCAACAACTCAGCTATATTTTTATTTATGTCCTTGGTACAACTTTCCTTCTAGCCTACATAAAATCCTTATTCATGGTGCTGAAATAATAATATCTGTATCTTTATACATTGGAATGTTTTCAGAGGAAGCAATGGTGTCAAGAAATTATAGTGAGTTTCACACGAGAAAAATGTCACGCGAATTAACCATGAGGAATCTATTAAATACTTCAAATATTGACAATAATTTGGAAAATATAACAGAAATAGTCTCCGTCAGAGGTCGTTTTTTCTAGGCCCCATCATCCTAGGGCCACACCAGACCAACCACCTACTTAGCTGGAGAAAAATTTGAGTAACGAAACTGGACCAAGGCAAACGAATAGCGGACAGGATCTTATGGCAACAAGCATTCGCAGATGAAAAGGAACACGCGTAGCTCAATGGAACGTACAACTGAAACATCAAATGGCATCGTATAAGACTAAAGTCTGAGGCATAAGCGAAATAAGATCGAATGGTGATTGCGAATTTATCACAGGGAATGCTTATACTACACAGTAGAAAAGAAATCGGCAGCGAGAGTGGAACAATTAGGCGCACAGAAAAAACGGCTCTGCCTGCAACAACTTCAGAACAACGTAACTAAGAACGCACTGACAGTGGCAATTGGCGAACAATTACCATCAATTGAACACTACCAATGGGAAGATATCGTGGCTGCATATAATAAAGCCGCAGAAGAAACACTGGGTGTATTGCAACTACAACGAAAATCCTTGATTTTAGACGACGCTTGGGACCTTATTTATCAAAGAAGGGAACATAAGTTGTAGCTGAGTAAAGAAAGTTGTAAAAGAGACAAAAGAAATTCCCTGGATCGGCTTTCAATAACAGCAGAAGAAGCGGCTAGCAAAAACAACATGAGAAAACTTCGCCGGACGTAAGATTGTCTCACTAATCTAAAGTGTAACATGAGCTTAGCAGTCGTAGATCGCAGTGGTGTGCTACTTACAAAAAAAAAATAAAAATTGATTTCAATTTAAAAATTTGAGATATTAATTAAAAAATTAATTAAATTTGCACCAGTAAACAAATTAATAGTACCAATTAAACGTTTAATTCACTTAATTAAACGTTTAATTCACTTGATTAAATTTTTAATTAACACAGATTTTATTTTGATTAATGCTTTAATTGGTGAACAATTTTTCTGTGCAGACCCGAAGATGGTGAGAAGACAACGAAAGGAACGAAAGAAATAACATAGAAATATGATGCAACACTGTTTGATTCAATCATGTCTAGTTATCATTTTGTTTACTGATCTTCATGATTTCATGACTTATTTTATTCGTAACATACCTGGATTTCTGATAATTTTTTTATGAATTTTTGAAAACTAAAAATCGTACATACAAATTTGTGGAAAAAAACTTTTCGCGACTTATTTAGAAAATAAGAAAAATATTTGGATGACTCAAAGGAAATTTTATTCTTAATCATTTGAAAATGATTAAAATCGCTTAAATCGTTCTCAAATTACGATTAAATGAATGAAGCATAACTTCCTTATTTGGGGCGAAATATTAGTCTATCCCATTAAAAAAAATACACATTATAAAAAAAACTGAAAACGGATTTAAATTTAGCGCTGTAAAATCGATATATATTATATATTATTAAAGTAATTTTTTTAGGAATACAAAATTTTAAATTTACAAGATAATATCTTTAGTTTTTCTAAAATCTTTAGATGAAGTTTTCTGACGATCTGGCCTAAGCAACCAGTGAAATATGCATAGGAATAGATTATCCCATCAACAATAAATTTCAGTATTTTTATCAAAAATAAAAATTGGGAATTAAGCACGACAAACAAAATTTTGTATATTTTATATATTTTTAATTAAAACGATTTTTTTTTGCCGACCAGTGTAATTAATAAAACTTGGTTCTTAAACATTTCATTTATTTTTGTATTTAAAATTTATTTAGCGCTTTTTAAAAGAGCGCACGGCGCTTTTTGATTACAAATATTTCACAACTCTGAAGGCGGCAGACGAAGAGATAATACCAGCCGAAATTATACAAGCTGACATCGCAACCACAGATGAGGTTATTCTGTCACACATCACAAAACGGGAGTTTTTTTCAATTCAATTTGTGATATTGAGTGACGCAAAATTTCAGATGGGATAATTGAGCAGACATTTGTAATCGCGAATATTAAAAATTTAAATTTGTAGTATGTATCAAGAAACATAACTCAAAAAAATCATTTCAAAATAAGCGCTTTTAAAGCTTTTGATTTGTTCTAACCACAAAGAAAAAATAACGAAATATTATCTTCAAGCGGGAAAAGTATAAAAGATATAAAGATGAATTTTATAAACAATATAAAGAAAAACAATTCAGAGTCGCTAACTTTTTTTAATTATGTCACTATTGAAGTAAATGAGCGATGTATATTAAGGTGTTCGAAAAAAAGATGAGTTAAAAGATTAGTTATAAGCAATTCCTGGAATTTTGTGTAATAGAAATTTGGGCGTGGCATAAAAGTGAACATATTAAAAGCCAGACACATTAAGTTTTAAAAGGCCTTTCTAGTGGCGTCCAAACACTTTTACTTTAGTTTATATCGTTATTAAAAAGTCACCAAAGGCAAAAAAATCCATAGGAAAGCCATGAATAAAGTATGCTACATATTGCGATTGGACTACAAATGGAGTTTCAGTGTCCAAAAAACTTAAAGGGCGGTATCCAGAGGCGTGGAAAAAAATTGAAATATATATTTCTTGACTTTTTTTGTATGGGGACGAACCAATTTAATGTATATTATTTATACATTTTGCAAGGACAAGGACATTTAAATATAAGCCGTCTAAATGCAGATTCACTTCTTTGTTTCAAAGTCCGTACAAGATTTTGTTATATGGACTCGGAGAGAGAAAAAGAGACGTTTTTAAAAAAAATTGCCGGAGAAAAATTTTGTTTATAAAACACTTGGGTGATCCGTCTTTTTAGATGCCCCAGGCCATCGAAAATTTACTAGAACGCAAAAACCAATTGGCCAGTTTTTTATTTAGTTACTTATTTTTTCATTAAGTTGTATTTAAATTTTAAAAACAATTTCAGTTTTTAAATGATACTTGCTTAGTCGTATTTAGAAGAGACAAAAGTATGGTAGCACTACTAAATATCCAAAAAATGTTCAATATTTATTGTTGACCTGTGTCGATTATATATTATACAACGGTGTTTAACCAAAATAAATAATCAGCTGATTGTTTTAAGTATAATTTAAGCATCATTAAAAACCACTAAAAATTCGATTTTTAATTTAAATATATCGTAAAGATAAATAATATTTAACTACAAAGTCAAAAACTGGACCTAATTCTAGGATTGTGAAGGTAAGAAATGTATTTACTTTGTTGTTGTAAACGTAGCTTCACAAGTACGCAACTTTTTTATTTATTTTAAGAGATTTTATGTTCCAGTCACAAACTTATTTATGTATGACGTACATTAAGACCTTTGGAAAGGCGATGGCTAAGCTTATGCCATACTATTTTTTTCACAAAAAAAACAAACTTTTGTGCCAAAACTATGGCCCATAAAAAGGTGTAAAAAATGCACGGCTATTGAGACCACGGTTCGCCGTTCCAATTGTGTTTATAGTCTTACATTTAATACAAATTGTTTTATAAGAGTGCAACTAAAAATCATTTAATACATCGAATAGCCAACATATTTTGCACTATTAACACACTGAAACACAAATTATTGTGCGGAGTGAGAAAATAAAAAGGAAAGAAATGGAAAAACATGTTAATGGATTAACAACTTTTCGCAGCGATTTTCTTTAGTTTGGTGCTGCTTCTGTAACTGCTTTTTGTGTGACAGTATAACAGCATTTGACAACATGTTTGTAATGTCTATTAACATTAGATATGGCTTCAAAAGACGATATTTGTTTTTCTTTTGAGTTTTTTTAAAAAATTGAAACGTCTTGTAAAAAAATTTGTAAACATTTTTGGTGGCATGAATCAACACATGATCGCAGATACTTAAACACAGTAATTGGTGCTACTACAACAACCATTGTCTGCTAAATGAATGTGTTCAATGTTGCATGGATATGTTGAAGCAGGTTTTTGTGATTTTGGTGGTATAAGGCTTAAACTATGTATAGATTTGATGGAAAATATAAACGACTTAAAGGCAGTCTATTTATTTATTATTATTATTTTGGTGGCACATGTTGCATTAACAACTTATTATGTAACTTATGTTTTGAATTTGTTTTAGGAAATTTCTTCCGCTTTAAAACATAAAATTCAAAACAAATTTCTGTCTTAATTTGCAAATTTTGTTAAAAATATTTAAATTATTCATGTTAAATGAACTTTAGCCAAGCTAGCGTGGCTTAAAAACGAAGCAAAATCAAGGTCAATTAAACTCAAAATTAAATAATTTTTAAGTCTTAAAGTAACTTAAAACTATTATTTTCTTAATTCAGTTTTTTTTTTAATTTACGTTATAAAGATTCAATAATTAAAATCAAGGTGTTTTGTTGAGTTTATAAAAAAATGTTTCTTAACTCAGTTTAATAGCAATAATACCTATTAAATTTCAAAAAGCTAATTTAATTTTAAGCAAAAAGTGGCCTTTATAATTTTTAAGCAATTTAAAATTTCAACTTTTTCCAAAGAACTTAATAAAACTTCCGTTCCTTTATTTTTTTTACCTTCCCTTCAGCTTCCTGCAACTTAAAATACAATCATCAACACCATGAAACGTCGAAAACTTTTAATATACTGGTCGGTCTTACATGCTGGTATAAGTCTGGTCACATTTTTGACCCTAATGTTAGTACAAAAAGGTGATACCGCCATCATACCACCTCCCTGGAGTGATCCAGAAAAAAATCCTTGTGCTGCAATGCCAGGTGGTTGGCAATTGTTGTATTGGCCTCCCTTAAAGAAATGTTTTAAAATTTTTACCATAGGATATCCCTGTCCGGAGACAATGGAATTGGGTCCAACAGCTACAATAGGTTCTAGTAAAAAGAAAATTATGTCAAATACTCCCATTGCGGAGTGTAGATGTCCCCCTGGCACAGTGTTAAGTGCTAAAAATAATAAATGTTATAAGATATTTGAAAGGGGGCCTTGTAATAAGGGTCAGTATTTTAGTCCCATAGCAGAGACACAGTTGGGCAATAGAAGGTAAAAAGAAACAAGTATAATCTGCAATAAATCAAAAAATATTTATTATATTTGTTTCTTTTAGAAACACAAACCGTTGGGGTGTTTGCAAAACTCCTAAAACTTGCCCAGAAAGTATGTTTTTTTGGCCCAAAGATGGTAAATGTTATACGAAATTAACCAAAGGACCCTGTACCAAAGGAAAGTTATTGGTATTAAACGAGGAAGGTTTGGCCGAGTGTCAGGTAAGTCAAGCCTAAAGAAGATTTAAACTAGAGCAAAACTAATACAACTGAACTAGACCTAAACTACAAATAAACCAGAACTAAGCTAAATATTAATCAAATTTAGAAATTAATTGATAAATGAATTTAATTTTTGCATTTTAGTGTCAAAATTCTGGAGAGTTAAGCCGCTTTTTTTATGATTTAGAGGAGACCTGTCACGAGCACTTTACCAAGGGACCATGCTCAACTCCAGGCCATCTATTTCTACCAGGAGGACGCTGTGATTGTCATCAATTTCTGGCACATTACCATGAAGATCAGCAAATGTGTTATGAATTAAGTACAAAATTAAAACAAACATTTTTTAATATTTTGAAAACAAAGTAAACTTTTATTTTTTCAGATACTTTAGGACCTTGTCCTCCTGGCCATATATTTACAGTTCCCGAAAATGTTAGCTCTAGTAATAGTGGCACTAACGGTCTCATATTTTCCCGAGCTAAATGTCAATGTAAAGACGGTTATGTACCTTGGGCAGATGGTCTTTGTTATCGTCTGTATACAAAAGGGCCCTGTAAAGCTGATGAATTTTTATTAAATGCCACAACTTGTTTACGAAATTTTTGTGGCAAAAATCGATTATATTTTCCCGATCAAAAACAATGTTATCGCATAGGTTCCCAGGGACCCTGTGACCTCTATCAGGTAGTGGTATTTGATTTTACCGCACGTCCTTCAATTGATGGTATTTCCTATAATGGTATGTGTGGCTGTGCAGGAGTTATTAATAATCTAGATCAACAATGTTCTACTCCGGAAGAATCTATAACAAATACCTGTGAATCTTCCCCTGGCATGGTAGAATTAGAGGGTAATTGTTTTAAATTATATACCAGAGGACCCTGTGGTCCAGGTCAATGGTTGGAACCTATTAAATCCCTAACACTGGATTCAGCTAGATCTATACAAACTAAAGCTAAGTGCGTATGCCGTCCCGGTTATACGCCCGCTGAAAAAGCTGTTAATATGACAACCGCGGACGTTCAACATTGTAATGCACCCACCGTAGGTTTAGCCAGGTATTTGACACAACATTCTTTAAATCAGCGACAAAATTCCAAGTTCTCTTCTAGCTTTACCTTGACTAATTTTCAGTTCTAAAACAGTTTCTTACTAATTAAATTTTAAAGATTGTATATAATTTTCATAAGGTATTGAAAACGGAAGAAACAAGACTGCATGTCAACCATTAAAACTTTTATTCACCAAATTTCTTCTTTTAATACTACAAGCTTGCATGATTTCCTTCCTCACTGTTTTTAAAACTTTGAATCTTTGATTTCAAATAAAATTACCTTTTTACTATTTTAAACATGCTTGTTTTTAATATTAAATTAAAAAATTCGTTTTAATTTAATATAAATTTCAATTCATTGTTGCCGGATATGTCGGTTTGAGTACAGCAAATTTTGCATCCCCGCATTATTTTCATTTCTATGAGCATGTTTCTCTTTGTATTCGTTACATTTAATCATGGTTTAAAAAAAGAAGGTAATTTCACTGAAAACTAGTCTCATAAAATAAGGTCGTTTGAAGTTTCTTTGTTTGTAATATTCAATTTTAATTTTTCAATGTGTTGAGTATAAAAATGTGTAATGTTCTTAATTTGAATGATATTTTTTTTTAAACCCACTTCTTTATGTTCTATAAGTTTTTATTTATTTTGATAATTAAGAAAAGCTGTTTCAGTCGTATAAAAAAAGGTAACTTCAAAAAAGTAAAAAAGTATAGTCGGTCAATCTTCGCCATTTGATATCCTACTCCACAGTATAAACGGACAAATTCAAGAGTGTACCCTATTTGGGACCAATCATGGACCCGGTAAAATAAAATTATGTTATGATATTAATACAAGAGTTTTTTGTGCGGAATGTTGTCTAGATATGAACATCTAACGGGTGTTTTTTTAGCTGCATGAGAACTATCGATAACTATGGTTTGACAGCCTAGAATGTCAACCTGTGTTGACATTCCCCTTCAGTTAGATTTGGCAAGTTATCATGAATCGTTTAACGCTTCCAAATTGTGGAAATTTACTTGAAAAAAAAAATAAAAATATCTACTCGAGGAGTTTATAGAGCTCTTCGTCCGTTTTACGGTCAACATAATCGTCCTAGCGAGCAAGCAATTCGTGCAGTTATTGATTGTTTTGGCACTAATTTTACTTTTATCGATTCAAAACCATCAACAAGAGAAAGAAATGTGCGTGTCAAAGAGAATATTGCTGCTGTAGCGCAAAGTATTGAAAAAGACGCCGAAATATCGATTCGTCGTCGTTCTCAACTTGTTGGTATTTTTCTTTCGACTACTACGTAACTCGTAGCCATGGCGGACATATGCCGGAAATCATATTAAAAAAATAAATGCCATGGATTTATCTACCAGATTATAATAAAAACAAATTCATTCCAACAATAGTTTTGTCTTGTATTATAATTTTAAATTGTCATGCAGCCTTAACAAATACCGTTTATATGAGGTTTGTTTGTCTTAAGGCGGTTTTAGAGAGGGGGTATATAAGCCCCTATTGTCAATTCTGGACCTACCAGTACAAAATGTTGCCAAGACATAGTAACTATTATAAAAGTGACAATTGAAATGTATGTACCAAATTTCATCAAAATTGCGACGTGTACTTGGCGCACAAGGTTACATGGAGAGACAACCTGACAGCTGGAGGAACAGACAGACGGGCATCGTTTGCTCGACTCAGAAGGTGATTCTCAGCCAAAAGTGTGTTACACACATCAGAACAAACGAATAAGTAGTTCTCGTACCTCTCCACTATTGTTGTGTGGTAACACAATTTTTATAAAATTGTCATAATGCTTAAATTGTTAATAGATGTAAAAGACAGAGTGAGGATCTTCTTTTTTTATACCATGCTTTTAATACAAAAATTATGCATACATTACAAACATACATATGTACATAATTAATTTTAATAAAAATATTTTATTTTAATTTTTAGATGGTTTTTAGAAATTTTTGGTTAATACTCAACGCCACCTTTATAAAATTCAATTTGAATCTTCTTCTCTTAGAAATTTATTTAAATTTGAATTTAGTATTTAAGTTTGAAATTTATACTATTTAAATAAAATGATAAATTTAAGTTTGTGCCATTAATTTAAAGAAAAATAACGATACCAATAAAAAAATTAAAAAAATATATAGAACTGAAAAAAAATTTTACTAGAGATGAACTAGAAATTTCACCACAAATGTTAATTTTTGTTTCCTAAAAATATGTTTTGTCACAAAAAACTTAAAATCGATTTTTCTAATAAAAATTAATTTTTTTTATCTTAATTGAATTAACATTTTCCATCTTTTGTGAATTAAATTAAAAGTTGTAGACAGATTTTAATCATTTGTTGCTTGTTTTGTTGGAACTTTATTTTCTATACGTGAAGAAAAAATTACAGCCGTACCTAAACAATAGCGGAAGGCGGAACGTTTTCTTCCGCTTAGCTTTGACGCTGATATGCCATTCCTAAGCATGAGCGTAAACGTTGTGTCACAAACAGTAGTGTTAACTTTCTTGTTTAATAAAACCAACATAATTGAAATAAAAGAAGAGAAAAAACCGCTATTTGATAAAAAAAAACTGCTAAATTGCCATTATTTATTAACAATTGCGGCCAACTTCACTATTAAACGCGCTGTCAAAATCGAATTTTTCAAATGCAAAGCGTTGACGCCGCGCTATTTAGGGATGCCTAATACAAATTGTATGCAAATGATAATTTTTGACAGCTAGAAAACGCTTTCCGCTCTTGTTTAGGTACGGCTGTAACAGCATTTTCAATTTTTAAAATTGAATTGCCGTTAAAAAAATCTGTTTCTAAAACGACTGCACAGAATAAAAAAAATTGTACCTTATTTATTGCGGAATTTTTTTTTTTAATTATTCAATAAGCTAAACCGTTTTTGAGTTACGCGAATGTATGTTGTGCAAACTCCTCTATTTTCGAAATAACGTTTTACCTCGAAAACAAGAGCTAACCTCAAAAATGTTATTAATAATAAATAATACAGCTAAAAATTTTATAAAATGAGCAATAAAAATAGCGATTCAGAATTTCGTTGATTTAAAACAAAAATTTCAAATACTTAAACCAGGGACCGAAATTAATTATTATTATTTTTTTTAAAGGTTACGAAAAAAATTCCATTATTTTTAATTTAGAATTTTTAACCATTAACGTCGCTTAAACACCAAAAATATAAAAAATGTTAAAGAATTATTGGGTCTCACGGACCAAATCTACCTGCCGGCGTGTTAAAATCAATTTTTATCATATACCAGCTTATTATTGTCACTTAAAACCTACCCAGCGGTAAATTTTGAAAGGACTGAAAGCGGAAGGCCTGTTTGAATACTTCTGCAATCCTTTCTAAAAGATTCGCTTCGTATGATATCCTGCCTTCAGAAATATGCCTTCTAGAAGATATAAATTTCTTTTAGAAAGACCTTCTAAAATATTCATTACACATTCGCTACTCCCTTATTTATGAAGGAAGTTGTTCAATTTTGATTTTTTTTTTGTTTTTAGTGGCATTCTGTACTTTCTTCTTAGGGAAGGAAAGCAGTTGTTTAATTTGTATCTTTTTTATTTTTTGTTCTCTAACATTTTAAAATCAATTGTATACATTTCTTTTTGCACGTGATCTTGTTCTTTATTTTTTTCGTCGTCACTAAACGCGTCGTTTGTCTTATGTAAACGTATACGTTTCGGAACAGCTGTTTCGTTTTTCCCACTAAGTTTTTGTATAATAAGTAATAATAACTCCTACGTAAACATGACGCTGCGTTGTGGATGAAACTGATAAAATTAAAATGTTCCCTCGTATTAACTTATCAGCTGGGAAAGAATTTTATGTTTGATGATGTTTATTGATAAAGCAAATATTCCATCGACGAACATTACCCAAAACCACTAGCTCGAAATATTTTGACAATAAAAAAGAATAATTTAACAAATTTTGTAAATCGTAGAGGAAAACTTATTAAAAAGTTTATAAAACATAAAGTATTGTATAAAATAAAGAGCTTAATCTTGGAATTCTCTAAAAAGTGTTAAACAAATTAAAAACAGCTGAAAGAAAAGGCTTTTATAACGCGCGTTGTGTAACTTGCTATTTTTCATGCGCTAAAGTTGTTAAACGCCTTTATGGAAAATAATCTTAATTAAGAGAATTTTCATTCGCTATGGCAGGTCGTAAACTAAAGAATTAAATTAAGATTTGATTAATTTTTTTTATTCCATATATTTTATATATGAAGATTGTGATTACTCATATTTTTAAGCAAAAATCTTTTTTTTGTTAAGAAAATCGTTTGATTGAACATAAAAGTTGATTTTGTGATCACACAAAATAAGCGTATAATAAAACTATCACCAAAAATCGAATTTTCATATGAAAAATACAAAAATAATTAAAATGGCTAATAACTCCTTAAATAAGAGTTTGATCGAAAATAAAAGCTTGTCTTGTGATCAAACATATTTTTTGGGTAAATTTGTTACATATTTGATAAAAAAAAAAAACATTTGCTTGTAACTTCCAAACGGAACAATTAGTTTTTTTTATCACTCATGTTTTTTATCAACAATCAAATCTTTATAGAAACATTTAAAACGCTTGTTATTTCTTCAATAAGTTTTTAAATTAAAAAATTCGCTCATTTCGTGATCAATCGTATTTTTTTTTAAATCAATTGTTTATGAGAAAATTTCAGAAACTTTTAAACTTTTGCAATTATTTTCTCTATTTAAAGCTTATTTTTTAGAATAAAATCACGCATAAAAATAAATATGAAATCTTTTTCTAAAAATGTTGGAGAACAGTTTAAAAATCTACTTGACAAATTATACATAAATGTTTTATATAAAGGAATCTTGGAATTTTTTATTATAAATCAAGGCGAATTTATGTAAACGGTGGTGTCGATACTACAACAAGTAACAACACCAAAAACACAACAATGTATTTTTTTGTTGCTTTCGTTGGCCGATATGTCAAAAACACAAGTAACTTTTGACGTTCCTCTCTCTAATTAAGAAAAAAAAGTAGCACAGCTGTGTTTTCAACGCCACCTGAAAGTCAATTCGCCTTGTTATAAATCTTAAAAATAATTTTTTGTGAACTTTTAAAAAATTCATTTAAAACATAAATTGTATACAAATAGGAATTAAAAGATGTGGTAGCTTTTTCAATCGGAAGTTCTTTTCTTTTAATTCCTATTTTGCTTTCTTATATCAATGTTATAACATTGAAATTATATGTACATATGTATGTATATATGTATAAATGTCTATTAATGTAAAAATAAAATTTTCAGAAGTCCTTTTAAAAAACCATTTTTATAGGTATTCAATATGCACTTCTTTGTATGTATTCAAAGAGCACTTAAATAGAAGCCCTTTTTTCAGTACACTTTTGTAATGCGAATAAGGCCCTGAACAATGTTGTTCAATAAAAATTGATGTTTCTAAAATCTTTTTTTGGTAAAGTAGTTGATTTTAAAAAACGAAACTTTAATAAAATTTTGTATAAAAAAATTTTAACTATGTATTAAAAAAACTCCCAATAATTTTCATACAAAATATTCGTAAAGTTTATCGTTTCGTCTTATGAAATACACAGCTAAATATGTACATACATTGTTAGTAGAAATTTGTAACCAATTATGGCCTTTAAAGGCTAGGTAGTAGGTAGTAGGAAATCAAATACTGTAAATTCGCTTACCTTAATTGTTCCTCCATTTCTATAACCTGTGTTTCCAAACATATACGTTTTTCTTTGCAAGCTTTTAATTCGTATTCTAGTTGATAAACTTTTTCCGTTTTAGTATCCAGTTGAGTCTAAAGGATAATTATAAATGTATATACATAATTTAAAAGTAAAGAACAGTAATTTTTTTTACCAAAATTTTATCCTTTTCATTTTCCAAACTAACATAAGTTTGTTTTAAGGCAGCCACCTCACTACGCAATTTGTCAGCTTCTTGTAGGGAAGACTCACGATATGTATCCAATGTATGCACCCGCATATTTGATGATTCTATTTGGCGTTCAACCATCAAAAGTTTATTTTGGTTATCAGATAAACTGCGTTCCGTTTGTTCGTGAAGCATTCTGAGTGTAAAGAAACAGTATTTTGAAAACATTTTTAATGAGTATATTGTTAAAATATAAATTTACTTTAATTGATTGTAAGTAATTTTTAGTTTATTATTCTCTTCTTTTAATTGATATTCCTGTTGTTTATAAAATTCTAGCTCATCTTTAAGGATCATTATTTGTGATCCGGTAGGTACACGTGCTGATTGAAGTTCACGATTTTCCCTCTCCAATTGCCGCAGGCGTTCATTAAGTCCCTCATAACGCTGTTGCGTACTAAGCATTTGCTCGTCATGCATTTTTGTGGTACACAGTAGTTTTTCTCTCAAAGTATCTCTTTCACATTTAACTCGCTCCACTTCAGCTCTAGCACAATCACGCTCTCTTTCCACCCGTAAAACAACGGCCTGAACACAATCACTGTTAGAGCTAGAATTAGAAGAGCGAGCAGTTGAAGGAATAGAATTGGGAAGACTTTGATTATCTTTAAGACAAGGTACTAATGCATGGCTTTGTCTTAAACATAGTTCAGAACGTAAAACGCGTAGCTCTTCATCCTTTGACTTAATTTGGGTTTGAAGAAATTCAATTTCTTTATCAGAACCTGCTTTGCTAAGCAGCCGCAAATATTCTTTTTGAAAGAAATCTCTTTCAGATTTAAGACGTATTTTTTCCTCATCTAAATGTTGAGCATGCTGAGTTTCAATTTCTTTAAGTTCTGAAAGGAAAATATACTGTTTAAACTTGTTTTAAAAAGATTAGTTTTTCTAAGTGATGTACTTAATCGAATTGTTTTCTTAGGTTATATTTGAATGTGTTAGTTTAAACCTGATAAATACCATTGTATGAAGAATGTAGTTTTGTTTTTAATTTTAAAACTTTACGCTGTAAACTTTTATTATTCTGTTTGAGTTCATTTTCTAAAAAAAATAATAAAAATTTGTTTACCATTAAGTAGGTTGTTAACATTTTTCTTATAAACTTTTACCTTTTTGGGTTAATTCATTAATTTTCTCATTAATTGTATGCTTGTCAATATTATTTATAGTCTGAACTTGTCCTATCCTGCCCTTTTTCGTTTCTATTTTAAGTTCATCCCTGCCTTGATGTTTTTCGTTGACTAGCATTTCGTTAAATTTTTGTTTAAGCATCTCTACTTCTGCTTCTCTTAAAGCAATTTCATTATTCGCCTGGGTCTCTACCGAAAGTGCAGCATCTTTAAGCTCATCTAATTGTTTTTGTAAGGAACGATTGACCTTTTCCAAATCTAAAGCTCTTTGCATTGCCTCGTGCATTTGTTCCTGATACTCACGTAAACGCGTAAGACTGTCCATTTTTTCGCGTTGTAATAAATCAATATCTTCATTTAGGGTATTAAAGTTTTTATAACAACAATCCCGAGCCAAAGCGGCAGCAGGACGTCCCCCAGAAAGTAAATCAGTAAGGCGTAATATTTCACGATCTCTAGCTTCAAGCTACTTATATAATAAATTTCAACATTTATAAAAATAATTTAAATGTTAACTTTACCTTTACCTTTTTTTGATAAAATTTTATATGGTCCATCAAGTCTTTATTTGCATTTTCCAATTCTTGTAAATTCTTATCTTGGGTTTTTGCAGTCAATTCACCAGACTCCAAGCGTTGATAATAGCCCACATTGCATTTAGTACATTTTAAATTGTTATTACTTTCCTGTAAAGGCTGTAAAGCGGGTAATTCATTGCCCGAACGAACAGTTGTAATAAAAGGTTTCTTGGCTAAAAGGATAAACAAATTCCAACATTAAACTGACAAAATTAACGAAAACTTTTCTACCTTTGATTTCCTTTCCATTATTCATATTTGTTGTATTTTTAGTTAATTTTAATTGCTGTTGCAATTGCTCACACTGTTGCTGTAAGTGTAATTTATCTATCTGTAGGTCTCTAATTTTAATATTAAGTTCTTAAAGTACAAAAAATTAATATTAAAAAAAAATTGTTTTGTTTAGATTTTTCAACACATACGAAAAAACATAAGTTATACTTTTGGACATACCTTGTAATTTTTCCTCATACTCTTCCTGCTTTTTAATCGTTTGTATATGCAATTGATTGCATTCTTGTAGTAAACGTGAATTATCACACTTATAAGGTTCGACACCTAATTCCCAACATGATTTTTCCTTAAAAATGCGCAACAACATAATAAATAAATATATAATTATAATTAACAATTTTTATAATCTATACTAAAACATATTATGTTATTTAGCTAAATAGGTCAAATTAAGAGAAACGTAGTGAAAAACATACTGTGTAAGCTAAGGGCTACTTTTTCAAAGTCAAACAATGAATGGTGTAAAATATGAATACACTTAACTTAGGTTTTAGACAAAAAGCTTCAGAGAACTTGTGCCAAATTCTGAAAATTTAAATTATCAATTGTTTGCACAATTATATTTAAGCCCATTGATTACAAAAATCGATTTTCATGAATAACACAATGGAACAAACTTGAACTTTTTTGTGCGGTCCTGGGTCTAATCACCGCATTCGATACTATCGTATCGAATAAACTATAGAACTTTTTTCATACGATAGACACTGACGTATCGAATGAAAACTCAAGATATGTTATGTCGAGTTACTCTATATCGAATGCTATTATTTCAAATTCAATAAATTTCATTCGATATCGAGAGTCATGATAACAAAATAAACAATTTCGATCAATTTTGCACGATATCGTATGCTGTTATTAGACCCCTGATTTTGATTGCAAATTTTTACTAAATTGAGGTCGCTGATTTCAAATCTAGTCTCTATTTTTCTCTATCAGCTATACTTTTCGAAATATACTGTTATGTCCAAAATTAAGGCATTTTCATTACATAGGTATTATATTTAAGCCGTGCTTACATTATTTTAAAATAGTCCCTGTAGTTTCAGAGATATAGTTGCATTCTTGAAGAAAAAAGGAACATTTAGAAAAAATCAAATTTTTTGTTCTTTAAAAATTCATAAAATATAAAAATCTGACCAAACAGTTTTGGCCTTAAAACATTTTTCTTAACATAATTTCTAATGAAATGGGTTTATTTCATTGTAATCGGTGTACTTTTGATTTAATTCACAATTTACTGCGAAAACTGAACATCGATTTTATAGATGTCATACTATATTAATTTTCAAATACATACTTTACAATACATAAAATAAAATCTTTTCTTTAAAGACCGTCCTAATAATTGCAAACAACACTGTTAAACTCATGCCAATAAAAAAAACACTGACCACTATGACAACTCAATGCAGGACAACACAAAATTCTTCAACAAATATAAAATCAATACAAATATAAAATAATTAATGTAACAAAAATTACCTCTAACAATTCCATTATTTTCTTTTTGGAATCTCTTAAACTTTCTGTAGTTTTAACAAAATCTTCAAATAAACAACCAACAAGTGGTATTGCAGCTAAAGGTAAGGCTTGATTATAGCCCATTACATCCAACTTTTGACGTAAGTTATTAAAAACACTATCACTTAAACTCATTTTTAGCACTTTTCACAAATTAAAACTCTTAATAAATAACAAAAATCAAGATAAATTAAATAAACATTATTTAGTAAAGGAATTTTGAAATTAAAATAGTTAACCAAAAATAAATCAAGCCGCTTAAATGTCAAATGCTGCTTCTTCCTAAAAAGTTTTAGTACCAAGTTGGCAACTTAAATGTATGTTTATAAAAAACCAGCTTTTATATATATTGCATTTGTAATATTAATATTGTGCAAAGCACCGTTGTTTGCGTTTTCACAAAAATATTTAATTTTTGTTTTTTCCTAAAAAAACAAATGTTTTGTGGCATTTAAATATATTTAATAATCTATCAAGTAATTGTATTTCTTTCTAATGAGCGATACAAAGTCACGTTCTTCCTCTTCACAAATTTCTTTACTAGCTAACAAACCTGCCAATTTACAATGTAAAGATTTCCAGGAATACTTGAGAACACGTTCGGCGGATACGTTAGAAAAACTTTACAATTATCCCACAATATGTTTGGCGGTTTATAGAGAATTACCAGAAATAGCAAGGCAATTTATAATACGCATATTGTTTGCCGAACAGCCAGTGCCCCAGGCTGTGGTCGCTTCTTGGGGTTCTCAACATTATGCCAAGTAAGATGCATTTGTTTTTAAATACTACTTGTTTATCATTTAATATGTATTAATTCTTACACAGAGAACAACAAGCTTCAACTAATACTCTCACCGACCTTAATGTTTGGCGGACTACAGCCATACCCGGTGGCTTATCGGCATGGGAATTATGTCCCACTTTCAAAAAAAACCTTAAAATAGCTTTATTAGGTGGCGGTAAACCTTGGTCCATGTCTCATACCTTGGAAAAGGATTCGAAACAGAGAGATATAGCTTTTTTGGATCAATATGCTATGTCTAGATGGCGCTGTGTTTTACACTACATGGTGGGCACAGGTGGGTCCAGTAAAAGTCAAGAAAGTGAGGTAATAAGCCCCGATGCAGTGCGGATTCTACTACATGCCAATTTAATGAAGCGTGAGGACTCAGTCATTACCATAACCCGTCAAGGATTTCAGTTTCTTTTACTTGACACTCAATCTCAGGTGTGGCATTTTATGCTACAATATTTAGATACCTGTGAAGAAAGAGGGCTTTCTTTGCCCGAGTGTTTAAGTATGTTATTTCAACTTAGCTTCTCTACCCTGGGAAGAGATTACAGCTCCGAAGGCATGAGTGCCAAAATGTTAACTTTCCTACAACATTTAAGAGAATTTGGTTTGGTATTTCAGCGAAAACGTAAAGAAGGCCGCTTTTATCCCACACGTTTAGCCTTAAATGTTACTAATAAAGCAGCCACCGTACCGGCCGTAGTACTAGAAGAAGAAAAATCTCAGGAAAGTGGCTATATTATAGTAGAAACAAATTATCGTGTTTATGCTTACACCGATTCACCTCTGCAGGTTGCGGTTTTGGGTTTATTTACAGAACTACTATATCGTTTCCCAAACGTAGTAGTGGGTGTTCTAACTCGTGATTCAGTAAGACAGGCGCTAAGGGGTGGCATTACAGCCGATCAAATTATTAGCTATCTAGAACAATACACACATCCCAATATGAAGTTAACCGAATCAGCTATTAAATCTAAATCTCCTTTACCCCCTACAGTAGTGGATCAAATAAAATTATGGGAATTGGAACGTAACCGTTTTACTTATACCGAAGGTGTGGTATACAATCAATTTTTGTCGCAGACCGATTTTGTCACGCTCCGCGACTATGCTCAGTCAATTAGTGTGTTGATTTGGCAAAATGAAAGAACACGTACGATGGTGGTTACTAAAAATGGCCATGATGATGTTAAGAAATATTGGAAAAGATATTCAAAGAGTGGTGGTTAATAAAAAATTAAGTTTAGTTTTTTAGACTTAGTTTTTTTTTGAAGATTTATATAGAACTATAAAGGTAAGTACAAATCGACTATTAGATCAATATTTGAACTTAATTATTTTGAAATGTTAAAAAACAATGATCCTTATTCTGCATTTCGATATCATTCTTGCATTCAGTTACGCATCAATCGAAAAAAAGTTATTTAAAAAAAACTGAATCGAAAGAAAGAGAAAGAAGACAAGATTTGAAGTTTTGCTATTGTTCTTCAGAAACTAAAGTCATCAATGCACAGTGGCCAAAACAGTTTTAAACATATCGTACCGAACTATACATGGAAAGTCAGCTTTGTGAAAATCAACATATTATAGAAACACAACAGGTGAATTTAGCCAGGGCATTTCTGTGAAAATACGATCGGAATTGATTTATGTGACAGGCCTGATTGACTACACAAGAACACAATTTTATGTATGTGAAATGTAAATAAGTACATATCTCACTTGTTCCTCTAAAGGCCATCTCAAAATTTACACATTTTCACTTTTTGCAGGAAAATTATAAACAGTAGTCATATCTACCCTCTGTAAAAATCTTAGTGCAATTTCTCTAGTAGTTTGCCAGTGTATCCCCCTTTCTGATATAAGGAATAAGTTTGTTAATTAATCTTAAACGATTTTAAAATCGATTTTGAAGTTCGATTAATCAATTACAAAAACCGAAATAAAAAAGTCGATCGAAAAATTGAAAATCGATTTTGGAATCCATTTACCATTCCCTAGTTCACTATTGGTTTTTTATACAACATACAATAGATGGTTAGGTTAGGTTAGGTTCAGAAGGGTTATGTGCCCAAGGGCACACTTCCACTCGGAGACCAGTACGGTCCATTGTGAATCCCTTCAATATGATAAGAATAGATAAAGAAGATAGAAAAAGAGAAAGGTTAAGAAAAGAAGTATGAGGTAGATAGAGTATAGAATAAAGGAAAGTTAGTAGGTGATGTGAAGAACAAAATTCCCTCTCTACTGTCCCCTCAACAGAAACAACCGCACTATTTCCCTGACAAACCCCAGTAGATCAGCTGGACTACATCCAGCGATGCACCCCAGTTCGTCGTGAAACCTATTTCCTAGCCACTTCTGTCTGAGGCCCTGCACCCTGGGACAATGGCAAAGTACATCCAGTCTCCAGCTCCTCCGAATCCTCGCACAATCTGCAGAAGTCCGGTATGGTATTGTCCCATCTGCCCACAAAAGCCCTGACCGGACAATGACCCGTCAAGAACCCTATAAGCGTTCTAAGACTACTCCTATCCAATCCCAATAGAACCCTGGTTGCCCCCGCGTCCAATCCGGGCCATAATGCCCTAGACACCCTGCAATCCACTCTGTCCCCCCAGGATCGGTTAACGTCATCACGGAATTTCTCCCGTATCACACCATAGTAGTAACATAGGGGAGGCTTTACCCCCCTGTCCCTTACCACTAAGTCCATACTCGAACCCCCTCTCGCGAGTTCGTCCGCCACCTCATTTCCCTCAACCATGCAGTGTCCAGGTACCCAACACAGCCTCACATTGAATGCCTCCATGAGTCCACCAAGAGCACTCCTACACCGAGCGACCAGGCACGATCGCACCGTATAATTCGTCAATGCCCTGAGCGCCGCCTGACTATCGACGTAAATTGTCACCTCAGATCCACCCACGATGTGTTCCAGTATCACCTCCGTCGCCCTCCAGATCGCTAGGATCTCAGCCTGGAAGACACTGCACTCATCGGGGAGTCTGAATGACCTCTTCACCTCGGTGTCCGCTATATATACACCGGCACCAGTGCCGGTTTCCATCTTGGATCCATCCGTAAATACTGCCCACCCCTCAAACAGTCCATTGGATCCACTCCAAACTTCCCTATCCGGGAACTCTACTGGTGGTGTTGCACCGAAGTCCAGGGTCATAGTCATATGATCCGAAATTCTCCCGAGAGAAGTACCCTGATCAAGCAGACCCATCTCGTACAAGATTCTCGTGTGACCATCCCGCCTAGGTCTAACCAACGAAGACTCGTAAAGTCTAATTAAGTTCCTAGCGGCCACACTCCTTACGTACTGTTCAATAGGTGACAGTATAGTAGGATGTCCAGCGCTGCCTGCGGAGTGCTTCTCCTTGCCCCTGTGATGCCAAGAGATGCACTTCTTTGAACCTTGCTGAGCATCTTCCTATAGCTATCCACTCCCAACGCCCCCCACCAAACAGTGCATCCATAGGTAAGTATAGGCCTAACAACCGATGTGTAAATCCAGTTTACCATATCCGGCCTTAGACCCCAGTTCCTACCAATGGAGTTCCTGCATGTGTAGTATGCATTGAGTCCCCTTTTCATCCTTTCCTGAGTATTTCTCTTCCAAGACAGTTTGCAGTCCAGAAAGTTACCCAAATACTTTGCTCCGTTCGATAGAGGTAACTCGACGCCATCTAGCACTGGCCTCCTAAATTCCTCTATCCTATACCTTCTGGTAAATAGCACCAGCTCAGTCTTCACAGGGTTAACACCCAGTCCCCTATCCTTTGCCCAAGCCGAGAGTTCACCTAGCATCACCTGCATAATTTCCCCGATCGTGGACAAAAATTTTCCCCTGACCAGCAGAACTATGTCGTCCGCATAGGCAACAACTTTCCTGCCCGTGGAATCAAATGACCTAAGAATCCCGTTGACCGCAAGCAACCACAGTAGAGGTGATAGAACCCCCCCTTGTGGTGTCCCCCTGGTAACCCTCCTCCTTATCACATGATCCCCCAGGCTCGAGTTTATAATCCTACTGCCAAGCATGCAGACTATCCACTCCACCAGAAAGTCCTCCACTCCCAACTCTAACAACGAATCTCTAATCGCCTCGATCTTAATGTTATTAAAGGCTCCTTCTATGTTCAGAAACGCGGCGAGAGTATATTCCTTATGCCTCAGACCGTGCTCAATACAACCAACCACCTCATGTAACGCGCTCTCAACCGATTTACCCTTCAGGTAAGCATGTTGAGCGTTGCTAATAAGGCGGGTCTCAATATTGCTCCTGAGATATAAATCTATTAGCCTTTCAAGAGTCTTCAACAAAAATGAAGACAGACTAATAGGTCTAAAATCCCCCGGTTTCGAGTGGCCCGCTTTACCAGCCTTGGGTATAAAAATAACCCTGACCTCTCTCCACCCCACATACAATAGATACAATGATACAAGGGATTTTGTGAATACGGCAATTGTTTTATTGAAATATACAATATTTAAATTATAAACTCGCATTAAAACACTTTCTAAAAAAATACCGCCAGTAAAAACTTTATACATACAGCGTAATATAATTGAAAATAAATAAGAAAACAAAACTAAAAAACATTTTAAGCCTTGTGAAGAAATTTGCAAAATATAATACACCTTTAATTGGTTTCTAAAACATAATAGGTCTTTGTGGCATACACAAATTGTAATAGCTTTTCTTATCCCAAAAATCCATACCCTTCCATCCGCACCAACCCTTGGCTTGTATTGTATGCAATTCATCCTCTCCCGTGTAGTGAGGATCTAAAATAAGGAATTTAACTTGACCCGTTTGCACACAATAATCAATGCCAATAATAGTATGAGCCAAAACACCTCCACCAATCATAATCGGTGTACCCTGAGTTTGAAAATGCATTGCCAGATCCGAGGCTATAGTGGAGATCTCAGCACCGGAAGTGCAATGTAGAATTTTTGAGTCTACATTAAGGAAACCTTGTAAACACATGCCAACTTCGGTGGAACCTAAAATAAAAAAAGAAAATTTATTATTTTAAGCTTTTATCCAGTAAATTAAAAAATCTTACCAATCCATTGAGAGGATCCTTTAAAACTTTGAGGTTTATCACCAATTTTAACCAAATATTGTTGTATTTCCAAGTGCGTGGGTACGATCCTTTCTGTATAGCCCTGCAGCAAAAACCAAGAGCATAAAGTCTGCAATGATCTGTAGGCACAACCCCAACCCTTATCTTGCATTTGTTGTTGTAAGTAATGGTAATAATAATAGTTGCCTTGTACCAAATATAATTTACCATCTTGTATACCACTTGATTTGAGTCCAATATGAGTATTAATTAAAGGACTGTCTTTGTTGATATTATTACGGAATAAACAAGCGTTGGAACGTCTAAAATAAGGCCTTGTTACAGTCAAACCAAAATGACGATGTAATCGTTTACGCTTATCCTGCATTACTGAGTTATCATCAGCCAGACCCTCCAAATAGCAACAAGAGATAAAATGTCCAAATTCCTGTAAAAACCTTTGATTTTTTTCTCATTTATTAAAAAAAAAAAAAAACCTACCGCAGGAAAGAAATTATACATTCTGGGAGCTAACAATTGCTTTGATTCACTTTCCTCTAAATGTTCGTTAATGCTCTGCTCACACATTCTTAAAGCACGACAAATACTCTCTATTAAAACATCATATAGTCTTCCAACTTTTGTAGATTTACTTAAAATGGCAAAAGTTTCCATCTTAATGGGAATATTAAATTTTTTTTCTGCTGGTTTCAGGCACATGCTCATAGAGGGCAGAGTTTTATTGGAGCCATCTGCCTCCGAATGATCGCGTGTTTTGCAACGCAAAACACCAATATTTAATATATCGAAATCACAGCCTAATGCACCAAAAATGGCATTCAATTGTGCATCGTTACAAGAGTTTTTTTTAGTTTTATTTTCCCCCATATTTTCCTTATCATCCTGTTGGTAGTGTATAGTTTCTTCAAGAGCAGTTAAAATATTCTTAATAAAAGATTCATTATTAATGCAAGTTTTTGCTCCCGTATAACCTGCGCCTTGGGCTCCACCATTTGTTATAAAAATTTTAGTGGAATCAATATTAAATGCTAAACTACCTCCTGATATAGTCTTACGCAAAGCATGCATTTCCTTGCGCACTGCTAAAGGATTATCCTCCGTGTAAATATTCCAGCTACCCTTAAGGCGGGTAAAACAAAAGTCCCGATATAATTGTTCAGTCTCGACAACATCATATGGCACCTGCTCCAACTTGCCGTGCATTAAAAACGAAGACTTTAAACCCACCAAAGTACCAAGTTCACAGTTTAACAAAATAGGATTGTCGGTGATGTCAACGTCTTTAAATATCTCCGATAAATGGGCCTCAGCATCGCTACAATGACCGAATTTAACTAAACCACACAGATCCAATTCAGCTGGAAACTTATGTTGTATTTGCTCATAATTCAATTGTCCTATGGTTGACTCTACATTAAAGCCCAATAGCAGCAAAGTACCCTCACCATAGAAAACCCCAAATAAACAGCCACTGCATTGTTGTTTAACTTGCTCCAAACGCTGCAATTTAAACAAATTTATTTATTCTTTGATTATTATTTATAATTACCTTTAATAAAAGTGAAGAAATTTTCAATTTAGGCAACATTTTTTGGAAATTACTTTATTATTACGGAAAAATTTAATGCGTTGGCAAAATACCTCTTTAAAAACAATAATATCCGATTTAGGAATGGGCAAGAAATATCAAAATATCAATATTTAAAAAATAATCGATACATATCGCCGATATTTCAAATATCGATATTGAAATACGACCATCAAATTCGATACAGTAGAATCTCACAAATTAGAACCACTTTGTGCAGCGGGCAGTTCGAATTTCTGAAAAATGTTACAGAAAATGATAAAAATGTACCGAAATAGTGGTGGATATGAACTCAACAGTGTCAACATTTTTCTTCCATGAGTACTTTGCTACCGTTTCACACACACACACCCAATGAACGAAAAAAATAATTCGTAGTTAAAATAGAAAAAAAAATAAAAATTCCAGAAATTAAAACCCCCTGTTCTAATTTTAGAGCGTTTAATTTGGGTTTTCGCCTATTAAGTTCAAAATCATAAAAAAAAAAATTTTCCTAGTACAGGGAAATAAAAACAAAAAAAAAGCACTTCCAGAAATTAGAACCACAAATGAAATGGCCGGTTCTAATTTCTGGACGGTTCGAATTTGTGAGATTCTACTGTATTTTAAAAAGTCAGTCTTCATTAAAAACTCAAAATTTTAGCCGGTTTTCAAACAATATGTTTTTTAAGACTTGGCATCATTGCATGAATCGTATGTTTTTTTAAACTAATATAAAGATCTAAAATAATTGGCATTAATAAGAAGCAGTGCTAGATATAAGAAGCAGTGCTAGATACAAGAAGCAGATTGACAGGAGAGCACATTAAACAGAGAATGCTCCTGATGTCCATATCTGATAATTTCTGGTTTGACTAAAACGATCAAAAACATTTCTAGTTAAAGTTGGTTCTTTTTGGGTGCAATTTAAATTTTAAGGTAAGTTGGTACTTCCATGACTTATTTAAATAAATTTTTTGTAAATTACTTTTTTTTTTGGATTTCATATGGTTTTTTTTTTGTATTATTCCCTTTTGTTTTTGTTATAATTAAATTTTTTGTTTTTATTGAATTTTTTGTTATGATTGAATTTTTTGTTTTTATTAATTTTTTGAAATAAAATGAAACAGTAAAAAGTAACAATGTAATAACATGCAATATGTTTGTTCATAAATATGTATGTACAAAGGTATATTCAATTTTTTTAATTTGGTAATAGTTTCAGCAAAATACGTTCGATATATCGATATTTTTAAAATAATAAATAAATATATAATAAAAATATCGATATATTTTTTAATTTGCCCATCCCTTATCCGATTGTTCTTGTTATTATTGCAATACCAAGGCGAATTGACTAGAAGGTGGGGTCAAGTCAACATATGGTGTTTTTTTTCGGTGGTCGACCTGTCAAAGTTTGTATACAAACTAGTTTTTTTATGTAAACAAACCTATTTTTTTTACTAGCAATATTTTTGACAACCCGACCACCAAGGCGAATTCAAACAGGTAAACTCATCTCTACAACTACAAAAAGCCCCATGTATTTTGTTTATACAATTTTCTGGTTGGTTGTCAAAATTTTTTTATTGCAAACTAAAATTATCACTTTTTTATAAAAGAAATTAATAAATTCACTTCAATCATTCGCAGTTTTGAAATATATTTGAAATATATATAAACAGGTAAACTCATCTCGTCAGCCGTTCATCAGCTGTTTACACGGCGAATTAAAAAATATGGTCAAACGTCAAAATATGATTTTGTTTTGAGAAGAAGTTGAATGAAAAGTGTTAAAAATATTATTTTTATAATAAAAAAATTTCAAAACTGCGAATGATTGAAGTGAATTTATTAAGTTCTTTTATAAAAAAGTGATAATTTTAATTTGCAATAAAAAAATTTTGACAACTAACCAGAAAATTGTATAAACAAAATACATGGGGCTTTTTGTAGTTGTAGAGATGAGTTTACCTGTTTGAATTCGCCTTGGACCTCACCTTCTAGTCAATTCGCCTTGCGCAATACTCACTTTGAGTAAATAGCTTTTAAAACAGTTAAATAACCAATAGTATAATTACAGATCGAAACACTGGCGACAAGCCGCAAATAAAAGCAATAACGTTATTATCCTTAATTAACAACCGTAACTCAAAAAAATTTAAACAATTTTTAATAAGGATCAATGAGCCTTCACACACGAGAATAATTAAGGCAAGGAAAATTGTTTCTTGTTGGCGTAAAGTTTGAATCGGCTTCAGCCCCGCATAATAAGCACAAAACCAATGCATGAACGAACAGTCACCTTCTTAAATTGGGGATAAGTTGAAAAAATTCCAGCAAACTACTTTTAATGTTTTTTATATATGTACTGGGCGACGCTTATACCAACAACTTACCATATGATTACAATTTCGCAATTTGTTTAATATTTTTTTTAAAAATAAAATATTAATTCATTTTTTTTCCTTATGTATATGTGATATGCGATATGTGTTGTATTTTGCGGGGAATGTGTTGACCGACCTAGTTTAATGTAATATGTATGTGGAAATGAATAAAAAGGCACACTTTTGGGGCGGGGCATAAAAGTGAGCATATTAAAACCTAGAAGTACTAAGTTTTAGAAAAGTTTTCTTTCCAAGTAAGAAATTGGTCATTAGGGGAAAGATCCGAGATGGAATAAGTGGCGCCCAGAATTTTATGTCGGATTAAAAAGTAAAAAATTAAGCCATATACAGAAAGTGCCGGGATCCACTAGCCTACACAATCTTACGATTCATTCACACTAAAATCCGACGGAATTCTATCCGATATACGAAATGTCTGCAAAATCAGCTGTCAATTATATTTGCAAGTCGAGCAAACTTGTAAAAAAAAATCTGTCACTCAGTTCATTTTGAAGCCACACTATCCTACTTTATGAGCACACACGATTTTTTTGACAATTTGGACGACTGAATAGGATAGTGTATCGCCGGCTTAAATGCTTCCAATTTTCAGGATTTTCAGAAGGTCTAAAAACTCATTTTTAATAAACTTTTACTAATTCTACACTGAGTTCTTTGAAATTCAAATTTCAAAATCGTTTTTTAGTTGTTGTAGGAGAATGTGTTGGAATGACTCAACATCAACATCAGCAGTTATTTATTAATTCACTTCGCATTATTACCAACCGAATTTTTGCTGAGATTAAGCTTAGTTTTGAATTTTCATTAAGTAGACGCGAGAAGCCCATGTTATTAATCGAAAAACAGTTTTTCTGTTCTAAAATATATAAAATGAATTATTGAAGCACTAAAGTTTCCTACCCTGCTTGTTTTTACAATATTTTTTTGGCTTGGCAGCCCTTTTCTATCAGTTTTTTTACTTTTGCTTTTATTCTAACTTTCTTATTAAATACGTTTTGACCAACAAAATATATCGGCAAAATACAAATTAAAATTGCATTTTTCGATTATAAATTTTGCAAATAAAATATAAACATTTAAAATTTAGAATTAAAAATTTTAAATAATACTATATTGTGAAAAAAGCATATATAAAAGTGAGTAAAATGTGGGTAAAGATTTATTTCAACAAAGAAAAATTTTTGTGACGCAGCCATGAAAGTGTTCTTGGAAAAATTTTTTAAGCAACTATAAGTGAAAAAAAGAAAGGAAGGGCAGAAAGAAAATAATATTTTGAATAAAAGAAATAATTGCAAAAAATTATTATCATACAGACAATATACAAATTTTTTTACAAAAATTATAAAAAAAAGTTCGTGTTGTTTTCTTGCGTTAGTGATATTTGTGTGTATTTGTTTGAGTGGAGCGTTACCGTTGTGCAACTTTAATTGCAATTTGGAACCTTTTTGACGTTTTGACATTTTTTGTGCGACTTTTTCAAAATCATCTTGATCCTTTTTTATAATTGAAACACTTTTTTTGGCTGAAGTACGAAAAAAATATAAAAAAATTTGCCACCCTATTCAGAATAAAAAAACCATAATTAAAATTTAAGGGGGCTGAGGCCCGTGGGGCCCCCTGGACCCAAAAAATTAACCCGCCCACTTAGTGATATTTGTGGGTACTCAAATTAAAGGTAATATGCTACCGATTGCAAATATGAATTTTGTTTTTGTATTCGCATATTATTTTCCTCTCTAGGTTAATTTAAGTGCATTTTAGGTGCAGAAAAGCTTTAGTTAGCGAAGCTTGTGTTTGTTATACCATAGAGGAAAAAATCCTTGCTCCCGGCTGAAGGCCGGCTATGTAGAGCAGCTTTAGTTAGCCAAGCCGGTATTTGTTATACCAAAGAGGAGAAAATTCTTACGCCCGGCAGAAGCCCGGCTATGCAGGGAAGCTTTAGTTAGTGAAGCCGGTCTTTGTTATACCATAGAGCAGAAAATCCTTGCGCCCTGCAGAAGGCCTGCTATGCAGAGAAACTTTAGTTAGCGAAGCCGGTTTTGTTATACCATAGAGGAGAAAATCCTTGCGCCGGGCCGAAGGCCGGTTAAGCTGAAAAGAATTCTTTAGCACATCAGAAATAGGCATTTTTTTTTTTAAATCGAGCATAAAACATTAAAAAATACAAAATAAAACAAATAATGTACAATCGTGAGCAAACTACCTTTAATTTGAGTACCTACACATAGATGTGAGTGGATGGGGGTACTTTTTTTGACACAGAAGGCCCCAAAATTCACGCCCGCCCTAAATTTTATTATTTTCGTTTTTCTTGTACAATTACCTTTAATTTGAGTACCCACACATTCCACTAAGTGGGCGGGGCGGTTTTTTGGATCCAGGGGGCCCACAGTCTTCACCTCCCTTAAATTTTAATTTAATTTTTTTTTTCGTACGCCCCGTAAACTGCACTTTTGCCCTCTATTTACACAGCATAATTTGGCTTCAATCTAGTTTAGGAACGCACACCCAAATAAAAAAAAAGTACCTAGGCTGATAGAAAATTGAAAAATAAGAAGAAAAAATAAAATAAAAACATTGGCGCAAACGCTATCTTTTCGAGTTATGAACGTTTTAAGTTTTCATATATACATATGTGCGATTTTCCATTACATTTCTAAAGCTATATGGGTAATATTGGTCTCATTTTGAAGGTTTTGACTATATCTTTTTGGATATATAGAATTTATTAAAACATTTTTTAATCTTAACGAACTATTTCTCAGCTATTTATATCGTTTAAATTGTTAATTCCTTTTTGTTTTATGTTTTTTGATTAACCATTGCCTTACCAAAGTTTTTATGTACATCGTACAAGCGATGAGAACAAGTTATCGTCATACAACTTTTTTTGGGGTTTTTTAAGAAGTTTTCGTCATACAAATATTTTTAACGAAAACAATCAGGGGTGTGCTGGAAATCGCAAACGCAAAATGCAAGAATTTAGAAGTTGTTTTTAATAAACTTTAAATCTAATTCTTATAATTTTTTGTGTAAAATCCTGTTTAAGAGGGACATATTTGTTTAATATTTGTCATAAAATTCTTTTATTACATAAATCTTACTTAAAAATGACTTTTAAAATTCTTGCGTTTTACGTTTGCGATTTCCAACACACCCCTAAATATTTTCTTTAATTAAAAATTTCTTTTTAACTGAAGCAAATTTAAGAGAGTTATTAAAGAAATAAAACCGAGATTGTCACCCGGGTGGTAATTTAGTTAAAGTAATTAAAATGTTAAACAAAGTGTAAGACTTAGACCCCTTTCAGACTCGGCAAGTTAGTTGCGCAAGTAACTTTCCGAGTACAACAAAGTTTGTACTAAGTATTTTTTTCCTTACCCCGACCTTACCGCTGACGTCTACAAACCAAGAGTAACTTGCCGAGTGTGAAAGGGGTATAAAATTTGAAAAAACTACTTTTTTGTGCTACTTTTTGTTTTAAAAACGACTTTTTGTGCGACTTTTTCAAAATTTCCAACGGTAACCCTGTTTGAGGGTAAAATAAAAACAACAACAAAATAAGTGGTTTATTTTTTATCAAGTGGCTGGCTGGCTTGTTCACCTTGGCAGATATGCTGGCTGAATGCTGCTGTTTGCCTGCCATCCAAATTTATTTATTACTACATTTGTGTTGTTTTTATTACTGCTTCAAAACAATTAATAAACAAAACAAATTAAAATGTTTTAGTAATTTTTGTGCTTTCTCCCTTCTTTTTGCAAAAAGATAAATCTGTTAACATTATCTCTATTTCTTTTATTTTTGTCCAGAAATTGTACGTGTTTCACATAAATATTGCGAAAAGAAAAACCTTATCGGATTTTCATTTTATTTGTCCTAAATGTCACATTCATTGGCCTCTACTTCCTCTACAAATTCTGCATCGTTGGCCACACCCAGTAGCTCAGCGGTACGAGCTTTGGCCTTGGAATATAAATCCCTACAAGAGGAACCCGTCGAAGGTTTCCGTGTCAAATTAGTTAATGAAGACAATCTATTTGAATGGGAGGTAGCCATATTTGGTCCTCCGGACACCCTTTATCAGGGCGGTTATTTTAAGGCTCATATGAAATTTCCTAATGACTATCCATACTCACCACCATCCATACGTTTCTTAACCAAAGTTTGGCATCCAAATGTTTATGAGAATGGCGATTTGTGTATTTCAATTTTACATCCGCCGGTCGATGATCCCCAGAGTGGTGAGCTGCCATGTGAACGATGGAATCCTACACAAAATGTACGCACCATATTGTTGTCGGTGATTTCGTTGCTCAATGAACCGAATACATATTCGCCGGCGAATGTTGATGCCTCGGTTATGTATCGAAGATGGAGAGAGTCTCAGGTGAGTGAACTGAAAAATAAAGATGTGTTCAATTTTTAAAAATTTACATACATATCGCTCATTTGCTGTACCATCGTCATAACTCAAAAATGTTCACCCCTATTATCGTCGACCATGACATTAGATTTTTTATTAATGTCACACCAAGTCGACGACTACATCACTTCGACGTTTATTTGTTATTTTATAAGAATGCTTGTGTATTTATGCTATTTTCCGACATATTTTTTAACCGATTTAGCTTTTTCAAATAAAGTGTAGAGTTTGATTCTAATTTTGAATATTGTCGCGAATTTTTGCCATGTTTTTGATAAGAGCTATTTTTACTGTAAGTTTTCAGGGGCCTAATTCTGGCAGTCGTGATAGAGTACTTTCTCGATTCGAAAGCAATTTTTTTTCAGTCGCTACTTAACGAATCGAAATTATTTTTGCAGCATTGTGAAACTCAATTAATGCTTTATAACACTGAAAAAATAATTCCGATTCGTTCAGTATTGACTGAAATAATAAGATAATAAATTGCTTTCGAATCGAGAAAGTACTCGATCACGACTGCCAGAATCAGGCCCTTGATTATAGCTTTAACGTTTATCAATAAATATAAAACTTTTCTATAATACCAAATTTTCGTTAATTGCGCAATTTTCACCGAGTTTTGCCATTCCTTATAATTTATGGGACTTTTAATCAATTTTATGGCTTGTTTGAAATATTAAAAATTTTCGCATAATTTTTTTTTGTTATTTTTTTTGTTATTTTCCGACATTTTGTTTTTCTAGCCGATTTAACGATTACAAATAAATTTTAGGGTTTGTTTCAAAGTTTGCAATTTTCGCGAATTTTACCCATGTTCGCGATAGAAGCGATTTTTTCCTATAAGTTTTCTGATTCTTTACAGCTTTAAAGATTTTTAAAAAATATTAGACTTTGCTATCATGTGCTGTAAGCAATTTTTTTTGCGAATTTCCTCTAATTTTGCAATTTTTACCAAAGTTTTGCCATTCCTTATAGTTTTGGGACTTTTAATCAATTTTATGGCTTTTTTGATACATTAGAAATATTCGCGAATTTTCGCTATTTTTTTTCCGAATTTTCGCGTAAAAATTTACTAATAAAATTTGTGCCCACAACTTCTTTTAAACTTGCATTTTTTATTTTAAACTTATTTAATAAATATGTTTACATTTAATTTAAAATTTTCTTAACTTTCATTTGAGTCGTCGCAAAATTTCCTGTCGACTAAAACAGGGATAATTCTACTCGACATCGACTTAAAAGCACCTTAGAAAACGACTTTAAAGTTTTAAATTTACACACAACATAATGGAAAAAGGAATTTTTATTCTTCTCTCAATTTTTCAACTCTTAAGAGTTGTGTTTATAACATCCTCATATGAAATAATACCCACTTCTACTTGATTGACAATGCAATGGTATAGACTTCGGTAACGGCCTATTGCTATTCCGGCCAATAATCGCTGTTCGACATTAATTTGGCCGATTGAACTTTTGTATACCATTATATGTAAATGTTACAAAACCATGCACAAATAATCGACAAAATAATTTTATCAAAAATTCGGTAATAGTGAATTACAGTATAACCCGGTTAACTACCCCCCTCTTAAATGCCTCTCACGCTTGTTTACCTTGAGTTTTAAATCCCCGTTTTTTCTTTCATTTTTCAATCAAAAATCCACGCTTAATTGTCTACGCTTAGTTACCCGATTCGGGTAATTGTCTTAAAAATTAAACTCCCAAATCAAAATTACACCTAAATTTCATTCGTTTAATTGCCTCAGTACTATTTGACAACAACACAGCAAGATACACCAAATAAATGAGATTTTTTGTCTTAAAGGGATTAAATTTTAAATTATATTAACATTTAAAAGGATAAAATAGCTTGAATATTTAAGGGATTGGTGGTTTAATGAAAGCTGTATGTTTACATCTGAGCCAAACATAATTTCAATACGAACATGATTAAATGGTTTATGAACATAAAGAAAGAAGTTTGCATGGAAACTATGTGATATTATAGACCGATTCTCACAATATGCAAAGGTTTCGGTTTTAAAATAAAACGTATTTACCAAATTTTATCAAATTATAATTATTATATAAATTATAAATATCTAAAAACTGCTACTTTTACTTTCCGTACAAGTTTTACATGGACAGACAACCAGCCAGATGGACGGACGGACACGAAAAGATCACATTTAAAAGTGTTTCTGATTCGATCGGTTTACTAAACGATGCGTCTATTTATCTATGTATCAGAGCAAATTTATAAAATTGCTTATTTCTTAATTTTTGTATATAAATATATAAAACTGAACAGTTTGGAATAACATTTATCTTTAACGAATACTTGCCTTGGCTTATTACTATTGACAGTCAATTGATATTTTCTAAGGCGCTTTTAAGTCGACGTCGAGTAGTATTGTGCCAGTTTTAGTCGACAGGAAATTTTGCGACGACTTAAATGAAAGTTAAAAAATTTTAAATGAAATGTAAACATATTTATTAAAATAAAAAATTCAAATTTAAAAGCAGTTAGGGCACAAATTTTATTAGTAAATTTAACGCGAAAATTTATAAAAATTTGCTAAAATAGCGACAATTTTTCATTTAAGACGAACGCCTGAAAGAGCCAAAATTGCGAAAATTCCGAAAAGGTTGCAAAAATAGCGAAAATTCGCAAACGTTTTTAATATATCAAAAAAGCCATAAAATTGATTAAAAGTCCCTAAAGCTATACGAAATGGCAAAACTTTGCTAGAAATTTCAAAATTAGCGGAAAATTACAAAAAATTGCTAACAGCGACATGATAGCAAAGTCTAATATTTATTAAAAATCGTTAAAAATGTAAAGAATCAGAAAATTTATAGTAAAAAAATCGCTCGCGAACATGGCTAAAATTCGCGAAAATGGCAAACTTGGAACCGAACCCTTAAATTGATTTGAAATCGCTAAATCGGCTAAAAAAAACTAAATGTCGGGAAATAACAAAAAAAAAAAAATATGCAAAAATAGCGAAAATTCGCGAACATTTTTAATATTTCGAACAAGCCATCAAATTGATTAAAAGTCCATTTTACTATAAGGAATGTCAAAAATTCGGTGACAATTGCTCAATTAACGGAAATTCGCAAAAATTTGCAAACAGCGGCATGATAGAAAGTCTTATATTTATTAATAAACGTTAAAGCTATAAAGAATCAGAAAACTTACAGTAAAAATATCTCTTATCAAAAACATGGCGAAATTTGCGAAAAAAAAATTCAAATTTGGAAACAAACTCTACACTTTATTTTAAAAAGCTAAATCGGTTAAAAAAATATGTCGGAAATAGCATAAATAGCGTTAAAAGGTGAATGAAGAACAAAAATAATAAAAAAATAATTGGAGATGGGATTTTTTTTGTCAAATTTTCGATAACTAGTCGACGTCGACACAACACTCTTATATAATACCAAATTAACGTCGAAGTGGTGTAGTCGTCGACTTGATGTGACAACAATTTAAAATGAATGTCGACGTCGACGACGACGACGACTTTCATAATAGGGGTGATTATACATATTTTTAAATTAATTTAACATATTTAAATATAAATAATTGCTTCGCATATACAAACTTCTGGTTTTTATAAACGCATATTAGATCTTACTAAGAGCTATCCACTTTGGGGCCTGGTTATTATTGTTATGTTATTACTAATATTGTATTAGGCTGGGGAGCCAACTCGTAAATAATTGTAAATAATAGTTATATTGTACGTTATTTTTTTTTTATTAATTGTGCTTTAATTCAGAATTTGAACCAATTCGAATTTATTACAGGTGGTCTTAAAAGCCATGCTGATAACTTTTTTTATAGCTAAAATCATTGTTGAATGTCAAAATTTTGTTTATTATCTTTGTTTCTGCTGTTTTGTTTTGTTTCTGTTTTTGACATTGTACAATGATTTTATAAAAAAAAATTGCTTGTGGTTTTTGTACGAGTTGTACTTGTTGTAGTACCGAGATTACCTGGGATGAATTGGTCGCACAAGAAAAACCATGCGATTGCATATTTACGGTTTCCCTGATCATAAGTTTGTATGTATAAGTACGCTTTTGTTAGTAGGATATGACAGGATATTTCAAAAATCATTACAGATAAAAATTAGGACAGAAACTCCCATGGTTTTTTATTGCTATCTCTTAAGATTTAGCTGATACATGTCAAAATTCCTATGTCTTAACTTTTTTTCATACATCCAGTTAAGGTATCTTGAAAATTAAAACGTTTAATTACCTCACTAAGGTAGTTAAAAAGCGTATAAGCGTATTCGTTTAAATGCTTACCCCGCATAATTTCCCAAAACTTTTGGCATTTTTGGCTGATAAATTTAATTGATCTCGAATATTTTACTAACAATACATGCTCTTGTGTGTGCAAAGTACAGGTCGCAATTTTGAAGATAATTTTATGAAATTTGGTATATAATAGGGTATAAAAAACATAATTGTGTTAACTTTCGACACCTGTTCTTTTTTTTTGTTTTTGATTCGGGTAATTTATTTGTATCTATTAATTCTTTTCAGGGTAAAGATAATGAATATCCCAATATTATACGTAAACAAGCTTTAGCTGCCAATGCTGAAGCTAAAAAAGATGGCATTGTTGTACCCATGACCCTCGAAGACTATTGCATTAAACCAAAACGAAAAGAAACAAATGAACCAACCTTGGATTCAAATTTCTTTGATGATGTCTTCGATCTAGAAACTGAAGATGATTTGCCAACCGATGATGATGATGATGATGAAGATGATGAGGATGATGATGAAGACGATGATGATAATGCAGACGATAGTGGCAAAGGTGAAACAACATAAAAAAGAACCAAATAAATATGGTGTGTCAAGTATTTAAAAAAAAAATAATGTATTTCTCTTAATATATGTAATTTATTTTGTTTTAGTTTATTTACTGGGTGGCATAAAAAATTTTTGGTTTTTTTAAAAAGGTTAGCGATTCTTATTTATTTGTTTAGCTAAGACAGCGTCTGTTAGCAATATCAGGAATTTTATTTCGTATAAATTTTATTATTTTTAACTTTATAATTTTTTTGTTTTTTTTATTTAATTTTTAATATAATTTATATGTAAAAGTAATTTTCATTGAAAAATAAGTTACAAAAAGCAACAAAATTTTCCATTTTACTTATAAATTTAATTAAAAAAAAAATCATTTTAATAAATTAATACATATGTATAACTATTATAAACTTGAAATCTTTTTTGTTAAATTCTATATTAAAAAATAGTAGTAATAATAACAAAATTAAAATCCCTTATAAGCAAACAAAGATTTAAAGCCAAATACATAGTCACAAAACAAAAAACAAAGTCAAATACGCTTAACCAATTAATAGAAAAAAATTGCCATATATTCAGAACTACAATAATATTTAAAAGATTTTTTTAAGTTTTTAACTTATTGTTGCTAATTCTTTTATTTATTCATTAACAAATTGCAATTAAGTTAAATACTTTTAGTTTATTTTCTTCTCTTAATAAGCATTTCGATTCCTTTGTAAGAATAAACGCAGCTTTACTTTGCTATAATAAAAATATTTTGTGTTCAGTTTCTAATCAATTATATTAATATACGTATATGTTATTTTTGTTAAAAGTACAAATAAGTCTCCGCCGTTTGTAACATCTGGCAACGCTATAAACTGCCTTTTTTTAAAAATGCCAAATTTTTAACCAAATAAATAATTCGTAAAATGGTTTGATGCAGCGTTTAAAAAGCTGGAGTTGAGATAGTAAAAGTCATAAGATTGTGCTGTAACGTCGACATCTTCATTTGTCATTGGACAAAAATAAACTGTTGCCTTTACTTCTGATCCATTAAATGAAAACAGTTGCAGTAAAGGCAAAAGCAAAAAACGAAAAGTTGTACACAACAAAGAACATCGGCAGTCAACATGTTCGAAAGTGTTTGGTTTGACAGACTGAAACTTTTAAAAAATCCCGTAGCTACCGAAGATAGGACGACGGGCAAAAAGAATACCGAATAAATTGCATTAGCGAACAAATTTTTTCTCGTTCCATATAAATAATATAAATAGATCCAAAACATTGGTTAAATGCTAACAATTCAGGCGAAATCTTCAAGTTTAAAAAACAAGAAAAAAAATTCGGAGAATAGGCCGCAATTCCTAGCCTAATTCATGGATTTTTTCCATGAAATGCTTATTGAAAGGTAGTCTGCTGTCCTTGACTGTCGAAACACAAATTTTGACAGGAACCAACTGACACTTGCCTGTTGACAGGAGCGGTGTTGTACTTTTCTTTTTAACTAAAACTAATTTCGAAGTTTTTTTTCTTTATTAACAAAATGTTTCGGCTTTATGTATTAACGATTTCAATCAATTTTTGTTGTAGTGCTTTTAGATAATCAGGCATGTAATGAAAATCGATCGTTTTCAAAACTATCGTTTTTAGCAAGTGTGATGAATTTCGACCGATTTCTAAATCCATTTCTGAACTTAATTCTTAATATCTTGTCCAAAATACAGTTCAACTAATATATAGACTGCAAAAAAATAGGAAAATGTATTACAATTTAATTTTTAAAGATACTGAAAACGACATTATCGATTTCCAATTTTTTTGTTTTCAAAATTGTTTTCCATCACATATGTACTTGCATTTTTTTATTTTTGCGTTTATTTATTTTAAGCTATTTTTAACCATTTTAATGCTCGTTTTTTAATTCAGAACATTTAAAATTTTGTTTAATGTAGTAATTTCAGAATATTGCTAATTATTTAAAAAAATTTGTATTTTCCCATTTTAAAAATTATGGCGATTTTTGGACTATTTTATTGAACAAATTTTCTGATTTTATTAAAGTATAGTTTTTAAAGTGAAAACCAAAATTTCCCCGAGTCTGATAGGTTTTTCTAGTTTTTGCAAAATTTTATTAAAGAAATTATAATTTTTTGTTTTAAAATTTTTGGTTTAAAAAAATTATAAACTTTTATATTTAAAATGTTCGAATCTAACAACAATAACATATACATATGTATGGACCCATTTCAATTGATGCCCCCATTACGATTTACAACTAAACTGCAGTTGAGTTGAAATTTTGCAATTTTGTATTACTGTTAACAACTTTGTATTAGAGCGGTTAACAACACATCCAGCATTTACAATCCATCAATAGCAGTAACAAAGTAAAGTTGATAACTGTCAACTGAGTTGAGTCATATGTAAGTATAGTTAAAGGTCGAAATTGTAAAAAAAATGCTGGTTTTGAATAACTTCCCATAAATGTTTGTATTTTTCTTTAAAAACGGTGAAGACTTATTGTACTTGTTTAATTTTTTCCATAAACAAGTTTCGATAAACTAGCAAATATGTACAAAAATAAAAATACCTATTTAATTATTTTTTAAATGACAAAGGAAGCTAGTAGCAATTTTTTTTTATTTTTATTTATTAATTCTTCATTTACATAACCTAGCCTATAGGGCCTTATGCAATTAATTAAAGCTACTTACTAAATAGCAAACTTCTATATAAAATTATTGCTACCACCCACTAAGGCGAATTCATTCAGGGACATTTTTCAGTCATCTGTTTTTTGTTTATTTTTTTGAGTGTATACTAAGGGTATTCACGTCACAAGTGACACTCTTGCAAAAAAGCAAAAGTGCAAACACATAACAACAACCACAAAGAAAATTATATACGCACAACTAATTGTCTGTGTGGTTGTTGTTATATTTTTGCACTTTTGCTATTTCGCAAGGGTGCAACTTGTGACGGGAATACTCTTACTGAATGTCAAGCTTTGTTTACATTTTGTGAAAAAAAATTTTTGAATTTAAAATTCAATAAAAATCTAAATACTTGAAAAAAGAACTTATTTAAATTTTATAAAACAAAAAAGTGAAGTGAAAATATAAACACATGGATTTAAAAATGTATTTATATTTCAACAAATTTCAATAAATAATTTTGACATTGACTTTAACTTTTTACAAAAACAAAATACATAGTATTTTTTTAAAGAGGGCTAGCTAGCATAACTATTTTATGATGCGGTCACCATGGATGAATTCGTTTTGGCTACCACATATAAAAATATTATTATTATTATTTTTTTATAATAGTATAAAAACTTATTTCTCATTTGATCCAATCTACGTTAATTACACACACCCGTTCGAACATAAACGATCTATCTGATTGATGATGAAAATTTAAAATTGATAAAATTTTGTGCAAAATCTATTTTATAAATTTGAAAATTCCGGAAAAATTTAGTTAACTTATATTTATTAAATATCTCTCACACTTAACTTTAATATTAAAATGAAAACTATCTAATAAACCTTTAAATTCTTAATAAATAAAGAAAAAAGTCCTTTAAAACAGAACATTCAATTCATAAAATAAAGAAGCTAGATTCGATATTGTACACATGTTTCCTAATTTAAGTCTGGGATTGTAGAAGAGAACATATACTGGTTGTTGGTACTAAAGGATTTTGTACATTTTTAAATAATAAATAAGGAAATAAATACATTTGACAGAAAACAGTGTACAATACACGCATTACTGAATTCTCCTTCTCCGTTTTATTCACACTGTCTTTAACTATTGATAAAAAGAGTTAATACAGAAGGATTAACAAAAAAAATTGATGTTGATGTTAAAAATTATTTCAAGTATAAATATTTTTTTAAATCTTTTTTTGAAGAATTTTTTTCTAATTCATTCATAGTAATTTCATTAGCGGGCAAATTATGGCAGTCGTGATCAAATACTTTTTCGATTCGAAAGCAATTTTATTTCTGTCCATAATAAACGGATCGAAATTATTTTTGTAGTGTTGTAAAGCATTTATTTGAGTTTTTGAAACATTAAAAAAATAATTACTATTCGTTTGTATCGACTGAAATAAAATTGCTTTCGAATCGGAAAAGTATTCGATCACACTGCCATAACTTGCCCCCAAGTTTTTTTTATGAAATTTTGACATTTAGACCAGGTTTTTGAGATGTGAATTAAAGTTAAACTTAGTTTAACGTAGTCTGAAACTCGGATTTTTCCGACGAAATGTAATTTATTTATTTTTTATTATTTCGTTAAAGACCAACATTTTAAGCAAAACTTTTGTTTAAACTTGGTAATGCCGCCACGAATCTGTTCTCAGATTAACTAAACCTAGTTTAATTGAGATCTTAAAAACCCAGCCTCAAAGTATCTAAGTGCCGGTTCACACACGTCATGTTTCACTCGTCAAGTCTTGAGCTTTTAGATAAGAAGGGAAAAAATAATGCCATTTCTTTTCTCCTCTCGCCTAAAAACTCGAGACTTGAAGAGTAAAACTTGACATGTGTGAACCGGCACTAAGTTCACAAGGCAAATTCATATAAACTGTGCTGGCGATACTACAACAAGTACAACACCAAAAACCCAATATTCCGGCCTCTTCTGAAAATCGCGTGATTTCAAATCACGTAATTTTGAAATCACATGTGTGATTTTGTAGTGTTCTGAAAGTCATACCGTTTTTGTGTTTCTCGGTGTGCTTTCGGCAACTGAAGATCCCACAAAAACGGAACACTAAAATATCACAAGTGTAATTTTAGCAGGCACATGTGATTTGTTGCTTTCGCTGGTCGATATGTCAAAAACACAAGTAACTTTTGACATTCCTACATCTAACTACGAAAACAAAATAGCACAGCTGTTCTTTCAACGCCACATAAAAAATTAATTAAAATTTCAATGTTTTCTTTTTATTTTAAAAATTTAAACTTTCATATTGATTAAATAACTAATAAATAAAAAGTTAAGCAAAAGTGCAAACACATAACAACAAACACATAGGCAAATATTTATGTACAACTAATTGTGTATGTGGTTTTTTGTTATGTTTTTGCACTTTTGCTTTTTCGCAATGGTGCAAGATGTGACGTGAATTACCTTAATTTTTTGTTTTATTTGTTAAAAATTTGTTTATTACAGAAATATTTCGTATTTTAAGTTTATTTAAAAATTTAATTGAATAGGTGTTATGAATAAGGTTATGGAAACACACTAAAAAGGTAAATTTTTTTGAAAAAAAAAACACATCGTTTAATCCTATTACATAAGCGAATCTTAATAACATTAATAAAAAAGAAACAAAAAATAAAAAAAACTTAAAAATATCACTCTTCATATACTTTAAAATATAAATTGTCTCCCAATTTGACATTATAACACCTACATAGCATCGAAATGGAAACGATGAGCTTCTTGCAGTTTCTCCTGTTTGTCTTCACGTTTCTCCTTGATGTACAAAACCAAAATTATGAGAACAATTACTAAACAAGTAACACCCAAAGCAACCACACTCATTAAAATAAGTTTACTGGGAGTAACAAACAATTGTGCCTTCCAACGTTGGGGTTCATCAATGGGCTTTGGTACTACAATAATTTGTGAATTGGGTATAAGTTGTGTCCAAGTACGCGGCATACCGCCCAAGCCCACAGTCAAAGAATCCACAAAATTTGGTGTCCTACCCAAGCCAAAAATAGTGTAGGGTAATTGTAAAGCAAAGTAAGACGATTGGGGCAATTGTACCGAAGAGCCACGCTGTAAATCACCATCTTGTGTAGTAGTGAAATAAGTAATACGGGGACCTGGTAAATTTGTGCCGTAAGTTCGCTTTTTTCTTCCTAAGGCCGTGTGTAAAGTAGGATTCTTTTTATTTATAAGACCTGTTAAAACAATAACCTTAACAAAGTTAGCATCATAGTCCAAAGTATTGCGGAATGCTAAGGGTTTGTATTGTCCGGTCTTAGTTTTTTGGATTAATATAACATCTAAAACACCTGGTAATAATTAAAAATTAATGAGTTTACATTTTTTTATCATAAAAAAATTTAACTTACCATCTTGATAGAAATCATAAAAAGCTCCTGCCACTGTATCATTGCCCAAAGGATTCAAGGCATTCCATTTAACCTCAAAAGTTCTTTTAAGGGGTTGATTAGACATTTTACAAGAAATATTTTCAAGTAGAAAAGTTTGCATACGCTTAGGACCTGTTAAGGTTTGTAAGGTCATAATTAGATCCGGATAACCGTCCATATTAAAGTCGCCGGTGCGAGCAGTTATCGTCTTTAAATACACATCATCCTTTGCGGGTGGTACAAAACCCCATAACACCGCCTGAGGATCTTTGAAATTAACATGCACATCTCGAAAATTGGAACCATCGTGAACCAATATTGTTGAATTTGTACAATCACTATGGAAACATACAGGCAATATAATATTTTCCACACCTTCCAATTCAAAATCAGCAAATACCGCTTGTCCCAAATTGTAATCCGTACCCACAATAGAAGTATCTATAGTATGGTTAAAGGTAAAATCTTCTTTAATTTCACCATTACGACCGTACCAAACCTCATAGTATTTATCGGTTTGTATGAATAAATCAGCCATAAAATCACCATTTAAATCCAAGTAGGCATTAGCATTAGGAGTTTTAATGTTAGCTGTAAATGAAATGGCACCTGTTGGTGGTGCTTGAGCCCTGGGTTGTGGAGGATCCCGAGATTTTTGGAATATCCAAAACATACGTTCTCCGTATTCATTCAAGCCAAACAAATCTATAATCATATCACGATTAAAATCTAAGGCCAGAGGTTCTCCTAGGGTTTTTAACAGAGGAGGATCCGATTCTTTGGTACAATTCAAACCTTCAGGGCCACCCCAATGTACATAAACACTATAGATATTGCCCTTTGAATTCTTTGGTTTTAGAGTTACCATAACATCCATTAAGGCATCGCCATCAAAATCGCCTGGTACAACACTAGTGATTTGGAAATTATCATAATTACAATAGGGACCATTTCTTAATAAGGGCTCTGTATCGGAACCTAAAAGTTATAATTATTTAAACGGGTTTTAAATAATTTTTCTTATTATTATAACTCACCATATAATATTTGCAATACTTTCATATTATTCGCTATTAAAAACACATCCGTCAATTCATCTGAATTAAAATCACCAAAAGCAGCCACAATGCCCTCCTTATCTATGCCAAACACTTGATTGGTAATATCACTGGCTTGGCTACATTTTAAGGCAAAAACCATAAAAATGGTAAAAACCCATGTAATACTTTGATGAAATGGCAACATTTCTTAAACTGTTCTAAAAGCCAAAAATTTAAAACATTTCCTTAAAATTGAGGAAAATCAATTTTGTAATTTCTTGAAAAGAAAATTTAGCTTATTGTTGTTTTGTTTAAAAATTTCTAAGAACTTGTTTTTGCAAAACAAAATATGTATACAAAATTATCTTTTTTTCGCTAAATAAAGTTTTTTTTTATTAATTTTTAATATTTCAATAAAAATTTCACAAAAAGAAAACTATATGAGTCAATACGATTGTTGATGTATTCGTCCAAGTAGTCAATGAAAAAAAAAACAGTATGATAACAGCTGTTACAATGTTGTAATTTTTAGTATTATCTTAAAAATCTTTTATGGTGTTAAAGCGGCCCATACACATGCAATATTATTATATAAAGAAAAGAAGATTTTTTTTAAAATTTGTTTAATTTCAATATCACTCGGAATCGATTTCAGAACATTGCTGAAAAAGTACCCAAAAGTAATTTTATGCCCAATTTTCAGGATAGTATTTAAATCTATATTAAGTTAATTTTCATAACAAACTTAAATCGTATTTAAAACAGATTGTGTTTTTGAGTTTTATTTGAAAAGTCTTATTTAATTAAGATAAAAGTATGGCAGCACTACTAAATACAAAAAAAAAATATAAAAAAGTGTAATTATCTACAAGGTGGTCTGAAAAAACAGCTGACTGTTAATGCTTTGTCTGTTGTTGTTGTATTTTTGTGATATTCAGGCCACCTTGCTAAAATATTACAATGGAAACTTAAGTTGAAATTAAGTGTACCACATCGGTGACTTAAGTTTGATTTAAGTTTTTAGTGAAGAAAAGAATTTTGTATTTAAATCGATTTTAAAAATAAATGTGTTTTAATATCAATCCTGAAAACTGGGCATTAGTGTTTGTTGTTACCCGAATATAAGAAAAATATCCTATATTAAAATAATTTCCAGTAGTATATTTTAATATTTGGGACGCACATAGCAATTTATAGAAAATAGCTATAAATTTTCGAATATTGAAAATTCACTTTTTAAAACATGTAATTAATGAAATCTACAAAAATAAGAATTAATAATAGTTTTATTAAAATAAAAATGTAATAACAAATGTGAAAAATTAGTGTGCAAAATTTGCTTTTTAAATTTTAAAATAATTTTTTCAGCTGAATTATGAATAATACAAATTCGTACTCAAAAAAAATAATAACTTTACAAAAGGGAACGGGTATAGAAATCATTTTGGGTTTATCCTAAAACAGCAATTTGGGAATTTACATTTTCAGGAAGGTGAAAAAAGTTTTGGCTTATTGCAGATCCATTTTAATAGTAAAAAATCAAAACTGATTTTTTTAATAAGAATTATTCGATATAAATGTTTCCCTGTTGCACGTTGATCCGTTGTCGTGAAAAGCGATTTTGGCAAAATGTTTATTGTTATTAAATTAAATCGCATTGTATTACCGTGTAAACTAGCCTTAATGCAAAGATGCAATCATCTGCTTTTTCTATACCTTCCACCACCATTAGTCTGAGTTTAGACGGTTCATTCTTTACTGAAAAGATTCTTCCTTTTTCTTCTTTGAACAAGAATTGGCGTTCAAATGATTCATGTCATGATGAAGACATGTTTTTTATTTTGTATAGTCGTGCGTATGAATGTGTGCTTTTTGATATTGAAAGCAAAAACAAAATTAAGCAACGAATGAAAAAGCAAAGCGTACTGACAGTACAGACATGTGTGTACTCGTTTCTTTTCCCCTCTCCCCTCTCGCCAATAAAGTAGCAATCTTTTCAGTAAAGAATGAACCGTATAAACACAGACTTAGTTGTGAAGAGGGTATATTAAGTTTGTCATTCCGTGTGAAACTTTTTTACTTTTCATCTCAGTTCCCATAAAGTATTTATATTCTGGCTCCTTTAATAATTCTAAGTCGATTAGCCATGTCCGTCTGTCTGTTCGTCTGACCGCCTGCCCGTCTGTTAAAAACTCGCTCACTTTCGAAAAACTCAAAAGAAATTAACAAACTTGGTGTCAAATTGCTTGTAGTTATCCTAAGTAGTTTGGGATTGAAATCCAGCACATCGGGTCAGTAGGATCAGAGCCATGAATACAAATGTGTAACCACCACCTTAAAAAAATGATAATTTTGTTACAAAAACTAACAAAAATGGTGGAACAATGGACGGAATGATTTAAGATGTTGCAAAAGCTAGTAAATATTATTATTTTTAATTATTAAACATTTTTTATAATAAATAATGTAAATTTGAAAAGCTAGGTTTTTGATTAAGCAAGAGAGTGGTCAAGTGGGAAGTGGGCATAGGAAGAAAATAAGCGGATGCTTCTATGACATGGTTGGGAGGGCCAAAGGAGACGAATAGCTGTCTCCCAAATTCTTCATGTGGTAAAGTTGTGGTTAGTGATAATTTTGATTTGTATTTTATGTTTCATTGTTTTTTAATGTTCGAATACGAGGCTGGTGAGGAGGTTTGGAACCCCCCGAGAGAAAAAATGCAGAAGATCTAGTGGGAAACCTCGCCAGACCAAACGGTTCGTAACAAAGTATTTTTTTTTCAGTTTTGGTTATGCATTTCGTGTAGGGTACACGATTAAATTTTGCCTTTAAAGTTTTATTATACTCTGCAAAACTGCAGTACAAATTTACTGTTATGTTTACCACAACACACGTAAATAATATTAAGACTAGTAGTTTTTCGCTTGTCCTTATAAATTGTTTTCTTGATGATATCTTGAAAGTTAATTTTGACAAACAGTACATATATGTAAAAGACTATCAAGAAAAAATTGAACGTTGAACTGCTGCGTCATGTGTAATTAAAAATTTTGCTGCTGGTTGCACTGGCCTGCTGTCATTAAACACATTTTCAATTCGCCTTGGAATTTTTTTGACATTCAAGGCGAATTGTCTGATAATTGTTTCAAGAATTACAACAGTCAACAAACGTGCTTTGTTTTTCTTTAAAAACAAATATATTGCATAAATTACTAAAACTATTAACTAATAAAAAGTGTTTTTAAACAAAATCAACAGGTAATATATAAAATGATATAAGAATTTTTATAAGTTCAAAGTGTTGCATTGAGTTTGTATGAATGGTGCCATAAAGAATATATGGTCTACGTGACTTTCGGCCCAATATAAATGGTGGCCATGCGTTGTATGTACATGAAAGTTCAATAAAACCAAAACATCAAAATCATAAGAATAACAACAACAACAACTATGCAAACGTAGTCAAAGCATACATAAATATAAGTTTTAGCATATTGTTAATAGGAAATCTAATAAAAAAGTCCATTTTTTTGTTCATCGCTCGTGTGTTATTTTGCCAAGTTTTTTAAATAAAAACAAAGCAAAACAAAAGGTAAGTGTGAGTCAGTTAATACACTTTTTCAAGGTGTTCTCGTTTTTTAATAAACAATAATAATTTGTTTATTTATAGTGTATTGAAAAAAAATAAATTTATACCTAGCACAAATAAATAATATATTTCTTGGGGGTTTAGTATTTTATCCCTTTTTTAAATGAATTTTCAAATGTTTTAGGTATTTTTTTAATTCGATGCGTTAAATCATTGGAAACATACATATGTATTTACATCCACTTTTATTGCAAAAGTAAAATGTATCTTTATAACGGCCAATTTCAGTTAAAACTACCTACCTACATAATACATATTTTTACTTTCAGTTATTTTTTGAACAATAATCGAACAACTTAATATCTATCATTCCGTTAATCGAATAATTTTAATTTTGTTTTGTTTGAAAGTTTAAAAATAAGACCAAAAATTATATTTTTTACATAAAAATTTCATTACAAAAGTAACAACAATTTAAAAAGAGGTGGTAGGTACCTATTTTATGTAATAAAATAGGAAAACTTTTTAAATAAAAAGTAGCATCAACATTTAATCTAATCTTTAAAAAGGAGAAAACAGTTAAAATGTTTATGTTTCAAACGATTTCTTTCTTTTGTTTTGCTGAAACTTTATTTAGAAAAGATTCTTTCACTTATTGTTGACGTTGGAGAGATTGAAAGTAAAACGTTGTAAAACATATCCAATTTCTCTGTTCTTTTTCTTGTCTTTTCCAAAAATTGGTAGTCTTCATTCGTATCGCTTAAATCTCTTTTTAATTTTTTTAACAATTTTAATACTTTTAATAGCCTTGTTCAAGTCTGGTAAAAGGCTGTTTTCATTAATCTCAAAAAAATCATATTCATCTGATTCATCGTGGTAAAAGACTCATAAACATTCTTAAAAATAAATTGTTCCCAAACTCTTTGGTTTCGATCTTAAAAAATTGTTATTCGAAGTTAATGTTCCTGAGTTAAGAAACAATAAAATAGTATTCAAAACGTACCGGCTTGTTTTTTTTTATATATAAAAGATTATAAAAGGTTTATTAAACAAATTTTGATAGAAAAACCTTTTATAAGCCTGAAATGTTTTTTTTTGTAAATATGGAGGTAATGCTGTAAAAAAAATTTTCGAACGATGGTTAATCGTTTGATAACCCTGCTACAGAGGCAACCAGTATATTTTTTAGGTTATTAGATGACTGTCAAACGCTGTGTACCTCTCGTTTCGATCGTTTTTTTTATTAAATGCGATAAATGCTTTATTTTTGGAACTCTATTATTTAGGATAATTTTCCCATTTGATTATCATCTTGATTTTATCTTCAGGCAAAATTTTTATACTATCAGGTATGTGATGGAAATCGATTTTAAAAACGAAACGATTTGAAACCGAAAATATCGCTTTCAGTGTCTTTTAAAATGGATTTTAAATACATATCGCACCCGTTCAACAATACTGTATTAACTCAAAATTTAAAAATTTTCAGTAGAAGCAAAACAATTTTCAATTTAACATTACAGGCATATGAAAAAGAATTTTAAAGCAGCCGTTTCATTATAAAAAAAGTGGACAAAATTGCACAATATTTTTACAGTGGGTAGATATGAATATTACGTATCCATTTTTTCCAAAAAGTGAAAAAATAAAAATTTTGAGTTAATACAGTATTGTTGAACGAGTGCGATATGCCTTTTATGTTCAGTGTTTATTCTATTAAATTTTATATAATATAAGTTAACTGAAGTTTATTCTGAACGAAAATTTAAGACTATAATTCAGAAATGGACATTAAAATCCCTCGAAATTCATCACACATTTTAAAAACGTTCGTTTTTCGTCATACACCTGTATTACAACATTGCTTATTATTTATTATTTTCTTCGTGTTGTTTTTACAAGTTCTTTAACGTACTTATTTATTATTACCATTTCCCTTTTCAGTTTTCACAAAATGTTGGATATAATCCAGCCTAATCCCGCCATAGCTAATGCTAAGCCTCAAACAACTACGCCTTTAAGCGAAAACTCAACCTCAACTGATGTAGTGGTGGTACGAGCTAAGCCAAAAAAAGTTTTTAAACCCAAAGCTCGTTTAAATCGTATCCCGCAAAGTCTGCTTAATGATCTTCAACTGCAAAAGGCCATTGAACGTTTACCCTCTAATTACAACTTTGAAATTCACAAAACTATATGGCGTATCAAGGAAATGAAAGCTAAACGTGTTGCTCTACAACTGCCCGAAGGCTTACTAATGTATGCTATGGTTATAAGTGATATAATAGAGACTTTCACCGAAGCCGACACCGTAATAATGGGCGATGTTACTTATGGGGCGTGTTGTGTTGATGATTATACCGCTAAAGCTTTAGGCGCTGAATTATTGGTCCACTATGGTCATAGTTGTTTAATACCTGTTGATCAAACAGAGGGTATAAAAGTTTTATATATCTTTGTGGATATAAAAATTGATCCTTTACACTTTTTGGACTCGGTTAAGTTAAATTTTAAGCCAGAAGATGGCCAAATGGCTTTGGTTAGTACCATACAATTTGTTAACACTTTGCAAGCAGCTTCAACGGAACTTAAATCTGCCGGTTATGATGTGATAGTACCCCAAGCTAAACCTTTAAGCCCAGGAGAGATTTTAGGCTGTACTTCACCCACACTGCCGGAAACAACAAAATTGATTATATATTTGGGGGATGGAAGGTTTCATTTAGAGTCAGCAATGATTGCCAATCCAAAATTAAAGGTAATTTTTAATAAAAAAAAATCATAGTAAAAATACTAATTAAATTTTTTATTGAAAGGCTTATAAATACGATCCCTATGAAAAGAAATTCACCATTGAGGAATATGATCATTTAATTATGCAATCGATGCGTTATGGTGAAATAGAAAAGGCAATGAAAGCCAAAAAAATTGGCATTATATTGGGCACTTTAGGGAGACAAGGTAGCTCTAGAGTTCACAAATTCTTACAGAAACGTATACAAGCCAAAGGTTTTGATTCCACTACCATACTGCTATCGGAAATTTTCCCCCAAAAACTTGCTTTATTTGAAGATATTGATGCTTTTGTACAAATTGCCTGTCCACGCCTTTCCATAGATTGGGGTACTGCTTTTGCCAAACCTTTACTTAATCCCTATGAACTTTCGGTGGTTTTGGGTGATGTGGAATATACTCCTCATAACAAAGCCCCCAAACAACAATCCTATCCTATGGACTTCTATGCCAGCGGTAGTTTAGGACCCTGGACACCCAACTTTAAACCACCCGCATTGGGTGAATGTGAAAATAAACCCACTGCAGATTGTTGTGGTCGTTGTGCACGAGCCGAATTAGAAAAAGATGATGAGGGTAAAACCGTAACAAAAGTATTGGATATTGATGATTTCCTAGATTTTAAAAAAGGTTAATTTTTTAACCATACAAATACTTCCTCTTCTTTATTCAGTACTTTTTCTCTTACAATCCGAATACACAAACTATTAAATTAATATTTAAGTTTAATACTGTTGTACATATATACAAAAGAAACTTAATTTTAAAATGTTTTATTTTTTTATAAAAGTTTATAATTTTAGTAACTTTTTTTACAAGTTTAATTTCATTCTTTTTATTTTAATTTTCACGCTATAGTTTTCATTTTATTTCTTCCTTTTTTTATATTATAATTATAAGATTTTTAGTTAAAATTTAGTTTTTTATTGCAATTTTATGGTTTTTTTAAATATAATTTAATACAATATACATGGAAATAAATCATTGATAAAAAAATTGTTTAAATATATATAAAATATATTGAAAGACGTTTCATTGAGGTTTTAATATATGTAATTAGGAGCTCAAACTTAAATCGAACTAATTGTCTAGAAATATTTAACATTTATAAAATTTCGATAATATTCGTTTTATACACTTCACCAAAGATGGAAAGGTTCTACGGCCAAAACGCCAGATTTGTTTTATGGTGTTCCCTTGAGCATACTTTAGCAATTTCAAGTATTAAGCGATTTTGAGTCAGAAGCGCCAATTTTAAGCGTTTGGTGATTGTCAGAACATGCCCGTTTGTAAATAAGTTTGTAATTTCCGTTTATATATATTTTCTAAAATATTTCTCTTAGACCCTATAAATTATGTATGTATATTCTGAGTCTATCAGACCTCTCACAGAAATCAATACCGATCTAGTGTATTTTGCTTCAGATAAAATGAAATCACTTTCGATCGAAATTCAATTCTGTGTGTGAAGTTGATTTGACGATTATGGGAACTAGATTAATGCCACAACCAATATGACACAATAAAACACTGTCTAAATAAGTTCAAAATTAATGCCTGTATTAATAAAAATTTAATAAAGCAAATTTTCTATGAAAATGTTTCTTAATAAACGTTTATTACATTTATTAATCGTTTATAAATACAGGGGTAAATTGTTTTAATAAATAAAAGTTTTTTAGATTTCCTAAAAATTCCAGATTATTTTTAAATGATTGTATTTTCGTGGAGATTGCTTGGGATTTTCTAAATTTTATAGAACTTTCCCAAGCTATTAAAAAATTTTTTTTTTTGAATTACAAATTTTTAACTTTTTGGAAAAAATCTTTATATCTTCCCGCTGTAAAAATATCATTCTAGGTATTTTGTCGGTAACTTTAAAAATTCTTTTGCATATGCCTTTAATATTAAATTAATAATTTTTTTGAATCTTCTAAAAAATTTTAATTTTCGAGTTGATTAAGTGCGATACATATCGCGTAGTTTTTTAAATTTTTTCTTTAATTATTTTCATATTTTTCAAAAATTTGTTTAATATCTTAAGTTTTTGTAAAATCTTTGGATGAAGTTTCCTGACGATCTGGCCTAAGCAACCAGTGAAATAGCTTATCCCATCAACAATAAATTTCAGTTTTTATCAAGATGCTTAAACTAAATAAATACTTTGTATATAAACATGAATATACAACAGGGGTTTCCATTTCTTTGCACAATTGTGCAAACCACTACAAACACATATTTTTATGCTCTTCAATTCAGTCGTCGGTGTGACTTCGACAAGTGTACATGTTTAGCGGATGCTATATTATTTTGTTTCAGCTTACACTCAAAAATATTGTGCGGTCAAAAATGCTTTTGGTAACATCCAATGCCTTGCGTGCAATATTTAGAGTCTAAATTTTAAGACTTAAATGCAGAGTAATATAACATTTTTATTTAATTTTAACATAATTTAAATTGTTGAAAATATTTAACAGCAAAGCTAGCGTAAATTTTATTTAGTAAATTTTTTTAACAATAACATTTACTGCAACGTTTAAGCTAACAATATGTGTTTTGTTTGTGAAAAAAATTCTTTGCTACCTGTAAAAGGGTCCCTTTTGCTTTCTTAAAAAAGACGTACCTAAATGCAGAAATTATTAAGAAACAAAACAGCCAAAAGAATTTGTTGGTATTTTGCTTGTAAAAATATTTTGGTTTCTGTACCAATTGCGTCGTTGGGTTTTTTCTTTCTTTGAAAACCCTTTTCTTAAGTAAGTAGAAATATTTAAAAAACAAGTAAAAAAGTCTTGCTTTGCTACAATTTATGTGTAAATAACCTGTACACATAAAAGCAAATGTGACAGTAGGTAAAATGTTTGGGTAAGAAGATGTGTTTTATTGATGTATTAATGAAACTTTATTGTTTCGCACTATTTTTATTGCTTTGTTTTTGTTATTAAAAAACCTGTGAAATTGATTAGTTGTTCTGTTCTGTTGCGGTTCAGTTTGATAAAATCAAGAACTTGTAAAGTAATTGTAAGTTACCGCAAAATAAATAATAAAAAATTCGTTAATTAAATTTTATTTCTTCAAATTTATGTGCATAAAAGTTATTGAAATAAAACAATGGATGGTGCAAAACTAATAAATTTGTCATAAATGGCTACAGTTGCTACAGAAAAAGAAACTTTTACAATTTTGAAACAGAACGGCACGGAACAGAACAGAAACAGAAAGTAAAGACTAATTCTGCCTTTAACCTTACTAATTTATGGTAATTATTAAACGTAACTTTGACCTGTTATAATGACTTTATACATTTTTGCAGGCAAACTCATGTGCGCATTTGGTATTTTCTAAAAAGTTATGATATACCATTACCTAGAATAAAAATGTATGCACAGATGTTTGAAGTATGAGCAACCCAACACCGTGAATACCATTTCTATCCTGAACTAAAAAAAAATTCATTGACGTGCCTCTCTTTATTCGGCACTACTTACCTATGCGAACAAATTTTTTCGGATTTAAAATTTATTTGTTCCAAGCAACGTAATAAATTAAGTTCATCCCATTTGAAAAGCATTCTACTATTACAAAACTGCCATAAAAGTATAAATTTAGAAGATTTTATTTTATAACTTGTAGAACACAAGGGAAAAAAATTAAAAATTTTTTGTGTTGCTAGAAAATTTGTAGCAGTTCTTTACCAATTCAATGTCGCTGATTTTAAAACTGCACTTTTTTTCTATCAGCTGTGATTTGCGTGCAATATTTATTTTTTATGAATTTTTAAAACATAAAAATCTTTAATATTTTACAATTGTTTGATAAGATATTTGAAACTGATTTAGAGTCAAAAAGCTTCCGAATAAAAAAAGTGTAGTTTTAAAATCAGCGGCATTGAATTGGTAAAGAATTGCTACAAATTTTTTATCAACACAAAAAATTTTTAATTGTGTACCTTTGTGTTATACAACTTATAAAATATATTACTAACATTTTATTTCGGCTGTAAATAAATGCATTCTCTCAATTTGCTTACTCTCTGGTACTCACTAATACACAAGCAAAAAAATTTTGGAAATCCCTGATATACAACTATAAGCATGTTGAATTACAAAGTAAACATAAAAAAATGTAAACAACCCCATGGTGAAATAACAAACCTGTATGCACTGTAGTGGTGAGTTTCTTAACTCTCTTTAAAGTTCAAACCGTCAAAAACAGCTGTAACCTATTTTTTTATTGTTGAATTTTGTTTATTATAGTTTTGTTAATTACTTTCTAAATATTTTCTAAACTTGTATATAGTTAAATTGATATTTTGTTAAAAATTAATTAAACCTAATATGTTGGGAAGTAATAACTTAAATAGGTGAGTCGATATAAAATTAGAAAAGTTAAAAAATTTGTTGTTATTTTTTCTTTTAGTTAACTTGGTATAAATTCTTCACTATAGATAAAAAAAACAAGTTGTCTATTAAATAGTTTAATAACTTTATTATTAATGTGTATTTTTTTTAGCGTTATCGGCGATTTATCAGCATTTAGTTCACCAGCAAACGTGGAAGCCTTAAGACCTTCTACACTACAATTGGAAAAAACATCGGACGATTGCACTGCTCCCTTAACAAATTTGCCAGAAACGTTTATTAGTAATAACAGTAAATTTCATATAAATACTAATACACCAGCAAATGCGGGACCAACAGAAAAGTCAGCCCCAGAACCAGTTACGGAATCAACCTCCTTAGCTGCTTTACAGCTAACAGCCGGAGTTTTGCAAACCTTTGCTCCACCAATAGCCAAAGCCAAGGGACAGCTTAAAGAATTAATGTGTGTATAAAGTTTTTACCTATGAACCTTTTTTTAGAAATAGGTTTCTTATTTTTTGTAGACAAAAACAAAACAAAATCTATATTGATTTATCGGCTGAAAAGTTTAAACTGGACAATGCTGAGGTAGCCAAATTACACGAAATGGTGAGTAGTAGAGTGAAAATTATTCGTTTGGTTCAAAGTTTATAATTATTCATGTATTCACATCTCTTGGCAACATTTTTCTATTTTAATGAAAATTAATTTTATTTGTTAAAAAAAATTAATAAGTTTCTAAAAGGAAATTTTCTATTCTAAATGGCAAATTTCGAAGAAAACATAATTGACTAAATGTTGATAAGTTTTACTTAACAGTGAGTGCACTTGATGATTCTACAAACAAAGCCATAAAATAGGTCATAGGCCTAGATTATTGCGTAAAGAATATTCTTCTATTGGCAATGGCTTAGACTAGCTAAATTGATGACAGGCAAGATCATTATTTATACTATTGAATTGACTGTATACTAGACTAGAGTAGTGAATGGTAATTCAATTTAGATTCTATTTTATATACCTCTGATTTTATGCTGAAATCGAATATTTTTGATCTTTGAAAATCGAGTTTTCTATTATCAAAATTTTGATTATTTTTATCTTTATTATTCAAATGGTAATACATTAACAATTCTGCTACAAATTTTATATTTGAGTATAAACAGTTTTAGATATTGAAAGGACTGCAGGTGTCAGGACTTTTTATGGCCTCTATACTCCTTATTGAAAGATTCGCTTCGCCTTCAGAATTATGCCTTCTAGAAGGTATCGACTTCTTTTTAAAAGACCTTATAAAATATTCAGAACACATTCGCTACTCCCTTCTTTAAGAAGGGAGAAAGGAAGTTGTTCAGTTTTCTTTACTCCTTATTTTTAGTGACCTTCCTTACTCCCTTCTATGGGAAGGGATCGAAGTTGCCATTAAAGGCTGTGTGAAAGGGCTTGCTCCCAATGACATGTGTAAAAAATAAATAAGTATGAAATGCGGGGAGAAGGGCTTGTGACTGCTAAATAAGACCTTATATTTGGCTTCTTTACTCATTCTAGTTGCCGCTGGGTACATACTTATGTTTGATGTAAAATACTGTTGTTGTTTTACATTCTAACCTGTTAATACCCTTAGTGTACTTTACAACTTTATGAAATGTGCTTTTGTTCTCCAAAAAATTTACGTCAACTATAGACACTAAACAAAATAATCCTTAACATATTCGTTCCAAACCATGCCATTGAAAGTAGGTTTTTGAGAATAAACGATAATATTGTATAAAGACAAAAGATAGAATCAAACTATTATATAATGCCAATATTTAAGCAGACTAATGTGTGATCAAAATTTAAATCTACTAACAGGGTCGAAAAAACACAAAGCCATTTATCCAAACAAAGACGAAATTGCTAGGAAATATTTGTGCTTCCTTGCGATGTCAGTGCCCTGTGCAATTTTGTTTTCTAAAGATAAATTAAAAATAACTCTGCAAGCAAACAGGCTTTGAATCGTTCCATTAATCAAGAAATTTTATTCTCAAATAAAATTTGTTTTAAACGATTTTTAAATCGATTTCAATAGATTTTTAATTTTAATTTCAATCTATTTGGCCAAATTAAATTTCAAAAGTAATCTAAATTTAAGATAATGCTTATCGTAAATTTATTAATTTTTCTTTCCTATTTAATCTATTATTTTATTAAAAGTTAAAGAAAAAAGTAATAAATATGTATGTATGTATGTTTGTATTTAAAACGAATCTTATCGAATTTGTTATGAAAATACATTGTAAACTCATATAAAATATTATAGCTAATTATGATTTGTTTTAATCTTCATTACTATACAGATGAACAATGTTAAAGTGTGCAGAGAGAAATTGTTAAAAATTAAAAAAAACATGCAAAATATTTATCAACGAACAAAGGTTTTAAAGGTAAGTCAATTTAAAATATAGTAAAATCGCTAATATAGACCAAATTAAGTGCCAAAATATAAAATGTAAATTCAAACTGGTCTTATTTTAAAAATGGTTTGTTGACGATTAAATTTTATTTAATTTTATTATATAACACACAAGCTTAACCCGGTGCGCTTTGCTACCCCATCGAAATACAATTAAAACAGATCTCGTGTATTGATAACAAAGCATCTTGTACCAAATTTTATTGCTTTTACAGAACCCGCTCTACTGATATGTATACAGAAATCGCATGTGTTCGTATGGGAGGTGCCATGGCTACTTTTCCTATTGAACCTACTTTTGGAAGATGTTGTGTATTTTTATCTAAGCTATTTGTAAAAAATTGGAACACCTTCACTGTATCAGTACTCCAACTATGAAGAAATCTTTACTGTGATTGTATAAGAGGTACCACCCGCACTTAAAAATTATAAAATATTAATTGCCTATGTTAAGAGCCGTGTTAGAAGTCTATAGGGAACAAAATTTTATACGCTTTTTTACTTATATATTTTTGATTGCTCCTCCTGTACCGAACCCCTTAATTTTTATTTTGAAAGATGTAGTTTACCATAAAGCCTATAGTACACGGAATGTAAAAAGCTACATGCGCATGTGGTTCTGACGTAATTTTGACGACACTACAAAGCCACAAAAGCAAGTTCGTGTTGTGTGATGACGACAAAATTACGTCAGAATCTCATGTGCATGTAGCTTTTTACATTCCGTGTACTATAGGCTTAAAGGTGGATCCTATAAAGCTTGAAGACATTTGTCTTCAGATATTCGGAATTTAATAATTTCGTTCTCTGGGAGGTACCGCTCTTCCTTCCTCTACCCCGCCGATTGTTTATAGTTCACTATAAAAGTGGCTTTAACTACGTTTGAAGACTCTAGCTAAGATAGTTCTTCAGTTACGCGATATTTAAAATATACGTCTTATGGGGGTATTGCTCCAGCTGTGCCATCCCCCATAATTTTTATTTTCAAATGTGTAGTTTAATATAAGAGTGCCTCCTACCAAGTTTGAACATTCTCACTAAAACAGTTCTTAAGAAATGCGATATTTAACATTAGCTTCTTATGGGGGCACCATTTCCCCTGCTGCTATCTTATTTCAATTTCAAGGCTCAGAAGATGCTACTGAAAAAAATATTCAAGAAAATGGGTGCATCGGCTCTTAATATTGGCATCTTATGGTGGGTTCCTCATCCCCAGTCCTTATCGAAAAAAGTGCTCCTCCTCTGTCTACCCCACCCATTTTTATATTGAAATTTATAGTTTACCATAATAGTAGCTTTAACCACGTTTGAAGACTCTCCCTTTAATAGGTCTTAAGTTGATATGCATCCTATGGGAGGTATTTCCCCCCCTGCGCCTACCCGCTTTATTTTTATTTTCAAAAGTGCAGTATACCATAAGAGTGAATTCTACAAAGTTTGAACATTCTCACTATAACAGTTCTTAAGATATACGATATTAAACATTGGCTTCCTATGGGGGGTACCACTTACCCCGCTGCTATTCTATTTCAATTTTGAGGCTTTGAAGATCCTACTACCAAAAGTTCAACAAAATGCGTGCAGCGGCTCTTAGGTTAGGTTGGCATCCTATGGGGGTACCAATTCCCCTGCCCCTATCGAAAAAATAAGTAGCCTATTTTATTTTTAGGGCTCACGTGACAAACAAACAAACCAACATACAAAAATTTTTCATTTTTATATATATAGATTGGACCATTGACTTAACTATAAATTTCAAAATAAATTTTATTTAATAAAAGGTGTTCTTTTTAAGTCCAAAAGAACATCAATTTGTAAAAATAAAAAAAAATTAAAACAAATTCAATAAAACTTTTTTTTATTCATAAGATTAATTATCTTTTGGAAGTGTTCTTGACGAAGTGCTTTCTTAAAGTCCAGTTTTGGGCCAATATTTGAAGCATTGCTGGCTTTATGTGACGAGCAACACGAACAACGTTGGTCCCCAAAGCGACAAATGTAGCTGGTTTATCAGCATAAACCAGCGTCTTTACGTAGCCTCACAGAAAATAACCGAGAAGTGTAAATTCACACGACCTTGAAGGTCAATTGAAAGATCCATTTCTCGAAATTAACTTTTTGCTTGATTTTGATTTTAAAAATGCTATGGTTGTAGGTCACGTAGCGCCATCCTTGAACACTGTTAGTCTGAGTTTTAGACATGGTTGCTTTAAAAATTGTTTTGTTTAAATCTACTTTACACTTCCTTTAAGAAACTATTAAATAGCAACTTTAATGTATTTATTCTTTTCTGAATTTCTTTTTTTCTAAACCACCTATTGTACTAAAAAATAAAACAAATCTGATTAATTGACAGTGCCTAACTTTATTTTTGGTAAATTGTAAAATTTTTATTTCCAAAGAGTAAAAAAGTTGTCTAAAACGATTCTCTTTATTTTAAGTTAATATTTCTTTTGCTGTAATTTAACTATAAAAGAATGATTTTATTTTCAAAATTCTTTATAGAAAAGAGCCATTAATATAAAAACTTGCAAAGAGAAAGAATTACAGCGTAAATTACAAAAACAACAACAGGAAGAATCCTTAATTGGTAAACAGCCTCAATAACACTGTCTAATTAATTTATTTTCAATTAATTAATAAAAATAAAAGACTAAAAAAAATATGTTCACACTTAACAACGTTTATCGAAAAGCCCAGAAAAAAAACGTGACCACTGAAGTTTTCACCCATTTACATTCATTTCCACAATTTTTTTTTATTCGTCGAACTTTCAGCCCAATTATGAATAAAAATTCCCTGGGAGTTTTCTTCCATCTCCCATTTTTCCTATGTTAATTCAATTGTAAAAATAAGAAAAAACTCCCAGGGAATTTGTATTCATATATGGTCTGTTTTTTTTTTTTCTAAAAGAAGCCATAGTAAAATGTAAATTATAAATATGAGTTAAATAATGTAAGATATAGCAAATATTGAAATCAAACAAATGTTTGAAACAAATTCCGTAAAAAAGGGCGTAAAATATTTGTTAAGTGTGACCATAGTTTAAGTAGTTCTTTCTTGTCTTAAAATAATTTTTCTACGAAAATAGCTATTGAATTATTGATCTATTTGGATGTGCAAGAAACAAAAAAGCCTGAAAAAATTCAAACTCTATACCGATTTTTTTTATATTTTTTAATCGAAAATGTTTAAATAATAGAAATACAAGATAATTTTCAAAGAGTTTACAACTTATTAGATAGTATTATAACAAAATTTTGAAATTTTCAAAAGGTAGTTAGGCCTTTTATCTTCTGGCACATCCATATATGGATTAAAGTTGTTAACCATTTTATTTTATTATATTTTTAACTTAAACAATATTTTATAATTACAAAAAATATATGTATGTATAGCAATTTATTAGTGCTACAGAGAAATATTTTTTTTTAGAACAATATAAATTATTAAATTTTTTACCTAAAAAAACTTTGGTCTTTTTTTTTTGAAGCCAAATAATTAAAAAACAAAATGGAAAGCATTAAATTCCACTACATACTTTTTTTAAAAACTAAATTTAACTACAAAAAAAAAACATAACACTTTAAAAAATTATCAGGGGCCAAATTACGGCATTCGATATCTATCGAAATTCCCAGTTAAGTTGTATTGTGATTTCGTTCGATACCGAATGCTATAATTTGGCACCAGTATTAACATGCAATTTCACTTACAAATTGTATTAATTACACTGTCCATTGAATTAAAATTTTTTTTGGAACATAATAATCTGAAAGGGAATAAGTGTTAATTTTTGTAAAATAAATTTATAGTTCCTCTGGTCTAAGTTTTATTTTACAGGGGGTCAAAGTTTTCCTTTTTTATTCGAAGGGAGCATTACAGCAAACACAAAATGTGTAAAGTTAAAATCTGAACGAATTCTTATCTAGATCTTAACCCTTTACCTCCTTTTTTGGCCAAATTTGATATTTTTTAAGAAAATTTACGGATTTAAATGTTCTGCCGGAAAATTTCATCTTAACCCTCTAGCTCCTCTCTTAACGGGTCAATTTGACACTTTGTTTTTTTTTTTTTATCAAAAAAAGTCCTTTCAAAAAGAACATTTAATAGACAATGTAAAATTAAACTTAGATCAGCTGGACTATAAGTTTATTCTACAAAAATTATCCCTTTCTGAGTTTTAGGGTCGCTATTCTGTTCCAAAAATGCTGTTGCACAGTGTTATTAAAAAAAGAAAAATCGTAAGTTTAACAATTTAAACATGCTCTCAATATGTTAAATTTACCAAGCGTTCTAAAGTAATTTTTTATAACAAAGTCTATAATTTAATATTTTTGTTTTCAATAAATTAAAATACATGCTTTTGGTTTTTGTTGTTTCTTTTTAATTAAAGTACAATCATCAATGTTTGTTTTCAATAAATTAAAATTATAAAAAAAAAATATTTTAATACCAACTACAATACACAAAATATATATAAATAATTTAATTTACTATTTAATACCCTTTTTTAAAAAACTTATTAGAATTAAAAATAATATTAATTAAATAAAACAGTCCATCTACGTAATTATATATTCATGATCGTTAAGCATATGCATGGCATCAGTAGGCGCTAAATATTTAACTGTTCCTAAAAATAAAATTAATCAAAGAAAAAAGTAAGAAAATTAAAATTTGTTAGTTACAAATGAAGGCGAATAGAAAAATTAGGAAAGTTAACGGTTTTCAAATGAATTACAATTAACGAAATAGAACAAAAAAAAATTGAGCTCCATTTCATTTTCAGCCCAATTATGAACAAAAATTCCCCGGGAATTGTTACCCTTTTCCCATTTTTCTTATTTAAATTTAATTGAAAAAAAGGGAGAAGGGAATAGACACTAGGAACATTTTTATTCATAATTGGGCTGTTTTACAAAAGTTGTATATCAGTTCTAGTACAACTCTAGTTCAGTTCCATTTCAGTTCTAGTTCATTTAGTTTAATTCAAGCTTTGTCTAAGGTAAGTTCTAGTTCAGTATGAGTGGATTAAAAATAGGGATGTAACGATACGTCTTTTTGCCGATACGATACCGATACTCAAAATAAAATATCGCCGATATTGATACCGATATGAATATTGAATATGAATTAAATTAAAATTAACAACACTCAAATAAAAAATTACAGTGTAAGAGATTACTAATATTTAAAATTTAATACGAATTAAAAAACAAAGAAATCAATTTGAATCTATGATAAAATTAATAAAAAATAAACAATTTTTTACAAAAACAATTGCGTAAGAAATTGACATTAATCAGATTTTTGTATAAAAAACAAAGTACACATTGGGGCATGTTCTGGAAATCAAAATCAAGTGAAATTGAAATCGAACAAATTTTGAAAACTCTTCCGTGTTCAAAGTTCATTAAAATATTTCTTTTCATATACCTCATTGGAGAACCACTTTCTTCTACCACATGCTACTTTAGAAATCAGGGGGGTTACCGCGTATTCCAATTCACAAGAAATCATTTGCGAATTCGAACAATTTGTACTGTGTTTTAAGATTTTCGTAATATTTGTTTCGAATAAACAGACGTTTTTTATACTTTATCAAAAACAAAATATCCTTTTCTTAACAGCCACTCTCTATTACGAACAAAAAGTTTTCATCAAATTTCCCATTTTTTTTTTTAAATACAACCGCTGCCATCGTTTCGAACAGTACAAATTGTTCGAACTCGTAAATTATTTCTTTAGAATCGAAATACGCAGTAACCCCCCAAAAATGATAGAATCACAGCATAAGATGATAGAGGCTCATTCTTCTCGAATTCTCTTATAATTTTTTTTTCACAAAACGCTCCAAAGGCCAGAATTTGCACCACCTGTAGGAGTGACCTTGTTTTCAACACTTTCGGAATTCAGCGACATGTTAAGTAGCTCAATAAGAGTTTTTTTCGATACGATTGAAGTCGATTGTCTTTGAAATATTCAATCAGAATTGTAGATAAAAAAGAAGTTCCATTATTTTCTAGGGCCTCAGATCTTTTATTTACTGCTAATGCTAAGTCTGGTGTAAAATTTGGGACTTTTTTCCCCATCGCCGTTGATTTGTTAATTATGTAAAACAATTTTTTTCTGTTTTGATTGTATGCTGTGCTTTTAAATGTATTATTTGTGTCAGTTGATATACAAAAAATAAGCATAGAAAATTAAAATGTTTGTTCAAAAATACTCCAAAAATTATTAAAAGTATCATCGTATCGACAGCAAAATATCGCCGTTACCTTTATATCGGAAGTATCGTCGATATATCGGTATTCGTTATATCCCTAATTTAAAATTAATTTAGTTCAGTCCCAGCTAAAGTTCAGTTATAGTTAAGTTAGCGAATAACGTTAAAAGTGACAAAATTATAATTTTCAGGAGAGCAAAAACCGTTTTCTAAAGCCGAGATTCTTTTTTTTTATTTTTTTTTGTGTTTATCAAAAATAATGACAATAAAAAACTTCTATGCAAAACATCAAGAAATAATATATTTAAAATTACATGCCATTATACTGTTTATTTTAACACATACTGTGTATTTCGATTCGAAAGAAACAATTTTCAAGTTCGAACCATTTGTACCGTGTATAAAGATTTTCGTTTCGAATAAACAGAAGTTTTTTTATACTTTATTACCCTGGAGAGGGATTTCTTGTTTTCAGTGAAGTTATAAAAATAACTTCAGTCCATATGCAACAAATAGTACGAAAATCTTAATACACAGCTGACACTGTTCCAAATGTAAATTATTTCTTTCGAATAGAAATACGCAGTAACCCCTTGTTCAAGATCGGTTCTAAACCAGTTTAAAATTCTAATAATGCCAAATATAAGTCTTGTCCAAATTATGTAAAATTTTCTATGAAACTGAGAAATTTTGCAAATTAGTTTAGTGTTCTGAAAAAACTTTAATTTTTGCAAAATTTAATCAGTCTTATTATTCTTTATTCAAAACACCAATAAGTTGGGAATTCATCCAAAGTAAACAAACATGCAAAACTAAATGCTTAATAATTTCATACTTAATATTTTATGACTGGTGCATTTTAAAGGACCCTTGAATGGAATAATCTAGAAGTCAAGTATTGAAGTGCCTTCATTTTTGTTTAAATAACACATTTGCGATAAACTTATGATGCTTAAAGAATTAATTATATTTTCCTTTTTTATTATTTCATTACCATTTGACGATTTCAAAATTCTTCATTTAAAGCAATAGATTTTTCAAAAACAATTGTTTTAAACCTGCGGAAATATATATTCATCTTAGTAGTCTTTGGACACAATTTATTTTGCTTATATTAAAATCTTTGAGACACTTTTTAAGTCTAAGCTTTATTTATCGCAGCACTATAACCGAACTAGGTTTAGGTCTGTTCTAATTTTATTTCATATTAGGTTTAATTCATGTTGAATTCTAGTTAAGTTATCGTAAAGCTTAAGATAATATCTGATTAATCAGTTCTCAATTACCTTTAGATCAGTTATCGTTCAGTGTTTCAATTCTAGTTTAATTAAAGTCTTGTTATATCAAGCTCAGTTTTAGTTATGACTGGTACATTTCTAGTTTACTTCGAAATCAGTTTTTTTTAGTTTATTTGTAATTAAGCTTTAGTTTGGTTCCAGTCCAGTTAAAGTTCATTTCTAGTTGAGTTCCTGTTCGGATTAGTTCTAGGTCTAGTTTAGGGGGAGGGGGTTACCGTGTATTTTGATTCGAAAGCAATAATTGGCGAGTTCCATTTTCGAACTATTTTTTTTCGAATGAACGGAAGTTTTTTGTACAAAAAATGCCTTTCAAAAAAGAAAGTATGCATACGATAGACACTGACGTATCGAATGAAAACTCGCGAAATGTAATGTCGAGTTACTCGATATCGAATGCTATTATTTCAAATTCAATAAATTTCATTCGAAGTCGAGAGTCATGATACCAAAATAAATAATTTCGATACATTTTGCTCGATATCGTATGCGGTGGTTAGACCCCAGTTCTAGTTTAGTAATTCTCGTTCAGTTTTAATTTAATTCAAGTTTAGTTCTTGTTTTATTCTTAATCATTTCAAGTTGAGTTTCAGATCCAATTACTTATAGTTCTCGATCAGCCCAAGCTTAATATTAGTTCGATTCTTACTTAGTTTTAGTTAAGTTAACAGTTCTAGTTCAGTAGTTCTTTGCAAGTTCTAGATTCTTTCTAGTTCAGTTTGATTTTAATTCTAGTTCAGTTCTTGTTTATTTCTAGTTGAGTTTTACTGCCTGTTCAACAATTTGAAACGTAAACGTTTGTATAGAATTTTATATGAAAGATATTTTTACAACTAAATGTTTTTCATATAAATTAATTATCTAATGAAATTGTTAAACAGGCAGTTAGTTTCCATCTAGTTTAAATTACTTTTAGTTTATGGTCAGCTCAAGCTCAGTTTAAGTTCAATTTTAGTTCAGTTGGATTTCGGTTCTTATTCACTTTCAGTTTAGTTAAGTTCTGGCCAAGTTCTTGTTCATTTCTAATATAGTTTAATTTTAGTTCTACTTTATTCCAGATTTGTCATCAAATTCTAACAAAATTTTTATATCTGACTACTAGCTTTGCAAAAAAATATGGCATTTTCTAAAACTTATCTTTCTTTTTCTAGAATTGTTCACTATTTTGTAATCTATCTAAAAAAAACCAAACAACACAAAAGTAATTTTCATTTTACAACTGCAACATTCTATTGAAATGTATTTTTTTTGTTGTTAGTTTTGATAATAAATATGCAACAATGTACTTTATTCAATTGATAAAAACTTAAAGTGTTTATCACTGTCATAAAGTTATCTGAACTATTTTCAAAAGTTTATTGTGTATATATTAACAAATATTTGAACAATATTAAGTTAACAAAAATAAAAAAAAACCATAATCAAATCTTAAAATTATAAAAAGGCAAGAATTTGAACATAATAAAAAACTGTTTAACAAACCGAAAAATACATCAAGGGTATTCACGTCACAAGTTGCACCCTTGCAAAAAAGCAAAAGTGCAAACACATAACAACAACCAAAATGAAAATTATTTACGCACAACTTGTTGTTGTTATATTTTTGCACTTTTACTTTTTCGCAAGGGTGCAACTTGTGACGTGAATACTCTTATTTACAAACTTTATAATTAATGTCTGTTTAAGTACAAATAATAAAAAAGGTTATTGTTTTTTTTTCTTAACGAAAAATAAACCAAAAACTTTAAAGTTTTTTCTAAATGTGATATGGACATACTATATACATTACGAATTTAAATCAACATTTGTAAATTTAGCTTGCTCATCATTTTTAGTATTAAAAGGCTCTATCGTATTGATAATATTGGTTTCAGAGGTAATTGGATTATCATTTAAATTATTAGCAGTTGTTAAAGTGTCTATAGTATTGTCTGGAAGTATTGGCTTACCATTATCACATTCAGTACTAGCATGATGACGTTGCAAATACATTTGCAAACAAACGTGTACAATGAAGGCAATAAAGGCGCTAACGCCAAATATTTCAAAAGTATGGCCAGGGCCAACAGATTCGAATAATAAGCCGCCAATAAAACTGCCTGTTGAGACACCAATGCCTTCAAAAATCGCACCTACAAGACCCTAAAGAAAGAAAGAAAGAAAAAAAAAAGAAACATATCGAAGAAAAATAAAAAAAAACTTAAAAAATTTACCTGCATGGTAGTTTCCGTTCCTGGAGGCGCCACTATACTGGCATAAGAAGCCATAGTGGCATAGAAAAGACCAAATGTAACACCGTTTAATAACTCTATGGGCAAAACATACCAGGGGTCTTGTAACATTGAATATAATATGAAACGTACACCGAAACCAAAAAGCACCAGGCTCATGGCGTTAACATGACCAATTTTTTTCAGAATCCATCCAGAAAAGAAGAAAAATGGCAATTCTCCGCAGAAACACTGTATCGACATGACGGCTCCTTGTAGAGTTTTCATGGAGGTTTCTTCACAACCAGCCAATTCTTCTAAGTGCCAAAAGAGAAAATTCCATATTAGGGCTGTACCAAGGCCTATAAAAACGCACCATATAAAAAATACAACACAGCGTACGGAAAGGAACATTTGGCCAACATCTTTAAGAATATTGGGAGAGAGATGAGTTTGTGTGTGCTAGAAGCGAAACAATATTCTTATTATTAAAAGCGAATTACATTAGAAATAGCTTTTTTTCTAATTTAGTGGTATGTAGTTCATTTGAAGAGCAGTTTTTATTTAGTCCTTCTTCAATTCTAATTTACTTTTGGTTTAAAAAACTTACCCTCAACTTCATGGATGCCACTACATCCAAAGCAATTATCACCAAAGTCATCCAAAATACTATCGTGTAATCCTTATCAACGCCCTTGGACATTTTATCCACCAAAGTACCAGCAATTATGGAAAAAATACCCCAACCCACAGAGCCATATAGACGCTGCTTGCCATACAAGTGAGCACGTTCTCCCAAAATTCCAAAACATATAGCATCACCGATACTCACCACTGCTGCCATACCAATCCACGAAATAATTAACATGGCAAAGAACCACCAAAACTGATAAAGACCAACGGCGGCTGAGTTATTTATTACAGGACTTAATCCCAATTTACTATCCAAATACTCATCACTACAATCCATACTGCAGGATGAATTGAAATAATCTTTTTCCTTAGGACAATACATACTAACATTTTGATTATTTATTTCACCTTTTATATGGGGTATCATGAAAAACATGCATGCCCCCTCCACATTCATATGCTCCATAGTCACAGTTGTTTTTATGTCCATAGTGGTAGCAGTATTGGACGTACAATTCGTTGAATTTAACCAATTTTCACATATAATATCCCACATAAAAGGTTGAGCTTGACAGTGGAGTTTACATGTAAGATTTTGATTGGCATAATGGTCTTTTAAATCACTATCCAAACATTTATCAAATTGGGAACAATAACGGAGATCGGTGACGCCCGCATGACAATGAAATTCAACGGCTATTGGTTCTTTTGGTATGGCGGGCGTGAACATGATAAGGAAAAAGGCAACTGCGGTAAGAATTTCGGATATGATAAATAACATGCGATGACGTTGGTAACTGAAAAAAAATGATCGAGTATAATAAATATTATCATGTAAATTATAGAAAATAACATATGTATATAAAAACCGGAGGGCTAATGGGAAAGAGATATACAATTTGGTATTTGTACATATAGCCAATCCATTCCAAATGTCAACCAGGCCATTTTACAATTGATTTTAAATAGAAAAAATGGGAGAAGGGAAGAAACTCCCGGGGAATTTTTATTCATAATTGGGCTGAACCTCACACACTTTTCTCCCGGACTTAATGTGCCCTGTCACGCTAACGAGGCTTTGTGTACCGACTGTGGGCGGAAGACCCCTATCACATACATGGATTAAAATCCTGCATACCTGGTGGTGAAGTTAGCAGGTCTAACACATGAATTGGACGCTATAGCCCAATTAGTCCTTCGTCTTAAATTTCAACTATTACCAAAATCGATACGGCCATATGCTCCTTGCAGGAGTAACAGGATAAAGTTAAAGTTGTTGTGCTAGTGTTAATTTAGTTAAGCTCTTATATAGTCTACGAGGGTGGCTCATTAAGTCAATGATTTTTTAATGCAACACAGGTTTTTGGACAAAAAATAATTTTATATTTTAACAAAGTGTATGTATGTCCCTTTCAAAAAATAAGTCAGGTCATAAAAATAGGTATGTATTTGTTTGTGAGATTATTTCTTCATTAGAGTAAAATCTGGCTGAGTTCCAAAACATCATAATACTTTGCAGTCGAAGTCAAAAATGTACCATCAAGTTTAACGATGCACAGTTTGGTCATTGTGAACGCATCGGGAACTGTTTTGATGCACTTTGGGACCGATAACATTCTAAAATTTTACACGGTTGCATTGTAGAATGCGTTTAAAAAAGCGAGTTGCTTTGCAACTGACGTTTTGGAACTCACCCTATCTTTCCGCCGAGCCGCTTTTTCAGGTTTGTAAATTTGGCGAATGAAGGAGCATATCGTAGCCAAATTCATGGATTCAACACCAAAATGTAACAGAATTGAACAGTTGAACAATGCCAAATTAAAAAACGTAAAAGACTAAAAACATCCTAAAGCCGCCCGTTTTCATAACTAAGCGATAGCTAAAGGTAGGACTTTATCGGCCGTGTAAAAAGTGTTCCATTAATACAACTTTACTTTAACCTACCGGGTAGGTTGAACCTTAATTTACTTTATCGCTAACTTTAGGTTAAAGTAAAGTTTTAATAATGGAACCATATAAGGCCGATTAAAGTCTACTTTTCGCTATCGGTGAAACGGGTCCACTTAAAATTTTTTGGAATTGAGCTCTCGAGAAAAATTTGTAATATTAAATTTCTACAATATTGATATTAGATCCTATAAAGTAGATATCTTTTTTTTTTTTGGTTCTTATAAGGAGCGAAGTTGATTTCACGATGCCCGTTTATCTGTTGGGGTCCGTAGACCCCAGAAATTATGGGGACTTCTCTGGTATATATTTACGTATGTAACTTATGCATCGTTAAATTTTGCTATTGAAATTCAGCTATTCAGCTATATGACTGAGATACTATTATCAAAAAACCACGACTGCCTCTAATTTTACCCATAAATTCCTTGTTCTTGTTCATCTGAAAAAATGTAGGCGGGATTGCTTAAGTGGGCGTGTCACTTCCCATACAAAGACATTATAGATTTCTGAGTGTCTGGTTAACATCCAACAAAATGTGGCCAGGCGTGCCACAGAATATAATTATTTATATCTTAAGAACGGTAATAGAAAAAATGTTGGCTCCACCTGTACAAATACATTATAGACTTCTGTATATCTGAAGAGCGTCAAATAAGGTACAAGCATCTTGGTTATCAATACACAAGAAAAGTAGGCGTAGCACAAAATAGATTTACATATATCTTAAGAACGGTATTTATATAACTTTCTGTTCTTATCGGACCATTGTGAATCAGCTTGTGACCAGATTCACCCGAGCGAGGAATCTCCTACGATTAAAAACTGAGCTCGTCGACGAACAAAAACGCTCCTTGGGAGATTCCAAGCATACTCTTAAACGATTAAAAATGCTATTTGGTTAAAATGTTGTTATAACTACATTGATAAGGGTAAGACTGGGTATTAACCAATCTAAAACAAGTTAGAAAGTGTAGTTGGTTAAGAGCGACCATATTATATCGTACACCACAGTATTTTCAGACAAATTTTCGAGAGAGTATTATATTTTAGACCCATGCGTGATAACGGACTTGTCAAAAGAAAATTATGTAATGAAATTAAGATTCATATAATAATTCTTTGTGCCGGATATTATCTAAATGATTTTATGGGTGGGGTTTATATGGGACCTACATTAATAAGGAAATTATGGCATTAAAAGCTAATTTGGGGAGGGATATTTTGTATGGATTTAATCTAAATATCAACATACTTAATAAGATGGTTTATGGTTACAGATTATATTCCGAAAATAAGCTCGTATTGGGGATATGAGAAGTCATAGACCGATTTGCACCATTTTTAAAAGGCTTGGTCCTCAAGACTATTCAAAATCATATCATCGGCTTAATGTGCAAACCTACTTAATCCACTTTTTAAGTAATTTGAAATGTTGATGCCGCGTGGTAGAGAAATATACGCCTCTTTGACCAGCATGTAGTTTTTCTTCAATTTGAGTCTTGAAGTGTGTAAAAGCAACTATATTTTTCGTTTTCCTCTCAAGCTGCAAATGAGAAATATAAGAAGTTTTTTGTCTCTCCTGTAAAATTTGTTGAAAGGGAGTTAGTAGGTTTGCTTATTAGCCGACAATATACCAAAATATCTCCAAAAGTACAACATGTACTTTGGGCACAAATTCGACAGCCTGTCAGCCAGACAGACATCGTTAGATCGATTCAAAGAGTAAATCTGAGCCAATCGTTATACCAAAAAGTGGGTCAAGCACCAATATTTTTTTAAGTGTTACACACATCAGCACAAACGCGTAATACACTTTTCATGATGGTGTAGGTATAATTTGGCGCTTTATGATGATTTCTCTTATCATTTTTAATCATTAATGAAATTTTATAAAACATAAAAACAAAATATTATTAATGTTTATAATATGATGAACTAAATTTATTAGTCGTTTGTTTGTAGTCCAATTGATAACACAATAAATACAAATAATGATTAGCAGATTTTCCATAGTTCGTTTTGAATTTCCTTTGCTACTTACCGATCAGCAATAAAACCAAATATTGGTTTAGCTAACATGCCTATTATAGGCAATATTGTATACATTGTGCCCACAACCACACTGGAATAGCCCAATTGTTTAGCTAGTGTGGGCATAAATGGAACAACGGGTGCAGTACCTAAAAAAAATAAAAAAATGCATTACTGATATTTAAGCAATAAGTAAATTAAAGTAAATAAATTAAACATTTTATATAAAAGGGTGTAATTTTTAGACCGGTAGAACTTTAAATGGCAAAAAATAACACAAAAAATAAAATTTTAATCAACAAATTTGTTTTATTTTGGCAAATAGGCATTGCGACAGCTTTTGACAAAGCGCAAACTTTTTAGAACATTTCTTGACATATGTCAAGAATCGCGTAGACTTAACCAAACGGTCTCCACCGGGATATGTTGCAGTGTTGCCAATCCATGTGTAATTTCACATATTGTGCATAATGTGTAGCCCATGTGTTATCTGTGTGTTATTTTACATTATTCTTTTATATCATTAACTATTGACAGTCAGGATTAGGAACATTAAATGTTGGTAAGTTTTTCAGTTTCCATCACAGTCAAACTATCTTTTGAAACCCTGACATTTGTTTCACTTTCCATAGCATTGTTCTCTTTTCCTCTTAACATTAAACATATGTAAGCTATCTACAAGAAGACTTTTATATTGTGAACCAGGACTTACAACATATGTATGTCCATGTGTAGACCATACATACATATATCGGGAAATAATTGTTCAAATATTTATATATAAGATAACTGTCAAATTTGGTTTTAGTTTCTTTGACTTTGGTTTTTGTGCTATTTTATAAAAAAGTATGTAAATTCTAGACATTTAAGGCTCAGGTAGCCGGGAGTAACAGTAACGTTGCAAATCAGCTGATTCAATTTGTTGTATGTTTAGCAATAAGAACGATTATAGTTAGCAGTAAGATGTTACGTCTCAATCTGTAAGGAATAGATTGGTCTTACTTGTTTACGGTAAGGTTACTGTTACTGTTACTCCCGGCTAACTGAGCCTTTATGATTAATTTTTTTTATATTGCGCAACCGTAGTAGATGGGTACGTAAGTCAAAAAGTTTGTCTGCGTTAAATAGGACCACTCACAGCGAATTTTTAAAATTTATGTCGCTTAGGCTTGCACAAAAACATTTTGTGTTACCGCTTATATTCGAAAATAAGTACATATGTACTTCGCTCGGATACGTGCCTTTATACATGTTCATCCAGTTCTTTCTTACTACAGCGATAAATAAGCTTTGCCTTTTTGTAAGTGCTGGTTCACACACGTCCACTTTGACTCGTCAAGTCTTGAGCATTTAGGAGAGAAGGGAAAAGAGAAGGTCATTTCTTTTCCCCTCTCTCCTAAAAACTCAAGACTTGACGAGACAAACTTGACGTGTGTGAACCGGCACTAAACCTAACCATTTAATTGCAAATGTGGAATATCAAAAAGGCTTTGCAAGTTGAATTCATTCTAACAAAGCTTCTTTTTCGATTTGCATGTGTAATTTGGTCACAGTCATGTGTAATTCCCGAATTCCTCATTGGAAACACTGGTATAAAGGGAGCATCTTAAGGATATTTCACCTTCTGGTGTCACATCCTCCGGGGGAAAACAAGTGCAGTCCATACCTGGAACTCAGCAAAGTTTAGAATTAACATTGCGGCTGACCAGAGATCGTGTCTGTTATCACGGGAGTCAGTAGTCCCCGGTTGGAAATATTAGACCGTGTCGCCCTCCATTCAAAAAAAAGTTGTGCCAGTCACCCCCTTCATTGAGAGATATGTCAATGAAGTTTCTAAAACGCTACGCCCCTAAGTACAGCCCTTTTGGTTTTTTATATGTAGCGCTGCCATTTAAAGTCCAATCTCATCATATCGCATATGTTGTTGTTCATGTCTTGACAGTACGCTTCTTGTTTGCCTTAAGGAGCATATAGACGACATGTTTTTGTCATCTGACATGTCAAATTTTCAAGTCACATGTAATTGTGCATGTCTGTCAAAATCGCTGTTTTACATAAGGTTTATAATATTCGGTCACAAACGTACATGTAATTTGCTTCTGACATTGTCTCTGTTTTTTTCGCATTGTTATTGAGGAAACCAAAGTAGTGCTCGGTTTTAAAACAGCTTGCTGCCGCCATTAAATTTTTTATTTGCGCCGTAAAATAGTTTAGCCATCTTAACATTTTTTTCTTTTAATTCAAAGAAACCAATTTAGGATTTTATAATAAAACGGTTTTTATATACATATATATTCACATAAATTCTATTCAATGGAAAGATGATCAAACATATCTCGGTATTGTAAAAAATTAACTTCAGCCGGCTAATGATTCCGTCAATAGTGGACGCCGCTGCCGGTTTCTTCGCGGCATAGATTTCTGATGTCAGATGGTTTGTCAGAAGAAAATAGAGCAAGCTCTAATTGAAATTTTGTCAGATGACTTTGCGTCTGACTTTTACAGAAGCAAAGTTAAAAAGGTAACACACGACATGTATGTATTTTGCAGTGGGAAATTTGACATGTCAGATGACAAATACATGTCGTGTACGGTCGCCTTTAGGTGATTTTTTAATCCGACTTCATTTTCTGGGCGCCACTTTTGCCATCTCGGATTCTTCATCCGTGCCGTGAGATGAGGAATACCTGGCAGGTGGTCATGTAATTTTTTTCCACATTTGCACCAAACGATGCATTAATAAGGATGTAATGTAGCCTGTAAGGTTTATTGTGAGTAGTACGCCATTAAACACTTTTTATAACCGATTTCCAAATTAAATTTGGGGTAAATTGGTAGTGTTGTTTAGCGTAAATCTATTCATGGTTATTTACTAGTGTATATTGACCCCAAATATCAAAAAGTAAGCGCAGTGTGATAGTCCGTTTGACGGCTTACCTTTATTAGGGGGTTAAAAAAACACCTTTCATTATAAATATGTATATTTTTCAAGAAATTTTAAATAAACAAATAATTACAAGAAAGTAAATAAGTGCATAGAAACCAGAAACATTAATCGCATTATGGTCTGTAACAAATCTTAAATTTCGAAATTGCCATGAATTAAATATCATTACAGTGAATAACTACAACCATTTAAATTAAGTTTGTCAAAAGGGAAGTCATAAAATAATAAACAAGAATTTTGTTTAATTATAAAAATGTTACAAATGTCAGTTGCATTTAATAAACTAAGTTGATTTAGGTTAAATTTTGTTTAAAGACTATTAAAATTTGTGAGTGTTATTTTTTAACAGCTAATTAAAATTGTTTTAATTATTTAATTATGGTATGTAGATAAAAAAAATTAATTTAAATATTTGTGTAGAAAGTAAATGTAGGAATGTACGAGGACGGTCTCAAAATTTATTAATCCATTTATTTATGTAATATTAAGCCTTTTAGACCAAAAATTAATACAGTACTTTTGATTTAACTGCCTTTTGTTTAAGTGCACTTTTGACTTAACTGTGTCATTATTCCTTAAAATCCCATACAAATTCCTTTTTTAAGTGCACTTTCGATACCTGCACAGCATTTTAAAATTATTTTCATACAAAAAATTAAGTCACCGTGCAGCTGACTTAACTGTCAAAATTACATAAATTCTGTAATTATTCTTCAAAATCTTTGTTTTGTACACCTGCATATTTATCATATTTTCGGGCAGCTTAAAAAAATTTTTATACAAAACATCAAAGTTAGCTGCACACACGAAAAAAATATGGTGGACACTTTTTCACATAAATATCCAATGTAATCAAAAAATAGCAATTTATTAATAAAAACGTTTTTTATTAATTTTTTTAACACTTTACTTTAGCTGCACTTTTATGCAGGAAACCACAATTGTGTACCTGCGTATTAAGGTAAATACATTTAAGATAACGGCATTTTTTATTTAACTGCACAAACAATTGTGCAAAGGAGTGTGCAGCTTATTAAAATTTCTGTATTACAAATAACTAATGCTTAAGCTTTTTGTGTTCTAAAAATCTCTTTAATTAAAATTGCGAGATTTCAAATCACATGTGCCTTTTTAAACACACGTGTCATACTGTGGTGTTGGTAAAAAGGTAAAAAAAAAATGGTAAAAAGTTTCAAAGCCTAGCAATTCGCATAATTAAAGATTTTTCGAAACAGGATGTTGAGATTCTTTGTATACGAATTATAGAATTTCTAGAAAAAAACGCGTTAACACAAAGAAGTTTAATAATTCAGGTGGTTTGCAATTTTTGATAATTGGGAAGAAGAAAAAAAACATGTTCCGAAATTTTATAAATTTTTTAAAAGTAGATTAAAAAAAAACTAAAAGCAATATTAGAAATAAGTTTAAAGCGTCTAACATTATAAGCAAAGCGAACTATTAGACTAAAAATACCCCTGATCATCCTCAAGCGCAGATATTCGAAAACATCAAAGCATGTGCCAAGTTTTACTTAATTCGTAGAGGTAAGTATAGTTAGTTTTACTCAATATGCCATAAACTTTACCATAAACCATATTAATATGTAGATAAAAAGAAAGTTTGCTATCCAAATACAGGGTTTAAGAAACTGCAGTCGAAACCAAAAACTGTCGAACAAAAACGAAAATTTGTGTACAACTTTTCGCTTTTTGAGTTGGTTTGCCAGCAACTGTTTATGTTTAATGAATCAGAAGTTAAAGCAACAGTTTTTCTTTGGCTAATGACAAATGAAGAAGTGGAAGAAATGCCAGTTTTTCTACTTTGACATCAGTTTTTTAAACGCTGTCCCAATAAACACCTAAGCACTTAATATGGTCGACTAAAGAAATATGAGGATAGCTCACAATTATATTACTGTCAGGATAAAAACAACTGATTGGTCCAAACATTATTGCCCTAGACTTTCTAGAATGAATAGATAACCAACTGAGAGAAGTCCATTCACGTACTCGATCTAAGAAAAAAATTTTATTGTTCCGTAAAACGTCCGTAAAGTGAATTCGGCTTTTAAAGAGTAAATACGAAGACATCATCGGCAAAAATGAAGGATTTGCATAACGATGAAATAACAAAATCAGAGAAGCTATTAATATATATCGTGAAAAGTAGTGGTCATAAAACAAAGCCCTGAGGTATAACGAGGTATACTAAGGTAGTTAAAATACGCAAATTTTAAAATCATAAAGAGAAAACAAGTAAGAAAGTACAGTCAGTCAAGCCTGACTAATAATACCCTACACCACAGTATTTTAAAACACATTTACGAGAGTGCACCCTATTGGGGACCCATGGAGAATTATGCTTATGTGTCCATATAAATATGGATCTATCTATGTTTTATATTTCATTAAAATCGGTTTGATAGTTTCTGAGAGGCAGAAATTGCCCTTATCTCCCGTGGTCCTACGATTCGGCCCATTTTCAATAGGCTTGATCCTTGTGTCAATAAGAACCTTAAAGCAAAATTTGATCAAATTATCTCCAAAATTGCGACCTATACTTTGCGCACAAGGTTACATGGATAGTCAGCCAGCCAGCCAGACGGACATCTTAAGAATCACTTTCTGAGTCGATCAGTACTTTAAGGTGTGTCCAGGATCTATATTTAAAGGTGTTACACACATCAGCACAAATGCATAATACCCCCTTGGGTATAAATAATTAGAGATAGAATTTTTTTGTCAGATTTTCAATTACTAGCGACACAAAATTCTTAGAAAATACCAAATTGACTTCGGAGTGATGTTGTCGTTGATTTGCGGGGCACCCGTCGTATTAATCTAACTCGAGTATGTTGAATCCAGTGGTGCTAACCGTTTTTTTTAGGTTAGATCTTGTTTTCAAGATATTATTATTTTGCAAATGGAGGAGGTTGCACAACATATATTCGCGTTACTCACAAGGTGCAAGGTGAGAAGGTGCAAGTATGTTTTGAGAAAATGTTAAGGACAAAAAACTAATGGAGGTCGGTCTTACATTTTATCCCCCTAGGAGCGACTACTTGGTAGTTATGTGACTTTTTCTTTAACATATTTGAAGAATGTAATTCAAACAAAAGTTCTGGAAAACTCAATTTCGTATTTAAATAGAACTTTAAGATAAATAATATTTTAATGCAAAGTCATAAACTGGCCCTAAATAGAGCAAAACATCTTGTCATCGAAATATAGTTTGTTAAAATAAATATTTGCTTTTGCGCTTGAATACAAAAATTCTTGGTCATTTAAATGGACTTAAGCCCATGTGACTGTGTTTCAATAAAAGCTGAGTAAATAAGAAAAGCAATAGTTTAATAAACATTTAATTTTTTTGTAATTATTGGTTTTAAAAATAAATTATTAATCAATTAAAAAAACGTGTGTAATACATAATGTGAGATCAGAGTAGAAAATCAAACTGGTTTAATGGAAATCTTTATCAACCATTTTTATTATAAAAAAATTTCTAAAGTTTTATATGTATTTTCCCAAAGCTTAATGTACGAATTTTAGCTGACGAGCCTTAAACTCACCTGTTGACCATAAATATAAAAAAAACAAATTTTGAAATTTTGTTGTTGTTTTAAATGTTAGTTAAACGAACAAATTTTGCGCTCGTCATCAAAAAACATGGAGTAAATTTATATTTTTTCATTCAGTTTTCATATGAAAAACACTTAAATAACTCAGTGCTTTTCATATAAATTTTACAACAGCACATAAGCTTCATGGGCGGTTTTCACAACACAAGTGATTGGACGTTAGTAAAATTTTTATATAAAGCATTCAGTTTTTTGAGTGCTTTTAATATAAATTCAACTACATGTTCAATAACTTGTACATATTGTGAAAATCGCACATTATTCTCCATTTAGACCTATATTTAGAAGTTATTAAGGATTAACGATATTTTAAGTTTTACGTATGAAACATCGAATTTTAATCAAAAACATGAGTGATCGCAGATCAAGCTTATTTTTCCATTTAAACTTACTTTTTCATTTAGACGTATGTTTATTTACGGAGTTATTAGGAAATTGAGATAAATTTGAGACAATCATTGATAAGGTGAATTTTTTATAGTCTTCACCACATGTGGAAAGGAATCGTGTGTGATAATATAAGTTTGTCACTTGGTTTATAATTTCTACACTTTCATGAGAATTTCACTCTAAGTAAAATTTTCAAAAATTTAATTTCAATTTTTGGGAATACAAAATTTAAATTTTCAAAAGATTTTGTTATTCGTTCTTAATTCCCAGTTTTAATTATTGATAAAAACTCTTGAAATTGATATTGTTCCAAGTAAAACTGAAGTTTATAATTCTTATTTTCGCTAACAGTTTTATTTCTATAATATCTTTAGCTTTTCTAAGATCTTTGGATGAAGTTTCCTGACGATCTGGCCTAAGCACCCAGTGAAATACGCATAGGAATAGCTTATCCTTTCAACAATAAATTTCAGTTTCTCAACAGTATGAAATGGGAATTTAGCACATTTGTAAGAAACCTTGTTAATGAAAACATTTATAATTTTCCGAAAGACATTTCAATTAATAAGATACGGTCCAGTTTTTCAAAAATGCAATAAAAATAACGTAAAAATTTATATAAATTGATCTCGCTTGTTAGTCATGCCAACTAGCAATACTTTTTGTGCAACGACTTAAGGTATTTCTGATGATCTTTACTCACAAGAATCTATTCCTATTACCGAATAAAGGCTACAATTTAAAAAAAAGACTAAATTTTGATGAAAGTTGCAAAATGTTTCAAACATTTTTGCTTACAACTAAAGTAATAGAGTTATTAAATTCCCAAACTTTGAAAACGATCCAGTATTGAAAGTTCATTAAACAATTTTGAGTATAACTTATCTTCATTAGAACTTATCTTAAAATAAAAAAACGAGGGAATTTAAACCAAAATTTATCTGAAAATCTCAATTAATTTCAATTACACTCGATTTCCATGCCATGGCTGTTTATGTACTTTTTTATTAAACCACAGAAACAACAAATGTTTTTTGCATTGCGTTATTAATGTTTACGGCTCAAAATGTCAACTACAGTCGAACTTCCATAACTCGAACTTCTCTAACTCGAATTTTCTTTAACTCGAACTAATTAGGTTGGCAGTAGCGTTAAGAGAATAAATAACATACAATTCTTCTTCCGTAACTCGAACTTCCACAACTCGAAGTTCTCCATAACTCGAAAGAAATACATACATACGAATTCTATAACTCGAATTTTTTGCTTGGTTTACTGGTTTATTGATTTTGCTTTTTTGTTTTGGTTTGTGTATTTTGTTTTCTTTTGCTTGTTTAGCTGGTTTGTATATTTTGCTTGCTTTTTTTCGGGGAACTCCCTTTTTGTACATCATGTGCTTCTTTTTTTTGCGTAAGTATCAGTTCTTTGCATAAATGTCATTCGTCATTCGCTTGAACGGATCGGAGAGTGATGGCGAGGGTTCGGTTGAAGAAACTATTTTTCAGCCTTCCAAAAATGATATAGAAAATTCTTTCCAAACATTGAATTTATATTTAAATACGAATGACACTACAGCTGATTAGCACTATAACGGTCTAATTCATAAAAATTTCTTGTTTCAGCTTTAATGTTTACAATAGTTATCAAACACTTTTTGTTTTATAAACCATTAATAAAAAATCTGATTTATAAACACTTAATAGGAGTGGATTAACAATTAAACGTTTATATTACTTTTGTATTTTTATGATGGCAACAACCTGTTATTTTAATTGTAATTTTTGTAATAGTGATGCATACAACTAGGGATGATACGATACAACGAACGAATTTTAAGTGAATTTCTGTTTTGTTTTCAATTTAAAATGAATTTCTGTTTTTTAAAACGTAATATTTTAAATAATTTTATGTTTTTTTTTAAATAAAATACATACTATTGAAATAAAAGCGAAATATGTATGTAAATCATTTATTAGCAATATCAAATTTTTACAGCTCAAACTCTGTAGATTGCAAAAGAGATTATACAGCTTTATGTTTAGTGAATAATTTAACCAATTTTTATTATACATTACGATTTGAAAATAAAAACTCCTAGGTTTTAACAAAACATTTTCGGGGTAGTGGGGTGATTAAATAAGTCTGCCAACAAAATACTTTTGAACTCTCCGCTTTTAAGTTTGATAGTTGAATCATTTAAACTACGGCAGTCATAAGTGGAAAAGATTTATTAATTATGTATTTCTAAAACATAATTTACCTGAACATGCAGGATACAGTAACCCTTTGTTAATATAATATTGGGCCAAATTCCCGTCGGTTTTTTGATACGTATGTGCGTACCAATAACGTCTGGGAAATTTTTAAATGTCTTAGTTCTCTCATTAGGATTGCTTCCTCTATATGAGATGAAGGCATTTTAATTTTTCTATTGCCCCAGCGAACTAAGGCACGAGCCACTCTGGCTGAAATTCCACACACTGTTGCTTGAGAGGACCCATGATGAATTGCCGCATCATCCTTAATCTACAAATTGTTTTTTAACTTTTTTGATATCTCGAATATATTAAGAGATATCGAGTTCTAGCATTGCCTGATATCCTTAATTTTACAGTTCTCTAAACATTGTTTTGCTTCATTCTAGCAAATTTTCGTTGCAAAATGTTCCATTCAAAGCATGTAGAACAAAGCATTTTTGTTCCGTGCGACACCAGTAACCAACACACGATACACTATGTGGTTTCTACTTTGTGTTTGCTTGAACAAATACTTAACCGATTAAAATACATTTTACAATATAAGAGTAATGTATGGTAAACAAAGGCTTGCATTATTTGAAATAAATCTTAATAGCTTTTTATACTTTATGCAAAAAGTTATAACGACTTTAAGTTTACACAGAAACCATAGTTCGCGACCCACGTTATTTTTAACAAACAAATCTATCGAGCAGTTTATATTTAAAATTAATTCAAACATTAGTTATCGTTTTTCTAGAAAAAATTTTTTATTAAAATAAATAAGACGACAAAAATGTTTAATGTTTCGTGCAATTATGAAAATTTTATTTTAACAATCATTGAAATTGTCACTTTATTAAACGCTTAAAGTAAGGTAAAGGCTACAATAAATATTTCAAATTTATGAAATGTTTATTAAACGTTTAATAGGCTATTAAACATTTATAAATACTCTTTTTTCGACTTTTGCTTATTAATGACTTATAAAGCTGCAATGATACGTTTATGAATTAGACTGTAAATGTTTAATAGGCTATTAAACATTTATAAATACTCTTTTTTCGACTTTTGCTTATTAATGACTTATAAAGCTGCAATGATACGTTTATAAATTAGACTGTAAGGCTTTAAACAAGTAAGAGTCATTTTTTTACTGAAAATAACAAAAAAAAATAAATTTTCAGTCACTTATTTCAAAATATTTTACTTCATTGTAGCTTTGTATGAAGTTTTCAGTAACTACCTGTTTTAAATAAAAAATTCAAACTATAGACACGTGCTTGCAATTGATTATTTTTTTTAAAAATTTTTTCTGTAACTCGAAGTCTCCGTAAGTCGAAGTTTTTTTTGGGATAATGATGATTCGAGTTACAGAAGTTCGACTGTATTTTAAAATAATAATTTTGTAATATGATATAAGACGGTTCAACAATTTCGAAAGTAAACGTTCGTATAGAAATTTATATGAATAATACATATTTCTAAAACTAAGTTTTTTTCATATAAATTTTATATGCGAACGTTAACGTTCAAAATCGTTAAACAGGCAGTAACATTTCTTTTCCTTTATAGCAAAATAAAAGCTAAAGTAAATTTTTACTTTTTCTTATAGTTAAGTGCATTTTCAAATTGTCCAGTTATTTTTTCAAAATTCAGGTGAATTTTTGCTTTTGTCCAGTTACTTGACTTTTGGTATCTGGCAACCCTGCTCTCTACGCAAAGTAAATTTTATGTGTATGCATTGTTGTACATTAACCTTCATTTTCCATTGTTTAACCATTTTTCCAATTGTAGGTATCTAGATGCCTTGTAGCAAAGGTGATGTGTAAGTGTAGTTGTTGGGATGTCTGAAGTACATATATGTATATCAAATGCCTTATTGGCCTTTAATTACTTTCCTGTGGGACTCCAGCATTGATCGGTTGGGCTGAACTTAAAAATATTCTACTATTATAATAAACTTTCGACCGACTAAGACATTTTCTAACTGGAAATGTTTTTACGGCTAAATTTAGCTTCAATTTATGTATTAAGCCTTCATGCCAGACTTGGTCGAAAGAAGAGTACAGAGCATTTTTTTTCTTCAAAAGTTATTATAATGACGTTTACTAGTCTGTGTTTCTTCGATTGTGCTATGATTCTTTCTAAGTCCAAATTGATTTTTTGTTATACATACGTTCATTTTCGTCCGATATTGGGATTAATTTTGAAACCAAAATTTTCTTAAATAGATTTTTTTTAATTCCCTATACTAATCCCGCAAAGCTCTACGCTTGCCTGCAGGAAAGAAACCAGCATTTCGTTACTTATTTTATCATAACCAGTTGCTTTATAGGGCATAAAATCAGCCATAGCCTTTTCATTTTCCCTTATCTTAAATCTTATATTGGTGTTCCGCTAATGGCAGGTGGCAACTCGTTTGGTGTAAATTAATTTGGTAAATTAGGGGTAAATTAATTTTTTAAACTAACAGGTTTCCAGAACTTTTAGGCTTTAATTTTAAAAGAAATATTTAAGCAAATATTTATTTTGGAAAAACTCAGTTTTTAAGACAAAAAAGTTAAAACTCTAAAAAATTTACTTTTTAGTACGTCGGTGAAGGGTAAACAAGAATTGGCAAGGTCGAATATACATTTATATCACTCTTACTTTTCTTTTTACTTACTAAAATAGCTTACTTTTTTTTTAAATGGACTTTTGCCACTTATAAGATAAGATTTTTTCTGTATCTTTAATAACTAAAAGATTACGATTATTAGGAAATACATAAAGCATTTTATAGATTAAGCATTACATTTTAAATAATCTATGTGTTTTGTGATGCATACAACTTTACCAAATGCTGAAACACCCACATTTATTAAAATAAAAAAAAGTTTTATCTCATCATGTTTTTATTGTTTATTTTTAGGCCTTGCTTTCAAATGGTTTTATTGCAATTATATACTAAAAAGTAAAATAACAGTAAAAAAAAAAAAAGTAATTTCAATTTTTGGGAATACAAAATAAAAAACTAAATATGTAGTTAAACACGTCAGCTACACTTAGTTAATTTTTATCTTAATTATTAAAATATAAAAAAGGGATGGTAATGAGCGGGGAAAATTTGTTTGAGAAGTCTGTTGCACAAAAGAGACCTGTAACCAGGGCTGCCAGAAATTTTCAGCAAAAAATCTTGATTTCACCAAAAAAAAATCTTATTTTTGAAGAAAAAATCTTATTTTTGGAAAAAAGTAGTTTTTTATTATAAATAATAAAAACAATTCATATTTTATTTAATACATTAAATAAAAAAAACAACAAAAAATTTAATTTCTTATACTAAATTGAATAATTTATACCGTATTTAGACTATGCAATTAACGCCGAGTTTTTTTTCAATTTTCTTTTAAAACAGTTGCTAAGAAACTCTTTTCACATTTATATTTAAATTTTTTTCAAGCATTTTTTTAACGTTTTCAATCCCTTTTTCTTCCCTACACCTCTTACTAACAAACAAAAAGTTGCATGCGAAAGTTGCGGCGTTAATTGCATAGTGTAAATATGGTCTTGGTTTAAAAATTTTTAAATTTGAACAAAGAAGGTTTTTTTTTAATTGAACCTAACCATCGTCTAGGCAAAACAAAAAGTCTTGTTTTTGGGGAAAAAATCTTAAAATCTTTTTTCGGTTAAAAAATCTTAAAAAATAAGGTAAAATCTTACTTCTGGCAGCGCTGCCTGTAACTGAAGATTAAATTATCTTCAAAATTGCGGCCTGTACATACTTTGCGCCCAAGGTTTTCATGAACAGTAATGTTGCCATTAGAAAAAAAATAAGGAATAAACCACGTATTCATAAGCGATTATTAAATATTTAGGAACATTTTCATAGAAAATTTGATTTGTAAACCTTTTTTAAATTGAAAATATTTTTATGAATTCAGGCATAAATGCCTATTTAATATTTTTTTCTATTACTAAAATTTTAAATTAAAATCTTATTTTTTCCCCCAAATTGTGCATATTTATTTTTTTTCTCCAAAATTACGTCTTCTACCCCTAACACTTTTATTCGGTAAACTAGATTTATTCCAGATTTTTTTTCTTTTTTTCAACGTAGTGGATTCAATTTAAAATAAAAATTTTCTGACGTGGTTTTCTTTATATCAGGGTTTAATAAATTGCAGTGGAAACCAAAAACTCAGGGTTTAATAAATTGCAGTCGAAACCAAAAACTGTCGAACAAATGACAAAAAATGTGTAAACAACTTTTCGCTTTTTGAGTTGGGTTGACAGCGATTGTTTTCATTTAATGAACCAGAAGCAAAAGCAACCGTTTTTTGCCAATGGCAAATGAAAAAGTGGAAGAAATTGCAGTTTTTCTACCTTGACTGCAGTTTTTTAAACGCTGGTTTAATCATTTTATAGCAAGTAGGTACCTAAATAAAGAAATAAAAAGGCAAAACTGTAGTTTACGGAGCACACGAAACAAATGGGACCACCTCTGGAATTAAAAAAAATCTAAATCAATATTTCAGGGGGCTGAGGACCGTGGAGCCTTCTGAACCAAAAGAAAAAAACGACCGTCCACTTATTACTATGTGTGGGTACTAAAACAAACAAAAATAATAAAATTTAAGGCGGGCGGCAATTCCGGCTGCAAGCGTGCAAAAAATGTGCACCCCACTTATAAAACAAAGTGAAAGTGCTCAGGATTTTTAATATTTTGTTAATTTGTTTAATCGCGAGATTTTATTAAAAACAAATTTTTAATTAGTTGTATAACCAGCCTTCTGCAGGGCGAAAGGATTTTCTCCTCTATGGTACCTAAACAAACACCGGCTTCGCTAACCCCAGCTTCTCTGCATCCTAAAGATAGTTAAATTAAACTGGAAGGGGAATATAAATAACGAATACAAAAACAAAATACAAACGTATGTATGTATTTGCAATAGTGAGCAATTGCCTTTAATTTGTGTACCCACACACAACACTAAGTCGGCGTGCGGATTTTTGGATCCAGGGGCCCCTTCGGACCTTAGTCCCCTTAAATAAACGCTTTTTAAATCTGAATCGGGTGGCATAAATATTTTCTTGTACTGCAGTTTAGCCAATAAAAATAGTCTTTGTTCGTTAAATTTATAAAAAAAATATTTAAATTTATCTTACTTACCAGCATTAAATAAAAAATAATGTGCCTTCATTGGCAGTAAATCCTTGTCGATTTTTGGTCTCATATTATATTTTTTACTGGTTAACGTATATATAAGTATGTATGTTTTTGTTTTCAAAAGAAAGTTCTCAAATTATTACCGTTATTAGTAGTAAAATGTAAATATTGACATTCACAAACTAAATAACACAATAATAATAACAAAAACAACAACAATTATTGTAAATTAAGCCTCAGCAGAATTAGTGCCTGCAATAATTATAACACTAGACACAACAGCAACAACAACAAACTTCAGTAGTAATACTAGCACTTTTTTTTAAATAATTACGGGGTCAGTTTCAGACAGCACAACAACAAAATACACAATTTTTGGTAATTACGACTTTAATCATATTCAACAAGAATAAAACATAACTTTTTAATAAAGAAATTTTAATGGTTTTTCAGGTATTTTTTTTATAGAAAATTTCATAAACTTTTCTTTTTAATACCCCAAACTAAACAATTTTTAATAATTATTTGATTGCCGCAAACAACATGCTTTTTGTTTTTTAATTAATTAGTTTTACATACATTTGTCCTCAAAAAATTTCCGGTCTTAATTCTTTAAATTTACTTTAAGTTTTTCTTAAAATATTAATAAAACATAATAAATATTATTTAAATTATTACACTTTTTTATTTAAATACATTTTTGTACGAATATGTTACAAAATAATAAAACTACTTTTGATAAGTCTTCATAATAAAAATCAACTAAAGTAGATTTTAGTTAGGCATTTGACAAGTTTTTTGAAATTCACCACAATAAAAATAATGAGAGAGAGAGCCAGCAAAAAGTATGAAGAGAGCTGCCAGATTTTCAAGTAAATAGAACATGTTGCAAATGACAAATATAGTATTGAAAAACTCATTCAGTCTTCAAAATTTTAAAAATAGAAAATCGAAGTAATAAAGTATTAATTAATTTATGCTAAAGTGTACATGATTTAAACATGGCTTGCCATAAAAACCACTATGCAAAAAAATAAAAACTTCACAAAATGATCAGCTGCTGATTAAAATTCCGTGCGAAACAATATGAGCTGCTCTTGTTTCGCAATATAAACAGAGTACGGCTCAATCAAAAACTTTTCGTACATAAGTATGTTTGTATTTCACAGAAATTGTTTATATATACCCTTCACCGAATGTTAAAGGGTATGTACAAGTTTTTCATTCTGTTTGTTATTTCTACAATATTAACCTTGGACTATATAAAGTATATATATTTTAAGTCCTTATGAGGAGCGAAGTGAATTTAACAATGTCCGTCTGTCCCTCGAATTCCGATCAGTCCACAAATGGCTGAGATATGAACAAAGAAACCACTACTTCCTCTATGTTAGATACATACATTTTTTATATCATTTTGACATTTACCGCCAAAATTCTAGCAACAAAATGAATGCTTGCTGTTTTTTCTCTTGTCTGTCCGCCCAAAAGCTGATGGTTTATATATATATATATAAAGGATCTTGTTAAAAAGCCAATTAATCTAAAATTGTTAACATTTCAATCAGTGTCAAATTTCTTTTATAACTTTTTTCTAGTTTGATCGAAATTTCGTATATAAATATATACATAAGGCAATTTATGTATAGGGTGGTGGCGATACTACAAGTAACAACACCAAAAAGCACAACATTGTATTTTATTTGTTGCTTTCGTTGGTCGATATGTCGAAAACACAAGTAAGTTTTGACATTCCTTTCTTTAATTAAGAAAAAAAGTAGCACAGCTGTGATTTCAACGCCACATGAAAAATTAATTCGCCTTGTGTGTACTTACATAAGTAATTTTGTAAATTCTTTTTTTTTAGTTTTCAATAATCTCAAGGTATATTTACACAAGGTAAACTCGTTGGCCCATATGTTTGTCAGCTGTTTACCTAAGTTGGAACACCAATGTCAAATTCCGTGTATATGAGCCAAACTTTGTACATGTGTGCGTTAAATTTATATGAAGACAATTTTGACAATTCCGTTCCACTCGGTTATTTTTATAGAGCAGCATGTCTATACTCCCAAATGAGTCTACCTTGTGTAAATATACCTTGAATAATCTTGTATTTTTTTTATAAAAAAAGTAAACGAAATAATTTGATTTTTTTTAAAGAAAACATAAAAAGCTCTTTCTTTATAATGTATGTACATAATTAACTAATGAAAAAATACAATATATGAGGAGTTTGTTTTAATCATATATATGACTATAATGTTGTTGATAAACATGTATATAATTTTCTTTCTCTTGTTGTGACATTTGGGCGATTAAATTATCATTAATTTGATCAATAGGATAAGGACGGCCAGCAACTAAAACGGAAGGAACATTATCGTCTGCCTCCTCTTCAGATTCGGAATTTATAAAATTGTTATAATCGTTTTTGGCTGAAAATATAAAGGAAAATTAATTAGCATGTATCTGAACCAATAAACAAAATTTTTAAGGTATGTTTAGACCATAGTATAATAAGTACCAGGTATGTTCATTAGGGAGATGTAATTATTCTACCATGGTTGAGACCTACAAAATTTTGTCTTAAGCTTTATTTTTAACAATTTCTATTGATTAGCTAAAATTTATTTGTAAGAAGATACATTTATAATATAATTTAGAAACTTAAATGATGTTTGACCCAGCTAAACGGTTTGCAAAAGAAAATAATTTTTTTATAAAACTAAAGTTTGCATGTAGGACGTCAAATATTTAATAGCTGTGAACGAATATAGCATAGATTAAAATAACTTACGTATTTTGGCATTATCTAAATCATTTTCATCGTCACTAGAATCACTTGAATTTGCATTTGATTTAATGCCTTTCATGTGGTTTTCTTTTTGCCCTGGCTGTTTTTCATGTTGCAGCAAAACAGCCATGATATCTTCATGTTCTTTCTTGCGATTACTATTCGATGTGGAGGTAGACGAACTTGAGGCACCTAATTGTTGAGAATTCTGCGCTGCCTCTTTTAAAATGGCATCAGTATTATCGCCATTGTCTTCGGTTATTACAGTACTTTCCGTCATCCAAATGGGACGAGCTTTACGTTCGGCCACAGTTTCTGGCATATCATCGCCTCCTATATTGATGTCTACACGGGTTTCTTCAACGGCAAAACCTTGATTGCGAGTAGCCTCACCAGACCACATTTGGCCTTCGCCTCTTTGATTGGCAGGCTTATTGAGACTAGTATTGTTAAAATGAAAATTAAAAAATTCTTTTTTTAAATTTGTATGTTAAAATTACCCTCTTATGGTATCAATATCCACTGGTTCCGGTTCTAAAATTTCTGGCGCCAATTTAATGCCCTCCACTTCTCTAAGCAGATCATACAAAGGCTGTAATTGTTCATTGAAACGGGCCAACATTAAACGCGAATCTTTTTTCGGCATTGCTAAACTATCCTCCTCCACTGTACTACCACAGAATGTGCAACGAAACTCCTGCGTAGCAAAATCAAATAATTGATCTGCTTCCAAGTCCGTAAATGTCTTATTGCAATTCGTACATTTAAAACTGGCCCTACTGGTGGCATCTCTCTCTTCCGTTTCCATCCGCTTACGCATCAAATCCAATTTATATTTTACCACATTAACGAATGTCTTGTAATTAATGAAATAATAATTTACTTTTTGTGCCTTCCCGTCTGGTCCCGTTTCCATTTTTAAGCGTATCTGTATAAATTTATCATTGCGCAGGGTTGATATACGAGCTCGCATTTGTTTCTTTTCGAATCTTAATAATTCCGCAATATCATCTTCTTTCATACAGGGATTACGCACCAACATATCGATTATTAAAGCATCTTCAATGGTGTAAAAGCCACGTACGACCAGACGGGCTAATTGTTTGAGACTACTAGGCACTTCGGTGACATATTTAATTTCGCCACTCGATGTGGAGGCGGGTGCAGAAGACATTATAGAATAATTGGGATTAAAAAGGGGGAAAAATAAGAAAAACGACTGTAAAAAAAAAATTAAATTAAAGTTGAATTTAAAGTTTTACTTATAGAACTAAGAAAAAAATGGGTTAAAACTAAGCGAAAGTTTAAGTGAAAGTCAATAGTACTCTATTTACTTAAAAAAAAAATTCTTATATACTTTCTGCAAAAGAATTTTAAATTTAGTTTTTAAAAACTAACATAGACATTAAAATATTATTTATATGTATTTACAAAAAGCAAAAATTAGTCAAATTGTGAGTTAAACGAAAAAATAAAGAAAGAAACCCTATTTTATATTTGGAAGTAAAAAAAAAAATATAAAAAATTCTGACTTCAAAATAATTAATCTAAAGCAAGGTATATTTACACAAGGTAAACTCGTTGGCCCATATGTTTGTCAGCTGTTTACCTAAGTTGGAACACCAATGTCAAATTTCGTGTATATGAGCCAAAATTTGAACATGTGTGCGTTAAATTTATATGGACAATTTTGACAATTCCGTTCCACACGGTTATTTTTATAGAGCAGCATGTCTACACTCCCAAATGAGTCTACCTTGTGTAAATATACCTTGATCTAAAGTTGTTTAAAAATCCTTGGTTAAACACTTAACAGCATCACTTAATCTATGTGACCTTCTCCGAGAAGGTCTCCCTTTCTCGGAAAAGGTCACATATGGTTATTCGCTAAATAAATATTTATATGAAATAAAATTAAATTAAGATAAACTAATTTAATTTATTTTAAAAATAGATTTGAAATATCATTTAAATTGAAGATATCTGGCATATAATGTCCGTTGTCTTATTTATTATTCTTTTTTATAAAAATGCTTCAAGGTAATATCTACATTATTGAGCTTTAACTTTATGATCGTTTTAAATATTTTAATATTTTTTTTGAAAGTTTGTTTTGAAAGTTTATTTCCAAATTAATTATTGATAATCTCAAATTTTATAAAAAATCCTTAATTTTAACATGGGCTTGTTTAATTTCCCCATACAAAAATTCTTTAAAATTTACTTATTTATAATGTGTATGTATATTCTATGCTAATATTTTAATAATAAGCAGAAATTTCCTTCAAACTCATTTTATTTTATTTCAAAACTGCGGCCGTTTTTTGAAAACCAACATCTTGAATTTCTCTATGTAAACAAATCCCTTCAATACCTCAAAGTATGGCAACTTTTCTCTTTTAAATAACTCACCACATGTTGCTAAACGCTATAAGTTTTTTTGTTGACTTACTGAACTTACCACATTTAAACATGTATCAAATAAATTTGTATACATTTCATTTGGCATTCAGTCGCATTTTATTTCGTATATTCTTACCTCGCCTAGTGTTGTGTTGTTTCTGTAGCTGTGCTATCTGGCTTGCTGTGTTGTTCGTTGATTGTGTGAATTCTTTGGAAACAATTTTCGTCGTAGATTTTTACACTTTTTCTCTTTGATTAACAAAGAAATCGAGTAATCTTCATATAACTCGACATTATATTAGGCTAAAGTTAGTTTGTATAGATTTTATGTAAGGATTTGTTGGCTTTATTAACAAAATAATTAATTTTTTGCAGACGAGAATGAAAAAGCACACCGAACGCAAAAATATGCGATGGGCGAAACAGGGTAGTTACACATAAAAGTATAATATTGAATTTGACAAACAGCTGTTTAAAGATGCAGAAAAAATAGTTGTATATGGAATACCCTATTCTAAGGGAATTAGAGATGACAGTGTAAAAGATAAATTGACCACAGAAATTCCGTTAAATCAAGTTTTAAAGAAGTGAAAGAAATTTATGGAATACATTTTGCTGGATATTTGGTTAAAAAGAATGTCCTAAGGGAAGAAAGGTAGGATATTAAAAAATTTTTTATATTAATATTTATATACAGGGGAGTTATAGCAGTAATTTAACAAGAAGAGTTCCTTAACTGAGATTAAAAGAAATTTAATACATATGTATTAGTTTGCACAAATTAAAGTTTTTGAATTGATGTTACTGAATATTCAAGTAAAGAAAAGTTTTGACCTAAGTAGGATAATATATTTTTATATAAATGAAAAGTAGGTATATATTTTAAAGAAAATTTACCCTTTTATGAGTTGCATTTGACAAACTATTTTCGCTGGCTATCTAACATCGACAATTGAATGTAAAATTTATACTGTTGCAAAGTCATGTACTACACACTCTACCTTTTCGACCCCTCGATAACAAACTTTCTGTCCAGCAAGAAATGTCCCTAGTGTAAATTGGGTCTAAGCAAGTTAGGTACATTAACACAAAGTAGACTCATTTGGGAGTGCAGACATGCTGCTCTATAAAAATAACCGACTTGTCAAAATTGTCTTCATAGGTATAAAACAAAAACAATTTAACGCACACGTACAAATTTTGGCTTATATACACGAAATTTGACAATTGGGTTTTAACTGGGGGTAAACAGCTGACAAACATATGGGCCAACGAGTCTTCCTTGTGCAGTTGTACCATGGATCTAAGCCTTCTTTTTTGTAAAAAGTACATTTTCGATGGGGATTTTTAGGGATATTATTATAGGTATACCTATGTTACTTGTATGGAAAGTCATATTTGCTTAAGATGTGTGTAAACATTTTGGTGGGCGAAACCTTTTCAAGGTCTGGCTGAAAAAGTTTTAAATATGCTTTCTGTTCCAACAAGTAACGCTTGTGTATACAGTAAATACCTATAATAAAAACCAAAATTCGCAACAGAATGCGGTATGAGTTATTAGAAGATCTTAGAATAAAAAACAAAAACAAAATAATTTAGTTTGCTCCTAACACATTTTTATACAAACAACATTTAAAACAAAATTGCATTGGGTGATGAGTCAGAAGATTCAGATTCTGCAGTTTTTAAATGCACCAAAAATTAGTACTGTGTTTTGTTTCAAAAATTCTTAAAAAAGTTATATGTAAGGACATATGTAAATATGCATTTTTTTATTGGTAAAAATATTGTTTAATTTCAATAAACAAAAAAAAAATATTCTAAACAAAAGAAAAAATTAAGGTTAATCGCAAAGAATGGCAATCTGGGCAAATATTACACATACATATGACTTTTGCACATAAATTTTTGGCAATTTGGGAACAAATGCAGCATCTATTCTTTTTTGGGTTATTTTGTGTACTTGTACAACTCAACTTTAGCTAGATATAAAACAAAGTAAAAAAAACCCGTTATTCAATTCGATTGGCGACCTAATTTTCGATTTGTCGACATGGCGATTTTTTTACGATTTATAAAATAGTTGGCTATTTTTGGTGACCCATGAATTTGTTTTGAAACTCGTTAAATTCAATACGAAAAAGTTATATTATTTTTATTCTAGTATTTTTATGTATGAAATTTCAGGCATTCTTACGCCTGTATTTATAAAAAATCTTTATATTTAATAAAGGTTCACATAACAAATTTTGTATGAAAATTTGCCTTAATAAACGTTTGTTAAATTTAATAATCGTTTATAAATACGGGGGTTAGTCAGTATTTTAGACTAAATTATGTATTGTTGAAATGGCTGATGAAGATGAAGATGAAGATATCCTGGAGAAATTAATTTTTCATACTTAAAAATGCCCTTAAAAGAATTAATAAAACATGAATATATTTCAAGTTTACGAACATTTCTCCTTTATAAAATGTGGCAATTTATTATCGCCAACAAAATTCGTTGTTATTAAAGATACGTACTTTTGGATGGTTAGGAAACACAATGAACAAATTAACCGTTTGTTAATTGGATGATATTCCATCTTATTTAAATAAGTTTCGGCCAAAAGTCTATAGCTATAAGGATACGTCAGGTACATACATACGTACCATTTTAAAGAACTCACTTTGGCTGTTCATTATATGGTGGTAAATCCAACTACATAGTAATGCCTGTGTTGAAAGAGAATTTTCAATAATGAACGGGGCAGCCAGACTTGGGGATTTATCCTTAAATTTGGGGATTTCATGCTAGGAAAGAAAGTCATTTGGGGATTGGAGATTTTTTTGGGGACTTAAAGAAAAAATTCGGGGATTTTAAAAATTTTTAATATATGTACATATTACCCTTTTTCTATTATTAACGCTTTTTTTCTTTGTTTCGTATATAAAATACCAAAAAGAAGTAGCAAAACTTTTAGAAATTTTTCAAAAAACGATGAAGTCGTATGGGATGTCAAACTTTTTTTCATAATACTTGTCATTTTCATCACACATGCATTTACACTATCAGAGTTTTATATATTACAGTAGAATCTCACTAATTCGAACCGTCACAAATTCGAACCGTCCAGAAATTAGAACCGGCCATTTCAATGTATTGGACGCTCTGAAATTAGAACCTGTGGTACTAATTTCTGGAAGTGGTTTTTTTTGTTTTTATTTCTCTGTTCTATATACTTTTTTTATGATTTTTAACTTAATAGGCGAAAAACCAACTTAAACGCTCTAAACTTAGAACAGGGGGTTCTAATTTCTGTAATTTTTATTTATATTTTTTTTTGTATTTTCACTACAAATTATTTTTTTCACTCATTTAAGTAAAAATAAAATGGGGAATCACCGAGTTATTAGTGGAGTGTATAATTCGGTCATATTCGTTTGAAATTTTATATGCTTGCACAAATTTGGGTCGGTTGATAACTGAAGGTCAAAGTGCAGTGTTCATACGTGTGAAAGATAAAAAAAATATATATACATATAATATGTTTAATTAATTAAATATTATTGAATAAAAACTGTTTTAAGTTAAAGTAAATCGTACACAACAATTCATATCTATCACTATTTTATTATATTTTTATCATTTTCAGTAAAAAAATGTTCAGAAATTCGAACTTTTCAGAAATTCGAACTGCCCGGTGCAAAAAGTGGTTCTAATTTATGATTTTACTGTACTTGATTTTTTGACATGTATTAATACAAAGTATAACAGTGTAAACTAGCCTTTTAGGGTACTTTACACTATTACACAAGTCTTACGTATTTTAAGAAAAAAAACAACCCAGTCACCCAGTCCTGATAAGTTGTTATTGTTTTTTAAAATTTATTTTCTTCAAAAAATAGCGTAAAACGGCCTTAAGAAGAAGTTCCTTTTTGTTACTTTACAAAACTTCTAAAAAAATTCTTAAAATTTATTATTTTCTGGAATGAAACATAAAAGTTTTCCTTGTCAGTAGGAAACTTCGATAAAGAGGATTTTTTTTTGTTATTTTCTTTTTCAACAAGCATCTTTATAAAAGTAATAAGCGTTGTCCTTGTACATTCAAATTGTTGTATTGCTTGTTTGTTTCTTTGTATTGAGTATGTGTGTATTCAACAGCATTTAGAAAGAAACACATTAAAGCAAACATTTTTATAAGTTTATAAAAGTGACTGGTTTACAGAATTATATCTACTTACTAGTGTTTTTCATACGAGATTTTCTAGAAAAAAATTCCGGGATCACGCACATTTTTCGGGAAAAAAATTCCGTGAAATTGTACGCTAATTCTTGGCATAAAAGACTTTTTGGACTGGATTCTGAAAATGTTGACAAAAGTGAGAAATTCGCTTCAAAGAAAATAATTTTTTTTTTAAAATGAATTTGAAATATTTTGAAGGAAGTGCACTGTTGCCAATTTGACGGTTTTACCGCGATTCTAGCGGTTTTTACGTGTCAATCGGGGTAAAATTTCCGTTTTAGCGGTTTTTTAATATCACTAGTAAATACAATTTTGTTCTAGGCATTTGAAAATTACAATTTGTACCTCAAAATAAGAGATTTAAAATATTTATTTTCAAAGTAATAAGTGATAAGAAAAAATTGTTTTAGTGGAAATTAAATTTGTTTCCACTATAAAAAAATTTACAACGTTTTAAGCAATTTTATGTATTTTCTTATTAAGAAGTTAAATTGAAATTATTTCGAGCGAAATATTTGTCAAGCCCAAAAAAAAAACTAGACGTGATAGAAAAAAAACTGAGAACGCACTTGAATTTATTTAAAACAATTTTTACGGCAGAACAGTGTTATCTATCAACTTTTATCGATCAAAATATAATTTATAGTCAAAGGTTAAGTTAAATTAAAAATATTTTTTATTATCCCTCGGATAAAACTTCCCCACGGTTGTCAAACCTTTTGCCAAACAACGTACTGTAATTCGGGAATTCAAGAAAGCGCAATTTTACGCCTTTGCATGGGTTTATATAAGTTTGTTGTTTAGTATAAGCAAGCTTGCAACTAGATACGCCAAAATTCTTCTATATTTTTATTTTAGTTAACAGATACAAACTAATTTCTAGTTTTCCTAAAAAAAGTGAAAAATAATTTGTATAAATCTAAGCGAAGTCTTCGGAGCGAAACAAAAATTATCTATTCGTTTGTTTGGATTGTAAACAGTTATCAAGCATGAATGTTTAAAATAATGGCAAGCAAAAACTTTTAAAAATTATAAGCGTTATTAAGCAGTAGTGGCCATGTTATCAAGGACTACAAGGGACTTTACTATCAAGGGTGAAAACCGCTATTGTCAATCAGTAAGTATGTCAGATCAATTGGAAATGCATAAAATTATAGCTAGTTTTTTTAAAAATCTTAAAAAAATTTTAATTGTTATTTTTTTGTGAATATTAAAAAATAAGATTTTTTTCTATTTGTAATTTTATTTTATTCAGTATTTTTCAATCATTTTTCAAAAATATTTCTACGCGGTTTGTGTTAGCAATGTTTTTCTTAAAACACATTTGAATAGTTATTAAATTTTTCTACCAGTCAATTTAGGCAATGACACATAGATGTCACCCCAATTTGACACTCGCTAGTCAATCTTTTTAGTTTTTGCTCTTATCATATTCATCAATTCAGTTCGCGGTTTTATTTAGTGCAATCAAGAAGTCGTTTCGTGTTTTATTAAAAATTTATATTTTAAGCTCAAATTTAATAAGGTTTTTGTTACTTAATATAAATAAATTTGTTAAAAGCGTAAAATTTAAAGTGTTAGAATGAAAAGTGTTAAGTTTTTTTTGCAAAAAGTATAGAAATTTATGTGAAATTAGTGTAAATAATTAAAATTATCATAAAATTCGTTCCAATTGTATCAAATTAAAGAAGAATAAAAAAAATTGTGAGCCATTTTCGTTTTTTAGCTTTTGTTGTTGTTTTGCCAAAAATAGTGTTTGTGTTTTTGTAAAAGGGAAGCAAGTTAGTTGCAATTATTGAGAAAACAATACAAAAGTAAGAGTAAATTTGAACAAGTGTATGTGTTTGTGTGTTTTGTTGCTGCATTAAAAGTTCATTTTGCTGTTGTTGTATACTAGTGTCAGTCCAGTAGTGTTAAAGGTAAGAATTTGTTTTTATTATTAAATATATCAACATGATGACTTATGTACTTATCAACATTTCTCACTATTAATTAGAAACTATTTATGTTGCCGGTACATATACATAAGTATGAATAAAAACTTAAATGTACTTAAATTGCACATTTTAACAGTTGTTTTAGGATTTGACTAGAATTTCATTACTTAGTAATAAGATATTTTTAGATAACAAATTAAAAAAATAATCATTGCTTATTATTTATAATTGCTAAAATTAATAAAAAAGGGAAATAAACTAAAGTATTTCTGATAAATAGGTACCTATAAGAAAATTCTTTTGTTAAGGAAATTTAAAACACTAGTAATATTTTTTTTATTAAAAGCAAAAGAAAATACCTGCCTACACCTTTTAATTAAAAAGGGAAATAAGCTACATCATTGCTAACTAGTTAGTTAATTATGATAATATAAAAAAAACTACTAAAAATTTTTTAATTAAAAGCGTAAGCAAATATGGGCAATTCGAGCGAAAAGTTTACTTTTAGTAACGAAACGCCAGAAGTATTTTAAATCGTTTCTCAAAAAATGTTATAGGTACCTACGTTTAGTCAATTTTTTATATTTTGGTGTAAAGCGTAACTAGCTCTACATTTAGTAAAAAAGGGATAACGATTGAACAACATGGTCCGAAAATACAACCTTATTTGCAATCTGGCGTTACATTAAAAAAAGTAGACTTTTCGCTGAAAATTCCCATATTTACCTTAAAACGAGGAAAGATTTATAAATTTTATAGCTTGAAAATTAAATCTGTTTTGGTCCAAAGTTTACTAAAAAAGGTTGTATACAAAACATCTTGCTCAATTCGCAGTCTTATTCAGTTTTGTAATGCAAGTCAAAATCCACTTCCGTTTTTTTAACGTCACGCCAGCGCAGATTTTTGCTTATACATATCTTATATATATTATTTGTATATATAAAAACCCTTATTACAAATTTAACTTCTTCATTTAATTTTTTTACATTTTGTGCTACAAATATCACGAAACGTCAAAATGGAAATGCCCATATGTAATAGGTATATTGCCAGTTATAAACCAACCAACAAAAAATATTATTCAATATAAAGTCTTTTAAAGGTTTTTGTGTGTTAAACAGATTTTCGTAAGTAAGTCTTATAATTTTTAGAACATACATAGGTATTTCATTTCGATAAAAGTAATTTTATTATTACCTGATTAAGTTCCAGCATACGTTCCTTTAGAAATGGCCTTCTTTTATCCCTTCTCTCCTAAAAGCTCAAGACTTGACGAGTCAAACTTGACGTGTGTGAACCGGCACTAATTTACAAGGAGTCTTTTTGTCTCAAATATTGTCTCTGTTTCTTTACTTTTTGGGTACAGTTCGTGAAAATGAGAGTAAGAAAAAATTTCTCTCATAAATACACTGTTGCCAATTTGACAGTTTTACCGCGATTCCAGCGGTTTTTGCGTGTTCATCGGGGTAAAATTTTCATTTTGGCGGTAAGCGGGAAATCTAGCGGTTTTTCTAATATCATTAGAAAATCAATTTTTGTTCTAGGCATTTGCAAATTACTATTTTTATCTTAAAATAAGAGATTTAAAATATTTGTTTTCAACTAAAGTAATAAGGTGATAACAAAAAATAGTTTTTTGAGGAAATTAAATTTGTTTCCGCAACAAAAAATTTTACAACGTTTTAAACAGATTTTATAAATTTTCTTGTTAGGAAGTTAAATTGAAATGTATTGACATAACCACCTTATTTCGAGCGAAATATTTGTCCAGCCAAAAAAAAAAAACTAGACGTGATAGAAAAAAAAACTGAGAACGGACTTGAATTTATTTAAAACAATTTGTGTTATCAACTTTTATCGATCAAAATATAATCTGTAGTCAAAGTTAAAGTTAAAAAGGTGTTGTCTACAGCAAATCAATGTTTATATTAAAGAACTTAAGCAACCAAAAATTAGAAGTATTTTTTATTATCCCTTGGATAAAACTTCCACAAATGTAAGTATATATCAAATATAAAATAGTGTAACATTTCAAATCGATTGTCTTGCATTTACTTCCTTCTTTCTTTTAGCAATTTTTTTAATCTTGGTCTACGGTCTAAATGTTTAGCATCATTACCAAAAGTATATTAAGTGCACTTAACTCTAATGTCTGGATAGATTTCAAGCAATACAAATCCCAGAATATTATATGAATATCCACATTTTGTACGTTCGCGGGACTAAAAGAGTCAGTGAAGCCCAATATCTAGACTTGTGTAAACATTTCACATAATATTTAGATTTTAGCGATATTTTTAAAACATTTTAAGCTAAATAAAAAATTTAGCGATTTTTAGCGATTTTTGAAGTGCGATTTGACGGGAAGTCTTCAAAAAAGTTGGCAACAATGAGGAAGTGCTGGAAAAGTGAAAGTCTCTAGTGATTTAATTATACTCTTTTGGCCATAAGGGCAACATCCGTAGAAAGTGAACGTGTTTCTCATCGATAGGACTCTTTTTAAATAAAATTATAAAAAAAATTTATGTTTTATGTCAACATTTTGTATTGGGGGGTGGAATTCTGGGTATTTCGCGGGATGTTGAAAAAGCAATCCCGCTTTCACGGGAAATGAAAAAGTCCGGGAAATGAAAAACTCTTCTACTTACCTTAGTACATATGAAGTTCATATTATGAGCATACATTTGCTGCAACGTCGCGTCGTCATAACTCAAAAAATTTAATTTTAGCGGTAGTGGTGCAAAATATTTCGCTATGTTTTTTTTTATTTTGTGTAAAATATTCATATTTTTATCTTTTATACTTTATACTTTCCCCGTTTGAAGGGAATGTGTCGTTACTTTTTCTAAGTGGTGCAAGTAATTTAAAAACTTTAAGCACGTTTATTTCGAAACGTATTTTTTGAGTTTTGACGATATTGCATCTAATGAGTGATATATTGTTTTTATATTTATACTTACACGCAAAGAAATAACATGGTTTTGGTGAACATATTATGATAAGATTCATGATTGTAGTCCTAGTGTGTCAAAAAACGGGTTTGGACTTAAGAGTGGATTCTGGTACCTAAAAGGGTGTAGAGCAAGATGAAATGAGTTTTTCTCAAAACTTCATTTTTTTCGTAGAAGGTCACATTCATACATATGTACTTTCATTTACATATGAACTTATGTGCAAAAATAAAATATAAATGTATTTTTCCATTAAAGTAGGTTTTTAAAAAATTTTCCCAAAAAAAACATGTCCATATAAAATAAAACAGCTGCCCAGACTCAATGACTCCAAATAGCTTTATTTTAATATTTTATTTACTAATGCAAACACATATGTATATTCATGTTTTCATAACACTTACTACCAATTTCACGATGTCGAAAGAATACTTTCTTTTGCACAAATACATTTGAAACAAAAACAAAATTTTGCGAATTTTTTTGTTTTACATGTACCCAGCGGTAAAAAGAAGGAGTACGGATGCCTTACAGAAGGCCTCTGTAATCCTTCTTTTGGAAGTAAAAGTCCTGCTCGCTCCATTTTATACTCATATCTTAGGAAGGCCTTCCGCTCTCGCTTCTTTCGCAATTACATAAGAATGGTAACTGGATAAAAATTCACTTAAAGATTCTCATTCACTCAGGACCTTGAATGTTAAATTTCATGTTTCTAGGTCCAATATTAACGGTAATTATAAAAGTACGCGTGTAAGAACGCAAAAGTACCAACATAATCCCTCTTACAAATGTTCATTCACTCAGGACATTGCATGTTAAATTTCATGGTTCTTGGTCCAAAACTAACGGAAATTCAAAAAGTACCAGTTTAAGATCAAAAAAGTACCAAAAAGTTCCCTCATAGAGCCTTATATACTTAGGACATGGCATGCTGAATTTTATGTTTCTAGGTCAAATTCTAACGGAAATTCAAAAAGTACCAGTTAAAGATCAAAAAAGTACCAAAAAGTTCGCTCATAAAGCCTTATGAACTCAGGCCATTGCATATTGAATTTTATGTTTCTGTGTCCAATATTTTTTTTTTCATTATTTTTTTATTGAATCTTTATATACGTATATTTAATATGAACTAACAATAATTAATCAAATCATATTCTAATACATTATCTACCTGTTCAACGATTTTGAATGTAAACGTTCGTATAGAATTTTACATTAAAAAATATTACTAAAACTCAGTGTTTTTCATATAAATTTTCTATGCGAACGTTAACGTTCGAAATCGTCGAACAGGCAGTAAAGATGTAAGTATGTCCAGCCAGTGCCAGACAAAATATCGTAATAACGGTTTATGTTGACATATGTAGGTGTATCTTTCTTCTGATTGGGTGAGTGCTGCAGTGTCTCTTCTTAAGCGAGTGTGGTCGCCGGGATTTAAAATATTCCGAGCTAGTGGATTTGGGTGTTGTTCAAGCTTTTTTAAATATTTTACTGCATATTTTCATATTTTGTAATCATACAGGGGTGTTCTAGAAATCGAAAACACAAAACGCAAAAATTTAGAAGTTGTTTTTAATACACTTTTAATCAAATTTTTATAATTTTTGTTCTAAAATTATGTTACATAGAGAAATATTTGTATAATACTCGTCATAAAATTCTTTTATTACAAAAATTTCATTAAAAAAACACGTTTCAAATTCTTGCGTTTTGCGTTTTCGATTTTGAGAACACCCCTGATAGTTTTTACTAATGGCACATTGAGATCCTTATGAATGTTTGAGTTTTTAATATATGTATCAGGTAGCGGCTGTGATTATCCGAAGAAGTTTATTTCGGTGCCTTTGAATTTTTTCGATGTTAGAGGCCGCCGCAGTGCCCCATAGTTGAATACCGTAGCACCAGATTGGCTTTAAGATAAAGTCGTAAAGTAGGAGCTTGCAATCGAGGCTAAGGACAGAATTTCTTCCAATAAGCCAATGATTTTTAATTGCTTTTAGTTTCATTTGAGTTAATTTTGCCTCTATATGGCATTTCCACGTTAATCGCAGATCATGCGAATGTTGAGGAATTGTTTGATAATGCATAATACCCGGCGCAAGGTAAATGCTATATGTACGCATTTTTGCTCATTTACCATTATCCTCCATTGTCTAAGCCATATTTCTAGTTGAAATATATGATCCTGTAAGTAACGAGATGCTTCATAACGGTTTTCGTGGACGCTTAGAAAAGCTGTATCGTCTGCAAATGTTGAAGTTTGGGTGTAGATGTTTGTTGGCATGTTCGAAGTATAAATTAAGTATAATAGAGGGCCCAGGACGCTGCCTTGTGGGAATCCAGCGCCGATTGGCTGAGGTGAACTTAAGAAATTTCCTTCTTTAATAATAAATTGACGGCCGCTTTCTGATAGCTTGTGTGTGTTTTCTGGTAAATTTTGCTTTAATTTATGTAATAAACCCTCATGCCAGACTTTATCAAAAGCTTGAGAAACATCGATGAAGAGAGCGAAACAATATTTTCTTTCTTCAAAGGCTTTTCTTATGGCGTTGTTCAATTGTGCTATGTTCTCTTCTAAAGCCGAATTGGCGGTTAGGAATACATCTATTTTCATTTAAAATTGGGGTAAATTTTGACACTAACAGCTGCTCAAACAGCTTGTGTGATCCTTTCCTGGTTTAGGTATCATGGTAACTAAGGAAACCTTCCACTTTTGAGGATAGTATTCAAGGCGTAAAATAGCATTAAAAATAAAAAGAATAATTTTCCTTGCTATGCTGGGTAGTTCCAAAAGCATTTTGTTGCATTTTGATCTTATCAAACCCAGGGGCTGATCTTATCAAACAGGTGGTAACTCGACCGCAATATCGTTAGATATATTTGGGGAAAAAACGTTTTTCAAATGATTAACAAACAGATTTCCTTTTTCAATATCATTTCTTGCTCATCTTCCATTCAAGTTTCTTAATGGTGGTTTAGAGACGACTGGCCTTTTTAGATTTCTAGCTGCAGTAACTTTCTTAGCCTTTTCGTACACTCTTTTAGTAAGTTCTTAAGTTGAGGGGATCTGTGCAATTGCCACTCTCTTCGAGCTCTTTTTTTTCACACAAGAGACGCTCGACATCTGTGGAATATATTTTAATATTTTTTGTTTTTTTTTTAGGGCAGTACTGGAATGTTGAACAGCTAGTTTCAGAAAACTGCCAAAATTAACAATAGAGCGATCTACATTCTCCAGTGTACTAAGCGGAATATTTTCTGTGCAATGTGTACTGAGATATTTTTGATATTTTAAACAATTAATTTGTGTAGCTGACGTCGCTAAGTAATCAGTCGGAGATACAATTCTATTTGGGTTCATTATAGTAACAATTATAGGTGTGTGGTTTAAGGAAGCTTCAACATGAATCGTTTCTATGGGGATGTTTTTAACCAAGCCGAAATCGATGGGGTTTAACATTAGCAAAAGTTTAAACAAACTACAAGTTGTGGAACAAAAAAGCTAAGGAATGAAACTTAATTTCCCGTATTTTCCCTTTTTGGGCCTTTTTTTTATCCTCAATGAAGGATACATTTTACCTTAGCTTTCCTTTGGAAAGCAATGAGGTATATTGTATGTACAGAAAAATTTACAATTATTAGACACCAGCAGAATGTAATGCATTTTCTGGCATACAATATACCTCATTGCTTTCCAAAGGAAAGCTAAGGTAAAATGTAACAAGAAAATACAATATAATAGTCTGGTAGTGTATAAAGTCATTTCTAAAAATTGAAGGAATAGGACTATTACAAAAAAGCTTTATAAAATACATAACTGAAATTTAGCTCATGAAATAAATTCGAAAAATTAAAAAATGTTGAATATAAAATAAAGTAACCTTCGGAAGGAAATAATTCCCGGTTTCCATATGTATGTAAGTAAAATAAATTAATAAAAAAGTTAGAAATTTTTGTTTTTACAGTTTTTTTCTTTTATGGAGTTTTTCGTATAATTGAAAAAAAAACACCAACAACTAAAATTAACGTTTAATAAAATAACAACATAAAACCAATAAAAATAATATTTAATAAAGAAAAATTAAAGCTAAACACACAATTGAATATTTATTTTCTTAATGTTAATTTAACATTTCGCGCTTTAATATCAATTATTTTATGTGTAAAACTTCATAACTTTATTAATCCGGTCTATAAAAAGTCCCTCGTAATTTTGTAATAAATGCCTACTCAAGCAATAATTCATCAAAAATCACTCTAAACTACGTTCTTTCGCTTTCCTTTTTTAAAGGACGAACTTATAAGGATTTTCTTTTTTACAACTTTTTTTTTGTTGTCAAAAGTACTGTAAAGCCATTTTCTTTTCATACACTTCTGACGTCAGTGGACACAATAAGTAATAACATGTACATAAGTATATACAAACAAACATATTTATGTAAGAATGTACACATGTCTGTAGTTGTTGAAAATAAGGATGTCTAAAACAAAACAAAGAAAATTCCTATACACGGAACATTTAAAAGAGTCATTAACGTAAACGAGTATAAAAAGTAAAAGTATTAAGGAATAAAATAAAAATACAGCTACCAGCAAGTTAACGGTAAATAAGAAGATTGCGAAGGCGTAGTATGAGATGGTTTTAAAAGAAAATAGCGGTATATAAATAAAAACCACAATGCGTACATATTCATATGCTCACGAAGTCTCCTGCATACGTCATCTTTATTGCTCTCTCATGCTTTTCCCTTTACACCAGGTCTACACTAAAGATAAATATTTTTATTGCTCAGCTTATGTAAAAGGCATGGGAAAACGTATTTATGTTAACTCATAATTTAAAAAAAATCGACGAAGAAGGTGCAGTGTAAAAATTGGCGCTGCCTTGCAAAAATTAATTTTATTAATGTAAAATCTTTCTTATTCGACTTTATTATTTAAATGTATGTAGGTATATTAATTTGTTTAAGCTTGAGGTCTTTTTTTATATAAAAATATTAATTTTATTAGTTTTTTTTGTTAAAGTAAAATTAATATTTTTATATAAAACAACTCAAACTTAAACAAATTAATATACCCAAGGCCCATCTATCAGGTCTGCTTACTTGTACAAAAACAAAATACGATTCTTTTTAGTTGTCAAAAATTTACTACCACATATACATACAAAGCAAAAGGAAAAAACGTGTATGTGTGGCATACCATAAACGTATACATGCACATGTAAGCAAAATGTAAAAAATTTTGACAACTAAAAAGAACATAAACAATGATCATCAGGCTTCTTGCGCAGACCTTTTCAATGGGCCTTGAATATACCTAAATTGAAATAATAAACCACGACTACCTCTAATTTTTTCCAAAAATCCCAAAAATAAATAAAATAACAACAATTTTATTTATTTTTTCTGTATATCTGGAGAACGGCAAGAGCCAAAGTTTCCAAATTAGGTACACAGATTTACGTTATCAATACACAGGATCCCACAAAATGTGGGTGGGATCGGAGAAGTGGGCGTGGTACCTCCCGTACAAAAAATATCAAAAATTGTATAAAAACCTGATTTTTTTGGACTGTCATATGACCTATGGTTACGTATCACAAGATCGTAAATCTTAAATAGAAAATATTTTCCGAAATTTTCGGAAAAATCCGTTCAGATACGAAAAAGTTATGGCAAAAATAAAATTTTTTTTTTTAAATACCCATTTTCGGGAACCAAAGATCTTTCCGAGTCCAAGTTTTATAACCAAGTAAATGGTAAATTTCTTCTTAAACACTTCGGTATATAAATCTTTCAAATCGGTTAAAAAATCGCTGAGTTATAATCAAAATACTGAAATCCCAAAATTACTCTATTTATACCCTTCACCACAGGTGGAAAAGGGTATATATATACATACATATACGTTTGTCATTCCGTTTGCAATTTCTACAATATTAATCTTAGACCCTATAAAGTATGTATATACATATATTCTGGGTCCTTATGAGAAGAGATGTTGGTTTAACGATGTGATTTGAATTAAAGTGTTCATTTTACACTCAAAATTTTAAATCAATTTATTGGGTTCATGGCTATATGTTCAAAGTTTTATACCTTTGTAGTTGCCTACAGCTACTCAAACCATACATACATACATAAGTGGGACACATAGAAAACGACTTATGAATTTTGCTGTGTTTGGAATACAAAATTAAAGAATTAAAGCCGTAGTTTAATTTAAGAATTTTCATGAATTAAATAATCCCAACTTAATTCAGACCTATGTACATAAAATAAAAAACATAAAGTATGTAAACTAATTATGTAGTTTTATGAGGTGTCCCACTTATGGTGTGAGGCGCTGTATGTAGATTAACTATTTTACAGAATTTTGTACATGGATGTATGTATGTATGTATGTAAGTACGTATCTATTTTAAAATAGTGTACGGCACTTGACTATTCTTTCTTTACTGTTGTTATTTACAATTATAGCAACTATAGTATTTATAGCAAAAAAAAGGAAAATACAATTTTTTTTTTTTTTTTAACTAAAAACATCTGATTTTTTTTGTTATTTCTTGTTTAGTAAAGAAATGAAAAAATATTTTTCTCTCTATTAAAGAAAATCTCACCATTTTGGCTTATTCCAAAGCCATTTATAAACACCCTCTCTTTCTGTCTATTTTGCATAAGCTCTCCTGCAGGGTTACCGTTGGGATTTTGAAAATTGTTAAAGTGGCCAAAAGGTCCTTTTATACAGGCCTGTTCTGAAAGTCACTTTAAATCAAATCACGTGATTTCAAATCACATGTGCCTACTAAAATCACACGTGTGATAATTTAGCGTCCCGTTTTTCAAAACCACTTGATTTGAAATCACGTGATTTTCCGAACAGGCTCGATAAGAATAAAATTGAACAAAAAAGCCGTTTAACAAAATAAAAGTAGTAAACTTTTTTAAAAAACGTAACAAACATAAAACAAATCAAAAAAAAAAGTAGCGTTGTTAAAATTTGATGATTAAGATGACAGTTGATAAATAAAAAAAACACAACAAACTATTTTATATGTCTTAAAAGCTTTAAAAATGGATATTTTAAACATATTAATGATGATGGCTTATTTAAAGCCGCGTTTAAAACCAAGTGTGAACATAGCATTATACTTTATCAATATCAATCTATCAAAAAATATGTAAAACGATATTGCCAAACGAGGAATAATTGATTGATTGTTTTATTAATTTTATGACTACGATGCCAAACAAGAGCGCTGCACTCCATTTTGACAATTTTTATTAATAAAGCGGAAAACGTCGCAACAAAATTAAAAAGGTGGCAAAATTAGATGAAATTAAAAAGCCGTACAAAAAGTCGCAGACCGTAGAAAAGGGACAAAGTCGTCGAGCGGTAACCCTGCTCTCCTGTTAAGTTTACAAGTGCGTGTGTGTGTTTTTGTGTTTTGTTTTTGTTGTGTTTGCCTTTCAATAACATCAATGGGGGTGATTTCTTTGTCGTTATTATTGTTTTTCTAACGGTATTTTGTCAATATCAACAACATGTTCTATTGACGTTGTTGCTGTTATTTTGGTGGATAGTGTTACTTTGATTGTTTTTCTTATTTAGGGCTTGCTCTTTTAATTTCTTTTTTTATTTTTGCAGTTGTTGCTATTAAGTGTTGAATGCTGTCTTTTGTTTTTATTTAAAGTTTTTTTTTGCTTAATGCTTGTTATTGTTGTTTATATGCTTGCTGCTGGTTGTTTTTGTTGTAAACAAAAATTAGCAAAACAAAAACATAACAAGTGCGCAAAATCCCCTCTTTCTTTTTGATGATTATTACTCATTCATTTTTTTGATTTTCTTTTCTTTGTAGATATGTAGGTAGTTGTCTTGTTGTTAATTTTTTTTGTTCTTTGAGGTGAAATTTAATTTAGAAGAGGATGAAAAAGTGATGAATTTTTTGTGATTTTTGTTGAATTAAATGCAGTTTTGAGTCGTGCGCTGTTATGTTCGGTTATAAAACGGTAAAAAATAAAATTTTAAGCGAATTTTGTGGAAAAGTTGTAATGAAATTCTTTGAAAGTTAAAAAAAAAAAAATTGATAAGAAATTGCTAAGATAGTAAATAAAAGAAAGAAAAATTAAAAAAAAGTTGGAAACAAATTTTCATAAATTAAAAAAATTTAAAGAAATTAAAACAGTGTTGTGCTATTTCAAGGAATGTACCTACCTACTTCACAAACAAGGTGAATTTACTAAGAAAGAATAATAATTTATATATGTATGTATGTACATATGTAGGTAGGAAAATTATTTGAAGCTTTCTTTGAATAAAGAAAACTTACAAATTTTAAGAAAAAAAAGGAACAAAAATTTTTACCTATACATTTTAGTTGAGTTATAATTTAATTCTTTCCACTTTTCCAAAAAAAATTGACGTATTTTAAAAATTAACAAAAGAAGAACATGTAAATGAAGAAATCACGTGCTAAGATTTTTCAGCTTAATTTAAAATCCAAAAAGTTAAAAAGAAAATCTAAAGATGTTCTGGAAATAAAACTTATTCTTTTATTTTATATGTATTAAATTTTCCCTATTGTTTTAAAATCCTTAAACTTTTTACAATTAGATTAAAGTTTTCCAACTTCTTTAAACATTTTCAACCACTTTTCTTGCGACTTGTCTAAAAACCAATTTCCTGCGGCCATTATTGTTTTTTTTTTTTTTTTTTTGACATTACCGTACTATTATTGTTGTTGTTTTTTAACAGTTCTTCTCCACTATACAAAAAGTCCCATGTGCTATGTTTATGAAAAATATGTGAATTTTTAGTTTTTTTTTTGTTCGAACAAATAACATGTTTACTTGTGTGATGTCATTTCAGGTTCCATTTTGAATTATCCAGTTTTCAAGCTAGAAAAAAACCCATTTGTTTGTGGTTAAATGTGTGCAAGTGAGAGTTTTTTGTAAATTTTGTTGCATACTTATGAGCTTATTGTTATGCCGTCAATGTCCTCTTAAACAGGGGTATGAGTTATTTTTTTTGTTCTACTTTAACAACAACTGTAGTTTTCTAGACTCTGATTATGGCAGAAATGCATGTCTAATAAGCATTGATAATTATGTAAAAACAAAGAAAAAAAAAACTAGATAAACGTGAAAAACCCAGCCAAAACGAAAGCAAATAAAAATTTGTGGTATATTTTAAGGAAGGTTTTAAGAAAAGGATTAAAAATACAAAAATAAAGTTACATAAAAACTTTTTAAGATTTCTCAATACTACTTGCTTGACAAGGAAAACAAGTTTCAAAAAATATTGATTAACAATTAAAGTTTAATTGAAGTTTAATCTCTAAAAAAAGTTGTTTTTTTTCAAAAGCAGTTAGACATTTCTATAGAAAATTTTATGACCAATCAATCTTAACAAAGCAATCTTTAGACCATTTTGTTTGCCACAATTTCCAATATGTAAAATGGTCATAGAAAATTTGCCTAAACAAAGTAGGTATCTAAAGAAAGTTTCCCAGCCATGCAAGCTTTGTTTTTTTTAAAAAGGGGCAAGCTCAAGAAAGCTAAGTTTCTAAGGAAAATTTGCTTGCCAAGCAAGTTTAAATTTCAAGAATTACCCTAATTTCTAAAGAAACTCTGAGAACGACGTGGACTTCTTTTATCTGCTTTTGTCTTTACCTATACACACATATGTGTTTTTTTATGATTCCTTCTTGTATTATTCTGAATTAAAGCAAATTACATTTCAAAGGCAAATTAGGAATATAATAATGCATGTTTCAAAAGGAATTATGACATTATTTTCCTTTTAAAGTCACATACATGTTTTATTATGTTATTTCTTTTGTTAACTTGCCTTTGTTTATTATAAAATTGTTGCACAAAACAATTTAAATTATTATGAATTACCATAACTTGAAGTTTCATACTTACATAAGTGAGATTAATAGAATTTTGAAAACCAAGAAAAATAAAACAACATATGTAATAGTAGAAAAGAATTTTTTTAAATTTAGTAAAAACTTTGCTTTAATTTTCCTTAAAAAAAAAATTGGTACAAAAAAGGGGTACTTTCTCCAAACTGTAAAATTACTTCACTTTTCTTCAATCTTTAAATCATTTTGATTTATATGTCCCACGCGGCTGCTGCTGATGACACATTGTAAAAGTTTTCAATCGAATAAAAATGTTTTTTCTTGCCTTTATTCCCCATAATTTTTTTTTTGTATCGTTACAAATACTTATACACTTGACTAAAACTTTATTTAACTTCCTTTTATTTGTTGTATAACAGCCCAGTTGGCCACGTCTTTAAGACATTCTCGAAGACGGATACACGATTGTATTAATTCTTGCACGACATGTAAGGGAAAGCAAGAACAAATCGTCACCGACATTTTCGAACATGTGTCGCGAAAATCGTGCACGACACAAAGAAAGACAATGTCGCCTACTTTGTCGTCAACGACTACGACAAAAATTATTATATGGTTATCTATTTCAGACAGTTTTTTAGTTAAGTTGGAATTTTAATTTCTGTTACATGATATAAAACACTTTTAAGCAATCCTAAAGTTGACAGTGAATTGTGTATTAACTTTACTGCTTATTGCTAATTCGTAAATCGTATGTATGTAGGCATTTAAATCAATAATTACAAAAAGAATGTAAGAATTTTAAGAAAACCCAGCTAGTGATTGAAAAGCATTCAAGAAAACTTTGTCGTCAATAGCTTTTATAGAAGAAAACTAATAAGACGCAAACTGTCCCAAATAAAGTTTAATAGAGGACAACTTATAAGACAATGTCGCTCATACTGCCCCACATAAAGCTAAGTAGAAAACAACTTATAAGACAACGTCGCTCATACATAGACTTTTATAGAAGATAACTTATAAGACAATGTCGCTCAAACTGCCGTGCACGACGATTTCCTATAAATTATCTTCTAGAAAATCTAAACGACAGGGGACAAGTCGTGCATACATCATTGACGACAATGTCGTCAACGGTAATTTGGCCAACTGGGAGACTACCAGAGCAAGTAGGAGCAGTAAGAGAGTATGTGAGTGTCTGTAACACACTTCAATACATCCATCAATATGCATGAAAATCAAAGTCGCCATTTTTTTGGAAAATGGTGAGTTTCGCTTGAAAAATGTTACTAAAATATGAAAACAAACAAACAAAATTGCAAAATAAATATAAAAATAAACAAGTAAGAGTGCTATATTCGGCTCTGCCGGATTTTACATACAAAAGTGCGAAAAGAACAGAATGTTTTATAAATACCGTTATTTCTATATACATAAATAAATCTAATTTGAGCCACGCTCACTTCCCGCCAATCGCGCCAACATTATGTCGGAAGTTGTGTATTGACAACCCAGATGCTTGTAGCTAATTTAGATACTTTGGCTCTTACCGTTCTTCAATAATACTGAAATTTTTAAAATGTCTTTGTACGGGAGGTGCCACGCCCACTTTTCCAATTGCGCTCATGTTTAGAGAGGTTGTGTATCAATAACCCAGCTATCTGTACTAAATTTGGAGAATTTTTTTCTTACCATTCTTTATATATAAAAAAATACTATTATGTGCTACGCCCAGTTCTCCAATCCCGCCCACATTTTATCGGCTGTGGTGTGTTGATAACCAAGATGCTTGTATCATATTTAGAAACTCCTGGTCTTGCCAATGTATGTTATATAAAGGCTGGTCCATCCAAAACGCAAAATGTTAATTGTTAATAAAACAAAAAGTTTTCAGTGAATTATCTTAATATTTTTTATTATTATAAAAGGATCTATGACAATTATGTGTGAAACGAAATATCGGCCAAATGCTCGCCACGTCTTCGGTGGCATACCACTATCCGATGGTCCATATTTTCAATAACTGAGACATAATTGAGGTCAAATATCGTAAATGTGCAAAATGATCTCATCCTTTAGCTATTAAATTGTTCCTGGCTTATTGACGTACACTTTTTCTTTAAAATATCACCAAGGAAATAAGTCCAACGGTTGTTAGAATAAATTTCTATTTAAATTTTCTTGCTTGTCGAGCTTAGTTTCACACTGTGTGGCATTTACCAGCAATTTAAAACTCTATCAGCACGATAAATTTCTTTAGAAATTTTTCTAGCTTGTCAAACTTAAATTCAATTAAAATTTAGCTTGCTTGTCAAACTTACATTCTATTGGAATTTTGCTTGCTTATAAAATTTAAAATTTCTTTTGCAGTTTTTCCTGCTCGTTAAACCTTATCTCTATAGAAATTTTCCGGCCTTTTTGAACAAAATTTTTATAGAAATTTTGCTGGCATGTCAAGTTGAGTTTTTACGGAAATTTTGCAAGCTTTTCAGAAATATAGATTGTTTGTTAAGCAACTTGTCTACAGAACATTATCTTGCTAGACATAAATTTAAGCTTGATTGGTAAGCAAATTTTTTTATAGAAATTATGCTGGCTTGTCAATAATACTCTTCACTGACTTCTCGAGGTTAACAATACACACATTTTTCATGTTTGTCAGAAGTAGAGATTGATTGTTAAGCAACTTGTCTTTAAAACACCAACTTGCTTGACAAAAATTTAAGCTTGATTGATAAGAAAATTTTTAATAGACATTATGCTGGCTTGTCAAGCTTAGATAATATATATTAACTTTTCGCAAGTGTAATTATACAGAAATTTTGCTTGCTTGCTTGCTTTGTCGGTTTTTCTGTACGAATTTTCCTTGTTTGTAAATATTAACTAAATATTAACGAATTAAATTTTGTTGCTTGTCAACTTTAGTTTTAACAGACTTTTTGCTTGCTCATTAAGATCCACTTCTAAAGCAATTTTGAGTGCTTGTCAAATTTAATTTTTATTAGAATTTTGCTTGCTTATCAATTATTATTTCTTTTGAATATTATTTCTTTGAAATCAATACAAAATTTTGCTTGCTTGTCAAGTTAAATATTAATTAAAATTTTGCTTGCTCGCTTGTCATGTCCTCATATTATAGAAATACTCAAGGCGAATTTATACCAGGTGATCTTATCTTGCTACAAAAGCAACAGCTGATTACTAACCTTGTGTCAAAATGATATACCGTTCATGTGGTTCTGGGGAATATTTGCTACATATTATAAGTTTCGCTTAAAATTATGATATTAGAAATTTTTTAAATCATGTAATTTCAAAACAAACAATTTAAAAGTAAAAAGAAAATGAAATATTTGTTTAAATTGTTCACTACAGTGTTGTATTATTTTTGGCACAACGTTAAAATACTTTACAGTGTTGTAAACGTTTTCAAAATAAGACCACCTTATATGAATTCGCCTTGGAAATACTGCTTGTTTGTTGAATCTAATTTCTATTGAAGTTTTGCTTGTCAGGCTAAATTTTAATTAAAAAAATATTGCTTGCTTGTTGAACCTCTTATTAATAAAAATTTTGCTGGCCTATCAAACTTTATTTTTATACACAATTTGTCAGCTTGCCAATCCTAATTTCTTAAGAAATGTTAATGAGTTTTGAAGCCTAATTTCTTTAGAAATTTCACTTGATTGTCAAGCCTAATATGTGCAGAAATTTTGTTAGATTTAAGAGAATAATTTATTTTGCATGCTTGTCGAACTTAATTTCCTTAAAAAATTTTGCCTGCTTAATTTGTATAAAAATTTTTGGTGGTCTTTCAAGCAGAATTTCTAAAAAAAACTTCTGGTTTTTAAAGTAAAACATCTTTTTAAGTATGACAAGCTTGTCAAGCAATTTGTTTTTACATATTTAGAAAATCCTCGAAAGTATGCCTGTGCTTACTTTCTTATAGGTAATTGTTGGTTGGATGGAAGAGTGAGTAGAATTTCATTTTGTACGGGTTTTTTTCATGTGGTTGTGTATTTATTTTTGAAGTAGTATTCATCCTGCCTTAAGACTCAATAAAACGTTCGGTGTCATGGCCCTTCGGCAGGTTTGTTATTGTTTTGTTTTTGTTTTTGGTAATAAAGTTACGAGTGTATTTGGAATTAAATGTGTGTGTGTTTTTTTCTTGTAGCAGATTTGAAGTTGGTTAAAAATTGTATTTTTATTGATTTTTTCTTCTATGTTGATTCATTATACGCAAAATAAAAATTTAAGTGATACAGTTTCGTGAATATGTATGTGAATTGTTGTTGTTTTGAATTCGTTTCGATATTTTGTCTATTCTATAAAATTTGGTTTCGTTTTTTTCTATTGGTATGTATTTATCTAATATTGTATGTGTGTACATACCAAATATAAAAAACGTTGCAAAAGTTAAATAATGGAAGAAAATTGTGGCAAAAAACAAAATAACTCTAGAAACTTTTAGTAGATTTAAAGGTGTAATGTGTTATGAATTGAAAGAAATAGTTATGTAACTTATTTTTTTTTAAATTTTTTAAAAATAAAGAAATTCTAATTACAATTTTAAATAATACAGAGCTGCACAGAATTTTTTTTTAATAAACTTAAGTATAGTTTCAAAACATTTTTTTTGCGAAAAAGTAGTTTTTAAAGAATTTTTTTTAAATACATAACTATAAAAAAATTTTGATATTAAAATTTTTCTAAAATGAAAATTCCAGAAATCAGTAAACTTTTTGTTTAAACTGCCTGTCCCTCTATTTCAACGAAAACTTCGTTCGCTTAACTAACATTTAAATTCGTTTTTCCTCTTAATGTAAGTCTGCCGAACGAAGACAGGGAGTAAATATCAAACATTCAAGACCATCAAGAAACGACTAGAGTATAAACTCTCTTAAATTTTCGTACGTGTGAAGTTCTATCTAAGGCACATTTATAAGGTATATGCATCTTAAAGAGTTATTCTCAGGGACCGTAACTGTTATGACTTTTCAAAAAAGTAAAAAAACACTATAATTTTTTGCCCAGTATTTTTTGGTCAAAAAATAACGGTTATTTGTTGACTGATATTTTTTCAGTCAAAAATAAAAGCTTTAATTTGACTGATATTTTTCAGTCAAAAATAAAAGTTAAAATTTGACTTGATTTTTTTTTCAAGAGAAATTTGATAATTATCATTTTTGTCGTTTTTGTCGTTTCTTTTATAAAAATTAATTTAGCACATACATATTTCAATGCATAAAAAAAGGAAAACACATTAATTTCTTGATTGTTCTTATGTTATAGATAAGCTTTTAACTTTGTTTTATTATTACATTTGACCAAAAGGATATCTGTGAAAGTTTATATTTTTTTTGTTGTACTAAGTCTCTATCCCGCTTGTTTCTCTTCACCGTTTGCCTACACACATCAAAAATCATGGCGTTAAAAAACATGGAAAAAATCACCGTCTAAATCTGGTGAAAAACTTTGCACTTCTTGAAAATTGCATTTTTTTTGTATTTTTATTTAAACTTAAAAATATTTATTGAAAAATTAAAAATTGTTCATTATAACCTCTAAAATTTTGTGACATTCCTTAAACTGCTCGGTGCGGGGAAGTAAATCGTGCGTTTTTGCCGTAATCTTTGAAAGACAAAAATGCCGCGGTATCGCATAACTGTACTTACTGAGTTTTAGTTCTTGAGATGCAATCGTTTTTAACTAAAAAATTTTAACGGAAGAGAACAAAGGAAAGAAAACTCAAAAAGTGACTGGTGGAGTACCATAAACAAAATCGTTTTACTGGTGGAGACCAATATACTCTGGAGTAGTTTCTAGAAACTCTTCGTTTTCCAAAACAAAGGTGTATGGCGAACGAGGATTTGTGAGTGCGGCTCTAATAAAATCGATGATATAACTGTACTTTTGTAGCCAGAAACTTTTAGTTTTAAGGAATACCACAAAAAAAAATCTTGTGAATCTAAATCCCTTTTCCCGTGTAAAACCTGTTTTTTTTAGCTACTTGAGCAACTTGATTTTTATTAAAAAAATCATGGTCGTTTTGTACCATTCTTTTTTGATTTTTAATTTTTTTGGGTGGATTTACTTTTTTTTACTTTATTCCATTTAACATTTTTCTTAACAGAAATATGATTTTCTCCTCCGCCTTTAATTTTACCTTCAGTTAAAAAATGAGAATTTCTGTTAATAAGATTTCTGTATGACTAAATTCCTGGTTTGTCACAGATAAAAAGGATTTAAATTTGAAATAACAAAACCTTAAATTGCAGTTTGACAATATGACGTTAGTTAAGATTTCGTACATATAAAAGGAAGGAGTATGTGTGAGTGAGGGGGTTGGATTGGTTGTGAGTGTGGGGGTTGGATTGGTTGTGTGTTCGTGTTTTTTATAATATATTAAGCAAATAATCAGGTATGTGATGAAAAACGATCGTTTTCAAAATTATCGTTTTTAGCAGGTGTGATGAATTTCGACCGATTTTAAAATCCATTTCTGGAGTAAAGTCTTAACTTTTTGATCAAAATACAGTTCAATTAACATAAGTAATAAGAAATTTAAAATAATATATACAAGAAAACAGAGAAAAATTTATTAAAATTACATTTTAACGATACCAAAAACAATATTATCGTTATCAAATCATATTGTTTTCAAAATCGTTTTTCATCACATACCTGATTATATTAAGCAACATTTTCTTACAAAGTTTATGTTTGCTCATTTTACGGCTACAAATATTTGGAAAAAATAATGTAAACGTTTTTTTCTCACCTTTTGTAAAAAAAAAATTAATAAAAATGTTTGAAGTTTATATAAATACATATCGTCACCTTAAATCCAAAAGGCTGGAAGCGTCCAAAAATTTAAAACTCTTACCTGATTCAGACCGTGTGACATGTCGCACATGAAACAGAAGATTTGGATGAAGAGACATTTGTGGAGTAAACATTGTCGTACGGAATGTAATATCAAGCAACAATTTTGTGCTCCTCTTTTGAATTGAAGACTTATGCGTAAAATTGTAGATTATAGCCTGCAACATAAAACGTAACATGTGAACGTATACGAGTAATACTTTTTGATTGGGTATAATGAATTTTGGTTAATGATATCATAATTATACAAAAAGTCCAATTTGAATTTGTCGCTTATAGCCTTTTGGATTTTAGGTCACGATATGCACTTTGGTAAAATTTGTGTGCTCAGAACAAGTATACGCATCAGCCCAGCTGGTTGTTTTTTATAAACGAATTACACAGTAATTCTAAATGTAAAAACTAAATCTAAACAAATTGGCAGCAAGCACTACTCTCTTTGATGCATATAATACATGCCTTATGAATGTGTCTTGCTAAACCTGCCTGTCAAGCAAATCTCAATAGGTTTTATCCCTGACTGCTAAACGTCTTTTTGCACAATATAACTTAGTAGGTATTACGACATGTCAAAAACTCAAATAAAATCCAAATGTCTGACAGTGTGAAAACAATTTATTATCAAATGCCAAAAAATACGTAAAGAAATTTGACATTCTTGTCATAGGCTTTCACCCTATTTAAGAAACTTTTCAAAACATTAAATACCCAACTATGATATGCATAAGCTGCTTAAGCGACTGTCAGAAATTAACAAATAGCTTCTTGCTTTAAAAAAAAAAACATCTAATACCGTATGGAATGCTTGATTAGTTTAGCACTTTGCTTAAGCGAATTAAAGTTTTATAAAACTTGTCTTAAGTTCAATATGGTTTGAAACATACTTATGATTAACATGCATTTGTACAGTTACTTAATCCAGCTTTTACCCTTTCTGCACTTGCGTAGATTTCGGAGAAACGCATGGAAGATGTTGAAAACATGCGTTCACATTTGAAGCAATATTGATGGAATGCGATCCATATCGCTTTATATAAGGCCTATGGAAAATTATAGACTTATCAAGACGAAATTATATTTGTAGTCTTTGCAAACTGTAATTTGCTTATTTTACAATATTTAAAAGTTTTACGGTTTAAGGAGAAGTAAAGTGTTTTCCTAGAGTTGGTTTTATATGGGGCGTATGATAAATTATGACTCGGTAAATCTATGTTGGATAAATAAATAAAAATGTTTGAACAGAAATCCCGGGAATACGATTTTTATTTCCAGCTTGTCCGGGAGTTAAAAAGTGCGGGATAAACCCTTATTACAAACCACATTTAAAAAACATTTGAGAATAATGTTTAAAAGCAAGTTGAAAATTAATGCATTTCTCAATTTGAAAATAATTTCCGCTTATTGTTTTTAACAATATTTGCAAATCATTATCAAACTTTGATCGTTTGAGAAAAGGAGTTGATGTCGAATCATTTTGAATTTGAAGTTAAACTTGCGTGTTTGCTGGGTATGAATTTATATAAGAAGTAAATAGTCAGAGAAACTTTATGATTAAAGCCCAATTTTTAGGATTGATATTAAAACACAATTATGTTTAAAATCTATTTAAATACAAAATTCTTTTCTGTCACTAAACACTTAAATGTGTCACATCGCGATTTTAAGTTCAATTATTTACACAATTGCCGTAGTTTTTCCTGATTTTAAGAGTTGCTCTTGTAAAGCTAATTGGCACTCAATAAATAAAATTGATAAAATGGAATATTTTTAGGAACTTTCAGTACAGGGTCGATTTTTAAATTTGCTCGATTTCAAATCCACTTCATTTAAATTTCTAGAACATGCCTGATAGATTTAAATATTATACTGAAAATTGGGCATAAGTCTTAAAGAAAAAGTTTTAATTCCATATTTATATGTGTATGCATGCATTTATTAATGTGCTTAAGTAACTCGTTATTCAATTAAGTTTGGTTTGAGTTACACCCACCTTCAACAGCAAAGAAATCATTTGGCCTCAAGATATTCACGGTTTACGCCTGATTAGTTTCCTCAAACAAGCTATCGAACGACCTACACCTTTGTGTGCCTTTGTATAAAATATTGTGTTTTAATTTGACAACGTGTCTACGTTGTATTCTACTACGTTCATGCGGTTCAATTGTGTTCCTACGGCAATTTTTTTTTATTTATAAATTTCATTAAAAATTTTTTTCTTTCAATTTTGTTTATAATGGAACTAAATATTTTTTAACCTTTTAACTAAATTGAATAAATAACTTAATTAACCACCTTTATTTTTATTCTAGAAAGCAAAAAGAAATACAATTTTGTTTTCTCCATTAAAAAAAACCCCCTAAGATTGTGCTGGCAAATGCAGACACACATTTTCACAGCATTATTTTTAATGAGACATTTGTTGTGCCAGTCAAAGACAGGGAGAGAAAAAGAGAAAGAAAGATAGACAAAAAAAAAAGACGAGCGTTGCGTCTTTTTAAATATAAAATGTTTAGAAAACTTTTTTTTTTAACTCAATTAAAAGTTATTTAAAAAGTATTTGAACAATAAAAGTTAAAATTGTCTATTTTGTTAAATTAACTAAATAGAATTCATTTCTAACAAACTAATTGTAATTGAAATAGGTATTTAAAGTTGTGATAATGAAGGTAATTGTGAATAGAAATATTTGAGGTAAATTATTGTTAAAGAAAGTTAAACCTCAGTGTTTTAGAAAATACTAGAAAAATACAAAAGTCGAATTTTTAACATGTAAATTTAGTTAAATCTTGAATCTTTCTTATCCTCCACCAATAATTACGATAATACATATTATTTATTTATAATATATGACCTTGGCTTTGAATTTAAAGTATAGTAAATTATGTAGCATAAATATGTTTATAGCAAATCTTAAATACATTTGAAAGTTATTTGTAATTCATCATTACTCTTCCATCACACAGTGCAACAAAATTCGGGTCATCGCCGCCAGCCTCACAACTTGCAACGCGAAATGAATCTAGACTATTGGTAGGGAAAATCTGCCAAAGGGTTTTGAAAAGTTAGCTCGGATTCCCGAAATATCGGTCCCTAAAGTTTTTGAGTTTTTTGTATAAGTCAAAAAAAAAAATTCTAAATGAACTTTTAAGCTAAAATACTATTTCAGATGTCTTTAGTAGTATTGTATGGCCATTCTTTTCTTAGAATATATTAACCCTCTAACACTCATTTTAAGCGGTAATTTTTGTCCCTTTTCTTAACTTACCCTTAAAAGTATACTAACACGGCACTCTAGAGTGTAAAAATGTTCCACAAATATTTTCTGCATCAAATTTTACTAGCGGTCTTCAAAGACCAAAAGTTCGTGCAATGAATGTAAAACGGATTTTCAAAATTTCAGGCATTGAAATTTTTGAATTTCTTGAAAAGACGTTTGGTACAAGTAAAAAAAAAAATATACTAAATGACATCAGTAGAATGGTATGGCGATTCTTTGCTTACAGTATATTAACCCTCTAACACTTATTTTAAGGGGTCATATTTGTCATTTTTCTTAACTTCCACACAAAAGTATGCTAAAACGGCACTTTAAAGGGTTAAAATGTTTCACGAATATTTTCTGCGTCAACTTTTACTAGGGGTCTTCTAAGACCATAAGTTGGTGCAATGTGTGTAAAACGGATTTTCGAAAAAATCAAAAATTTCAAGGCCCGTAATATCGAAAGCCTTTTTAAATATTTTACTGCATATTTTGTAATTATAGTTTTTACAAATGGCACATTGAGATCCTTATGAATGTTTGAGTTTTTAACATACCAGGGAGCGGCTGTGATTATTCGAAGAAGTTTATTTTGGCGCCTTTAAATTTTTTCGATATTAGAGGCCGAGTCAGTGCCCCATAGTTGAATACCGTAGCACCATCTAGGCTTTAAGATAGAGTTGTAAAGGAGAAGCTTGCAATCGAGACTAAGGATAGAATTTCTTCCAATAAGCCAATGAATTTGAATGGCTTTTAGTTTCATTTAAGTTAATTTTGCATCTATATGGCATTTCCACGTTAATCTCCGATCCAGATGTATACCAAGATATTTTACATGCGAATGTTGAGGAATTATTTGATTATTGATTGTAATAGGGGGCAAGATTCACGGTGCAAGGTGAAAGAACACGTAAGTGACGGTAAAAAGTGTGATTTTTATGGGATAATCTTTATTAATTTGGATAGTTTAGACAATCACACAAGTTGTACGTGTTTTGAGTGAAATACTACCTCGTCATGAAAAGTTGTTATTGTATTTTGGAAATAATGAGATTAGGGAAGCATTCTCGTCAAAATAGGTACGACTTGTATTACCGTCTAAGCCCCCTTTAGACAAATGGACTATGTTGAATCGACTGAGGATTCTTTATAGCCCTTAAGTATGCAACGTTTTATTCCGTTCACCCGAAAATATGCTGAAAATTTTACTGTCAGTTTAAAACCTTTATATAAATTTGTCTCTCAATCATTCTTTTAACGAAAATAAATATGTAGTTTTATAGCTGGCTATACTATTAATTCTACACAGGACGACTTTTGTTGTGTAAAACAACCCTGACCTACTTGTAGAAGCTATGAAAAAAATTTACGTAATGGCCTACATAAAAATTAATGTACAAGGCCATGTACATACCACTAAAAGAGATAAAGTTCGGTTCATACAAAAATCAACAACAACAAATCTAATTTATTTTACTATTAATTAAAAAAAAATACATAAAAAATATTTATGTAAAAAATAATAAGACTTGAAATCAATAAAAGAAAGAGTCTTCAATCAAGGTTAAGAAAATTTACTTCAAAAGAAATTCCTTTTTAAAGCAAATCTTGCTTAGAAGTTAAGCAATTTTTCTAAAGAAATGTGTCTTAAAAATAAGGAAATATCTCTAAGGAAAACTTGCTATAAAATTAAGCAAGTTTTCTAAAAAAAATTTGCACTGCCCATAAGCAACTTTAAAAAAAAAAAAAAAAAAAAGGAACGCAACTTTTTTAAAGGAATTTGACTTTCAGACTAAGCAACTTTTCTACAGAAATGTCACTTGGGCAACTTTTTTAAAGGAACTACAACTTTAAGAAATAGTGCTAGGAAATCTTGCTTATAAATTAAGTAATTTTTCCAACTATGTACGTCACTACATTACTAAGCAACTTTTCTAAAGAACAGACGGTGCTCAGATCTAACAATGTTGTGAGTAAAATTTGTTTACAATATTTTACAACCGTCGAAACGGACAATTTTTGATTGACAACGTTGTCAGAAAAAGCATTGACAGTCCATTATAACAGCAAAATTTTCCTTTGGCAGTATATTGTCAACGCATTGCCAGACCTTACATTATTGTTAGATCTTACCACCTTCTGTACGAAGTTTTGCAAATAAGGCAACTTTGTTAAAGAAATTTTGCTTTCAGACCAAGCAACTTTTCTAAAGAAATATTACTTTTAAACTATACAACTGATTCAAGAAATATTGCTTAGGAAATCTTGCTTCAATTTTTCATATTCATAAACAATTATTAAATTTAACATTTAACATAATTTAGCGTTTATTAAGTAACATTTTAATAACAAAATTTGTTTTGTAAACCTGTATGGAATTTAAAATATATTTATGAAATATATCTCAATGGAAAACTTGATAAAAAATAAGCAACTTAAATGTTGCAGGCACTGCGGCTTAGCTACTTTTGCTTAAAGAATTGTTGCTTTCATAGTTAGAAAGTTTTCTAAACAAATGTCTCCTAAAACGTAGGAAACTTTTTAAAGAGTTCCAACTGAGACATATTTCCAACAAAAACTTGCTATAAACATAACCAACTTCTCCAAAAAATTTCACTTAAAAAGTTGCCGACTTTTTTTTAAAGAAAATATGGTCAGACAGACACTAATTAAAATTTCTAAATAAATGCTGCTTAGAAACTGAGCAACTTTTCTAATGGAACTTTTAAAGCAAAGTTGCTAAGAGGAATTAAAATTTTTAATTTGGCTTAGAAACTCCAGAATATTTTTAAAGACACAAATTTCTACTTAAATCTTTTAAACAAACCTCCAGAAGTCCAAAACCAGTATCTTAACATTCATGTTTATCCATTTCTTTTAAATTTGTATGAAATAATAATTATTTATTTTTCACTATTGTTAGCATTTTTCTTTTCAACAAACTTAAGTAGAGGAAAATTATTTATATTTATTTTATATCCATGTACTTGTGCGCCTGTATTCTGGAAAACAAATTTGTTTTAATAACAATAAATGAATAATAAGAAAAATAACAACTTCTATTCTTATAATAACAACAACAAAAAATAACAATATCTTGTAGCTTTTCTTTTGTTTAAGGCTAATAAAAAAAAAACTAAAATCACAAAATGAGATGAATGATTTCAAAGTTTTTGTTTTTGCAAAGAAAAAAATCAAGGCATACTTTTAGCTGTTTATTACATTAAAACGTGTAGAGCATACCTTAGGGGATCTTTAACTATTAAATTTTGTTTAGCATTAGATTTTATTTTAATAATCTTTCATATTTAAAATTTAATTTACAAAAAAAAACAATTGTTAATTTGAAAAAGTTTTTGTTTATAATGAGATGTGCTAAATAAGCAAAAAGGTTCAAGAAACACACAAATGTTTTTATGTATATAATTATAAAAGTTTATTTGGACGGATAAAATTTAGATTTATTAAGCTACTGCCACACTTTGCAAATATTTGACGAAAATAATGGGACCAACAGGCAAACTAAAATATAATTTTCTTTAATTCCAATATTTATTTTGATTATGTCCCACATCTCACACAAAACAATTTTTTGCTGTAGGTGGCATTATAGTTTGATTTATTTTGTAATATTAAGAGCATGGTTAATCTCGCTAACTATAAGAAAAGTAGTGCTTATGCTTTTTTGGCCGAATATTTGATAAGTGTGACCTGACCGTAGCTTTAGAATAACTATATTAAAGGGTTAGGCAATAATAAGTGTAAAACTAAAAATAATTTAACGACAACTAAACAAAATGAACTAGAACTTAACTAGAACCCAACTTAACTTCAAATGATATGACATACCACTGAGCAAGAGCTAGAATTAAACTTTAACTAAAAAAATGTAAAATACCTCATTTTCTAGGTTTCCCTTTATCCTATCAAAAAGCTTTAAAGTTTAAAAACGCTGGCGGGCGTAAAATGCTAAAATAAAACTAACAATATAATTTTATTATCTTTCAAGGCAACCAACATCTAAAGGATACAACTAAATTATTCTACTTATTAAAAAAGTAAATTCGAACTACACACCATAAAAACAGAACTCAAAGCAAGTTTTTGTAAAAAAGTTTTTTTTAAGAATTACAAAAAAGCGCTAAGATATTTTAAAAACATTTAAAACATTAAGCAAAGAAGTTTTAATAAAAATGTTTAAAACACATTAAAGCAGAATTTAAGCGCAATGCCAAGAGAGAAATAAGCTTAAAAAGAAAAACGTTGCCTTAAGAAAATTGCAGGAATTGGAGATAAAAAAATCCAAAAGCTTGAGACAAAAAAAGCTAAATAAAAGGTTTAAACCTAGTTTAAACGTAATAGCTTTGTTAGAGAGAAAAAGGCTTTAAGAAGATATTAGCTTTATAAAAGCTATTTTAAGAGGAAAATAAGAAATAAAGCTGGATTAAGGAATTCGCAAGAGTTAAAGTTAAAATAAGTAAATAAAGCCTTAGGATAGAAAGTTAAAAGTTTTGTGGGATAAAAGTGTGAATTTCTGACAAGATAAAAGCACTGCAACCAGAAAAGCATTGTGACTACCATATTATAAAACTTTGGCTTCTTCAAAAAGATTCTAAGTTAATAAGACTGTACAACAACTGTAACAACTTTATTTTTTTTAAAAGCTTTATGTTACTGAAAACTACAAAGCCTTTTTGCTAGTGAAAGTAAGCTGGACATTTGGAAACTTTTCTTTAAAAAAGTTCTTAAAAATCCAACATTTTGTTAGAGATTCTTTTTTTTAATAAGCAAAACATAAAAGAACTCTTTTAAAAAGTTCGTGGCGTTAAGTTTATTCGAAAAATTTCAAGTTGCTCATGAAAATCCTTGAACAATTGCATATTTTTTTTAAAGTCTAATGAGAACTTTAAAGTAAAATTTAAAGACACAAAAAAATCTGAAATAAAAGATTCATATAAATAAAATTCTGTCGCCGTTGTTAACAATACAGCGGCAAAGTGAATTTATTTCAGCATACCATGTCCTCGATATCGGCGCAAGGCGTGGTCGAACGTGCCTCCGCTGAACTCTCCAAGCGTATTAACGGCCTCGGCTTGCGTTCGAAACATCATCATGGCAATAGCAACAATAGCAGCTCCAACAATAGTAACAACTCAACGGGAGGTGGAGGTGGTGGCGGAGGAGGCTCGTCATCTTCATCTTCAAACAGTACAAGCTCAACGAACTCTACGACTTCGTCTTCATCATCGTCCCCTTCAGCAACGGGCAAAACCTCTGTAATGGAGCGTGTAACGAATGCTTTATGCGGTGGCAATTCATCCTCCAGCAGCTCAAACTCTAATTCCAATACAACAAATTCCAATCTCTCAACTACAAATAACAGTACAAGCACAACAGCCGCAACTACGCCCGATAAACCCTCAAGAGCTGGTACTCTTAGCAGTACACAAACTTCAAGTAGTAGCCAACAATTGCAGCAGACATTGGTCAGCAATAGTACCACAGTACAGCAGCATACTGCTGTAAGCGTTACCAGTTATCAAATGATTCAGAAGTCCCAACAACATCAACAGTACTTAAGTTCTCAAATAGCTAATTCTACGTTGATCAATTCGAATCTAATGAATTCATCGTCATCATCCCCGCCAACAGTACCAGGCATTCCAATGGGTGCCCCACCCGCACCTACAGTGACTTCAATTGCCAAGCAAATGAATATCACTATACCCGGTTCGCCTCAATTTACCACCATGGGATTGGCAGCAGCTCAAAAGTCTCAATCGGCCACACCTTTACAAATGCGCAAACAGCTACCCAATCCTCATATGCATCATCCTTATGCCGGTGGGGTGGGGGCCAACCAACTGGCCCAGGCTGTTACACAGTCTTCATTGATATTACCTAAACTACCACCTTCCATAACCAGCATAGATATTCTCATGATGGATGATCGCTTCTTGAACAAATTCTTTCTATACTTCTCCTCCTATGAACGACGGGTGTTTGCCCAAGTGTGTACAAAATGGCGTGATGTTTTATATCGTAGTCCTCGATATTGGTCGGGTCTATTGCCTACTCTGCAGTGCAGGGAGCTGAGACAAATGAACGCTTCAGATCGTGTGAAATTGTTTAATACCTTAATAAGGAGGGGCTTTCATGCTTTAGCTTTGGTAGGAGCCAATGATGATGATGCTTACGATGTGGTGCATTCGTTTACTTTGGCTTCGAAACATATACATTCTTTATCACTAAGATGTTCGTCTATATCGGATCGGGGTCTAGAGTCTTTACTGGATCATTTGCAGGTGAGTGTTTTGAATGTTTTGTTTTAAGACTTAAGGTATGCTATGGATAGTTTCTTTTTATGTGTTTATTTGGAAGGCTTTTTCATTTAGCTAAAAATTATGCAATGGAAAATTAGAAGTAAATTTGAAGTGTTTTAATTATGCCATGTATATTTTTATTAATTTGTTTTTTTTTTCTCAAAGCCCAAAAGTATAATATACAATTGGGCTGTTAATTTCCCTTAAACAATATTTATTTATGTTTCTTTTTATTTTTTTAAATCTTTTTGCTTTTTTCCATTAAAAGGAATTTTTTCTTTAACTTGTAAATTGTTTGCGAACATTTTATAAGAATTGTAAACTAAAACATTTTGCGTTTTGTTTTAATGAAGCCTAACGTGTAACAATATTTTTCTTAATGCTGTTTATGAAGGTTTTATAATTAAAACTAAACAAAATAAAATTCAAAGAAATTTAATTTAAGATGAAATTAAATTCTATTTGCATATATTTTAATTTTAATTATAAGTCAATAATATAAATTAACTACATATGATACATTTTTATAACTAAAAGTATGCTTCACATATTAATAAATGTAGGCATATAATTTAAGGATTAATACTGATATATTAGGAATTTATAATTATTGATAATAGTATAAATTTAAGTTGTTTTTTGGTTTATCAGCAAAAAGTTTAAATTTGTCAATAATGAAAAATTATTCGTTATTTTAATTGAATTCTATAAATTTGTTTCAAATTAATTGTAAACACAAGATGTCTATAAATGATTGTATAAAATTCACTTAAAATTATGTATAATGATTTTTATATTCGAAATTCTTTATTAATTTCGAAATGGATTTCTTAAGTTAATCATGGCTAAATTATGGTTATTTACTAAAATCAAACCGCACTTAATAGCTGTTTCATATTTGGCACTCAATTTAATAAAAACACACTATTTCGAAATATGCTTAAATATGTTTTCCTAATCTGAGTTTACTTTTTGCAAGTTCTTTTTGCCAATTTGTATACCATCAAAAATCTAGCTTAATTTCGAAACGGATTTTTTATTAGCTTAATTAACATTTTATATAAAAAAAAAATAATCTTAAGTAACAATTTTACATGAATTTTTTTTATAAAAAACAACAAAATTTAGCACGTCATACGGAAATCGTATTAATAATAAATTTTGTATTCCCGAAAATAACTTTGATAAATCGAATTAAATTTGAAATCTTCTCTTAGGACTGAAAATGGTAAATAAAAGTTTAATTATATAATTTGAGTTATAAAAAAGACTTTAGTATTTGAGTCCATTTTTTGTATTTTCGAAAATTCTAATTTCAGTTCGTAACTCCATTTTACGTTTCAAATAGTTTGAAAGTGCTTTCGATTGTAAATTTATGTTATTTTGAAACATGTTACAATTTGTTTTCAAGTTTTATATATAATAAAATCATGCTCGAAAATTAATTTTAGACTCTCTGTTACTTTAACGTTACTTTTCCAAGCATTTATGTTAATATCATTGTTTTTAAAGCTTCAAAATAAGATTTTGTGTCTTAAAATGGTAAGCAAGAGACTTTTATTTCAAATTTGTTTTGTTTATTATTTTTAAGGCTTTCTTTTTGGTAGAACGTGTTCGAAAATGCAAACTAAAGACCGAAATTAGATGTTATGTCTAAAATGTTTAAAAAATGTTTTGTTTTAAATTTATTTGTTGTTTTATAGACGTTTAAATGTTTTTGTCAAGTTTTTTCTTAAATTTAAACCTACTGAAATTCACTCTTAAATTCGAAATTAGATTTTTCTTTTGTGTCTTTTTAACCAATCTTATGGGTTAATAAGAGCATGTTCGAATATTCGAAGTGTTAGTTTAGATGTGCTTTTCAATACAAATACATATGTGTCTTTTAATGAGACTTGCTTCATTTTCCCAGCTCTCTTTTAAATAAATCTTGTTCAAAAATACAAATTCGGTTGTATGCCTAGAACTGCAAATATTCCTTTTTTTAATTTTTCGATATGAAAAACATTTAAACATTAAAGCTAAAACTTTTTTTCATATACATACAAGATTATGTTCGAAAATTTAAACCTAATTTCGAAAATCAAGTTATAGCCCTTATAGCTTATATCGTGATTTTTTTCGAATTTTATATTTATTATGTTTTTTTTTATCAATACCGATTTTTTTGTTACATTACTTTAACGTTCCATATTTGTCTTACAATAGGTAGATATAAGTTGTATATAAATAAATTTGAACTTATACTGAGAATAACAAAACAAGAACTTTTGGAATTTCGAAGTTAGTTTCGAAAGTCGATTTTATACTTAAAAATAGCGAATATCGTTATTTTAATAGAAATTTAAGTATGTGAAAGAAATTTTTTTGTAATAATTTTATGACATTTCGGCCTACTTTCGAAATTCGGTTTATTAACTAATTCTTGCGATAAACTTTTTTTATAAAACACTTTTATTTATTTTTACAAAAAAAAATTTATGTGAAATTATATGTTCGAAATATCGAATCTTTATTTTCTTCCTAAAGACAACGATGAAATCATCTAACATTTAGCTTTTTTTAAATTTTTTTTGATAAACAAATTATTGTAATAATACTAAAGATTTTTTGTAGTACATTTATACAATGTTGTTCGAAAATTCGAACTTAAATTCCAAATTCTATTGTTTGCCTAAAAGTATTGTTAAAATTTAGTTTGTTAAATTTCAACTTGAATTCCTTATTTTATTTTTTCAAAACCTGTTCTTTATTCCTTAAATAATATTTTTTGAACCAAAAACGTATTAAATAAAAATTTTTCATTAACTTTTATAAGTTTCTGATGATTGATTATATAAATTTTAATATAAACTACGTAAAAAGGTTATTTACGTCTTAAATATTTGTGAATTTTTTATCTTTTCCTCAATTCATTATTATTCTGTACAATATTTTGCCTTTCATTTGCAATATTTTCGTTTCTTATGCCATCTAAAACACTTGTTTTGAACGTAAATCTTTAAGTTTTCTCTAAGAAAACTAATGCATATAACAATTTCTCTTCATACGAGTGTATCCGGCTTCAAAAATACTTGCCGAATTGCTGTCTTAAACGTGCATGAAAGCTTCTTCAATAACAATTTAAATAAAATCTGACAAAAGTATATACCTTGCATATGTATTTAATACTTTGCAATTTCACATAACATTTTCCACATTCTTAAGCGAAATTTGATTTGCTGCAATTGTTTTACTAATAAAAACACATTCGGGATGCTTTAACATTAAAATTAATCTTTAATATTTAAAATGTGTTAATCTTTAGCTGCATTATTATTATACTTAATTTTTTACAATTAAAACGTAAAATAAATGTATTACTAGAAAAAAAAGAAATATAACTATGTTAAACATTTTATATGAAATCCCTCAAGTAGACTCTAAGTTTAATTCAAAAACAAGTTGGTCCCTAAGGTAGACAATAAAAATGTTAGAAAAAGTAGGGAAACTAAAATTTATATTCTCTGAAACATTAAATGGAAATAGTCTAGTTTTACATAAGTCTAATGAAAGTGCTAGGGAAGTAGAAAGTTTGTTTGAAATGTTAAAATTTTAAGGTAAGGGCTATAATTAGGCCTTAGAATTTCTTCGACGGTTATTTTTTAGTTCTTGCTTGGTTATTTTTTAATTAATTTTTTTTTGTAAAAGCACTATCTTTGTTTAAAAAACTTATCTTAATTTCGAAATTTGATTTTAAACCTTTAAGTGGCTTATATTCACTTATTATTCAAATTTAATGCCACTATATGATTTGACGTATACAAACAAAAGTTTTAGAATAAATATTAGTATGTAGGTTCGAATTTAGATTTTTATTTTATGTTTGAAAATTCGAACTTAATTTCCTTACTAGAATTTTTTCTCAAAAAATTTTGTTAGTCTTATCTTTTAAAATTTAATAGGATTTTGTATTAAATATAAGGTTTTGTGATTAATTGAAAAAGTTCGAAAAGTTAAACTTCATATCGAAAGTCGTTTTTTTGCCCAAAAATATTTAATATATTTTTTGAATTTTTTAAAGCTTCCTAATGAAAAAGAGTTAACTTGCTCGTAAAATCGAACTTAATTTTGGGCTTTAATTTTATGGCAGAAGATCTTTATTATGATGTTTTATTGCAAAACGAAACCTGAATAAATAATACTTTTATGTTTTTAATTTGTAAACCATCTGTCTTAGTTTTGCAGTACCTTAGAAAATATTTTATATATATATATATGTATATCATACATAAATAATTTTTCTAATAAATTTCTTTGAGAGCTAAAATTTTGTTAAAAGCGAATGGTTGCCAAGAAATATACTTATGTATACACAAAAAAAATAAGTTTATAAACTTAAATATTACTCTGACATTTGACTCAAAAATGTCCCAGCTGTATGGAATGTCCAACAAATGGTTTAAAAACATTTTATAACAGACTTTTATTAACAAGAGAAAAAATTAAAGTAGAAAAGTAGAAAATAAAAACAAATTTGACATTGAATAAGAAGTATTTCAAATTTTAAATGAAATTAAAAGAGTTAGACTAAAATAAGGCAAACAAAAATAACAATTTTTTTTGCCGAAATATATGCTTTAATGAACGACAAATTTGTTTTAAATATATAATTAAAATTTTCTCTGAGTTAAATGGCTTTTGTTTTTAACTCAATAACTCGGCAAATACTCTTTCTTGATTTCAGCCCTTAAAGTTTACTATAGAAAACTTTATTTTACAGTACATATGTATATTTAAGGTTAAGGGCCGGCTCACACACGTCAAGTTTGACTCGCCAAGTCTTGAGCTTTGTGAAGAGAAGGGAAAAGTGGATGCAATTTCTTTTCTTCCCTCTCCTAAAAAATTTAGAGTACAAAATTAAAATAAAGTTTTTAAAGTTATTTGTTGCTTTAAATTTACTTAAAATTTATTTTTTTTATAATTTTCATACTTTTTAAAAAAATTTTAATGTCAACAACTTTTGTTCATACAATTTTTTAAGTTCTTTTCATTTTAAAAAACCCATATAAGTTTTCTTTAAAAACGTCTTTAGTAATGTGTTTTTTTAATATTTAACGCATTTCTTTTTTGTGTATTTTTTTCTAAATATGTACTTGTTTAGTTTCTTTAACCTTTTTTTGCTGCTTGTGTTGTACATAAACTGACATTGATGTCTTTTCTATTTTTTAAATGTCCTTAAAATATGTTCTAAGTTTTTTAAATGTATTTTTAAAAGGCATCTTAAAAGTATGCTATAAAAATATTTTTATATAACTTAAAAACATATTCTGTGATGGTATTGAAATATTCTGGGAGTGTTTAATTTTTTTTCTTTTGCAATAGCCTTCATAAGTGTGGAATGAGTTCATTTTAAGTTTTGTAATATTAAAGAAAAATTAAGTTTTTGAAAATCTCTACCCATGTTCTGAGAACTTTTCGCATCGAAAAGATGTGAAACAAAATATTCCATCATTTCTCGAAAAGGGAAAAAACTGTGTCTGTAACTCATGAAACTCTCAACTATTAAATAATTTAATATTATTTAAAAATTTGAATATACTTATATGCATATATTTTTAAAGCTTTTTTGAATCCCATTACATTTAAGAACATCTCGCATTTATTTCATTATTTTAAATCTACAGTCTTTTTTCTTAATCTCTTATTTATCCTTTTACCTTTTTTTTCTTTCATAGTGAATACATTTCTATTTTCTAAACCCATATTGTATGTTCTTTTTTTAAATTTTACGCTGACATCAAAAGTTTTATGTTTTATTGTTTAATATGACATTGACATTTTTTTGCTTGCTCAGTAAGCGCGCAGCTATTATATTATAGAGGCCTCGTTGTCACTTCAATTTATTAGTTGTTTCCCAACCTACAAACATTTTATTAAGTTCCATTTGCAAATAATATAACTGACTGAATATTCATGTATAGTCAGATAACGAGTTATTAGAGTGATGATTGTCAATGCAGCTTGTAAGTATCCAATTATTTCGACAAATAGTTTGATGGCGTTTTTTTTTGTGTTGAAAAAGTAATTGTTGTTGTTACTGTATGATAGTTGACATTTAAATGTCATCGTTAAGGAAAAAGCTTTCATAAATGTAAATGACTGAGAGATGAGGGAGAATAAGAGATTTAAAATAATTCTTAAAGTAAAATCTTGCGATTATAAGTGCAGTATAGTTTAAGGAGGTTAATAGGAAACTGAACAAGAAAGTGACATTGTTAGTTAAAAAGAAAAAAGTTTAAGGTATAGTTAAATAATTTTTTTTTAAAGCTAAAAATTATTGCAAATTTTTTTAGCTGTAAAAGGCTGATTGTTTATATGTGATCTTCTCCGCGAAAAGGGGCCTAGTGTGTGAAAATGCATTTAAAGTTAATCCACACTCTTAAGTCCAAACCCGTTTTTTGACACACGTGGTCCATTTTCTCGGAGAAAACATACATAAATGAACCCCTTATTCATAAAAATATTTAATTTTTGTTTAATAAACCAAAATATTTTTTTATAAATAAGATCTTGAGAAATATTGAGCATTTATTAAAAACAAAATTATAGAATATAATAAAAATATTAAAGTTTTTAACTTAAGTATTAAGTTTAGAATTGCTTGCCTGAAATTTTAATTAATTTTTCGTTAAGAAAAATTAAAAACACTTTTAAGAAATAAATTGTAAATAAAGTATGTTTATTTTGTTGCCATTTCATTTAAAATAATAGAGAAAAAAAGAAAAAGTCTATAATTTCCTTGCAAAATCCTCTTTATTTATTACCAAAACAAAACAAAAAATAAGCCCCAGTCTTTATTTTGTTAGTTTGCCAATTTAAATATCATGCTACTTAAGCACTCTCAAAAAAATATAAATGATGTATAAAAAATTCATAACACAAGACATAATAATGTGCCTTACCCATTGTCATTTGCATAGCCTCTACCTAATAAGTATGCTATAATTTAAAAGAAAAATATTACAAAACAAGGTATACTAATATTTTGTTGACAAATTACTTGATTGCAAACATAAGCTTATTACCGGTAAACACATAAATATAAACATTAAAAAGGATACATTTTGGGGAGAAAAAAAAAACAATGGACTTATTAAGGCTTTTTTGGCATGTTTTTAGGCGGTTACATTTTTTTTAACCATTATTTCAATAATATTTGATTTCTGTTCCTTTTGACTTCTCTAGCTAAAGTTTCTTCTCTTTAGTTTTTTAAAAATGTTTTTGTTTATTAACAAAAAAAAAAAAAAATACAATTTCATTATCTTTCCGGCATTTGTAGCCTTTTGTATGCAATTCTTTAAAGGTTTTATATATTAACAATTTATAACATTGCATACCTTTAGGTGATAATTTATATTTAAAGCATACTTTTAGGTAAATGAAAACAAACAACTTAACATTGGCCAACAATATTTAAAAATTTTTTTTACAAAATATCTTAACACAATTTTTTTTTATTCTTCTTCTAGTGTTTATTTACCACTTTTGCTGAAACGGCTTTTTCATTGAAAATTCTTTTTACGAAATAACTTTTCAGTCTTGAGTCTTTTCTTTATAAGTGAATGACTGTGAAAACGTTTAAAACAGTTAAAAATGTCAGGCACGTTTATAAAGTTTATAAAAAAAAAAAATCAAAACTAAAGAAATGAACACAAGTGTATTTTAAAATAATGAAGTTTATATTCTTGCTTTTCTTTTTTCGAAGCTCCTTGACCCCAATAATTATGCAACATTTCTTTTTCTTTTTCGTTTTTTTTAAAGACGGCTGCACAATTTCACAGAATGTGTTTTTTTGTTGTTTCTGCTAGTTTTGCATAAAAAAACGCCATGAAATATTCAAAAATTCTTGGTGGAAATGCAAAAACAACAATTATCACACACATGAAATGCAACGTAATGTAGAGCGTGTCATTTAAAGAGCTTTTATTTTTAAATAAAAAAAATTAATATTTTTAAAAAAGTACACAAGTAATATACATATCGCATCGGTTCCTCTAAAGGGGGTTAACTCAAAATTTATAAATTTTCAGTAGAGACAAAAAACTGTTTTCTTTTTATATGTACTATTATACTACAAAGGGGGGATTCAATTGTATTATTTTTGGAAAAAACCAAAGAAATTGATTTAAGATTTTTATAGTGCGTAGATATGACTACTGTAGAAAGATTTCTTGCAAAAAGTGAAAACTGAAAAATTTGAGTTAAGTCTCTTTAGAGGAACCAGAGCGATATGTAGAATATTATATGCCTTCCGGCACCACAAGAGGTTAATAAGTTTATATTAAGTAAACTAAAACCTAAAATATATTTCTTTTTTAAGCGGGCTCAAACGTTGCTAATTTAAATTTTTCTTGTCATTATTAATAAATTTCGGCTGGAGATTTTTTCAAATTATTAAATAAAAGTTTAACAAATTTTTGTTTTATTGTAATAATTTAGTATTGTCCAATTAATTTTCTTTAATTTGAAAAGATTTTGTTTATCGTGCTTGATTCCCAATTTTTATTCTTGATAAAAACACTAAAATTTAATGTTGAAGGGATAAGTTATTCCTATGCGCATTTCGATGGTAGCTTAGGCCAAATCGTCAGGAAACTTCATCCAAAGATTTTAGAAAAACTAAAGATATAAAACAAGTAAAACTGTTAAGCAAATAAGACTTAAAAGCAACAGCAATTTATGTTGGAAGAATTCCAGCCAATTGTAGTTAGGAATGTAAGAAAAGATAAACTCACTGTTTATTGTTGTTGTTTTTGTTTAAACTTTGGTATTGTTACAAGTAAAGCTGTTGTTTTTCCGCCAACATATAAAAGTTTTGAGCACTCAATACTCTTGGGCAAACGACATTAAGCTGTTTAAGAGAAAAAGTACCAAATCTAAAAAAGTACCAAAAGACCTAGCGTTTCCTCATAAGAGGCTCCCAGAAAGTACACTGTGTGTTAATGTAGGCTTTAATTTGTATGTATGTATACCAAATTTATCAAAACGAGAAAAAGTACTTAATTTTTCCCGTTTTTACCTCTTAAAACGTACCCTGCATTTTGATTTGGGCCATATACTACCTCTATATCAAATTTATCGAAAAGAAAAAAGTACAAAATCGAAAAAAGTTGCAAAAGAACCAGATTTCCCCTAGAAAGTACACTGTATGTAAATTTATGTTTTAATCTGTATGCATACCAAAATGAATAAAACAGCGAAAAAGTACTAAATTTTTCACTATTTTACTTTTACTCAAAAAGTATCCTATATTTTGATTTACGCTATATACTATCTCTATATTAAATTTTACGAAAAGAGAAAAAGTACCAAAGGAAAAAGAGTGCCAAAGTTGGAGCATTTCCTCATAAAAGGCCCCCAAAAAGTACTCTGTGTGTTCATGTAGGCTCTATTCTGTATGTATACCAAATTTATCAAAAAAAGAGAAAAAGGGTAAATTTTATCCCGTTTTTTTCTGAAAAAGTAACAATTTGATTCTGTTTTTGAACCCTTAAAAAGTGCCCTTTATTTTATAACACATAAAATCTATGAACAGCAGTCAACTGACTGAATTGATCTATAAGGCAAAAAATTTATTGGCAAGTGAGGACGGATTAGCTTACTACAGAAAAAACAGATTATACTACATTAAGAATGCGAAATTTCTTTAATCTGAAGTTTTTCGTTGGGAAGAAAGATAATCGTCTCATGAGAAATCGGTCATAAAAATGTCACCGGCAACATGTCTCTTCACATGTCGAACATATCATACACATATTTTGTCATAATTTTTTGTCCTTTGTTTTTTAAAAGTGAAATCAAAAATTTCTGTGAGACTGGAGATCCCATTAACATTCCCACTTTCTTTTTTTTGTAACAAAAAAAACAAACAATTTTTTTTCTTTAGCAAAAGTTAAACAAACAAACATATTCTTTATTTATTTGTATGTATAACAAATATTTGAGTAGCAATTTTCAAATAATGCGACTAAAAAATAAAAATAATAAAAGATCATAAAAAAATTTCAAGAAATATATAATGTGTAACAAATTCCTACTTTTTTATACTTAAAAACATATATTTATGTATGTACATACATATCGTTGGTCTAATGTAAAAAGGCCCTAACTCGATTTTCTTCGAAGTTGAGTTTTTTGACGATGCCAATACATTTCACACAAATACAACTCATCACAAAAATTTAATGCAATAGTATCAAAAATAACGGAGTTTACAAGCAATTGCACAAGTAATTTTACATTTTGATCAGGGTAAAAAAAAAACTGCAGTCGAAACCAAAAACTGTCAACCAGATAACGAAAATATCTGTACAATTTTTCGCTTTTTTGAGTTGGTTTGACAGCGACTGTTTACATTTAATGAATCAGAAGTAAAAGCAACTGTTGTTTATTGGCCAATGACAAAAAATAAGTGGAAGAAATGCCAGTTTTTCTACTTTGACTGCAGTTTTTTAAGCGCTGATTTTGATACATAGACTGTATTGACATTATGCAATTTTGCAGGCAACATTTTGTTTGTTATCAAGTGGTGTAAGAAAGAAAAAGCAGTTAATAAATATGCAAGACGACGCATGAATAGGCACTTTATTCGTTTGTGCTTTGTTGTATTTTCGCTTTTAAATGTGATGTTATTCTAAGTAAATGTTGTCAACGCCTGCCATCTTTTTTACTAAAACTCTTTTGTATGATGGAAAAAAGTTTGGACAGTGACATATAGTTTCTTTTATGTTTTTACATTCTCCTGTAAAGTTGCAATTATGTATGTAAAGGCCTTTCTACACAAGACCAACGATATACATATAATTGTGCATATAATTTTCCTGAACAACAAAAGGGGGCGGGGGGGCAGAGAAAATACTGAGAAATAACAAAATAGGGTCTATTTAGAGGCGACATAAAGACAAACAGAAAAAACAGCACCTACAGCAACAATATTATTTATATTATATTCATAGATACATAAACATTAATTGTATTTTGTTGTTGTTTTTCTTGTACTGTCACATTTATGAGATGAAACAGTTTTAATAGATTCTATTTTTCTTTTTTTTACAAGAATTTTGTGGTCAATGAGCTGTAAATTGTCTCAGAAGAGTAAGTGTGTGTGTATGTGTTAAAATGTTTAAGAAAAGCCAATTTAAAAATGTGCTTATATGACAAGTGTTGCCAGAGAATATACGAAATTAAGGATCAGTGTTTCAACCCTTAAGAAAAGCACTTTTTTTTTAATATTATAAGATTATGTTTGTCGTGCTTAATTCCCCATTTTATTCTTGATAAAAATACTGAAATTTATTGTTGAAGGATAAGTTAGTTTCTATGCGCATTTCACTGGTAGCTTAGGCTAGACCATCAGGAAACATTCTCCAAAATTTTTTAGAAAATCAAACTACAGAGTGAATGAGAAATGCAAACACTCTAAGGCCCGTTTTGACAACTTACCGATAGCTTAAAGTAGTGTTTAACCGGCCTTATACAAAGCAAAGAGTTCCATTATTAAAACTTTACTTTAACCTTAAGTGAGGGATAAAGTAAATTAAGGTTCGTACTACCTGGTAGGTTAAAGTAAAGTTGTAATAATGGAACACTTTTATACGGCCGATAAAAGCCTTCCTTTAGCTATCGGTAAGTTGTGAAAACGGGCCTAAAAGTCGTAGTTGCAACGATATTAAAGCTCAAACAAAATACCAACAATAACAAGTGAGTTTATCTTTTTCTTACATTCCCCACTACAATTGGCTGAAATTCTCCCAACATTAATTGTAGGTTACTGGGCTAAGAAAAAACAAACAAAAAAAATTCTTTATTGTTTTCGCAACAAAATCGAAACAAAGCAACTTGGCAGTTCAGTTTTTTTGTGCTGCGCACTTGCAAATTTATAATCAAAGTCATTTTTGGGAATACAAAATTTTAGTTAATAAAGATTTCTTTAATTTTACAAATCCTTTTGCTATAATGGCTTTTTCTATCCTGTCAAAACATTTTAGGGTTTTAAGCAGTGTTCGAAAATAAACGCTAAATATCGCTCCTTATTGTTCGGCTCGGTAGATTTGTAGTAAACACAAACGCCCTCATCCAGAGACCATTATGGTTCATTGTGATGCCTTAGTTCGATAGAAAAGACAGAGAACTAAAGTGAAATAAAAGTGAGGGAGGAAAGAAGAGGAAGATAAAAGATCGGACTAAAAAGAAAAACAACCCTACTAAATAAAACAAAAAAGCCAATATTTCTTTACAAAAATGTTTGCCTTTTTGTGACTGTTTCGTTATTTAAAAAGATTTTTACACAATATGGCACTATAACTTCGAGTCATATGGATGAAAGCCATACCGCATTTCATAATTGTAACATTATGTATGTTTCGGATGAAAAATGCGTTTTTAACCCGATAAAATTTGAAATTTTAAAAATTTATATAAAAAAATTTAATTTTTATCCAAAAAGTTGTTTTTTTTAAAGACCAATTCATGGTATGAACGTTTGAAAATTATTTCGGGCATGTGGGCACCACTACTGTTTTTGACGAAACGAATTCTCGTCCAATTTCGGCCCATTTTTGCAGAAATATGGTCCAGCATGTAAACCTTAACAAACCATATTTTTTTCTAAATGGAATGGAGTCCGTACGGTCTGTTTTGGATTGTTCCCACTCCATATGCGGTAATTTTGTTTATTAAAAAGCTCGTAAAGAATCACAAAGTCGTCTATGAGTTGCGCGAACCTATGACCTAATTTTAAAGTAAATTTGAATAATATTATTACTGTATACATATTATCAAAGAAAATTTGTTCGAAATAGTCGAATCTCATGCCATTGGCTTTGTGTTTACACATGCCACTGCGAGTTCATTTTCAAAATATCGTTGAAGCGTCAACTTGAGATAATTTGTTTACTTCTAAAATTAAAAAAAGTACCATAACACCAAATAGAGTTACCGAGTTAATCATCTGGGAACATTTTTGGGGAAATGGTTACATTTATTCATATAAGCATTATTTTAACAATATTAATGCTCTATAATTAACAAACTTGCTTTTATTAATGTGCGTTTCAAAAAATTCATCATAATACATAATACATTTAACAAGTTAAAACATAATTAACAATTTTACAATAATCCAGTAAATTTGCATTAACTTTTTAACAGGGTAACATTGCTTATCATTTTGACATCTAGTGGCATGCAAATGCCAAATTTCTACTCGCATGCAATTTTTGCTGCCACTGGAGCTGCCATTGCGAAAAATGTGAGTGTATTAGTAAAAAAGTGTGGGTGTATTGAGTTTTTCGAAATGGCAGTGGCATGTGTAAATGCTTGGTTCAAGCGGAAAAATATATTTGCTTAAAAATGCCTTTAACACACTAAACATTTTATGCGTTGTCAACGGGTTTTGATTCTTCTTTTTCAAAAACACTAACTCAAGAATAATAACCCAAGTTTATTACGAATATTTTACTCTCTCAACAAAAATGGTAATCTTAATTAGGACCCTTTATAACCGTATTAGTTGTTCATAAGAGTGATATAAAAGTTTTGCTACTATTTTTTTTTGATATTTTATATACGAAACAAAGAAAAAAAGCGTAACTAAAAAAAGGGTCAATATATTAAAAATGTGTAAAATCCCCAAAAAGTCCCCGAATTTATTTTTAAATCTCAAAAAAAAAATCCCAAATGACTTTCTTTGTCCTTTTTTCTCGCACAAAATCCCGGAGTCTGGCAGACCTGTGCCAGAATATACTGATCATAAATGTCAAAAAGTTTGCTCAGTATGATAGTTCATTGGACAGCTTACCCTTTCAAAAAACACCCTTAATATAGAGCAGCCATCGGCAAAATCAGGGCGCCGCGTTTTCTCTTTTCTCTTTTATTCTCTTGTATGCTCTTTTATTACGTACATGTGCACACATATTGCAGAGAATTTAACAACATTAACAACAACATGCGTAAAATTCATACAACGCATATAATCGCAAAATGTAATAGTATAGGTTGCCGATGGCTGATATAGAGGCTGATAAGAGGTTTTATTTCTAGTCATATAAAGCTTGACTGGCACTGGATTAAATTTTTCCCCCTCATTTATTCTTTGATGAAATATAGGGCTTCAACAAAAAATTTCCAATTTAATCTCTTGGTTGCAATAACTTTCGCTTCTTTCCACAATTTACCAATTACTGCAAGCTCTTTTCTCACGGTTCTGTCCCAAATGATTTTGGGTCTTTCTCGTCGACTTCTACTTTGTGGGCTCCATTCCAACGCCATTCTAGCTACGATTAAAGGCTCTTGTTTGTTTCACTCGCAGCCATGTTTCAATTCCATAAAAACTCTCGATCTGACGCATGCGTTGCAAATGCGGATTTTGGTAGCCTTCGTGCAGAAATAAGGTCCGAAGATGCTACCAGAATGCAAACCGTACCAAAAGGTATTTTTTTTTTTGAAGTCTGTAGGGTCTGTTTTGGATTAGTAGCGCTAATCCGTGACGGATTTTCAAAGTAAACTTGAACAATTTTATTAAAGCGTTAATCTATTTATGATGATTCAGCAGAGTATACAGATCATAAATGTCAAAAAGTTAGCTCATTTCCAATTTAATCTTTTTATTTCCAGTTTATCTCTTCGTCACAAAAACGTTCGCTTCTTTCCATGATTTACCAATAACTGCCAGCTGTTTTCTCACGTTTCTGCCCCAAGGTTTTTTGGTTTTTTCTCGTTGTCTTCTTTCTTGTGAGCTCCATTCAACCGCCATTCTGGCTACGATTTAAGATATGTCCTGCTGCCTTTCACTTTCTGGGTTTTATTTTAATGGGCTTTTCGCTGGCCTGGACGCTTAACTACACAGCCATGTTTCAATTCTATTAACAAAAACTATCGATTTGACCCGTGCGCTGCAAATGTGGATTTTGGTAGCCTTCGTGATTTTTGAGTCCGGCGAATACACTTCTAGCTTTATTGAACCGGTTCGAGACATCTTCATCTAACCTTAGTTTATCGACATTGACCTTCCTAAGTAGCCGAAGTTGGCTACAAATTCTTTTCGATGGTTGTCGATTACAATATGGTCGTTGTTGCTGTTATTAAAGCGCATGGCATATGTCCTTTTTATATTGACTTGTTAACTGGGATTTTGGCAAAATTCACAAGATTGTTCGTTTTCTCGGATTTCATTGCAATATAATTTTTCTTTAATTGTTTTCCGGAAGTAGCCTTTTACACGATCGTTAAAAAATTGTGAAATTAAGCTGTAAGCTCTCAATAGGAATAAACATAATTTATTTGTTGTGGCCTCCAGTTTCACACTGGGACAACGGAAATAAACATATGTACATATGTATGTTTATGAAAAACCAGAGCCGATAAAAACAAAAAAAAACGGAGTTGCAGATTTGCATTCAGCGCTGCAAATAACTCAAGAAACAACTTTAATTTCTAGCAAACGAAACATTTTATACAAAATTGTTAACATGTGTAATAAATGACTTAATTTTATACATTTTGATTTCTATATTAATTTTCCACTCAATTAATTCAAGACATATTATTTTATATTAAAAACAGAAGTGTAACTGTGTGCTTATTCGTTTGTAAGTGTCCTCCTTATAAATGAGACATTTATGACAGTTTCGCAAAAAAAAAAAAAAATATTTCACTTTTTGTTTCGTTTGAGTCTCACATGTTTTTTTTTCTTTCGACATTTTTCACACATCAACAAAGTCTTCGAAACATTTATAGAATTTTAAACTCCCCTCTCTCATCCCTCAATTCTATCACCCACCCACTTGAAAAAATACCCACTCATTGACACACTCTTTTTTTAAACAAAATTTTTACTATAAATTTTCAACATTAAATTTTCTGTTTTGCTGGCAAATAAATAAAATTGTTATTGTGTTTTGTGAAATTTTAAAATTATGGCACACTTTCAGCACATCATTTTAATTTTACTCGTTAAAAAAAAAGAAAAAAAAAATGAAATATTTACACTACAATCAACCAGGCAACGGATAGATGGATGGATGACACATTCATGTGACAAGCATTTGACTAAAGCAGTGGTGGGCTTTACACAAACAACGATATTCAATATAGTGTGGGTAAAGCAGCAGAAGAAATTAAACTAAAGCAACAGTAGAGCAAATACAAGTTAATCACCTCTATTATGTAAGTCGTCGTCGACATTAATTTTAAATTGTTGTCACATCAAGACGTTGGTTATATCACTTCGACGTTAATTTGGTATTTTATAAGAATGTTATGTCGACGGCGAATAGTTATCGAAAATTAAATTGGTTTTGCTCTTCACTCACTTTAACTTTCCGACATATATTTTTCAGCGTTTAAAGAACTGCACTCAAAGTAGAAAAACTACCATTTCTTCCACTTCTTCATTTGTCATTGGCCAGAAAAAACTGTTTCTTTTACTTCTGATTCATTAAATCTAAACAGTCGCTGTCGAACCAACTCAAAAAGCGAAAAGTTGAACACACATTTTCGTTTTTAGTTCGACTTTTTTTGGTTTCGACTGCAGTTTTTAAGCCCTGAATTTTTTAACCGATTTAGCTTTTTAAAACAAAGTGTAGAGTTTGTTTCCAATTTTGAATTTTTGCCATGCTTTCGATAAGAGATATTTTTACTGCAAGTTTTCTGATTCTTTATAGCTTTAACGTTTATTAATAAATTAAGAAATAATCATGCCGCTGTTAGCAAATTTTTGCGAATTTCCGTTAAATGAGCATTTTTTGTCATTCTTTATAGTTTAAGGGAATTTTTATCAATTTTATGGCTTGTTTGAAATATTAAAAATTTTCGCTATTTTTGCATACATTTTTTTTATTGTCTCCCAACATTTTGTTTTTTTTTTAGCTGATTTAGCGATTTCAAATCAATTTAAGGGTTTTTTTCGCTTTAGAAGCGAAGCAATTTTTTCCTATAAGTTTTCTGATGCTTTACAGCCTTAACGATTTTTAATAAATATTAGACTTTACTATGATGTCGCTGTTAGCAATTTTTTTTTGCGAATTTTCGCTAATTTGGCAATTTTTACCATTTTCGCTATTTTAGCAAACTTTTCTGAATTTTCAAAATTTTCGCGTTAAATTTTGTAATAAAATTTGTGTCCATAACTTCTTTTTAAATTGCATTTTTTATTTAAAAAGTATTCAGTTAATATGTTTACATTTCATTTAAAATTTCTTTAACAATACTACACGACGTCGACTTAAAACTCATGTTTAATTTGTACGTATCCTCTGAACCCCGCCAAATTTTTGATTTAGAACGAATTCTATTTTGAAGTGACAACGCAACTGATATTAGCTGTTTTTTTATTAACAAAATTGTTTGAGGAGGCAAAAATTAATACAAATTTTAATATATTTGAATTAAAATAGTTAATAAATGAGACAAAACATAAAAAATACACAAATTTATTATTGAAAATGTATTTTATTTTTAAGTTTTGAAAGGTTATGTCAAATGTACGTTACATACCAACATGTGAACATGTAAATTATAAATCATATGAAAAACTCAAATTTTGACATACACATGAAATTACATGTGTGTAGAAAAGTGACATTCCAGATGACCAATGCACAAAGCTTTAGACTGTTTTCCCTACGAATAATTTTGGACCACCTGATCAATTTTGATAAAATGGACAACTCCATGGACTGGTCCGATGTAATGCAAGCATGGACCATGTCATTGTTAAAAAGTGTTTGTAGTGAGACGACATGTCTTCGTTTTTAAACGACATGTTTTCGTTTTTAAACGAAGTTAAAACTAACCCTTTTGTGTATACAGTGGAGTAGTTTTAAAACTACTTCGTTGTAGTCCAAAGATGGGTTATATGGTCCTGCCCTAGGACATCGTAATGTTAAATAGACCATGTTTTTTCCATACGTTTGGCTTACTTTTGGACTAGTCCTAGTCCCTTGTGGACTACTCTTTACACGCGTGTTTGGACTGGTCCTATTATTTGCAGGGTTTATTCTCACTAAAGCTATGGTCACACTTGTCAAATATTTGACGAAAAAAACGAGACCAACAAGCAAACTAAATAAAAATTTTCATTAATTACAATATTTATTTTGATTATAAATCCAGATCTTACCAAAAACAGTATTTTGCTATGTGTAGTAGTATAATTAGTTTGTTTTGAGTTATTAACACAATGTTAAATCTCAATAATTATTAACAAAAGTAGGGGTTACGCTTATTTGGTCAAATATTTAATAAGTGTGACCGTACCTTTATACTTCTAATTTTTTTCAACGTATGTGTTTGCTGGGGTCTGGTATAAAGTGTGTGCCCATCACTGTCCTTAGTAATAATTACACACACATACACACACACAACAAATTAATATTTTTTATAGTATGTGTGTGTTTTTAAAAGATAGCATAAATAACGCCAATGTTTTATAACATACAATTGACCACAGCTGTAAAAAATGGAAAAATAAAAAAAATGAACGTAAAACAAAAGCAAACACAATTAAGATGACTGTAGATGGTTAAACACGAACCGCAATTTATTTACTTTATGACTTTTATTATTTATATTTATATAAATTTAAATGAATAAATAATTATAATTATAATGCGCTCCTAGAAGTATGTTTAATTATGTTTAAGAGAGTCATGTCTGATGTTTTTTTTTTAACAGCAAGTCAATCGGCAAGTTTAAATCATAAACTTTAGTCCAGCCCGTGGTGTTAATTCTACGAACTAGCTTTTATGATCTTTGGCAGAGAATATGCATAGTTTTGTCAGACTATGGTTAACTCAATTAACTTATATAATACTGGCTGAATCTGGTGCGCTTTGTTACCCCAATTGAAGCAAAATTAGTAAAATTTATTTAAAACAACACATGTATTGATAACGAAGCAACTAAAACCAAATTTAGATACTTCTCCAGATATTTAAATATTTATATTGTCCCTGTGTGGAAGGTTTTACGCTCACTTATCCTGTTCAGATCACGTTTTGGCAAATGTTGTGTATTGATAACCAAATTTGTAGACTGTTTGCTTAACCGCTTTGTAAAATGTGCAAATATGTAATTGATTTACATCAGAACCTGCCGTATGGGCTAATCTTATGGTGTTTCTTACCCACTGGGTAACAATTTATGTGCTAAGCAATTAAGTGTATACAATCCGGTTAAAATTATAATCTCGGCCCATTGCTAAGAAGCTGGAACTAACTAACCACCGCTGCTAAGAGTAAAGCCAGCAGGATATTTTGAATTCGTCCTCAAAACTCGAACCCTCCACAAGTTAAAAGCTCTCATCACAATGCAGGAACACTAGCCGCGTATATCTGGGTTCCAATCACAGCCACCACGTCATACCCTATGGCAAGTTCCCTTAAGAAAAGTACTGTACTGTTTATCAGTAAGCATCATTCTGTGCATAATACATTCTTAAAAATCAGTTACCCTCTCTCACTTACCATTCAACCCACCTTACATCACCAAAGCAACTTCTCCTTTGAACGTTAACCTTCGCTCTTTAAAAAATCCAGGCCGTTACCGATTTGAATGTCCGTCGAACCGATACCGACCCTTCATCTACTCCTCACTGCAGTCTTCACCACTCCACCAAATCATTCGGTACCTCCATCTTTTCATCTGCTTTTCAAGTCGACACCGTCGTGCGACAATCGATAGTATCGAGTCTCGACCCTACTTGCAACAGACTACTAGAATCTTCACCACCTTCCACTGGGCTTTCGACTCTCCATCACTCCAAAATCCAAGTCTCAACCACCATACAACCCACATCGCAATAGCAAAAAAACTTTCACTCCATTAACGCACATCGGGTATTTATAACAAAATTTATCTTAAAGCCAAAGTCACCTTTGTTCAAGACAAATACTTGCTTCGCAATCTTTTCGTGGCGAAAAGCATTCCTTTACAAAAGAGAGTATACCATAGGGGACCCCAGCCAATAGTCAGACTGGTGCCGTGTCACAGAGGGCTACTAACTCCCGTGACACCAGATAACAACAAGTTACTCTGGTGTATACCCCGGACTCAAGAGACCTGTCTTTTTTGATGTTTTTTCGGAAGAGCTTTAGAGGTCGCTCAAGTCGATTTATTGCCAAAAATCGGATGTGCCGGCCTTTTTTTTTAGTTTTCTTCATAACTTCGTCAAAAACCACGATTTTCTTTACTTTTAGGGAAATAATTTAATAAAAAAATGTCCAAGCTTTATTTTTGTTTACAAAGACTATAAGTTTTTGCAATGCTCATTTATGCACCCTACACTAAAAATTTTCGTTATTTTTCCATACATTTTGTAAATAACGATTTATAACTTTTAAAATTTTTATGAAAATGAAACAAACCAACAATGCAGTTAGAAATATCAGTTTATTTTTAATAACTAAGAAACAAATATTTTTGAATTCGCTCTTACCGTTACTAAGTTATACACTCATTTGTTTTTTAATTACAATGTGTCGATCACCCAATGATAACGATACAAATGAGAAAATAACTAGAGACAAAACAACAAAAACTCATTCTATTCAGTCAACTCAAGTCAAATGAGTAAATTATTCAAATATAATTTGAATGTAAAATATGTGTACCTACACATTATGTATGTATGAGTAAGCTTAACTCTTATAAATAAAAGAAGCCACAAGCTTACACACATATTATGGCAAGGTATTCAAATAAATGTATGCACATTCAATAATTCAAAAATTATTTGAATATTTTTTGTAAACTTGCTCTCTCTAACGGGTCATTCCAATGTTTTGTTATTTATGAATGACTCTCAAATTCATTTACAGCAAACAAGTTTTTTATTCAATTCATTCATTCTTATTTTTGTATATTGCTTACTCTCTCTTTTTATCTTTTTGAATGTTTTATAATTGAATAAATGTTGTGCACTTTGGGTAAAAGCAAACAAGTGAGTTATTCAAAGCAGACCTCTAGTACACAGTTTGTGATATTTTTACTTATACCGAACAAAAAATAAAAATCAATCGTTTTGCTTTGTTTACAAATCATTAATTTCGGTTCTTACGATGAAGTTCTATGCCCTGCAATAAATTCTAAAAATCAGTTTCAGAAGAAGTGTCCGGCTGGCTGACTTTTTGTCTGTAAACAAACTTCTTTCCGGAATTATGTACATATCTTCGAGCCCAAAAACTATATTATTATGTTGGTACTTATAGATTAAATTTCATCCAAAAATATCTTATCGTCTTACCAAATTTTGTTAAAATCGGTTCATATGGAAAATTTTGTAACGGTAGGTCCAAAATTGGCCATATGGTCCATATAAACACCATCCTCAAAATCGCTTTGAGACGAACATTTAAATAATATTCGGCAGAAAGAACTCTTATGTAAAACTTAAGCTACATCATTTTGTTTTGCCGGATCCAAAGATTGTCAATGGGTCCCAAAAAGTGGACACTGTCAAAAATTTCAAATACTATGGTGTAGGGTAGCATATGATCGGGTTAGACCGACTATACTTTCTTACTAGTTCTTAGTGATTTTTATTTAATTTTTAGTATTTCTTAATTTGTTTATTTAAAGAAAATTCTTTAAAAATATTTTTGAAATAAAATTGATGAAAGTTTTAACGATTTGCAACATTTTAATTTTATTTGTTGTTGGTTTTATCTAATAAATTATTTTTTTTTTTTTTTTTTAAGAATGTGATGATTATTGTTTATTGTTATAAAAACATGTGTTACTTTTAGTTTTGCTACTTTAGCATTAGGCAAAAAGGTCTTAAGTCAGAAGCTGTAAATTTTCGTAATGTTAAATGGAAAAGGGTGTCCCGGTAGGCTAGTTGGTAGTGAGCTAGTCTATCAGTGAGGGGGTTGCGGGTTCGATTCCCTCCAGAGACTCTGGTATGTTACACTACAACGGGCAGAAGGCCTACGTTTCTATTGCTCGGTCATTTTAGTTAGAACATAATTTGTAATTGTATTTGTAACTCTTATTAAATAAATAAATAATAAATGGAAAAATATTTATTTGGTGTATTTCATAGATATTTTTCCTAAAGAGCAGATGATTACGATTAGAAGCAGTTGTGCTAGAGTTAAGTTATTGATACCAAACGAAAGGACAAAAATTGGAATTAAAGCCAATCAAAAAATCAAAATGAGATTTTTTGACTTAAGACCTTTTTGCCTTAAGGCAAAGAATTAATACATGTGTTTGATTCAAAATGTTGTCTGTCTTTTATTGCCATTTTTATAAATTTTCATATTAAAGATGTTTTTTTTATTTAATACAAAGACCTCGTGTTAAAAAAAGCAAAAAACAAATGTGTGATATAAATAATTTTTGTTTTTAAATTCAAAGTAGACAAATAATTTAAGAGGAAGAAGAGCAGATAATTTTATTAAGTTTGGTTTTTTTTAAATGGAATTTGAAATTTGAGAATTTTTTTTTAACGAACAAAAATACTCTTTTGTTGTTAGCAGGGCTGTGGCGTCGAGGTTTTTGTGCCGGAGTCGCGACTCCGACTCCAAAATTTTTCGGCGTAAAAATTTAAAAAAAAATTTCCAAAATAAAAATTATCTTCTTAAAACAGATTTAAAATTTAAATAAATGTTTTATGAATACTGCTCTTATGTGCTGTTTCCACATGACAGGAGATGGACTGAGTGCTTTTCATATAAATTTTACTACATAATCAATCGCCTGTCATTTGGAAACAGCACATTAATGTCTGCGTACGGGAATTTCTTCTCAGAAACTCTAATTTTTAGAAGGCCGTACGGTAATGAAAAAATAAAAGGCAACATCACTGAGTCTCATATACGTGAGTCGGAGTCGGACGACTACACAGCCCTGGTTGTTAGTCATGCCATCAAATTTTTTTTTGGATTAAAATTTTACAATTACATGTCTTATTTAAATACCAATTTGATTTTCGTTTGTATATGTTTATTTTTGGCACGCACTGTATAATAACCATTAAAGCTTTCAATGTATTTACGTGTTTTGCCTGAAATATAAAAAACAAAAAATTATAATGAAAATACATATTTTCATTACAATTGCAATTACCTTCATGAAAATTTTAAACAATAAAAAATACTAGAAAAAGAAAAGAAAAAATTACTTTAAAAAACCATTTCCAATTATTTTGTTGGCTTTTCATTTGAATTTTCAGCTTTCATTTAGCTTAATTTCATATTTCCTTTGTTGTAAACTTTGTGTAAATTTAAATTTAATTTGTGTGAATATCTTACAAAAAGGAAAAAAAATACGCCACAAATTTAAGCAAAACATGAAATTCTATTCAAATATCTAAATATGTTAAAATGTTGAAATTAAGCAGCAATTTTAATACTAGTAGCACAAAATAAAAACAAAAATAAAATTTCCATACAAATGGGCTATATAAACAATAATTCTGCTTAATATTCAAGTATAGTATTTCTTTCAAAAGGCGCCCAAATCAAAAAGCAACAACCATCGATATAAAAAAAAATAAAGAAATAATTTTAAAAATATGCTAAATAGCAAAAAAATAAGAAATGATTTAATGAATTAAATATTTTTACTTTTAATGTAATGTTTGTTGGGTTACGTGATTTTTTTGGACAACTTTAAGTTTCTTTGGTTTACTTTTAGACCGTATTTACATTATGCAATTAGCACCGCAACTTTTGCATGCAACATTTTGTTTGTTGTTAAGAGGTGTAGGATAGAAAACGGGATTGCAAAAGTTCAGTGATTTGTTTTTGTTTTGTTTTATTTTCACTTTTAAATGTGATGTTATTAAAAATGTTGTCTACTTTTGTGGGGAAGAGAAAACGCCATTTTTTCGAAAACTGTTTTGTATAGGAAAGCTTTCAATTATAACTACGAGCTATTAAAAGTATTTCTTATTTGAGACCGTGTTTCTTTAGCCTTCTCTTTCTTACATCTTTTCAGATTGTCATTCGCTACCATTTGCATTAGTTCTGTCCTTGGATGCTGTACAATGAACACAATATTGTCCACATATCAAATTAGTTAGCGCCATCTTGAAATTATTGCTTCAAGTAACTGTCATACATGACATTCCATTCGAATAGTACAAGAACAAATCCCCGGGTAATACTTGCTGTTCCCCTATAAGTTTTAAGGCCATTGGCAGTTTCAAATAAAAGGATCCTGATGTCCAAATCGTCTTAACTTTAGTCTACAGCATAGTCTACGGTTTAATAAATACTCCAGTTTTTAGTTTTATCTATAGTCTAGATAAATAAATCACTATAATCCATAGTCTAGGATATGGTCTATTGCACTGTCTAATTACAGCGGGATCTAACATCTTCCAATTCGCCTATGAACTTAGTACCCAGCCATCTCTGCCTGCTGCTTCGTAACCTAGGACAGCGACACAGAATGTGTTCAACTGTCTCTATTCCCTCCTTGTCGTCGCACAACCTACAAAAATCCGACGAGTAAGACCCCAGTAAAACCACCATCCTGGCTATCATGCAGTAGCCCATCATAATACCTATCAAAGTTCTGACGCACACAGAAAAAATTATCAAAAATTTTGCACCAATTAAAGCATTAATCAAAAATAAAATCAGTTTTAATTCAAATTTTAATCAAGTCAATTAAATGTTGAATTAGGTGAGATAAAAGTTGAATCAAGTGAATTGAACGTTTAATTGATACTATTAATTTTTTTACTGGCGCAAACTTTATTAATTTTTTAATTGATAGCACAAATTTTTTAATTGAAATCTACTTTTATTTTTTCCGTGCAGACCTAACTCCATTCTTAAGATATCTCTTAAACAAAGCAATAAGTATGCTTTACTTAAAAAACGCCTAAAAGCATACTCTAAAACATATCTAGCTTTCATCTCTAATTCTCTTTTATATTTAAAAATTTTTTTTTTTTTCTTAAATTTAGCCAACTTTACACTTTTTCAATGATTTGTTTTTTTTGTTTGGCTCTCTAAATTTCACTTTAAATCAATGCGTCAAATGCAAATGAATTCATTTTGAAAACAAGAACGTCAGTCTGTCAGCTGACAACAACTGCAAAAACACACTAAGCACTCAAATGACTGATTAAGAAGAACAAGATGAATAGAAATAAAACCAGGCATTTGAAAAAAATATCCTGATTTAGTCAAGTAGCCTTGGAATAAAATTAGATTACAATACCAACCAAAAAGCAAATATGTACTGAAAAAAAATGTGTATCTGTGGATTGACAACTGCCATGGAAACTGCAAGAAATATTTCATGTGCTTTCAACTTTTTAAATAACAGCTAAGTTTTGGAATGTGCAAAGGGAGTAATTATGGAAAAGTATGCTTTTATTTTTTGTTAAAGCAACTTAATGTGGGCAATGGTTTATTCGTTTTGTTGTTGTTTTAATTGTATATGTATGAACTTCAAGCAAATTTAATACTAGGTGGCCTCAGTACCTACGTCAAAATCAGCTATGCAAAGTCAAATTGGCTGTCAAAAATTGTTTATGTTTGTATGTTGGCAAAGCGATTGAAAAATTCATTGCCTTGGTTAGCCTACGTCACAATTAGCTGGATCAAGGCAAATTGGCTATTCATAAACGAAATGTCAAACAAATTTTAAGTTTTCATGTTCACTTTTATTAATTTTATTGTGTGTCTTTGAAAGTGATTGAAAGTTGTGTCAAAATTCTTGACAGATTATTAAAATTTTACCAGGCGAATTTCGTGATGTTCGTTTTTATTGTTGTAGCAATTCGCTTGCATGTTGGCTTTCACTAATTTTGTTGTGCGTCTTTAAAAGTATTTTTGAGTTGTGTCAAAATTTTTGACAGATTGATAAAGTTATACCATGCGAATTACGTGTTTTTTTTTTATATTTATTGTAGCGATATGGCCACCTAGTACATTGCTTGTACTTTAATAAGGTTTATAAAGCGAATTTCATAAAATTTCAAGTGAAATTTGCATCGCAAACGAATAAAACAATAAATTTGCCACGATCAAAAGACTTTTGATTGTTATATACAATGTTGTTTTACTTATTGATACTGTTTTTTTAATGAAATTTACGCCATATTCAAATTGAAACCACTGTGACACTTATTGCATTATAAAGGGAAAACTTGAAATAATAACATATACAATAATATTGTTAAATGAAAAAAGCGCCCCAATTTGAATATTCTAAATAGCTATTAAAACATAAATAGGAAAATAGGTTTTTTTACGATAAAATATTGCCATCCTAAAAGTATGCTTTAGTTTTTCTTCAATACAAAGTATGCTGTAGTATGAATTTTTAAATAAAAAATTATTTTAATATTTGTAAAGGATAAAGATAAAAGATTTGTAAAAATTATTCAACCGAACATTAAATATTTGCTTAGATTACTTTTATTTTATGCCTTCCTTATTAATCACCTGAAAGTATGCAATAGTTTTTGTTGATTGTACATTTTATATACTAAAAAAATTGATTATGGCTGCTCTTGTTAAATTGACAAATTAAACAAAAGCTATAAAATAGAAATAAAGAATGAAAGAAATTGAATAGGCTAGAGGCCAAACTTAAGACGGTGAAACCGGGTAAAAATATTTTGGTGTCTGGTTTTTTTTTTCGTAGAGCACAATACACACGCTGTCAAATTTGTATTATTAAATTATATAACTGGTAATGGCTTTTGTGAGATCATGACAAAAATAATAAAACAATTTAAGTTTCCAAAAAAGAAGACACAATTTAAAAATAGTTTATCTCTTGTCAATCATTAATGTGTTATTTTTAGTCGTACTCACCCTTTCAGCTATTTCAATCGATTAAGAGAACAGCAAAGTTGTTAACCTGAAAGATTTTCCGCTTATGCTATTTTTAGTTTCCTTTAATTAAGAATAATGTCTTCTGCCATAAAACAAGTGTAACATTAATGCTGAACAAAATTTTGAATAATTTTTTTGCTTTGCCATTTTTTTTTTGTTCTCTTCTTTTTTTTACTTCAGCGTACTTTTGTATTGTATTTTGTTAGTTTAATTCGAGTGCAGTAATTCTTATTCTGGGTCCTTTGTGTCAAACACTTAAATCTTTCACCTTTTGTTTGGGGAAAATTGTAGTATTATTATGGGACATAATTTACCGTAGTCTTTAATTATCGTGTACCCTTTTGTTTTTGAATTTCCAAGTAGCATTTTTGCTATTGTACTCTTTTTGATGATAATTGCACTTAAGTTTTTTGTTTTTGTGTTAATTTTGGTGTGTTTGTCATTTAATTTTAGAGTCTTTTTGAATTGGAACTGGCTGGCTGTAATGAGGTTACCGAAGCTGGCCTTTGGGCATGTTTAACACCACGCATTGTTTCATTATCGCTGGCTGATTGTATAAATATTGCTGATGAGGCTGTGGGCGCGGTGGCACAATTATTGCCGTCATTATACGAATTTTCCTTACAAGTAAGTAGTAGATAAGAACTTTAAAGGTTTTGTGTTGCGACTTAACTTATTTAAAAATTTTCTATTGTCTACTTGTAGGCTTATCATGTTACAGATGCTGCATTGGGCTATTTTTCACCAAAACAAAGTCATAGTTTAAGTATATTACGCTTACAGTCATGTTGGGAATTAACCAATCATGGTATTGTTAATATCGGTAAGTGTTTTTTTCGTTTGTTTATTTTAAATTTTAAATTTAAGGGCTTTTCGACATTACATATTTACATTTCTTATCGTGGTTGGTGGTTTTGCTCTATGGGAAAAATTTGGATTTTTTTTTGTGAACAAAACACGACGGCCATCTTTTACGTTTCAACAAGATTCATTTAAAATTGCAAATGTGCAATATAAAATAAAGGGAAATTGAAAATGGCACATTTTCGCTTATTGTTTCTTTATTTTCAAGTCATGTTGGCATTTTGTTACCTTAACAAATTGAAAACCTGATTGTGAATTTTTATTGCATTTTAATATCAATAAAAATGCACACAAATCTAGAAACTCCACTAGCAACCACTAAAATGTACCACCAACAACAATACAAACAACTTTATAGTAACAAAAAATATTACCTTAAAATAACCTTGTATGTTAAAACAACAATAATTGTTGTTTTGTGTACTCTTTCCAAAAACATCCATTTCACAAACCGTTATCAACATCATCAGTGATGATGCCAGATTAGGATTTTATTTTGAAAACGGGTAAAAAAAATTTTATTTGGGAATTTTTTTGATTTAAGAGATTTTTTCTTATTGTATTTTTATTTTCATTCTATTTTGTTTTATTAAGCAACAAAAACAATCTTTGCAATAAAATGTATGGCTGGCATGTCTTGACATTTTCATGTTGAGTGTATTTAGTAAGACCCCTTTCACACTCGGCAAGTTGCTTGCGCAACTCTTGCTTTGTAGACGTCAGCGGTAAGGTCGGAGTATAGAAAAAAATGTTGTACATACTTTTTTTTTCTCGAAAATTAATTTGGCAACTAACTTGCCGAGTCTGAAAGGGGTCTTACTAAATACACTCAACATGAAAAATGTCAGACGTGACAACGATAATTGTGGCGAAAGAAACAGATTCAAACTAATTAGTAATAGATTAAAAGGATTTGGGCTGCGATTTTGAAGAAGGAATTAACTCGATTGATTCAGTGTTGTCTTTCGTGCATGTTTTGATAATCGCAAAACTCTTAACATTCGCGATTCTGACTTGAAATCGTATAAATGGTGTTCCGTAAATCGCAATAGCAAAAAGTTTGGAGACTTCAAATTGCAAAAATATACTCAAGGGAACTAGAATATTTGTAAGTAACCATGGCATATCGCAAACTATACGCACGAGTTAAGGAAAACCATAAAATAAGTCTGTCGTTTTGAGATTTTAAATCGTGCGATTGTCAGAACAAGGTCGTTTTAAAGTAAAGAATGTTATTATCAAATCTAATTTTTTTTTTTATATTTACAAACAATTTGCTCCAAATATTATATACACTATATGCCAATATTTGTGCAGAAATTTAAAATTTGAATCGAATTTGGGATATTTTGTTGTAAAAAAACACTGGAATTGCATACAACCAAAATTACATTGTTGTTAGAAAAAGCACTAAAAGCGCAAAAAAAAAATGGAGAAACCATTAAAAATACCTTCTTTTTTTTTTAAAAATGGGATTTGGAAAAAAGGATTACAAAACCAAAAACGCTTCATAAATTTTCCAAAAAGCGTCAAAATGGCAACACTGCTTCCACGTTGTGTTGTTATTTTTTTTTGCTCCGTACTGATATTGTTGTTACTTTTAATGGATTGTTATGTGGCTTTTGCACTCATGTTAACATTAATATGGCTACCTTTTACTCAATCTCTAAACAGGGGTTCTTTTTTATATTTTGTTTTAATTTCACCTCAATAGTAGAAAATAATGTTAGAAGCCGCTTTTTGCTTACAACAAAAACAAGTTTGTTTTAGAGTAGAAGAGTGTATTCGTTGCTGTCATCGCGGTCGTTGTTTTCGTGTGTATGGGGGCCATAAAAGGAAACCAAAATTGTTGTGCATGCACAAGGTTAAAAAGTGGTTGAGGTTTTTCAAATGTTAGAAATTTTTTTTTCATTAATTCTCGAACTTACACACACATACCGACATGTGTACTGTATAAACAATTGCAACTACAAACTAGTGCAAACAAAAAAGAAAAACAAACAATACAACAAATAGAAAATCAATGATGAGGGTTATGATCAGCTGAAGGATATATATGTATATATAAACATTTAATGCCCTACTTTTAGGAAACTTAAGATTCAAGTATTAAATTGAAATTAAAACGCTAGAAAAATAAAAATTTTACTTAATTTATATTTTTTCGGGAAATGTTGATACATTTTTTCTTTTTAGAAAAGAAGTTAAGTTTTGGGTCAGTTCTATTTTAATTCTAATTCAGTTCTAGTTTAGTTCTAGTTTTATTCTAGTTCTGTTCTATTTCAGTTCCAGTTCAGTTCCAGTTCTAGTTCAGTTCAGTTCTAGTTTAGTTCAGCTCAAGGTCAGCTGAAGTTTCATTCTAGTTTAGTTCTTGTTCCGTTCTAGTTTAGTTCTAGTTCAATAATAGTTCAGTTCTGGTTTTTATTATTTTTTTAAGTGACATTTTTAATAAATATTGATTTTTAACTTGTAGTGTATTTTTAATTACGTTAATTGCGAAATGTGTTGTAATAACCATGACAAATATGTGTTGGTTGTTGTGATGACAACAATATTATAAATGTGTCGTTCTAATGACACAAATGTACATGACTCTGATGTAGTAGAATTATTTTCCCGACCATATTCATTTAGTTTAAATGATGTCAAAGCTTAAAATGACAAATAACAAAGATTTATAATATGATTTCGAAAAAAACGCAACTGCAGCAAAATTACATTAAACATGCGTTAGTTAAATTTTTTTTACTACAAACAAATTACCTTTTATTTCGCTAAAAGGAAAACAATATAAAATTTAATAAAGCTTTTTAAAATTATCTTAAACTTTGTTAAATTAAAAAATTAAAAAAAAATTCAAGACTATCAAACAAAAATATTAATGAAAATTCTACTATTTACTGCTTTAAAAAAAAATTATCTATTTAATGCTTAAGGCTTTTTGGTGTTCTTGGCCATTTGTTGCTTTAAGAATTTTCAAAGCATACTTGTAGGAGTAGCCTGCCTTCAAATCTCTTTAGCATACTTTTAGCCACTCTCTGTTTTTATTCCTTGTTGTTTTATTTTCATTTGTGTTTTTTTTCCTTTTTAATTATAAAAACAAGGTCTTTTTTGTTTGACTTTACAGCGGAGTCTTAATATTTCAAAGGCATATTCAGTGGTGTCTTATTGCCAGCGTTTCTTTATAACCTCTTTTGCTTCTAAAGTCTCAAGGATTTAAGGAAAATTTTTAAAAATAAGAGCTCATAATATTAAAATGGTAGAAATATAATTTCCTTTACATTTAATTTTATTCAGGATGTGGAAAAGACAGGTTGTTTATAGTGTTCATGAGAAATTCCAAGTTTTTTCTGCTTTAAGTCTTATCAAAGGAGTTTAAAAAAAACCGAAACTTATGTTGTCTTAAGCTCTTATCTCTCTCTCCTGTTTGTCTCTAGCCCAAAGCGAAGCTTTTGTAAAAATAGTAAATCAACGAACTTGCATTTGAAACAGAACTAATGATCTGAACTAGGAACTGTATTAGAAACTAATCTAGAAACTTAACTGAAATATGAGCTAGAAACTAAACTAAAAATGTGTTGCAAACAAAATTTTTTTCTGCAAAAATGCTTAATAAATTCTTTTTAAATTTCTGTTGTTTTTACCTCTGTAGTTTCTTAATATTCTGAGTATTAATTACACTTGTGTGAGTATTTTTAAGTAAGTATACTTAGCGGTAAAACTCAGAAGACCTTCTTACTTCAGGCCTTTTAAAAGGCCTGCTTAATAATTGTTTTGATTAAATTCCTATTCTTATCTAACTGCTAAAGAATGCCTCATAGAAGGCCTCGGCTCTTTGGTGTAAAAGATAAGATACACCTTCCAAACTCGCTTCTATGAGAAGGGAGTAGAGAAGGAGTAACATTTTTTGTATTGTTTTTTTTTGCACAAGCAAAACAATTATTTTTTTTATCCCGTTGCCATTCTCATGTACCTGCTAAAGAAGCGAGGGCGAAAGGCCTTCTCCGCAATGACAACGTGTGTAAAAAAGATATGAGTATGGAATGGAGCTAGCAGACCTTGTATATCAAAAAGAAGAAGTACAGAGGTCTTCTAGAAGGTACAGAGGCCTTCTAGAAGGCATCCGTACTCCTTCTTTTTCCCGCTGGGTACTTGCTAACATAATAAAGTAAAATAATTCTTGCATACTTTTTGGTGCACAATATTAGGTTTAAAACTATAATAAAAACCAAGCATATCATATGCAATTATATTACGAAAAACAGAAGGAAAGAAAGAGAGAAGATGAAAGAATTTAGTATATTTAAGTAGACTTTACAAGGTTAATTAAACATATGAATAAAATGTATTTTAATTCAAGATTTAGAAAACATTTTGCTGAGCCTTAAAAATTAGTCTAATGTGTTCAGAACAAGTGAATTTAAATAAAAATTGCTTAAAAATGGCAACTAACAAACGACGCTAAAATTTTTCTTTTAAAATATTGTTTTGTTTCTATAACTCTACAATTTTCCTTTATTTCAATTTTTAGAAGAAGTAAACCTTTTATTATCCTTTTCTTTGAAATCCTTGTATTTTTTTTGGATTTTCTTGCAACTAAAGAATGTTGACTTTGATTTATTATTTGCATATTCTTTTGTTTCATTTATCCTTTATTGGCAATTAGAAATATAGAAATATAGAAATGATGAAATTCTTTCGAAGGATTTCCGTTTCTTTTGTATGTGACTCCCTGATAAAATCATTTTTGTGAAATAGATTTGCTTTTGTAAGCATCATTATCTTATTATTTTCCATAAACATCGCAATCGATCTTTTGTTCAAAGAAAATGAGCAAAAAGAATTATTTGTGTGAAATTCCCAGGTAAAGATTTTAAGGCAAATTAAAAATATTAAAAATCCTTTTTATTTTGTTTGAAATTATAGAAAAAATAAATTCTGGCTACTCTGATCTCATTCAACAAGAGCCAAGTGTTAGGATTTTTCAAAACTAATTAATTTGAATAAAAAAATCTTTCTTTTTTTATTTATGCAATTTACATATTTCTATTCTTTATTTTTTATTGTAAAATCTTTTTTTTTTTATTTAAAATTTTTTTTGCTCTTCATTTCCTTATATTTGTTCAAACACTGTGACGTATGATTGTTATTTAATACATTAATAATCATACGCTTGGACGTTTACACACCATGAAATTGACATGATTTTCGTTATTTCTTATTTTTATAAATTTTTTTCGGTTGATAATGAAAAAAATTGAGAAATTTAAATCGATTTAATGAATTTGTTACGAAATCACCCAAATTGCCAAAAACAGACAGACATACACACAAAAAAACATGTTTTTAAAACACATAAAAACACACTTGAAAAATTTACAAAAGGAAAAAAACGAGGGCAGTAGGAAAAGTAAAAAAAATATAAGCAATAGTGGAATTTTATTTCACCATAGTATGAAAAGGAATGTTAAATGTCTATTACGCGGCTTCTTATAAACTGTTAAGCTACATTCATAATGGCAGCAAAAAGTTTGGTTATTGCTTCCGTCTTTAATATTTTGAACATAAATGTAACTGAAGTTTTTTAAAGAATTAAGTGTTCAAACAGAACTGAGGCAAACAGCCCAATTATGAATAAAAATTCCCCGGGAGTCTTCACCCTTCTCCCATTTTTGCAATAGAATTTACATTGGAAAAATGGGAGAAGGGAGCAAACTCCCGGGGAATTTTTATTCATAATTGGGCTGAAAAATTATTAATCCCATAATTAAAACAGTCGGCAGTAATTTCAAATTCTATTTTGTAATCTGTCCGTGAAAGCCTAGGTTCGAGCCCCGCGGCAGTCAATAATGAAAAATTATCAATAAATTTTAATTAATTTCATGTTGTAAAATTCCTTTCTTCATTAAAATAATTTAATGAAAATTAAATTTGATGAACTTAAGCCTAATTAAAAAATATCAAAATTTGGATTAAAAACCATAAAAAGTTTAACAAAAGTAACCACAATACTAATTATTGTTAAAAGCTAGGGCACGAGCTCTATGTTTACATTTGTCCTTCAAGTTTGCTAAAAAAAAGGTTAACAAGAAACAGAAAGACAAAAAAAAAATGGAATACAAAAAATGTACTTTAGACTTCGAGAGGAATTCTTGACAAAAAGTACGAAAAAACAGAAGTAAACAAGAACATTTGAATCATTTTAAAAAGATAGTCATTCAAAGCAAATTTCGATCTTCCAAAGGTTAAATACAATTTGGTTTAAATATTGATATTTGACTATTGACTGCAAGAAGTCGTCAATGGCTGTGAGTTTTAAACGACAAAACCCTCTAAAGAGATTGAGTGGTTACAATTGAAACATGTAAGGGTAACCTGTGTGAGAGCCTGGGTTCGATCCCCGCGGCAGCCAATATTAAAAAATGATCAATAAATTTTAATTAATTTCATGTTGTAAAATTCCTTTCTTCAAAAAATAATTTACTGAAAATTAAATTTGATAGAATTTAGCCTAATTGAAACAAGTAAGAAAGTATAGTCGGTCAAGCCCGACCATATGATACCCTACACCACAGTATTTAAAAACAAATTTTCGAGAGTGGTTGGCTATATGAATAGGGATCTATCTATGTTTTAAATTTTATTAAAATCGGTTTGATAGTTTCTGAGAGCAGAAATTGCCCCCTATCTCCTTTCGTGGTCCTACGATTCGGCCCATTTTCAATAGGCTTAGTCCTTGGTACATGGGCAGCCAGCCAGCCGGACGGACATCGTAAGATCAACTCAGAAAGTGATTCTAAATCGATCGGTTTACTTAAGGGTGGGTCTAGGACCAATATTTTAAGGTGTTACACACATCAGCTCAAATGCATAAGTTAATAATGCAAGCGAGCGAAAGTGATCGAAATCGTTGGCCACACTGTTAATGAAAGTATGATAGCGTTGTTGAGAGAATGAGTGTCTCTAGATTCTATTTAACGACGCCATTCAAGACAAATTTTTATGACAAATGTGATGTCAAAGCAGTTCTGTTTGAACACTATGCCTACTTCAACGTCAGCAACAATTTGTATGGAATTGTTAATGAAGTTTATAATAATTTTTATTAGTTTTACAAGAAAATTAAAATTAATTGTTTTAAACATAATAATTTAAACGCAAAATTGTTCGGTGGCAATATTTACGAATGTTTTTTGGCAAAAAATGTGTGTGTGTGTGTCTTGTTAAAATAATTGTTGCTTTCATTGTGAATACCCAGTGAAAATGTTGCTATCATTGTGAATTATTGTTAAATTTCATGATAAATATTCTAATTAACTTATTGAATGTTCAGGTGGAACAAAAAATTACAACAATTATAAATGTAGAGAATTAAAAAAAAAATTCAGACTTTCTAGAAAAATTGGTCATCCTGTGAACTCAGCCTTAGAATTTCTTTCTATAGGGCTCAGAATCTCTTTTGCTTGAATTTTATAAGGCGATTATTTAAAAAAAAGAAAGCTTTTGACCTCTAACACAACTTAAACAATTTCAAAGCAACACACTTGAGTTGTGAACCGTTTTAGACGCCTAAAAGTCAAAATTTAAATATTTTCGTTAATGTTGTTATTTTGCGAAATTTCAGTTTTTAGACACATTAAAAACAAATAACTATCAATTAATTTTTATTCAATAAAATATCGTTTTACTTGGTACGTCTTTAAAACAATTACGGATTATCCTCAACCAAAATTTGTCAATTTCTTAAGAATGTGACTCATAGCAGATGGATTATCGGCGGGAACCATGTGACCAGCACGATTAACCCAGAACATGGTAAACTTGCCAGCAGACTTTTCATAACCCTCCAAAATACCATCAACACTTATTGGAAGACGTGGTGCCATATTATATTGATCTTGGTAGCTCCATTGCATTTTCTCAATCCAATTAACAGTACCAGCAGTAGCGCAAATCAAATCCAATTGACCAGAGAAAACGCTGACTTTTAAGTCGGTGATATCCAAAAGTTCGCTAACTAAACAGTAATAGAATTAAAAAATAGATAAAAATTTTTAATAAAAAAAAGGAACACAAAGAAGTTTTTCTCTTACCAATATGAATAACTGGTTTCATGAAGTCACCCATTTGGGCAGTAAAAGTATTACCGCTTTGTGAGCCCCATTGTACTTTGGTGGAAATGCCTAAGGCCTCACTTACAGGACCACGCATTAAATCTTCCAACATTTGATCACGATTCTCATCAATTCCGAAATTTACCAAAGTACGATACATAAGTTCTAAAAATTTGAAGGAAATCATTTATCAAACTCTTAAGTTTCAAAGAAACTCTTAATTTCTACCTTGATCGTTGTTAGCGCGTAAGAGCATGCGGGCATAGGCATCTCCTCTAGTGGGTTTTTCAATGTTATAGAAATCAACACCCTTGGACTCTCTCGACAAAACCGATTGAGTGTTACCCCATTGAATGGTAGCTTGAGTCCATTTCTCTTCTTCAACCAATTTCAGTGTTTTATTGGCAGCCACCATAATCTTTTCATGGCCATCTTTATCAATAACGCCCTAGTTAAAAAAAAACGTATACATATTTAAAATTTTAGATAAATGCATGTACATATTTGTAAAATCTTAACTCTCCACTAACCAAATATAATAACAAAGGAGCCCAAGTCAAAACCGAATCAATTGGTGAAGTCCAGGGATCACCCAAAGCCACCGAAACTAAATTGCTCCTTATCTCGTCTCTTTGTATGGCATAATACAGCTCCAAGGCAAATTCTGGAGCCATTTTACCACCATAACTTTCGCAGAAAATATGGAGTGGTACCTTCTCGAATTCTGGATGCAAAGCATAGAAAACCTTCATGAATTCCACCAAGTCGAAGGCGATTTGACTGTTATTTTTGGTTAAGTATTTAGCATTATCGACATAAGAAAAACCACTGCCCACAGGATTATCGATGAACAACACATTCATATCTTTTACCCAAGTCCATGTACGATTGTTGCCATTAAGATCAAGAGGACCTAGTTCTTCGAAATTACCATAACCGGTTGAGGAGGCACCAGGACCACCTTGTAACCAAATGGCCAAAGGTCGCTGGGTATAATTGGCAACATTGGCTGTCGTATAGTAAAGCCAATAAAACATATGTGCACCCTTTCGAACATCCACAAAACCCCAATCTTGTTCACCAGCTCCATAACCAGTTTTAGCTGAAATTGGAGAAAAAATATAGGAATAAAAAAACTTTTATTACAAAAACTTTCATCCGAATTTTGCTCCCAATTATGATTCAAAGCAATCGGAAATAGATAAAATATGTATTGAAGCAACATTTTGTAAATTTGTTTTCGGTTATATTGGAAAATCTTTTAAATTGACAACACTGTCTTTTGCTACAGCCTATTCGAAAGTTCTCTGTTATTTAAAGGTTAATTTGGTTAGGCAGTTCGTCATCAATAGATTTACCTTAGAGCAACGTTTTTGCAAACTGCTTAAATTTACTTTGAAAATCTTGGTACAATTTTACAGAGTAGCCGCAATTCGGTGACCATATTTTTGAAACCAAAATACAGAACACAACAAGAAAGAAAACCCAGACTTAAAAAGACGGTCAAACTATAGCTTTAATACTTCTAGAATTCATCCATTCTATCCATTTTATGCAATACGAATCTTAGTAATCTCAACATTTTTTTTGTCGATTTTATAATTGACTAATTAACAACTTGCGACTTGGGAATAGAATAAAGTCAGGTAGCATTGATTGTATAATACGAATTTTTTTCCTGCATATAAAAACCTTATGAGATAAATGACAAATTTCCTTAACATAATTCAAATCTGCCCTTGTGAATGTGTTACCGAGTTTTCCATTGCATAGTACTTGCAGTTTTGTAGTTTTGTAGTTTTGTTAACGGGTGCGGCGAATAAAGGCTTGGCGAATGCGGATGCAAATAATTTTTAATAATTAAAAAATACAAATGGTGCAAACGGTAGAACGTCAAAGAATTCTGATGATGGGAATATTGTTATTCTCGGGACTGGTATGCATGTTCAGTCAAAAATTAAATTATCAAAAATGTTTAATTCGTTTCATGTTGTAAATTTCTTCCTTCACTAAAAATAATTTAATGAAAATTAATTTTAATGAACTTAAGCCTAATTAAAATATCAAAATCTTCAATTAATAATTTTTTATTTAATTTGAATGATAAAAACAAATCAATGTAAAATCGCCGAAAACAAGTTTGATACATATTACATTTTTCCGTAGTAATTTTGCTTCATAGCAACTTCATGTTAATTTAACATGATTTTACAATAAGTTACGTACAACTTTTTTTCTTTCAACTTAACATTAATTCATGTTAATTTAACTTTCTAAGAAATTAAAGCAAAATTACATTGATTTTCAAATAACACTACGAATCACGTAAAATGAAAGTTTCATGTAAAATTAATACGATTTGTGTGTGAAATAACCGTTAGAAGCTTAAAAGACAATATATGTTGTAATTTTAGAATAATTCTAAACACTAACCCTCGAAACGGGACAGAAATTACAGAAGCACTCACAATAAAAAAAAACACCAGCAGAATGGACCGATATGGTTTTCGTCATCACTCTACTTTGAAATTTGTATATATTTAAATAAATAATTTAAAAAAAAGAATACGGGAATTTTTTCTTTTTTTTTCAAATCATTTTAAATACGAAAATAAAAAATTTATGTTTTTTTTTTTATTCCTGTAGTGTTGCTGTTTCTACAAAAAACAAGTAAAACAGGATTTTATGGATTCAATACTGAAAAATTTAACATTTTTATTTAAAATTAATATGAAACAATGATAATTTAAAAAAAGTCCACACTTTTGAAGAAATTTACTATGGTATTCAATTAACATTGCGCCATGTTAATTTAACATTGGTATTTTTTTCTGTGTGTAATCCTTTTTAAAGATACTATATATTTTCAAATTCGCCAAAAATTGGATTAAATTGGTGTCCATTCATGACCTTTCATTGTATAGTAGCTCCCATCATCCATTATACAATTCATGGCTAGCCGGCAGCAAAAAACGATTTTAACAAAGCCCGTATTAGATGTTTGATGGCAATTGGCTGTGTTTTTCTGAGACAGCTAAACCGGGTTTCTTTGCACATTTGACTACTCACATATCGAGCCTTTGCTGCAATAGAGTCATAATTCAAAAAAAACTGATTTTTTAGCTGATGTATTTAATTCTTTAACTCCTAGTGGAACATAGGGCCGTCTAATAGCTTATAATGTTCAGTTATTCACTATATCGTTTCTTCATATTGTGTAAAAATTCCATACAAATATCTTATATACTTAACTCTAGAGAGAAAAAAATAAATTTTAAGGTTATGACTCTATTGCAGCAAAGGCTCAATATGTGCTACGTATTTCTGTACATCGGGACTTTTCTGCCTTCAAGTTTGGTAGCATTGTATCAAATATTTCTACTGGATCGTCATTTTCAATTTAACCGTTTTTCACTATCGAAAGCTTTTATTGTCTAATAAATAATGGATTTTTTTTATTTCGACTTCAGAAAAGTGACGAAAAATTTCATATTTTCTTTTATGAGGATTGTTTCACAAAATTTACAAATCAACTTGGTTTTTTTTTCTTGGACTTCCCTAAGCTGAACCCCGCGAAACTCTCCGCTTGTCTGCAGGAAAGAAACCAGAGTCTCTGGCGGGAATTGAACCCGCAACCCCGGCACGATTGCCTGCAGATTTTTAAAGCTTTCGAAAGACGTGGTGGCAGGATTTTGCAAAATATTTTACTAAATAAAATTTAAAAAATTGCAAAAAAACTAACGTTTTAATAAGGGGTTTCCCCGGGATTTCCCGTCCAATTATTTTAATAATTTAAAAATTGCTTATAGTTTCAGAAAACAGCTATTTTACTCTGAATTTTAGTTTTCTTTTCTCTAAAAATTAGCATCTGTGGATGGATTGTCGATTAGAACAATTACAAGAAGTGAGTACATAGATAAATCAATGTCTCCTGCTACAATAAATCTATTATGGGCAGTGCAAGAGTTGATAATTAATAAATTTAGTGAAGTGAAGAGTTGATAAAGAACATACTTTCAAAATAATATGCAGGCAGTAAATTCTCATTGTCCATGAACAATTTGAATAAATAACACATTGTCCTAAAGATTTCAGATGGCCCTAATGAAAAGAAAAGGTTTGCACGATGTAGTGCGGGTGATGCTATTTTTGGCATACACCTTGACATCAGAAGCATGCAACAACGGTGCATTTTTTTACTATTTGTCCAACCTCGGTAAAAAAAGTTAACGAAAATTTTCGGAAACATGGTAATCAGTAAATAAAATCAGAAATATACTCTTTGACGACTCACTAAACGCTTTGAGTGTGTCAGAAAGTTATTTCCTCAGCCGTTAAAAATGTTAATATTTTTATTAAAATATTTTATATATTTTAAATAATTTGTTTAATAGACAAAAAACTACTAATAATTTTTTCTGTGTTTGTTTTGAAATGTAATAATTTAGAAAAAATTTCATGTTCATAATTTTAAGCGAAAATTATAAAATTTAGCAAATGTCCCCCAGAACCACATGAACTGTATATCATTTTGACACAAGGTTAGTAATCAGATGTTGCTTACGTAGCAAGGAATGGTCACCTGGTGTAAATTCGCCTTGCATCAAATGTTGTTAAGAAATAGTGTTGTGAAACGTGAGAAAACACTCTTACATGATGAGTCTATACTTAACACTAACATCATGTTATTGTTAATGTTAAGCATTTTATGTCTCTTGTAGACTGGGTGTTAAGAAAATTAAGGTTTTATTGCTTTGTTATTATAGTCATTCATGGTTCGATTCCATTCAAATTCGGCAAAGTTGTTTTGACATTTCCAGGTTTTTTCATTATTATTGTTTTCAACTGGATGATGGAAAGTTACTATACCTTACACAGAAATAATTGTTGCAGAAAACTATTCAATTAAATAATAAATTGGTGCACATTAATTATTCAATTAATTTTTTGTTTGCTGCAATTAATTGTTTAATCAAAACCCATAAAATTAAATGTTTATGTATATGTGGTGTATTTTTTGTTTATACAATTAAAATTTGTGTCCCATGACTCGAAAATACAAATCCGTTAATTGATATGGTCGATTCCTTTGCAGGGGCAAAATTAGTTCAATATTTAATTGTCTGAACGAATTGTTTAATTGAAGTCGATTTTCTATTTTTTCTGTGTAGATTAAATTTGAAAAATATGCTTGATACAACTAGATAAGTTTTATTTGATTTATTTCCCATACAAAAGGTTTCCCAATATAAATTTTCTATATAATCTGGCATTTGAGTGGCTTGTGCAATTTACTGGCCAAACGACTTATACGTAAGAGATAAAGTTGAGCGTGTATACAATTTATAGTAAAAATTCGATCGCACTTTCAATTGAAATATTCACATATATAAACCACTTGATTAACGGCTGTAGTTGGTTATTGATTAAAATCTAATAATTTTTCATGTTTTATTAAGAACTAAAAAATATTTCAGCACTTCAATTGTTGTCATTTTTAGATTTACTTCTGTTTCAATAACAAACATTATAAAAAAAGATATCAACGAAAGCAATAAATTTATTAGATAACCTGGTAAATAAATGATTTGAAGAGTAACAACCTGAATTTAGTTTCTTTAAAAAAAATATATAATTTATTTTTGAAATTTGGAAAATTTACATTTGACTTTTTATGAGGAATTTCCCAGTTTATCAGACTTTATGAATTTATTTATTGTTCAAATTATCAATTAATTTTAATTTATTATTCCACACTCCCGCATATAATTTTTAACATGTTCTACTTTTTTAAACTATTCTGTTGGATTTGTTTTTTTTGCGCAATTATTCAAATTTATTCAGTTTTTTTTCGTAGTCATTGTACTATTTCCATGATACTTAATTTTTTTCTTTAATTTCATTTCAAAAATAGGTTTTTTTTTTAAAGCAAATTTCGATCTTCCAAAGGTTAAATACAATTTGGTTTAAATATTGATATTTGACTATTGACTGCAAGAAGTCGTCAATGGCTGTGAGTTTTAAACGACAAAACCCTCTAAAGAGATTGAGTGGTTACAATTGAAACATGTAAGGGTAACCTGTGTGAGAGCCTGGGTTCGATCCCCGCGGCAGCCAATATTAAAAAATGATCAATAAATTTTAATTAATTTCATGTTGTAAAATTCCTTTCTTCAAAAAATAATTTACTGAAAATTAAATTTGATAGAATTTAGCCTAATTGAAACAAGTAAGAAAGTATAGTCGGTCAAGCCCGACCATATGATACCCTACACCACAGTATTTAAAAACAAATTTTCGAGAGTGGTTGGCTATATGAATAGGGATCTATCTATGTTTTAAATTTTATTAAAATCGGTTTGATAGTTTCTGAGAGCAGAAATTGCCCCCTATCTCCTTTCGTGGTCCTACGATTCGGCCCATTTTCAATAGGCTTAGTCCTTGGTACATGGGCAGCCAGCCAGCCGGACGGACATCGTAAGATCAACTCAGAAAGTGATTCTAAATCGATCGGTTTACTTAAGGGTGGGTCTAGGACCAATATTTTAAGGTGTTACACACATCAGCTCAAATGCATAAGTTAATAATGCAAGCGAGCGAAAGTGATCGAAATCGTTGGCCACACTGTTAATGAAAGTATGATAGCGTTGTTGAGAGAATGAGTGTCTCTAGATTCTATTTAACGACGCCATTCAAGACAAATTTTTATGACAAATGTGATGTCAAAGCAGTTCTGTTTGAACACTATGCCTACTTCAACGTCAGCAACAATTTGTATGGAATTGTTAATGAAGTTTATAATAATTTTTATTAGTTTTACAAGAAAATTAAAATTAATTGTTTTAAACATAATAATTTAAACGCAAAATTGTTCGGTGGCAATATTTACGAATGTTTTTTGGCAAAAAATGTGTGTGTGTGTGTCTTGTTAAAATAATTGTTGCTTTCATTGTGAATACCCAGTGAAAATGTTGCTATCATTGTGAATTATTGTTAAATTTCATGATAAATATTCTAATTAACTTATTGAATGTTCAGGTGGAACAAAAAATTACAACAATTATAAATGTAGAGAATTAAAAAAAAAATTCAGACTTTCTAGAAAAATTGGTCATCCTGTGAACTCAGCCTTAGAATTTCTTTCTATAGGGCTCAGAATCTCTTTTGCTTGAATTTTATAAGGCGATTATTTAAAAAAAAGAAAGCTTTTGACCTCTAACACAACTTAAACAATTTCAAAGCAACACACTTGAGTTGTGAACCGTTATAGACGCCTAAAAGTCAAAATTTAAATATTTTCGTTAATGTTGTTATTTTGCGAAATTTCAGTTTTTAGACACATTAAAAACAAATAACTATCAATTAATTTTTATTCAATAAAATATCGTTTTACTTGGTACGTCTTTAAAACAATTACGGATTATCCTCAACCAAAATTTGTCAATTTCTTAAGAATGTGACTCATAGCAGATGGATTATCGGCGGGAACCATGTGACCAGCACGATTAACCCAGAACATGGTAAACTTGCCAGCAGACTTTTCATAACCCTCCAAAATACCATCAACACTTATTGGAAGACGTGGTGCCATATTATATTGATCTTGGTAGCTCCATTGCATTTTCTCAATCCAATTAACAGTACCAGCAGTAGCGCAAATCAAATCCAATTGACCAGAGAAAACGCTGACTTTTAAGTCGGTGATATCCAAAAGTTCGCTAACTAAACAGTAATAGAATTAAAAAATAGATAAAAATTTTTAATAAAAAAAAGGAACACAAAGAAGTTTTTCTCTTACCAATATGAATAACTGGTTTCATGAAGTCACCCATTTGGGCAGTAAAAGTATTACCGCTTTGTGAGCCCCATTGTACTTTGGTGGAAATGCCTAAGGCCTCACTTACAGGACCACGCATTAAATCTTCCAACATTTGATCACGATTCTCATCAATTCCGAAATTTACCAAAGTACGATACATAAGTTCTAAAAATTTGAAGGAAATCATTTATCAAACTCTTAAGTTTCAAAGAAACTCTTAATTTCTACCTTGATCGTTGTTAGCGCGTAAGAGCATGCGGGCATAGGCATCTCCTCTAGTGGGTTTTTCAATGTTATAGAAATCAACACCCTTGGACTCTCTCGACAAAACCGATTGAGTGTTACCCCATTGAATGGTAGCTTGAGTCCATTTCTCTTCTTCAACCAATTTCAGTGTTTTATTGGCAGCCACCATAATCTTTTCATGGCCATCTTTATCAATAACGCCCTAGTTAAAAAAAAAACGTATACATATTTAAAATTTTAGATAAATGCATGTACATATTTGTAAAATCTTAACTCTCCACTAACCAAATATAATAACAAAGGAGCCCAAGTCAAAACCGAATCAATTGGTGAAGTCCAGGGATCACCCAAAGCCACCGAAACTAAATTGCTCCTTATCTCGTCTCTTTGTATGGCATAATACAGCTCCAAGGCAAATTCTGGAGCCATTTTACCACCATAACTTTCGCAGAAAATATGGAGTGGTACCTTCTCGAATTCTGGATGCAAAGCATAGAAAACCTTCATGAATTCCACCAAGTCGAAGGCGATTTGACTGTTATTTTTGGTTAAGTATTTAGCATTATCGACATAAGAAAAACCACTGCCCACAGGATTATCGATGAACAACACATTCATATCTTTTACCCAAGTCCATGTACGATTGTTGCCATTAAGATCAAGAGGACCTAGTTCTTCGAAATTACCATAACCGGTTGAGGAGGCACCAGGACCACCTTGTAACCAAATGGCCAAAGGTCGCTGGGTATAATTGGCAACATTGGCTGTCGTATAGTAAAGCCAATAAAACATATGTGCACCCTTTCGAACATCCACAAAACCCCAATCTTGTTCACCAGCTCCATAACCAGTTTTAGCTGAAATTGGAGAAAAAATATAGGAATAAAAAAACTTTTATTACAAAAACTTTCATCCGAATTTTGCTCCCAATTATGATTCAAAGCAATCGGAAATAGATAAAATATGTATTGAAGCAACATTTTGTAAATTTGTTTTCGGTTATATTGGAAAATCTTTTAAATTGACAACACTGTCTTTTGCTACAGCCTATTCGAAAGTTCTCTGTTATTTAAAGGTTAATTTGGTTAGGCAGTTCGTCATCAATAGATTTACCTTAGAGCAACGTTTTTGCAAACTGCTTAAATTTACTTTGAAAATCTTGGTACAATTTTACAGAGTAGCCGCAATTCGGTGACCATATTTTTGAAACCAAAATACAGAACACAACAAGAAAGAAAACCCAGACTTAAAAAGACGGTCAAACTATAGCTTTAATACTTCTAGAATTCATCCATTCTATCCATTTTATGCAATACGAATCTTAGTAATCTCAACATTTTTTTTGTCGATTTTATAATTGACTAATTAACAACTTGCGACTTGGGAATAGAATAAAGTCAGGTAGCATTGATTGTATAATACGAATTTTTTTCCTGCATATAAAAACCTTATGAGATAAATGACAAATTTCCTTAACATAATTCAAATCTGCCCTTGTGAATGTGTTACCGAGTTTTCCATTGCATAGTACTTGCAGTTTTGTAGTTTTGTAGTTTTGTTAACGGGTGCGGCGAATAAAGGCTTGGCGAATGCGGATGCAAATAATTTTTAATAATTAAAAAATACAAATGGTGCAAACGGTAGAACGTCAAAGAATTCTGATGATGGGAATATTGTTATTCTCGGGACTGGTATGCATGTTCAGTCAAAAATTAAATTATCAAAAATGTTTAATTCGTTTCATGTTGTAAATTTCTTCCTTCACTAAAAATAATTTAATGAAAATTAATTTTAATGAACTTAAGCCTAATTAAAATATCAAAATCTTCAATTAATAATTTTTTATTTAATTTGAATGATAAAAACAAATCAATGTAAAATCGCCGAAAACAAGTTTGATACATATTACATTTTTCCGTAGTAATTTTGCTTCATAGCAACTTCATGTTAATTTAACATGATTTTACAATAAGTTACGTACAACTTTTTTTCTTTCAACTTAACATTAATTCATGTTAATTTAACTTTCTAAGAAATTAAAGCAAAATTACATTGATTTTCAAATAACACTACGAATCACGTAAAATGAAAGTTTCATGTAAAATTAATACGATTTGTGTGTGAAATAACCGTTAGAAGCTTAAAAGACAATATATGTTGTAATTTTAGAATAATTCTAAACACTAACCCTCGAAACGGGACAGAAATTACAGAAGCACTCACAATAAAAAAAAACACCAGCAGAATGGACCGATATGGTTTTCGTCATCACTCTACTTTGAAATTTGTATATATTTAAATAAATAATTTAAAAAAAAGAATACGGGAATTTTTTCTTTTTTTTTCAAATCATTTTAAATACGAAAATAAAAAATTTATGTTTTTTTTTTTATTCCTGTAGTGTTGCTGTTTCTACAAAAAACAAGTAAAACAGGATTTTATGGATTCAATACTGAAAAATTTAACATTTTTATTTAAAATTAATATGAAACAATGATAATTTAAAAAAAGTCCACACTTTTGAAGAAATTTACTATGGTATTCAATTAACATTGCGCCATGTTAATTTAACATTGGTATTTTTTTCTGTGTGTAATCCTTTTTAAAGATACTATATATTTTCAAATTCGCCAAAAATTGGATTAAATTGGTGTCCATTCATGACCTTTCATTGTATAGTAGCTCCCATCATCCATTATACAATTCATGGCTAGCCGGCAGCAAAAAACGATTTTAACAAAGCCCGTATTAGATGTTTGATGGCAATTGGCTGTGTTTTTCTGAGACAGCTAAACCGGGTTTCTTTGCACATTTGACTACTCACATATCGAGCCTTTGCTGCAATAGAGTCATAATTCAAAAAAAACTGATTTTTTAGCTGATGTATTTAATTCTTTAACTCCTAGTGGAACATAGGGCCGTCTAATAGCTTATAATGTTCAGTTATTCACTATATCGTTTCTTCATATTGTGTAAAAATTCCATACAAATATCTTATATACTTAACTCTAGAGAGAAAAAAATAAATTTTAAGGTTATGACTCTATTGCAGCAAAGGCTCAATATGTGCTACGTATTTCTGTACATCGGGACTTTTCTGCCTTCAAGTTTGGTAGCATTGTATCAAATATTTCTACTGGATCGTCATTTTCAATTTAACCGTTTTTCACTATCGAAAGCTTTTATTGTCTAATAAATAATGGATTTTTTTTATTTCGACTTCAGAAAAGTGACGAAAAATTTCATATTTTCTTTTATGAGGATTGTTTCACAAAATTTACAAATCAACTTGGTTTTTTTTTCTTGGACTTCCCTAAGCTGAACCCCGCGAAACTCTCCGCTTGTCTGCAGGAAAGAAACCAGAGTCTCTGGCGGGAATTGAACCCGCAACCCCGGCACGATTGCCTGCAGATTTTTAAAGCTTTCGAAAGACGTGGTGGCAGGATTTTGCAAAATATTTTACTAAATAAAATTTAAAAAATTGCAAAAAAACTAACGTTTTAATAAGGGGTTTCCCCGGGATTTCCCGTCCAATTATTTTAATAATTTAAAAATTGCTTATAGTTTCAGAAAACAGCTATTTTACTCTGAATTTTAGTTTTCTTTTCTCTAAAAATTAGCATCTGTGGATGGATTGTCGATTAGAACAATTACAAGAAGTGAGTACATAGATAAATCAATGTCTCCTGCTACAATAAATCTATTATGGGCAGTGCAAGAGTTGATAATTAATAAATTTAGTGAAGTGAAGAGTTGATAAAGAACATACTTTCAAAATAATATGCAGGCAGTAAATTCTCATTGTCCATGAACAATTTGAATAAATAACACATTGTCCTAAAGATTTCAGATGGCCCTAATGAAAAGAAAAGGTTTGCACGATGTAGTGCGGGTGATGCTATTTTTGGCATACACCTTGACATCAGAAGCATGCAACAACGGTGCATTTTTTTACTATTTGTCCAACCTCGGTAAAAAAAGTTAACGAAAATTTTCGGAAACATGGTAATCAGTAAATAAAATCAGAAATATACTCTTTGACGACTCACTAAACGCTTTGAGTGTGTCAGAAAGTTATTTCCTCAGCCGTTAAAAATGTTAATATTTTTATTAAAATATTTTATATATTTTAAATAATTTGTTTAATAGACAAAAAACTACTAATAATTTTTTCTGTGTTTGTTTTGAAATGTAATAATTTAGAAAAAATTTCATGTTCATAATTTTAAGCGAAAATTATAAAATTTAGCAAATGTCCCCCAGAACCACATGAACTGTATATCATTTTGACACAAGGTTAGTAATCAGATGTTGCTTACGTAGCAAGGAATGGTCACCTGGTGTAAATTCGCCTTGCATCAAATGTTGTTAAGAAATAGTGTTGTGAAACGTGAGAAAACACTCTTACATGATGAGTCTATACTTAACACTAACATCATGTTATTGTTAATGTTAAGCATTTTATGTCTCTTGTAGACTGGGTGTTAAGAAAATTAAGGTTTTATTGCTTTGTTATTATAGTCATTCATGGTTCGATTCCATTCAAATTCGGCAAAGTTGTTTTGACATTTCCAGGTTTTTTCATTATTATTGTTTTCAACTGGATGATGGAAAGTTACTATACCTTACACAGAAATAATTGTTGCAGAAAACTATTCAATTAAATAATAAATTGGTGCACATTAATTATTCAATTAATTTTTTGTTTGCTGCAATTAATTGTTTAATCAAAACCCATAAAATTAAATGTTTATGTATATGTGGTGTATTTTTTGTTTATACAATTAAAATTTGTGTCCCATGACTCGAAAATACAAATCCGTTAATTGATATGGTCGATTCCTTTGCAGGGGCAAAATTAGTTCAATATTTAATTGTCTGAACGAATTGTTTAATTGAAGTCGATTTTCTATTTTTTCTGTGTAGATTAAATTTGAAAAATATGCTTGATACAACTAGATAAGTTTTATTTGATTTATTTCCCATACAAAAGGTTTCCCAATATAAATTTTCTATATAATCTGGCATTTGAGTGGCTTGTGCAATTTACTGGCCAAACGACTTATACGTAAGAGATAAAGTTGAGCGTGTATACAATTTATAGTAAAAATTCGATCGCACTTTCAATTGAAATATTCACATATATAAACCACTTGATTAACGGCTGTAGTTGGTTATTGATTAAAATCTAATAATTTTTCATGTTTTATTAAGAACTAAAAAATATTTCAGCACTTCAATTGTTGTCATTTTTAGATTTACTTCTGTTTCAATAACAAACATTATAAAAAAAGATATCAACGAAAGCAATAAATTTATTAGATAACCTGGTAAATAAATGATTTGAAGAGTAACAACCTGAATTTAGTTTCTTTAAAAAAAATATATAATTTATTTTTGAAATTTGGAAAATTTACATTTGACTTTTTATGAGGAATTTCCCAGTTTATCAGACTTTATGAATTTATTTATTGTTCAAATTATCAATTAATTTTAATTTATTATTCCACACTCCCGCATATAATTTTTAACATGTTCTACTTTTTTAAACTATTCTGTTGGATTTGTTTTTTTTGCGCAATTATTCAAATTTATTCAGTTTTTTTTCGTAGTCATTGTACTATTTCCATGATACTTAATTTTTTTCTTTAATTTCATTTCAAAAATAGGTTTTTTTTTTAAATTCTCACTTTTAGTTTAATTCATTTAAACGCACTTACCACAAACGGTGATGGCAATTGCTAAAAGAGCTAATAAGACAAAGATTTGTCTACGATTCATGATGATATTTTTTAAAATTGTCGTTTTTATATTTTATTTAAAAAAATTCGATCACGTTTCTTTAAAGGTTTTAAGTCGTTTTCGCCGTTTATTATCTCTGGTTGATAATGGGGAATTAACGTTGCGATAGTCCCTATTGCTGGCACACTTCTGTTGACCAAATCAAATTTTAAATGGCTTTTATAACAAAACTAAATGTTAGTTGGTTTTAAGGCTAGGAAAAGAATTAAGTAGTTGTAGTAGTAGCTGACGAATGCTCTGTAGCGTAACAAAGTTAAAAATTTTGAATTTTATGGTTCAACTTCAACAGTAACGACTACTATAACTACGAATTCTGTTTAGACTACTTTGAAACTGCCGTTTTTAACTTTTGACAACTTGCAGCGCCATTCTTAACGTTGTACTACAGCGACTATTCTGTTCCCCACTTAAATATTTAAACGTAAATAGAGGTACAAAAATATGTAGTTTGATATACTGTTGCAACTGTCAGAAAAAAATAAGTGATAACGGTTTATTAAAAAGCTTTGTAGAGAGTCTAAAAAAAGAGAATTAATTTGAAGATAAGAGAACTATAACATAAAAGTATAACTCGTTAATTGAATGATTTTATTAAGCAATTAGAAATTGCAAAGTCTCTAACAAGTAAGAGTAAAACTGTGGGCACACTAAACAAATATTTGACGTCCGTCCAACACATAACCACCATTTTCATGAAAACATTTGTTTGATTTTTCGTTGTTAAGTTCACTTGATCAAACAGAATTTATTGAAGTTTAGCAACAACCTGGCCCACGTTGTCGTTTCACTTAACTTACGCGAGCAATAGCGGCACACTAATTATCGTTCTCATAAGCGCACCACTAACAAACGTCTTGATTGTCGTCAGGTTTTACGTTTTTGGCGGTATCCATTTATTCATTATCAAATGACTATATTGGCTTAGTTGAACTAAACTTAAATTTATATGTAGTTCAAACTCAACAGCTGTTAATTAGTGTCCCATGTATTATATGTATTTTAAAAGCACTTAGATAATATTTTCAAATTCATATGGGTTGTGTTGATAGTTTAGACGCCCAATTTTAAGCGTTAAGAGATGTTTAATATGTTTGCTGATTTATAGATTTTTTGGTTCAAGCACATTTTAAATTAAAAAAAGAGAGTTTTTTTTTTGCTCTAATTCATTAGCCCTAACTATTCCACAAGTTAGGCGGCAGTTATAAAATAAAAATCGGAAAAAACATGTAGATTAATCCATAAAATATAACTTTGTGCTACTTCATTTGGCCCCAAATAACAACAAAGCAGTTAACAAAAAACATCTGTTCAACAATTGTTTTGTTTGCTTGTGCAAAATATTTTATAAAACAATAAAATTTTATTTGTGGTGTTTTAGGTAATTATTTTTCATAGTAGGACAAAGATTTGGATGAATACTATAACATTATCGCTCGCTTGCACCATCGATCGACTTGCCGTGCCGTAAAATTTGAAATGGCGGGCAAATTAGCTGTGTGCCATGGAAAATGCAATCGAGCGATAGCGGTCGGCAACGTGGACCAGGCTGTAGATCATAGAAAATGGTTAATCAATTTAGTGGTAACGTCAAATATTTCCTAAGTATGTTCAAACCTTAAGTTTCTTTAGTGTCTTAATTGTAAAATTATTTTACTGCACAAAAGGGTTTTGCAAGTCGATTATAATCGTAATTACGATTAGTCGCACCGTTTTATAGTTATCGCTGCAAAACAAATCATGCGATAACGATTAAAATTCCAAACATTTTTAATATCATATTTTAAGTACAATTTTAGTCTAAAATAAGTTAGAAATTTTCTTTGAAAATCTGTTATCGATTCGCACAAAGACCGGGGATTACACCTCACTCCCGCGGTATTGTATGTTCGTGGTAAATACAGTAATTTTATTGTTCCGGTCCTTTGGGCCATGGTGAAGCGAGGTTCCCATATCTTGGGTAAGAGTTTATTTTGAACGGAACTAGTCCTGTGCAAAATCACTGTGGCGCTTTTACTTGAATCATACCGATATGTTATAGTAGTTGCACGAATTGCCATGCACAGTTAAATGCAGTTTCCGAATTCGTATCTTGAAATCCACAAATATAAAATGTTTTATTTCAATACGTTTTTGACTCAAGCTTAAAGAAATTAGTTCGTTAGTATGACAGCTTAATTTCCTCTTTTTATATCAATCGAATTTGTGTTATTTCGAATAAATAATATTGGCGATTAACTGAGTAAATTTGCATCATAATCGAGATTTTAAACATTTTCTATAAAATGCAAACCCTTCTTTGCAATTAGATCACAGTTCTTAATTTACATACTTATATATTGCACTGCTTTTCGTAATGAAATAATAATTAATAAATGTTCTCCCTGAATTTATCACAGTTTATACACTCTACACCACTATTAGTTGGTATTATGTCTCTGTGCTTATGCGTGCTAGTTATGTTTTTAGGGGAAATTTGTGTACAAAATACATTAGGGAATTTATGGAAAGGTACCTTTGCTTGAGTGCGGAACCTATTAAAAGTGAAGAGAATCGGACGAAAGCATTGACTAACCTCCATATAAATATATGCAGTTAGGATAACTATTGATTATATCTGTCTTAAAGCACCCATTTCTAAAACATGCTTTAAGCTTTAGAATTAAAAGTTTTGATACACAATTTAACACGACCTTATTTTCCGTTGACATAATTAAATCCACCGAATTTTCACACAATTGGTCCGATATTGATGAATGAAATCGAACACTTTTTATACGGTCGATAAAGTTCTACCTTTAGCTATCAATAAAAATGTATTAATAAAGTGGCCTCTATACTACAGCAATGCAACAATAGAAAAATCAACATGCATTTTGTTGCTAGAATTGAGACGGCAAATGTCAAAATGCCTTTATAAAAAATTAAAATAAACAATAAAAAAAGACCCCAACGTCACTCCACGAAGTAAACGGCTGCGCTTGTGAGGTCACTTCATAAGTATATTCTGGCTAGCAATAGTTGTGAAAACGGGCCTTAATCTTGTAATTTAGGTTTTCTTATGTACTATATTTATTTATAGACCAATCATAGGTTTCTTCTTGCTGGTACACGCAGAGAAAAAATATGGTTGGGCATGGTTACAGCAACAACACTATGTTCAATGCAACAATATATTGTTGTCGTACACAAATAATTGTTATTTTTCTTTAATATCAACAATATTATAGTAACTGTAAACAAATCAATGTTTATCGCAATTATTAATTTGAGTATTGTTGACCGAAAAATAATTATATTTCTAACAACTAAATTAAGATAACTTTCTAAACATATTATATTACTCACAACCATATCATGATATTTAATAGCCATAACATGATAACTTTCTATACATTTATAATATTATGTTTAAGATGCAATCAAACTATTTTTACTCTAATAATATTATGTAAGCGCCATTTGTAAAATAATTTGGTATCAGTTATGTCATTTATTTTATATGTGAGCGGTTGATCAATTTAAAGATAAATTCCCCTAAAAAAATATGTTTAAAGAAATTAAAAAAATTAAAATATTAGCGGAGTTCATTCCGTATTAGTGATTTAATAGTGCAAATGCAAAATATCGTAGTTTTTTTGTTGAATCCAAAAACAAAACACACAGAGATTTCGTTATATTTTATAAAAGTGTTTCGATTTTTCTGTGGTTTTCATGGGCAACCGCGTATGTCTAAAAACAAATTTTTCAGGAGAGCCGAAAAACAATTCTTTATCCTACTATGGGCTAGGTATTGCAGATTTTGAATTTGCTCTTTTGCAAGCCTTATATTGAACTCCGCTGTTTGATTCACATTAAGAAAAATTGTTAAAAGCCACAAAATACAAAATCGATGCAAAAAAATTTTAATTTATTTTATATTTGTATGACAGTTACGAAAGGGGTTGTATCATAATATGATTGCTTCTATATTAATTATGATTAACATGATGATAATATGATTACTTCTTAGCTTATTATGTTTAACATGACAATAATATGATTAGTTCTTAACTTATTATGATTAACATGACAATAATTTGATAACTTCTTAACTTAGTATAATTAACATAATAATAATATGATTATGGCAAAAATATTATGATGTAATATTACGAGTATATTTAGTCATAATATGATTCAATAATAATCTTAATATGGTGACTACAAGCATAAATTTTATCATTATATGATGAATATGTTTACCACAACCATGTTGTTTCTTTGCGTGTAGTAACATTGAAACAATCTTAATATAAAGCGTGATCCATTTCGAGGTTCCCTACTTTTGTAATGAAAAAAAACACAGAAAATACAAATTTAATGGGGAAAGTTTATTATCATTTGAAAGAACATTCTTTGGCAGTTATTTTTTGAAGATATTGTCTATCAAATGTTGGCCGTTGCTAAGTCGCAGGTGGTCCATCCGTCGAGTCCAATTTTCGATGACGCGTTCAAGCATTTCGACTGGTAACTGGCGCATAAACTTTAGACTTTACATATTCCCACAGGAAAAAGTCTAACGGTGTGATATCACACGATCTGGATGACCAAAACGTGAAATTATGTGCTCAGCAAAGTGTTCTCTCAATAAATCCATTGATTGATGCGATGTGTGGGAAGTGGCACCGTCTTGCTGAAACCAAATGTCGCCGAGATCAAGAGCTTCAATTTCAGGCATCAAATAGTTGGTTATCATGGCATGATAACGGTCACCATTGACGGTTACGTTCGCACCGGCATCATTTTAAAAGAAATATGGACCGATGATTCCACCGGCTTACAAACCACATCATTAACATTAGCAAGTGCGTACAAACAAACAAACAAGCAAAACAGCGAAAAAAAAATAAAAATAAAACAAGCAACAAAAAAACTAATGAAAAAGTCAACCACAAAAGAGGTAAAAGAATTTTATTGTTTAGACACCAAAGTTTAACTTCCGATTGGCAATTTTTCCTTAATGCAATCCGTCTTTGGAATCTACTCCCGCATAATATACAAATAACTAGTAACGCACTGAGCTTTAAAAAAAGCATTTTAAATTTTTTTGCACGTTATTTTTTTTTTTTTTCATTTTTTATGAATTTTAAATATTATTATTTTGTTAATTTTCAATTTAATTTATTAATTTAATAATTTTTTTTTTCTCTCTTTTAACTTTTTTCTTTTGTTTTAAATTTGATCATTTACAAATTATAATTATAAATGTTTCTGCTAAAGCAATGTTCTATACTGCAATAAGAGGCTTTAAGTCTTGTGTATAGAATTGGAAATAAATAAATAAATAAAATAAATAAATAAATAAAAATAACATGACAGCATGACTTGACTCACACGTGATCTGTCAAAAAAAGGCTATTGAAAGAAGTATATCTTCTTGAATCACCCGTTATAAATAGTAACATTTATGTCTGGCAAGTCTGAAATTTTTTGTTATAATTAATTGTGAACGCCAACTCATAAAGAGAACAATTTAATTAAATTTCTGTACAAGTCTTAAGAAAATATTTAACAAAAATTTTAACGTTTTTAACAAGGCCTGCAATTTTTAGAACTAAAAGTTGCAATAAATTTAATTTAAATAATATTACACAAATGCATTTAATTAAATAAATAAATGTATGCATATTTTTCCTTTGACATAATCATGGCTATTTTAAAATACGCGTCGCAGAGGTGAAAATTTGTATGAAAACAAAAACAAATTTACAAAAATTGTTTTTGCTCACCATAAAAAATTTACATTTTTCAAAAGAGATAAAAACGTGCTAAAAACCAAAACAATCTTCGTACATTTGTTTTTATTTTCATGACGAGTATTTTAGAATAACCATAAATATTCTATTATTTTTAAGGATATGTGGGGATTTTTGGCGATAGGATAATAACTATTTTGGGGGTTGAAACATGACGAATTCGGTTAAAAAATAAAACTGAAAGCATTTTGTTAAAAATTTAGTATTTGGATGCCCAGGAAACGATCAGGTAAACCGTCAAGTGCTTGCTAATGTGTAAAGTGTCGTTTAAATTTCGCTTTTTCGAAGACTTACAATTGTCGCTTTTTCGAGGATTTGCAAATGAACTCGTTAATCAAGTTTGATTTAAAAAAAAACGCAAGTTGCACGTTTTTTGTCAAGCATAACGCAACTGTCTATCCGTTTTGCAAATGCTTAGAAAAACTTTTATAAAATAAATCGTATGTTTCTACATCTCCTTTGTATAATAGTGTGGCAACGACAACAGATTTTGCAGACAATTGTTTCTATGTCGGAGAGAATTCTATCAGATTTTCGTGTAAATAAATCGTACGATTGTGTAGGATAGTATATCACGGCCTTTTTTGCTTTTTGATCGTCTCCAGCCCACTTTATGACTTGTCTTTAAAAACACACATAAATATTAAGTTGTTTACCTTCGCGCTGTATTTTTGTAAAAAATAACGTTTCTATTTTTGTTTAACATTTAGATATGAGTTGGTTCTGGAATGCCAAACTAATTTTATATAAACAAGTTGCACACGACTAGAAATACAACCAGAAATTATGAATAAAAATTCCCCGGGAGTTTTTTCCCTTTTCCCATTTTTACAATTGAATCTTCATAGGAAAAATGGGAGAAGGAAGAAAACTCCCGGGGAATTTTTATTCATAATTGGGCTGTATATCAAAAATTTACATGAAGATTGGAGTATACGGGTGAAATCCAAAATGTCATTTATGTAAATTTTGCAATGTCACTCGTATAAAACTTATTAAGGCGCTAACAAAATACGAACTGTGCATCGGTTGTTTTATTGATACGTTGACGATATTTTGTGCAAAATAAATTATAAATACATAACGGATAAAAGTACGATTTTTTTAGGAAAGTATTGTTTTATTTATGTATTAATTTATATTGGTTTTGAAATTGTTTCTTCTAACATTCTCATCAAGTTTTCCGAGATTATATTTCTTATAGTTGACATCGCAATTTTAAAAGCAATTGATTTTAAATATGTATGTGAGTGTTTCTTAACCCAAAAATTTACAAAGTGAACTACGCAAGTGGTTACTTTATATCAAAACAGTAGCAAAACTGCATCACTGCAATGTGTTGTGATGGTCTGGAACTCACAAATAAACTCCTAAAAACACTTTTATATGTTGAAAACCTTGCCAACTAAGTTTTATATGGTAAGAAATTGCACTTTCAAAGGCTCTGCCATTTTTTTTGCCAGTATAGAGTTTTGGATGGCCTAAATATATGGAAAGGCATCGGTCAAGACATCGGTCATGACGGGTCACTGGTTGATAGGTGCCATGCAACAAGACTGGGCCTGAAACATAAAGACTACAGTAGGAGTTGTCAGAATAAAGAGGATGAAGAGACGAGATTTTACTTACCCTGTCAATGCCCTGGTCTGAGGGATATTATAATAATGCATTTTGGAAGAACAAAATTGCCCTATTTAAATGGTATATCTGAGGTAAGACCATGGTCAATCTTTTTTTTGAGAAGCTGTGGTAATGCTTGTAGAGTTATCTAGCTCTAACACCAGCCACTGGCTTAGGGTGTCACACTTGAGTCCGTAAAACGGACTTAAGTGTGTCGTACTCGTGTCGGTTGCCTAGTGAAGCCAACCCTACCTAACCTTATTCGCGTTTTAATTTTATTCGGATCTATCATAAATAGTTTCGAAAAAGATACATATACATACATATGCATGTAGTCACAAATAAATTTGATATAAAGAAACTTTAAAAATGTGTAAAAACTTTTCAGTAGCACCTCCGTATTTAGGTTATTTATAATTGAATGCGATTATTTTTTTTAGTTGCACACATTGTCGTAAAAAGATTAACATTTGATTTTTTTTTGAGAAATAGACAAAATCTTTCAAAGTTCAAGGTATTTGGGTCTTTGTTTTTCCTGCTAATCATTGTTACGTGTGAAATACGAAATTTATTTATTTTTCTAAAAAAAAAATAAAAGAAATTTTACATACAAATGTAAACAAATTATTGCTGAAATGCAACAACTCACTTGTCTAATTAAGAAATCAGAAATGCAATTTAAAGAATTTAAAAAATATTGCAAGAAAGTTGCTTAATTTCAAAATATGTAAATCTAAAAAAATTGTATGATTTTATTTCCTTAAAATTAATAGTTTTAAACAAATTTTTTATTTTTTTTTAAGAATTTTTTTATAAATATTAATACCTTTTTTCTTTAAAATTAAAATTTTATCAAATTTGGAAGAAAAAAATTTAAAAACGATTCTAAACTTTTTTATTTGCAACATTTTTTTCTAAATTTAAAATTTTGTAGGTATTTCCTGCTACTAATTTAATAACTCTTTTTTAATTTTTCTACTTTTCTTTTCTTTGACTTCCTTAACAATTTTTTGTTTTATTTTTTTTTTTTTTTATTTAAATGCTTAATAAAAAATTTCGTTTTTTTGTCGTTACTTACTACTTGTTTCTAAAGTGTTCCTGTAGTAATTCAGCCATGTTGCATCATGTTCTATTTACAAAAGTGTTTAGTTTGTTGGTTTTTTTATTTTGCTTTTATGTTTTTGTCTCACTTTAATGTTTACATGCATACGTGAGTTTTTAGAGCAGGCAATTGAGTTTTTAAAAACATACATATGTATGTATGTATGTATGTATGTATGTATTTTCTAGCAAAGTTAAATGTACACACACTTAACTACACACATGCAGATAATAAATAACAAAAACAAAGTAAATACAAAAAACAGTCATATTCATTACAGTTACGTATGTATGTATGTTCCTACACATAAACATAAACAATGTTTGTATTCACAAAAAATTAATGCACTCAAACATAAACTCACCTAGTCTCACTAGTCTCCTTACTCTTCCTACCAAAGTATACTAAGGGCGGGTTTTTGAGATGTGGATTAAGTTTAAACTTGGTTTAACGTAGTCTGAAACTCGTATTTTTCCTTCAAAATGTGACTTTTGTATATTATTTCATCAAAGACCAACATTTTAAGCAAAACTAAGCTGATCCGACCAAATTTTGTACACAAACTTGATAATGGCGGCACAAACCTGTTTTCAGATTAACTAAACCTAGTTTAACTGAGATCTCAAAACCCCAGCCTTAGTAACACGACTCTTTGACAATCTCTCTCAGCAGGTACCTACCTAGTCGTACATAACTCAAATATGTGTTAGTGAAAAAAATTTACATGTATTGATACATTTTTATTTTTCACCAGAAATACAGGGTTTAATTAAATACATATGTTAAAATTTTATTTAGTACATTTTTTACAAAAATATTTTCAAATTGCATTGTTTACGTTTGAAATATGTACGAATATACATATTGATTCATATAAAACATGTACATATACAAAAATCGTTTTAAAGTAAATATTATTTAAAAAAAATTAACTATAAAAAAAATTAGCTTTCTTTAATATCATCTTTAAGAATACATTTTTTTTAAGAAAGTTCCTGCAGCAAATGTTTTATAATATGAACGGGGACTTAATTATACTAACAAACAAGTAAATCGTTTTTATTTATTTGTTTGTTCCTTAGCAAAAAAAAAACAAAACAAAACAAGAAAATAAAGACATTTTACAGTTCAAATTGCGAGTTTTATGAAAATTTAAATTTTTTGTTTTATTAAAGTTATTTTTAATTTATAGAATTTTAAAAAAAATTCTTAACAATTTTAATGAAATATTGTAACTGAACTTAACTTGAACTAAAAACCAATAAGAGGATATACCCTTCACCATGGTACGGTAGTTACAGAAAGTTTTATTAATACCGTTATTTAGTTATAAATAAATCAACTTGGTGCCACGCCCACTTACCCAATACTGCACGTATTTTTTCGGATGTTGTGTTTTGCTAACCAAGTTGCTTGTTCCTAATTTGGAAATTAAAGCTCTAGCTGTTCGCCAGATTTACAGAAATCTATAATGTATTTGTATGGTAAGTGCCTCGCCCGCTTGTCCAATCCCGCCTTAATTTTGTCGTATGTTGTGTTTTATAATTAAGAGACTTGTACCTAATTTGGCGGCGCTGGCTCTTACCGTTCTTTAGATATACAGAAATCTATAATGAATTTGTCACGCCTACTTGCCCAATCCCAATCAAGATGTTTGTACCTAATATGGAAATTTTGGCACCTGCCATTCTCCATGATTTTTGGGTAAAATTAGAGGCAGTCGTGGTTTTTTGCACATATCTCAGCCATTTGTGGCCCGATCAGGCAGAATTTCAATAGCAAACAATTCTAGACTACATGTGACATAAATATATTGTAACTACCAAGTCCCCATTATGTCCGGGGTCTATGGACACCCCATTTCAACGGATATCGTTATATAAACTTCACTGCTTATAAGAATCCAGAATATATATACTTTCAAGGGTCTAAGATCAAGATTTTTACAAGGGCTGTGAAGTCGTCCGAAAAAGTATTAACTCCGACTTCGACTCCAAACGCTGAAATTTTTGAAGTGGCGACTCCGACTCCGACTCACGATTCCGACTCCTACTATAATCTTGATGCTAAATGTATATGACACTCAGTGATTTTTTTACTTTTATTTTTTCATTACCGTAGGGCCTTCTAAAAATTAGAGTTTTTGAGAAGAAATTACCGTACGCAAACATTAATGTGCTGTTTCCAAATGACAGGCGATTGATTATGTAGTAAAATTTATAAAATTTACCCTTCGATGAACTAAAAACTTGACAAGAAGTTGAACTTGGTACTCAACCTAGAAAGTTGCGCATGATAAATATTCTCCCTTATTATGTTTCATAAGATTCTATAATAATTTAGGTTTTTTTTTTAAGATTTTTATCAAATAAAAATTTTATATCAGTTTTCCAGTTCTAAAGCCCTTAACACTTTCTGCTTTTATAGGCTTAAGACACTCAAATTTCTCTTGCAAGTGGTAATTATCTGTTGAATTTATTATTTCGTCTTGCTCAACCAGCAAGTTGATGTGTTTTTTGAAGTGTGTGGGTTAAACACACACACTCTCATACATTTATATGCGAACACTTACACACGATATCATTATGTGTGTTAGCAGAAAAAAAGGATTTCTTTTCTTATTTTTCACTTTATAAATTGAGGTTAAATACCAACATCACACACACACACACTCACAGCAAGCAATAAAAACTTAAATTATCATTTCGCAATTTTACACATCAAACGAAAGTACAAATAAATAGAAGACTAAATTGGTGTTTAAGGGGTTAGAAAAGAGAATAAATTTTAAATTTACACTTATTTTAGAAACTTAAATCTTAAACAAACTGGAAAATGTTTAAAAATTATATATTAAAATAAAAAGTTTTTAAGAAGACTATGTATTTATGATTTAAAACTTTAACAATAGAAATTAAAAAGTTTTTAAACAAAAGTTATAAAATTCTTGTTAAAATGGTTTTAAAATTTATTATATTTCTTCATAATGAATATTATATTATGTACTTTGTAACTCAAAACTCATTTGACCTTCGAATTCTTTAAAATTATTTATTATTTAACTCATTAATTTTCAATTAACTAAACAAAATCCAAAAAATTTATTTGCAATTAATGTAAAACACCCACATTTGCAACTTATAAAAACCCCGCCTAAAAGCAGTTAAGTGTCTTACTAACAATTAATTACTCTCACTTTATTTCTATTAACACCTGGTCACACTAACACACAATCCAGCAGTCTGGTAGGCTGTACCACATGTCAAACATGGTCATTGTTATTTAAACGATTTTCTCCGGGGTTTTTATTTTTTGCTTGTGTTTGTTGTAGTCAAATTAATTGTCATAATTATTCAGTCATAATAAAATTAACAAATTGAGAGTTGTAGTTACAATAATTGGCATTTTGTGACAGATAAACATTTTAATATTTACCAGTAATTTATACAAGGCCGTGAAACACACACAAACGCAGAATAAAAAAATGTTACAATATTTTAAAATTTTAATTAAGTATCGCTTTTTATTTTGAAAAAAAATTTTATTTTTAATATTTTTTTTTATTTATATAATTAAAAGTATGTATTAAGAAATTTGATCTTTAACATGTGTTAAACAATAAGAAGTATTTCATCCATAATGGATCCATTTTGTGTTCAAATCGCCGATGCAAAAAACTTCTAAAGCACAGTGCTTTAATCGATCGCACTCTCCTTAAGCATCATTTTCTATATTTCTCTTGAAAATTAAGTGTAACAAAATTGATTTTTATATTAATTGTAAAAAATTAAACCAACATAATATAAATTTTTTTCAAAATCTTAAGTTTTTATAAAGTTTTAGGCGGGCCACATTACGCCTAAAGTAAAAAGGAGTTACAATTTATATACAACAAATGCATGACCTGAAACATTAAAGCTTTAAATAATTCCTTATATGTAATTACTTATTTTTTTATGAAATAATTTCATATCCAAAATAAAATTGTAAGAGATTTACAAACAATTTTCAGTTTTTAAAGATTTTTTTACCACATAAATTTTAATTTTTTTCGAATGTGTATTCTAAGTCATGTAAAAATCAACCCGGGTTCAAATCCCAGCTCAGCCGAGAAAAATTATCAATATTCAAATCAAGTTGTAAAAAATTCCTTCCTCAATGAAAATAATTTAATGAAAATTAAATTTGATAAACTCAAGCCTTATTAAAGAATATCAAGAAAATTGTGTTAAATAGAGAAATATTTGTGTAATAAACATTCCTTTATTTCAGAAATCTTATAAACACCGACTTTTAAAATTTTTTCGTTTAACGTTTTCGATTTCCAACACACCACTGAATATTTTGTTACTTATTTTCAAACTTATTTCAACAAACTTTGAGGCGGGCCTCAAACGAGTACTTGCAATAAAATAAATCCGTAAATTAGAATTCATTTTTAGAAAACTAACATAATTGTAAGCAAATTTTGATCAACTTTAAGGCGGGCCAAAGATTTGATAACGAATTATAAATGCAATTCCCTAAAAAGAGTCAATTAACGAGAATAATTTTTTTACATATGTATGTTTTTTCCAGCGTTTAAAAACTGCAGTCAAAGTAGAAAAACTGCCATTTCTTCATTGGCCAAAAAAAAACTGATGCTTTGACTCTAATTGTCAACACTAGCACTTTTTGACTGCAGTTTTTTAAACCCTGGATATTTCTTTATTTATTAAATAACAGGGCGTATGATTGTTTTTTTTATTATTTTTTTTATCGTTATGCGTATATTCTTTAAAGAAATGTTGGCATATATTTTATGATAAATTAAAAAAAAAATTCCGTCCATTGGAGTTTAACAGAATATTTAAATTTTATTTGAACAATTTCCAATTACAGTGATGAAATTAATGAAAAATCAATTTAAATGTATAAAAATGTTTGTTGAATACATTTCAATTAGCGCCTCATATAAGTTTTCCTCTCTGTTTCTTATCTTTCTCTTTTACTTCATTGGTGTTGTTGGTCTCTTTTTCTGAACAGCCAGTTTTTGTTTTGATTCAATTGTTTTTTTTTTTAAATTTCAAATATAAAAATCTTTGTTTATGTTCTGTCCATCTCTTTAATTTTTTCTTTACATATTTGGCTTAATTTCAAATTGAAAAAATATCTGTTATTGAGTTTGATGAATCTTTTTGTTTGCTTGTTACACCGTTTCTGTAGAATTATAAAGTGTGTGTTGGCTTTTGACAAAATTTACCTTTATTTTTGTGTTTAAATTTTTTTTTCAGTAATTTTTGGCCTTCTGCCATTGACAGCTAGTTCAGATCCAACAAAACAATGAACGAAAGATAAAAATAAAAAAAGAAAAAGGTTTAGAAATAGAAAAAGCACACAATTCGTACATGAGTGGTATACACTTTATTCGATTGCGAATGGTGTTTTTGATATTGTGTCACATTATTTGGCAAAACTTTAGACACAACATGATTGTCGGTCTCTTTTAACCCTTTTTCGCCATTCATACCATAATAACGGTTTTTTTTGATTCACTCAAATAAGTGAAAAATGAAAAAAAAATATGAATGAAAAGGAAATATGAAAATAATATTATTTAGAATCAATAGTGTGAACATTCTTGAAATGATAAAAGCCAGTGCCCCTAGTTAAATGAAATAAATTTAAAAGAATTGGTTTTAAACAAAGACAAAAAGTAAGTGAATTTATTTAAGAGATTTAATCAATCAAACAAAGAACGGATATATTTACTGAAAAATGTTATTAAGATTTTTAAAAAAAAAAACGTAATGAAAAATTATGTCTTTTTAATTAAGCATTTCCCTTATTAGAAGTGCTTAGGAATCCTTTATGTTGTTTAAAAATACTTAAGCCCTTTAATAAGGTATGTGAAATATAGTAGGCAAGGAGTATTCTAATTCCAAATTATTACAATTTTTTTTTATTTCGCATGTATGAGCCAAAAAAACATGCATATGTGCATTTAAATCACTTTATTTTATATGGAGACAATTTTAAAAACTTGGAATTTTAAGAATTTGCTAAATGTGCCTTGAAATGTACTTAGGCCGTTCTACACTATGATACAAGTTTTAAGATTTGAACAAAAAATTGAACAAATTTATTTATTTTTTTTTTAATTAAATTTTGCATACAAAAAAAGCAAGAATAATTTTGAAGCCAAAAATCGCCAAAAACTAAGAAAAAATATAAAAAATTCGCCGAAAGTAAATTTAGTTTTGTTGCTGTTTTTTTTTTTAAATAACATAAAATGAAGATTATATATTCGGTTAAAAAACAAACATTAAGAACCCAAGCCTATAAGATCGTTCACTTCAGCCTCACCGATTTTTGACCTATTAGAATTAAATAGTGACTGAATATAAAATTCACTTCAAATGATAACTAAACAAAAAACATGTGACAAAAAGTTGCAAGTTTTTTTATATAAGTAATGATAACAAAAAATGACAAACTGTTAAAAAATTGCTCAAATAATCACCCTTATTGTATTTGGCTTATTTAAAATACGCCAACGACTGTTTGGTAATAGATTGAAGGAAAAAAGTTCACGTTCTCTTTAATCTATTACCAAACAGTCGTAGGCGTATTTAAAATACGCCAAACACAATAAGGGTGAATATAAATGGTAAAAATAGCCAAGAAAATCGCCAGTTATACCAAAAATCGCCATAAAAGCGCCAGTCGCCAAATGGAAAATCCCGCCGCCAAACACATTTCAAAATCGCCACGTTTGGCGAGAAATCGCCATATCTGACAGCCCTGGGTGGCCAAACGATAATGCGATCTTCAAAACAGGGCGCAAAACATCGAGTGTAGCTTCGGCTGTGTGGCACGTAGCGCCGTCCTGTTGAAACAACATGTTGCCAATATTCTTCTCTTTAATTTTTGTGAAACAAAATTCGTCCCGATAACGCCATTGACTGTAACGGCCACTCCTTGCTCATTTTCGAAGAAAAATGGCCCAATTATGCCTCTGGACCAAAATCCGCACCAAACAGTGACTCGTTTTGGGTGCATCGGCTTTTCAATGTATGCGTGCAGGTTTTCTGTGCCCCAAATGCGACAATTTTGCTTGTTTACATACCCGCCAAGATCAAAATGAGCTTCATCTGAAAAGATGATTTTTTTTGGAAAAATCGTCATCTTCTGTAAGTCGATCGCAGGCAATATTTCCCAGCGTTCAAGCGTATACACAACAATATTCGTTCAGCGGAAGGATAAAACTAATTATCTGTCGAATCAGACATGAGCTAAATGTTATCATTCACGAAATAAGCACAAGTTGAAAAAACCGATTAACACCAAACTTGCGCCAGAAATTAGTTTAGTCTTAAATCCCGATAGGTGGCGTTGTTGTGATATTTAAATTTTTTTAATTTATGGTACGATTCGGCTGAAATTCACAAAATATATTTATTAAACAAAAATAAGTTTCCTGATAAAATTATGACCCGGTAGATAGCGCTGTGGTCAAGTTATTAACAAAATTCTCCACTAATTAATTGGTATTTGGAAAATCTCCAGCAGCGCCGAGATGTACACATGTTGTATCCCTGCAAATAATATTGGACTACCTGATCCATTTTGTTCAAATGGACTACTCCCTGGACTGGTCCAATGTAATGCAAGCATAGACCATGTTATTGGTAAACAGTGTTTGTAGGGAGACGGCATGTCTTCGTTTTTAAACGACTTTAAAACTAATCCTCTTAAATATACCATGGAGTAGTTTTACGACTACTCCTTTGTAATCCAAAGCTGGGGTATATGGTCCTGCCCTAGGACACCGTAATGTTAAATAGACCATGTTTTTCCATACGTTTGGGTTACTTTTGGACTAGTCCAAGTCGCTTGTGGGATACATTTTACACGCGTGTTTGGACTAGTCCTATTATTTGCAGGGATTTAAAAAAAATACGGAATTCTACGGGATTTCTTAAAAGTTTCAGTTTGTCAAACCAAACACTTCCGAACATGTCGACGGTCGATGTTCTTTGTTGTGTACAACTTTTCGTTTTTTTCTTTTGTCTTGACTGCGACAGTTTTCATTTAATGAATCAGAAGTAAAGGCAACAGTTTATTTTTGTCCAATGACAAATGAAGATGTCGACGTTACTGCAAAATCTTATGACTTTAACTATCTCAACTGCAGCTTTTTAAACACTGGTTAATAGTTAAAAAGTTTTATTTTTATATCCTTCGCCATAAGTAAAAAAGCAAAATAAGGCAAAAATTATAATTTGTAAAATAAAAATTTTATTAAAACAATCACAACAATTTAACAAATTGATATACTTCATGTATAAAAGAGGCAAACTTTTAAAATAAAAATGGCATCAACATTAAAGGTAATCTTCTTAAATAATCTTTCACAGAAAGTATACAGTTTAATTGTTTATGTTTCAAATGATTTCCATCTTTTGTTTTGATGAAACTTGATTTAGAAAAGTTTCTTTCACTTATTGTAGACGTTGGAGAGATTGATAGTAAATCGTTACAAAGTATATTCAATTTCTCTGTTCTATTTCTAGTCTTTTCTAAAAATTTATAGTCTTCCATTAAACCACTATAACATAAGATATTCATTATTGATTTTTAAAAAAATTGTAATAGTCTTGTTAAGGTCCTTCGTCTCAAAAAATCGTCATCTTCATCTGAAGCATTGTGGTAAAAGTCTGTACTAAACATTCTTAAAAATAAATTATTCCCAAAATCTTTTTACTCGAAGGAAATGTTCCTGAGTTAAGAAACAATAAAAGGTTTATTTTTTTTTAAATTCCATAAGCTTACCCCGCGAAGCTCTACGCTTTTCACCCATAAAATTCTTTGACGTAATTTCTGTTTAATCATATATGTATACATAATGTTAGTGGGTGGTAGGTGAAGGGTATTAAAGATTCCGCACAGCCGAATATAGCACTCTAACTGTTTTTTTTAAACTCCAAAGTTTAATAAATTTTATTGTTGTAGAAGTTTCTGAATCTCTAATGCAGATTAAGTGCTGTCATATTTACTTTTTAAAAACACACATTTTACATGAAATTCTTGTGGCAAATCACTCGTGCAAACGTAAATATTTTAAAAGTCATTTAAAGTGCAAATGATGCACAAAAAAAGAAAAAAAACACAAATTTATCGATTTTGTCAAAAAAAAAAAAAAAACATACATTCATGCATACAAAAAAATTAAATGTAGTGAAAATAGAAAAATTAACTCTTTTTAAGCTTAAACCCGGTAGAATTAGTCGGACTGGAGTTTAAATGGTGTTTGGAAACGGTAGAGAAAATTTAATTAAGGGTGTGGTGCACAGAAAAAATTATTTTTTCAATTTAAACAAAAAATTTGTAGAATCAAAACATTTTTTGTCTGAAATCGGTCGTACATATATACATACAAATTTGCATATTTAAACAATTTATTTTGCATTTCGTTTATTTTAAAAGAAACCCTGATTTTTTTCAAACAAATTATTTAACTGAATCAAACAAAAAGTTTACTGAAATGTATTTAGATAAATTTCCAACAAATAATTTTGCTGAATCAAACAAAAAAGTTAACTCTTTTTGCACAAGCAATGACGCGCACTGAAGCAAGCACTGAAGGAGAAGATGAGAGCGGCGGCTGGCTTTGAGACAATTTTTTTGTTGGAATAATTCTTGAACCAGCCATACACACAATGTTTTTCTTTATCACTTAAGCCGGGTTTCACAACTTACCGATAGCTAAAGGTAGGATGAACCTTAATCTACTTTATCGCTAACTTTAGGTTAAAGTAAAGTTTTAATAATGAAACACTTTTTATAAGGCAGGTTAAAGTCTACTTTTAGCTATCAGAAAGTTGTGAAAATGGGCCCTAGCCTGCTTTCCCAAGTTTCATCTTTTGATGCTCAATTCTTATGTTTTTAGGTGAGAGAATAAAGAAGAAAGGCGGTTAGTACGGAGATGCCTGTACTCGGTCAGTACGCTTTGTGTTTTTATTCGTTGGTATATGGACAACGATGGCTGCATGTAATTTTTTTTCTCTTTGATTCGATGTTAATAAAATTGTTGTTGTTTAGAACCGAAAAAAGTTGAAACCGATTGCTGCGTATGATTATATTGGCATCTTTAAAAGGGAATTGAAAAGAAGTTGAGCATTAAAAGATGAAAAGTGTAAATTTAGACTTACTGTTGCTGTATCCTTTCATTGACTAAAGAAGAAGAAAGTCAACCAAAAGCGGCAGCAGACCGACTCGATATGTTTTTCGTCATCATTCTATTTTTTAAATTTGGTGTATTTAACTAAGAAATTTAAAAAAAATGAAATACGGGATTTTTTTTCATTTTTTTTTTTACCAACTTTGAAACCAACCAAAAATGTATTTTGTTTCTTATAATATTGTTGTTATTTAAAGAGTGAAACGTTGTTTACCTACTTTTGTTTTTGATTTTTTTTTACTACGTACAAAAATAGACTGTATGTGTTTTTTGTTGTTGTTCATATATTTCACATAAAGAAGTGTTGCTTACGAGCAAATAAAAAAATGCATAAAAACGACAACATTAAAGAGCGTTAAATATTTCATACAAAATTATTAAAACTTGAATCCAATAACGCGTATATTATATTTTTGAATAGTTGTCAGCACTTTTGTTGGTTAAATAAAAATCAAACAAAAATATTAATTGAATTAGTAAAAAAATTGGTAAAAATTAAAAATATTTTCAAACAAGCGTTTGTTTGAAAATAATTTAGCAATAATTTTTTCTGTGTTGATTATTTTTAAAAACATTAACACCCTAATGCAAAAAAAAGTTAAAGTACACATTAGTTCACCAGCACATACAGCTGGTTGTGTACTTTAACTTTTTTGCATAAGGGAGTAAGAGAGTTTATTTGCTAAACAATTCACCTGACTCCAAAGTTTATTTCATAAATATTTTTGAAAATTTAAAAAATGTTATATACAAAACTTTTCAACACAAGGTGAAGTGATTTACAAAATGTCCTCCTAATGGCTGATAAATTAGTGAATGTTTAAACGCTGATTTAGTTGAACTTAACTTAAATTTATATGTAGCTTAAACTCGACAACTATAAATCAGTGTCCCATTTATTATAATCTTATATATATATAAATACGGGAACAATATTTTTATGGTTGATTTTTAAGTATCTTATCGTCCACCGACTTTAGTAAAACACATATCGTTTCAAAGGTATTTTGTGTATACATATAAGTATAAACAACATAAATTTTTTTCTAAATTTTCAGGATTAAAGGGTTTAAAAAGCGTTTTAAATTTGCTTGCAAACACACGCACATACATGTATAAATGGTGGTTGAGTTTTTGGTTATTCTCCAAAAATGTGTTTTTTTCTTGCATTATTCTTGCAAACATACATGCACACACATGTATAAACGACGGTTATTATTTATTTATTATTTATTTATTTATTAATATACATATATATGTCTATGGAATTTTATTCCTTACAGACAATTTAAAAAATAATTGATTACAAAATGATACACATAAAAATATTATACATATTTAACAATAAAATTACTAATGGTGTTTTCTTTTCTACAAAAAAATGTGCCTTTTTTTAAAAAAAATTCAATTTGGTGTCTTTTTCTTAAAAATTTTGCTCCCGAAAAGGGTGGCTTGTTTTATTCTAAAAAACTCATGCTTTTCGGGAGCAAAATTTTTAAGAAAAAGACACCAAATTGAATTTTTTTAAAAAAAAGGCACATTTTTTTGTAGAAAAGAAAACACCATTGAAAAAATCGCGCAAACCTCCGTTTAAGAAAATAAAAGACGGAAACATTGTTTAATGACTTTCAAAGAAGATCTGTGTTTCTTTTTTTACTTTGATAACATTTTACGAAAATCTTATAAAATAAATACGGGGATATGCACAATATATTTCTTTTCTGAATTTTTGGAATTAAAGTGTTTGAAAAGCGTTTTAATTTATCTTGCAGACACACGTACAAAGATGGGTGAAAAGTGCATTTTGCCGCTCTTTTAAAATGTGTACGTTTTTATTGTATAACGCACAGGTTCTCTCGAGAGTAAATGTCAAGTGGTCGAATTTCGGACACCGGGCGATCCTAATGTAGTTAAAATTGTAACATGTGGTAGCACTACGATAAACCTTGTAAAATTCATATGGTCTGTATTATGGTAGTTTAAACGCCCAATTTTATGCGTTAAACGGCCAATTTCACCAAGTTCAGTTAAAACTAAGTTTTATTTAAATTTCCAGTTATCAATATGTTTTGACAGCTATAATTGATAGTTAATTATAAAATTGGTTTATATGTTTACTGATTTATAGATTTGTTGGTTTAAACACATTTTAAACCAAAAAGAGAGTTTTACTTGCACTGATTTATTAGCCCTACGTTTCTTAAACTTATCGATCGTGCCATTTAAAAAAAACTGAAATTATTTAAAAACTGTGCAGCAGTTGTGTAAATTAAAATATAATGGTTGTAAAATTATTTGTTTAACTTACATATGGGCACTTCCAAGATTGTAAACGGGACATTCGCACACGTTTATATTGACAAAACTGTAAAAAACAATCTGATTTTCATTTTTTAAATTAATGATTCTTTTAACTCTCAATTAGCTCTTTAATTTCCGCAAATGAAATTTTTCGCTTACTGTCGTGGTTTCCGAGATAATTGCAAAAAACCAGTGATTGTAAACGGGACAAAAAACGGAAGTGGGTTTTAAGGGGTAACCGTTCAAACAGTGATTTCTGCGAAACCTGACACAATATTTTATTGGGATTAATTTTAAAATGTTGCGTACTAATGTGCCCTAAAAATGGTTTCGATTTCAAAATAAAATATGAATTACATTTTTTAAATAAATTGTTAAAGAAATTGTAAACGGGACATTGTTAACGGGATTATTTTTCCACCATGATTTAAAATTTTTTTATGTTGCTATTTATAATCCTTTATATAAGAAACTTAATAAAAAATATTTTTCAGATCATAAATATGCCTTAGATTAGAGTATTGTTGTTCCAAATGCATATTTTCTAATATACACAAGTATGTGCTAAAAGTTGTAGTACTTCGTTTTTTTTCGAATCAATTAATTTATACGCATATATTAAAAAAATATTAGCAATTCTCTAAATAAATCTTGAAAAGAAAAAATTTTTTTTTCCATTTTTTGTGGTTGACGTTTTTTTGGAAAAAGCCATATTTTAAATTTTTGGCCCGTTTCAAATTTACTTTAAATTATTTTGCATGACCATTGTCCTTAACAAATGTCCTTTAGTGCAAACAAAAAATGTTATTCTCTAGAATATTTGTTCATATTTGTGTTTATTTTCTCAAAACTAATTGAAAGTCCTTTAAACAATGTTTATTTTAGACTTGAAGCCAGTAAAAGAAGTATGTAAAAAAAACAACAACAACAAATTAAGCAAACATCAAGAATATTTAAACAACATTTTTGTTTTTGTTTTAGTTATTTAACACAGCAAGACAAATTATTACACAAGTTTTAGACAAATAAAAGTCTTTAGAAAAATATTTTTGTATTTATGCATGAATTTCAATTTCGAATATTCAAAATAAATAATTTTCAAAATAACACTAAACGGTGATATTTTAATTATTTTATATATTTTTCTTGATAATATGCTGTGTAAGTTGTTGACATTTGTTGAATCTTTGTTGGCTTGTCCCTTAAGATGATTAACATGTCAGTTTAAATAGAAGAGTGTTGTAAAAAGAGATGTATTTTTTAGAAAATTTTTGAAGACAACTTAATTTCTAAATTACTATCCTGCAGATAAGCATCATGTCTTCGCGGTGCTAGCTTATAAGAGAAATTTACATCATTTTAAAATGTAAATTAATAAATTTAAATAAAAAAAAAATATAGGCCGAATTGAACTAGTGAGAACTGAATTAGATTTTAACTACAACTGAACTTGAACTGAACTAGAACTGAACTAGAACTAAACTAGAACTGAACTGAACTAGAACATAAATAACAGCAGAAACGTCAACTTCTTTGGAAACAACAACAACATCGTAAAAAACAACAATATCAACCACAACACCAACAACAACAACAACAGTAATGGCAACCACACAACCCCTCTTGCAAAAATTCTGCTCGTTCTTAACGTAAAAAATATCTTCTACTCAACTACAGCCAAAGAGTTTTTCAAGGACAACAGATTTTGCAGCCAATTGGCCATTCCTACAACACCAGGAGACGTGCACAGGGAAGATTTAAAATAAGCAATTTTTTTAACGAATATGGCAGAAGTACTCTGTCTGTAATTCTGCCCAAAACCTTCAATCCACTGCCAACCAGCATAATAAATACATCTAACACGCAGTCTACAACTAACATGAAATGCTTCACATTACTGTTAAGTATAGACTCATCATATTAGAGTTTTTCTCATGTTATAACATGGTTGTTAATGCAAATGTTTTAACAACGCTTTTATAACATCATGTTATACCAGCAAATCATGTCAGTTGTAGACGTGGAGTGATGAAAAGAAAAGAAAAGAACTCACCTAATCAAAAAGCACTTTATAGGTTTGCAACAAATAAAATTTGTGAAAATATTTATAAACGTATTATGTTTAATTAAACTGGTATTCCCTGCAGACAAGCTTTAAAGCTTTGCGGATGCTACTGTAATATGAATTGTTATTTAAAATTTGAAAAAAGAAAAAGACACAACTGAACAAGAACTGACCTAGAACTGAACTAGAACTGAACTAGAACTGAATTAGAAATGAACTATAACTGAACTAGAACTGAACTAGAACTGAACTAGAATAAAACTAGAACTAACCTAGAACTTAACAAAAACTTAAATTGAATTGAACTGAACTTAAAATTAAACTTAACTAGAACTGAACTTAGACTTAACTACAACTGAACTACAGGGTGGTACAGAAGTAACGTTATGATTTACTCAATGAAAAGTGTTCTCCTTTTTGATTTTATTAAACGTTGCCATATATTAAAATTAAGATTTTAGTTTAGAAATATGTTAACATTTGGCCTGTTCGGAAATGCATCTGATGCATATATTTGTGATTAGTTTGCGTTGCTCACTCAAATTAGCAGATGCCAAGCATTGGCAGTTGTTGCCCAGTTTTGGTAACATTTTGACACAATGTGCATGTGAAGCGTGTTTTAGATATTTTTACGCACCATCTGCTTTTGATATGTATTTTCGAACAGCTGACATTTGCAGTGATGTTTTTACGAACGCGCTGCGCATCACCGAAATTCTACATTGTTCTCCACCTCGCAACTTAAAAAAAATGTTCAACTATTGCCCGGTATTAAATGCAATTCACATTAACCAGCACTTATTGTTTATCGTTTTCGAAAAAATATGTGCTTCTTGGATTTTTGGTGCCCCATATTCTGCAATTTTGTTTATTCACGTAATCATTCTTTGTGTCTTAATAATCGAATGCTGATTACTGCTGCTACTTGTACGCCTCCATATAAAAATTGATATAGAATTGAACTGGAACTGAACTAAAACTAAACAGGTACTAGACATAGAACTGAACTACAATTAAATTTAAAACTGTTTTTAGACCTTATCTTAAACTGGGGACTAATTCTGGCAGTCGTCATCGAATACTTGTTCGATTCGAAAGAAAATTTATTTCTTATTCTTTCAGTCAATCGATATTAATTTTTAAGTGTTGTGAAAACTCAAATAAATTCTTAACAACACTGGAAAAAAATAGTTCCAATTCGTTCAGTTTCGACTGAAAGAATAAGAAATAATATTGATTTCTAATCGAAAAAGTATTCGATCACGAATGCCAGAATTTTTATAAAGATTCTAGGATGCGTCATATTATTGACACTTCTTTTTGCCATTCTCTGCTATTTAAAAATCTTTTATTAAGAAAATGCTTACATGTACATACATATGTATTTAAAAAAAATTTTGGTATAATTTATATTTATTTATTTAAAATTTTTAAAATTATTTTACATACATATTTGATTTTTAGTTTTCTTTTTTACAAAAATTACTCAAATATGACATTTTAATAATAATTAAATCTGTCATTTAAAGTGACATGCGGTTATTTATGTCAACATCAAAATTATTTCGACACGAAATTCATCTAATTGTGGCTAAAAAAAAAAAAAAAAAAAACAAATAGGAAAACAAATATTTTTAAACCACTTACACATTTGAAAGAAAACAAATGATTTTCGTGTGAAAACTAATGAAAATTTTGTTTAAAATATTTGGGTAAACAAAATTTTAAAGGAAATTAACTTTTTCCGCATTTAAGCAAAACACTTTTGCGTTTGTTAAATACATAATTCCATTGTTTTACAATCTTTTGTTTCGGTTTTGGGCCATCTAAGCGTATGTTTATTATTAATTTAATATAACGCAATTAATATTAATTATACGTTCAGCAGATGTCAGAAATATTTGAATTTTTTTTTTGTGCCAACAACCCTTAGACAGTGTTGTATGTTAAAAAACAAAATATTTTATAAGGTCAATTTTAATTGGCATGGTTTATATTCCTAGATTTTTCCTTAATTAACTAAATTCATTTATTATATTCTGACTTCTTTATATTGGCTTTTTTCACAATATAATTAAGAAGATGAGTAAGTAATAATATCGACGTTTATAATTAAAAACAGATTTATTTAAATATTCGAATACGTAATTAGAAACACAATAAGGGATTACAATTTAAACAGAAACTAACCTTAAATAGATTCAGAATTAACCAAGAACTAAATGAAAAAGTAAATATGGAATTCAAACCGATTTAAAACAGGCTTAGATTGGCATTAAAATTTAACTAGAGCTGAGCCTGAACTAAACTGAAACTGAACCAGAACTAAACTATCGGTTGTTCTTTTTAGCTGCACTAGAACTTTCGATATCGATAACTATGGTTTGACAGCTGAGAATGCCCAAATGAAAATTTACTTTGAAAATAAAAAAAAATTAATGAATAGAGCACTGCGTCCGTTTTAGGATTGATTAAATGGCTAAGTCAACCAGCAAAATTTCCGTAGCTGGGACGAAGACAATCCTCAAGCCGTTAATAAATCGTATAACTCTCACTGGAGCATAGGGCGCCAAAATCACCATTTCATCCATTAAGATCGACTCTTTCGAAACAAGCAAGCTGCCGTTACGGTGAATGATGACCGCTGTCCTGCCATGACGACTGAATTTTTGTTTCCAAAAAATTAATCAGATAAACATCAACCACATTTGGTTTCAACAAGACAGCGCGCTTAACAAAGACAGCGCGCTTAACAATCGATTTTTCTGAAAATCAGTTTAGTGACAACTTTATTTCCAGAAGTGACCCTGTTCACTAGCCCCCTCGTTCGTGCAATTAACGCCTCTGGATTACTCATGGATTACACATTCATGGTTAAGTCATTGGTTTATGCCGACAAACCAGAAATTCCGAAAAATATTTTCGTTTGGCATTTTCTAAAAAAGTAAAATGCAGCATAAATTCCATTTTCGCTCGGAATGGAATTCTTTGAAAAATCTGTTTATCCATTTTATATTCTTAAAATTACAAAGAAACGTGTTAAACAAAAACTGCCTACAAATGATTAATAATTAACTAAATCAGTCTAATTATTACAAGTATTGATTATTTTAAGGTTAAAAATATTGGCTTACACAAATGGTCGTTATTTATTTTAAAAAATATGGAGAGAATTAACAAAGAATGTTAAGAATTAATTTATTGTTCACTTTGTTTAAATTGATTAATTCTTATAAAAAAAAAATGTTAAATTATAAACATCCCTTCAAAATAAATGAGTCTTGTATATTAGTTCTCTTTTTGTTTTAACAAATTAATTACATGTTTCCTTTGCTTGTATATTTTCCAATTAAAATTTCATTCTTTTATTTCTCTCCGTGTAGGCGTTTTAATTTATTATTCCCATTACCTTTGGATACCCGCAATCAATGTTGCCAGTAGAAACAACTGCTTCATGTTACCTGGGGATTTAAATTCATTATTAAGACTGATTCTTGTTTTTCTTACTCTTCCCCTATCCCTCCCTCGCCACTCTCAGCCACTCTCTTTTATTCTCATTCGTTTTATTTGTTTTGACTTTTTTGTTAAGTAAAATATTTTTTTTTGAATTATAATGGTTGCCAACCTGCATAATTTCATCCCAAAATTGCCCCCTGCAGAAGAGAAAAGAAGTGGTATGATTTTGATTTTTATTGAAATGTTCAGTAATAAAATGAAATGTTTTGTTTTATTAGCTGTTATGGAAACATAAAAATTTTATTTATAAGTTAAAGGGAATTTTTAAATAAATAAGTGGAAGAATTTAATGAAAGGTTAATGGAATAATAAACGTAAATAAATTTCAATGAAATTGTATCTCTAAACGCAAGTAATTTTAAAAGGATTGTTTTAATCCACCTACAAACGTGATTATACTGGAGATAAGCCCAGTTGGCCACGTCTGTAAGACATCCTTGAACACGGATACACGACAATATATTGTGCGCAAAGTACAGGTATGTGCCGATATGGTTTTCGTAATAATTCTGCTTTGAAAATTTGACTATTTAACAAAATAATTTTAAAAAATAGAAATTGGAAATTTTTACTTGTTATTTTACTTTTAAACATGAAACAAATATGTATAAGGTTTTCTTTTTGTACTGCTGTTGTTGTTTCAACACAGAAGAAGCAATTCATTTATTACCTACTTTTGTAATGTCGTTGTTGTTTAAACATTTATTTCAATTAAAAAATTTGAGATATTATTAATAAGATTGATTAAATTGGCACCAGTAAACAAAATAATAGTATCAATTAACCGTTTAATTCACTTGATTAAACTATTAATTCATTTGATGAAACTTTTAATTAAAACTGATTTTATTTTTGATTAATGATTTAAAATTAATTAAAAATTTTGGAGAATTTTTCTGTGCATACATTCGACACAAAGAACTCTTATATAAATTAAAACCTCTTAATATAATTTTATTCTGGCGGGTTCATGGGTGCCCATGAATCCAAATAGGGTACACTCTCGAAAATTGGGTTTTAAATATTGTGGTGTAGGGTATTATACCGGCTATGACTTGCTTTCTAATAGTTTAGTATGTCATTTCAAAAAAACGAGTGTTTTAAATCTCTAGTTTAAAGACAAACTAAAACTGTTTTTTTTTTTACATTCTTTACTTATACGCTCCCAGAGACAGGCTTTCTGGTTTAGAAAAAAATAATTTATTTTAAAGTTTTTCCAACTGTGTTAACACTACTCTTTTTTACAAGTATCTTTATAAAATGTAATTTTTCTTACTCAAGTTTTTAGTATTATTGTATTTTTATGTTTAAACTTTTTAAAAAGTTTTTTTTTTTAATGCGCACATATTAAACTTACTGATGAAGTTAGTAACAATAATAAATACATACATTTGTTTAAGTTGAAATTTTTTAAACTTGAAATAGTAAGATAAAAGTAAGAACAGAATTTAAATTTAATACAAAATGTTTAATACAAATATTCAAATGGTTTGAACAACTATTTCTTTTGCAGATCATTTCTGGTTTAATTTCAGTTAAAGTTTGTTTTAGTTCTATTTCTATCACTTTCAAGTGTTGTTTCTAATTTGGTTTCGAATTAGTTTGTGCGTCAGTTGTAATTTATTTCTAGTAAAGTTTATGTATGTGAAGTTAGCTCCGTCAGTTAGCTTCGTTTTCTTGACTATCAAGTTTCCTGTACACAAGCAACTTTTGTTAACATAGTTCGTACTCAAACACTGTTAAGACAACAGAATGGATGTTTTTTGGCAAAAATAAATAATTTGAGACAAAAATAAATTTAAAAATGGTAATTCAGAATAATTAATAAAATATTTATTTTTTATTTAAACAGTTTGGCCCGGAAATGAATTACAATGAGATTTCTAACAAAAAAAAACCCTACTTTCAGAACCCGAAAATGGGTCAAAATCGAAATGGTGCTCTAATATGGACTAATAGGGTTGATAGTTTAGGTATTCTAGATTTCAAAACTATATAGTTTATATTCAGAATTTGTATAGATTTTTTGTAATAGAGCATAGCTGAAAGTGAATTTATGAGATTTCTAACAAAAAAAAGCCCTACTTTCAGAACCCGAAAATGGGTCAAAATCGAAATGGTGCTCTAATATGGACTAATAGGGTTGATAGTTTAGGTATTCTAGATTTCAGAACTATATAGTTTATATTCAGAATTTGTATAGATTTTTTGTAACAGAGCATAGCTGAAAGTGAATTTATGAGATTTCTAACAAAAAAAAGCCCTACTTTCAGAACCCGAAAATGGGTCAAAATCGAAATGGTGCTCTAATATGGACTAATAGGGTTGATAGTTTAGGTATTCTAGATTTCAGAACTATATAGTTTATATTCAGAATTTGTATAGATTTTTTGTAACAGAGCATAGCTGAAAGTGAATTTATGAGATTTCTAACAAAAAAAAGCCCTACTTTCAGAACCCGAAAATGGGTCAAAATCGAAATGGTGCTCTAATATGGACTAATAGGGTTGATAGTTTAGGTATTCTAGATTTCAGAACTATATAGTTTATATTCAGAATTTGTATAGATTTTTTGTAATAGAGCATAGCTGAAAGTGAATTTATGAGATTTCTAACAAAAAAAAGCCCTACTTTCAGAACCCGAAAATGGGTCAAAATCGAAATGGTGCTCTAATATGGACTAATAGGGTTGATAGTTTAGGTATTCTAGATTTCAGAACTATATAGTTTATATTCAGAATTTGTATAGATTTTTTGTAATAGAGCATAGCTGAAAGTGAATTTATGAGATTTCTAACAAAAAAAGCCCTACTTTCAGAACCCGAAAATGGGTCAAAATCGAAATGGTGCTCTAATATGGACTAATAGGGTTGATAGTTTAGGTATTCTAGATTTCAGAACTATATAGTTTATATTCAGAATTTGTATAGATTTTTTGTAACAGAGCATAGCTGAAAGTGAATTTATGAGATTTCTAACAAAAAAAAGCCCTACTTTCAGAACCCGAAAATGGGTCAAAATCGAAATGGTGCTCTAATATGGACTAATAGGGTTAATAGTTTAGGTATTCTAGATTTCAGAACTATATAGTTTATATTCAGAATTTGTATAGATTTTTTGTAATAGAGCATAGCTGAAAGTGAATTTATGAGATTTCTAACAAAAAAAAGCCCTACTTTCAGAACCCGAAAATGGGTCAAAATCGAAATGGTGCTCTAATATGGACTAATGAGGTTGATAGTTTAGGTATTCTAGATTTCAGAACTATATAGTTTATATTCAGAATTTGTATAGATTTTTTGTAACAGAGCATAGCTGAAAATGAATTTATGAGATTTCTAACAAAAAAAAGCCCTACTTTCAGAACCCGAAAATGGGTCAAAATCGAAATGGTGCTCTAATATGGACTAATAGGGTTGATAGTTTAGGTATTCTAGATTTCAGAACTATATAGTTTATATTCAGAATTTGTATAGATTTTTTGTAATAGAGCATAGCTGAAAGTGAATTTATGAGATTTCTAACAAAAAAAAGCCCTACTTTCAGAACCCGAAAATGGGTCAAAATCGAAATGGTGCTCTAATATGGACTAATAGGGTTGATAGTTTAGGTATTCTAGATTTCAGAACTATATAGTTTATATTCAGAATTTGTATAGATTTTTTGTAACAGAGCATAGCTGAAAGTGAATTTATGAGATTTCTAACAAAAAAAAGCCCTACTTTCAGAACCCGAAAATGGGTCAAAATCGAAATGGTGCTCTAATATGGACTAATAGGGTTGATAGTTTAGGTATTCTAGATTTCAGAACTATATAGTTTATATTCAGAATTTGTATAGATTTTTTGTAATAGAGCATAGCTGAAAGTGAATTTATGAGATTTCTAACAAAAAAAGCCCTACTTTCAGAACCCGAAAATGGGTCAAAATCGAAATGGTGCTCTAATATGGACTAATAGGGTTGATAGTTTAGGTATTCTAGATTTCAGAACTATATAGTTTATATTCAGAATTTGTATAGATTTTTTGTAACAGAGCATAGCTGAAAGTGAATTTATGAGATTTCTAACAAAAAAAAGCCCTACTTTCAGAACCCGAAAATGGGTCAAAATCGAAATGGTGCTCTAATATGGACTAATAGGGTTGATAGTTTAGGTATTCAAGATTTCAGAACTATATAGTTTATATTCAGAATTTGTATAGATTTTTTGTAATAGAGCATAGCTGAAAGTGAATTTATGAGATTTCTAACAAAAAAAAGCCCTACTTTCAGAACCCGAAAATGGGTCAAAATCGAAATGGTGCTCTAATATGGACTAATAGGGTTGATAGTTTAGGTATTCTAGATTTCAGAACTATATAGTTTATATTCAGAATTTGTATAGATTTTTTGTAACAGAGCATAGCTGAAAGTCAATTTATGAGATTTCTAACAAAAAAAAGCCCTACTTTCAGAACCCGAAAATGGGTCAAAATCGAAATGGTGCTCTAATATGGACTAATAGGGTTGATAGTTTAGGTATTCTAGATTTCAGAACTATATAGTTTATATTCAGAATTTGTATAGATTTTTTGTAATAGAGCATAGCTGAAAGTGAATTTATGAGATTTCTAACAAAAAAAAGCCCTACTTTCAGAACCCGAAAATGGGTCAAAATCGAAATGGTGCTCTAATATGGACTAATAGGGTTGATAGTTTAGGTATTCTAGATTTCAGAACTATATAGTTTATATTCAGAATTTGTATAGATTTTTTGTAATAGAGCATAGCTGAAAGTGAATTTATGAGATTTCTAACAAAAAAAAGCCCTACTTTCAGAACCCGAAAATGGGTCAAAATCGAAATGGTGCTCTAATATGGACTAATAGGGTTGATAGTTTAGGTATTCTAGATTGCAGAACTATATAGTTTATATTCAGAATTTGTATAGATTTTTTGTAACAGAGCATAGCTGAAAGTGAATTTATGAGATTTCTAACAAAAAAAGCCCTACTTTCAGAACCCGAAAATGGGTCAAAATCGAAATGGTGCTCTAATATGGACTAATAGGGTTGATAGTTTAGGTATTCTAGATTTCAGAACTATATAGTTTATATTCAGAATTTGTATAGATTTTTTGTAATAGAGCATAGCTGAAAGTGAATTTATGAGATTTCTAACAAAAAAAAGCCCTACTTTCAGAACCCGAAAATGGGTCAAAATCGAAATGGTGCTCTAATATGGACTAATAGGGTTGATAGTTTAGGTATTCTAGATTTCAGAACTATATAGTTTATATTCAGAATTTGTATAGATTTTTTGTAATAGAGCATAGCTGAAAGTGAATTTATGAGATTTCTAACAAAAAAAATCCCTACTTTCAGAACCCGAAAATGGGTCAAAATCGAAATGGTGCTCTAATATGGACTAATAGGGTTGATAGTTTAGGTATTCTAGATTTCAGAACTATATAGTTTATATTCAGAATTTGTATAGATTTTTTGTAACAGAGCATAGCTGAAAGTGAATTTATGAGATTTCTAACAAAAAAAGCCCTACTTTCAGAACCCGAAAATGGGTCAAAATCGAAATGGTGCTCTAATATGGACTAATAGGGTTGATAGTTTAGGTATTCTAGATTTCAGAACTATATAGTTTATATTCAGAATTTGTATAGATTTTTTGTAATAGAGCATAGCTGAAAGTGAATTTATGAGATTTCTAACAAAAAAAGCCCTACTTTCAGAACCCGAAAATGGGTCAAAATCGAAATGGTGCTCTAATATGGACTAATAGTGTTGATAGTTTAGGTATTCTAGATTGCAGAACTATATAGTTTATATTCAGAATTTGTATAGATTTTTTGTAACAGAGCATAGCTGAAAGTGAATTTATGAGATTTCTAACAAAAAAAAGCCCTACTTTCAGAACCCGAAAATGGGTCAAAATCGAAATGGTGCTCTAATATGGACTAATAGGGTTGATAGTTTAGGTATTCTAGATTTCAGAACTATATAGTTTATATTCAGAATTTGTATAGATTTTTTGTAACAGAGCATAGCTGAAAGTCAATTTATGAGATTTCTAACAAAAAAAAGCCCTACTTCACTTTCAGCTATGCTCTGTTACAAAAAATCTATACAAATTCTGAATATAAACTATATAGTTCTGAAATCTAGAATACCTAAACTATCAACCCTATTAGTCCATATTAGAGCACCATTTCGATTTTGACCCATTTTCGGGTTCTGAAAGTAGGGCTTTTTTTTGTTAGAAATCTCATAAATTCACTTTCAGCTATGCTCTATTACAAAAAATCTATACAAATTCTGAATATAAACTATATAGTTCTGAAATCTAGAATACCTAAACTATCAACCCTATTAGTCCATATTAGAGCACCATTTCGATTTTGACCCATTTTCGGGTTCTGAAAGTAGGGCTTTTTTTTGTTAGAAATCTCATAAATTGACTTTCAGCTATGCTCTGTTACAAAAAATCTATACAAATTCTGAATATAAACTATATAGTTCTGAAATCTAGAATACCTAAACTATCAACCCTATTAGTCCATATTAGAGCACCATTTCGATTTTGACCCATTTTCGGGTTCTGAAAGTAGGGCTTTTTTTTGTTAGAAATCTCATAAATTCACTTTCAGCTATGCTCTGTTACAAAAAATCTATACAAATTCTGAATATAAACTATATAGTTCTGAAATCTAGAATACCTAAACTATCAACCCTATTAGTCCATATTAGAGCACCATTTCGATTTTGACCCATTTTCGGGTTCTGAAAGTAGGGCTTTTTTTTGTTAGAAATCTCATAAATTCACTTTCAGCTATGCTCTGTTACAAAAAATCTATACAAATTCTGAATATAAACTATATAGTTCTGCAATCTAGAATACCTAAACTATCAACCCTATTAGTCCATATTAGAGCACCATTTCGATTTTGACCCATTTTCGGGTTCTGAAAGTAGGGCTTTTTTTTGTTAGAAATCTCATAAATTCACTTTCAGCTATGCTCTATTACAAAAAATCTATACAAATTCTGAATATAAACTATATAGTTCTGAAATCTAGAATACCTAAACTATCAACCCTATTAGTCCATATTAGAGCACCATTTCGATTTTGACCCATTTTCGGGTTCTGAAAGTAGGGCTTTTTTTTGTTAGAAATCTCATAAATTCACTTTCAGCTATGCTCTATTACAAAAAATCTATACAAATTCTGAATATAAACTATATAGTTCTGAAATCTAGAATACCTAAACTATCAACCCTATTAGTCCATATTAGAGCACCATTTCGATTTTGACCCATTTTCGGGTTCTGAAAGTAGGGCTTTTTTTTGTAAGAAATCTCATAAATTCACTTTCAGCTATGCTCTATTACAAAAAATCTATACAAATTCTGAATATAAACTATATAGTTCTGAAATCTAGAATACCTAAACTATCAACCCTATTAGTCCATATTAGAGCACCATTTCGATTTTGACCCATTTTCGGGTTCTGAAAGTAGGGCTTTTTTTTGTTAGAAATCTCATAAATTCACTTTCAGCTATGCTCTGTTACAAAAAATCTATACAAATTCTGAATATAAACTATATAGTTCTGCAATCTAGAATACCTAAACTATCAACCCTATTAGTCCATATTAGAGCACCATTTCGATTTTGACCCATTTTCGGGTTCTGAAAGTAGGGCTTTTTTTTGTTAGAAATCTCATAAATTCACTTTCAGCTATGCTCTATTACAAAAAATCTATACAAATTCTGAATATAAACTATATAGTTCTGAAATCTAGAATACCTAAACTATCAACCCTATTAGTCCATATTAGAGCACCATTTCGATTTTGACCCATTTTCGGGTTCTGAAAGTAGGGCTTTTTTTTGTTAGAAATCTCATAAATTCACTTTCAGCTATGCTCTGTTACAAAAAATCTATACAAATTCTGAATATAAACTATATAGTTCTGGAATCTAGAATACCTAAACTATCAACCCTATTAGTCCATATTAGAGCACCATTTCGATTTTGACCCATTTTCGGGTTCTGAAAGTAGGGCTTTTTTTTGTTAGAAATCTCATAAATTCACTTTCAGCTATGCTCTGTTACAAAAAATCTATACAAATTCTGAATATAAACTATATAGTTCTGAAATCTAGAATACCTAAACTATCAACCCTATTAGTCCATATTAGAGCACCATTTCGATTTTGACCCATTTTCGGGTTCTGAAAGTAGGGCTTTTTTTTGTTAGAAATCTCATAAATTCACTTTCAGCTATGCTCTATTACAAAAAATCTATACAAATTCTGAATATAAACTATATAGTTCTGAAATCTAGAATACCTAAACTATCAACCCTATTAGTCCATATTAGAGCACCATTTCGATTTTGACCCATTTTCGGGTTCTGAAAGTAGGGCTTTTTTTTGTTAGAAATCTCATAAATTGACTTTCAGCTATGCTCTGTTACAAAAAATCTATACAAATTCTGAATATAAACTATATAGTTCTGAAATCTAGAATACCTAAACTATCAACCCTATTAGTCCATATTAGAGCACCATTTCGATTTTGACCCATTTTCGGGTTCTGAAAGTAGGGCTTTTTTTTGTTAGAAATCTCATAAATTCACTTTCAGCTATGCTCTATTACAAAAAATCTATACAAATTCTGAATATAAACTATATAGTTCTGAAATCTTGAATACCTAAACTATCAACCCTATTAGTCCATATTAGAGCACCATTTCGATTTTGACCCATTTTCGGGTTCTGAAAGTAGGGCTTTTTTTTGTTAGAAATCTCATAAATTCACTTTCAGCTATGCTCTGTTACAAAAAATCTATACAAATTCTGAATATAAACTATATAGTTCTGAAATCTAGAATACCTAAACTATCAACCCTATTAGTCCATATTAGAGCACCATTTCGATTTTGACCCATTTTCGGGTTCTGAAAGTAGGGCTTTTTTTGTTAGAAATCTCATAAATTCACTTTCAGCTATGCTCTATTACAAAAAATCTATACAAATTCTGAATATAAACTATATAGTTCTGAAATCTAGAATACCTAAACTATCAACCCTATTAGTCCATATTAGAGCACCATTTCGATTTTGACCCATTTTCGGGTTCTGAAAGTAGGGCTTTTTTTTGTTAGAAATCTCATAAATTCACTTTCAGCTATGCTCTGTTACAAAAAATCTATACAAATTCTGAATATAAACTATATAGTTCTGAAATCTAGAATACCTAAACTATCAACCCTATTAGTCCATATTAGAGCACCATTTCGATTTTGACCCATTTTCGGGTTCTGAAAGTAGGGCTTTTTTTTGTTAGAAATCTCATAAATTCACTTTCAGCTATGCTCTATTACAAAAAATCTATACAAATTCTGAATATAAACTATATAGTTCTGAAATCTAGAATACCTAAACTATCAACCCTATTAGTCCATATTAGAGCACCATTTCGATTTTGACCCATTTTCGGGTTCTGAAAGTAGGGCTTTTTTTTGTTAGAAATCTCATAAATTGACTTTCAGCTATGCTCTGTTACAAAAAATCTATACAAATTCTGAATATAAACTATATAGTTCTGAAATCTAGAATACCTAAACTATCAACCCTATTAGTCCATATTAGAGCACCATTTCGATTTTGACCCATTTTCGGGTTCTGAAAGTAGGGCTTTTTTTTGTTAGAAATCTCATAAATTCACTTTCAGCTATGCTCTATTACAAAAAATCTATACAAATTCTGAATATAAACTATATAGTTCTGAAATCTTGAATACCTAAACTATCAACCCTATTAGTCCATATTAGAGCACCATTTCGATTTTGACCCATTTTCGGGTTCTGAAAGTAGGGCTTTTTTTTGTTAGAAATCTCATAAATTCACTTTCAGCTATGCTCTGTTACAAAAAATCTATACAAATTCTGAATATAAACTATATAGTTCTGAAATCTAGAATACCTAAACTATCAACCCTATTAGTCCATATTAGAGCACCATTTCGATTTTGACCCATTTTCGGGTTCTGAAAGTAGGGCTTTTTTTGTTAGAAATCTCATAAATTCACTTTCAGCTATGCTCTGTTACAAAAAATCTATACAAATTCTGAATATAAACTATATAGTTCTGAAATCTAGAATACCTAAACTATCAACCCTATTAGTCCATATTAGAGCACCATTTCGATTTTGACCCATTTTCGGGTTCTGAAAGTAGGGCTTTTTTTTGTTAGAAATCTCATAAATTGACTTTCAGCTATGCTCTGTTACAAAAAATCTATACAAATTCTGAATATAAACTATATAGTTCTGAAATCTAGAATACCTAAACTATCAACCCTATTAGTCCATATTAGAGCACCATTTCGATTTTGACCCATTTTCGGGTTCTGAAAGTAGGGCTTTTTTTTGTTAGAAATCTCATAAATTCACTTTCAGCTATGCTCTATTACAAAAAATCTATACAAATTCTGAATATAAACTATATAGTTCTGAAATCTAGAATACCTAAACTATCAACCCTATTAGTCCATATTAGAGCACCATTTCGATTTTGACCCATTTTCGGGTTCTAAAAGTAGGGCTTTTTTTTGTTAGAAATCTCATAAATTGACTTTCAGCTATGCTCTGTTACAAAAAATCTATACAAATTCTGAATATAAACTATATAGTTCTGAAATCTAGAATACCTAAACTATCAACCCTATTAGTCCATATTAGAGCACCATTTCGATTTTGACCCATTTTCGGGTTCTGAAAGTAGTGCTTTTTTTTGTTAGAAATCTCATAAATTCACTTTCAGCTATGCTCTATTACAAAAAATCTATACAAATTCTGAATATAAACTATATAGTTCTGAAATCTAGAATACCTAAACTATCAACCCTATTAGTCCATATTAGAGCACCATTTCGATTTTGACCCATTTTCGGGTTCTGAAAGTAGGGCTTTTTTTTGTTAGAAATCTCATAAATTCACTTTCAGCTATGCTCTGTTACAAAAAATCTATACAAATTCTGAATATAAACTATATAGTTCTGCAATCTAGAATACCTAAACTATCAACCCTATTAGTCCATATTAGAGCACCATTTCGATTTTGACCCATTTTCGGGTTCTGAAAGTAGGGCTTTTTTTTGTTAGAAATCTCATAAATTCACTTTCAGCTATGCTCTATTACAAAAAATCTATACAAATTCTGAATATAAACTATATAGTTCTGAAATCTAGAATACCTAAACTATCAACCCTATTAGTCCATATTAGAGCACCATTTCGATTTTGACCCATTTTCGGGTTCTGAAAGTAGGGCTTTTTTTTGTTAGAAATCTCATAAATTCACTTTCAGCTATGCTCTATTACAAAAAATCTATACAAATTCTGAATATAAACTATATAGTTCTGAAATCTAGAATACCTAAACTATCAACCCTATTAGTCCATATTAGAGCACCATTTCGATTTTGACCCATTTTCGGGTTCTGAAAGTAGGGCTTTTTTTTGTTAGAAATCTCATAAATTCACTTTCAGCTATGCTCTATTACAAAAAATCTATACAAATTCTGAATATAAACTATATAGTTCTGAAATCTAGAATACCTAAACTATCAACCCTATTAGTCCATATTAGAGCACCATTTCGATTTTGACCCATTTTCGGGTTCTGAAAGTAGGGCTTTTTTTTGTTAGAAATCTCATAAATTCACTTTCAGCTATGCTCTGTTACAAAAAATCTATACAAATTCTGAATATAAACTATATAGTTCTGCAATCTAGAATACCTAAACTATCAACCCTATTAGTCCATATTAGAGCACCATTTCGATTTTGACCCATTTTCGGGTTCTGAAAGTAGGGCTTTTTTTTGTTAGAAATCTCATAAATTCACTTTCAGCTATGCTCTATTACAAAAAATCTATACAAATTCTGAATATAAACTATATAGTTCTGAAATCTAGAATACCTAAACTATCAACCCTATTAGTCCATATTAGAGCACCATTTCGATTTTGACCCATTTTCGGGTTCTGAAAGTAGGGCTTTTTTTTGTTAGAAATCTCATAAATTCACTTTCAGCTATGCTCTATTACAAAAAATCTATACAAATTCTGAATATAAACTATATAGTTCTGAAATCTAGAATACCTAAACTATCAACCCTATTAGTCCATATTAGAGCACCATTTCGATTTTGACCCATTTTCGGGTTCTGAAAGTAGGGCTTTTTTTTGTTAGAAATCTCATAATTTGACTTTCAGCTATGCTCTGTTACAAAAAATCTATACAAATTCTGAATATAAACTATATAGTTCTGAAATCTAGAATACCTAAACTATCAACCCTATTAGTCCATATTAGAGCACCATTTCGATTTTGACCCATTTTCGGGTTCTGAAAGTAGGGCTTTTTTTTGTTAGAAATCTCATAAATTCACTTTCAGCTATGCTCTATTACAAAAAATCTATACAAATTCTGAATATAAACTATATAGTTCTGAAATCTTGAATACCTAAACTATCAACCCTATTAGTCCATATTAGAGCACCATTTCGATTTTGACCCATTTTCGGGTTCTGAAAGTAGGGCTTTTTTTTGTTAGAAATCTCATAAATTCACTTTCAGCTATGCTCTGTTACAAAAAATCTATACAAATTCTGAATATAAACTATATAGTTCTGAAATCTAGAATACCTAAACTATCAACCCTATTAGTCCATATTAGAGCACCATTTCGATTTTGACCCATTTTCGGGTTCTGAAAGTAGGGCTTTTTTTTGTTAGAAATCTCATAAATTCACTTTCAGCTATGCTCTGTTACAAAAAATCTATACAAATTCTGAATATAAACTATATAGTTCTGAAATCTAGAATACCTAAACTATCAACCCTATTAGTCCATATTAGAGCACCATTTCGATTTTGACCCATTTTCGGGTTCTGAAAGTAGGGCTTTTTTTTGTTAGAAATCTCATAAATTCACTTTCAGCTATGCTCTATTACAAAAAATCTATACAAATTCTGAATACAAACTATATAGTTCTGAAATCTAGAATACCTAAACTATCAACCCTATTAGTCCATATTAGAGCACCATTTCGATTTTGACCCATTTTCGGGTTCTGAAAGTAGGGCTTTTTTTTGTTAGAAATCTCATAAATTCACTTTCAGCTATGCTCTGTTACAAAAAATCTATACAAATTCTGAATATAAACTATATAGTTCTGAAATCTAGAATACCTAAACTATCAACCCTATTAGTCCATATTAGAGCACCATTTCGATTTTGACCCATTTTCGGGTTCTGAAAGTAGGGCTTTTTTTTGTTAGAAATCTCATAAATTCACTTTCAGCTATGCTCTGTTACAAAAAATCTATACAAATTCTGAATATAAACTATATAGTTCTGAAATCTAGAATACCTAAACTATCAACCCTATTAGTCCATATTAGAGCACCATTTCGATTTTGACCCATTTTCGGGTTCTGAAAGTAGGGCTTTTTTTTGTTAGAAATCTCATTGTAATTCATTTCCGGGCCAAATTGTTTAAATAAAAAATAAATATTTTATTAATTATTCTGAATTACCATTTTTAAATTTATTTTTGTCTCAAATTATTTATTTTTGCCAAAAAACATCCATTCTGTTGTCTTAACAGTGTTTGAGTACGAACTATGTTAACAAAAGTTGCTTGTGTACAGGAAACTTGATAGTCAAGAAAACGAAGCTAACTGACGGAGCTAACTTCACATACATTAAAGTTTTCTGTTTTATTTTTTTTTTTTATTAAGATACATAGTTAAATTTGACCATAATATGGTTAATTTTGACGAAATCAAGGAAAATTTCGACCATTTTATGGTTAATTTTGATTGTTTTTTAGTCCAGTTTCTAATTTAATTTCTTTTATAGTTTAGCTTCTCGTTCAGTTCCTTTTGCAGTTTCGAGTCAGTGTCACTTCTAATTCTATTGGAGTTTTTTGTTAGAAAAATTTTTACGTGAATTAGATAATTTTTTAAACATCCCTTACAAAATTGTCTCTTGAGAATCTTTACGAACACTTTGATTTTATCTAATATTTTGTCCAAGTTTAATAACAATAAAAACACTATAAAATATTAAACTTAAATTTTTAGCTTATGATGAAATATTCTTTTAGATTTTAAACGTTTTTTTTTCTCATTTTGTTTATTGACATACACATACATTGTCAGTAATACTCACATCCTCATACACATATACATTTTAGCACACTCTCTCACACAGCTACACAAAAATAAGTAAATATTTATATAAATGTTAAAGACTGGGAAAAATATGTTGAAACGAGGGTTACTATCGAAAATTTAAGAAATCATAAAATCAAACAAATAAAAAGCCACAAAAATTTATGGCTGAAATTATACATTTAAAAAAAAAACAAAAAGTTTTAATATACTATTAAAAAATCATTTTAATTTTCAATATTTTTATTCGTGTACCCAATATTTCGAGACAACTCCGTTGCTCATCTTCAGGGGATCTAATCAAAAATATATATAAACAAATTTTATTGTACAGAAAAAATACAAAAACATTAAATTACAAATAACACTTAAAACATACTTTTTTAAATAAAAAACTAATTTAAAAGTTTTACTGTCACTTCACTGTACGTTTGGATTGCAACTGTCGTTTTATAGTCAATTATTTTTATATTTGTTTATGGTGTGTTTAAAAATCTGAGCTACGTTCTCAGTGTCTCTTTTGTAGTTTAATTTCTTCTCTTCTGGTAAGTTTATAATGTGCAGCATTTCAAGTGTATATCTTCTGTTATAATTATTCTCTTGTACTAATACTTTTAATATACTTTAACATTTTTTGAAAAACGCTTGAACATTTTATACAAATCAATCGATTCTCCGTTTAAAAAATTATGACTATAATACAGTTGATCATCGATTATACGTGATTAAATTAACCAGGAATAACAATTATCCGGGATTAGGAATGGGCAAAAAATATCGATATATCAAAATATCGATATGTATTAAAATAAAAGAATCGATATATATCGCCGATATTTAAAATACCGATATATCAATATATCGATATTGAAATACACATAAAACAGGGAGTGCTCCTGATGTTCACATCTGATGATTACTTGTTTGACTTAAACAATCAAAAAGATTTCCAGTTAAAGTTGCTACTTTTAGGGTGCAATTCAAATTTTAAGGTTAGTTGGTACTTCCATTGTACTTCCATTTAAATTTTTCGTACTTTACTTTTTTGGATTTCATATTGTTTTTTTGTATTCTTCCCTTTTGTTTTTGTTATAATTGAATTTTTTGTTTTTATTAATTTTTTGAAATAAAATGAAACAATAAAGGCGACCATGTATTTCTCATCTGACATGTCAAATTTCCCACTGCAAAATACATACATGTCGTGTGTTGCCTTTTAACTTTGGTTCTGTAAAAGTCAGACGCAACGTCATCGGACAAAATTACAATTAGAGCGTGCTCTATTTTCTTCTGACAAACCATCTGACATCAGAAATCTATGCCGGGAAAAAACGGGAGGCGGCGTCCACTATTGACGGAATTATTAGCCGGCTGAAGTTAATATTTTACAATACCGATATACATATGTATCATAATTTCACCATTGAATAGACATTATGTACATTTATTAAGAAAAAACGTTTCATTATAATATCCTAATTGGTATCTTCTTTTTCGGCGCAAACAAAAGTTTGTATGGCGGTCGCACGCTATTTTAAAACCGAAAACTACTTTGGTTTCTGCAATGACTATGCGAAGAAAACATAGACAATGTCAGAAGCAAATTACATGTACATACGTTTGTGACCGAATATTTTAAACCTTATGTAAAACAGCAATTTTGACAGACATGCACAATTACATGTAACTTGAAAAGTTGACAAGTCAGATGTAAAAAACATGTCGTCTACATGCACCTTAAAAAGTAACAATGTAATTATATATACTATGTTTGTTCATAAATATGTATGTATGTGTACAAAGCTATATTAAATTTTTTTAATTTGGTAATAGTTTCAGCAAAATACGTTCGATATATCAGTATATCGATATTTTTGAATAAATAATATCGATTCGATATATATCGATACATTTTTTCAATTTGCTCATCCCTATCAGGGATCGTTACGAAAGGAAGATTTTCTTATTTCAATCGATTAACCGAAATTATCTCAATTTTCCGGCATTGTAAAACACGTACCTTTTTTTTGCGATATTTGTTTGAAATGTGAGCGAAATAGGGGCAATCCCTTGTTTCGGTGTTTTTCTTTGGTGTTTAGTTGCAGAACAAGGTAAAATTAAAATCTACCGTGTCTATATCTAAGATTCCATTATCGGCGCAATGAACCAATTTTTGTCGTATTTCATGTGCCGATAGTGTGAACGGTCAACATTTTTTAATATGCGACAATCTGTGCTGACTGTGGACAATCAAAATTAGCATTAATGTACTGATAATGTGAACACTCTTTTGCACTATTAATTTTGCAAAGTTCATTTTTAAACACAACAATTTATAATATTCTTTAATTCAAAGAAAAACAAAAATAATTTAAAATGGTATTCCTACGTTGTTGTTTAGTTTAGAGTTGATTTTATGAGTACTTTTTTTAGAATTTTTTTTTTAATTTGTCAATGCCATTAAATCTTGCAACATTTTTATGCTTTTACCCTGATAATCTTGCATTTACTTAAACCCTGACAATTTTGCAACGTCTGTGCGAAATAATTGTCTATGTAATTGTTATGTTTTTGCACTTTTGCTTTTTCACAAAAGTGCACCGTTTGACGTGAATACCTTTATTGTGTTCGTGTCGATAGAATGTTCACTTTATCAACAAACATAAAAAAACATAAAATTCTTTTACAGCTGATCCCTCAAAACGGGGAAAAGTTTTTGTTTTTTCAGGTGCATCCGCAACGCAACGTAACTTTAATTTCTGTTTTCTTTTTAACGTATTTCAACTCTACATAACACGTAACGTATTTTTAGCAACTACCAACTACGTGGATTACGTGTTCTCAACATTTACGTATGAGTAGCGAGGCCTTTATATTAAAGCTTGGTTAGGAAAACGAAACATTTGATCCGCAACGTAAACGTTTATGTAAGAGTAACGCGGCCGTTTAACGTAAAATTGTAGCTTTTAGCAAAACACGCAACGTTTTACCGTATACCGTATACGCTAACATTTTATTAGAAAGGCTGAAACATGGAATAAAAAAAATGTATTTTTCTAGCACATTTTTAAATTATATTTTGTGACGATCCTCGTGTCGCCAAAACAACAGGATACTGTTGTTTTTATAACTCTTTTTATTCAGAATTTTATGTAGGATTTTTTGTATATGTATATTAAACAAAAAATATATTTTGAATATATTGGTAGATAAAAACGTAAATATGTATGAGAAATTTTTTTTAATATGTTTACAAATGTTTTCTCCTTTTATTCCCATTCTATTTTATAAAATTAACAAACAAATAAACAAATTCGTATTGATTTTTCACATATTTTTTTTTTTTTTTGTTAAATGTTTCTGAAAAACTATATTTTTTTTAGAATTGTTAAATTCCACATTCTAAAGGAAGTTTGGAAAATGCAAAAAAAAAACTATTTAAAGAAATTTATTAAAAGATTTTCGACATAACGTTGGCGCCTGACAGTCTATAGTCAAACATTAATCTTTAATCTATGGTAATGGTGGATCGAAATTTGCTGTAATGGATTATTTTCATTTTATTTTCATGTTTTTTCCTTACTTCTATTTCTCTATTGTAAACGGTAGAACGGCAAAGAATTCTGATGATGAGAATGTGGTTGTTCTCGAAACTAGTCAAGAATCAAGAATAAAATCAAAAATCTTTAATTCATTCCTTCCTTCACTTAAAATAATTGAATGAAAATAAGATTTAATGAACTTAAGCCTAATTAAAATATCAAAAACTCCATTAAAAAACCCACAGTTCTTTGAAAAATCACAATTATTATTGCCGTATTCACAAAACCCCTTGTATCGTTGTATCTCTTGTATGTTGTATAAAAAACCAATAGTGAACTTTGTCTTTTTTTATACAACATACAATTGATATAACGATACAAGGGGTTTTGTGAATACGGTAAATATTTTAAACAATTTTAATTTTAGTTTTGTTTTAGTTCAGTTTCTATGAATTAATTTTTTGTTTAGTTTCTAGTTTAATTTTAAGTTTAGTTTCTAGTCTAGCATGTATTTTGGTTTTCAGCTTAAGTCTTCTTTAGTTCTAAATGAGTTCAGCTTGTAGTTTTATTTTGACTGCGGATGGCTGAAATTGAGTTGCCAGGAGCGAAATCAGGCAACGCCGCTCATGTTAAAACAAACAAAAAAAATTTTTTTTTTTTTTTATATTTTAACATGAGCGGCGTTGTCTGATTTCGCTGCTGGCAGTTCAGCTTCAGTGCAGTTACCGTCCATAGTCGACCCATTCATTTCTAGTTCCGTTTTAAGTTCTGTTTTAAATTAAATTGCTTTTTCAAATTCTACTTCTGTTTCTAGTTCAGGCCAAGTCCAGTTTTAAATTAAAAGTCAAGTTAATTTTCTTGTTCAGTTTAAAATTCATTTTGGTTCCTAATTTAGTTGGAAATTTTGTTTTTTAATTCAATTTTTATTTCGGTTATTTCAAATCCCTATTTCCATTCTGGTTTCTGATTAATTTTCTCTTAAAATTATCGGTTCATTGGGTTTTTATATTGAATGCACCTTTTATATTTTGCCCCTTTTTTTTATTAAGTTGCAATTAAAAATGTTGCCTTTTATTACAATTTTGTAATTTGTGATCGCAAAAACGAGTAAATCTTAATTGAAACAAGGAAAAAATGTACCAAATTTTAAGGGACATTTTACCAATTTTACCCGTTAGTGTCGGTCACAAAATAAAATTGTAACACAAAATTTTAAAATAAACACAGTTTTTTTTTAAATAGAACTTTTTTTAACACAGTTAACAAAAAAAAAATTAAATTTTTTTTGGGTTTTTAAATAAATTAAAAATAATTTGAAAAACTATTTTAACTAACTTTAGAAATTTACATTATAAAATAAAACAAATTCTCGATTTTTATTAAAACACTTTTAAACTGCTCTTTGCTATTGTGCAGCCTTTTGGAGGGCTGATAAGAAAATGATTTATAAACTCAATTAAAACGCGCACTAAATATGCGCATTTTGTCGACAATTCAATAATTTTAATTATGAATTTCGAATTGTATCAAATGAAATCGATTGTAATCAAATGCATCTTTGTCTTCTTGTTCTTGTCTTTACTAAGATGCTTTTTGTTTTTAACACATACGTTTAAATATTAAAACTAAACAAAGTGTTTAATAAAGAGGGGAAGTATGTCTAACAAAAACTAAGCAATTCATAAATGGGAATTTTTTTTTATTTAATTCAATTTAAAGTCGTGTTCGTTATGAGTTCACTTAAAGTTTTGTACAAATAACATACGAATTCAGTTTCTAGTTCAGTTATTAGTTTAAATTTTGGCAAAATTTCTAGCTTGTTCGGTTCAAGTTAAGTTCGAGTTCAGTTGCTAGATTAGTTTGCAGTTCAGCTGCTAGTTCAATTTCTCCATTTGGTTTTTAGTTTAGTTGGTCATTCAGTTTCTAGTTAAATTTTCAGTTTTGGGAGTTCTTCTGACAGTAAATTATCATGTGCCCATGTCTGTAACTTTCGCGCCGAGAAACTTTTCGATTGAAATGAGAGAAATTAAACAAAAATGCCATGAATTGGAACAAACAACTGTTTTCTCACTTAATTGCGTCTGTAACATTTTTTGCGAGCAATAACTGACACGTAAGGAAATTACTCGCCAATTTAAAGAAAAAGTGTGTTTGTAAAATGTTTGTGGGAGAGTTCTCGCTTTGAACTGTCAATTTTTTTTTCAATTTTAGTCAATTTTGGTAGCCGTCAACGATATGTGTGATTGGCGTTCCCAACGTCTGCAATTTCACATCGGAATATGCGAATATTTTGACATTCATAAAGTAACGGCGGTATATCTTTTGAAAGTTTTTGGAGGAGGAATGCTTAGGAGAGACTTAAGAAGGGTCTTAATGCCTACTATGCTTGAAGATCATCGATAGGTAGGAACTGGGTACTTAGAAAGGCTGTAGTGGGATGACTATAGACTTTGGTGGTTAGACCCATTCTTACGAATGGATGCTGTGTACGGTGGGGGCAATGCGGCTGGCAAGCCGGAGGAATCTTCTGTCTAAGGCTAAGAGGTTCGATCGGCATGACAGGGGCCATGATAAGTTCTCCTCAAGCGGCCCTGGATGTAATTTTACATCTTCTGCCTGTTGAGCAGTATGTATGATGGGAATGGCAGCCAGAAGTCTGGGGGAGCTGGGACTTTTAGGTAATTTAAGGGGCACTCGAGTATCTTAAATTAGATGGATAGTGGCCTTGGAAGAATTTTCCTGGGCCCGCTTATATCCACGGATTTAAGGGTGAAATTGCCGTATAGGAAGAGCTGATCAGGTAAGGGCAGATTGCATGAGGAATTTGCTATGTTTACTGAGGGCACAAGAATGAGGAGCTCGGGTGCACGAGTCAATACTGAGAATCATGATATTAAAAAGTCATTTAGGCTTTCAGACGAGTGCAGTGTATTTCAGAAGGCGGTTCTAGGGATTTTGAAGGTCATGGAACTAATATGGGCTAAAATTACTGGTGGCTCGGCTCACTGTATATGTGGCTCTTAGCGCCTTGGTGGGCTATTTTGTGAATTCCAAGCTAGTGGAGGATGGTAGTAGGGCTCTAAGAGATATCTTAGAGTTGTATTTGCTGAGGCTATGCTGGGTACCATGACACTGCAACGAACAGCAGGCTAAGGTGGTTGCGTAGTAGGTAGGTTCATAGGAGAATTGGGAGATGTATCGGGATGTGGGCTCGAGAATCGGACGGAATTAGTTATGGGTATGACCTGGCTGCTTGGCAGACGGCTGGGAATTGGGCCTATGTATGGTTTTTCTTCTAGCCTGATGGTAGATTTCGCCATTTCTTGTTCTTTCGCTTTCCTTTTCTTTATCTATTTCAATTCTCAAGGCATCACAATGTGCAAAACTAATAAAAAAGTGCATCCTTTCAATTTCTCCCTTCCCTCTCGCCCATAAAGTAACAGTCGCGGCAACAAACATCGCTCAATGTAAACGGGCACTTGCTGAGTTTATAGCTTAGTTTCTAGTTTATACTTCTATGAGCTGTTGTGTAACGTTTTCTACTTTAGTGTCAGGTTTAGTAAAATTCCACTTCAGTTCTTAGTTGAGTTGGGTATGTTGTTCAAATATTAGAACGATTCTTAATTTAGTTTTTTTGTTCAAATTCTGGTCAGTTTCTGGATAAGAATTCAGTTCAGTTTTCAGATCGATTTGTAGTTTCTTTTATTTACAATCCGTTAATTCATGTTATCCAACCTTCCCCTTTCGACGTCACCTAAAGAAGTTGTAGTAGTGTTTTTTGCGGTATTTTGTGCTAAAATACAACCGGCGTCTAAATTACTACCATTGTATTTTGTGGAAAACCTAACCAACAAAATACATAAACTCATCAACATACATACACACATGTTTATAAACTCACACACATCCAAATGATTTCCATTAACTTAAAGCAAAATTGTGAGTCATTATAGTTTTTTCTGCTTTTATTTATTTTTTTTTTAATATGGCGTCATGAAATAAATTAATGTGCTGTTTTTACAACACAAGTGACTGAACGTGTAGTAAAATTTATATGTAAAACACACAAAAAGCTGAGTGCTTTTCATATAAATTTTACTACACGTTCCGTCACTTGTGTTGTGAAAACAGCACATAAATGTTTTATTGTAATCGAATTTATAAATATTTAATGTTAAAGATTATTAATGATTAGAACACACATACTCTCTTACCTATTAACATAAGTGAGTATGTATTTTAGGTTAGTAAGTATATTTGTGTGGGGAAGTGTTGCTTTTGCGGTTTCCCTTTATGTTTTCTCAATCTGAAACTAAAGAGAACTGATTCCGTTAAAGAGAGAGTTGGGGTAAGAGAGGTGTGGAGAAAATATTTAATTACTTGTAAAAAGTGTAACAAATAGTTTGTTTAATTGTAAAAAAAATAATGAGTTTCATTGATAAACTGGCCTCAAGTATTGAAACTAAATTTTGAAAAAACATTGCAAAAGCTGGAATTGTTTGGAAAAAATAGCAGAATTATTAAACAAGAAGAAAAATAATAAAAAATGAATAGATAAATAAAATAAATAAATAAAAATTATTTAAAGGAGAGTACTTTTTTAAGTATTTTTAAACATGAAAATTCGGGGAAAATTTTTTTTGTGATATGAATTTTTAAGATTTTAAATGAATTTAAAAAAAATCAATTTTTTTTTTAAAGTTAAAAATAAATTTTAATAGAAACCCTTGCTATTTTATTTATTTTATGTGCAGTTTTCACTACACAGCTGGTTGAACTTGTAGTAAAATTTAATGTGTGATTTATAGAACACGCGCGCAAAACTCGTCAGTTTAACTTAAATTAAATTAAAAACACTCAAAATTTCTGTGCTTCTCATTTTCAATATTAACGGAAATTCAAAAAGTACCTGTTGAAAAACAAATAAGTTCCCTCTTGTTGATTCTCATTAGCTCTGGACATTGCATGTTTAATTTTATGTTTCTAGGTCTCATATTAACGAATATAAAAAAAAATACTAGTTAAAGAACGAACCTTGCATGTTTAATTTTATGTTTCTGTGTCCAATTCTAACGGAAATTTAAAATGTACCAGTTTAAAAATTAATAAGTGCGAAAACCCCCTCTTACCGATTCTCATTTAATTTTTTAATTTTATCTTCAAAGGTCCAATATTAACGAATATTAAAAAAGTACCAGTTCAAGAAGGAAAAAGTATAACAGGTTCTCATTCACTCAGAACCTTCTTGTTTAATTTTATGTTTCTATGTCCAATACCAACGGAAATTCAAAACAGTACCAGTTAAAGAACAAAAAGGACCAAAAAGTTACCTCTTAACGATTCTTATCCACTCAGGACATTGCATGTTTAATTTTATGTAAAAGGTCCAATATTAAAGTTAATTCAAAAAAGTACTAGTTAGAGAACCAAAAAGCTAATAAAAGAAATTAAGTTTCCCGTATTTCCGCTTTTTGGTAATTTTTTCTCCCTATTGAAATATCAAAAATTTTAATATTGTAGTGGGAGCCTATAATTTAATGCGTGTATGTCAATGAATGGAGAAAAATGTTTTGTAAAAAAAGACATAAACAACAAAAAAAGCGGGCAACAATATTTTGGGAATGAAAAAATAAAATTCTGTAAAAACCCTTTGGAAATTCGATAAAGCATTGCCGCAGTTAGAGCTTGCGAGAGAGCACAGGCTCACTACGACTTTTAGCTCCAGTGGATTCCGTAAGTTGGTACAAAGTCTCAAGAGCTTATACGCTCTACTGTCTCCCTGTGTCCTGATATAAAACTGCTTAGCTATATCGTTTAGAGATGCGAAACATTCGATTCTATTTTGGTTCTCAGGAACAAGGAAATTATGTCCATAAAGGCAGTGCGGCTATCAGTGAAAATTTTAAGCGCAGTTGTCGAAAGAGCAGCTAGTTTAAGCCAGCCTACAGTTCACCTTGAAAACACTGCAGTGATTCCACCCCCTGGGTGTGTAAGGATCTTCTCACGGATATTTCACCTATTGGTGTTACAGTCGGAGCAAAATCAGTTGCAGTCAATACTTGGGATTCGGCAAAAATCCAAAGTTGACAGATCTCAAGAGAGCATCACGATTTCTTGCGATCGCGGCTGACCAGCGATCCTATCTGGTATCACGAGAGTCAATTGGCTCCGGTTGCACGTTACCGGACTGACTACTGGTTAAGGCCTATTGGCTTTTAGGAAGATTGTCTTTGCGGAAGTTTCTCCTGTCCGCTGACAGGATACTTTCGGGGATCCTGTGGTGGCTCTTTTTTACTACCCAAAGTTGCGGGAAAGAGAATCCAGAAAGTCCCACTAAAAGGCTGGGTTTTCAGCACTTGTGGGAACGTTCGGCATGAGAAAGGAAATACCATAAGTGCTGTTGCTGCTTAACAGAGGCTGCTCGCCTTTTTCAAACAGCAGTGGATGTGAGACATCTCCTGCTCCTAAACAAGGGGCTAGTGAATAATCTTACCGGATTATGCACTCAGTCATCGTCAGTTAGCTTCTTTTTGTTGCCTATCAAGTTTCCTGTACACAAGTAACTTGTGTAAACATAGAACCCAAAAATGGGTCAAAATCGGAATGGTGCTCTAATATGGACTAATAGGGTTGATAGTTAAGGTATTCTCGATTTCAGAACTAAATAGTTTATATTCAGAATTTGTATAGATTTTTTGTAACAGAGCATAGCTGAATGTGAATTTATGAGATTTCTAATATCAAAAGCCCTACTTTCAGAACCCGAAAATGGTTCAAAATCGAAATGGTGCTCTAATATGGACTAAAAGGGTTGATAGTTTAGGTATTCTAGATTTTAGAACTATATAGTTTATATTCAGAATTTATATAGATTTTTTGTAATAGAGCATAGCTGAAAGTGAATTTATGAGATTTCTAATAAAAAAAGCCCTACTTTCAGAACCCGAAAATGGTTCAAAATCGAAATGGTGCTCTAATATGGACTAATAGGGTTGATAGTTTAGGTATTCTAGATTTCAGAACTATATAGTTTCGATTCAGAATTTATATAGATTTTTTGTAATAGAGCATAGCTGAAAGTGAATTTATGAGATTTCTAATAAAAAAAGCCCTACTTTCAGAACCCGAAAATGGTTCAAAATCGAAATGGTGCTCTAATATGGACTAATAGGGTTGATAGTTTAGGTATTCTAGATTTTAGAACTATATAGTTTATATTCAGAATTTATATAGATTTTTTGTAATAGAGCATAGCTGAAAGTGAATTTATGAGATTTCTAATAAAAAAAGCCCTACTTTCAGAACCCGAAAATGGTTCAAAATCGAAATGGTGCTCTAATATGGACTAATAGGGTTGATAGTTTAGGTATTCTAGATTTCAGAACTATATAGTTTCGATTCAGAATTTATATAGATTTTTTGTAATAGAGCATAGCTGAAAGTGAATTTATGAGATTTCTAATAAAAAAAGCCCTACTTTCAGAACCCGAAAATGGTTCAAAATCGAAATGGTGCTCTAATATGGACTAATAGGGTTGATAGTTTAGGTATTCTAGATTTTAGAACTATATAGTTTATATTCAGAATTTATATAGATTTTTTGTAATAGAGCATAGCTGAAAGTGAATTTATGAGATTTCTAATAAAAAAAGCCCTACTTTCAGAACCCGAAAATGGGTCAAAATCGAAATGGTGCTTTAATCTGACTATGGACTAATAGGGTTGATAGTTTATGTATTCTAGATTTCAGAACTATATAGTTTCGATTCAGAATTTATATAGATTTTTTGTAATAGAGCATAGCTGAAAGTGAATTTATGAGATTTCTAATAAAAAAAGCCCTACTTTCAGAACCCGAAAATGGTTCAAAATCGAAATGGTGCTCTAATATGGACTAATAGGGTTGATAGTTTAGGTATTCTAGATTTTAGAACTATATAGTTTATATTCAGAATTTATATAGATTTTTTGTAATAGAGCATAGCTGAAAGTGAATTTATGAGATTTCTAATAAAAAAAGCCCTACTTTCAGAACCCGAAAATGGGTCAAAATCGAAATGGTGCTTTAATCTGACTATGGACTAATAGGGTTGATAGTTTAGGTATTCTAGATTTTAGAACTATATAGTTTATGTTCAGAATTTGTATAGATTTTTTGTAAAAGAGCATAGCTGAAAGTGAATTTATGAGATTTCTAATAAAAAAAGCCCTACTTTCAGAACCCGAAAATGGTTCAAAATCGAAATGGTGCTCTAATATGGACTAATAGGGTTGATAGTTTAGGTATTCTAGATTTTAGAACTATATAGTTTATATTCAGAATTTATATAGATTTTTTGTAATAGAGCATAGCTGAAAGTGAATTTATGAGATTTCTAAAAAAAAAACCCTACTTTCAGAACCCGAAAATGGGTCAAAATCGAAATGGTGCTTTAATCTGACTATGGACTAATAGGGTTGATAGTTTAGGTATTCTAGATTTCAGAACTATATAGTTTATATTCAGAATTTGTATAGATTTTTTGTAACAAAGCATAGCTGAATGTGAATTTATGAGATTTCTAATATCAAAAGCCCTACTTTCAGAACCCGAAAATGGTTCAAAATCGAAATGGTGCTCTAATATGGACTAATAGGGTTGATAGTTTAGGTATTCTAGATTTCAGAACTATATAGTTTATGTTCAGAATTTGTATAGATTTTTTGTAACAGAGCATAGCTGAAAGTGAATTTATGAGATTTCTTATAAAAAATAAGCCCTACTTTCAGAACCCGAAAATGGTTCAAAATCGAAATGGTGCTCTAATATGGACTAATAGGGTTGATAGTTTAGGTAATCTAGATTTCAGAACTATATAGTTTATGTTCAGAATTTGTATAGATTTTTTGTAACAGAGCATAGCTGAAAGTGAATTTTTGAGATTTCTTATAAAAAATAAGCCCTACTTTCAGAACCCGAAAATGGTTCAAAATCGAAATGGTGCTCTAATATGGACTAATAGGGTTGATAGTTTAGGTATTCTAGATTTTAGAACTATATAGTTTATATTCAGAATTTGTATAGATTTTTTGTAAAAGAGCATAGCTGAAAGTGAATTTATGAGATTTCTAATAAAAAAAGCCCTACTTTCAGAACCCGAAAATGGGTCAAAATCGAAATGGTGCTTTAATCTGACTATGGACTAATAGGGTTGATAGTTTAGGTATTCTAGATTTCAGAACTATATAGTTTCGATTCAGAATTTGTATAGATTTTTTGTAACAGAGCATAGCTGAAAGTGAATTTTTGAGATTTCTTATAAAAAATAAGCCCTACTTTCAGAACCCGAAAATGGGTCAGAATCGAAATGGTGCTTTAATATGGACTAATAGGGTTGATAGTTTAGGTATTCTAGAGTTCATAACTATATAGTTTATATTCATAATTTGTATAGATATTTTGTAACAGAGCATAGCTGAAAGTGAATTTTTGAGATTTCTTATAAAAAATAAGCCCTACTTTCAGAACCCGAAAATGGGTCAGAATCGAAATGGTGCTTTAATATGGACCAATAGGGTTGATAGTTTAGGTATTCTAGAGTTCATAACTATATAGTTTATATTCATAATTTGTATAGATATTTTGTAACAGAGCATAGCTGAAAGTGAATTTTTGAGATTTCTTATAAAAAATAAACCCTACTTTCAGAACCCGAAAATGGGTCAGAATCGAAATGGTGCTTTAATATTGACTAATAAGATTGATACTTTAGGTATTCTAGATTTCAGAACTATATAGTTTCGATTCAGAATTTGTATAGATTTTTTGTAACAGAGCATAGTTGAAAGTGAATTTATGAGGTTTTCAATAAAAAAAAGCCATGCTTTCAAAACCCGAAAATGGTTCAAAATCGAAATGGTGCTCTAATATGGACTAATAGGGTTGATAGTTTAGGTATTCTAGATTCAGAATCTATTCAAATTCTGAATATAAACTATATAGTTCTGAAATCTAGAATAACTAAACTATCCACCCTATTAGTCCATATTAGAGCACCATTTCGATTTTGAACCATTTTCGGGTTCTGAAAGTAGGGCTTTTTTTATTAGAAATCTCATAAATTCACTTTCAGCTATGCTCTATTACAAAAAATCTATATAAATTCTGAATCGAAACTATATAGTTCTGAAATCTAGAATACCTAAACTATCAACCATATTAGTCCATATTAGAGCCCCATTTCGATTTTGACCAATTTTCAGGTTCTGAAAGTAGGACTTTTTTTTATTAGAAATCTCATAAATTCACTTTCAGCTATGCTCTATTACAAAAAATCTATATAAATTCTGAATCGAAACTATATAGTTCTGAAATCTAGAATACCTAAACTATCAACCCTATTATTCCATATTAGAGCCCCATTTCGATTTTGAACCATTTTCGGGTTCTGAAAGTAGGGCTTTTTTTATTAGAAATCTCATAAATTCACTTTCCGCTATGCTCTATTACAAAAAATCTATATCAATTCTGAATCGAAACTATATAGTTCTGAAATCTAGAATACCTAAACTATCAACCCTATTAGTCCATATTAAAGCCCCATTTCGATTTTGACCAATTTTCAGGTTCTGAAAGTAGGGCTTTTTTTATTAGAAATCTCATAAATTCACTTTCCGATATGCTCTATTACAAAAAATCTATACAAACTCTGAATATAAACTATATAGTTCTGAAATCTAGAATGCCTAAACTATCAACCCTTTTAGTCCATATTAAAGCACCATTTCGATTTTGACCAATTTTCGGGTTATGAAAGTAGGGCTTTTTTTTATTAGAAATATCATAAATTCACTTTCCGCTATGCTCTATTACAAAAAATCTGTACAAATTCTGAATCGAAACTATATAGTTCTGAAATCTAGAATACCTAAACTATCAACCCCATTAGTCCATATTAGAGCACCATTTCGATTTTGAACCATTTTCGGGTTCTGAAAGTAGGGCTTTTTTTATTAGAAATCTCATAAATTCACTTTCAGCTATGCTCTATTACAAAAAATCTATACAAATTCTGAATATAAACTATATAGTTCTGAAATCTAGAATACCTAAACTATCAACCCTATTAGTCCATATTAAAGCCCCATTTCGATTTTGACCAATTTTCGGGTTCTGAAAGTAGGGCTTTTTTTATTAGAAATCTCATAAATTCACTTTCAGCTATGCTCTATTACAAAAAATTTATACAAATTATGAATATAAACTATATAGTTCTGAAATCGAGAATACCTAAACTATCAACCCTTTTAGTCCATTTTAGAGCACCATTTCGATTTTGACCCATTTTCGGGTTCTGAAAGTAGGGCTTTTTTATTAGAAATCTCATAAATTCACTTTCAGCTATTCTCTATTACAAAAAATCTATACAAATTATGAATACAAACTATATAGTTCTGAAATCTAGAATACCTAAAATATCAACCCTATTAGTCCATATGAAAGCGCCATTTCGATTCTGACCCATTTTCGGGTTCTGAAAGTAGGGCTTATTTTTTATAAGAAATCTCAAAAATTCACTTTCAGCTATGCTCTATTACAAAAAATCTATATAAATTCTGAATCGAAACTATATAGTTCTGAAATCTAGAATACCTAAACTACCAACCATATTAGTCCATATTAGAGCCCCATTTCGATTTTGACCAATTTTCGGGTTCTGAAAGTAGGACTTTTTTTTATTAGAAATCTCATAAATTCACTTTCAGCTATGCTCTATTACAAAAAATCTATATAAATTCTGAATCGAAACTATATAGTTCTGAAATCTAGAATACCTAAACTATCAACCCTATTATTCCATATTAGAGCCCCATTTCGATTTTGAACCATTTTCGGGTTCTGAAAGTAGGGCTTTTTTTTATTAGAAATCTCATAAATTCACTTTCCGCTATGCTCTATTACAAAAAATCTATATAAATTCTGAATCGAAACTATATAGTTCTGAAATCTAGAATACCTAAACTATCAACCCTATTAGTCCATGTTAAAGCCCCATTTCGATTTTGACCAATTTTCGGGTTCTGAAAGTAGGGCTTTTTTTATTAGAAATCTCATAAATTCACTTTCAGCTATGCTCTATTACAAAAAATCTATACAAATTATGAATATAAACTATTAGTTCTGAAATCTAGAATACCTAAACTATCAACCCTATTAGTCCATAGTCAGATTAAAGCACCATTTCGATTTTGACCCATTTTCGGGTTCTGAAAGTAGGGCTTTTTTATTAGAAATCTCATAAATTCACTTTCAGCTATGCTCCGTTACAAAAAATCTATACAAATTCTGAATATAAACTATATAGTTCTGAAATCTAGAATACCTAAACTATCAACCCTATTAGTCCATATTAGAGCACCATTTCGATTTTGAACCATTTTCGGGTTCTGAAAGTAGGGCTTTTGATATTAGAAATCTCATAAATTCACATTCAGCTATGCTCTGTTACAAAAAATCTATACAAATTCTGAATCGAAACTATATAGTTCTGAAATCTAGAATACCTAAACTATCAACCCCATTAGTCCATATTAGAGCACCATTTCGATTTTGAACCATTTTCGGGTTCTGAAAGTAGGGCTTTTTTTATTAGAAATCTCATAAATTCACTTTCAGCTATGCTCTATTACAAAAAATCTATACAAATTCTGAATATAAGCTATATAGTTCTGAAATCTAGAATACCTAAACTATCAACCCTATTATTCCATATTAGAGCCCCATTTCGATTTTGAACCATTTTCGGGTTCTGAAAGTAGGGCTTTTTTTATTAGAAATCTCATAATTTCACTTTCCGCTATGCTCTATTACAAAAAATCTATATAAATTCTGAATCGAAACTATATAGTTCTGAAATCTAGAATACCTAAACTATCAACCCTATTAGTCCATATTAAAGCCCCATTTCGATTTTGACCAATTTTCGGGTTCTGAAAGTAGGGCTTTTTTTATTAGAAATCTCATAAATTCGCTTTCAGCTATTCTCTATTACAAAAAATCTATACAAATTATGAATACAAACTATATAGTTCTGAAATCTAGAATACCTAAACTATCAACCCTATTAGTCCATATGAAAGCACCATTTCGATTCTGACCCATTTTCGGGTTCTGAAAGTAGGGCTTATTTTTTATAAGAAATCTCAAAAATTCACTTTCAGCTATGCTCTTTTACAAAAAATCTATATAAATTCTGAATCGAAACTATATAGTTCTGAAATCTAGAATACCTAAACTATCAACCCTATTATTCCATATTAGAGCCCCATTTCGAATTTGAACCATTTTCGGGTTCTGAAAGTAGGGCTTTTTTTATTAGAAATCTCAAAAATTCACTTTCAGCTATTCTCTATTACAAAAAATCTATACAAATTATGAATATAAACTATATAGTTCTGAAATCTAGAATACCTAAACTATCAACCCTTTTAGTCCTTATTAGAGCACCATTTCGATTTTGACCCATTTTCGGGTTCTGAAATTAGGGCTTTTTTATTAGAAATCTCATAAATTCACTTTCAGCTATTCTCTATTACAAAAAATCTATACAAATTAGGAATACAAACTATATAGTTCTGAAATCTAGAATACCTAAACTATCAACCCTATTAGTCCATATGAAAGCACCATTTCGATTCTGACCCATTTTCGGGTTCTGAAAGTAGGGCTTATTTTTTATAAGAAATCTCAAAAATTCACTTTCAGCTATGCTCTTTTACAAAAAATCTATATAAATTCTGAATCGAAACTATATAGTTCTGAAATCTAGAATACCTAAACTATCAACCCTATTA